>CM076687.1:4505637-5899387 GCA_038501925.1 Xenopus petersii | reverse complement strand
GTACTGACATAAGTAGACACTGAGATTGTTGGGTGCTCCAGAAGGTTTAGGGGATCCACTTAGGCACTGACACAAGTAACTAAATACTGACTGTTGGGGCCCCAGAAGGTTTAGGGGACTCAGTGAGGCACTGACATAAGTAGCTAAATACTGACTGTTGGGGGCCCCAGAAGGTCTAGGGGACCTAGTCAGGCACTACCATAAGTAACTAGACACTATGGGGTATATTTATCAAAGAGTGAAGTTCCACCACTAGAGTGAAATTCCGCCACTTCCCGAAATTTCACTTTCACCCATTGATAAATACGCCTTTCAAAATCCCATAGAAATGAATGGAGAGCTGCGGAATTTCACTCTAGTGGCGGAACTTCACTCTTTGATAAATTTACCCCTATGACTGTTGGGGCCCCCAGAAGGTTTAGGGATTGTGGGGAAAAACATTTTACTCTATACATTAAGGGCCCCAGTAACTTCTTAGGGCCCGGTTGTCATGGTGCAGGTAAGGAAAGCAGAGGTTTTATTTAAGGATGATGGGAGATCGATGATGCTCAGTCTGTAGTTTTCCATCTAAAGCCAAAAAAACGGTATCAAAAGAACGGGCTGTAGCTTTAGAGAAGGTGCTATAACTGTGGGATAGTGCATATATAAGGTAAGGAATGGAATCAGTATTCAAATGCAAACATGCCCCTTAGCAATTTGGGGATGGTGCCAGTGTGCCCCCCTGGTAAATTGCATGCATGAACAGGAATCCTGGAATTAGCAGGGGTCCCTTAGTATCTATAGCTGTAATGAACTTGCAACAAGTGAATTGTATGCTTATGCTGTTATGTCTCCTGAATATCTCCTAAAATATCAGCCACACCCAGGTCTGCCCCCCATTCTCACTTCCAGGTTTGCCTCTTCTACCCTGCCTATTTCTTTCCCAGCTCATCCTGCCAAATTTGACCCTGATTGGCCTCTAAACCTCCCACTTTACATCACTGAACTACCCCTATCATCACTGACCCACCACTCATGGTCACGACCCCTTTCAATGTGGCCAACATTTTTCATTTAAGGGGTAGTTCACCTTTAAACTAACTTGTAGTATGTTATAGAACGGCTTATGCTCAATTGGCCTTAATTTTGTAACTAATTCTTCTTCTGACTCTTTCCAGCTTTTCTTCTGGCAGTTGATCAATCCATCCATCTGCTTTAGTTGGGATGTAGCTGAATGTAGGGAGTTGTAGTACAGATACCAGGCTGATAAAAGTGGGTTCCCATTGGGAAATAATCCACAGCTCAGTAAATACAATAAATAAAGATTAGCATTTCATCTGAGGGTAATGGCAATAGCAAAGAGGATAATTTAAAAAATGAAAGAGGAAAGCAATCAGCCTCTATTGCAGGAACCCCTCACTGAAAAACAATCCCCAATTCAATTCAGTTCTTAGTACAGCCCCGCAGAGTTACTTCAGTTTATTTAGTATATTTCAATGTACCATCTGTAATATCAGAATATTTGACAATTCCTTTTCCTGATTTGGTTTGACATGACTTCCTTTCCCTAAGCCTCGCAACTTGTTCCAATGGGATTCAGCGCTGCACAATATTTTGGCGCTCTAAAAATACTTGATAATAATAATAACAGGATAGCTTTGCCTTTACTTTGTCACATAGAAAACAGTACCTATCATATGTCAGTAAGAAAACCAAAGAGGAACGTGCCATTTATAAATCATTATCATTTTTTTTCCTAGCTTTTGAGATGTTTAATATTACGAGTGCATACTCTCAACCTAACGTCTTTATTCTGCTGCTGACAACGCACCCATGCTGTGAGTCCTTGACTGCAAGCAAGGTCATTATACTGTATAAATGAGCAGTAACTAACTGATGTACGCATTGCACAACTGCACGCTGAGAGCCCTGCAGGACAGGACCACTACCAGGAGAGAAGAAAGGGGGGAATGAGTTGTGAGACATGGAAAGCCCTCTGAGATGGGGCTCAGAGGTTGATGGCCAACCAGGATCTTATATGGTTTTGCCTGTTTTCACCCAATGTTGGGTCATCCCCTTTGATCAGCCCCTTTGACTATCAACCTCTGGCCCTACCCCTAGGGCTATCCATGTCTCCTCTTTTGTTCTCTCCTGCTTGACATGCCCAAGGTTTAGCCAGACCTGTATAGAGTCTTTAGAGGCAGGAATACTTTTAGTGCCTACTATGGCCCCTTAACTGACAGTTGCTAAATAGGACATATAAACTAGGGGGAGATATATTTATATATTTCCCAGAAATACGTCTCCACCTGTTGAACATATATACTTATGAGGCCTTCCTATTGGCTATCATGAAACTATGGTTTGGTTCACAGTATCTGTCCAAAAGGTCTCCGACCCCAAATGCTGCATCTCCAATAAATATACTAAGGACAAGGGATGTATCAGCTTCATGTTCCTCAGTCCCCATTGTGTTTATTTCCCACCATGCCACAAGCTGGTAGATAGAAGCAGAATGTTTGTGCTGGTTTCTCCTTTCTTCATCTGCTCCCTGGGTTCTTTGCCAGCTCTTGGAAGAGACATGGTGTGCGAATGGCGAGCTTCCCAAATCTGAACCAACAGAGGGGGAGAAGGATGGAATCCATGGGTAACCTTTCCAGTTGCATTCCTGCATTCCCAGCATTCTCCCTTGGAGACAGGGATGAAAAAAACACTTTACCAGACTATATGGGAAAAATGGTTTGGATGGGATATGCTGAAAGTCAGTCATTGAGGATGAAGAAGATAAAGGATTGGATATATAATGGAAATGTTTAATTGCACTCTAGTTTTGGATATGGATACAGATCAATATTGTCAAATTATCATTGGTCAGTGGTCAGATAGGGTTTCCTGCTCCACTGTCAATCACTTGTCTCAACCAATAACACGCATTCTTGCCTAGCATCCACCAATCAAAATAATGACCAAGTATGTGCACATAAATATCTACTACGTCCTAATGTTGTATCTCTGGTTGATTACTAGGCAGGGCCCTGACAGATACCAACCTTATTTAAAGGGGTGGTTCAACTTTACGTTAACTTTCAGTATGTTATAGAATGGCTAATTCTAAGCAACTTTTTAATTAGACGTCATTGCTTCTTTTTTTTTTTTTTTATAGTTCTTGATTTATTTGCCTTCTCCTTCTGACCATTTCCAACTTTCAATTGAGGGTCATTGACCCCATCTAAAAAAAAACAATGCTCTGTAAGGCTACTAGGGACGCACCAAATCCAGAATTCGGTTCGGGATTCGGCCAGGAATCGGCTGAATCCTTCTGCCCGGTCGAACAGAATCTAAATCCTAATTTGCATATGGAAATTAGGGGTGGGGAGGGAAATCAGATGACTTTGTCTTCGTAAAAACTGTTTTTCCCTTCCCACAACTAATTTGCATTAGGATTTGAATTTGGTTCGGTATTCGTCGCATCTTTTTCAAAGGATTCGGGGATTCGACCAAATCCAAAACAGTGAATTTGGTTCATCCCTAAAGGCTACACAGTTTTTTATTATTAGAACTACTGTTTGTTCCTTATTTTTCTATTTAGTCCCTCTCCTAATTATATTCCAGTCTCCTATTCAAATCAGTACATGGTTGCTAGGGTAAATTGGACCTTAGCAACCAGATTGATGATATTACAAACTGGAGGGCTGCTGAATAAAAAGCTAAATAACTCAAAAATCAAAAAAATTATAAAAAATGAAAACCAATTGCAAATTGTCTCAGAATATCCCTCTCTACATCCTACTAAAAGTTAAAAGTGAACAACGCCTTTATTTAAGCTGACATAGAAGCCTCCATTAGCTTCCGTGCCTTCTATTGATGAACTGGCAGTTTCATTATTAATACTATAATACAGGCTGTCAGAGAAAATTCCTTGTGTGCCATACCATAACTGGGTAGTATAACGAAGAGTAGCATGGCAGCTCCCTTTGTATAAAATAAGTAAACAAATAAGATAAATAAAGCTGCCTATGAAGAATAAACTCATTTTTAATGGAACATAAATTGGTGTATAATTTCCCCTTTAAATTAGATATTATAGAGCCCCCAAAATAACAAAAAAAGAAACACGTATATATAGAAGTTGTTTGGGGTCCCACAGGGCCTTTGCTGCACCTATAGTTACACCTCTGGTGTTTCCTGATCTGCACAATTCTATCTTTTGTTACAGAGAAACCTGGATTGATAAATTGCCCTTTAGTGGTCGGAGTGGGATTTAGGAGCCTTGGGGGAATCTGTTCACTATACAATAATCATGCAAATGGGAGAAATCCCTGCTTTTTTAAGGCATATTGTCTATTTCAGTTCCACGTACATCTGTTTCCTCCCACTCAGACACATGAAACACAATTGCGACGAGTCCCAAGCGCATTGTACTGTTTACAGCAGTGCAGTAAGATAAACAGCCATTCTCATATCCTTTATTTTATCATGTATGTGCTGGGGGCAGAAGTAATTGTTTGTTAAATGCAAAAGATGAAAAACACATAAAATGATTGCAGATGCTGTTCCTATAGGTGGGCGGTGAGTGCAAGGTCGTCTATCTATATATTGGATTGTGTCGTAGGGTAAGTGCTTATTTACCACTTATATCTGAGAGCCAATCATCACACGGCCTTCATGTACATTTACTGTAGACTCATGTACCTGACCAGCATTTTCTTCAGCACGTTATAATAAAATTTATATCTGCCATGTTTATAGCAGGAGACATACAGAAAATAGAAGGGGAAATAACCCCAATACTTCTCCCCATGATAACTGTCCCCAGACACATAGAAATCACTTCTCTATGTTCTCTCTGTGTTCCCGTGGGTTTCCACTTCCTTCCACAGTCCAAAAACATAAACATATGAATTAGTCCGATTGGCTTTGGAGTCAAGACGGAAATTTTCCCCCCTCTGAGGCAAATTGGAGAGGCTCAAATTTTTTTTTTTGCCTTCCTCTGGATCAACTGGCAGTTAGGCAGGTTATATATAAAGTTAAAAGGTTGAGCTTGATGGACATGTATCTTTGTTTCAACCTAATTACTCTGTTACTATGAATATGAGGTATTGGTAAGAGAATGAGTCTGTAAACCTTGCTTGAACTGACAATGAACTGAACAAAAATCCCTTTTTAAAAAAAAAAAAAAAAATCTGTTCTTAAATATATAGTTTTCCAAAAATGACATATTTTGTATTCATATATCAGTGATTCTACTCATTCCACCCACAACTGGGTTTTGCATTAAATATGAAACGTGTGTCTAACAACTTTCTGCAATACAGTCCATGTACATTGTAAATAGGTAGGATCTGTGCAGCCACTGGGACAGAATGCTCTGTTATACAGATAGCTAGAATCTCAGCTGCCATAAAGCAGGACAGGACTGTTGCTTACAATGGGGATCAGATAGGATCTGTGCAGCCACTGGGACAGAATGCTCTGTTATACAGATAGCTAGAATCTCAGCTGCCATAAAGCAGGACAGGACTGCTGCTTACAATGGGGATCAGATAGGATCTGTGCAGCCACTGGGACAGAATGTTCTGTTATACAGTTAGCTAGAATCTCAGCTGCCATAAAGCAGGACAGGACTGCTGCTTACAATGGGGATCAGATAGGATCTGTGCAGCCACTGGGACAGAATGTTCTGTTATACAGATAGCTAGAATCTCAGCTGCCATAAAGCAGCACAGGACTGCTGCTTACAATGGGGATCAGATAGGATCTGTGCAGCCACTGGGACAGAATGCTCTGTTATACAGATAGCTAGAATCTCAGCTGCCATAAAGCAGGACAGGACTGCTGCTTACAATGGGGATCAGATAGGATCTGTGCAGCCACTGGGACAGAATGCTCTGTTATACAGATAGCTAGAATCTCAGCTGCCATAAAGCAGGACAGGACTGCTGCTTACAATGGGGATCAGATAGGATCTGTGCAGCCACTGGGACAGAATGCTCTGTTATACAGATAGCTAGAATCTCAGCTGCCATAAAGCAGGGCAGGACTGCTGCTTACAATGGGGATCAGATATGATCTGTGCAGCCACTGGGACAGAATGTTCTGTTATACAGATAGCTAGAATCTCAGCTGCCATAAAGCAGGACAGGACTGCTGCTTACAATGGGGATCAGATAGGATCTGTGCAGCCACTGGGACAGAATGTTCTGTTATACAGATAGCTAGAATCTCAGCTGCCATAAAGCAGGACAGGACTGCTGCTTACAATGGGGATCAGATAGGATCTGTGCAGCCACTGGGACAGAATGTTCTGTTATACAGATAGCTAGAATCTCAGCTGCCATAAAGCAGGACAGGACTGCTGCTTACAATGGGGATCAGATAGGATCTGTGCAGCCACTGGGACAGAATGTTCTGTTATACAGATAGCTAGAATCTCAGATGCCATAAAGCAGGACAGGACTGCTGCTTACAATGGGGATCAGATAGGATCTGTGCAGCCATTGGGACAGAATGTTCTGTTATACAGATAGCTAGAATCTCAGCTGCCATAAAGCAGGACAGGACTGCTGCTTACAATGGGGATCAGATAGGATCTGTGCAGCCACTGGGACAGAATGTTCTGTTATACAGATAGCTAGAATCTCAGCTGCCATAAAGCAGGACAGGACTAAATATTACACAAGCAGAAATACATTTCATATAACAGAACCTATAACCATTTAAAATTATATATAATATCCTGCCTTGCTTGTCAGTGATGGACTTTGGGCTCCTCATACCTGAGCCTGTGAGTTAAGGGCCACACCTAACAGGAGTAATGGGGCTATGGTATAAGCCATGTAGGAATATGGCACATTACAGTAAGACAAAGAAACAGCAGCCGGGGAGAGGTTTGTTTGCTTTGCTCCTATATAAGTTAAAGGTCAGTGACAATCATTCATTCTTTATTCCCCCCATGTAAAACAGACACTCCTTCTTCTGGTTCCATTGTTTTCTCTTGTGAATCCAGGTAGAATAATGGATCGGATTTACATGTTTTCAAACTTGAGCTTTATGGTCTGTGGTGTGTCTAAGGGGAGAGTCAATGTTACTTTTCAGTATAACACCACTTACTAGACATGGGCCACGGCCTTAGTGTAAAATACTTATACATATGGCTGGGAGCTGCCATACTGCTTCCTCAGTAGAAGCAAATCCCCTGGGCTACAAAGGTGACATCATTAAGGGGGGGGGGCTACATGGATAGTTCATATTCTGCCATAGAGAAAAGGAAACATTGGGGTCGTAATGGTCACATGTTGTCGGGATATGGGCATATAAGGACATGATAGGTAAATAAGGGTAATATGATTGCATGGTTATAAATATAGCAGAATGTTAGAAGAAGCGGTGGGGCAGCTTCTGTATAATTAAATGTATATTTATAATTACATTTTGTTATAACAGCGCCACCTGCTGGTCAGTTTTCCACCAGTCTGACCACCAAGTAGTCAAGGAAGTTGTCAGGAGAGAGAAAGAGGCTGCTCTGATGTTCTTCTTCTTAGGAATAAAATTAGAAACCTCTCTCAAATCTTTCCTAAGCAGAAGAACATCAGAGCAGCCTCTTTCTTTCTCCTGACAACTTCCTTGACTACTTGGTGGTCAGACTGGTGGGAAACTGACCAGCAGGTGGCGCTGTTGTAACAAAATTCATTCATATTAACAGCACATGTATCCCTCTTGGAATCAAAACAAAATAAATAATGAACCTACATTACTAAAGTGCTTAGAATAGCACCCTCATCAATTTTACATTCACTTATTTTAAAGGTTTACTTATCCTTTTCATATCCCAGTCTCTAGTTTCAATCAATGCATGGTTGCTAAGGAAATCTGGACCTTAGCAATCAGATGGCTGAAAGTGCAAACTGGGGAGCTGCTGAATAAAAAGCTAAAGAACTCAAAAACCACAAATAATAAAAAATGAAAACCAATTGCAAATTGTCTCAGAATATCCCTCTCTACATCATACTAACAGTTAACTATTTATTTATTAGCCTGCACCTTTGGTTGGGGGAAATGTTTTTTTGCCAACAGGCACCCTTTAAAAAGCCAACAAGAAAAACTACTTTAAATCCCTGCAGGGGCCCCTTGATGCTGAGGGCCCATCCCTGCCTATAGCTCGTTCCGAGGGACTACTTTGTACTGAGATTAGTGGAAGGATACTGTGTTTACACTCTAGTGAGGGGAGTGCCCAGAGCAGCAGTGGCAGGAGGCAGAGGGATCTGAGCAGCTGTGGAAGGAGCATCCCCCTCGTCCTGCACCCCGACTCCCACACTCCTTTAACTCAGTCCTTTATCATTGTATCATTGGGGGAAAGAGGAGGAGGAGGGGACACCTCTGTTTTCCTGGCCCTGAATTCTCCCAAAGCTGCTGCTGACGTCAGAACTGCGTCATTGTCTCCTAAACTACCAGACGGCACGTGGCCTGCTTTAAAGTGGCAGTTGCACCACTGGAGACCGTCCGACGCTGTCCTACTTTCCTAATGGAATGAGTTAACGTAACACCGCAAGGAAGGTTGAATCTGAATGGCAAGGATGAACGCGCTGAGGATGCTGGGAGTTGTAGTCCAACAACATGAGGGAAACAGACGAGAGATCTGGCTGCACTTTAGTTCCTGTTATTTACTTACTTTATGTCCCATTAAACCAACATTTATTCTGATCCAGAGCGAATTTTGCACCCGAGACTTCCTGTTCAGGGAACCATATCCTGTCGTGTTACTTGGGGACCAGTGGTGTAACTAGATGTGACTGGGCCCCACAGCAAATTCATTTTAGGGCTATTAACATATCCAGAGATAAAAATAAATGTTGAAATTGTTCATTATTTGGTCCTCATGGGGCTCCCTACACCTCCTGGGCCCCTCTGCAACTGCTCCCTCTAAAGTTATGCCCCTGCTGGGGCCACTGAGCAGAAAGTAGGGGTGCCCCCAGTTTGGTTTGAAACAGCACAGGCTGCTTCTGGCAGTTGGGGGACACAGTTTGGCTTCTGTACTTTTAACTGTGGGCTCTGTAATGCCCTTTTGGGAGCAATAAGGTACAGGTATGGGATCTGTTTTTCAGAAACCTGTTTCCCAAATTATGGAAAGACCGTCTCCCATAGACTCCATTATAATTAAATAATCCAACTTTTTAAAATGTATGTCCCCTTTCTGTGTAATAATAAAACAGTCGCTTGTACTTGATCCCAACTAAGATATAATTAATCCTTATTGGAGGCAAAAGCAGCCTATTGGGGTTATTTAGAGGCACATTTACTTAGCTCGAGTGAAGGAATAGAAGAAAAAATACTTTTAATTTCAAACTTTTTTTTTGGCTACTTCGACCTTCCAATTGAACGATTCAAACTAAAAATCGTTCGTCTATTCGACCATTCGATAGTCGAAGTACTGTCTCTTTAAAAAAAACTTCGACCCCCTACTTCGCCAACTACAACCTACCGAACATCAATGTTAGCCTATGGGGAAGGTCCCCATAGACTTCCTAACACATTCTGATCAAAGGAAAATCGTTCGATCGATAGATTAATCGTTTCATCTAATGTTTTTTCCTTCGATCGTTTGATCAAAGTATTTGCGGTAAATCCTTCAACTTCGATATTCGAAGTCGAAGGATTTTACTTCGACCATTAGTAAATGTGCCCTGTAATGTTTACATGATTTTCTAGTAGACTTAAGGTATAAAGATCCAAATTACAGAAAGATTTGTTATCCTGAAAACACCAGGTCCCGAGCATTCCGGATAACAGGTCCCATACCTGTACTACGATATTATGAGGCACCAGGAGTAGGGAAGCCGCATGTTTCCAGTATTCTTCCTTTCTTATGTCTATAAACCTGTATTTATAAAGCACCGATTGTTCCATAGTGCTGTACAATAAATGGGGGTATACATTGAACTTACAGAATTACATGCACAACAACCAATAATTGATACAAGAGGTAAAGAGCCTATAAGAGCTTACAATCTAAAATCGTTTGCTGTAAAATACACCAGCCAGTAAACGTGGCCATACATTTTAGTTGCCTATTTGGCTTGTTCAGTCAGAGACGGCAGCTTACCTGCCCGTGTATGGGGCCCGCCCTTTTTCCGTCCACCTGTAGGTTCACCAACGAAAGCAAACCTTTCATTGGTTGCTATTGGTTACTGCCCAGGTGCAAACTTGGCCAGGGTTTATAAATAAGCCCCATTAATTATGCTTTCACCAGTAATCACACAGAAAGGCCACACAGGCTTGGAACTGGAGCAGCACCTCAATACCCCAGAGCTGCCCAACTGCCACCCTACAGATGCACCTTTGCTGGTCTGCTCATACCACAAATAATGAAGTGAAGGAATATGTTGGCACTTTATAAATAAAGAATACTCATGATAGACAATGAGCTCCATGTCATGATCCAGTCCAGCAGATATTACAGGCCATGTTCCACTCCAACAGACGCATGAAATAAACCCAGGACTGGATCACAGAAAAGTCTTTTCAAGGTGACGACTGTCACAGGAAAAGTTTAGCCAAACAGAAAATTATTTTTTCCCCGTGTTGCAGTAGGGGATCTAAATCAAGGTAGGAAGGATGATATGTACGTTTTCTTCTGTGATGCATAGTAGCCTTACAACAAGGGGCCAGCAGTAGCTTCATATCCAGTGTGCGCAGTCCACTATCAGGCCAAATAGCACTGGCTCTCTTAATCCCCTCTTTAAAGGAGAACTAAAGCCTAACTAAAGAAGTAGCTAGAAATGTTGTACATGATGTTTTGTGCTTCTGTACCAGCCCAAGGCAACCACAGCCCTTTAGCAGTAAAGATCTGTGTCTCCAAAGATGCCCCAGTAGCTCCCCATCTTCTTTTCTGCTGATTCACTGCACATGCTCTGTGCTGCTGTCACTTACTGAGCTTAGGGAGCCACTCACAATATACAGTACACATAGAATAGAAATGTCACAATATAAGGCTGATTAGTAATTAATACACATAATTACTACATGGCAGCACAGAAACCAGTGCAATTAGCATCAGAATTGAATAATCAGCAAACCTGTAGCATCAGCTTATATTACAGCCAGGGAAGCTCATTTTCTGCTGGATAATTAGTGACGAGCCCTAAGCTTAGCTTCTCAACAGCCAATCAGAGCCCACTGAGCATGTGAGTGTCACAGACACTTTCCAAGATGGTGACCCCCTGTGACAAGTTTGAAGTCCTGGATCATTGCTGCTATTGACAAGCTGAAACTTTAGCCTCGTGCAATAAGTTCACTATATAAAATATGATATTTCTAGCCATATACATTTTTATGGTTCAGTTCTCCTTTAAAGCCCCCCCCCCCGGTCAGTCCGCTAGCAACCTCAGCTGTTGCCCCCTGGTCCTAATCCCCCAGTTACACCAGTACTACCCATTTCACATGCCTCTACTGCCTTCCCCTAAATTTTAGCTGGGAAATAGGCATTTGCTTTTTTTACTGCCATCTGGTTTGTTGTAGTAAGTGACCCAAGTTATAAGGCATTTTCCTGAAAGACAGAATGAGATTCTGATAATTACCTACAAATCTGTGCACATCAAACAGGCCAGTCATATTAGAGGCACATTTATCAAAGGTCGAAATTCGAATTCATGTGAGTTTTTAAAAACTCCCATAAACTCAAAATTCGACTAATTGAAATTTATTTAAAAAATTTACATTTCCTAAACTTGGTTGAATAGGATTGACCCCAAAACTTGAATCATATTCGAATCTAATTTGATTTGTAAAAAACTCGAATGTCAGGAAGGCTGCCAACTAGAGACAGGCCCGGATTTGCGGCAAGGCCGCATAGGCCCGGGCCTAGGGCGGCAAAGAAATAGGGGCGGCATGCCGCCCAGCCGCAGTTCAACTGCACCAGCTTTGCCGGCGTTTTTTCGCCGGCGAGCTGGGAAGGCGGGCGCTAGGACTGCGCGGCCGCCTGGTTGGACCGCGCGGCCTAGGGGCGCCGAGAAGTGAAATCTGGCGCTGACTAGAGATACACCGAATCCAGGATTTGGTTTGGGATTCGGCCGAATCCTTCTGCCCAGGCCGAAACAAATCTGAATCCTAATTTGCATATGCAAATTAGGGGTGGGGAGGGAAATCGCGTGACTTTTTGTCACAAAACAAGGAAGTGAAAAATGTTTTCCCCTTCCCACCGCTAATTTGCATATGCATTTTCTGCATATGCAAATTAGGGTTCGGATTTGGTTCAATATTTGGCCGAATCTTTCGCAAAGGATTGGGGGTTCGGCCGAATCCAAAATAGTGGATTCAGAGCATCCCTACTGCAAACAACTCAAAATTGATCCAAGGACGTCTCCCATTGACTAAAACAGCAAATTGGCAGGATTTAGGTGGCGAATAGTCAAATTCGAGTTCTTAAAGGGCCAGTGTAGAGTACAATATGGGCCTGTCTGGCCAACTGGAAGACTGTGAGCTGGAGGCAGCCAGAGCTCCAGTGTAAAACAATTGTACTGGCATCAAATAAAGCATAATAATCTCCCCTCAATAAGGTAGAATCACTGGGGGGGGGTGCTAACGTCCATTTAACATTTTTTGGGGGGATGATCTTCCATGCCTGGTCACTATCTGTTGTACTGTGTTTATATGAACATTTGGCACTTTGTTGGAGAGACAGTGAGTTGAATTTGTGCTCGGAGCCAGGGTTAAATCATGTTAAACCCTTAAATATGAGACTAAAAGGTCGCCTTATTCTAAGCGCAGAACAGAAATCCTTCTAGATCACAGAATCACAGCCATAGGAACCTGTTAGATGTTCAACTTTCAACCTTCGCCGATGATCAAGGGAGACTGGGTGCCCTTTAAAATGTGGGACACGGCTGAATCCGGCGGAGATAAAAGCCACACTTTCCCTGTTACCAGCGGACTTTGATGTAAGGGGAGAAAAAAATGTATTATTTCTGGGATGTATAAGAAAAAGAGGAGGAATACAGAGAATCACATGAATGGGAAGTGAGTTAAGTTTTGGGGACTGAGGATTAAATGAAAACTAAAGCTACAGCGAGGGGCCTTTAACCGCTAATTGGATGCAGAGAGATTCTCCTCATTGCCATTCGGGCCACAAAAAAACGTCTCCATTCCCATTCCTCCTCCTTTATGAGTTTAAATAATAAGGCACCCGTTTATTAAGGCGTTTACATATCTCACACTTCTCCTTCCCTCGTTATCTTTCATGTTTAAGAATGTAAAGTGCTGGGCCGGCTTGTGAAGCTCATTAGCTTATTTTCCGAAAGGGAGAATCTCCGGGATATTTGCTCACACTTGTACCGATCTGTGCGAAATAAGTCCCAGTTAATATAGGTCAGTGTTAGCTGTAGTGCTGCCACGGGACAGCCAATCAAATTCTGCTCTGTACTGGCACCAGGGCAAATCAAATTAAGGAATCAGTCCCAGCTTACAGCTGAAGGATTTGTTTTTTTGTAAATCTACTTTGTTGGTGTGACTGTAGCATTGTGCATTTTTCTTATTGAAAGGATAAGTAAACCTTTAAAACAAGTGAATGTAAAATTCATGAGAGTGTTATTCTAAACACTTTTGTAATTTACATTCATTATTTATTCTTTTTTCCTTCCAAGATATTAAGGGATACATGTACTGTTAATATGAATGAATTTTGTTACAACAGCGCCACCTGCTGGTCAGTTTCCCACCAGTCTGACCAGCAAGTAGTCAAGGAAGTTGTCAGGAGAGAGAAAGAGACTGCTCTGATGTTCTTCTGCTTAGGAAATATGTGAGAGAGGTTTCTAATTTTATTCCTAAGTAGAAGAACATCAGAGCAGCCTCTTTCTTTCTCCTGACAACTTCCTTGACTACTTGCTGGTCAGACTGGTGGGAAACTGACCAGCAGGTGGCGCTGTTGGAACAAAATTCATTCATATTAACAGTACATGTATCTCTTAATATCTTGGAATGAAAACAAAATAAATAATGAATGTAAATTACAAAAGTGCTTAGAATAGCACTCAACAATTGTACATTCACTTATATTAAAGGTTTACTTATCCTTGAATGCATCCCATCACATTCCTAAAAAGCACATGGACCGGATATAACTATGGGCCCCAGGGTCCCCTTACTGTTGGCAAGCAGCCAAACAAGCAGATCTTATTGTGTATGGCCACCTTTAGCTTTGACCAGCAGCCCAGAGTAGTGATGGGCGAATAAATTCGCCTGGCACAAATTCGCGGCAAATTCACGTGTTTTGCTGGCAGCAAATAAATTTGCGAAAATTCGCCAGCGTCAATTTACGATTTTCACAATTTCTTCGTGAAAATGTCCGGTTTTCACGTTTTTATTTTGTGAAAACCTTCAAATTTCACGATTTTTTAGTGAATTCCTTAAAATTTCACGATTTTTGAGTGAAATCCTTCAAATTTCATGATTTCTTGTGAAAACCTTCAAATTTCACGATTTTTGAGTGAAGTCCTTCAAATTTCACGATTTATTAGTGAAAACCTTCAAATTTCACGTTTTTTTTCAGAGAAAACGTCTGAATTTCATGATTTTTTTCGTGAAAACGCTAGAATTTCACGATTTTTTCGGGAACTTTCTGATTTCACGATTTTTCGTGAATTTTTCGCTGTTTCGCAATTTTTGAGGGGAATTTTCGAATTTTTTGGCGAAACGGGACAAATTCGCCAATCACTAGCCCAGAGCACACTGAGCATGTGCAGTTCCGCTGACACACAGAAGATGCCTAACAAGATGGGGAGCTGCTGTGCACAACCTTGAAGACCTGGATCATTACTGTTATAAGTCCAGGATCCCCCCACTAAAATGGTTCAGCTTGTGTCCTGCTAACTGGCCATACACCAGCCAATAAAAGCAGCATATCGGCCCCTTTATGGTGACCACTTATTGACCTTCCCAAACAATTTCTGGCCAAAAATCCAGTCTAACAGGGACCACAACAGGGCATTGATGTGGTTGTCTCCTGGCAGGTCTTCATAGGCCCAATGAACAACTTAAACTCACCCCCACATGCTATAAGCCCAAAAGTAAAGGATAAGTAAACCTTTAAAACAAGTAAATGTAAAATTGATGAGAGTGCTATTCTAAGCACTTTTGTAATGTACATTCATTATTTATTTTGTTTTAATTCCAAGATTTTAAGGGATACATGTACTGTTAATGTGAATGAATTTTGTTACAACAGCGCCACCTGCTGGTCAGTTTCCCACCAGTCTGACCACCAAGTAGTCAAGGAAGTTGTCAGGAGAGAGAAAGAGGCTGCTCTGATGTTCTTCTGCTTAGGAAACACATAATACAACGCTCTCAAATCTTTCCTAAGCAGAAGAACATTGTGGAATTAAAACAAATTAAATAATGAATGTAAATTACAAAAGTGCTTAGAATAGCACTCTCATCAATTTTACATTCACTTGTTTTATAGGTTTACTTATCCTTTAATACCGGCAGTCCTTTTTGCATTTGCTAAAAGCTAACCGTCTCTTTCTTCAAACTATCTAATGTATCCGCCAGTACAACTGTGTCAGGGTGAGAATTCGACAAGTTCACAGCTCTCGCTGTCAAAACCATTTTCGCGCCATATGATGAAACATCATTTCTTCTCTCTCAAGGGAGGCCGTTGTGTCTTACTGAAAAAAAAAAGATAATTACCGATAACTAGTTCCGTGTCTTTTTAATCTAATATAAACTCTTTAGACAGGAGGCTGTCTCAGGCATATGCTGTCAGATAAATTCAATAAATATGACATACACGCTGATTTCTTCCCCTTTACATAGCATTGATAAGGCCTCGTCTACTATATGTAGTGCTGTTTTGGGCTCCAGTGCTCCAATTGGATATTATTCAGGGAAAATCTATTGAAGAGCAATTAAGCTGATAGAGGGAATGGAAGATCATGGTTATGAGCAATATATTGTCAAATAAGAGTATTATGCTGGAGAAGATATAAGTCAGGGCTGAGCTGGGCCACTGGGCCTGGCCTGCTCCCCACCCCTGTTGCTGCACCCATACCTCCCGGGTGCTCCACCCATACCTCCCCAATCACAACTGCAACAAGTTAAATTCAAACACACTCAATTTTATCAGGAGCCAGTCAGGGGCGATCCTGGCCTCTCTGCCGCCTGAGACAGCTTGTTGCCCCTGGTAACTAGTGGGGGGCTGCCACCTAAGGCACAGCACCCCTGGAGCCAGTTAAACTGCCTGTATATTTTTTGGAATCCATTATCTGGAAACTCATTATCCAGAAAGTTCCAAATTACAGAAAGGCCATCTCCCATAAGACTCCATTTTATCCAAAAAATGATTTCCTTTTTCTCTGTAATAATAAAGCAGTAGGCCGGTGCTCCTATCAGTAGAAAACTGCACTGGCCTGAGGTTATACCAGTGAGCACCATGGATCACTCCTCTTCCATCTTGCTCTTTCTTCTTGCGGCTGCACATGCACATTAGAGTGAAAAGCCGAACTTTAACTAAAAAGTCTACTCATTTCATTCTACTCATTCTACTGCGCATGCGTCTGTCCCGGGAAATTTGAAGAAAGAAGAAACCGGAAGAGAATCGTCCGTGGTGATCGCTGGAATAACCCCAGGCCGGTGTAGTTTTCTGCTGATCGGAGCACCGGCCCGGGGTTTCAGGTAACTAAATTCATTCACTTGGGGGTGCCTAACATTTGTCACACCCAAGTGGTAAACGACTTTCTTTCTCCTTTAAGGTATGAAAATCCAAATTAGAAAGACCCCTTATCTGGAAAACCCCAGGTCCTGAGCATTCTGGATAACAGGTCTAGGGATGTAGCGAACCGCCGACAATGTGTTTGCGAACGCCGTTCGCGAACACCGGCAAAAAATGCGAACAGTTCGCGAACTTCGAACATCCAAAAATCGTTCGATTCGAACGATCGAAGGATTTTAATCGTTCGATCGAACGATTTTCGTTCGAATCGAACGATCGAAGCCATTGGATCGAATGATTTCATTCAATCCAATGGCTTAGATCGTTCGATTCGAACGAAAATCGTTCGATTTTAGCGATCGAATGGTCGAACGATTTTGACGCGAACGCCTATTGGCGAACGTCGCGCGACGCTCGCGAACTTGCGGCGGGCGCGAACAGTCGAAGTTCGCACGAACTAGTTCGCCGGCGAACAGTTTGCTACATCCCTAAACAGGTCCCATACCTGCACAAATTTCTCACCCTGGCTGTAATGGTTCCTGCACTAGAAGCAACCTGAACACTTGCAGCGGCCATCGTGGCAGAGACTATGGTTGCCACCTTTTAAAAAAAATCTCCATTGGCTGGTGGAGGGAGCGGGAATAAAAGTGCAGGCCCTGATGGCAAAGGGATGGGTCGTGATTATAAAGGGGTGGAGACACTGTGCGTGATTGGCTGGGCAGGGTGTGATGTCAAAGGGGGTGGAGCCATGGCACACATTTGGCAAGAAGCCGGCAGGAAAAAGGTTCGTTTTGACCAGGCTGGGGGCAGCCCACAGGCTTTTGTTAGGTGTATTAAAAATTTACCGGCAGCTACATTGTCGGTAAATTTGTAGTACCGGCCCCGGCTTTGGCAGGTGTTTTACCGGCTAGGCCGGTAAAATACTGCCCGGGTGGCAACACTAGCAGAGACTAATTTGGGGACACACCAGTAATTAATGGGGCAGTGTTATAAAAGGCACTATGTTTGCCCAGTTGCAGTAAGCCATAGCAACCAATCAGCACGTAGCATTTACTGGCCACCTGCTAACAAGCAAATAGCTTATTGGTTGCTATGGGTTACTGCTCCTGGGCCTGTGATATTAGGCGAGACCAGGCCCGGATTTGTGGCGAGGCCACAAAGGCCCAGGCCTAGGGCTGCAAAATATTAGGAGCTCTGGGGAGCACTGGGGACACATAGGGGTAATCCGGCCCTGGGAGAGGCTAAAATGCCAGTCAATGGCTGATAAACTGAGGTAAAAAAAAGTGCTTGCAAATCTCTCTTCGTGATGTTGAAGCGACGCCTCACATTAAAGGCTGCCTTGAAAATGAATGTTGTGCTTTCACACAGATACCCAGAATCCTTTGCACCCAGTTACCTGTGGCAACAAAAGAGGTTTGCATTGTGGGAAGCCTGTGTGTGTGGAAAGTGGAGCATAAAAAGTGGAGTGGTGAAGGCCTGGCAGCAGATAGAAAGGGACTTTGGTACAGGCTAAATAAAGAACTTTTGTAAAACATAATAACAGAGGAAAGCACCGCCACCCAGGCATTAGGTCTCCAGAACACAAAGAGACTGCCACCCCCTACTGTCGTCCCGATGATTCCCGGGGTCTCTCGAGCTGCCTCACTTCTACTTTAACGACATGACAAGATTATAACTATTTCATTTGTTATACTCCAAACCTCTTTTTTTCTCTTCTTTTTAAATTAATGAACATAAGGTTGTCAGGGGCTGCCATGGCAACATGCGGTTGCCAGGGAGCTAAACGCGATGCAGTGCTGGCAGAGTGTAATAAGGGGTCACATTAGCTGACGGGGAGGGGGGGAGGAAGAGGCGTTAAAAAAAATGTGAGCGCAAATGAAGGGTTTAACAGCCCCATTCTTTTTATGGCAGGGTGGGAATTTTTTAACTTCTGCTTAACCAAATTAGCCAAGGTTTAAAGGCTAGAACAATAGCGGCGTTTCATCTGTTTTAGTTTAGGTTCCCAGAATCCTTTGCTGGGCCACAGGAAGTTGTCAGGATCTTAAACTTTATTCTGGGCTGTGCCTACCTGTATTTACAATTCTTGTGTGGTCATCTAAGTGCCCATATGCGCGGTACCAACCTTCTCCTCCCAACAGAAGGGCCCGGTCAAGCCCTACAATCATGGCTGTCGCCATTTAGGCTTGGTTGCCACCTGTTCGGTTTTGACCCGAACAGTTTGGTTTTTCTAAGGCCGGTTTGGGTTTGGGTCTCCAGTTTCTGTTTGGCTTTTTGCATCTCACAGTGAAATCCACCACGTCGGCCTGCACCCGAATTGAGGCAATGTATTCAGGTTGAAGCCAGCAGGCCAACAGCAGAGGAGCAGATTTCCGTTTGGCCACAGGCCGAGATCCGCTACATGTGGTCCTAGCCTTAGTCTTCTTTATTATAGATTGATGATGTTAAAGATAGATACATGGATAACAGATAGACAGGCTTACAGTAGGCTAAATAGATAAACAGTGAGAGAGAGATATGATATAATATTGGATACAGAGACATACAGATTAACCACTAGCATTAGTGATGGGCGAATTTATTTGCCAGGCGGTAACTTGCAGCGAATTTCCACGTTTCGTCATTGGCGAATGAATTCGCGAATTTTCAGCGATAATTCGCCCATTTTGCGAATTTCTCGTATCTTCTATATTGTCGTGAATGCTTGGGACCTGGGGTTTTCCAGAAAAATTAGAATTTGTATCCTACTTAATACATTAACAAGCCTCTAGGAGTCATAGCCTACTATATATATATATATATATATACCGGTATATATATATATATATATACACTACAGTATATAATATATATATATATATATATATATATATATATATATATATATACACACACTACAGTATATAATATATATATATATATATATACACTACAGTATATAATATATTTATACGTATATATATATATATATATATATATATATATATATATATATATATACAGTTGTGTTCAGAATACTAGCAGTCCGACATCAATAACCTGAACAATCAATGTTTTTGGTAGACTTTCTACATGGCAAATAATTTACTAGTAGGTGTAGTAGAGTTATAGAAACCAACACACTGAAAAGTCATGTCATGCTGCTGATTCTTTGTCATTGAAGCATTCACTGAGGCTTCTTCCAAATAATAGCATTGTGAAGTTCAATTAATAAATTTCCTGGTCGGTATTTAAGGAAGGAAGGAGCAAATGTTGCTGCTGGTTCTAGTGCATTTCTCTCTGAAAATCAAACTCAAATGGCTCATTACAGACATTTTTCAGTAGAACAGCGTACTTTAATTAAAATGTTGAGGGAGATTGGAAAACATATAAAGCAGAGCAGAAAATGATAGGCTGTTCAGCTAAAATGATCTTAAAATGGCAACCAAAACCTGAGAGACATGGAAAGAAACGGAAACCAACCATTGGAATGGAGAGAAGAATAGCCAAAATGGCAAAGACTCAACAAATGATCAGCTCGAGGAAGATGAAAGAAGGAGTAAAGTTACCTGTGATACTGTTACAATTAGATAAATTGAAGAGGTCATGTTGCCTAATGCCAAAGAGGAAATGCCCTTGAAATTGGGGTTTTAACAAGACAATGACCAAAAACACACCAGTAACTGAGCAACACAGAACAAGCCTACACAAGTGCAAGAAGAACATACAATGTTCCCTGGCTGGAATAAAACTTAGGACTCCAGTGCTGTAATACCAGTAGTGCTTTATGACCAGAATGGAGTCGATACCTTCTTGAAAACTTTCCTTACCTCTCCATCCTCTCTCTTGGTCTCTGTGTGCTCTCCTTTTCACCAGTTTCCCAGTTTCAGTGTCTTCTTCTTCTTCTCTCAGACTCAGTGCTCTTGACCAGGGTCGCATTTACATAGGCCCACTGCTTTTTGTTCATCATTGGGACCTAAGCAATGGGGACTGCTATTGTTTCTCCTGCACATCCCCAGTGTTTCTAAACCAATGTGGGTGTGGTTGAGCAGCATATTGCCCCCTAAAATCCTGCTGCCCTAGGCCCGGACCTTGGTGGCCTTTCCACAAATCCGGGCCTGCTCTTGATCTTCTCCCCTCAGCTCTCCTGAACTTGTCTCAATGGCCTCCCCAATCTCCTAGTGCTCTGGTCCTTACCCGATCTCTCCCTCATCATTCCCACGTATCTATGCACTCTCCTACCTGCAGTTTCCTTGATCTTCATGGGCTCTCCCCCAAATCCCCTTCTGTTCAGAAAAGGGTAATTTTGCTAGTAGCTTACTATCACCTTACTTTGACCCACAATGCAAGTGATACACAACTAAGAAGCACAAAAGAACCCCCTTTACTACTCAGTCTAAAAGTAGAGTCTGGCTGTGCTCTGCACCTAGTATGTGATCTGGTGGTAGAGGTAGAGCACAGTGCTAGAGGTGCAAGGCAACCCTGTCCTTACCAACTGCTAGAGAAGAGCAGGGCAAGGTGTAAAGTACACAAAAACATGGCAGACTGTGTCTGATTTTTGCACTGTGCACCCTGTCCATCACTTACAAAATGACACCTGAGATACCCTGGTTCTGCCACATTTTATAGAGTATTTCCTTGTAACCATTTCTCTAGGCTAATGTTTCCACTTCACAGATATATATAAAATCACAATGGGTAGGGTTGCCACCTTTTCTGAAAAAAAAAAAAAAATACCAGCCTTCCTATATTCTTGCCATTTTTACCTATTAACAACATTGGCATCAAGCATAATTTTTACCGGCCAGGCTGATAAAATACCGGCCAGGTGGCAACCCTATTAATGGGCAGTTAGAGCAGGCTTCAGTTTGCACAGTGAGCAAGGCCAAAGCTCTTGGCTACACCAATCCAAGTCTGTTGGGATACTGATGGTTGGGAGAACCACAACACATTTAAGGGAAGACACACAGGTTCAGATTCGGGGAGATTAGTTGTCCGGCGACAAATCTTCTCGTCTTCGGGGCGACTAATCTCCCCGAACTGCCTTCCTGCCGGCTAGAATGTAAATCGCCAGCGGCATGGCATTCAGAACGCTTTGTTTTCCGAAGTCATCTGAAGTTGCCTCACGAGGAACGCAGGGGAAGGCAGTTCGGGGAGATTAGACGCCCCGAAGAAGAGGAGATTTGTCGCCCGGCGACTGATCTCCCTGAATTTGAGGGTGTGTCTCTTAGGCTTATTTAAAGTCATGCTAACTGCCCGTGAGCCATACATATACATATATCCAAATTCATTATGGAAATAGTAATGCAAGATATATATTTAATGTGTGTCCCATTGTAGTTAGGAATACTAACATAGGCTTTTAATTGAAACAAATGTTCCTTGACGCCAAAGATTAGCTGTTCTATCGAGAGCTAAAATTAGTTATAAAAAAAGATTTAAAAAACCTTAATCAAATATCCAGAAATAGCTGAAGGAACATAAGCATAGGCTACGCATGAAGAGGAAAGAATGTATACAATCTTCTCAGATGGAGAAAAAGAAAAAACAAGTAAAAAAAAAACCCCCCAAATAACTGGATTTTCTACAAACCAAAGGATTCATTCCTTTCTTTGATGGTGAAGGGAGGATCTGTAGAAACCACAACATGGATCAGATCCTCAGGGAGGAACCAAGCTGATTTAAAAAAGAAAAACTGGATCCTGAGTATGGTGGCACTAAACACATTTTTTTAAAGGAGAACAAAAGCCTAACTAAAGAAGTAGCTAGTAATGTTGTACATGATGTTTTGTGCTTCTGTACCAGCCCAAGGCAACCACAGCCCTTTAGCAGTAAAGATCTGTGTCTCCAAAGATGCCCCAGTAGCTCCCCATCTTCTTTTCTGCTGATTCACTGCACATGCTCTGTGCTGCTGTCACTTACTGAGCTTAGGGAGCCACTCACAATATACAGTACACATAGAATAGAAAGGTCACAATATAAGGCTGATTAGTAATTCATACACATAATTACTACATGGCAGCACAGAAACCAGTGCAATTAGCATTAGAATTTAATAATCAGCAAACCTGTAGCATCAGCTTATATTACTGGGGAAGCTCATTTTCTGCTGGATAATTAGTGACGAGCCCTAAGCTTAGCTTCTCAACAGCCAATCAGAGCCCACTGAGCATGTGAGTGTCACAGACACTTTCCAAGATGGTGACCCCCTGTGACAAGTTTGAAGTCCTGGATCATTGCTGCTATTGACAAGCTGAAACTTTAGCCTCGTGCAATAAGTTCACTATTTAAAATATTTATTTTTAGGGTTTAGTTCTCCTTTAAGGAACATCAGTGAAGGCAAAAACGACCTATTGGGATGGGGATTCAGTTTGAAATTGTATAACTGAATAAGTGAAAACAAAAGGCAACTAGACATGTTGCATCCTTGAATCAGGGAGGGCGAAAATACAGCTATATATGAGGAACCTCTTACATAATATTTCATTGGGTTTCTTTTGCTTGCTTGTCGGAAAGTTCTGTCCTCACCAGTTTCCAAGGTTCTGTTCCAATCTGAAGACGTGGTGTTTCCTTTGGCTGCAGACTGGAAGGGGAAAACACCATTATGGGTGTCAATATTGATCGGAGCAGCCAGTAAAACTGTGATTTAAGGAGGAACAAACCATCCCAAGTGCTTGTGGTATTTATGAGTGTGAGATTACCATTGTGCCTTGGAGAATTCTCCTTTATAGATGACTTGACTCTGCAGAACAAGCAGAACTTTATGTCACCTGAGAGTTGCGTTATCGTCTGACAGATCTAGAGCATCGTGTGGCTCTGCTTATACTTTACCCAGGGCTCTTAATACTCCTGGGCCCCCAAGCAGCTGTCTCTGCTGTTATTCTCCAGGGCATAGATTGAGCAGAGGACTTGATTCCCAGTAGCTTTGTGCTCAAGATTTCCAGCTGACACTGAAACATTTCAAGCATTTCAGAGAACCTCTGTGAATCGTTTTGAAAGCAGCTAAAGATCCAGTGGTCCTGACTCTGGAGGGTGGAAGAAGTCCTGCAAAAGGACCTACCTACAAAGTAAATATTCGGTTTGGAATTGTAAGCACTTGCAGGGCCGCCATTAGAAATCACGGGGCCTGCACAACAAAATTTTTGGGGCCCCCTAAGCCCTGTCCACACTGGCACCCAAGCCCCCCCCCAGATCCCACCCACTCCATATCACAGTTAAAAAACCACACAAACATCAGCGCTAAAAAAGTAACTCCACACACACACACAAGTTATAAAAAGCTATTGATGGTCAGGGCCACCTTATAAGTTAAAAAAAAAAAAAAAACATTGGTGCCAGGGCCCCCCCAAAAAAAATATTTTCTAAAAAAACATTGGCGCCAGGACCCCCCTTACAAGTACAAGTTAAAAAAAAATGGGGGCCCCACATTGGTGGCCAGGGGATTTAAAAAAAAAAACACAAATTGGTATTCAGTAGAATTGAACTCACGGCTTCAGGACTTCAACTTTGCCTCCTTTTGTGACTTTGGGTCTTTTCAACGCTTCAGGACTTAAATTTCGGCTGTTTTTGTGACTTTTGGTCTTTTCGCCGCTCCAGGACTTCAATTTCGGCTGTTTTTGTGACTTCGGGTCTTTTCGCCACTTCGGGAGTTCGGCTGTTTTCGTGGCTTCGGGTCCTTCAGCTTTTCAGCACTTCCGCATTTCGGACTTCAAAAATGGCCTCACGGCTTCGGAGCTCTCAAGGGGGGCCCGGCTCTTTGAAAAGTGCAGCACTGCCAGGCCCCCCTTCATGCCCGGGCCACTTGTCCCCCCTGATGGCGGCCCTGAGCACTTGCAGAGTTCAGATTTGTCCGATGGGCTGATTTATGAATGAATGCGAATTGAAACTTGAAATAGACTCTTCAAACAAAATGCATTGCTGATGTTTCCTATTGGTGCTAGACAACTGAAGCTGATATTTTCTAATATTCCAGTTATGATTGTGACTTTGTTTTGGTATTAGGATGAATCTTTGGTGCATAATGTGGATCCAGAAGCTTTGGATTTGTGCATTCCTGTATTTATGAGGTACATACAGTATTTGTGTAAGGCAATGCTTCTAGGATTTCAGTCGGTTAAAGGCAACTGAAAAACACAATGTAGGCAAATAACACACCTGTGATACGCAAACACACCGCCTCGCCTTAGCTTCTGTAGGACTATACCAATCAGGTGTATAGATTTATAATGCACTTTGTCAAGGCTGAGAGAAGGTATTGAATGCTCTTATCAGGCTGGGAGTGGGTCTTTTGTTGGTGGCCCCAGGATTTCTGTATTGTCATGATCTCCACCTAATGAGAAGTATGTGCTGAGTACAGTTTGCACAAGCAAAAGAAAATTGGTCAGCGTACAGGTGTGCAAAGGGTATTACAACAAGAATTTATTAATCTGAAGTGGTTGGACATGGTGTGCTTCATTATTCTGCTTGTTCAAAGAGAGAATATGTAGAAAGATGAGAATTTGTAGAAAGATGGGCAACAAGTTGGATTGAAATTTGGAGATGAGGATAGGGGGCATAGACATTGTAAATGGGCTTCAATTAGACCAACCTGGGGGCACCCAAGATACTAAAATCCTGACATTTCACTTGGATACTTTATTCGTATGACTTGGCAAATTGCAGGACTGATTTGTAGAATAGCCGAGTAGGAATGTAGGAACATAAACATAAAATGTGTGGGATCGACACTGGACTCCCCTGAGCACAAAGTAAAATGGATCATTAATCGTTTGATCTCAAGCAGTTATAGAATGGACAGTCCAAAATGAAGTAAGATCATAACAGCAAGATCTCAATCCCAGAGCCCATACTCTTGTTACCACCCACTGATGCTCCAACGAGGTGCAGACCCCAGGACATAATCCAGTTCTTACAGAAAAGACACCATATCCCAGGCCAAATACAACCCATAAAGCCTATAGAAATGCCACAGACCAGGACATATCAGGATACCAACCTCATCACACTGTGGCCTTTATATTAATTTTGGTTAATAGTACAGTTCCATTAAAATGTCGGAGCCGAGTCAAAGACAAACCACCCTACCTTTTTCACATTTCCTTTGTGGCATGAAGTATCAGGGCAGGCGGTTGGCTGAATACATGAATCACTTTGGTTCTCTCTGAAGGACACCCGCGTCAGCCCACTGGTGGTTTTCTATTTGGTTAACCACTAGGAGTGGCCTGTGTACCCTACCGGTGGACGCACTGCCTTTTAAGGTCAAGAAATGTGCAAGTGTAAGCAGAATGCTGTAGGGTTTTTTTTCCCTCCACCACAAGCCCACGGTTCTACACACCACTTCATACATGGATAATCCATCCAAGCTTGTGGGGTGGATTCCTTAATTCTTCCAGCCTTACCCCCTGCCTCGCATTCCCCACCATCCCAATACCATTAATAAGGGGATACCGCTAACAGTAGAACATGGTAATCCTAAAAAAAAGCCGTGTATCATTATCTCTCCTGTTTCTAAAATTGTTTGGAGATTTCTGATAGCCGTCCAAGCAAATCATAGCTTTGGGAGAATGAGAGGGCAGAAATCCTATTTGTAGGAGAATGCTAATAATACACAAGTTACATTTAGAATAGAGGTTAGGAATACAAAGCCGCCATCTTTTCTGGCCACGTGCAGACTGCACGCCCTGCACTGGGTTGAGGACACTTGCTCCCAACTACAACCCACGAGCCTCCAGTAAAATATCAGCAGCAAATTAGTTGAGCTGGGATGTCCATATCTACAAGGGGTGGAGTGCTCTGGGGCACAATAGGGCTCCAATTTGAGTCCCTACACAAAGCAAGTGCAGAATGAGCTTCATACCTTGCACTGGGATAAGGACATCTGCAACTACAATGCACAGTGTCTGGTAATAAACTAGTAGCAAATTGGTTGAGCTGGAATATCCCATATCTATTCAAGAGGTGGAGTGTTATGGGCCAGAATACAGCTCCCCTTAGAGGCCATACACAATACAAACTGAGCTCCATGCCTTAGGTTGGGTATTTTCTCCTTGCATCAACAACCTCTTAGAAGCCCACTGGTCTCTGGAAAATTCCCACAGAACATTTAGATGGGATGTCCTACAACCCGCCAGTGACTGGTAATATCTCAGTAACAGGTTAGCTGAGCTTGGATGTTTCCACAGAACATTTAATTGTGCTGGGGTGCCCCAGGGGGTTGTCATCTTACCAAAACACTAAGCTTAAAGGAAAAGTAAACCTTTAAAAGAAGTGCTATTCTACACACTTTTGTAATGCACATTATTTATTCTTTTTTCATTCCAAGATATTAAGGGATACATGTGCTGTTAATATGAATGAATTTTGTTACAACAGCGCCACCTGCTGGTCAGTTTCCCACCAGTCTGACCACCAAGTAGTCAAGGAAGTTGTCAGGAGAAAGAAAGAGGCTGCTCTGATGTTCTTCTGCTTAGGAAAGATTTGAGAAAGGTTTCTATTTTTTTTCCTAAGCAGAAGAACATCAGAGCAGCCTCATTTTTTCTCCTGACAACTTCCTTGACTACTTGGTGGTCAGACTGGTGGGAAACCTGATGATGATGATGAAAGGGGTGTGTCATGTGACAATAGCTGTCCATGTGATACTATCCTAAAGCTAGAAGGGCAATAATGAGATAGGGCATAACAATAACTAGCTCACATTAGGCAGTGAAAATATATGCCCATGTGACCTAGCCTGAGAGGACATAGGCAGTGTTGATGTATGCACTAATATCAGTCTATATTTGAGCTGGAATGCCATGTTGTAGCATCACCTTAATGATATTATGACAACGCCTTGTGCTTCTTGATGACACACAAGCTAGGGGGCTTCCCAGGGGTAATCTTGTTTATACAGTAATGGAGATTGCAGAGAGTATGTGATTCAGTGTGAGATTCAACTCTCTGCACAACCAGGAGGGCAATAGGCTCTGCACTTTTTTATCGTACCTTGGATGTTTCCCCATGTTATGTATATCAGGGATGCACCAAATCCAGGATTCAGTTCGGGATTCGGCCAGGATTCGGCCTATTTAAGATGGATTCGGATTCGGCCGAATCCTTCTGCCTGGCCGATCCGAATCCTAATTTACATATGTCACAAAACAAGGAAGTAAAAAATGTTTTCCCCTTCCCATCCCTAATTTACATATGCAAATTAGGGTTTGGATTCGGTTCGGTATTCGGCCGAATCTTTCGCAAAGGATTCGGGGGTTCGGCCGAATCCAAAAAAGTGGATTCGGTGCATCCCTAATGTATATAAGGCCTACTTAAATATCACTTTCATGTGACTTGGTTTTATCTGTCCCTTTCTGCACTGCTGGTTCTAACTCTTGAAATTATGTTGCACAAGCTAGCCAGGGCTGGAACTAGGGGTAGGCAGAAGAGGCATGTGCCAAGGGTGCAAAATTGGGAGGGTACCAGACATATACCTTGTCTATCGTCTACCATGCCTCCATGCTATCCCACTGCCCCCCAAAATATAGTGCGCAGACACACAACTGTGCACACTCTCGTACGCATGGGCCGGCACTAAAGCTAGCTCTTCTGCTATGATGCTTCATTAGTCAAAACCAGCAGTGCCAAGTACAGAAAGGGACAGGCAGCAAATGCTTTCAATTTGAATTTAAATTTACAAATATGTCCAATACCCCTTTTTTTATTAGTGTATATATTGGAAAGTTCAAAACATCAGAGCCTCTCTCCTCCTGACAACTTGGTGGTCAGACTGGTGGGAAACTGACCAGCAGGTGGCGCTGTTGTAACAAAATTCATTCCTATTAACAGTACATGTATCCCTTAATATCTTGGAATGAAAAAAGGATAAATAATGAATGTACATTACAAAAGTGCTTAGAATAGCACTCTCATCAATTTTACATTCACTTATTTTAAAGGTTTACGTATCCTTTAAAGGAGAACTAAAGTTTAACTAAAGAAGTAGGTGGAAATGTTGTACATGTTTTGTGCTTCTGTACCAGCCCAAGGCAACCACAGCCCTTCAGCAGTAAAGATCTGTGTCTCCAAAGATGCCCAAGTAGCTCCCCATCTTCTTTTCTGCTGATTCACTGCACATGCTCTGTGCTGCTGTCACTTACTGAGCTTAGGGAGCCACTCACAATATACAGTACACATAGAATAGAAATGTCACAATATAAGGCTGATTAGTAATTAATACACATAATTACTACATGGCAGCACAGAAACCAGTGCAATTAGCATCAGAATTTAATAATCAGCAAACCTGTAGCATCAGCTTATATTACAGCCAGGGAAGCTCATTTTCTGCTGGATAATTAGTGACGAGCCCTAAGCTTAGCTTCTCAACAGCCAATCAGAGCCCACTGAGCATGTGAGTGTCACAGACACTTTCCAAGATGGTGACCCCCTGTGACAAGTTTGAAGTCCTGGATCATTGCTGCTATTGACAAGCTCAAACTTTAGCCTCGTGCAATAAGTTCACTATATAAAATATGCCATTTTTAGCCACATTAATTTTTAGGGTTTATTTCTCCTTTAAATGTAATATCAATGTAAGGGATTTACCAGAAGTGCAGCACTGGGCCCGCTATAAATCAGTTTCAGAGGTAGTTATGCCCCTGCTTTCCCCTGTTACCCAGGTTATGGAGACAGTTATAGAGCCTGTATAAAGTCTGCCTGTAACACTAGAGCTCTGCACCCCCTTGTGGTGATCTAAGGATTTACAGGCAGGAGACGTCACAGAAAAAAAAGTAGGAAACAAGCTGGTGCCTTGTCTAGACCTCAGGCTATTTATAGAGGGGAGATATTTTTAGCCCTTATATGCACAGTAGGAGTTTTGGAATGGAAAAAAAAGTTTGTTTCGATCTGTGTCTTCCAGGACAAAGAGCTTTCAGAGCTGCTGGGTGAGGGCAGGATTGTGTACCTAGGGGTTATCAATAGGGCCACAGTCATGGTCCCCTGCAAGAACAAAGCAGCTATTTTAGGAAAGTAAATATGCAGAGAGTGCGTGAAAGGCTGGCGCCCGGGGCCAATGGGAGAGGTCGGATCATTTCATCAGGAAGGAAAAGGCAATTTGCAACTTTCATGGGGAAAAAAAGGCTTTTTTTTTCTTTCTGAGAATGAAACGTCAAACTGATGCTGTCATATTGCTTGCTTTCTTTGCCTGCAGCAATGGCTTCACATCTTTTTACTCTCTCACAGCTGAACAATAATCGTGAGAAATATTGAAAGAAAAAAAAAAAAAAAGGAAAATTACCTCCATGTTTTTCTCCAATTCATCTTCCAGTCTGTCATTCAAACCACTGCCTGGTTGCTAGGGTAATGGGGTATGATATAGAGAGGGATATTCTGAGACAATTTGTCATTGGTTTTCATTTTTTAAGTATTTTAGTGAGTTATTTAGCTTTATTTTCAGCCGCTCTCCAGTTTGCAATTTCCGCCATCTGGTTGCTAGGGTCTACATTCCCCTAGCAACCATGCATTGATTTGAATAAGAGACTGGAATATGAATAGGAGAGGGACTGAATAGAAAGATGAGGAATAAAAAAGTAACGATAACAATACAATTTGTAGCCTTGGGGTCCGTGACACCCGTTTGAAAGCTGGAAAGAGTCGGCAGAAGAAGGCAAATCATTCAAAAAGTATAAAAAAAAAGAAATAGACCAATGGAAAAATTGCTTACAATTAGCTATTCTATAATATAGTAAGTTAACTTAATGGTGAATCAAACCACTCCTTGGCTATGTACAGTATGTGTTGTACAGTATTTTGCCCATGGGCAAATCAAGTCCACGTATGGCTACTGTTACAAGAGTTGTAATTGTGCCCCATCTATAGAAGCCCCCTTCTTTAAATACATTTTGTTATGCATCTTTTAAAATGCTTATCTGTCAGACTCTGCTGGGATTCAAACCAAGGACCTTTGGGTTTCTGGCTCGATACCAACACCATTTGGCCAGATGAGCAGCCTGTAGGCTTGCTCAATATATATTACCTGGCCTCCGCAGCCCCAGCCTGATTGGTTGCAGTGAGTCAATCAAGTCTGACTCTGCCCTATATAAGACCAGCCCTCCTTGCCTGAGCATTAGTTGCAATACTAGCAGTGTGGCATTGTCCCTAGCTATGGGTTCCTGGTATAGACTCCTCCCTATTCTGCGTTGTCTTGTCTGTACCCTTCCCTGTCTTGATCTGCCTTATCTTCCCCTTCCAGCTCTGCTCTGGTCCTGCTTTAATCCTTGATCTTTCCTTGCTTTAACCTTGCATTGAACTTGCCCTGCTCAGCTTTCCTTGCTATTCTGACTCTTGCCTTAACCTTATTCTGCCTTGACCTGACCTTGCCTTTCTGGTTCCTGCTTCCTGTTCTGACTTGTACCCGGTCTATATCTTCCCTCGTCCCTCTCTGACTTTTCCAGTCCACTCGTTATCCAGTCCACTCGTTATCTCACCCTTTCCTGCTATCTGCTCCAGTCTCCTCCCGCTATCCAGTCTTCCTGTACCCGATCTCAAGTCTGCTCCCGAGCTACACCCGCATTGTCCTGGCTTATACTTCTAGTCTGCTCCTGATCTGATCTACACCCGCACCGTCCAGTCCTGATCCAGTTTGTTCCTGTCCTGAGTTGTCGCCCTCTTTTCCCTGTCTAGTCCAGTTCTGATCTTCGCCCTCTCCATCCCATTCTTGCTCCAATAGGGCATTTAATCACTTACAAATGAACACATATCTCAGCATTGCTTTGTCTTTTGAAAGGTATCACAGCCCAGAGACTGCCCTTGAATTATTGATGGGGCACAATTGCAGTCTGGCAGGGCCCGGACCCATGAGAAGATTGATTACACTCATTCGCAGCAGGGGAGAGAGAGGGGAAGGGTTGCAAGAAGGGCATTAAATCTTTTTCATATACAGCAGGGGGCAGCACTACATCCAACTAGCAAATTGGGGCAGGGTCAAGTCGGAAACATACAGGGTTATATAGTGGCTTTATGTAGCATTAGACCAGTTTAATGACCAGTATAATCCTTTGTACTCGTGAAGCGCTACCAAAATTTGTGGCCGCCAGGCACAAACCTTCTCTGTCATCTAGTCATAGTCCGGGCCACCATCAGGGGGGCATAGGATGCCCAGGCCTCAAGGAGGACCAGCTGTGCTGCAGTTCTCAAATTAGTTGGGCCCCCCTTTATCAGCGAGGAAGAGGAATGTCCCGAATTACCGAAGTCTCCAATTGCCGAGGCCCCAAAGAGCCGAAGTTCTGAAGAACCGAAGTCCCGAGTTGCCAAAGTCCCGATTGGCAAAACTCCTGACTTGCCAAAGTTTCAAATTGCCAAAGTCCCAAATTGCCAAAGTCCCAAATTGTAAAAGTCCCGAATTGCCAAAGTCCCTTATTGCCAAAGTCCCAAATTGCCAAAGTCCCAAATTGCCAAAGTCCCAAATTGCCAAAGTCAAAAATTGCCAAAGTCAAAAATTGCCAAAGTTCCAAAGAGCTGAAGTCCCAAAGCTGCAAACGGAGCAAAAGCCTCAAAAAAACCAAAGCTGAAGTCCTAAAGAAACAAAAAGACCCAAAGCCACGAAAGTAGCCGAAGAAGCTGAAGAAGAATCTAAGTTAAGTTCCAATGAACACCAATGTGGTTTTTTTTGTGCTGAACAATGTAGGTCTCTATAAAAAGTTATTGCATAAAACAGCTCATGTCAAACCCTGCTTCATATAATAAACCATTTTCATAATAAGACCCAAGACTTTGTTAGTAGTATGTGCCACTGGGAAATCATAAATAGAAAATTGCCATTTTAAAAAATAAGGGCCGCCCCCTGGGATCGTAGGATTCACTGTACTCACAAACATACCAACAAACCATACATGTTAGGTCACATGAGCCAATTAACAGACAGAGTTGTGTCTTTTGCTTCCACACTTCTTCCTGTTACAGTTGGAGCTGCAGTATTTCTGGTCAGGTGATCTCTTCCTGTTACAGTTAGAGCTGCAGTATTTCTGGTCAGGTGATCTCTTCCTGATACAGTTAGAGCTGCAGTATTTCTGGTCAGGTGATCTCTTCCTGTTACAGTTACAGCTGCAGTATTTCTGGTCAGGTGATCTCTTCCTGTTACAGTTAGAGCTGCAGTATTTCTGGTCAGGTGATCTCTTCCTGATACAGTTAGAGCTGCAGTATTTCTGGTCAGGTGATCTCTTCCTGTTACAGTTACAGCTGCAGTATTTCTGGTCAGGTGATCTCTTCCTGGTACAGTTAGAGCTGCAGTATTTCTGGTCAGGTGATCTCTTCCTGTTACATTTAGAGCTGCAGTATTTCTGGTCAGGTGATCTCTTCCTGTTACAGTTAGAGCTGCAGTATTTCTGGTCAGGTGATCTCTGAGGTAACACACACACCATCACAACATGGTGACTCAAGGCAAGAGATGTAAAAGGGTAATATTTACTTAAATATGCATACCAGTTTGGTAAAATTCTTTAATATGCGACTTAATCTGTTGCTTAAATATTCATTTTTGGGGTAAAGTTTTCCTTTAATTTTATTAAACCCCTGGCCACCAATGTTTTTTAAAAATATTCTATGTCCACCTATGATTTTTTTTTTACTTATAGGGGGGCCCTGACCACCAATATTTTATAAAAAAAAACTTTTGTTTGACCCTGGCTGACAATTTTTTTTATTTTTAACATAAGGGGCCTAATCACCAATGGCTTTTTATAACTTGTGAGTTGGAGGACTTACTGATTTTAGCGCTGATGTCTGTGTGGACTTTTTTACTGTAGTGTGGGGACCGGGCTGGGGAGGGCCAGGATAAGGGGGCCCAGAAAATGTTGCTGTACGGGGCACGTGATATCTGATGACGACCCTGGTCCGGGCCCATGTCTCTTTGCTGTTCTGCTCCCCAAGCAGTGAGAGTGGTGCCCCCTACTGATAAGGAGTAGAAGACAAATAGATATGATCTTGTTGCTGACACAGTTTTAGGGCCCGTAGCGTGGCCACCTCGTCCGTAACATTTAAAAATGTTGCTTGATGCCAATGTTATTAATAAGGAAAAAGCACAAAAATATAGGAAGGCCGGTATTTTTTTCCACCCTACCCATGTTTAAGGCTCAGAACATTTACTAAGCAATGAAAACAAAAATGAAAGAAGTGAGGAGTCGAGGGAATAAAAGTGACTTACTGACGTGTCCCGACGAGTTCCTGTTTCACCGTGGGAGTTTGTGTAGCGCCGGCGTACTCGCATCTCATTTCAGCAGCCGGCGAAACAATTGCTCATCCAAATTGCTTAAATACCTCTGTGCATTAAAGGGGAGAATTGCCTCTGTGCAGGGGAGCAGGGAACAATAATAGCAAGAAAGGCAACGGGGCTCCCAAACACACGGAGAGCAGTTTCTATAAAACGTGGCTTTATTAAAAGGTTTCATAGGGCAACATGGAAAAGGACATTTTAGAGGGGGACAATCGTGGACACACACGTGAAATTCAACAGCCGAGGCAAAGGGAGATGAAGTGGAAAAATTTGCGAATTTCCCAAGACATTTGCAAAACGGTGAAAAATTTGCAAAACATTTTTTTTTTACGCCAGCGAATTTTTGTGCCCGTTTCGCGAATTTATTCGCTGGCGGCGAATAACGAAAAATAAATTCGCCCAACACTAATGAAGTGTAAATAAGCAGCTGCCCCCCCCCCCCAAAAAATACCTGGTTCTTAACCTTTGGTCCCCAGATGTTGTTAGATTACAATTTACTTCAACCCTTGATTACAAGTTAAAGATTGCTGGGAGTTGTAGCGCAGACACATCTAGGGCCCCAATATCAGGAAAGAGGAATTTGGGTGGAGCACAAAAAAAAAGGCAAGTGATTGAGTCGTGATTGAAAAACAGAAGATATATAAACACACATGATTGACCCACAATACTTGATTTCTTAACTCCCTGCGGCTTATGGCAATCGAAGAGATTGTGTAAATGATTGATTTGTATTCTTAAAGGATAAGTAAACCTTTAAAGTAAGTGAATGTAAAATTGATGAGAGTTTCATTCTGTAATTTACATTCATTATGTATTTTGTTTTCATTCCAAGATATTAAGGGATACATGTAATGTTAAAGGATAAGTAAACCTTTAAAACAAGTGAATGTAAAATTGATGAGAGTGGTATTCTAAGCACTTTTGTCATTTACATTTATTATTTATTCTTTTTTCATTCCAAGATATTAAGGGATACATGTACTGTTAATATGAATGAATTTTGTTACAACAGCGCCACCTGCTGATCAGTTTCTCACCAGTCTGACCACCAAGTAGTCAAGGAAATTGTCAGGAGAAAGAGGCTGCTCTGATGTTCATAGGAAAGATTTGAAAGGTTTCTTTTTTTTTCCTAGTGTGCTTGTGAATGTTATAGGGACCTTAGATTGTAAGCTCTACTGTATGAATAATGAACAACCGGAGCAAATAGCTAGGATGTCTTAATACAGAGACGTAAAGCTCCAACTAAACTGCACCAGCCATGTTTTCTGCTTATTAGTCAGGAGCTTGTCATATACTCGTATTCGATGCCTTTTCACACACAGGGAGTGGGAGTACAAAGAAAGGCAGTTTCTCATAATGACACAAAATGTTCTTTATGTTCATTGGACTCTCGGCGCTTCAGATGCATTGGATGAAAAGCTTCGATGCACTTTTAAAGCAGAACTGATCTGTGGTTTTGGCCACATTAATCCCTGGATTTCAGCACAAAAGGAATCTTTATTTTGCTGCGTATCTGCCGAATGGAAATATTATTGGGCCAGTAACAATAAAGCATTAAAATATGTTTCTCTGCACTAGTGAGCCCAATGTGTCTGATTCAGAAGCTCCAATATAATTTAGGTTAAAGTAACAGCACACCAAAAAAAAAATCTGTGTTTTAAAGGATATGTAAATCATTCAAACAAGTGAATGTAAAATTGACGAGAGTGCTATTCTAAGCACTTTTGTAATTCACATTCATTATTTATTTAGTTTTTATTCCAAGATATTAAGGGATACATGTGCTATTAATATGAATGAATTTTTTTTACAACAGCGCCACCTGCTGGTCAGTTTCCCACCAGTCTGACCACCAAGTAGTCAAGGAAGTTGTCAGGAGAAAGAAAGAGACTGATGTTCTTCTGCTTAGGAAAGATATGAGAAAGGTTTTCTTATTTTATTCCTAAGCAGAAGAACATCAGAGCAGCCTCATTCTTTCTTTACCAGGGCAGGGCAAGTGTACATTATATTAATTTACGTTAAAATACTTTTATTCTTTTGGTTTACTGCTCCTTTAAGAAGCTTGTATGTAGCAGTGGAGCAGCCATTTGTAAGGGCAAGAGGGTCCACATTACCATAGCAGATATCAGATGTGATGTTTAGAGTTCAATGGTTTCAGGAAAAATAGTTACTGTATAAGGTTTATTTATAAGAGAAGTGCAAAATATTGCTGCATACAGAAATATAGAAGTGGTAAATCACAAGATGCTGTACACTTTTTTATTTGTTAAAGGATAAAGGATTAGTAAACCTTTAAAATAAGTCAATGATTCAGAAGCTCCAGTATCATTTATATTAAAGGAACAGCACACCCAAAAATAATCAGTGTTTTAAAGGTTAAGTAAACCTTTAAAACAAGTAAAATTGATGAGAGTGCTATTCTAAGCACTTTTGCAATGCCTATTCATTATTTATTCTTTTTTCATTTCAAGATATTAAGGGATACATGTACTGTTAATATGAATGAATTTTGTTACAACAGCGCCACCTGCTGGTCAGTTTCCCACCAGTCTGACCACCAAGTAGTCAAGGAAGTTGTCAGGAGAGAGAAAGAGGCTGCTCTGATGTTCTTCTGCTTAGGAAAATAATTAGAAATCTTTCTCAAATCTTTCCTAAGCAGAAGAACATCAGAGCAGCCTCTTTCTTTCTCCTGACAACTTCCTTGACTACTTGGTGGTCAGACTGGTGGGAAACTGACCAGCAGGTGGCGCTGTTGTAACAAAATTCATTCATATTAACTGTACATGTATCCCTTAATATCTTGAAATAAAAACGAAATAAATAATGAATGTGAATTACAACAGTGCTTAGAATAGCCCTCTCATCAATTTTACATTCACTTGTTGTAAAGGTTTACTTATCCTTAATGCAACAGGACGGCATGCCCCGTTTTGCACTGTAACAATATATTCCCAAATGCCTTAGCTCTGTTTCAACTCCATGGCTGAAATCCTATTAACTGGGGTTTTATGGCTACATTTGAAAAATATCCCTGGAACTGTAAATGAAGTTGTAAAGGCCTTTCATACCAATCAGCTCTGGGATCACTTACATTCCTCCTGAAGAACCTGAGCCACTCTTGGTATTTCCTCCGAGCCAGCCACATCCTCGCCAGGGACTGGATCTAAACACAGACATAACGCTCATTAAATAATCAAAAAGCAGCTTTTTATGAGGTTTTTTTCCCCCCATTGTGTACATTTCAGTTGTAATATAAATTACCATACGTGTAAATGTCAAATAAAGGAAATGTTTATTTACACGCAGTAATAGTAACGCCAGTTCCACAGCCTGAAATTTGAATCCTGTCTAATACAGGTATGGGACCGGTTATCCAGAATGCTCGGGACCTGGGGTCTTCCAAATAACGGATCTTTCTGTAATTTGGATCTTCATACCTTAAAGGGCATGTAAAGGCAAAAACATAAAATCCAATTTTTACTTTAATGAAAAAGAAACCTATCTCCAATATACTTTAATTAAAAAATGTGTACCGCTTTAATAATAACCCTGACTGTATTTAGTGAAATTCTCCCTTCATTTACTGCTGTGGACGGGAATTGTCAGACGGTCCCTAACTGCTCTACAGGGAAACAATCATACTTATGAACAGCAGGGGGAGCCCCCGCCTTACTTCCCAGCCATGCAGAACTCAAGCAGCTTTGTTTGTTTCCCTGTAGAGCAGTCGGCGACTGTGTAGAGATTTGTATTGGATTTTATTTTTGCCTTTACATTCCCTTTACTGTTTCCAACTCCAGCTGCAGGGACAAAGATCATGGAGCCAGATATAAACAGATAAACTGGGATTCTATTTGGAGGATTATTTTGCTGCAGCCACTGGTTCTGCAGAGTTGGAGAAAGTTTGTATTAAACAATACAAAAACTATAAAATCCACATTAGATGACATGACAACACAGGACCCAGTGGAGTCTGTATATTCTGATTATTAATCAGTCTTGCTATTTCGGCTTCTGGCAGATATTATTTGACTTGTGCTGTTTTGATCCCTAAGTAGCCCAGACCACACTGAGCATGTGCACAGTCTTGGTCTTGCAAAGATGTATAACAAAGTTACAAGATGGTGACCCCCTGTGGCCAACTTTGAAAGCATAAATCATTTGTTTGATTAGGCTTTTGGTGCAGTAAGTTCTTGTTTATGTTTAGTATACAAAATACAGCATTTCTAGCATTATTCTATTTTAGGGTTAGGGTTTAATTCCCCTTTAAGGCCCCCATACATGGGCCGATAAAAGCTGCCGATAGACTGAGTCGGCAGCTTATTGGCCTGTGTGTGGGACCATCCAACGGACTTTCCTGATCGATCGGCAGGTTAAAAAATCCCGTCAGATCCCTATGTGTATGCAGTCCTGCGATCCGACCGCCCATTCTCCTGCATTATGATCCAAACATTGGGCCTTGGGGCCCACTATTTGATCAGCCCGATATCGCCCACTTCAATGTGGTCATATGGGACAGAGATCCGCTCGTTTGGTGATCTCTACGTCTACGGCCGCCTTTACCGTCATGCTCTTCTTGTATGGAGAGGTTAGTGATATTGATTGCAGATCATTCCAACGGAATGGAGAATCTTACTGGTGACTCTGGTGTTTCAGCTTTGGTTAGTTTGTTGAAATACCTTTAAATCCAATACAGAGAAGAATCCTGTAACAATTTGAGCTTTTCTGAAAAGTAAGACAGAGCAGAGACATTCCATTCAAAACTTGTGTCTCACCTTAGAAGGTTTTCTTCTTCTACGTCTGACAACCCCAGAGCTGCGCTCACTAGATTTGTCCAGAATCCATTTAAATCCCCAGGTTCTATGGCCCGATTGATCAGAGCGACAGCAGAAATCATCTCATATATCAATATCACCAGCAAACATCCTACTTAGTACCCTGCTCAACTGTGGCCTCTGCCGTTGCAGCACCAAGAGCTTCTGGGTAGAGACATGAGGAATCTATGTGCCTGGTTAGACAGCTCCTTAACCGTCTGTGTAGGGTCCCCTTGGTGAGGAGGTGCATTAACGAGTGCCGCCAGGGCCGGATTTACATAGCAGACGCCTCTAGGCCATTCATTGCCCCTGTCCCTTCCTCAACCTTTGTGCTTATTCACAATTTTTCATCATCAGGTTCAGAGTACTGGGGATTGGTGCACAGGAAAAAGTTATTGTATTTCCTGAAAATCCAAAGTGCTTCTGAAGCAATGAAGGTATGGTTGGACAGTCCCTAAAACTTTATGGCCTTTCCACAAATCCGGGCCCGGATGCCACTGCTTTACCCACTGGAACAATAAAAAGGCAAAACCTCATTGGAGTTTCAGTATATAATTTTCATGACATATTAAAACTGCGTAACATTTTCTCTAACAGCCCTACCATCTTCTGCCCAACGTCACCTACTGGTGTTCAAGATCCTTTTTGGCCCAAGGACCCAAGAAGAGCCAAATTTTTTTGCAAGGACTGAAGGGGGTCGGAGGGTTCAGGGAAGGGGTCAGCGTCCAACTTGGACACAGCAGTGTTCATTTTGTCACGCTGGCATCCAATTTGGCGTGCTGGCGTCCATTTAGGCGTGCCGCGTTAATTGTTCGATGGCCCAGTTCAGGAGTGTCTGTGGCCCGGTTCTGGGCCACGGCCTGGTACGCAGCACCTGACAATACTATCATAAAATGGGAATTACAATTATTAAAAAAAAAATGTTCCAGAATAAAAAGGAGGGACCTGACCAAAAGAGCTGACAATCTATACACCCCTAGGTCCTGCTACTTTTCTTTTAGCCTTTTATTTGTCTGTAGGACAGAACAGAACAAGCAAAAGCAGAATAAAAGCATTTCCTTCAGGTCTGCACTGCCACCCAGTGGCTGATAAGGTTCACTTGTCTGAAGAAATTCTCATAATGTTCCCATCAATGTAACACTTCTATCCAACAGGAAAATGTTCTACAAAGGGGAGACACTGAGTCACACTACCAACATATAAGAGCAATGTTTAAAGGATAAGAAAACCTTTAAAATAAGTGAACGTAAAATGGACAAGAGTGCTATTCTAAGTACTTTTGTAATTTACATTATTTCTTTTGTTTCAATTCCAGGATATTAAGAGATACATGTACTGTTAATATGAATGAATTTTGTTACAACAGCGCCACCTGCTGGTCAGTTTCCCACCAGTCTGACCACCAAGTAGTCAAGGAAGTTGTCAGGAGAAAGAAAGAGGCTGCTCTGATGTTCTTCTGCTTAGGAAAAAAAAATAGAAACCTTTCTCAAATCTTTCCTAAGCAGAAGAACATCAGAGCAGCCTCTTTCTCTCTCCTGACAACTTCCTTGACTACTTGGTGGTCAGACTGGTGGGAAACTGACCAGCAGGTGGCGCTGTTGTAACAAAATTCATATTAACAGTACATGTATCCCTTAATAACTTGGAATTAAAAAAATAAATAATGAATGTAAAGTACAAAAGTACTTAGAATAGCACTCTCAACATTCACTTGTTTTAAATGTTTACTTATCCTTTAAAGTGACGTTCCACTGAGTAATATAACAATATTATCATATCATAGTGTATCACATGGTATCAAGGTGCCCATACACAGCCTAAACACAGCTTTGGACTCAACAAGCTTATTGTCCCATGAATGTGGCTAAAAAATACTCTCGGGTCCCCTGCAGTCCCCATTATAATGTGATTCTGAAATGCCTGGACCTGTTTTGACTCTGACTGGCCCTGCCAGGGGCATATTAATGTCTGAAGATTGATAGTTGCCCACATTCCTGGGTTACAATAATTAAAGAAAACATGTTATGTATAAAAAACAACAAGAATGTGCCAGTATATTTTACTCATTTAGATATAGAAGGAATGTGTTTTAAAATAATTTGTTTCTGGTTACTTTATTGTAAATTTCTGCAAAATCCCTACTAGCCCCGCCCACCTGTTCCACTTCCTGCTGCCTCCTTTTCCAGGCTGTGCAGGGGGAGCCGGCGGTTCTCATCATGCTGCACTGTAGGACAGGAACCAATCAGCAGCTAGCAGGGGACCTGATAGGGAACTAAAGCCTGTCTGTGCTTGTGTGACTGCAGGGCTATGATTGGCTGTTCCCCTCCTACTGTGCTTCTGGCAGGGATAGTTAGGACACACCCCCCTCATTTGAAACACAGACAGGTACAAGTGAATATCTATAGGGAGCTCCAATACGGGGGTGTTTTTAAAGATAATATTGATTTTTAGCACAATGTAAAAGCAACTCCATATATTACTCATAACTGCCTACAAAATTAGGTTTTTTTCGTTTATCCTCTACGTCTCCTTTAAAGGAACAGTAACACCAAAAAATTTAAGTGTTTTAAAGTAATGAAAATATAATGTATTGTTGCCCTGCACTGGTAAAACTGATCTGTTTGCTTCAGAAACACTACTATAGTTCATATAAACAAGCTGCTGTGGAGCAATGGCGGAAATTGAAAAACAGCTATATGGCACAGGTTAACTAATGGATAAAAGATAACACCATTAGACAGACAGAGCTTATCTGCTATCTGCTGTGTAACCTGAGCCTTTTCTCCTTTGAATGGCTGCCCCCATTGCTACACAGCAGCTTATTTATATAAACTATAGTAGTGTTTCTTAAGCAAACACACCAGTTGTACCCAGGGCCGCCATTAGAAATCACGGGGCCCCGTACAACAAAATTTTTGGGGCCCCCCTGGGCCCCGCCCACGCTGACGACCAAGCTCCACCCCATATCCCGCCTACTCCACATCGCAGTTAAAAGACCACAGAAAAGTAACCCCCCCCCACACAAGTTGTAAAAAAAAATGTAAAAAAAACTAAAAAATAAACAAACATTGGTGGCAGGGGCCCCCTTATAAGTTAAAACAAATTGGGGCCCCAAAAAAAAATTTGAAAAAAAAATATTTTTTTTTTGAAAAAAAACAAAAAAAAACTTTTTAAAAAAAAGATTGGTGGCAGGGGCCTATAGAATATTAAAATAATACATTGGTGGTCAGGGGATTAAAAAAAAAAAAAAAAAAAACACAAACTGGTGTTCAGTAGGATGGAACTCATGGCTTCAGTACTTCAACTTCGCCTCCTTTCGTGACTTCGGGTCTTTTCACCGCTTCAGGACTTCAATTTCGGCTGTTTTCGTGACTTCGGGTCTTTGCGCTGCTTCAGGACATCGGCTTCGGCTGTTTTCGTGACTTCGGGTCTTTTCGGCGCTTCGTGACTTCGGGACTTCGGCTTTTTCCGTGACTTCGGGTCTTTTCGGCGCATTGGCTTCGGCTTTTCGGCACTTCCGCATTCGGCACGCAAGAGGCAAGACGTACGGCTCGGGCGCTCGTAAGGGGGGCCCGGATCTTCAAAAAATGCAGCGCTGCCGGGCCCCCCTTCATGCCCGGGCCCGGTACGCTTGTCCCCCCTGTCCCCCCCTGATGGCGGCCCTGGTTGTACCAGTGCAGGGCAACACTGTATTATATTTTCATTACTTTAAAACACTTTTATTTTTTGACGTTACTGTTCCTTTAAGTCTATTCGATTTTTCTTTTTCTTCTTTTTCTTAGGCTTTATGCAAAAGTCTTTTGTACTCTCTCCCGTCTGTTCTTCTTGGGGTGAGGGACTTTCCTCCCTGTGTTTTTTCTTGTTTTTCTTCTTCAACAACTTTACTTCCTGCTCTGATGGCGGCACTTGCTCTTCCTCCTGACAGTTTTCCTGTGATTCCTCTTCTTCCTTCCTCTCAGAATTCACTCTTTTTCTCTTCTTCTTTTTCTTCTTGTGCTGTGAAGACTCATGGGAAATGTTTATTTCGGTACATTCTTTGGAATCTTTCTGCTGTATGTTCTTCCCCGGCAAGCCATCTGTCCTTTCCAGCGTTCCATCTTTCCCTTTATTTTTCTGTTCTTTCTTTCCATATTTCGCCAAAAATTCTCTTTCCTGCTCTTCAAGGCGAGAGAGTTTGGCACTCATGGTTAAACCATGCCGGGCTCCTCTGTAAGACAGAAATGGCAAAGCTGGAAGTGTTCTACGACACCTGCACAATATATGCATTTAAAGGATAAGTAAACCTTTAAAATCGGTGAATGTAAAATTGATGAGAGGGCTATTCTAAGCACTTTTGTAATTTATATTCATTATTTATTTTGTTTTTATTCCAAGATATTAAGGGATACATGTGCTGTTAATATGAATGAATTTTGTTACAACAGCGCCACCTGCTGGTCAGTTTCCCACCAGTCTGACCACCAAGTAGTCAAGGAAGTTGTCAGGAGAAAGAAAGAGGCTGCTCTGATGTTCTTCTGCTTAGGAAAGATTTGAGGGAGGTTTCTAATTTTATTCCTAAGCAGAAGAACATCAGAGCAGTTTCTTTGGTGGTTAGACTGGTCTTTAAGAGAAACTTCAGATGACTCATCTGCCCAATAACTTCAATTTTGTGACTGGTTCAGAAAAAATAAACAGCAGGTGGTGCAATTATTTCAAATGAATTAGATTAGCAGTGTAAAAACTGAAAATTAGAAATGTTAATTGCAAACGTGCTCAGCACAGCAGGTTTTACACCACTATAGTTTATATAAACAAGCTGCTGTGTAGCCATGGGGGCAGCCATTCAAGCACAGGATACACAGTAGATAACAGATAAGTACTACTATAGTTTATATAAACAAGCTGCTGTGTAGCCATGGGGGCAGCCATTCAAGCACAGGATACACAGTAGATAACAGATAAGTACTACTATAGTTTATATAAACAAGCGGCTGTGTAGCCATGGGGGCAGCCATTCAAGCACAGGATACACAGTAGATAACAGATAAGTACTACTATAGTTTATATAAACAAGCTGCTGTGTAGCCATGGGGGCAGCCATTCAAGCACAGGATACACAGTAGATAACAGATAAGTACTACTATAGTTTATATAAACAAGCGGCTGTGTAGCCATGGGGGCAGCCATTCAAGCACAGGATACACAGTAGATAACAGATAAGTACTACTATAGTTTATATAAACAAGCTGCTGTGTAGCCATGGGGACAGCCATTCAAGCACAGGATACACAGTAGATAACAGATACGTACTACTATAGTTTATATAAACAAGCTGCTGTGTAGACATGGGGGCAGCCATTCAAGCACAGGATACACAGTAGATAACAGATAAGTACTACTATAGTTTATATAAACAAGCTGCTGTGTAGCCATGGGGACAGTCATTCAAGCACAGGATACACAGTAGATAACAGATAAGTACTACTATAGTTTATATAAACAAGCTGCTGTGTAGCCATGGGGCAGCCATTCGAGCACAGGATACACAGTAGATAACAGATAAGTACTACTATAGTTTATACACTTACTTATGTGCTGTGCGGCCTCCGCAAACTTTATTGAGTTGTTCATCTGTCAGTCTTTGCAGAAGGGGTGAAAAAAGAAGCCATCATCATCATTACTATTATTATTATTATTATTATCATGTATTTATAGAGTGCCAACATTATCTTTAGAGTACATGCACACACATTCAGTGGGAGTAGCCAGAATACATACAACCTGACGCATTTGCTACAAGATGTGCGACTCAGTATTGGTTGGAATCAAATACAGGACCCCAGTGCTCCCGTATTAACCACTGCACCCCCACACCTTGCAGGAACTTTAGCTCCGCTGCTCTACTAGTTTCATAAATATCATTGCTGAAAAAAACCCATCTAGTAAATCATTCGGACAAAAAAGTCGCCATAAGAAAAACATCCATTGATTTTAATGCATTGAAATAAAAAAGTCGCCGTAAGAAAAAACGCCTTCGACTTCGACTTCAATGCGTTTCGCTCAACACCAATCATTACTCTTGTCCCTACACTATCCCCGCTCTCCCTTTGAAGCTGTTCATTACAGAATCTGTTAGACCTGTGGCTTCCAGCCAAGGATATGGGTGAGGTTCTTACAAAAGGCTTGTCTTAAGAGCTTACAATCTATGCAACCAGATATACGTACTTATTGGCAGAAGACAAATCCAGTTTCTCGTCCTCGTCTCCACTGCTGTCGCTGCTTTCTGAAGATGAAGGCTCATTCACTGACTGCTCTCCGCCGGACAGCAATGTTGCAGACTAGAAACAGAAAGAGGAAAAACAATGTAATTAAAGTCACACGTTTAGTTTTTTTTTTTTCACTTTTAGGGCAGAGACGCACACGATTATTTGGGGAGGTAAGTTCCCCAGCGACAAATCTCTTCTTCTTCGGGTGACTAATCTCCCCGAACTGCCTTCCCGTTGGCTAGAATATAAATTGTCGGCTGGATGGCACTAGTAGCGCTTTTCTTTTTTTAGATTTTACCCGACAGGAAGGCAGTTCGGAGAGATTAGTCGCCCGAAGAGGAGATTTGTCGATGGCCGACTTTTCTCCCCGAATCTTCGCGTGTGTCTCTGTCCTTAAGCCAAGGTCAGGCACTGCCGGCACATATTTGCCCACTGCCTCAGCAGCCATGTTGGCTTCATCAGCCATAGCCACACCCATGCAGCATCTATCAAACGTCTAGAAGGCCAATTTTATGCAAATTTTCAATTGGTCTTTATTATTTATTTATTTTTTTTAAATTATTTGCCTAATTTTTATGACTCTTTCTAGTTTTCAAATGGGGGTCACTGACCCCAGTAGGCAAAAACTATTGTTTTTGTTACTTTTTATTACTCTGCAAGGTTACAGTTTTATTGTAACTTTTATTTCTATTCAGGTCTTCCCCTATTCATATATTAGTATCTCATTCAAACCATACCCCAGTTGCCAAGGTAAATTGGACCCTAGCAACTAGATTGCTGTAAAAAAATTATAAAAAAAAACTACGAATAATAAAAAATGAGGACCAATTGCAAACTGTCTCGGAATATTACTCTTTATTGTACTAAAAGTTAACTCAAATGAGAATAACTAGTGATGGGCGAATTTCTCCCGTTTCGCTGAAAAATTTCCCATGAAATTAGTGAAACGGCGAAGAATACATCATACTGAAAAATTGACGCCTCTATCAATTTTGGATGTGCGTCCGAAAAGTCGATTGCGTCAATTTTGAAGCAGGCGTTAAAGTCAATAGTGTTCGCTAATTGCACTGGTTTCTGTGCTGCCATGTAGTAATTATGTGTATTAATTACTAATCAGCCTTATATTGTGACATTTCTATTCTATGTGTACTGTATATTGTGAGTGGCTCCCTAAGCTCAGTAAGTGACAGCAGCACAGAGCATGTGAATCAGTGAATCAGCAGAAAAGAAGATGGGGAGCTACTGGGGCATCTTTGGAGACACAGATTTTTACTGCTAAAGGGCTGTGGTTGCCTTGGGCTGGTACAGAAGCACAAAACATCATGTACAACATTTCTACCTACTTCTTTAGTTAGGTTTTAGTTCTCCTTTAAAGGGGCCCTTAAATATCCCCATTGGTTGGTAATATGCATCCCAGCTGTATAGAGCTGCTAGACATGCAATAACAAACATGGAATATTTAGCCTTGTCCTTGAGACATTACCTCTATGTTCCCAGAGCAGCCATCTTTATCGTCCCATTACTATTAACAATAAGAGCAGTTACACGTGTAGGAGGGAAACTACCTTAACGAAGCGTCCGTATAACATGTTCTTGTTACAAAGTGCTTTTCGGGGCTTCTTGTTTGTCAAGGGGGCACCTTCATCTTTCAACCTGTTGACTTTAACACCCTCCTGGCAAAAACAAAGAATGCAGCGGTGAGTTTACAAAAGGCAGGAAAAGAACAACAACAACAACAACTATCTGATCACAATTTCCCGCTCCAATGATACTTATTATTGATATACAAAGATCTTTACTGTTACTGTGCACTTCTCAGGCAGGTTTTCTGTAGCCTATCAGCGGCTTCACATCAACAGTTGCTGCCAAACTACAATTCCCAGAATCCACCACTAGGACCACAGGATATGGTTATGAGCTATAGGGGGGTGTTTATTATTCTGGGCAAAATAAAATTTGCCGAAAAAACAGTTTAAAAAGCTCTGTAAAATAAATGGCAAGTTTATCGAGGTGTGTGTCATTTTACGTCATGTAAACGCCAGATTTGACACCGTTATTTTACATTGCTTCTCGCAAGAAGTCACTTTAACAAAAAAACACGCAAAAAAAGTACGATATTTTTTACACGGTGAAGCCTAGTGTAGCGTATATCCCGCTGTTTTATTATACATCATAATAAATATGCCCCATAGATTCACTGGACCTTATTTATTAGGGATGCACCGAATCCCAGAATCCTTTGCGAAAGATTTGGCTGCGGGCAGGGGCCTATAGAATATTGAAATAATACATTGGTGGCCAAGGGATTAAAACAAAAAAAAAACACACACATTGGTGTTCAGAGGAATTGAACTCATGGCTTCAACCTGCGACTTCGGGTCTTTTCGCCACTTCGGGACTTTGGAACTTTTGGTACTTTAACATTTCGGCTGTTCAGGACTTCGGAAGAAGGCGGTCCGGCTTCAGGCGCCCATAACACTTGCACCTCTGTGCCCCCTTGATGGCAGCCCTGCCTGGAGTTGGGGGGTTCCTTGGGGTGCCAGAAACATCCCCCCATTTATAGTTCCCAAAGTGTTGGTGATTGTATGACCCCATCCCCCACAGCAGAACACCGGCTGTATTCCCTTCTCACCTGATCTGCCCCAACTGAGATGCTGGAAGCAGTTTTGTTGAAGACGTGATCCCACCAGTGAAAAGTGAACTGCTCAGCAACGTTATGTCCCACCTTAGGGTATTAAACACAGAAGATAAAAAAGGATTCTCTCCCTTCATGTAACCTGTGCTACTGCATCTTAGTGAGTGTCAATGAGAAGCATGGCCGCTAACAGTAAATGGAAACTGTATGGGGGAAACATAATATTATATTCACCTGTCACTGGAAATAGACTCCCTCACTAAAGGTGCAGGCTAATACAGCTCACACTCTAGCTGGATGAAACAATATATATATATAGATATATATTTTAAATAAAACTGGCCCCTCCAGCACTAGGCCGCCCGCACTGGCTCCATGGTGCAGGCTTCCGTGTAATGAAAGAGTGCTGCAAATAGTTCATTATGCGCATAACTATGTAACTATGTAACTATGCATGCATGTGACATCACATTGTGAGGGGTCTACATCAGATTCTCGAACACAACATGGCTGCTAGAACCAGGAGCTCCCTCCCAGTGTGTGTGGCATAGCTCTAGCTTTAAAAAAAAAACAAAAAAATAAAAAAACAACTTGTTTCCATCAACCAGAGTGCAGTCTCTATTAGCCCACAACTCTGGTGCAAGAAACTTTTTTATATTGATACATGCCCTTTAATGCTATATAGGGATGCACCGAATGCAGGATTCGGTTCGGGATTCAGCCTTTTTCTGCAGGATTCGGCCGAATCCTTCTGCCCGGCCGAACCGAATCCGAATCTGCATATGCAAATTAGGGGCGGGGAGGGAAATTGCGTGACTTTTTGTCAGAAAACACGGAAGTAAAAAATGTTTTCCCCTTCCCACCCCTAAAATATGCAAATTAGGGTTCGGATTCGGTTCGGTATTCGTCCGAATCCTTCGTGAAGGATTCGGGGGTTCGGCCGAATCCAAAAAAGTGGATTCGGTGCATCCCTAATGCTATATAGGGTGCAGCTTTACACCAGTTTAGAGATGGAGCCGCTTTGTAGTAGCGAAGAATTAAACATATTATTATATCACATCATGGTTACACTTACACACTCACCAACATAATGATAACTCTAAAAGGTGATGAATATAAGATGTTAAATACAACTCCCATTATCCTCAGCCAAAGCAAATGACTATGGTCTAGACCAGGGATCCCCAACCTTTTGAGCAACATTCAGAAGTAAAAAGAGTTGGGGAGCAGCATGAAAAATGTTCTTGGGGTGCCAAATAAGTGCTGTGATTGGCCATTTGGAGCCCCTTTGTGGATTGTCAACCTACATTGAGACTCTGTTTGGCAGTGCATCTGTTTTTTATACAACTAAAACTTGTCTCCAAGGCTGGAATTCAAAAATAAGCTCCTGCTTTGAGGCCACTGGGAGCAACAACCAAGGGGTTGGAGAGTAACATGTTGCTCACAAGCTGCTGGTTGGAGATCACTGCTCTACACTCTAGAGACAGTCAACCAATGATGCTCCTGTTTCTAATTTGTGGCCTCTCTTACCCCAGAATTGTCACATTTCACTTTCACTTTGATTGCTTCAGAGATGCCATTTTCCCGCCTCCCAAGGCCTTTACCTAGAAGGAAAAAAGGGATTATGGTTTATTTTTAAAGCTTTCCAATGACTGGTATTAGCCATCCTGTCCTTCGACAAGAGTCAGGCTGAGAAGGAATTCATAAGAAGTACAGTGCTCCAAGTCTGACCCTCACAACTGCAGAGAGGAGCTTATCAGTAGCAGGGAACCCAAAACACAAAGACAGGGAAGCTCAGGTCCCTAAACGACAACGTGAATTAGTGAGTACCTTCTTTCCAGCCATGCTTGTGCATCTGTTCTTCTGCAAACTTCATGCCCTGGCTCTTTTTCCCCGAGGTGGCACTCATTCTCTTGCTGCTGGAAATGGATGGGGGGTTAATAACAAATGAGAGTGAGTGATTTCTCCCATAAGGGCGCGGCTATGTGTATATATATTCAATACACAGAGCCATGAATATCTTGTAAATTATATCCTTATAAATAATGAGTTCTGATGTCATCAGTTATGAACGGTGAGTTCTGATGTAATTTCAGTCACATGACTTACTGAAATTTGTGTATTATAATAAATAAAGTTCCCCCAGTTACAAAATATGAGGATATTAGAAGTTACCTCGGAGTTCCATGACCTGTATAAAAACACTCGGCCTTCGGCTCGTACTTTTATATGGTCATGAAACTCCTCCGTAACTTATAATATCCTTATGTTTTACAAGAGGGGGCACTTTATTCACTATATAAACAGTGCTTAGTTTCATGACCGGAATAAATTCACTCAACCTTTGGTTTTATGTATTTATATGGTCACAGAACCCCTCAGTGACTTCTAATATCCTTATCATTTACAGTAGGGGGTACATTATCCCTTATAATACATGAGTGATACTCAGAGTTCCCTGTATAACTCAGCCTGCAGCCTTGTGCCTTTATATGGTCACAGAACAACCCCTCAGTGACTTCTAATATCCTTATCATTTACAGTAGGGGGTACATTATCCCTTATAATACATGAGTGATACTCAGAGTTCCCTGTATAACTCAGCCTGCAGCCTTGTGCCTTTATATGGTCACAGAACAACCCCTCAGTGACTTCTAATATCCTTATCATTTACAGTAGGGGGTACATTATCCCTTATAATACATGAGTGATACTCAGAGTTCCCTGTATAACTCAGCCTGCAGCCTTGTGTCTTTATATGGTCACAGAACAACCTCAGTGACTTCTAATATCCTTATAATTACAGTAGGGGGTACATTATTCTCTATTTTTTTTATTATATAGAACCTATTTAACTCACATAATAACAAAGAAACAAAAAGGTGATGGGCACTTGGACTCCTTGAGTACTGGCAACCTATGTTTTTTGTTTCTTTAGTCATTTCCACTCCCTTGCAGAGGGTCTATGGTTGGTGCATCTCCACCTGTGTCAGTATTCACTTTGTATACTTTCTAATGCCATGCCAATGGCTACATCATTGAATACCCTTCCATTTGGAGATTGTAAGCTCCTCTTAGCAGGAGACTAGCCTTAAAGGGGATATACAGTCAAAATAATTTAATTCCTTTAACGGGTTTACTGGCTTAAAATAAACCTCCAATAAACTTCATTTAAAAATTCACCTTTTCATAAAAATTTGGATTTTCTGTGCTCCAGTTCCCCCTTCTCTCCAATGTCACAGACTTTAGCCTGCATGAAGTCCTCGACTGGCCGTTGGCTGCTTTAATTCAAAACAATCTTCCCCTTGTCTGAGTTCTGAAGTGTCAGGGAAGCAGTGCATGGAGTTGATAGTAATGGAGGTTAGCTTTAGTCAGGAACGAACAGATAAATTAACCTGTTATCATGCTTTGCTGTCCTTTTGAACCCAAAGCAGCTCTTATTTTGAAGTAGGGATGCACTGAATCCACTATTTTGGATTCGGCCGAACCCTTTGCGAAAGATTCTGCCAAATACCAAACTGAATCCTAATTTGCATATGCAAATTAGGGGTGTGAACGGGAAAACATTTTTTACTTCCTTGTTTTGTGACAAAAAGTCACTAAATTTCCCTCCCTGCCCCTAATTTGCATACGCAAATTAGGATTCCATACGGCTGGGCAGAAGGATTCGGCTGAATCCGAATCCCGAACCGAATCCTGGATTCTTTGCATCCCTATTTTGAAGTAAAGCAGCCACCATCCGGCCGGGAAAAGGAATTTATTCAGGCTGAAGTCTGAGCGAGTGGAGAGAAGGGGGAGCTGGAGAACAGAAGATCACAGTTTTTATGAAAACTAGGGTTGCACCAAATCCACTATTTTGGATTCGGCCAAACCCTTTGCGAAAGATTCAGCCGAATACCGAACCCGAATTTACATATATAAATTATGGGTGGGAAGGGGAAAGCATTTTTTACTTCCTTGTTTTGTGACAAAAAGTCATGTGATTTGCCCCCCTGCCTCTAATTTGCATATGCAAATTAGGATTTGGATCGGCCAGGCAGAAGGATTCGCCCGAATCCTGCTGAAAAAGGCAGAATCCTGGCCGACTCCCAAACCGATGTTTTTAATTAAAGCATATTGAAGATGGGGGTTGTTTTTAGGCATCTGAACTGTTAAAGTTATTTTACTTTTTTGACTTTAATAAGCAGTAGTTTTGCATGTTGTTTTCTGTAAGTTCCATGTATAGAAACAGTAGTTGGTGCTGATAATCCTACTGTGTCTATGTTGTGCTTGGCTGCCTTATTATAGGGGGCTTTTGTGCTTTACACAGAAGACTTTCCCTGTAGCATCACAAGTGAGTGTAGGAGAATGATAGGACAATAGCAGGTTCTGCTGGGAGGCCAAATAAGAGATAGAACGGTCCTGTCACAGAAGAGCAGACATTGCACCAAAGAAATACACTGACAGTGTTGTGACACAGACTACACAAGTAATGAACATAAAATACCTTGTCTACTCACGATAAGACCCTTAAACGATTATTATGTTGTTCCAGGAGTGAGGGTCACTTGGGCAGAAAGCAGGAACAAACAAAAAAGGTTAAAAAAGCTAAAAAAATCCCTCTTATCATCAGCTGATCAAGAAACACATGCCCGGCATTCTGGGCGGCGCCATCTTACAGGAAGAGGAAGAGAGACCCAGCTACAGCGCGGAGGCAAGGACGCTCTGCAGTGATTGCGGGAGACTCTATGGTAGTGGGAGGTACCCCGCGATGTTTTGTCCAATAGGAATGCAGAGCAGTGCTGAGGGACTGAACACCAGAGAAATATCAGGTAGTGAGAGTTTTTTGAAGAGTTTTGTTGCTTCTGAAACAAGACAGGCTCTCAAATACTGAATATTAACTGACAGGATTTGTGTGAAAAAAAAAAATCTGTGGAGTTTATTTTGAGGGAATAATGTTTTATTCTCCAGTTTTAACACTTTTTTTTGTCTCTCTCTTTATATATAAATATGTGTGTAATAGACATAAAGGCTTATTTACAAATGTAGAGCCCTGAGTTTTACCAACAATTAGAGTTGACAACTTTCCTGGAAAAAAATACCGGCCTTCCTATATATTTTATATTTATCTCTTTTTTTAACATTGGGATCAACCATCAGTTTTACTGGCCAGATGGCAACCCTACTAGTGATGTCTGGGCCGACCCAATACCCGCCGGGTTTACCTCGCGGGGCTCTCCCCGCCCACCACCTTCAAATGCCGACTTCCGGGTTCCGGTTTTATAGTGTCGCGTCTGCTCTGCTTTTCGTTATTAGCAGGGCGGGTTAGGGTTGGGTGCGGGTCAAGGAAACCCTAAACCCTAGCAACAATGCAGTGTTTTTCCCCTCAGTGTGATAACTAGTATTGCCACCAGCCGGTATTTTACCGGCCTAGCCGGTAAAACACCTGCCATGGCCGGGGCCGGTATTACAAATTTACCAGCAATGTAGCTCCCTGTAAATTTGTAATACCCTTAAAAAGACCCCTCAGCCTGCCCCCAATCCCCTGTAAAAACGTAGCTTTTGTGACCTTGTCCCCATTTTGAAATGTTGGCGCTGTGGCCACGCCCCTTTTACGGCATGGCACCACCCCTTTTGACATCACGCCCGCCCCTTTTTGTTCGCTCCCCCCCACCAGGCGGTAAAACATTTTGGAAAAGGTGGCAACCCTAGTGATAACCATCGCCAGACTAGGGGTGTCAGGGGCCCGCCAGGCTGCAACTTTAAGGGCCCAACCCATACCTCCCAACATTTTGAAAATAAAAAGTGGGACAAATTTTTTGGACCACGCCCATTTAAGGCCACACCCCCTAATTACCATGTCCATTTTACCACATTTGGCAGGTTATGAAAGTTTGAACATATTTCTGTAGTTTTTTTTTCAGTTATTACAGTTTTGCTAATGAAGGTGAATCGCCCTTTAAGCTGTGCTCTACCAATGTACCTGCTTATCTGATATTGTTTCAAAAGTATCTAAGTATCCATTCTGGGCTCTCTGCCGAAAGCCAATTAAGTTAGAAACTTTGTATCTTTTTCTGGCTGTTCAGTGCAGGAGATCAAAGAGAAAGTCGGGATATTTCAGTAACAAACCCAGCTGTCAAAATCAGGACTGTCTGGCGAAAAACGGGACAGTTGGGAGGTATGCATCTGGCCACATTGCTAGTGCGGAGAAAGCAATTCTACTCTTCACTAGCAGAGCCAAACTTCTGATTTATAAATCAGAATATCTGCTCCAGGAGTGTTTTTTTTTTTTGCTGCCCCTGCTAACTTTCAGGTAGCGCCCGCTGCATGATGCAATTCTTTTAACTTTTTCCTCCATCACTGTGATCAGGGAAGAGGAAGCAGGGAAGGGTTTCTATAGTCCAGGAGGAGAGAATAAGGTCTGGGACCCACCAACGTGCCTGTGGTTCACCAATATGCACAGCTTCTGCAACTCGTAGTGGAGATGGTGTCACCTGAGGCGCACAAACACAAGTTGCATCGGATTGGCAGACGTCAACTCACCTGTATTTTTGGAAGTCGCCCTGTTTTCCCCCTCTTACCTGATCACCCGCAGTAATGCGCCAGTCACCTGTTTGCAACCGAATCTCAATTTACCCTACAGGAATGCATAGAAGCGCCCAGTGGCATTTCAGGGGCTGCTGCCCCCCTCCCGCTCCGCGCTTTCAACTTTTAGGTTAGAACTACACAAGTGAGTTTTACCTGCGATAGCTTCTGTTCCGATGCACTGTGATGAAACGCAGGCGTCACGTCGGATGCGCCAAATCTAAGGTGAGTAATAGGAATGTCGGACGTTGTCACTGCGTGCAACCGACACGACTGTCAGATGAAGACGCAACATGCAGCTTTCGTGTCATGGTGGATGCACGCAACGACAACGTCTGACATTCCTATTACTCACCTTAGATTTGGCGCATCTGACGTGACGCCTGCGTTTCATCACAGTGCATCGGAACAGAAGCTATCGCAGGTAAAAGCACTTGTGTAGTTCTACCCTTAAGCTGACCATAGACACACAGATCCTATCGTACGAATCGAGGAGTCTGTGCGATTTTCGGATCGTGTGTGGAGAGTGCCGACAGCTTTTGTCCGGCGGAGATCGGTCGTTTGGTCGATCGGTCAGGTTTGATTTTGACCCGACCGATCCCGCCGGAGCCCATTGCACATCGTAATCGGATCGTTCGGCCATACGGCCAAACAATCAGATTGCCCCGATATAGCCATGCTCGTTAATGGCATATCGGGGAAAGATCCGCTCGTTTGGCGATGTCGCCAAACGAGTGGACCTTTGCGTCTATGGCCGCCTTTAGAGTCGTAGCAGGTCTAGGATGGGCCGCATCGCTAGTGCAGAGAACGCTATTGTGCTTGATGCACTAGTAGAGCTGAATTTCAATGCTAAAGAATGGAAATCCAGCTCTTAAAGTTACCAGAGGCGGCTTTTTGACACCCCTGGTAACTGGCCGCTCCATGATGCCTGAGGCAAGATTCTCACCTTGTCTCATTGCAGGAGCGGTGCTGCCAGGGCTGAACTGGGTTTCAACATATCAGGAACACAGAAGCCCGAACAGCCCCTCAGGCCCTATAACAGCAGCTCCTTTGGCATTTGTCAGAACCTACAGATTGCCAGCCTGGACCTGAAAGTCCTCAGAAGCAGTCAGTGGAATGGCCAAGACACACCATGATCTAAAGAAAATTACTACCTGCTCCAGGTTGGATAAAGTCAAGTTTTAATTGACATCCTCCTGGTCAGCTAGTGTATGAAAGGTGCTTTTCATTTGAAAAACGATGCGGCCCCCCCTTAGCCCACTCAGTTATCGCCAGATGTGAGGGGGGCGGCTTTAGAAAGGCTACCTCGGGATGCCGCTGTAGCTATGACTGAGACCTGTATACCCGCGTATAAGCCGAGTTTTTCAGCATCCAAAATGTGCTGAAAAAGTCTACCTCGGCTTATACGCGGGTCAGCGGTACCCGACTAGCTGAGATTGCAGTCACTTTTAATCATTCCTATACCAACAGTTCACTTGGGGAGAGACTGCAATATCCCACAATGCCCTCTGTTGGTTATATGAAAGAATAACAGTGCGCCCTCTGTTGGTTATATGAAAGATTAACAGTGACTGCAATATCACACAGCGCCATTTGTTGGTTGTATAAAAGAATAACCGGGACTGCAATATCACACAGCGCCCTCTGTTGGTTATATGAAAGATTAACAGTGACTGCAATATCACACAGCGCCATCTGTTGGTTGTATGAAAGAATAACAGTGACTGCAATATCACACAGCACCCTCTGTTGGTTATATGAAAGATTAACAGTGACTGCAATATCACACAGCGCCCTCTGTTGGTTATACAAAAGATTAACAGTGATGGCAATATCAAACAGCACCCTCTGCACATGGTAGTGGGACAGTGGGACAATGCACACAGTAATCCGTTTGGTAATTCTCTGTCACCATCAGCTTTGCAAAGAAGTCTGGCTGATCGCTGGGGGGGTCGCTTTGGCAGAATGTGCGCTGCTGGGAGACAGTGCTGTAGTTGTGTCTAGGCTTATACGTGAGTCAATAAGTTTTCCCAGTTTTTGTAGGTAAAATTAGGTACCTCGGCTTATACACGGGTCGGCTTATACACAAGTATATACGGTAATGGTTGCCTCTGCATGCACCACAAAATCAGAATAAGAATAAATGATCTAACACTAGATGGCATTGCTCATGAAAAATGATGATGGTGGTGGGTGGTGGAGATGGTGAGTCCACAACCCAGGCTAGCACTATGGCAACTCCCGCCCACACATATAAATACAATATCCAGAAAAGGAATGTATTGTGCACATAAGCCCACACACTGTACGCTGTACTGAAATAAAAGGTGTACATCTAAAATAGCGTATTTCTCCTAATATACCATTTTTTATGCCACCTGTCATGATGATGGAGAGACTTCTGATACTCAGTGTGATCGCACCGACTCTGTAATTATAATTCATTGATATTCAAATATATTCATATTTATATCTGTAAATTGTTATCATTTCTAGGCAGAAAAAAATACCCAGTGCCAGGCAGGTTCCCCCAGTAATATAATAAGGGACTTTCAATTAGAGCAGCATTCATTCTTAATGAGATAATTAATGGAACTCTTGCTGAGGCCCCACTGCTGGATCTGCCGCTCCCGGAAGCCGTAAATCACAGGCAGAAGTCAGATCATTAGAAAGGTTATAAGTGAGGGACACTGGGAAACTGGCTCGTGCTTGGGCACCACTGTTGTTATGCTGAATATCAAGGAAGTTGAATAAGCCAAGGAAGTATATTTTGGGGGGGCCACATAATTAAGATTTTAAAGGCATTGTTTCATGGACACCACTGGATTAATACCCGACTCTGTCAAATGTGTTCCCACTCAGCAATGTGCTTGGCAAGTTTGTTCCGGTCTTGTAACCCATAGTAACCGATTAGCAGTTAGCGCTTACTGATCTCTTGCAGTGAGAATAATAGTTAAAAAAAAAAGTATTTTTCAAGTCCAGCCAAAAATTCCAAGAACCAGGCTGGGCACTGCATGGGTGTAGGACAGCTAAGTGGCGAAAATTCGCCAGCAACGGCTTCGCAGGCAATGCAACACTTCACAAGGCGAAAATTCGCTCAGACAACACTAATTCACTAACATGAAAGTTGCATCCAGGGCGCCGAACTCTGGCGAAGTTGCGCTAGCGTTGGCTAATTTGCATACCATATGAAGTTAAAGTACAATGGACGTATATGTTGCAGCAAATACATTACATTACACAAGCCCAGGGAACCTTAATAAAATAATATAAAGTTGTTATATTGCCCTACACATGAGCCCAGTGTATAGTTTATGTGCCATATGTAGGGGGGAAGCCGGTTACCCCCAAAAAAAATTTACGCTCTTTTGCAGACGCTAGCGTTTTTTGGGACTCCTATCTATTCTATTGCACTTCGCCTGGTCTGGCGCAAGAGGTAACGTTCAGTAAAATCCGTATCTTAGTAATTTGTGCAGTTACGTCCCTTCCCCAGAGCGCAACTACGCCTGGCGATTGAGTGCGAATGAGCGACAGCGTCAGTCTCTTTCGCTAGTGAAGTTACGCCTGCGCCCGTTAGTAAATCGACAAAGTTCCAAAGTCACGCTGATGAATTTTCGCCAGGATTAGTCACTTTGCCCTTAAGAAAATTTGCCCCCTGGAGTCGATTCTTGGGATGTTGATGTCTCTAGGTGCCACTTGCATTCAGCTTCAGCAGGGAAAGCGTTAAGCTTTTATTTAACTCAAATGAAAATCATATCAGGTCTATAAAGTATATGCATGTATTCAAGTGTTGGCAGATGCAATATTTTTCAAGGAAGGGTCGGATGCCTTTTTTAAGTAAGAAAACACAGGGCTGCTGGTATTAATCCTAATAGTAAAAGGCTGATCCACAGATTGGTCTCAGTGACATTTTGCTTGGTTGAATATGCTGGATATGAGCCCCAGCAACAAAACATTATATTTACTTGTCTCTCTTATGTCTATCCATGTTTTTATGCAGCTAAATCATTCCTGTGTTCTGCCATTGACCTGGCACTACTGGAGATTTCTAGAACATGCCGTCACCTTCTGCACACCAGTGGCAAATAGAACAAGCTGCCCTCGTGCCAAGCCCACCGCAGGTAATACCAGCAGAACACGGGTACTCGGCACAGCTTTATTGTTGATATTTTTCCCCTAATAGGTAAATTTCTCTTTGTTAACTGAAAGGGCCTCTGTGGACAAAGGGAGAAGCAGCTGCCTGCAAATTAAAGAGAAAATAAGAAGCGTCCCTTTGTAATGTGCACTCCCTACCAACATGCAGAATAAAGGCTGATGTTGCTTTATGTATATGATTATACTAAGTACCCCTCTCTGCCAGGGAAAGAAAAAGCTTTCTGTTGCCATAGAGATTGCTGCCCGTGAAGAGCAGCAACAACATATTTACCATGTTTAGTGTTAAAAGGTGTGGGGGTCCCTTTGTGCTTAGAAGGGGTTAAAAATGACCTTTGTCTTCCCCTCTGATAAAAGTGCCAGTGAAATGAGGTGCTTAACCCCGGAGTCAGGTCAAAAGATTTGTGTGTCCAAAGCGATCTAAAGCCAACCTTCACCTCCGATGCCCCCTCACACCCTCCCCACATCTGGTCATTTGCTGCCACCCACACCACACTGCCAGCTCCCCTGTCATTCACCATCAGTGCCCAGTGGGGGGGGGGGCGCAACGCAGAAGGAGTGATGTGAAATGAGCATTTTTTAATCACCTGGAATTGCTCCCGCCTCAGGTTGCACCCTTGGAACCTGCCTACCCCTAGTTCCGGCCCTGACTAACCCATGCTCCGATGAGTGGGTAAATCTGTGCTTACTAATTCTATCCACTACTCTTCTTGCCTGCAGTCTGGACAGGATTGTTGTTCATTCTGCATTACCACTTCTCTTTGCCTCTGTCTGGTCAAGGTTCACCTCATCACCTGGTGCTACTCATTAGAAGTAATTTAGGGCCCTTACACGGGAGTTTTTCCTGCGCTCCCGTGTTGCGCTTTCTTCCGTTCAGCTGCAGGAGATCGCAGGAGTAGACGCACTCAGTTATTGTGAAGAGGGCTGTACTCACACAGACGCATGTAAGCACCGAACGCAGGTGGGACGCAGCATGTTGCATTTCACCTGCATTTGGCACCAGATCCGGACTGAGAATTAAAATAGGCCCTGGTATTTCAGGTACACAGAGGCCCAATCAGCCCACACAGAGGCCCAAACAGCCCCAACCAGCCCACTAAATATTGACTTTCTATGGGACCTTATAGCAGCCCCTCTGGCATTTGCCAGAACTCACAGATTGCCAGTCCGGGCCTGTTTGGCGCATACATGCATCTGTTTGAGTACAGTCCCCTTCACAATAATTGAGTGCATCTACTCCTGCGATCCCCTGCGGCTGAATGGAAGAAAGCGTAATGCAGGGGAGCGCAGGAAAAACCACCCGTGTGTAAGAGCCCTAAGACCACCATCAGGCCTGGATTTGTGGAGAGGCCACCAAGGCCCGGGCCAAGGGCATCAGGATTTTAGGGGGTGGCATGTTGCCCAATCACATCCACATTGGGTCAGGAACACTGGGAATTCGCAGGAGATATGATAGTTTTTTCAACTTCACGTACGCCAATCCCCATTGCTCCAAAAATTTCCGTGAATAAAGGGGAGGGGACGTGAGTGACAAACGAGGGTTGCTTAAATTAGTGGTCCCCAACCTTTTTGGGACTGGGGACCAATGCAAAAGAAAATTTTTTTGCAAGGACCGGGGGTGGGGTTGGTAGGTCGCGGGTGAGGTCGGAGAGGGGGTCCAGCAGCAGGTTTGCCTGCACCACGTCCAATTTGGGTGCGCCGGTGTCAATTCAGCGTGCCACACTAATTGTGGGTTGGGCTCGATGGGCCAGTTCAGGAGTGTCCACGGCCCGGCAGTTGGGGACCCCTGCGTTAAATCATATGCTTCATTAATGCCCATTCATTAAAGCATTGGGAAATGGGGGGGCTTCCTAATGGGAAAAGCTTTGTGAGGTGACAAATAGACGCAGTTCCCTTGGATCAAAAGAAATGGACGCAGATAACATTTTGATAATGAGCAGCAAAATCATACATACGGGGAAAAACTTCAGCTAAACTGAGCACAATTGTGCAAGTGCAATGGCGCAATTGTTGATGCATAGGCTGCAGTTGGGTACGTTGCAGAGCTATTTCACAGCTATTTCACAACTACTGTAATGCTGGAATTATGGGATTGGGGGGAAAGCTGGGTCGTCTGTAAAAAATGGCCATTGTGTCCAATATTGCACCTTGAACAGTGCTCGTAAATAAGCTCTCATATATTACATATACCTTACACTGTCTGGGCCTGGTGCATCTAGAATTACCCATTATATGTGGACCAACTACTGTACCCTGTGCCGGAGACGATGCATCTGAGGCTACATACTGTGCATGTGTTGAGAAACTAGTTGTACACATAGGGGCACATTTACTGTCTCTTTAAAAAAAACTTCGACCACCTACTTCGCCACCTAAAACCTACAGAGCACCAATGTTAGCCTATGGGGAAGGTCCCCATAGGCTTTCCTAGCTTTTTTCGATCGAAGGAAAATCGTTTGATCGATGGATTAAAATCCTTCGAGTCGTTCGATTCGAAGGATTTAATCGTTCAATCGAACGATTTTTCCTTCGATCGTTCGATCGAAGGAAATGCGGTAAATCCTTCAACTTCGAGATTCAAAGATTTTACTTAACCCTCGATATTCGACCAATAGTAAATGTGCCCCAAAGCGTTGCTCCATTAAAAATTATTTGTCCCAGACGTGATAGGGGCAACAATGTAAGGGGCAAAAGGTGGGGATGGTAGAGATCTTAAACGTCTATTACTACATTTAGTTCATGTACCCGGTGCTGTGCAAAGAGTCCCATGTTATCACATGACAATCAAAGGAGTGGGCAGGCCTAAAAATCAAAGATGGCCACCACCCAGGGAGTTCTCCCCAGTTTATATTTATTTATATATCTAAAAGTGCTGCCGTTCTGAAGGACGTGCTATAAAATACTGTTGATTCTTTCCCTTCACTGTTTTCTATTAGTGGAATGGCACTTTATGAATAAATAGCATGGGGAGAAAAAGAGAGAGGATATTTGCTATATACTCATGAAGCAGCCTCAGTGGGGCTTCATTGGTATTCAGTGCATGATGGAAGTGCCGAATATTAAGGAGGGGTGGCAGGAGAGGAGTTAAATTCTGCTTCATAAGCAAATAGGGCCCGAGTTAATTCCTATTCATCGATCTCCCCCTACAGAGTGCGCTGATTATGCCTGCACATTATACCCAACGGCTCAGCCTGCCACTGGTCTGGATCTAAAGGCACATGTCTCGTTATATTCTCATTACACTATATTGCCGGGACCGAGAATACTTTATTATGTCTCGCATCAATTGCCTTTTATATGATACAGAATGAATCCATGTAGCTATGGGAAGCCTGATTAGACTGTATCTCCCTGTTGCCTTATCTTATCCACCTTCATCAGGACCCTGCCTCAATGGAGATTACAGTTTCCTTCCCCTTAAAGAATAGGTTTCCTTTTATGTATGATCTATTTTACTGAATGTATTTGCTTTCCTGAATGCTGCACAGTTCCATTGGCTTACTGAATAAGGTTCCTTTCACATGTACAAAAATGGGGGGAGGGTGTGTGGAAGCACTCTAAAGGCTAAGTAATAGTATATTTCAGTATAATGGAAGCGCTAGTGGTTTTTAATAGCACCCCATACCCACCCCTTTAAACTAATGGGGCCCTATACTTTTAAAAATGGGCCTTGGTTTGGATTCCTGTCCCTTAAAAGCCACATACTGGCGGGGGACGATAGATCCTTAACACTGAAAGCAAGGTTCAACAGACTCCGATTACAGATAATGCTGCTATGCAGTAAGGCTTTTTATACTATGGCCAGAGGCAAACAAGTTAGGGACCGCCATATGGGGTTTACCTTGACGCGGTATGGTGGCTTTTCAACTTTATGATCATAACTTTGTAACTAAAAACCCCTGTTTTGTAAACTTACTTTTGAGACAGGGGATCAGGGAATGTGCATTAAAACTAGCACTTCCATTATATAGTGAATAAAGTACCCCCTCTTGTAAAATATAAGGATATTATAAGTTATCGAGGAGTTTCATGACCATATAAAAGCACAAGGCCGAAGGCCGATTGTTTTTATACAGGTCATGGAACTCCGAGGTAACTTCTAATATCCTCATATTTTACAACTGGGGGCACTTTATTTATTATAATAAACAAGTTTCAGTGAGTCATTTGACAGAAATGACATCGGAACTCACCGTTTATAACTGATGACATCAGAACTCACCGTTTATAAGGATATCATTTACAAGATATTCATGGCTTTTGTGTATTATACTTAAATATACTATAACTTAGCCTTTAGAGTGCTTCCGCACACTCCATTTTTGTACATTCCTTTTACATGCAGAATGTTTCCTTTTACTTAAAGAATACATTTTCTTCCCTTAAAGGAACAGTTCAGTGTAAAAATAAAAACTGGGTAACTAGACAGGCTGTGCAAAATAAAAAATGTATCTAATATAGTTAGTTAGGCAAAAATGTAATGTATAAAGACTGGAGTGACTGGATGTGTAACATAATAGCCAGAACACTACTTCCTGCTGTTCTTTTTATTTATTTTGCAGAGCCCAGCTTTTTTTACACTGAACAATTCCTTTAAGAATATGTTTCCTTTCACTTACAGAATGTAAAGTTTCCTTTCCCTTCAAGAACTGGTTTCCTTTCCCTCTTTATTCAGAACAGGTTTCCTTTCCCTTTTCTTTCCTTTGCAGAACAGGATTCCTTTCCCTTCAAGAACAAGTTCCCCTTCCTTTGCAGAACGGTTTCCTTTCCAAAAGAAATCGGAGGGCCCTGGCACACACAGCATCACCCCCTACTGCCTACTGCATGACTGCGAACAATATTTAATGAAGAAAGGAGCTGGGGAGGGGGATTTTTGTGCTAAAGTGAAAGCTGACCCCATGGTTTGGGTTGCCCAGGACTACAGGATCTGCTTCCTCTATAGTTTTGCCTCTGCTTGCAAAATAAGTTTCCTTTCCCTTATAGAGTGTTTCCCTTCCCTTGCAAAGAATTCCCTTGGCCCTCATACAGGTGGGGGGTACAAATGTCTGCTTGAATAGGCTCCTGCTTGAACACTGTTGGTGCTCCACAAACACTGGGGCTTATAAATACTGGGCAAATTTACACTGATAATTCACATGACTAGAGCCAGGAATGACTTTATTTGTTTAGTGAAGGTTTGTTATTATTCCATCTCTGGCCTTGATAACCCTCTTCTGAGTTTCTGTGGCTTCATTTGCAGGAATGTCACGATGGAATGTGCCTGTGGGGGGAGAATATGCAGAGCCCTGGGTGCGGTGCCATGGTGAGAGAACAGCAATAAGGTGCTCTACGGCACTAACACAATTTGGAGTGTCCACTTCATTACATGCCCCCCCCTCCCACCTGGAAGGGTAAGAACAAAGAGAACAAGAAAACCTTTGGGAAGGAATTTCAAGCAAATGCATCAATGGAAGTGTCAGGTTTGTAAGGGGAAGTGGTAAAAATAAGTGTAACGATAAGATTTATCTCAGCAGGAATGTAGCAAAGGTGGCATCAAACCAAGGCAGGGTGGAGGTGCCAGTGTACAATTAGCAAAAAATGTTTTGCTTTATTCTGTGCTTCTATTATTTCCCAATTCCTGTGCACCCCCTTTATATTCAACTTTTCTCTCCCCTCTACAGTTCTCCCTCTATCCACTTTCTTTTCTTCTCTTCCTCTTTTGCACTGTCTTGTCTCCCATTTTCTTCTTGTCTGCCCTTTTATTTTGTTCTCCCTCCCTTCCTCTATAATTTTGCATTCCCCTTCAGTTGCACCATTTCTTCTTCTCCTCTACTACCCTTCTCTTCTCACTCCTCTTTTCTGTCTTCCTATTCCCGTCGACACCATCTTTCCTTTTGTCGCTTTTCCCTTCCACCTTTTTGATTTCCTAGTCCTCTCTCCCTAAGACGTTCCCTTCAGCTCCCCCTTCCCCAATTACAGGGAGGTGTGTGGGGGGGGGGGGGGAGCGGTGAACTTTACTAATGCTGGAGTGCACCCTGTTGCTATGGGGCTTGCAGTAAAAGTGCTCTTCTGAATTTGTGATTCAAGTAACCTTTATACTGTACTTCTATGTATTTCAAATGGGATTATTGACACTAATGAGCAATGGGCGCCTCTACCTTCCCTTTCAGTCGTTTTAAAACAGGCAGCTCATATGCAGGTTACAGTTGCACAGGACATTTAAAGATAGACATAGGGTAACAGGTGTATTGGCTTTATCTGCAACTCCCTATAATTAGCACCCTGCAATTGAAAAGGGTCTATAATTCACCCAAAATGACTGTGCAAACATGCAGGGCTGGGCAGACCTGGAACTGAGATTGCACAACCAGGGACATAATGGGTTGTGACCAAGATACACCAAAAAACTATGCTGCTAGGAGGCCTGCACTGACAAGCCCTTTACTGATGGGCTTTATTGTATATGGCATAGGGCCAGGGCCAGAACTAGGGGTCGCCAGAAGATGCAGCTGCCTATCGTGCAATGATAGAGGGGCACTGGGCAGCTACCTCTCAAATTGTCTTCTGCCTACCCCTAGTCGTGTTCAAACCCCACAGTCTTACTCCCCTTCCTTCCCTCTGTCACCTACTTCTGCGTTGTTCTCTCCTACCTCCTGTCACACTCCCTTCCCTCTTCGCCCTCCCTCTTCTCTCTTGCTCCCCTCCCTCCCTCCTTCCTCTACCCTCCCTCACGCCTCTCACCTCCCTCCCCTCTCTCCGTTACCCTCCCTCCCTTCCTCTCCATCACTCACCCCTCCCTTCTCTCCATCGCTAACTCCTCCCTCCCCTCCATCGATCTCCCCTTTGTTGCGGTAGGGTGCACCCGGGTTGCCTAGAGTGCCCGGCTGGCCTGGCCCGGCCCTGCATAGGCTACTGTATATGGGAAGAAAGGAAATATGCTTTCAGCCGGACAGTGGGCTGACCCTTAAGCCAAACCACAGGGATACCACTATCATTGCTATAGCAGGCTCATTGACATCATATTCCTATTATAAACTTTACCCTAGCTGTGTATCCCATAGCAACCAGCCAGCAGTTTGTATGTAGTGGTTTAGTGTAGTCAGAATAAAGAATAGAAAGGGATCCGTTGCTATGGGTTGCTGGGCTAGAGTACATATTGCATTGATTTATGCACAACCATTGCTTGACTGGCCAACCATGTTCCTCAGTGAGATATAAACCCAAAACAGAGACTGGGTCCAGCCTGAAGGTCCATTCCAAGGAATATTTAAGCAGAATGTCTATTAGGTGAGATATGGGATGAGCTCTCCTAGGTACCTTGATGTCTGTTACCCAACTGTTGGGGGCCTCGCCTGAAGGCCAGTTAGGGTGAGATTTGGGGTGAGTGTTCATTTGTGCCCTGGGTACCCCTGGAACTATAGCAGGGTGACACCCCAATGTTTCTATATATCTGTAACCTTGTTATGAGCTAAGGGGGCTCAGTCTGAAGGTCAGTTGGGGGGAGATTTGGGGTGAGTGTTTATTTGTACCATGGGTACCCCTGGAAATATAGCAGGGTGACACCCCAATGTTTCTATATATCTGTAACCTTGTTATGAGCTAAGGGGGCCCAGTCTGAAGGTCAGTTAGGGGGAGATTTGGGGTGAGTGTTTATTTGTACCATGGGTACCCCTGGAAATATAGCAGGGTGACACCCCAATGTTTCTATATATCTGTAACCTTGTTATGAGCTAAGGGGGCCCAGTCTGAAGGCCAGTTAGGGGGAGATTTGGGGTGAGTGTTTATTTGTACCCTGGGTACCCCTGGAACTATAGCAGGGTGACACCCCAATGTTTCTATATATCTGTAACCTTGTTATGAGCTAAGGGGGTTCAGCCTGAAGGCCAGTTAGGGGGAGATTTGGGATTACACTTAACCCACTGTTTCTATAAACAGTATATATCTGTAACCTTGTCATAAGCTATGGGGGGATAAACTGAATGCGGGATCTCATCACGGGGTGCTTGAATGGGGAAAGTGCAGAGCTGCTGCTGTAGAGTCAGTTACGTGTCTGAGAGACTCCTGTAAGAGACAAGCTGATGGCAGGTCATAGGGAAGGCTGCTGTCATTATCCTCTGTTAATTATCTGGTTGCTGTGAGACTGCTGAGTTAGACATGTCCGTTCATTAGATACAGGCATAAATAAGGTCTCTGTCCCTTCTCCTTCCATTCACCTGCTCCTCAGCCCATTATCTCTGTCCCACAAGCCCCTCGACTCGTCATTATGAGCAGGAAATTAGGTCTCCCTGCGCTAATCTGATAGTTCCTTTCAAGAGAAAGTCTTCTCATTATCCTTTATAATATATACATCTATACTGCCCATACATACATCTAAACACAAATATACAGACAAGGAGAAAAAAGGAATATTCTGGGCACACAGTAGACTGTATCTCCTTAAAGTATTGAGTAAGAGAAACAATATGGTTGCTAAGGCCCATGTGTATAAATACAACTATACAGAGAAGTGCTCTGGGCACTCAATATGCTATACACTCCTACTTTACAATATGGTAGCGCCAGCCATATGCATAAATACAACTCCCAACCCCCTTTGATTGGTAAAGGGTACAGGGAGTTGTAATCCATTAACATATAGAGCTTTGCATTCAAGATAATCCCTATTTGTATTATCCTAATGTCACACAGAGAAGATATAAAGCTGAATGACTGTTAATAACTCGTGCTTGTCGCTAATAAAGGTGTCTGTTTCACTGCACCACAATAAGGAACAGCATGGGAGTTTTCTTTAATTGAATGACTTTAGTCCATGGTTATGAGACTGGAAAATGGAACATGTTTAAATAGTATTTATCATCAGGTTACTATATGGAGGTATTCTAAGGATAACGCTGAAATCTTGTTTCCTCACTTGCAATGGGATAATAGTCTCTGGGAAGGGAGTGTGACTGTGGATAGCAGGTATAGTAGGGAGAGATGGTGTCTATAGTAACAGTGGATAATAGTCTCTGGGAAGGGAGTGTGACTGTGGGATAGCAGGTATAGTAGGGAGAGATGGTGCCTATAGTAACAGTGGATAATAGTGTCTGGGAAGGGAGTGTGACTGTGGGATAGCAGGTATAGTAGGGAGAGATGGTGCCTATAGTAACAGTGGGATAATAGTCTCTGGGAAGGGAGTGTGACTGTGGGATAGCAGGTATAGTAGGGAGAGATGGTGCCTATAGTAACAGTGGATAATAGTCTCTGGGAAGGGAGTGTGACTGTGGGATAACAGGTATAGTAGGGAGAGATGGTGTCTATAGTAACAGTGGATAATAGTCTCTGGGAAGGGAATTTTTTATTAGTGAAAACTTAACAATTTACAGTAAATTTACAGTAAGAATCAAGCCTTAATAGAGAGTACAAAAAGAAAACTCACATATTACCCACAATCAAATAGTCCATTGTTCAGTAGTATGCCAACATCAAACCCAATCCCTTTCAAATATCTTTCCACTGTCCACAAACCCTCCCAACACCCGCACCAAACAAGGACACAAACAATGATGTTTAGATCCAACAGTTCTCCCATAACACAATTCCAACCCCACCGCATATACATATATAACGTATGTTTCTAGCAAAAGAAAATGCATTTTGCCTGATTAGAGTCTTTTTGCTTTTTGCTTTGTCCAGCAGAAAAGGGTATCATCTCTGTTTCTGAGGATGGTGGGTACAACTGCTTGATACATTATTATGAGTTCTAACTTTGCATTTTTCTAAAAATAAAAGAAATTTGTATTAGACTCAAAGCATATACATCTCAAAACGGACACACACATATAATACAGGAGGGCAGGCGCAGCCTTCCTTTCTATTTTGTGTAAATCTGAGTGTTTGCTGTTACCAAAGACCAAAATTCTAGCATCTCCAGCCTTAATGCTACAGACATTAGATGTTAAAAATTTAACTGGAGACTGTACCATCATTAAAGTTCTCTAGATTTTTCTTCCATCCCTTTACTGGAGAAGTGTTTTCCCTATAGCGTTTCACTTGAACACTTGGAAAATCACCACAAACAACCTTAGGTTTTTCCAAAGAATCTGTGACTGCCCCCATGTGCTTCCTCCTAACGGGCTGATCTTCAGATTCCCTGCTCCTCTTTTGGGATGCCTTCTGCACCTCCATATCCTCCTGCTCCTCCTCCTTCTGTATCCTGTCAAACTCCTCCTGTTCCTCCCTTTCTGCCCTATTACCCCAGGAATCTGGGTCATCGTCCAGCACTGAGTATTTATTCCCAGTGCTGATTGAGAAAACTCCAGCAGTACCTTCCCCTGGGTCAAGTGAGTGGGCTTGTTTTTTGTTCTGTTTCTTTTGAGCAGTTTGCCACCCATCATTATTCACTTGCCTAGGCCTAGCTTCCTTTCCTTTAGCTTCCATTTTTGGTGCCTTCTCTGGTTTCCTTTCTGTCTTTTTAGTATTTCTTGCCTTTGCCTTAGATCTTTTTGTTACAATTTCCTCCTGTGAAGCTGAAACCTCTGCAATTTGCTCCTGACTATTTCCCTGTGCTGGTGGTGACATCTCCTTTCTCATCTCTTTATCCAAGCCTGGAAAGAGACGGACCATGTTGTGATAGGCTTCAGGGCATTTCCTGTGTGTGTGACCCAACTTCAAACATCGATTACACCTTATTTGGTCACAAGACTGGGCTTCATGTCCTTTTGCATTACATAAGGCACACCTTAGGACAGCACAGGCCCTTGCCAGGTGATCTCTTGCACCACATTTGTAACAACGACGTGGCTGGCCTACATAAAAACAGACACCACGCTCCTTACCAATGAAAAAGGAATTGGGCAGATGATCGGGCACATTACCTGACACATTCAACTTCACCTGTGTTTTCCAAACACCTGCCCAGACCCCATCTATATCATATTCTTTAACCAAAGGGGTTAACACTGTGCAATGGCGGCGTAGCCAAACCAAGATGTCTTCTGGTGGAACTGCATCGTTCTTCATTACAATAGTAATATTTTTTGTCTCGGGCTTAGTCATGGGTATTACCACTAAATTCTGCCAGTTTTGATTACCTGCTTTTTTTTGAATATTATAAAGTCTCCAAAAATGATCTAGAGTCTCTGGCAACTTAAAGGTAATGTCAAACTCCACTTCTGACTGGGATATCACTGCTGAGAGGTCACTTGGTGAGAATCCCATGCCATCTAAAAGGACAAATCTAACAACAAATCTCCTAGGGGGCACACTTTCTTTTTCGCCGTCCCACTTGAACTTTACCCAGTTTTTCCTTCTAAAAGGTTCATTATCAGAGGAGGGATCTGGCACAGCGAATAGTCTCCTTTTCTCCCAAAAATTAGCAGAAGACTCTGTTTCCTTACCCCCAACCACATGTACTGACTGCACCTCCACTGACTCCTGCATCTCTACTGACTCCTGCACTGCCTGTTGATCTTGAGTTTGCTCCTCCTCCTGCCCATTTACTTCCTCCTCCAAACCCCTGTTTACATTGAGATTTGAGTGATCACTCTGCTCATTCTCCCCCTCCCCCTCTTGTACTTCCATCACATCTCCAACTGTCACTTCCACTTTTCTCCCCACATCCACCCTCTCATCATTCTCACCCACATTCAGCACATTCACCCTTTCACTCTCATTAGCAATAGAACCAGGCAGCACTACTTCCATTTCGCTTGTTGATGCTTCTGCAGCTTGGCTTTTAGGATCCATTTCACTCTCATTAGAAATTGCAGAAGACTCGTGCAGGGCTACTTCCATTTTGCTTGTAGCTGCATCTGTGACTTGGCTTTCAGGATGTCCAATGTTCTTAGCTGGCGGCTGCTCTGCTGTAAATTTACCCACTGGCTTTGGAAGTTCAGGAAAGTCCTGATCCGATGATATTTCAAATGCTGTTGGTTCCTGTTTCCCTTTCTGTCGAATTGTGACGCGCTTTCGCTCAGACCTCCTTTTCTCCTGTTCCTGTACATTGCTCTCATTAAAAGCCATATTCTGCCAGTTAATCTGTTTCTTGTATCTGGGAGGTAACGGCTTTACAAACTCAGCTTCACTTTCAGAGGTGACTGGGCTGCTGGTAGTACTTGACTGGTTGGGCTGAGATTTAGCTTTTTGTAAAACTGGTCTTTTCTTTACTTGTCCAGATTCAAATTTCATATTTTCAAATCTTTGCTTGTTTTGATAAATTTCCTTCCATGGCGCCACTTCTTTATACAAATCCACTATATGGGACTCAACTTCTGCTAGCTCAGCATATATCTTGTCTCTTTTAGATTTGTTTGATTTCTTAGTTTCGCCTACTGAGCTAGCAATCACATTTGTCAGATACTTAACGGATATAGTCAGACTCTTTTTCCTGTTTTGCAGCATGTCCAGCTCTTTAAGAGCCTCTGCAACTCGCTCTGCAGTGATCTGATGTGATTCCTCATCCTTCTTTTTAACTTTGGCTGAGTCTTTGCATTTAACATTTTGTGGGTTTACTTTCCCTTTAAATGCACTTGAATGTCCTGCTGAATTAGACTTAAATCCTATTGTGTGTTTTCTTTGCAGCACTTCCTGGCAGTCCATTCGTCTGTGTAAATTGGTGTCATCATCGCTGACATCACAGCTAGCTGCTTCCTCTCTCCCAGCCGGCGCCATCTTTGTTACTGGCATTCCCACATCTGCAATGGCTGCAAGGTTGTTTGTTTGCTGGGCCCTGACTTTCACATGCATCAACTTTCCTTTACCTCCCAGGGACTTACCACACTCTACCTCCGCAGGCTGTAGCGCATCCCCAGGGGCCAAGCTGTTCTCTCCAGCTGATTCAGGAGCAGGTGCAACTTCAGGTTTAAAACACACATTTTCCTCTTGCTCAGACATTGGGAGAGCAGCTTCCCCAGGCTGTAACACAGACTGTACTTTATCTGCCACTTTACTTTGCTGTAGGGCTTCTATGCTTTCCTTTTGCTCAAGGTGTTTTCCCTGGGTCCCCCTCACTTTAGCACTTACAGAGGGGCTTGGGATTTTTACCTCAGAAAGGGAACTTTCTCCCTGTGGAAAACCACGTCGAGCCTCCACTTGCAAATCACGTGCTGCTTGAGCATTTTTCTGCTTTTGCTTCTTTATATCCAAAATAAAGCTTTCTGTATCCACATCAGACTCGCTGTTTTCCTGGGCATTTGTAGATCTTGAGGCTCCCACAGAAGAAGACCTCAACCTTGGCCTTGTAGTTTCTGCCCAGGGGCAAGGCCCCAAAGCCTGGGCCTCAGTTTGCCGGGGAGCCCGACCAACCCTAGCAGGGCCTGGGCTCACTCCAGCCATCCTTTAGGCTCCTCAGAGCTCCCAAAACACACGTCCTCACTCTATAGTAACAGTGGATAATAGTCTCTGGGAAGGGAGTGTGACTGTGGGATAGCAGGTATAGTAGGGAGAGATGGTGCCTATAGTAACAGTGGATAATAGTCTCTGGGAAGGGAGTGTGACTGTGGGATAGCAGGTATAGTAGAGAGAGATGGTGTCTATAGTAACAGTGGATAATAGTCTCTGGGAAGGGAGTGTGACTGTGGGATAGCAGGTATAGTAGAGAGAGATGGTACCTATAGTAACAGTGGGATAATAGTCTCTGGGAAGGGAGTGTGACTGTGGGATAGCAGGTATAGTAGGGAGAGATGGTGTCTATAGTAACAGTGGGATAATAGTCTCTGGGAAGGGAGTGTGACTGTGGGATAACAGGTATAGTAGGGAGAGATGGTGCCTATAGTAACAGTGGATAATAGTCTCTGGGAAGGGAGTGTGACTGTGGGATAGCAGGTATATTAGGGAGAGATGGTGTCTATAGTAACAGTGGGATAGTAGTCTCTGGGAAGGGAGTGTGACTGTGGGATAGCAGGTATAGTAGGGAGAGATGGTGTCTATAGTAACAGTGGGATAATAGTCTCTGGGAAGGGAGTGTGACTGTGGGATAGCAGGTATAGTAGGGAGAGATGGTGTCTATAGTAACAGTGGGATAATAGTCTCTGGGAAGGGAGTGTGACTGTGGGATAGCAGGTATAGTAGGGAGAGATGGTGCCTATAGTAACAGTGGATAATAGTCTCTGGGAAGGGAGTGTGACTGTGGGATAGCAGGTATAGTAGGGAGAGATGGTGCCTATAGTAACAGTGGATAATAGTCTCTGGGAAGGGAGTGTGACTGTGGGATAGCAGGTATAGTAGGGAGAGATGGTGCCTATAGTAACAGTGGATAATAGTCTCTGGGAAGGGAGTGTGACTGTGGGATAGCAGGTATAGTAGGGAGAGATGGTGTCTATAGTAACAGTGGATAATAGTCTCTGGGAAGGGAGTGTGACTGTGGGATAGCAGGTATAGTAGGGAGAGATGGTGCCTATAGTAACAGTGGATAATAGTCTCTGGGAAGGGAGTGTGACTGTGGGATAGCAGGTATAGTAGGGAGAGATGGTGCCTATAGTAACAGTGGGATAATAGTCTCTGGGAAGGGAGTGTGACTGTGGGATAGCAGGTATAGTAGGGAGAGATGGTGTCTATAGTAACAGTGGATAATAGTCTCTGGGAAGGGAGTGTGACTGTGGGATAGCAGGTATAGTAGGGAGAGATGGTGCCTATAGTAACAGTGGATAATAGTCTCTGGGAAGGGAGTGTGACTGTGGGATAGCAGGTATAGTAGGGAGAGATGGTGCCTATAGTAACAGTGGGATAGTCTCTGGGAAGGGAGTGTGACTGTGGGATAGCAGGTATAGTAGGGAGAGATGGTGTCTATAGTAACAGTGGATAATAGTCTCTGGGAAGGGAGTGTGACTGTGGGATAGCAGGTATAGTAGGGAGAGATGGTGCCTATAGTAACAGTGGATAATAGTCTCTGGGAAGGGAGTGTGACTGTGGGATAGCAGGTATAGTAGGGAGAGATGGTGCCTATAGTAACAGTGGGATAATAGTCTCTGGGAAGGGAGTGTGACTGTGGGATAGCAGGTATAGTAGGGAGAGATGGTGTCTATAGTAACAGTGGGATAATAGTCTCTGGGAAGGGAGTGTGACTGTGGGATAGCAGGTATAGTAGGGAGAGATGGCGCCTATAGTAACAGTGGGATAATAGTCTCTGGGAAGGGAGTGTGACTGTGGGATAGCAGGTATAGTAGGGAGAGATGGTGTCTATAGTAACAGTGGATAATAGTCTCTGGGAAGGGAGTGTGACTGTGGGATAGCAGGTATAGTAGGGAGAGATGGTGTCTATAGTAACAGTGGATAATAGTCTCTGGGAAGGGAGTGTGACTGTGGGATAGCAGGTATAGTAGGGAGAGATGGTGTCTATAGTAACATTGGGGATAATAGTCTCTGGGAAGGGAGTGTGACTGTGGGATAGCAGGTATAGTAGGGAGAGATGGTGTCTATAGTAACAGTGGGATAATAGTCTCTGGGAAGGGAGTGTGACTGTGGGATAGCAGGTATAGTAGGGAGAGATGGTGCCTATAGAATACAGTATGTCAAGAGCAGGGCAAAGTCGTGCCACAATGGTGGTACCAGTAGAAGAAGATGGTGCCAGTAATAGCAGAAATAAAAAGACAGATGAAAGAAGTGAGTGTAGGGAAAGAGTCTCTGGCTTAAAAAGCTTTCTCTCTCAGAGCTGCTTATTCTCATGGAGATGGAGGAAAGAGTGGAGCCTTTTATTGTAGAATCACGCTGCATTTGAAAAGATGACATCAGCGCACACACACACACACACACACACACACACGTGTGACAGGAGGGGGATTGGGTGCTTGGCTGATGGGAGACCTCTGTCCTACTTATCTGCTAGTCACTATCACCAAGGACAGCGTTCTGCCACTCCAGCCTTGGATAACATTAGTGTGTGAGGGTCTCGCCCACATCCACACACCCACCCATACACACACACACACATACACACACACACACACATACACACACCCATACATACACACACACACATACACACACACATACATACATACACACACCCATACATACACACACACACATACACACACACATACATACACACACACACATACACACACTAGTCCGTGCCTAAGCTGTAGAAGGGTGTAGCCACCATAGATGGTGGTTGGGAGATGCCACATTCTGTACATTCCTATTCTTTGCAACAAGCAGCGGAGGGGAACTACTACACACCTGCAAGTAGGTAAGTCATTTTCCTTTTATATATTAGCACCCCAAATGTTCCACTACATTCCTGCCCCCCAGAATAACAGCTACAATAATGCCTGTCCCCTCCCATACTGACAAAATCCCTATATGGGACTGTACGCTCCTTGTAAAGCCTATAGTTAACCCTTTATTGCCTACATGGCCAATATTAAAGACTTATATTGATATAAGTATTTGGGAAATGATATGAGTAAACATGTTACCTGTAGTGTATATATATATAGGGTAAATAGGTGACTACAAGTATTGCCAACAGAGCTGACAATCTAAGTTACAGAATTAGGTATTAGGAGTTTATATCTTTGCTTAGAAAAACCATCGATGTTGGCAAACTACAACTTCCAACATTACTCCATCAGCATCACCCTTGGAGTGTATTTTGGGAGTTGTAGTTCTTAAACACCCACCGGGAGCAAGTGTTGGGAACCAAAATGCAGAATGAAAAAAAAAAAGTGTATTTTGAATTGGTGCCAATAGGGTACAAGAGTTGTATTCTGGAAGGGAAGGGGTTACAGACAGTCGTTCACTATCATTACCCCTTTGATTCAGCCTTTGATTCAGGACTGGGAGACTTTAGATTTGGGTTGAAATTTGCATTTTCCCCCTTTGTTGGCAATAAGCGTCTTGTTAAGTTGATGAATCCATCGGAGATCACTTTCCAGCTTTATATCCGCCACACATGCTGCAGGAGCTGGGGAAATGATTTAAAGGGGAAGTTTATCCACAGTGAAAATGGCACACAGTATTAATGTAGGGGACTTTGCAACTGGTATTTTATTCCCTTTATAATTAAAATAAAATAGTATCTACTGCTTTAGATATATACACAACTGCCTTTGTCCATTGCATACTACTGGAACACATTGAGGCTGCAGTACAAGGGATGGAACTGAGACCAACTGCAAAGATGATTTTATATGAAAGCTTCAATAGAGAGACTGCCAACCTGTAAGTGAGCTGCAGTTGGCACAATGCTGGTCATTATAGGTATTTCCTATGCCCTTGACCCACATTGTAAGGACAAGGGTCACAGTTTGGGGCTTCTGAATGATTTTGCTTTATCTTATTTCTGGGCCTTCTTCTTACATCTTCAAACCACTGCCTGGTCGCCAAGGTATGTGAGACCCTAGCAACCAGACAACAGCTTTAATTCCAAAATGGAAAGCTACAAAATTAAAGTATCTACCCATCCCCAAAGAGTAAAGGAATAAAAAAACATGCCTTAGGATACCATTATCTACATCCTAGTAAAAGTTAATCTTATGGTTTGTATCCCCTTTAATCCAACAGAATATATATTCTAGGGAATCAGTTTGTATCACTGCCAGATGGAGTGGATCTCCCATCATACAGTTCTACATCTGGAGACACCAAACCTTGATGCCTAATTTCTTTATACCATTAGAGTGTAAGCTCTTTAGACCGATTCCTTTATATTACAGCATTCTAAGCTGCTTATAGACTGGTTACTCCAAAGCAAAGAGTGTATTTCTGGTTGCTCAGAGCTCCATGTCATTGCTAGACTGTAAGCTCTTGGAGTCAGAATTCCCTGTTATCACCTTACACTGCAAATACCTTGGGTTTCTTTCACACTGTGCAGCTTCCATACAAGTACAGGAGCCATATTAAGCTGTTGTCTGAGTCGCTGACCCTAGCAACCAGGGGGAAAAGGTTAATCCTTGATACATGTATGTCTTTTATCAACCTCATTTACTTGGATTCAGACATCAAAATAGATTTGGAAAAAAAAAGACATAAAAAATGGTTCCCCCCATTCCCAGCGGGGGAATTGGGTTTAGAGGAAGAGCCAAGAATTTTGTCCAACCCTTCGCTTGGCACCATAGACAGAAAATGTCTCCAATTTCGCTGTGTAGGTTGAACAGAGTGGGGAGCTAAGAAAAACGCACGCATGTAACTGTATTGAGAGAGGTGGTCGCTGTAGTGATTAGGGATGCACCGAATCCACTATTTTGGATTCGGCCGAACTCCCGAATCCTTCGCAAAAGATTCTGCTGAATGCTGAACCGAATTTGAATCCTAATTTGCAAGGGGAAAAACATTGTTTACTTCCTTGTTTTGTGACAAAAAGTCCTGCGATTTTCCTTCCCATCCCTAATTTGCATATGTACATTAGGATTTGGATTAGGTTTGGCCGGGCAGAAGGATTTGGCTGAATCCGAATCCTGCTGTAAAAGGCCGAATTCCGCCCAAATCCCAAACTGAATCCTGGATTCGATGCATCCCTAGTAGTGATGTGCGGGTCGGGTTTTCCTGACCTCCCTGCACCCGCCCACACTTCCGCCTTCCTTTTATAGACCCGCCCCGATGATGACATCACTTCAGTGGCGAGCAGGCGCACGTCTATAAGACCGGAAGCCAGCAGTGTAAGGTCGCAGGCGGGGAGAGCTCCACCCAGACCTGCCCAAGACCCGCAAATGGGGACTGAGGTCAAACCGAACCCGTGCAACCCAAGGGTAAACCTGTGAGTCCCGTGGGTATCAGCCCGACCAACACATCACTAGTTCTCTGCTGAAGACTGGGCAGCTTGAAGGTGAGAGCCTGTATCAATCAAATATCTGCACGTGGTTTAAAGGAGAACTAAACACCAATTCACTGGGGGTGGGTGCTTATAGGTTTGGCACAGTGACTTTAATCACTTACCTCCCAGACTTGCAGAGTTCTCCTCCATGTTGCTGCTTTATCCCAGGTATCCCCTTGGGCACATTGGGGCCAGTACAGTGAGCACCAAGAGGTCTGTAGGGTGCGCGCACCCAGGGTGCTACAGGGGATTCTGGGAGCAGGCAGCAAGTATTGATGAAGCACTATATCAGCCTCATTAGGGCAGCGGCTGGAATTGAATGGGATAATTAGGTTTTTCTGCCTCCCTCTAGGCACGAGTGACTTCAATTCCGTCATTAAACTCAGTAGCTTTGCAGCTTAGCCGGCCCAGGTGTAAACAACAGACTGCAAGGAACTATTATGAGGTTGTTTAAAATGTTACAATGAAAGTGACAGATTTTATTCACACCATTGCACAATTTTACCCTTACTTTATATGGTTGCTAGAGGCCTGGGAGCATGGAAACAAGTGTTGGCAGGTACCTTACTTCCTAAAATGTAATGTGTCCTAATATAATAGTCCTATAATTGGTCATTAAAAGGTCAACAGATATTTCTCTGTACAGGCTATAAACAAACGTAGGGACTGTTCCTGCTGAATTGTGCTTAGTACAGGGAATACCTATGCTGCCATAGTTTTATGGGATCTCTATACAGACTCTGAGCAAACTTAGGGGACTGTTCCTGCTGAATTGTGCTTAATACAGAGGAATATCTATGTTGGCATAGTTTTATGGGATCTTTCTGTACAGACTATGAACAAATTTAGGGACAGTTCCTGCTTAATTGTGCTTAGTACAGGGAATACCTATGCTGCCATTAGTTTTATGGGATCTCATTGTACAGACTATGAGCAAACTTAGGGACTGTTCCTACTGAATTGTGCTTAGTACAGGAGATACTTATGCTGTTTTTTTGGCCATCTGATGCACCTTCTTTCTATACAAACAGACATTGCTCTATTGGGACTTGGGGAGGGAGCCAAACTGCTTCCCCGTCTGATAACATTTCATGACTTTATTCATACCTCCCAACTGTCCCGTTTTTCGCAGGACAGTCCCGATTATGACAGCTCAACCCGCAGTCCCGGATTGTTACTGAAATGTCCCGACTTTCTCTTTGACCTCCTGCACTGAACAGTCAGAAAAAAATACAAAATTTCTAACTTAATTGGGTTTTGGCAAAGCCCCCCCCCACTACTGAAGCCCATTGGATAATTACTGATAACTCTTAATATCGATTCAGAGATAATTGCTCCCAGGAGTTAAGGGAGTATGGGTAAATCCCTCCTGCCATTCTATGAAATGCCAAATCAATGTACGTTGCCGTTGCCTTTCCGGCAGAGCCGAGACCACACATATAATAGGGCACACGTATGTCTTTTTTTGTTCCAGCAGAGCTGAAAGAGCTGATAAATATGAGAGTCTGTAGACTAATTGTGGGTCCTGGGAAAATAAATAAATAAATAAAAAAAAAAAAAAAAAAAATATATATATATATATACACACACATACAGGTATGGGACCTGTTATCCAGAATGCTCGGGAACTGGGGTTTCCACATAATGGATCTTTCTGTAATTTAGATGTTCATACCTTAAGTCTACTAGAAAATTATGTAAATATTAAATAAAACAAGTACAGTACAAGGTATTGTTTTATTTAGGGACGCACCAAATCCACCATTTAAGATTCAATAGAATCCCCGAATCCTTTGTGAAAGATTCGGCTGAATACCAAACCGAATCTGAAGGGAAAGGAAAACAAATTTTTACTTCCTTGTTTGATGAGGAAAAGTCACGTGATTTCCCTTCCTGCCCCTAATTTAAATATGCAAATTAGGCTTTGGATTTTGGATTTCTTGCTGAAAAAGGCAGAATCCTGGCCAAATCCCGAACCGAATCATGGATTCAGTGCATCTCTAGTTTTTTTTATTACAGGGAAAATGGAAATCATTTTTAAAAATGTGAATTATTTGGATAAAATGGAGTCTATGAGAGACAGCCTTTCCATAATACGGGGCTTTCTGGATAATGGGTTTCTGGTTAACAAACCCAATATATATTGTATATACAATCTCTGTAATGCCAATTTGCCTTTTGCTTAAATGGGGCACTAGGGTAAGAAACACTGTAACTCTGACCTCATAAATACCCCCGACTGATGGAAACAGAAGATAATTACTGGCCAATGAGTGTTTTTTATTGACTCACAGCTAATTACTCTCCGTATATATTGAGAAATGCCCCATTTGGATGTGTTTAGTGATAAATCAATACGGATACACTGGGGCTATGAATAAGGAGAGGAAATGTCACTATTTATACGGTGTTATGTCATTATGGAAACAGTAAATATTTGTACTTTGTTAGATGGAAACTTGATGAATTGAATGTATAAGGTCAGACGGATCCCTCCATCTATTCTCAGCCACAACTCCAGTAGAAACTCGTGTGCATCTAATCAAGTGGACCCACTTCCAACCTAAACCTGCTGACCCCCAGGTCCACTGTAGCTTTTGGGCAGTTACAGACTCTGCTTTCTGTATAATTATGCCCTTGTCTTTAATTGATTGGTTAAAGCATAAGTAAACAATTAAAATAAGTGAATGTAAAATTGATGAGAGTGCTATACTAAGCACTTTTGTAATGTACATTCATTATTTATTTTCTTTTAATTCCAAGATATTAAGGGATACATGTGCTGTTAATATGAATGAATTTTGTTACAACAGCGCCACCTGCTGGTCAGTTTCCCTCCAGTCTGACCACCAAGTAGTCAAGGAAGTTGTCAGGAGAAAGAAAGAGGCTACATGTATCCCTTAATATCTTGGAATTAAAAGAAAATAAATAATGAATGTAAAGGACAAAAGTGCTTAGAATAGCACTCTCATCAATTTTACATTCACTTGATTTAAAGGTTTACTAATCCTTTCACCACCAGCTGGAAGTAGGGGTATGCAGAAAAACCATGTGCCTAGGGAGCAATGGTAGGGGGTAGGCTATTATAAGAGATAGAGGGTCTTGCCATCGCCCCCTTACCTTTTTGCCCAGCTCTGCCACCACATACCCTGAAACAACACACTAAAAACCAATGGGTCTAGGTGCAAAATGTGCAACTGCACCTCCCTGTGTAATGAGACACCTGCCAAGAGTGCACCGCCCATCATTCCTAGGCCCTGGTGCATTTGCACCCCCTGTGTCTATGGGAGTTAAGCCAAGGAAGGTGAAAAAGCCAATGATAGTCCTGTCTGGGGGGTGGACTGGACTTGGGCAGAGGGAATTGTCATGGGAACCCTGCCTACCTGCCCCCCATTTACCCACACACGATTGTATTCCAGAGTCCCCAGCCAGCGGTTGGCACCGGTTCAACAACTGCCTGAATTATTCATTTGGGGGGGGGGGGAAACAGATCAGCCCCTGGAGATTGTGCATTTCATTGTCTCTTAACCAGTAAATCCCTAACTGCAAATTGAATCCCTTCTTTTTATTACAGATGCCATTCGGCAGGCTTAATATCGTGCCACTTAGCCCTCACATCAGAAAGATACATTCCAAAGAGAATTTTCAGCCCGTCGTCTCTCGTCGGCAATTGGAATAATAATGGTAATACAATGATTTCCCTGCACTTCTCATAAATTCATGCCAGGGATTAGTACATCTCTATTCCATAGATAAATCTGGAGATAAATACCACTGCATCTGATTACTGTCAATACAGTTCCAGGAGGAAGTGGACGACTGGGCTGCTGCCATACCGAATTTCCCAAAATCCTCTGTGAGCAGCGATTATATAGTTATTCCAATGACCTCTGAAAATATTGTGCATACTTTAGTTTTACATATTTATCACTTTCTGCTCTCCCTTAATCCTTTCTAAATAGCTTTCTGACTTCTCCTGAGATACATGCAATTTCCATATAAATAGCTGCCATCCCGTGTTTATTTTGGACAGGAGGATTTAGGGAGCACAGGGAGGGTCATGCGGGGAGGTTTAGCGCAGCCACTGATCCCAATGTAAATGTTCAAACCGTGCAAGTGTCTCCATGCAAAGTGTTAGGGAGGCAGTTTGTATCCCTACCCCCGACCACTGACTGTCACCTACTTTCAGGGGTTGAAGCCAATGAAGAGAATATTATGTGCAATGGGATAGGAAATATATTTCTTTTGGTGTCAGGGTGTAAAGGAGTAGTTTACAACCAATCTGAACCTATTGTCAAACTAACGTTTCCCCTGCTGAAAGTCCAGCTAACAGGGCACAGTTGGCGTAGTCAGCAGGATGAAAGACTCCAGGAGCTGAATTTCATGTAGTGGCAGCAGCTTTTGTACCAGTGGGTTCCGCACTGGTTAGTAGACCTACATTTGGTGCAGTTCAGGACCAGATTTACATAGCAGGTGCAGGACTGTACTAAGGTCTGATACTGCCCTAGGCACCGGACATAAACACGCCCCCTATGCAGCACGTGTGATGTCAGTGCATCATGGCCATGATGTCACATGCACAAACATCACGGAAGTGGTCACGTGACATGTGCGACGTCACAATCCGTGGAAGAGGCTGGGCACATTTTTTTTCATTATATAAATTAAACATTTATAGGCATCAGAGGGCCGCCCCCCAAAATCTGCCACCCTATGCAAAGGCCCTTGAGCGGGTTCCTCCAAGCCTACTGCCATTCGTCACACCCATCCCCTCCCCTTTATTCCTGCAAATCTTCTTCATAAGGACTGGAGCAATGGGGATTGAAGCATGGGAAATTAAAACAACTATTATATCTCCTGTGCATCCATAGCAGAGTTGCCAGGTCTAATCCAAACCAGCCAAAGTCCGTTACTAAACCAGCCCAAAACTAGCCAGTAGGCACTTCAAAAATAGCACAATATGTGCAGTGAAAAAAAAAGTCTAAAAAAATTAATTAATATATGTGAAAATACGCATTTTTCACATTTTTACTGTTTGGCTAATTTTTCCATGAAGCAAAATGGGACTGATTCGCCCGTCACCAGGGGCGTAACTACAGAGGGGGCCCAGGATGTATAGGGGCCCTGTAAGGTCCTAATACATATACAATTTCAATAAATATTTGTAAATCAGGTCAACCTCTAGACTTTTGGTGGCCAAAACATTTTTGCCCAAAAATTGTCTATAATAGAGGAAAGTCACCGGAAAATGTGAAAATGCTTAAGAGGGATAAGAGACTGGGGTACACAGCCCAAAATCTGGCAACTCCCAACTTCTACACAAGTCAGTCCCATTGCATGCTGGGTATTGTAGTCTTACATTAAACATTAACAGTTGGCAAATTGTTAAGCAAAAACTACATTAACCAACATGCATTGGGAGATGCAGGCTTGGCCACATTAGGGCAAGAAAAAACCTTTGGCTGGTTTCCAAGGTACAAACCAGCCAAAGGGCCAAAAAGTAGCCAAAATCCATACCTTGACTACTTTGTACTCAAAACCTGACTGGGCTTTAAATTAGTAGCCCAATTTGGCTGTAAAACTGCAAACCTGGCAACCCTGATCCCCAGTGTTTCTGAACCAATGCGGATGCAGTTGGGCAGCATGCCGCCCCTAAAATCCTGCCACACTAGGTCGGGGTGGCCTTTCCATAAATCTAGTGCGGTTAAAAAATGTTTATCCAAAGAAAAAGCAACCAAACAGCAAAAGTCTCACTCGTTTCATGCAATAATGGGGCACTTTATCATGAGCCTATAATTAAATACCCCTTTTTACTATGTACCAACTGGCCTGGAGATGATTTGGGGATGAATATCATCCAGTCCGTCCTTAGATTAATGGCAAATATTCCCTGTGTGTTTGTGTGGCTGATAGTTTATAATGTATCCCCTTGATATGATAAAGACTGGACCCTGGACATAAACATTGGCGAGGGCCCCGGCTCCTCCGCTCTCACATCTATTGGCTCCACATGAAACAGCCGCCACAGAAGAACCTTCAGACCCTGCAAATAGGAACTGAAAGCCCATTACTTTTTCATGTCTCCTCGTTTCATTCTCTGCCCACATAGGAAATAGTGCGGGGCCCCAGCCTGAGAGGACAGATTGGAAACGCGTCGCCAGGAGATGGAGAAAACTAGCGGGTTGGGTTTTTTTTTTTTGGCCCTTTGTTCTCAATCACAAAAAGGCTCCCAAATGATTCAGCAAAGCTTTTGTACTAAAATCCTTTTAATGTGCGTCCCATTCCTCCCATCACACAGAATATATGTATTTATTTGCTCAGTAGGGTCTGCTGGACTGGGGCCAGTTATTAAATGATTTGCCGGGGAGCAGGGGGTGTGAGCTGCTCACAAATACCAGGTATCTGCCCCCCAGTGCAGAGTATGGTCTGCTTCTACATACAGTATATATACATAGGCATATTGTTCCCCCGATACTATAGTCACTGGGGGGTTCTGTGACCATATAAAGGCACAAGGCTGCAGGCTGAGTTATACAGGGAACTCTTGAGTATCACTCGTGTATTATAAGGGATAATGTACCCCCTACTGTAAATGATAAGGATATAGAAGTCACTGAGGGGTTGTTCTGTGACCATATAAAGGCACAAGGCTGCAGGCTGAGTTATACAGGGAACTCTGAGTATCACTCATGTATTATAAGGAATAATGTACCCCCTACTGTAAATGATAAGGATATAAGAAGTCACTGAGGGGTTGTTCTGTGACCATATAAAGGCACAAGGCTGCAGGCTGAGTTATACAGGGAACTCTTGAGTATCACTGATGTATTATAAGGGATAATGTATCCCCTACTGTAAATGATAAGGATATTAGAAGTGACTGAGGGGTTACGTGACCATATAAAGGCACAAGGCTGCAGTATATACATTTATACTTCCCTGCAGCCCACACTTGCCCCCCCCATGTCGTTTCTCTTTCCTTCTTCCTCTTTACAACACTCCTACTCTTTTTCTTGCACCAGAATTCTCTGGCTCTGGAATTAGAATCAGATGAGGGTGGGAGGAATTATTGGCTGTTATGTCTCATGTTGTCGCTGTGTGAGATGCGACTTTTTCCCATTTTGCCATTAACTGTTTTGACTTCATTTAACACCAGGCTGGAGAAGTCGGCTGCTTCACACACGCGCCTGTTCCACTACTTTGTTTCAGGAGTCAGAACCAGAGAACGCAAAGCGACAGGCAGATTTTGCTTTCAATAGGAATTACATTTACACAGAATTTTATAACCAGCAGACTAAGGAGTAATGAATGTCTATTAAAGATGCTTTAAAGCATAAGAAAACCTTTAAAACAAGTGAATGTAAAATCGATGAGAATATTATTCTAAGCATTTTTGTAATTTACATTCATTAGTTATTTTGTTTTTATTCTAAGATATTAAGAGATACATGTATTGTTAATATGAATGAATTTTGTTACAACAGCGCCACCTGCTGGTCAGTTTCCCACCAGTCTGACCACCAAGTAGTCAAGGAAGTTGTCAGGAGAAAGAAAGAGGCTGATGTTCTTCTGCTTAGGAAAGATTTGAGAGAGGTTTCTAATTATTTTCTAATTATGTTCCTTCCTTGACTACTTGATGGTCAGACTGGTGGGAAACTGACCAGCAGGTGGCGCTGTTGTAACAAACTTCATTCATATTAACAGCACATGTATCCCTTAATATCTTGGAATTAAAAGAAAATAATTAATGAATGTAAGTTCTTAGAAGTGCTTATAATAGCCCTCTCATCAATTTTACATTGACTTATTTTAAAGTTCTACTTATCCTTTAAGTTTAGGGGGGAAAAAAGTTATAATAATAAAGTTCCCCTTTAAACTGAAGGCATGTTCTATTTAGTGGCATGCAATGGGTTAACGAACTATCGTTGTTCTTCATTTTTTTTTTTTTTAAATCATTTTCCCGTCAGAAAATCTGTTATTCCCATTATGATAACAAAGGGCGCACTTTTCCTGTCGCCGTGACGACTGCATCCTTCTCTCTTATAGAAATGGAGCCAAGCTGCAAATAAGGAGGGGAGCACAAAAAAACGAATTTATGCTTTTTTCCCCATTGATTTTTTCCCTAATTAATGGGGGATAAAGAAGCGGCCCATCTTATAATTCCATGTTTTCCCAAGAAAGGGGCAAATGAAAATAAAAGAAATGTATTCGGTCTCATGTTCAAAGCCTTATTTAAAGGAGAAGTAAAATAATAGGGTAAGGCAGCTAGTGTTGCCACCTCACCCCTTTAAACCTGAATACATATGGAAACCACAGCCTGCATGGCTAATTAGCATACATGCTGCAGACTGAACTGATTTATATGCAGCCATGCATCTAAATGAATTGCTAATTAGCCAGGCAGGCTGTGGATTCCATATGTGTTCAGATTTAAAGGGGCGAGGTGGCAACACTACGCAGAAGTGGTACATTCCCAGTGCCCATTTCACCCTAGGCTTGTGCCCCTACTGCCTATACCTCATAACATTTGGTATACATAATATTTGCCGCAAAAATGTTTAGGCCACGCCCATGTTCATTTTACAAAATTTGGCAGGTTATGAAAGTTTGAACACATTTCTGTGGGTTTTATGTGTTATTACAGTTTTGCTAATGAAGGTGGATTGCCCTTTATGCTTTAATTTTAATTTAATTGTTTCTTTGCTTATCTTAAATAGTTACAAATGTATCTAAGTGCAGCTGCCACTAGTGATGTGCAGGCCGGGCCGATAGCCGCGGGACCCGTGGGCCAACCTCACACTCCACTTGTACTGTTGTACTAACATGTGCTGTTAATATGAATGAATTTTGTTACAACAGCGCCACCTGCTGGTCAGTTTCCCACCAGTCTGACCACCAAGTAGTCAAGGAAGTTGTCAGGAGAAAGAAAGAGGCTGCTCTGATGTTCTTCTGCTTAGGAATAAAATTAGAAACCTCTCTCAAATCTTTCCTAAGCAGAAGAACATCAGAGCAGCCTCTTTCTTTCTCCTGACAACTTCCTTGACTACTTGGTGGTCAGACTGGTGGGAAACTGACCAGCAGGTGGCGCTGTTGTAACAAAATTCATTCATATTAACAGTACATGTATCCCTTAATATCTTGGAATGAAAAAAGAATAAATAATGAATGTAAGTTACAAAAGTGCTTAGAATAGCACTCTCATCGATTTTACATTCACCTATTTTAAAGGTTTAGTTATCCTTTAAAAAAGATTGTTCACCTTTAAATTAACTTTTAGTATGATGTAGAGAGCGATATTCTGAGACAATTTGCAATTGGTTTTTAATTCTTAAAAGCGAACCACCCATTTAACATCGATCTTTCCTAGGCAAACCCCAAGCTCCCCCTGCTCCTCTCCATTCTCCCCAACTTCCCCCGGGGCACTTGTCTCTCCAGTCTAAGGGCTCTTACACATGAGCGTTTTTACCTGCGCTCCCCTGCGTTCCGTTTTTCGGCGTTCAGCCGCAGGGGAGTGCAGGAATAGACGCATTTCATTATTTCAAATGGGGCTGTACTCACACAGACGCGTGTAGGCACCGAGTGCAGGTTGAGACGCAACATACTGCATTTTTCCTGCGTTCGGCGCCTACACGCGTCTGTGTGAGTACAGCCCCATTTGAAATAATAAAATGCGTCTATTCCTGCGCTCCCCTGCGGCTAAACGCCGAAAAACGGAACGCAGGGGAGCGCAGGTAAAAACACTCATGTGTAAGAGCCCTAACCCTATTTCTGAGCATGGATGGAATGATCTGATTCACAGGGTTCAGGACTAATGGGCATGTTGTGGGTGTAATCAGGTAAAGTTGGGGTGAGTCCATCTCCCGAGGAGCCAGGTAGACTAATAACTGGGGGGGAAGGTTCCTATAACTTTCATACGTCACTTATTTTGTAATATCCTGAATATTTTAATGAATAAAGCGGACGGGAGACAATCAGCACAGTCAGTATCTATGAAGGACAGATTGGGGCTAATTATAGCGTTTCCATGAATCACAGCAGCGATTATCATGGAACGGCCTTGTCAGGGCACAGATACTTGGTATTAGTTTAGAGTGCAGCACGTCCCGTGTAGATATCGATGTTCTCTCCATTGGTGCAGGGGAATGTATTCAGTATTCCTGACTGGAGCAGCCTTATAACTTACTTGCCTTGGACTGGCCTGTAGCTGAAAATATTGTTAGGTCGTCGGGGTCACTGACCCTGGCAACCAGTGAACATCTTCAGGTTTATCACTTTATTATTTCTCAGTCCTTATCTTTGTGTTTCCCCTGCTGTACATCTGAGCATCGTTACTGCAGTCAATCAGGGCTTTCATCCCAACTGTCAGCATTTTATATGTGAGTGGCATCGTTAATAAAACGAATACGTTTGTTTTTCACAGACCCCCGCGTGATACCCCAGCAGGACCTGAGCTCGCTCCACAAGTGATAACACCAGCAACTGGAATAAAGGCACCAAAATATTTTCCTGCCACTGCTTGTTCCGACTACAGATACCAACGACCGGCACTGCAAGTTCTTCAGTTTATTTCTGGGTTGGTTTGGAAGACTAGTGATTTTGTTGTTTTTATAAAAGTTTGTCACAAACAGCAAATCGTAGTCTCCACTCTGCCCCAGGAACCCGCCCCTCCCTCCGCCCCAGGAACTTGCCCTTCTCTTTGCCTTTCCCTCTGCCCCAGGAACCTGCCCTTTTCTCTGCCTTTCCCTCCGCCCCAGGAACCTGCCCTTCCCTCCCTCCCTCCGCCCCAGGAACCTGCCCCTCCCTCCGCCCCAGGAACTTGCCCCTCCCACCGCCACAGGAACTTGCCCCTCCCACCGCCACAGGAACTTGCCCTTCTCTTTGCCTTTCCCTCTGCCCCAGGAACTTGCCCTTTTCTCTGCCTTTCCCTCCGCCCCAGGAACCTGCCCTTCCCTCCCTCCGCCCCAGGAACCTTCCCTCCCTCCGCCCCAGGAACCTGCCCTTCCCTCCCTCCGCCCCAGGAACCTTCCCTCCCTCCGCCCCAAGAACCTGCCCCTCCCTCCACCCCAGGAACCTGCCCTTCCCTCCCACCGCCCCAAGAACCTGCCCCTCCCTCCACCCCAAGAACCTGCCCCTCCCTCCACCCCAGGAACCTGCCCTTCCCTCCCACCGCCCCAGGAACTTGCCCTTCTCTTTGCCTTTCCCTCTGCCCCAGGAACCCGCCCTTCTATCTGCCCCAGGATCAGGATAATCTGCCCAGTACTCCCAGGGGGTAACATGAGAAGGTTCTGCACAATAAATGTCAGTAATATTCTGTGTGGTCATTTCACTTGGAATCAGACATAGTGTAAGTCTGAGCATTACTGGGCACCACAGGGTTGAACCAATGGGCATCTCCAGATTGATCAGCAGTCTCTGGGCTCTAACACATCTCTTATTCAAGTGACAGAGAGGCGGCAGTTTGGGGTGTTAATCTGGGGGGAACAAACATTGTGGCAGTGGTTCTGATTCAGGCGGTGTTAATTCAAAGTCCTCTTAATGATCAACCAAAATCTTGGCACAAACCCCCTTAAACATTTACACGATCTCTACAAACTGATTGCCATTCCACCAGCAGTTCTGACTGTTGCTCCCTTGCTGGTCAGACTGGTGGGAAACTGACCAGCAGGTGGCGCTGTTGTAACAAAATTCATTCATATTAACAGTACATGTATCCCTTAATATCTTGGAATGAAAACAAAATAAATAATGAATGTAAATGACAAAAGTGCTTAGAATAGCACTCTCATCAACTTTACATTCACTTATTTTAAAGGTTAATTTATCCTTTAAGCACTAAATTAATTGTAAGGGATAGTTGTCTACCCAGTCCCCTGCTGCCAGCAATCTCTCCTTTGAATGAACTAACAGCCCATTTCCCATAGACACACACATTATACATTGCCACCATGATTGCCGAAGTTCTAACTAAGCTCCAGTGTGAGATTCTTCAAAAATAAAAAGTAACTACTAAGTTAGTAAAAAAAAAACATTTATTTGAACACGACAGACAAAACCCAACGCATTTCGTGTCTGCTGGGGCATTTACTCACAAGCTAAAGGACACGCCCGTGTACAATCCTTATATAGGGGCTGCGGCCAATCAAACGCATACATACAACAACCAATCACAGTTGTAGTCATATCTTTTTTAGTGTTTGAATTTAACTACAGCTGCGATTGGTTGTTGTATGTATGTGTTTGATTGGCCGCAGCCCCTATATAAGGATTGTACAGGGGCGTGTCCTTTCGCCTATGAATAAGGGGCCCAGCAGGGACGAAACGCGTTAGGTTTTGTCTCAATAAATGTTTTTTTTACATATTTCTGTTACAGACCAGGGACTGCCCTATGTTCCAACATGATAATTTACTAGGGATGCACCGAATCCAGGATTCGGGATTCAGCAGGATTTGGCTGAACCATATGCAAATTAGGGGCGGGGAGGAAAATCACGTGACTTTTTGGTCACAAAACAAGGAAGTAAAAAATGTTTTCCCCTTCCCACCCCTAATTTGCATATGCAAATTAGGATCAAACCGCATCTTTCGCATCCCTATAATTTACCCCTCCCCTTGGCTCAGAATCCTCATGTTGGATTTAAGGATCTGTACAGAAAAATGGGGAAAAATAAAATTCGCTGATTTATTGTTTAAAATCAATCTAATGAAAATACAGCTCCGATTCATTAGGCCATCGGGGAGGGGTTAAAGGCAAAACAATTTTAAAAAAAATGAAGAAGGGAGGAAAAAAAAACCTACATAACGGAGACCAGAATTTGAGCTGAGTTTATCGGGGAATTAGTGAGTTAAATAGTTAATAGTAGATGCGAGCAAATGTTGCTATATAGCGGCTTGGTTTATGGGTTGTTTATTAACAGCATCAGGAAGGAAAGCTGAGGGGGACCTGTAATAGAGGGTCGGCGACCCTCGGGATGGGGGAGATGATACAGGTAGTGTCCCACACAGCACTGAGCATCCACATGTCACCTGGGATCCAATAGGAACAGTCCAATAAGCAGCAGTCAGCCACGTCCCATGATGCTCGGCGGTGGGGCATGGCGAGTCAGGGAGAATGTGTTCCTGTAGATTTTGGGCAAAGCTCTCGCTCTCTGTCTCATTAGGAGGGCTGGGAGCCCAACAGTCTCTCGATGGCAGCATTGATGTCGCCCCCAGTAGCTATAAGGGCCTGTACATTTGCTTCCCGGTTGATAAACCCCATGGCGTTGAGCTGGTCCAGCTGAGACTGGAAACGGACCTCGGGGTTCTGCACCTGCGGGGCAAACACATTCCAGTTGGAGGCAATTCTCACCACCTTTAAAGTTTAAAGGATATGCAAATGTGAATGTAAAATTGATGAGAGCGCTATTCTAAGTACTTTTCATTATTCTTTTCTCATTCCAAGATATTAAGGGATACATGTGCTGTTAATATGAATGAATTTTGTTACAACAGCGCCACCTGCTGGTCAGTTTCCCACCAGTCTGACCAGCAAGTAGTCAAGGAAGTTGTCAGGAGAAAGAAAGAGGCTGCTCTGATGTTCTTCTGCTTAGGAAAGATTTGAGAAAGGTTTCTATTTATTTCCTAAGCAGAAGAACATCAGAGCAGCCTCTTTCTCTCTTCCTTGACTACTTGGTGGTCAGACTGGTGGGAAACTGACCAGCAGGTGGCGCTGTTGTAACAAAATTCATTCATATTGTTTTCACATTGTTAACCGGAAATAAAGACTTTTTTTCAATTGCTTGATAAAGAGAGGGGGAGCCACTTGAAACGTTGCATCTTTGTACTTGCTGCCCTGACATGTGACCATTAAAGGCATTTTAAAGGAAAAGAAATTCTGGAGTGCTGTTGTTTGACAAGATTTATGTACTTTTTTCAATTGCTTTTTTTCTTTTATTTTTTACTGGTTTCCCAAAATCTAAGTGTAAAGTTGAATGTTTGTGTCTCTGGTGTTTGAGTCTGGCAGCTCAGTAATTCAGGTGCAGACTCTAAACTGTTACAATTTTGCAGCATTTAGTTGATCCATTTCTCAGCAGCATCTCTGGAGTATCAGCAACTATTGTATCAATTCTAACTAGGGATGCACCGAATCCAGGATTCGGTTCGGGATTCGGCCTTTTTCAGCAGGATTCGGATTCGGCCGAATCCTTCTGCCTGGCCGAACCGAATCCGAATCCTAATTTGCATATGCAAATTAGGGGCGGGAAGGAAATTGTGTGAATTTTTGTCAGAAAACAAGGAAGTAGAAAATGTGTTTCCCTTCCCACCCCTAATTTGCATATGCAAATTAGGGTTTGGATTCGGTTCGGTATTCGGCCGAATCTTTTGCAAGGGATTCGGGAGTTCGGCCGAATCCAAAAAAGTGGATTCGGTGCATCCCTAATTCTAACAGCTGCCTGTAATGAAACCCAGAGATTCTGCTCGGCAGGGACAAAGATAAGAAATGGATCAACTAAATGGATCAATTTAGAACAGTTAAAGGGCAAGGCCAGACATGGCATTTTTACATTGCGTTTTTAAAAAAGCTGTCGGGCGTAAATACACCACTGAAATGACACGCGACCATCAACATGCGTTTTTCAGCAAGTAGGTTTCTTTTCCCAACATGCACTTCTCATTGCTCTCGTTCCCTATAATTCCCCTGGCTACAAATTGAAAAACTACTTACATGCAAAATGGAGCAGGAATGATCGTCAATACGCAACGTAATTACATCACCGGCCTAATACGCAGTAAAAACGTATATGCGGCATTTATCTCACGAGAATTTGGACGCCATATTTAAAATACGCTGCGTATTTACGTAAAGTGTGGTTTCAAACGTGCAGATCCCATAGAGTCTATTTATTCGGTAATTTTTAGACGTATTGGTGTTTCTGCTGAAAAAAAAAAACGCCAATGCTGGAGTCCCGTGACAGATTTCGGCTTGCAAGTGCCCTGTGCGAATTGCCATAGTGTGTTTTCCAGTAGTTTCCGTGGCAGTTTCTGCATATTTACACCCGCAACGTAAAAACGCCACGTCTGGTCTTGCCCAAAGAGTCGGCTTTAGAAGGTGAAAAATGTAATTTTACACTTCAATATTAGAAAAAAGAAAGTAATTGGAAAAAGTCTTTATTTCTGGGGAACGACCTGAAACCAACTGAACTGAAAAAAGTGTTGGAAGGTGAACAACCCCTTTTTATATCTTGGAATGAAAAAGGAATAAATAATGAATGTACATTACAACATTTCATCAATTTTACATTCACTTATTTTAAAGCTTTACTTATCCTTTAAGGTGGAAAACCTCTTACCTGAGAATTACCCCCGGCCAAAAGTTGTATCATCTGCTGCATCATCTGTTGCTGGGGATTGTTGCTGCTGCTGCCCCCTGATGGAGAGGCACTTGATGGTGTGGAGGAAGAGGCGGGGTTTTCAGGGGCTGTACTTCCACCAGACGTGGGTGGGACCCCAGGGATACCAACGGAACCGAGGCTTGAGGCAGGAGGTAGAGGAAAGAGTCAGGGTTAAAGAAATGCTTCATGGTTAGAGACTAGAAACATCTGGAGTTGGAGGTGGTCTCACCTGGATAACAAGCCCGGGGCCTCCGTCTGCAGTGTCTGAAGTCCCTGTTGGACCTGGAGCAGCGCCTGCATCGCCCTGGGGTTACTCATTACTGACATAGATTCTGGGTTCTGCATCTGTGCCACGGCAAATGTTTATAGATTAAAAATATTTAATGGGATACCGTCATGGGAAAAACATGTTTTTTTCCAAAACACATCAGTTAATAGTGCTGCTCCAGCAGAATTCTGCACTGAAATCCATTTCTCAAAAGAGCAAATAGATTTTTTTATATTTAATTTTGAAATCTGACATGGGGCTAGACATATTGTCAGTTTCCCTGGTGTCCCCAGTCATGTGACTTGTGCTCTGATAAACTTCAGTCACTCTTTACTGCTGTACTGCAAGTTGGAGTGATATCACCCCCTCCCTTTCCCCCCCAGCAGCCTAACAACAGAACAATGGGAAGGTAACCAGATAGCAGCTCCCTAACACAAGATAACAGCTGCCTGGTAGATCTAAGAACAGCACTTAATAGTAAAATCCAGGTCCCACTGAGACACATTCAGTTACATTGAGTAGGAGAAACAACATCCTGCCAGAAAGTAGTTCCATCCTGAAGTGCAGGTGGGGCAGCTGGGAAATTGACAAAATGTCTAGCCCCATGTCAGATTTCAAAATTAAATATAAAAAAATCTGTTTGCTCTTTTGAGAAATGGATTTCAGTGCAGAATTCTACTGGAGCAGCACTATTAACTGTGTTTTGAAAAAAAACATGTTTTCACATGACAGTATCCCTTTAATCACCTCTGTCCAACTACGATGAACATGTATTTTATTTAATTTTATATATATATATATATATATATATATATATATATATATATATATATATATCAAAACAAAAAAGTCCAGACCAATATCGTGAATAAAAAAGTATTGCTTTACTCTGCAACGTTTCGAAGCTCATGCGTGAGCTTCGAAACGTTGCAGAGTAAAGCAATACTTTTTTATTCACGATATTGGTCTGGACTTTTTTGTTTTGATATATTGTTTGTCCAGAATATGGACTAAGTCCACGACAGGGACACCGCTCCACTCCAGTTTGTATGAATAGATAGATAGATAGATAGATAGATAGATAGATAGATAGATAGATAGATAGATAGATAGATAGATAGATAGATAGATAGATAGATAGATATTTTGCTTCTCTCCGCTTTACCTCCTCCTCTAATACTTCCAGGGCAAAATAGTGTTGAACTTGAGGAACTAAGAAGGTCGGTAACAGTTTCAAAGGGAACTTTCCTCCATATTAGAGGCGACTACAAAAGCAGATGGGGCAGCCATGTTTGTGCTTTCTTTACCTGCTGCAGGAAGACTGGCAGTTGGTGTCGAAGCTGTTCCTGAAGCTGCGGGTTCCCAGAGAAGATTGGAATGTTCCCCATCATCTGATAGGAAGAAGATAAAAGCTGGGCTTAGAAGCTTGAAAGGGATTCTGTCATGATTTTTATGGTGTCGTTTTTATTTCTAAATGACACTGTTTACACTGCAAATAATTCACTGTACAATATAAAATGTCATTCCTGAACCAGCAAGTGTATTTAGTTGTAATATTGGTGTGTAGGTGCATCTCAGCTCATTTTGCCTGGTCATGTGATTTCAGAAAGAGCCAGCACTTTAGGATGGAACTGCTTTCTGGCAGGCTGTTGTTTCTCCTACTCAATGTAACTGAATGTGTCTCAGTGGGACCTGGATTTTACTATTGAGTGTTGTTCTTAGATCTACCAGGCAGCTGTTATCTTGTGTTAGGGAGCTGCTATCTGGTTACCTTCCCATTGTTCTGTTGTTACAAAAGCAATGGTAGAGAGCTTACACCCCTGAGCTTATACCTTTTGCGGTACCAGGTACTACACTGGGGGACCCACACCTGCCACAGGGGTCATACAGTTACATAGAGAAAAATACCAGTGCACTGAAAATGGAAAAAGTGCAAGGTTTATTCACCCCAAAACCATACAGAAAAAAAGGCAACGTTTCGGGCCATCCGGCTTTATAAAGGGCCCAGGTGGCCCGAAACGTTGCCTTTTTTCTGTATGGTTTTGGGGTGAATAAACCTTGCACTTTTTCAATTTTCAGTGCACTGGTATTTTTCTCTATTGTTCTGTTGTTAGTAGCGATTCAGTTCGGGATTCAGCCTTTGTCAGCGGGATTCGGCCGAATCCGTGTGCCTAGCTGAACCGAATCATAATTTGCATATGTAAATTAGGGGCAGGCAGGGAAATCACGTGACTTTTCGTCACAACAGAAGAATTTTTTCCAATTTTTCCTTTCCTGCCCTAATTTGCATATGCAAATGAGGATGTGGATTCGGTTCGATAATCGCCGAATCATTCACGAAAGAATCGGTGCATCCCTGGTTGTTAGGCTGCTGGGGGGAAAGAGAGGGGGGTGATATCACTCCAACTTGCAGTACAGCAGTAAAGAGTGACTGAAGTTTATCAGAGCACAAGTCACATGACTGGGGGCAGCTGGGAAACTGACAATATGTCTAGCCCCAAGTCAGATTTCAAAATTGAATATTATGGACGCACCGAATCCAGGATTCTTTTTCAGCAGGATTCGGCCGAACCAAATCCTAATTTGCATATGCAAATTAGGAGCAGGAGAGAAATCACATAACTTTTTGTCACAAAACAAGGAAGTAAAAAAATGTTTTCCCATCGCTAATTTGCATATATAAATTAGGAATCGGTTCGGTATTCGGCCGAATCTTTATCGAAAGGATTCGGGGGTTCTGCCGAACCCAAAATAGTGCATTTGGTGCATTAAATGTAAAAAAATGTGTTTGCTCTTTTGAGAAACGGATTTCACAGCAGACTTTTGCTGGAGCAGCTCTATTAACTGATGCATTTTGAAAAAAAAAAAAAACATTTTTCCCATGACGGTATCCCTTCAACTTCCCACCAACCCCAGAGGTTTTCTCCAGCGTAGTCACTTACCTGTGCAGTAAATTCTGGGTTCTGCGCCATGGCCTGCATCATACTCCGCGTGTAGGGGGCAGAAATCATACTCTGTATTAACTGGGGGTTTTCCGTGATCTGCTGCAACAGGCCTTGCATTTCTGGGCTATTATAGGTGCCTATGAGACACAATAAGGGATGGGCTTGTATTGGTTGTGACAAGGCAAGAGGTGAGGTAGTTACAAGATATAAGATTAGCCACAGCCCATTACCTGTTCCCAGACTGGCAGCGTTGATGCCAAGAGGGTTGGACACGGTGGGGACACTTTGGCTGGTGGTAGAGCCAGTGTTGCTTTCACTGTTGGACGTCTGGTTTTGGGAAGAGGGCGAGGCTGGGCTCCAGGGGTTGGGGAGGGGCTCCCTGTTCTCTGTGCGCAGTGGCTGTGAGGCTGAACCCTCTGAGCCGCCGGCTAATGCGGAAAAAGGATTATTGCCAAACTGCGGAAAGAAAACCAGAGCAATTGTCATGCACATCCCAGGATTACAGGAGCTAAAATAATCTTCTGCTGTAAAGAGGGAAGTACCTGATCCTACTCTTTCACCTAATTCAACAGCAGAGTCAAAAAAATACATCAATTGTAACACAGAATAGGGCACAAAAGCAGTAACACTCATTCCCAAGGAGGGCTGACAGCAACAAGCAGGGACACAGAAGGAGGGCTGACAGCAACAAGCAGGGACACAGAAGGAGGGCTGACAGCAACAAGCAGGGACACAGAAGGAGGGCTGACAGCAACAAGCAGGGACACAGAAGGAGGGCTGACAGCAACAAGCAGGGACACAGAAGGAGGGCTGACAGCAACAAGCAGGGACACAGAAGGAGGGCTGACAGCAACAAGCAGGGACACAGAAGGAGGGCTGACAGCAACAAGCAGGGACACAGAAGGAGGGCTGACAAAAACAAGCAGGGACACAGAAGGAGGGCTGACAGCAACAAGCAGGGACACAGAAGGAGGGCTGACAGCAACAAGCAGGGACACAGAAGGAGGGCTGACAGCAACAAGCAGGGACACAGAAGGAGGGCTGACAGCAACAAGCAGGGACACAGAAGGAGGGCTGACAGCAACAAGCAGGGACACAGAAGGAGGGCTGACAGCAACAAGCAGGGACACAGAAGGAGGGCTGACAGCAACAAGCAGGGACACAGAAGGAGGGCTGACAGCAACAAGCAGGGACACAGAAGGAGGGCTGACAGGTCTGACAGCAACAAGTAGGGACACAGAAGGAGGGCTGACAAAAACAAGCAGGGACACAGAAGGAGGGCTGACAGCAACAAGTAGGGACACAGAAGGAGGGCTGACAAAAACAAGCAGGGACACAGAAGGAGGGCTGACAGCAACAAGCAGGGACACAGAAGGAGGGCTAACAGCAACAAGCAGGGACACAGAAGGAGGGCTGACAAAAACAAGCAGGGACACAGAAGGAGGGCTAAAAGCAACAAGCAGGGACACAGAAGGTCTGAGCTGAGCAAAAAGCAGGGGCACAGAAGGAGGGCTGACAACAACAAGCAGGGACACAGAAGGGAAAGCCAACAGCAACAAGGAAGGGAGGGCTGAGCAGCAAACATGGAGGGAAAAGGAGTGTGTAAACTTTCATAACCAGCCAAATTTTGTAAAATTAATAAGGAATTAGGAGGTGTGGTCAAAAAAATGGGCGTGGTCAAAAATTGCAGCGTATTACCAAAGTAGATCTCCTAATGGGGGCCAGGTGTCAAGAGTAGATCCCAGTGTATCAAAGTCTGGGCACCCCTGTATTAAGGGATACATGTACTGTTAATATGAATGAATTTTGTTACAACAGCGCCACCTGCTGGTCAGTTTCCCACCAGTCTGACCACCAAGTAGTCAAGGAAGTTGTCAGGAGAAAGAAAGAGGCTGCTCTGATGTTCTTCTGCTTAGGAAAGATTTGAAAGAGGTTTCTAATTATGTCCCTAAACAGAAGAACATCAGAGCAGCCTCTTTCTTTCTCCTGACAACTTCCTTGACTACTTGGTGGTCAGACTGGTGGGAAACTGACCAGCAGGTGGCGCTGTTGTAACTAAATTCATTCATATTAACAGTACATGTATCCCTTAATATCTTGGAATGAAAAATGAATAAATAATGAAAGTACATTAAAAAAGTGCTTAGAATAACACTCATCAATTTTACATTCACTTATTTTAAAGGTTTACTTATTCTTTAATTGCTGCCCTACAGCTCCTTGCTACATCGTCCGTTAATAATCCATCGGATGTTGTGTAGTAAACGCCTACTCCTGGGAGGTGTTACATGTCGCAGCTATCGCACTATTTTATGCTTTTATCAATTAAAAAGATTTGAGTGAATTATGTGTTAGGATTATATTGCTATAAATATCGCAATGCGATTAGAATAACGCCTTTACGGTAATGTAAAATTAACGCTTGCGATATGTCTATTAGCGCATGCAAAAATACTTTGATGAAACAATCGTTCCTTAAATAACGCACAAAACTGTGCATTAATATAACGACCTTTTGTTAATTGGCCCCTATGCCTGGAAACTCTAACATGTAGGATTTGTACTCTACCTCCCCCAGCTGGTCAGCAGGTGGTACTACACACAAAGGGCTTTACCTGTTCTCTGGCTGCACTAAACATTGGTTCCTGGATGTCTGTGTACATTCGGCGCAAGGCATTGTATCCACCAGGGATGCTTTCTAGGTTGCTGAGGGCTCGGTCCTGGTTCCTCATCATCTCCTGCATCATGGCAGGGTTTCGGGCCAACTCCATAGTCTGAAACAGCAAGACATGTTTGTCACGGGAATTCCGAATGCAAGAAGAGCCGCCAGAGGAGTCAGGCAGGAGAGATATCGGCCATTGAAAATGCACAATGATCCCCTCAAGAGAGGGATTCAGAAAGGCACACGTACCTGCCTCATCAGCTCAGGGTTGTTCAACATATGGCTGATCTCTGGGTTCCTCTCCATGAGCTGCTGCATCTGTGGATTGGCTATGATCATCTGCCTCATCAGATCGGGGTTAGACATCATGTTTTGCACCAGGGGGTTCTCCATAATTTGGGACAGCATCTCGGGGTTGGACATGAGCTGTCTCTGCATCTGCTGCTGCAGTTCCATGAAGTTGGAAGATCCCATGCCCAGATTGCCCAATCCTGACAAACCTCCAAATCCGGCTGCAAAGAACAACATGTCATTTATTCTGCAGGTGAACAAACCAACAGCTCTACAGTTGTACCAAACTCAACTTACACAGCAGGTTTGGGGCAGCGGGAGATCCATTTGCAGCAGTGCCGGGAGCCGTTGCTCTGTTGGTTTCGCCGGTCCCCTCGGAGGAGCCATTGCCAGTAGAGGGTGTCTGGGACGTAGCGTTCCCTGTCTGCGAGGGGGAGTCGGAAGAAGCCGCAACAGAAGCAGAGGAAACCGCTGATGGGTCCTGGGATCTGGAAAGAAATATAGCAGTGTTTCTTTAAAAGTTTATGTTCACTATTCCTCTCTCAGCATCTGTTTCTCTATATTCTGTCTTCATGCAGCAGTTGGGTGTCAGATATTCACTGACAGTTAGATCCAATATATCTTATAGGGGGGCTCCTTTCCTAGCAGATGTATTAGAGCTCACTCAAATACATGTAGAGAAACATGATGTCTGGTGATTTTATTTAGGGATACACCAAATCCAGGATTCGGTTCGGGATTCGGCATATCTCTAATTTTAATAGAGTGAGCTCTAATACATCTGTATTAACTGTTCGTATTTTTTTAAATGATTGTATTTAGAAAATGTCTTATTTCAGTACACGGAAGCTTATATTAATTTTTCATTTTTCGCCATAGTTCCCCTTTAAAAACAAATACAGTTTTGATAAGTGGATCAGAACTCCGTCCTGCCATCGGGTTTGGATAATCAGCCTGTTAGGTCACTTATCTGTATCCCCAAAGATCAGCTTTTGCAAGCGTAACGCACCAGAGAAAGGAAAGGGTTAATGGAGCAAGGAACAGCCTCAAGCCTTTAACACAGAAGTAAGTCTGTACTAGGCAGCAGTTCAAAGCTCATCTCCTGGAATGTGGTCATTCTCCATGTATTGCTGTATTGTGCAATCTATGGGAGTTACACCACAAATACCAGAGTCCAGCTGCTGCACACCTTGCACTACTACTCACACTGATTAAAGGGATACTGTCTTGGGGAAAAAAATTGAAAATGAATCAGTTAATAGTGCTGCTCCAGCAGAATTCTGCACTGGAATCCATTTCTCAAAAGAGCAAACAGATTTTTTTATATTCAGTTTTGAAATCTGACATAGGGATAGACATTTTGTCAGTTTCCCAGCTGCCCCTGGTCATGTGACTTGTGCTCTGATAAACTTCAATCACTCTTTACTGCTGTACTGCAAGTTGGAGTGATATCACCCCCTCCCTTTCCCCCCCCCCCCCCAGCAGCCAAACAAAAGAACAATGGGAAGGTAACCAGATAGCAGCTCCCTAACACAAGATAACAGCTGCCTGGTAGATCTAAGAACAACACTCAATAGTAAAAACCCATGTCCCACTGAGACACATTCAGTTACATTGAGAAGGAAAAACAGCAGCCTGCCAGAAAGCATTTCTCTCCTAAAGTGCAGGCACAAGTCACATGACTGAGAGCAGGGGTCGCCGAACCTGTAAACTGTTCTAAATGGATACATTTAGTTGATACATTTCTTATCTTTGTCCCTGCTGAGCAGAATCTCTGGGTTTCATTACAGGCAGCTGTTAGACTTGATACAATAGTTACTAATACTCCAGAGATGCTGCTGAGAAATGGATCAACTAAATGTTGTAAAATTGTATCAGTTCAGAATCTGCACGACCTTCAGCCTCATGCTTTTATCTGGTCTTGGAAATCCTCGGTGACTTATAATATCCTTATATTTTACAATAGGGGGTACTTTATTCAGTATAGATATATATTGTGGAACTTACTTCTGTGCTGTTTTGATGACTAAATGTACGGTGAGGCCATCTTTGATGCCGTGCTGGTTCAGCGTGTCCCCGTCTTTCAGAATTTTCCCGGCAAAGATCAGAACCAGCTGATCCCGTTTCGCTTTGAACCGCCTGGAGATCTCTTCCTTGAACTGGAGCAGACAAAGAGAACTGAAGCCGGTTCCATAAAAAGTGTCAGTCTGAATGAGCGGTACATGGGGATTTACAGTGAGCTTACCACACTGCTGTTAGACATGAGACTAATTAGGCAAACGAGTACCAGTATGTCATTAGGCAAAGCACTGGATGCAATATCTGCATGTGAGTGCAGCGTGGGATCCTGGTTAGTGTAAGAGGCAGATTTATCCAGGGTCGAATTGAACTCGAATTCGACTATTCATCACCTGAAACCTGCCAAATTGCTGTTTCAGTCAATGGGAGAGGGTTCAGGGATCAATTTGGAGTTAATTGCAGCCTTCCTGACATTCAAGTTTTTTTATCAGAGAAAAAACTCAAATCGAATACGATTTTACGATTTGAGTTTTCGGGTCGATTTACTTAATCCAAGTTCTGAAAATTCGATTGGTTGAATTTACGGGAGTTTTTAAAAACTCACATGAATTCTAAATCCATCCTTTGATAAATGTGCCTCTAAGTGTGTCACGTCTGATGGGGAGAGGCGTCAGGGAATGTCACTGCTTTATTCATAAGGGGAAAGAGATCCAGCTGGCACAGCGCACAGAACATTTCTTCTCTGTAGCTCTGGAGTCAGAACTAGGGCTCCCTTACACAGTAGGGCATTTGTATTTACTCACACAGTAAGTGCTGACGTATGGTGTCCCTTACAGTACAGTATGAGACTGCAGTACATTCCTTCTCTGGATGGGTAAATTTATGCCGATGAGTGGAAGCTGCCATACTGTACATTGGGTACAGCATAAAGTACATGCCAATACAATCTCTGCAGGGCATCTGACTTTAAACCTCTATACTTCTTTCTCCTCATTCTAGCTGAGTTCTATATCACTCTCACCCTGGCAACACCTCATCTCCATGGCTCAGCTCCGCCTCTTATTCCTATGATGCCGTAAGTTGAGCTTTATTTCTCGTCAAAAGATCTTATCACTGCAAGAGATTCACCTCCTTCTGTCAAGCTGCACTTCATGCATCTCTTTGTTGCCCTTTCAAGCCAAGCTCAGTTCTAAAGCCATTTAGTTCTAACACTGATCTCCAACTACTTCTCACGGCATAAGCTCCACCTCTTCATAAATGAGCTCCAACACTACTATTTATCCTCAGTCTGAGCTGATCCATTTCTGAGAACCATCCAACATCACAAGCTCAATCTCTCTCCCATGTAAGGTCTGTATCTACCAAACGCATAGTAGTATCATCATCTTTCCTCTTCAGCGATGCTGATTACCATGTTCCATGTCTCCAGCTGTGCTCCATCTCTTCACAAACTCTCCTGTAGAGTTTCATCTCCATCATCTGTACTGCTGATCCCCATCTCTATATCTGTCAATGTCTCTCAGCTGCTTCCCTTTTCTCAACCTTGTCCTCTAAAGCTGAGCTCCATCTTATCTGCCCTCTAACACCAGTTATACTTCATATCTCCCTCTCCAGCTTTGCTCAATCTGCAAGCTCCATCTCTATCTCCTGTGCAGCACTATCTCATACTCTGCCAGAACTCCACATCTCCCATCTATCAGGATGAGCTCTAGATTTCCCTCTGTTAGACTCCATCATGCTAACAAAATGAACCCTCCTCTCAGGCTGAGTGCAATATCTATCTCTCACCATTGGCTCCCTCTTTCATCTCATTTCAACTTCCACTGTCTCAAGCCCCACCCACCTCCATCTCTGCAGATTACAGCTCCCCTTTCTAGCTACAGTCCTATAGTCTGTCTGCCACTTACTCAGGCAGGGCTTCATCTGAGTCTAATTTCCCACATTCAAGCGAAGATATCACTCTCCAACTTGCATTACTAGATCTCTCTTGCTCACACGGGGGTCTCTCTCAACTCCATGTCTTTGCACAGTTGGGATATTTCTCTAAGACTGATCAGTCTTTTCTCTGTCAGACTTGGCTCCTCTCTTTCAGACTTGACATCTCTTTTTCATCAACATCAGCCTAGTCCTCTCTCTATGTCAGACTCGTCTTCTCTTTTCTATAACACTGGGTACCACTCCCTGTCATGCTCCCACCCCTTCTCTACCAGACCAGGTTCTCCTCTCCAGACTCATCATCCCGTTCTCCATAAGGCTGGTGTTTCAGTCTTATCAATGTTCACTTTCAGATTTGGCTTCTCCAATTCTTCTTTCAATTCTCTGCAAGACTGATCATCCCTCTCTGACTGGGCTCCTGTCTCACGCTCTCTCTCTCTGACTGGGCTCTTGTTTCTCTTTCTCAGACCGGGCTCCTGACGCTCTCTTTCTCAGACCGGGCTCCTGTCTCTCTCTTTCTCAGACCGGGCTCCTGCCTCTCTCTTTCTCAGACCGGGCTCCTGCCTCTCTCTTTCTCAGACCGGGCTCCTGCTCTCTCTTTCTCAGACCGGGCTCCTGCCTCTCTCTTTCTCAGACCGGGCTCCTGCCTCTCTCTTTCTCAGACCGGGCTCCTGCCTCTCTCTTTCTCAGACGGGCTCCTGCCTCTCTCTTTCTCAGACCGGGCTCCTGCCTCTCTCTTTCTCAGACCGGGCTCCTGCCTCTCTCTTTCTCAGACCAGGCTCCTGTCTCTCTCTTTCTCAGACCAGGCTCCTGTCTCTCTCTTTCTCAGACCAGGCTCCTGCCTCTCTCTTTCTCAGACCAGGCTCCTGTCTCTCTCTTGCTCAGACCAGGCTCCGTCTCTCTCTTTCTCAGACCGGGCTCCTGTCTCTCTCTTTCTCAGACCGGGCTCCTGTCTCTCTCTTTCTCAGACCGGGCTCCTGTCTCTCTTTCTCAGACCGGGCTCCTGTCTCTCTCTTTCTCAGACCGGGCTCCTGTCTCTCTTTCTCAGACCGGGCTCCTGTCTCTCTTCTCAGACCGGGCTCCTGTCTCTCTCTTCTCAGACCGGGCTCCTGTCTCTCTTTCTCAGACCAGGCTCCTGTCTCTCTTTCTCAGACCAGGCTCCTGTCTCTCTTTCTCAGACCGGGCTCCTGTCTCTCTCTTTCTCAGACCAGGCTCCTGTCTCTCTCTTTCTCAGAACGGCTCCTGTCTCTCTTTCTCAGACCAGGCTCCTGTCTCTCTCTTCTCAGACCGGGCTCCTGTCTCTCTTTCTCAGACCAGGCTCCTGTCTCTCTTTCTCAGACAGGCTCCTGTCTCTCTTTCTCAGACCAGGGCTCCTGTCTCTCTTTCTCAGACCAGGCTCCTGTCTCTCTTTCTCAGACCAGGCTCCTGTCTCTCTCTTTCTCAGACCAGGCTCCTGTCTCTCTCTTCTCAGAACGGGCTCCTGTCTCTCTCTTCTCAGACCAGGCTCCTGTCTCTCTCTTCTCAGACCGGGCTCCTGTCTCTCTCTTTCTCAGACCGGGCTCCTGCCTCTCTCTTTCTCAGACCGGGCTCCTGTCTCTCTCTTTCTCAGACCAGGCTCCTGTCTCTCTCTTCTCAGACCAGGCTCCTGTCTCTCTCTTTCTCAGACCAGGCTCCTGTCTCTCTCTTTCTCAGACCAGGCTCCTGTCTCTCTCTTTCTCAGAACGGGCTCCTGTCTCTCTTTCTCAGACCAGGCTCCTGTCTCTCTTTCTCAGACCGGGCTCCTGTCTCTCTTTCTCAGACCAGGCTCCTGTCTCTCTTTCTCAGACCAGGCTCCTGTCTCTCTCTTTCTCAGACCAGGCTCCTGTCTCTCTCTTTCTCAGAACGGGCTCCTGTCTCTCTCTTTCTCAGACCAGGCTCCTGTCTCTCTCTTTCTCAGAACGGGCTCCTGTCTCTCTCTTTCTCAGACCAGGCTCCTGTCTCTCTCTTTCTCAGAACGGGCTCCTGTCTCTCTCTTTCTCAGACCGGCTCCTGCCTCTCTCTTTCTCAGACCGGGCTCCTGTCTCTCTCTTTCTCAGACCAGGCTCCTGTCTCTCTCTTTCTCAGACCAGGCTCCTGTCTCGTCTCTTTCTCAGACCAGGCTCCTGTCTCTCTCTTTCTCAGAACGGGCTCCTGTCTCTCTTTCTCAGACCAGGCTCCTGTCTCTCTCTTTCTCAGACCAGGGCTCCTGTCTCTCTCTTTCTCAGAACGGGCTCCTGTCTCTCTCTTTCTCAGACCAGGGCTCCTGTCTCTCTCTTCTCAGAACGGGCTCCTGTCTCTCTCTTTCTCAGACCAGGCTCCTGTCTCTCTCTTTCTCAGAACGGGCTCCTGTCTCTCTCTTTCTCAGACCGGGCTCCTGCCTCTCTCTTTCTCAGACCGGGCTCCTGTCTCTCTCTTTCTCAGACCAGGCTCCTGTCTCTCTCTTTCTCAGACCAGGCCCCTGTCTCTCTCTTTCTCAGACCAGGATCCTGTCTCTCTCTTTCTCAGAACGGGCTCCTGTCTCTCTTTCTCAGACAGGCTCCTGTCTCTCTCTTTCTCAGACCAGGCTCCTGTCTCTCTCTTTCTCAGAACGGGCTCCTGTCTCTCTCTTTCTCAGACCAGGCTCCTGTCTCTCTCTTTCTCAGAACGGGCTCCTGTCTCTCTCTTTCTCAGACCAGGCTCCTGTCTCTCTCTTTCTCAGAACGGGCTCCTGTCTCTCTCTTTCTCAGACCGGGCTCCTGCCTCTCTCTTTCTCAGACCGGGCTCCTGTCTCTCTCTTTCTCAGACCAGGCTCCTGTCTCTCTCTTTCTCAGACCAGGCCCCTGTCTCTCTCTTTCTCAGACCAGGCTCCTGTCTCTCTCTTTCTCAGAGCGGGCTCCTGTCTCTCTTTCTCAGACCGGGCTCCTGTCTCTCTTTCTCAGACCAGGCTCCTGTCTCTCTTTCTCAGACCAGGCTCCTGTCTCTCTCTTTCTCAGACCAGGCTCCTGTCTCTCTCTTTCTCAGAACGGGCTCCTGTCTCTCTCTTTCTCAGACCAGGCTCCTGTCTCTCTCTTTCTCAGAACGGGCTCCTGTCTCTCTCTTTCTCAGACCGGGCTCCTGTCTCTCTCTTTCTCAGACCAGGCTCCTGTCTCTCTCTTTCTCAGACCAGGCCCCTGTCTCTCTCTTTCTCAGACCAGGCTCCTGTCTCTCTCTTTCTCAGACCAGGCTCCTGTCTCTCTCTTTCTCAGAACGGGCTCCTGTCTCTCTCTTTCTCAGACCGGGCTCCTGTCTCTCTCTTTCTCAGACCAGGCTCCTGTCTCTCTCTTTCTCAGACCAGGGCCCCTGTCTCTCTCTTTCTCAGACCAGGCCCCTGTCTCTCTCTTTCTCAGACCAGGCTCCTGTCTCTCTCTTTCTCAGAACGGGCTCCTGTCTCTCTTTCTCAGACCAGGCTCCTGTCTCTCTCTTTCTCAGACCAGGCTCCTGTCTCTCTCTTTCTCAGAACGGGCTCCTGTCTCTCTCTTTCTCAGACCAGGCTCCTGTCTCTCTCTTTCTCAGAACGGGCTCCTGTCTCTCTCTTTCTCAGACCAGGCTCCTGTCTCTCTCTTTCTCAGAACGGGCTCCTGTCTCTCTCTTTCTCAGACCGGGCTCCTGCCTCTCTCTTTCTCAGACCGGGCTCCTGTCTCTCTCTTTCTCAGACCAGGCTCCTGTCTCTCTCTTTCTCAGACCAGGCCCCTGTCTCTCTCTTTCTCAGACCAGGATCCTGTCTCTCTCTTTCTCAGAACGGGCTCCTGTCTCTCTTTCTCAGACCAGGCTCCTGTCTCTCTCTTTCTCAGACCAGGCTCCTGTCTCTCTCTTTCTCAGAACGGGCTCCTGTCTCTCTCTTTCTCAGACCAGGCTCCTGTCTCTCTCTTTCTCAGAACGGGCTCCTGTCTCTCTCTTTCTCAGACCAGGCTCCTGTCTCTCTCTTTCTCAGAACGGGCTCCTGTCTCTCTCTTTCTCAGACCGGGCTCCTGCCTCTCTCTTTCTCAGACCGGGCTCCTGTCTCTCTCTTTCTCAGACCCAGGCTCCTGTCTCTCTCTTTCTCAGACCAGGCCCCTGTCTCTCTCTTTCTCAGACCAGGCTCCTGTCTCTCTCTTTCTCAGAGCGGGCTCCTGTCTCTCTTTCTCAGACCGGGCTCCTGTCTCTCTTTCTCAGACCAGGCTCCTGTCTCTCTTTCTCAGACCAGGCTCCTGTCTCTCTCTTTCTCAGACCAGGCTCCTGTCTCTCTCTTTCTCAGAACGGGCTCCTGTCTCTCTCTTTCTCAGAACGGGCTCCTGTCTCTCTCTTTCTCAGACCGGGCTCCTGTCTCTCTCTTTCTCAGACCAGGCTCCTGTCTCTCTCTTTCTCAGACCAGGCCCCTGTCTCTCTCTTTCTCAGACCAGGCTCCTGTCTCTCTCTTTCTCAGACCAGGCTCCTGTCTCTCTCTTTCTCAGACCGGGCTCCTGTCTCTCTCTTTCTCAGACCAGGCTCCTGTCTCTCTCTTTCTCAGAACGGGCTCCTGTCTCTCTCTTTCTCAGACCAGGCTCCTGTCTCTCTCTTTCTCAGAACGGGCTCCTGTCTCTCTTTCTCAGACCAGGCTCCTGTCTCTCTCTTTCTCAGACCAGGCTCCTGTCTCTCTCTTTCTCAGAACGGGCTCCTGTCTCTCTCTTTCTCAGAACGGGCTCCTGTCTCTCTCTTTCTCAGAACGGGCTCCTGTCTCTCTCTTTCTCAGACCAGGCTCCTGTCTCTCTCTTTCTCAGAACGGGCTCCTGTCTCTCTCTTTCTCAGACCGGGCTCCTGCCTCTCTCTTTCTCAGACCGGGCTCCTGTCTCTCTCTTTCTCAGACCAGGCTCCTGTCTCTCTCTTTCTCAGACCAGGCCCCTGTCTCTCTCTTTCTCAGACCAGGATCCTGTCTCTCTCTTTCTCAGAACGGGCTCCTGTCTCTCTTTCTCAGACCAGGCTCCTGTCTCTCTCTTTCTCAGACCAGGCTCCTGTCTCTCTCTTTCTCAGAACGGGCTCCTGTCTCTCTCTTTCTCAGACCAGGCTCCTGTCTCTCTCTTTCTCAGAACGGGCTCCTGTCCTCTCTCTTTCTCAGACCAGGCTCCTGTCTCTCTCTTTCTCAGAACGGGCTCCTGTCTCTCTCTTTCTCAGACCGGGCTCCTGCCTCTCTCTTTCTCAGACCGGGCTCCTGTCTCTCTCTTTCTCAGACCAGGCTCCTGTCTCTCTCTTTCTCAGACCAGGCCCCTGTCTCTCTCTTTCTCAGACCAGGCTCCTGTCTCTCTCTTTCTCAGAGCGGGCTCCTGTCTCTCTTTCTCAGACCGGGCTCCTGTCTCTCTTTCTCAGACCAGGCTCCTGTCTCTCTGTTCTCAGACCAGGCTCCTGTCTCTCTCTTTCTCAGACCAGGCTCCTGTCTCTCTCTTTCTCAGAACGGGCTCCTGTCTCTCTCTTTCTCAGACCAGGCTCCTGTCTCTCTCTTTCTCAGACCAGGCTCCTGTCTCTCTTTCTCAGACCAGGCTCCTGTCTCTCTCTTCTCAGAACGGGCTCCTGTCTCTCTCTTTCTCAGACCAGGCTCCTGTCTCTCTCTTTCTCAGACCAGGCTCCTGTCTCTCTCTTTCTCAGAACGGGCTCCTGTCTCTCTCTTTCTCAGACCGGGCTCCTGTCTCTCTCTTTCTCAGACCAGGCTCCTGTCTCTCTCTTTCTCAGACCAGGCTCCTGTCTCTCTCTTTCTCAGAACGGGCTCCTGTCTCATTCTCTCTCAGACTAGGCTCCTGTCTCTCTCTTTCAGACCGGGCTCGCATATCTCCCTCGGACCGGGCTCCAGTCTCTCTGTCTCAGACTGGCCTCCTTTCTCTCTCTCTCTCTCTCTCTCTCAGTCTGTCTGAGACTGGGCTCCTTTCTCTCTATGAGACTGAGAATTCCTTTCAGTGTGGGACTGGCCCCGCTCTCTCCAGCAGGCAGAATGCTCGGGGCAGCCGCTCCTCACCTCTATCACACACGCCGTTTCTCCAATGACAATCTCTTCCTTGTCTTTGGGCGTTTTGACGGTGACACGAATAAATCCTTTACCCGGAGCCGGCCGGTAGTACCAGAGGCCGCACCATCAGCGCCGCTCATCCGCCATCTTCTCTGCACCCGCCCACCCCGAGGAGGAGCAATAGGAAGCGGAAAGCCGCGGTGAGAGGATTATAGTCTTTCTATGGCTGGCAGAGGTCCCGCCGTTCCCCTACGCTCCTTATTGCACAGCGACACCTACTGGCACGTAGGACTAATCACAGACTCAGAGGTTCCAGCTCTGCTGCGTCATGTTTTATGTCACGTGATGTCTTTAGCCAATGAAAGAAAGTACCAAAGAGAGGCTTGAACAATAATATGCGATTCGACCAATTACAAACTACCTAAATATTTGTATTTCTTGGACACCGGTTTTGCGGTTCACGGCCTTGAGTTACCATGGTAACAGCCTAGCTAGCGCTTTTTTACAGCACATTTATATAAGGGCACGATGCAGTTACGTGACATCCGTAAGGAAGGAGAGAAAGTATGTCGGTTTTGTATGAATACATGAAGGGGGATCAGCGTTCTGCGGTCATTACCCATCATGCCTATCGCCTACTTCCTGGTGAAGAGAGCTGAGGGGTGAGTCACGTGACAGTGGCCGTGTGACAGGTTAGGCTGCAGCTCAGCGCTCACTATGTTGCGACCCAAAGCCCTGACCCAGGTTCTGAGCCAGGCCAACACCGGAGGAGTCCAGAGCACCCTGTGAGTAACGGAGTAACAGTCAGGGCTTTTGTCAGTCAGGCCTTGTTCCTACTTCTTCCGGCATCTTTCTCTTACTTCCTGTTCCCACATCTCTGTGCATTTATCCCTGTCTTCTTTCTACTCCAGCGCCTGCACTTTGCTTCCAAACCTGGTTCCTCACTCCAAGGCCTTCTTACATTCCTGCCCCTCTCTATTACCTTCTGCATCCCTCCCCCATACTTGCTCTACTGCTTGTCAACCTCCCTGCTGCCTGTCTGACACCCACCCACCCTACTGCCTGACACCCACCCTACTGCCTGACACCCACCCTACTGCCTGACACCCACCCTACTGCCTGACACCCACCCACCCTACTGCCTGACACCCACCCACCCTACTGCCTGACACCCACCCTACTGCCTGACACCCACCCTACTGCCTGACACCCACCCACCCTACTGCCTGACACCCACCCACCCTACTGCCTGACACCCACCCTACTGCCTGACACCCACCCTACTGCCTGACACCCACCCACCCTACTGCCTGACACCCACCCTACTGCCTGACACCCACCCTACTGCCTGACACCCACCCACCCTACTGCCTGACACCCCACCCTACTGCCTGACACCCACCCTACTGCCTGACACCCACCCTACTGCCTGACACCCACCCACCCTACTGCCTGACACCCACCCACCCTACTGCCTGACACCCACCCACCCTACTGCCTGACACCCACCCACCCTACTGCCTGACACCCACCCTACTGCCTGTCTGCTAATCTCCCTGGTCCTACTGCCTTCCTACCTCATAACCAGTCTCCCCACTGCCTTCCTGTATTGCTGTATCATCTTTGCCCCCCACTAACTGACCCCAATAGCCAGTTCCTTGCCCTGATATCTCCCTGAACACTACTTCTCCCTCCGCTGCTTGATTGACGGCTGCCTTGTCATTGGTCCCACGATAGTCCAAATAAAGCATTGCCGACTTTCTCTTTGCCAGGCTGCTGAACAATGAAGGCTCTCTACTTGCGTATTCTGGCTATGGTGACACAGATGCCCGAGTTACAGCTGCTATTGCTAGCAACATTTGGGCTGCCTATGATAAGAACGGCCACCAGGCCTTCAACGAGGACAATCTTAAATTCATCCTTATGGACTGCATGGTGAGTGAGCAGGTTTAGCCGCTTTATGAAGCCAGGCAGCGCGGCTCTGGTTAATCTTCTCTCTTTGTGACCTGCAGGAGGGCCGTGTGGCAATCACAAGAGTGTCTAACCTGTTGCTGTGCATGTATGCCAAAGAGACGGTTGGATTTGGGATGCTGAAAGCCAAGGTAAGACAGCAGGAAGCATTCACTACATATACAGTGTCATTCTCTCCTTATAAATGTGCAGGGTATTAAACAGGAGAAAGAGAGTCTGCTCAGTGGCGTAACTACGGGGGAGCAGGGGGTGTGATTGGGCCAGGGCCCAGAGCTCACGCACAATGAATCCTGTGCAGTTCCAGGCGTGCGGGGGGGGGGGGCTGCGCATCCAGCGCCAGGGCCCACCCCCCTCTAATTACGTTACTGAGCCTGCTCCAGGTGAGAAAGGCAAAGCTAGAAATTCCTTGACTGAATCTAGAACTTGATGGTCACTAGGTACTTTGAAAACCAGATACAAACACTTCAGAGTCAGCTTTATATATTTCCCCAATCATAAGAAGCAGGTGCACGTACCATCAGTGGTCCATCCTCCACCAGAAACAGCACAATAGAAGAATTTCTGTACAGCACCTTGTAGAATAAAAATGCCTTTATTCAATTTTTGATGGCCGTATCTGGTTAGCAACGTTTCAGGCCTATGCGGCCCTTTCTCAAGCTTGAGAAAGGGCCGCATAGGCCTGAAACGTTGCTAACCAGATACTGCCATGAAAAATTGAATAAAGGCATTTTTATTCTACAAGGTGCTGTACAGAAATTCTTCTATTGTACTTTGAAAACCAGAGTCTAATTGGGGGCACATGGGTATTCCTTACTATGCAAAATGTGTAGGCCTGGGGTCTCAAACTGCTAGGGAACCCTGTAATCTCTTCCTGCTCATGAGTGGTATTAAAGGATAAGCAAACCTTTAAAATAAGTGAATGTAAAATTGGTGAGAGTGCTATTTTTGTAATTTACATATATATATATATATATATATATATATATATATATATATATATGTATATGTATTGTTAATATGAATACATTTTGTTACAACAGCACCACCTGCTGGTCAGTTTCCCACCAGTCTGACCACCAAGTAGTCAAGGAAGTTGTCAGGAGAGAGAAAGAGGCTGCTCTGATGTTCTTCTGCTTATGAAAATAATTAGAAACCTCTCTCAAATCTTTCCTAAGCAGAAGAACATCAGCCTCTTTCTCTCTCCTGACAACTTCCTTGACTACTTGGTGGTCAGACTGGTGGGAAACTGACCAGCAGGTGGAGCTGTTGTAACAAAATTCATTCATATTAACAGTACATGTATCCCTTAATATCTTGGAATTAAAAAAGAATAAATAATGAATGTACATTACAAAAGTGCTTAGAATAGCTCTCTCATCAATTTTACATTCACTTGTTTTAAAGGTTTAGTTATACTTTCAGCAAGGCTTCATTTGGCTTGGTAAGTGCTGAACCAAATTTCTCTCTTTTGCAAAAGGCAGAAGGCAAATGGCAGTGCTGAAAGGGCTTGGAACAAGTGTTTGTGTGTTTGTCTCTTAGGGCTTCTATGAACAGCAGAGCAGTAGAACTTCATATTTAATTACATTTACCATTATTGAATCCGTAGCAATAGGAATTGGGAGCTCTGTGACACCTGGGCACCACAGCTTTGCATATGTTTGCTATAGAAGCTACTTTGCTATAGACTACTAGCTATGTAGTCGGGCTATTATTCACTACAGCACAAAGTAAAGGGCCACAGACAAAGTCACACAACAATGAAGACGTAGGGGCACTTGAAGAGGCATGGGGGGGGGGGGGCTGTTCCAATTGCATAGAGGGCCACATGTGACCCTGGTGTACTAACCTGCTGTGTGCGTGAAAATGATCTGTAAATCGATTGGTTTAATGTTTATTTTCCTTTGAGTGTTACAACTTGCCCTTTTGTATGGGATCAATTCCTAGGCCCAAGCGTTGGTGCATTACTTGGAGGAACCTCTCAACCAGGTGTCGTCTTCCTAAGAGGAGCAGCAGTGCTCATGGCAGAATGGAGAAAGGAATTGTATGGAAACCTCACACAGGGGAAGGCTGAGCCGCTGCACAGATAGAGGACACATTATGTGACGCAACACCTTGTCACATTGCTTTTTCCCCCAAGCAACTGTAAAGGCCATTGAAATCCCTCGCAGCACAAAACTGGTTTTTCCAGGCTTTCCCTTTATATGTGCTTCTATGACTGCACCATCTCATGCCTTTGGAAGTCAACATTGGATCTAGAGATGTTATATTTGAACTACATTTCCCAGAATCCCTCCTAAGCCAATGCTCTGAGCTGCACTTCCTTATATACAGCAGACATGATAGCCATCCATGCACTGAAGATAAATTGGTATTTTTCTCTCTCTCATACATATACAATGTAATGAAATAGAGCTCATCAGATGGAAATTCTGCAGCTGTCTAATCAACTTCAGTTGGAATTGGAAGTCAGTGGCAGCCCATTTATAGTCAGCTTAAGGAAGCATTTTAATTCTTACCTTTGATTGCATTGTCTTAGAGAGGATTTTATTTCAGCTTGAATGGTCAGAGCAAGTAAAGGGGAAGTTGCAATTGTTTACCTGTGTGTCTTTCTTATGTACAATGATCAGGTTGCTAAGGCTTGCAGAGATGGGCACAACAGTATAATGTATTTTTTTTTTTGTGTCTTCAATAAATGGCAGTGTTGAAAAAAAATTTGTGGTGTCCTATAAACAACTTTTTTTTGTAGAAATTGGTCATTGTGTTCTCATACTCGATCAGTCCTGGGGGCTACAAAGATAGAACTAAATCTATTCCCATGGTTTGCCTTAAAGGAGAAGGAAAGGCTAAAACTAAGTAAGCTTTATCAGAAAGGTCTATATAAATACACCAGTAACCCCTCAAAGTAATGCTGCTCTGAGTCCTCTGTCAAAAGAAACAGCACATTTCTTTCCTTCTATTGTGTACTCATGGGCTTCTGTATCAGACTTCCTGTTTTCAGCTTAAACCTCCAGGGCTAGGGCTTGAGCATGCTCAGTTTGCTCCTCTCCCTCCCCTTTCCCTCCTCCTCTCCCTGCTGTTATCTGAGCCCAGAGCTATAAGTGAGCAGGGAGAGACTCAAGCAGGAAGTGATGTCACACCAAGCTAATATGGCAGCTGCTAGCCTAAACAAACAGAGAGCTTCTAGAGCTGTTTACTCAGATTTGGAAAAGCATTCTGCAGAATAAATATAGTGGTATAACTTGCACTATTGTGGCTAATCTATTGGCAATAAACTGCTTCGGTAGCTTTCCTTCTCCTTTAAGGCTGCCAATATCAGTCATTTAGACTAATTCGGCATCTTATCTGCCCGTGTGTGGGGTTTACAACGGGTCTCCCCGCGTGTCGGGGGAAAGATCCGCTTGTTTGGCGACCTCAACAAACGAGCGGATCTTATCGTGTATGGCCATCTTAAATCTGGTGTTGATCTCAGTTCATTTATAATCTTATTACTAGGGATGCATCGAATCCACTATTTGGGATTCAGCCGAATCCTTTGTGAAACCAACTCCTAATTTGCGTATGCAAATTAGGGGTGGGAAAGGAGAAAGTGTGAACATTTTTTTCACTTCCTTGTTTTGTGATGAAAAGTCATGTGATTTCCCTCCAAACCCCTAATTTACATATGCAAATTCAGATTCGGTTATTCAGACACAATACAAGGATTCAGCCTAATCCAAATCCTGCTGAAAAAGGCTGAATCCCGAATCGAATCCTGGATTCGGTGCATCCCTACTTATTACTCCATATTGTCCGATAGACCAGATCAAATTATAGAAGGGAAATGGGTGAATATGTTGGGCTGTAAGGGAGGGATAGTATAGAATCTCCTTAGTTCTTGATTATTGTGGTTTATTGAATAAATGGTTGCTGTAACTGGTCACCCCAGTGTCTTATGATTTATAATAGTAATTAGACCATTTTGTTTTGAAGTAGCAATGGAAACCAGTTTCCAAGACTGGGGAAGGGTGTAAGGGCAAGTGCACACTTGCGTTTGGAACACTTTTTTTGTGGCTGGAGTTTTAATGGGGCGGAGAGAAGGGAAATGTACTGAAATTATCACTTCCTGCTTCTTCTGCATTTAAAGGAAATGTTAAAGGAGAACTAAAGCCTAACTAAAGAAGTAGCTAGAAATGTTGTACATGATGTTGTGCTTCTGTACCAGCCCAAGGCAACCACAGCCCTTTAGCAGTAAAGATCTGTGTCTCCAAAGATGCCCCAGTAGCTCCCCAACTTCTTTTCTGCTGATTCACTGATTCACATGCTCTGTGCTGCTGTCACTTACTGAGCTTAGGGAGCCACTCACAATATACAGTACACATAGAATAGAAATGTCACAATATAAGGCTGATTAGTAATTAATACACATAATTACTACATGGCAGCACAGAAACCAGTGCAATTAGCATCAGAATTGAATAATCAGCAAACCTGTAGCATCAGCTTATATTACAGCCAGGGAAGCTCATTTTCTGCTGGATAATTAGTGACGAGCCCTAAGCTTAGCTTCTCAACAGCCAATCAGAGCCCACTGAGCATGTGAGTGTCACAGACACTTTCCAAGATGGTGACCCCCTGTGACAAGTTTGAAGTCCTGGATCATTGCTGCTATTGACAAGCTGAAACTTTAGCCTCGTGCAATAAATTCACTATATAAAATAGGACATTTTTAGCAACATTCATTTCTAGAGTTAAGGGAGTGATTTAAAGAAAGCATACAAGTCTACATACCAACAAGCTCTCACTCTCTGATACACAGTGACTTGGACTATTTAGAGACAATGTGAATCTCTGCTTGTGGATAAAACACAAGCCAAGAATCCGCTCCTCTAATGCTGCCGTGATGCCCAATGTGCCTGCACCCCAATACATTGCCTGGGCTTGAGTGCAGACAGAAACTGCAACGTTTTGCACCAAAATCCTCCATGTCTGTCTGCACCCGAGTTGAGTTATTTGAATGCAGGCAGCAGCGGATGAGCAAATCTGCATCAGATCAATCAAATCTTCTCTACTTAATGTTTGTACAGCAGATTGATTTAGAGACCTTCCCTGTGAGTAGAAAGGGACTTGGCCCTATTTGCTTTAGTGTGTATATAGGACATTCCTGCGCTACTGGGCTAAACACTCATTAACTAGATGGGAAGTCAAATTGGGTTTCTTGGTTTTTCCGCACCTTCTAACCACCCATCACCACTGTTTAGAAGTCCTTTAATCTTAAACGTGCCGGCCGCTCTTAAAAATTAACATGAAATTTGTACCAGAAAGAAAGGAACTGCAAAGAAGAGCTAATGAGGTCGCACAGCCTTGTTAATAATATAATTAGATTGTGTGTGTAACTTGGAAACCATAAAAGGAATAATTAATATTAATTATATATATGATATTAACTATAGTAGTCCTTATCTGTTATCTACTGTGTATCCTGTGCTTGAATGGCTGCCCCCATGGCTAAATTGGGGGGTTGTGGAAGCACTCCTAAGGCTAAATCAAAGTATATTTAAGTATAATGGAAGTGCTACTTACAATGCACTTCCCTGGCACTGCCCCCATGGCTACACAGCAGCTTGTTTATATAAACTATAGTAGTTCTTATCTGTTATCTACTGTGTATCCTGTGCTTGAATGGCTGCCCCCATGGCTACACAGCAGCTTGTTTATATAAACTATAGTAGTACTTATCTGTTATCTACTGTGTATCCTGTGCTTGAGTGGCTGCCCCCATGGCTACACAGCAACTTGTGTATATAAACTATAGTAGTACTTATCTGTTATCTACTGTGTATCCTGTGCTTGAGTGGCTGCCCCCATGGCTACACAGCAACTTGTGTATATAAACTATAGTAGTACTTATCTGTTATCCACTGTGTATCCTGTGCTTGAATGGTTGCCCCCATGGCTACACAGCAGCTTGTTTATATAAACTATAGTAGTACTTATCTGTTATCCACTGTGTATCCTGTGCTTGAATGGCTGCCCCCATGGCTACACAGCGGCTTGTTTATATAAACTATAGTAGTACTTATCTGTTATCTACTGTGTATCCTGTGCTTGAATGGCTGTCCCCATGGCTACACAGCAGCTTGTTTATATAAACTATAGTAGTACTTATCTGTTATCTACTGTGTATCCTGTGCTTGAATGGCTGCCCTCATGGCTACACAGCAGCTTGTTTATATAAACTATAGTAGTACTTATCTGTTATCTACTGTGTATCCTGTGCTTGAATGGCTGCCCCCATGGCTACACAGCAGCTTGTTTATATAAACTATAGTAGTACTTATCTGTTATCTACTGTGTATCCTGTGCTTGAATGGCTGCCCCCATGGCTACACAGCAGCTTGTTTATATAAACTATAGTAGTACTTATCTGTTATCTACTGTGTATCCTGTGCTTGAATGGCTGCCCCCACGACTACACAGCAGCTTGTTTATATAAACTATAGTAGTACTTATCTGTTATCTACTGTGTATCCTGTGCTTGAATGGCTGCCCCCATGGCTACACAGCAGCTTGTTTATATAAACTATAGTAGTACTTATCTGTTATCTACTGTGTATCCTGTGCTTGAATGGCTGCCCCCATGGCTACACAGCAGCTTGTTTATATAAACTATAGTAGTACTTATCTGTTATCTACTGTGTATCCTGTGCTTGAATGGCTGCCCCCATGGCTACACAGCAGGTTGTTTATATAAACTATAGTAGTACTTATCTGTTATCTACTGTCTATCCTGTGCTTGAATGGCTGCCCCCATGGCTACACAGCAGCTTGTTTATATAAACTATAGTAGTACTTATCTGTTATCTACTGTGTATCCTGTGCTTGAATGGCTGCCCCCATGGCTACACAGCAGGTTGTTTATATAAACTATAGTAGTACTTATCTGTTATCTACTGTCTATCCTGTGCTTGAATGGCTGCCCCCATGGCTACACAGCAGCTTGTTTATATAAACTATAGTAGTGTTTCTGAAGCAAACACACCAGTTTTACCAGTGCAGAGCAACACTGCATTATATTTGTATTACTTTAAATCACTTTCATTTTTTTATGTTGCTGTTCCTTTAACAGCTGGTGGTTGCTTACTGCACCCAAGCCATTATAAGCTGCACTCTGTTACCTGTTCAACCTGAAAATCGACACCTACACAGCCAGGGAAGCAAAGCGACAATGCTACACCCACTGACTCACAAACCTGCATCTCTCTCCACCTGTTAGACCAGCGTCTATCTCTCTGCAGACTGTACCAAAGTTATGCCAGGAATCCCCTCACCCACCAACAAGGGCACACATTACACACATTACAGGCAGTAGGAGCTGGCAGTTGACAAGTTCCATTTCTATAACCAAGAGGGACTTACGTGATTGGCACAGAGACGGCACAGGAGGAGCAGGGATCAATGTACAGAGGAAATCATGGGCTCAGAGGAAGAAGAGTTTAACTTTGTCTTTAAAGGTAGGTGAGCCATGGAATTATCCCCAGCAGCTGCCTAATGCTTAGGGATAAGCACCAACAACTCTCTCTAATCCATCTAAAAGAAATACTTTGGGCACAAGTGGCCTTGCCTGCTAAATGAAGTGCTTTAAAGAGAAACTGTCATGGGAAAATTTTTTTTTTTTTTTCTTTTTTTTTAAACACATCAGTTAATAGTGCTGCTCCTGCAGAATTCTGCACTGACTTCTGTTTCTCAAAAGAGCAAACATATTTTTTTATATTTAATTTTGAAATCTTACATGGGGCTTGACACATTCGCAGTTTCCAGTTCCCAGGAGCCCAAAGTCATGTGATTTGTGGTCTCAGTCACAAGCTTCAGTCACTCTTTACTGCTGTACTGCAAGTTGGAGTGATATCACCCCCTCCCTTCCCCCCCCCCCCCCAGCAGCCTAACAACAGAACAATGGGAAGGTAACCAGATAGCAGCTCTCTAACACAAGATAACAGCTGCCTGGTAGATCTAAGAACAACACTCAATAGTAAAATCCAGGTCCCACTGAGACACATTCAGTTACATTGAGTAGGAGAAACAACAGCCTGCCAGAAAGCAGTTCCATCCTAAAGTGCTGGCTCTTTCTGAAATTACATGACCAGGCAAAATGAGCTGAGATGCACCTACACACCAATATTACAACTAAATACACTTGCTGGTTCAGGAATGACATTTTATATTGTACAGTGAATTATTTGCAGTGTAAACAGTATCATTTAGAAATAAAAACAACATCATAAAAATCACAACAGAATCCCTTTACGTCTCAGGTACCCTTCAGGGAATACACAAGGCTGCACCCATAATAGCAATGTAGAACTAAATATATTGCAGATTCAGGTGATGGTTTTTACTGGCTGCTCTGGAACAAGTCTTCCTTTTGATTGGCTGGCTGGGTTTTACATTAGCTTTACAAAAGGAGACCAGGAGAAAGGTGCAAAAGTTAGAATTTTTTTCCGTTACCATTTCCAGAATTATTTTTAGTTTAAATTTTTATTCACAGAAAAAAAGGAGGGGGGGGGCCCTTGACTGACAGGTGAGAATGGATTTAGACTTAACTTGATGATATACAGTATACAAAGCTGTCAAGCAGTGTTGGGGTCTGGGAGGAGATGCCAGGCTTGATAATTAAAGGGATTGTTCACCTTTAAATTAACTTTAAGGAGCATATTTATCAAGGGTCGAATTTGGAATTTGAAAAACTTCGAAATTTGAATTCAAAAAGACCAACCGAAATTACGGGGTTTTTTTTTTGGCCCTATAGGTATAGGCCCTTTTTTGATCGAATAGGTCCGTATTCGGCCGAATTCGAATCGTAATAGAGCATTCGATCGTATTCGAATGAAAGTTTTCCCCAAAAAAACTTACATTTTTCATAGTTCACCAATTAACTCCAAATAGGTTCTAGGAGGTCCCCCATAGGCTAAAGCAGCAATTCAGCAGTTGAACTTGGACTATTCCCTAGTCGAAGTACACAAAAAATAGCTCGAAAATTAGAATTTTTTGAATTCGAAAATTCATCTCAACCTAAGATAAACCAGCCCCTTAGTATGATGTAGGGAGTGATATTCTGAGACAATTTGCAATTGGTTTTCATTCTCTATTATTTGTGGTTTTTGAGTTATCTAACTTTTTATTCAGCAGCTCTCCAGTTTGCAATTTCGTCAATCTGGTTGCTAGGATCCAAATTCCCCTAGCAACCATGCACTGATTTGAACGAGAGACTGGAATATGAATAGGAGAGGCCCGAATAGAAAGATGAGTAATAAAAAGTAGCAATAACATTAAAGTTGTTGATTTACAGAGCATCTGTTTTTTAGATGGGGTCAGCGACCCCCATTTGAAAACTGGAAAGAGTCAGAAGAAGAAGGCAAATAATTAAAAAGCTATAAAAAAATAAAAAAGGAAGACCAATTGCAACGTTGCTTAGAATTGATCATACTATAACATTCCAACAGTTAGCTTAAAGGTAAACCACCCTTTTAAGAAACTGTACCCAACATTACTAAATGAGTCCAAATTGGTTTTCTAGTCTGGAAAAAGCTGTACAAGGTTCCTTTACTCGTGTATAAGAATTCTGCAAGTGATGTAACTGATGTCTCGGGCAGCTCCAGGCTTTGAATTAGTCCTCCACCCTAGTGTAGGTGTAACCTCAGGACTAGTAGTACAAACTATATTGGGGGACAGAACATGCAGAAAAAAGACTTGGGTGACTAATACTGCATTATTTCAACTTAACTTCCCCTTTTATATTGTCAGATGATTACTTCCCCTTGTATAATGTAGAACTGAGGTTATTAACTCTAAGCTCCACTGGGGACAGGGAATAATGTATCATCTCTATAAAGTGCTGAGGGATATGTCGGCGCTGTACAAATAAAGGACGAGAATAGGAAATGCCATGGGCACAAATCCTGCGTTTCTTTATTACTGGATTATGTGAGGAGTCATGGGATGGAATGAAACCTGGTCCTGTGTTTGCTCTTGGTAAATATCACACCGCACCTTCATGGCCCTTGTGATATCACTATGGTGAGAGCAGGAATGAGAGCTGCTGTTATCCATGAATAAGCCACAGGCAAATACTCATGCTTAACAGATGAGGTTTCAGCTTAAAGTGGCAGTTGCAAAGCAGGGGAACCTTCCGCCTGAAAGTGAAAATGCTGCCTGCCCTGGGGTCTGTGCCTCTGCTTGCTCTTCCTTTGGTGGCACCAGCTGTAGTTCTTTTTCTGGAAACTCTATGGGTTATGTAATAACAGGTGCAAAGTTTGCCCCAGGTCAGACTTAAGGTGGCCATACACGACCGATAAAAGCTGCCGACAGACCGTGTTATTGGCCCGTGTATGGGGCCCCCCGACGGGCTTCACCGATCGAGATCTGGCCGAAAGTCGGCCAGATCTCGATCGGATGGGACAGAAAATCTATTCGTTGATGCGGTCCCGCTATCCGACCGCCCGTTTGGGCATCTTTAGGATCCGATCGTTGGGCCCTAGGGCCCACGATTGGATCAGCCGATATTGCCCACCTCACGGTGGGCATATCGGAGGGAGATCCGCTCGTTTGGCGACATCGCCAAACGAGCGGATCTCTCCATGTATGGCCACCTTTACAGGTCACATATCTTCAGCTGGTTCACAACTGCTGGGTAGTCACCTGCTGAGACATTGCTACAGGGAGGTATGATAAAATCCTAGTGCCCTGACCTTTCTCCTCTGAAACAGTGAGTGTGTAAACACTTAGCAGCACTAATGTTGCACATAAACCCTTCCAAGCCAAGGCAATCCTCCTGCACAGTACAATATCCTTTAGTCACTGTACCCGTGAGTTGCATTTGCATTTCCACAGCTATCTGGTTTCTAGGTTCAGGGACACTAGCAACCAGACCTTCTCCTATTTATTGTTCAGTCTGCCAACCTGACACCTCTTGGTGTATATGTTAATCTGACAGTTTAGAGTTCAAACCAGAGACCTGGGTAAATAATTCACAAACAACAGCTTAAAGGGATCCTGTCATTTGAAAACACTTTTTTCAAAACACATCAGTTAATAGTGCTACTCCAGTAGAATTCTGCACTGAAATCCATTTCTCAAAAGAGCAAACAGATTTTTTTATATTCAATTTTGAAATCTGACATGGGGCTAGACATTTTGTCAATTTCCCAGCTGCCCCCAGTCATGTGACTTGTGCCTGCACTTTAGGAGAGAAATGCTTTCTGGCAGGCTGCTGTTTTTCCTTCTCAATGTAACTGAATGTGTCTCAGTGGGACATGGGTTTTTACTATTGAGTGTTGTTCTTAGATCTGCCAGGCAGCTGTTATCTGGTTACCTTCCCATTGTTCTTTTGTTTGGCTGCTGGGGGGAAAGGGAGGGGGTTGATATCACTCCAACTTGCAGTACAGCAGTAAAGAGTGATTGAAGTTTATCAGAGCACAAGTCACATGACTTGGGGCAGCTGGGAAATTGACAATATGTCTAGCCCCATGTCAGATTTCAAAATTGAATATAAAAAAATCTGTTTGCTCTTTTGAGAAATGGATTTCAGTGCAGAATTCTGCTGGATTACCACTATTAACTGATTAATTTTGAAAAAAAATTTTTTTCCCATGACAGTATCCCTTTAAAAAAAAAAACAACTGAAGACCAATTGCGAGTTGTGTTTGAATCCTCCTACTGCAGTATTTTCCATAATAGCGGGCTTGGAGCGGTGCCTTCAGCCTCTAGGTCAGTTGAGGTTTGGTGGAGACTGTTTGCTCCCCTAGATATATTGGAAGCCTAGTCTGAAAGTTTGATAGGGCGGTTGTTATCAGTGATCAGAGAAGACTAATCACTGATGGTTAATTCTGACTTTCCCAATCAACAGATGTTGGCCCAAAAAGCAGTAGTTCTAACCCTATAGGGACCAATAAGGTGCCGACTCAATACCTGAGTAATGGAGAAGTGTCTGTACTTCCATTAGGGGCAGTGCACACCCTAGTTAGGCTCATTTTGTATAATCACTGGGATTTATCCATGGGGTGTCTCCCTGGTTGGATCCTATATTTCTATAATGCAATAATGAGTAATAAAATGCTAATTATTCTATGTTATTTTTTATCACATGATGTAGCTGTACATTTAAGGAAGACTTGGCACCCAGAGATTTACACAACACAACCCTTTATTCTGTTTGTTGATTATACATCACCTTTCATGTCATAAGGAAATACTATATATATATTATTTTTAAAGGATAAGCAAACCTTAAAAAAAAAATGAATGTTAAATTGTTGAGAGTGCTATTCTAAGTACTTTTGTAATTTACATTCATTATTTATTTATTTTTAATTCCAAGATATTAAGGGATACACGTACTGTTAATATGAATGAATTTTGTTACAACAGCGCCACCTGCTGGTCAGTTTCCCACCAGTCTGACCATCAAGTAGTCAAGCCTTACAGGCTCCGTTGAACATTTCATAACTTGACTGCCCTTATTCCTATGCTGATGGTGAAATCTCCCTTCCTCCCGTCTCAGTGATGTATTCTTACCGTTTGCACCATCATATCAGACACATTTATATACAATCCGTTTTTAAATTTGTATATGTTGATAATATCCTTTCAAGATGCCTCCATTTTTTAGTAAGGATAACCCTTATTGGCTAATCAGCCAATTTACTTTCATTGTTTTGGTTGCCATTGTCTGAGCATTTTCCTGTTTTTCTGCGTCTTTTGGTAGATGAGTACCAAAAATGTAACCCCCCAATTTCAAAATGTATTTAAACCACAATATATTACGCAGCCGTTTTCATACATGTTAGGCTTTACGGCTGCTATCTGGCACTGAGTGCTCTCCACTGTTATTCCTGAATTATTCCTGGACAAGGAACTACATTTATCCACTCTGAAACTCATGGATCCTTTTTTTTCCTGTTCTGGTTGACAGTGGTTCTGATTGGAGAGTCTGGGGTGGGCAAAACCAACCTCCTCTCCAGGTTTACGAGGAATGAGTTCAGCCATGACAGCCGCACCACCATTGGAGTAGAGTTCTCAACCCGCACGTTAACAGTAGATGGGCACCTGGTGAAATCACAGATCTGGGACACCGCCGGCTTGGAACGCTACAGAGCCATTACCTCCGCGTATGTATACAGGGGAACCATATTCCATCTGGTTATCTGGCTTCACCAGTGAGATTACCAAGTTACTAAACTGGTGAAAACTTTACACGTTTTATGACTATGAAGATTTTCATTCATCCAGGTCATAGTATATCTAGTATAGGTCAATCTAAAAACAACTGGACTTGCTGAGTAATCAATGAAGACGTTTCACTACTCATCCGAGCAGCTTCTTCAGTTCAACTGACTGGTGTGGGAAGTTCTCGGCATATATGGTGCCTTCGACACCACCTGTCTGCTACATACAATGCTGTTCTAACATCTGTACCCCGGCGGATTCAGAACACTTCACACATCCATTCATGCAACTCTCACAAGTAACACCTGTATCTAGGAGTTGCATGACACATTGGATAATCCTATCACAACTACACAGAATCAACACCTCTGTGAGTTTCTTCAGATGTCACCTCTTTGAAGAGTTACAATGTGCCATTGTAAATGGATTAGTGGAAGAGTTTATATGCCGAGAACTTCCCACACCAGTCAGTTGTACTGAAGAAGCTGCTCGGATGAGTAGTGAAACGTCTTCATTGATTACTCAGCAAGTCCAGTTGTTTTTAGATTGACCTATACTAGATTTACACGTTTTACCATTAAATCCCTTACTGCTCCAATATAGGACTTCTAACCTCAAAGAGGGTTGTAGAAAGCACTACTATTACTGGAGGGTGAGCAGGACTCCCTAGCCTAGAGCAAGAAACCAGGAATCCTCTTGCCCTTCCTACATATTGAAGGTAAAGGGGTTTATGTAGTTTCGTGGCCTCAGTTTACCCACGGCCAGTAACCTAAACCAATTGTTCAGACAGCTCAGTGTCTAGTGTAGGAGAGCTTAGTAGTGCTTTCTACAACCTTCTTTGGGGTTAGAAGGACTATTGATGGATGGTCAGTGGAGAAGTAAGGGCAGACAGATTATTTTGGCCAACAACCCTATCCATAGAACATTTGTAATTTATAAGCCAGACTTTGGTTCTTATCACTTCAGGGCAGCACAATCTCTGAGATGTTGCCAAGCACATGGACTATGCTAACTCTATATGGAGATGGCCCCCTACAAGTGTTACATTTGAGAACCCCTGTACCATGTTGAGCAACATTGATAATAGTAATTAATGGGTCTTCTGTAGCTGTTCTACCTAGTAGCTGGCTTTGCCAACTTAGGTGTCAGCAGGGCCCAGTTCACCTTCAGCAATATTAAAATGACTATCATTACTAACGATTGCTATAGGCTACTAGATTGGATTTGATTCAAGTCGCACTTTGAGATCCAACATTTGGCCCATGAGCCCCCTTTAGCTCATAACTAGGTTAAATATATATATATAGGCTTTGTTATATCAGGCATAGTTCTAAGAATATCTTGGACAGCAAAGACGAGCTCCAAATCTCCAACCCCACATTGAGTACTTGGTAATACCTTTATGTACTGGCCAAGGAAGTGGAAGTGGGTGGGGATACAGGGTTGCCTGGTTACCATCACTGTGCGCAGTTAATCCTCCGTTTGTCATCATGACTGTCACCTGAAAGATCATTGAACTGACATGAAGGACATAGCTTGCTTGGGGTTGACTGTGTTTATATAAAACAATTAAGGTCAGTTACGAGTGGAATGTGGACTTAGCCTTTCCACAGTCTTTCATCAGCCGTCACACCTCCGGAACTCTTAGGCCTCCTTTAAACAAACCAACTGACATTTTCTTCAACCTAAGGCTTATGGTGCATTGGCAGTTGTGAGAAGGGCGTGTGCAATAAGATAAACATCAGGTATTATTCCTGCCTATGCCAATTAGGCAGATAATGTAAATTATAGCGTCCTGCTATTGTAGGTATAACTAGATTGATGTGCAGTTAATGAATTTATTGAAGTTCTTTGACAAGGAAAGGACATTGGGCCGCTTACTCTAATACAGGGTTCTTCTCTTAGTTATTACAGGGGAGCAGTCGGGGCTCTCTTGGTCTATGATATCACCAAGCATCAGTCATATGAAAATGTGGAGCGTTGGCTGAAGGAGCTGTATGACCATGCAGATGCCAGCATTGTAGTCATGTTGGTTGGGAACAAGTGTGACCTCAAGGATGAAGCCCAGGAGGTGCCCTCAGAGGAGGCCAAAGCCTATGCAGGTAACACAGTGGTTGAGTTTCAATTAGAATTTGCTTCACCTTAGACAGAATGATGTCGTGTAAATGAGAGGGAGCTTCCCAATGGGGCCCAATGTAAGTCTAGTTTTAGGTGCCCCTACAAAGTATTAATATTGGTTTTCAGGACTCCAGCAATATCTGTTGCACTGTCTGTACTGCTAATGGCAGGGGACCATGCCTTTGGCAGAACACACCTACAAGTCCAATATATAATCAAACCTAGAAGGAGCAGATATTGTGGGACCAAACCTTGCATCATTTGAGTCAATCTAAGGATCTTGGGAGACATTGTTGAGCATATGTAACTGCTGATGTTTTACTAGATACGAGACCATGAGTTTTTATACAGATGACACATCATTTACATGTGACTTATATCCTGTAAAGCTACTTTCTGAAACAATGACCCTTTATCCTCCTTCCTCCTGCCAGAACAAAATGGACTGCTTTTTATAGAAACGTCCGCCTTAGACGCCACCAATGTGGAAGTGGCCTTTGAAACAATCCTCCGAGGTAAGTGCAATAAAGCAGGGCAGGCCTGTGTAGATGCAGTAGGTGATAAAATTATATTATATGCAATCAGTAAAGGAATTGGCCTCTAAACCAATGGCTGGGGCACAAGTGCTATTTATGTGTGATTTCATATAATTAAAATGCTAGGAATTTCCCCTATGAAATGGATTTATGGAACATGGTTGTCACAATCAAATATTCTCTAGAATCAAACTTTTCAAAGAGTATCACAGCAAGAATTTTAACACCACTGGTTTGGGCTAATGCAGATGAAGCTACAGCGGCAGCTGATATGTTTTCTCCTAAATTGAGCAGATAACATTTATTGTTCCCCTCTGTCGCTTCTAGACATCTACACAAGAGTTCTGAAGTTGAAGGGGGGAATTCAACAGCCAAGTACAATAAACCTGTCCAAAGAGGCTTCTCCAACCCAGTCCATCACCCAGGTTACCGAGCAGAAGAGATCTTGTTGCCAAAACGTCTAGACTTTTGGCAACATCGCAAATAGGAAAATTCACAGCACATGAAGACAAAAAGAAGTTGGAGGCCATTGATCCATCAAAAGGACTTGATCTCTATTTGTTAAGATCTAGAAATAATGCAGAGTGCTATGGTACTCGCCCCTAACAACTAGAACACTGGTAGGAACAATGACCTTGTCTGGTGTATGTTGGAGTCTGTTGCCCTAAAGATTCCACCATTATGATGAAAGGTTCAGTTGACCTGGTAGTACTCTCATCCTCTTCCCTCATATCAACCTTGTAATTTACTTGCACAAAGTATTAATTATGTTTAGCTATCAATAAGAAATGTGCCTCCAAGATGCCCTTCTTCTTCCCACATACAACTATTGAAGGCAAGTCCAACCCCACAGAATTAGTAGAAGTGCTGGAACAGTAATAAGGAATGGAACCATAAAGGGCAAGTGGTGGCAGCAGACCCTATACTAAACATTTACCACCAAACAGTTGGAACATGTTTTTCTATTGCTGTAGTTTTTATGAACCCGTGCAGGGCAGAGATAGAGCAGCTAATATAGTAAGGAGATAGTGAAAACCAAGATATAGATTAAAAGGATTTTTAACAAATACAAACTTCTATTTGGAAGTTTCTGTGGTCTGTGAAAAACAGACTATTTCTGACTTTTGAGGCAAAAATCTGAAAAAGCCCAAAAAAAAATCTAGCAATTCGGGAAAAACACCCCATACTATTTGGATTTTCGCTCGCTTTTTTTCATGTTTGTCCCCGATCCAATTAAGCAGTGCTTTTTAAATATTAAATAAGGGTAAAATGTGGATTCTAGTTTGCTCTGACTTTATTTTTTATAAAAATACTCCTAAATATTTTGATAAATAAGGCCCTAAATGTTAACTTAAAGTTGAATCACAGTGGTTGCTATGGGTTACTTTGCGCCTCTTATTGCATGTATGGATAAAGTGTAACTTGTAACTATAAAGCTTGACATTTCAAGTGCCTCTTTGAGGCCCAACTTTTGGTAAGGGCTCCTCAATCCAAGGATGCAAACACTGCCAGGCCCCCTCAAACCCCATCAGTATATTCTGCAGCTGCTCCCCAACCCCAAAAATGGACACGTGCATTTAATATCAGATAGGCATGGAGGAAGGACATGGGCTGATGGAACTGGTGCTGGTAGAGGGGTGGTTGGTAGTGGGTAGAAGGTTGGTCCAGGGCCCTGTGGGTTCTGCTTATGGCAGTTAAGCCGCTGGTTACAGATATAAGGAATCACTACTGTATCAGACATTAGCCCCAGCAATAGCTATCAAATATCAATGGGTACTGGGAGTTGCAACTGCCAGCAAAACTAATGTAAAGTGTTAATGTTGCCATCAGCCGGCCCCATCTTGTTCTACTCTTAATCTATGTTGCACCAGCTACTGTTATGTCTCCTATTCTTCCTACATTCAACTGCATATTGAGGGGCCCTTAGTGTGGCTCTTAATGGCCCCTCAGCATGCTCTTATAGTTAGGAATTGTAACAGATAACTAGTGTATGTTTTTGTTTGGGTGTAATAAAGGCGGCTGTGCTTGGCTGGGTCAGTAAAAGTTCCATGTCTATTAGGCATTAGGGAACATTTTATGAATCTGCTAGATCTGACTAGTGGGAGCGTAACTGGGTCATTTCAACAAATATTGGTGTGCTCTGGGCTGCTGTGTGAATTTTAATGTACATGAGAATTGTGTAAATAAAGCTAAAGCCCTTTTTTTTTAGATATCTAAAGACTTCTAAATACTTTGCCAATAGTGTCACAGCACCAAGCCTAGACTGAAGGTGTCTTTCTTCTGCTGTTCTGCTGCACTGGACTACTTGTTCCTTTGAAACAATATAGCAGTAATCACCTTTCCACCCATAATGTTCCCCCCAGCAGCCACAGGGTTGCTTCCTCCATCATTTCTCCCCTGATGATACTCATCCTAAAACAGCAAGGGAACCTGTATTTTAGCTGAGATGTTTATGTTTCATGCAGGAGGGCACCAGCTAAAGGCACAGGAGCTTTAGCAGAGATCCTACCTGCAGAGACATTGGTGTATGGAAGAAGCGGACAGCTAAACTTGCATATACTGTATGCTGGAGGGCCCGTGCTATGCAGACTTTTCCAGAAATAGGACCAGTTTTAGGGTACACATTGACAGTACACAGCGGTGTGCCTATACGTAGACTGTATTCAGACGGCCTCAGGAGAGGGAACTACAGCTCTACTCAAGGCTGTTAAGAAGTTCTCCAACTCAGTGAACTGTTTAGAGGAGAAGCCCAATAGAGGGTAAACAGGGTGTAGGCAAGAGGGCCCCCAACAAAGGGAAATTGCCTACAAGCAAGAAGGCGATTCCACAGAGGATGTTGGGTGAAATTAGAAATTAGGATCATAACTTGGACTTGGACTTGGAGTGCACCCACAACCCCACTTTTTGTATTTTGAAATTAGGAGGGCCACACTATTAGATCAGGGCCGTACCATACAGATCTCAGCCTGCAGAAAAACGCTGGCCAATAATCTGCTCTGCCACTGTGCTGTGCCTGCACCCGGAAACATTACCTCCACACGGGTTTAGGCAGATGTCACAGATTTCAGTGAGAAATGTAAAATCCTGCGTTTCGGTGCCAAAATCCACCACATCTATTTGCCCACTAGCGGAGGTAAAGTTTCCAGGAGGAGCAGCAGAGGAGAATCAGAGGAGAATCAGAGGAGCAACAGAGAAGCAGCAGAGGAGTGGATTCTTGGCCTGTGTTTCTCTGCAAGGTGAGATCTGTATGTTGTGGCCCTAGCATGGAGTTGTGACTTGTAGCTAAGAATGTTGGGGGAGGGTCTCACAGCTGAGCGCTATGGGGGATGCACCTGGACAGTTCCAAAGAAAAGTACAGATTATGATCTGTTCTTGGTATTGTAAGAGGCCAACATCTCCCATCCAACAGCATGTCCATAGTTGCCATTATAATAACAATAAGGGCGGTGCCACATGGGAAGATTTGTTGCCTGCGGTTTTTTTAGACGCAACTGTGAGCGACAAATCTCCCGATAATGCCTTTCCATTGCCGATAATTGAATTTGCTGGTGGTATGCCCAACTGATTGCTAAATGGCCTGAAGATGCCTCCAGAGGAAACTTTGGGCGATTTAGTGATCAGTTGGACATACCGCAAGCGATAACTATTCCCGGCAACGCAGGGGCATTTTCGGGAGATCTGTCGCCCACAGCTGCTTCTAAAAAAATCACGAGCGACAAATCTCCCCGTGTGCCAATGCCCTAAATGTTGTAGGTGTGTCTTCTACATTGTTTCAAAAGTCAGAACCAGGGATGCAGAAGGGGGCAGAGACATATCTCAACTACATTTACAAATAACTGATAGACCACCGCTGATTTGTAATGAATGTATATTGGAAAGTTGCTTAGAATGACATTTATTTTTAAAATTAAATTATGGGGGGGGGGGTTACGTCTCCTTTAATGTCCCCAAATGAGAAAAGTGGAGGCTGGTCGCTTGATGAATTTCTCAGATTCCAAATCTGAAAGTGAAAAGAAGGAGGGATGATCTGTTCCGGTTGCCGAGCTCTGGGCCCGGTGCCACTGACGAGCCGATGAGCATTTCAATGTCGGATCCAATGAGGAGCTTGGCACAGTGCCGGTAGCTTTCTAAAAGTTCCTGGTGCTTTCCGCCATCTTAAATTGTTCAGAACTTTCCGACAGTCACATCTGTAACAATGTATAACAAGAGCCCTACTTGTTCCTGCTGGAATGTTACACTCAGTGGGAGGGGGGTGCAAGACCACCCCATTTAGCTCTCCTCCCCTCCTTTTTTTTTACAGCTGCCTCCTGGCCATAATGGAGACTAGGGCTGAGTTATTTCCACGTTTACATTCCTAATTCAATTGCTGGGGAGAGGAGCAAGAACACCCCCCCTAGCAGGGAGGGTGGGATTTAGGCAGGGGGGGGGGATTCAGGCTGTGGATGAAGTGGAACTTTGCAGGATCCCTGGGATGTCCACGGCTGCACTTCAGCAAGAGCTTGGGTTAATATCGGCACAAGGCAAGGAAGTCAGCAGCCTCCATTACTACTGTGGGCACAAGTGCTGCTAGGACTGGGTACTGCCTGGCACTGAGCACAATAGATTAGATAGATAGAAGCAGCAGCAGCAGAGCCAGTGCCTCTAATATATCCCCCTGCTCTGTTTTTAATTTCCCACCACACTCACATCAAGGGCTCTAAATTGAATCCCGTCCTGCTGAGCCCGTTGCCTACACCCCTTGCCGTTGCCCCTGCTGTTGTGCCATGGCTTTTAAAAAGAGAGCGAGTCCATCAACCTTCCCCAGTTCCGTTCTGGGAAGCCGCTGGCCAGTTCTGGCCCTTCAGGCCATTTTCCTTGTGAGCTTCGTCACTTGCAATGATGCCCCACCGGTGCCTGACGACCAACTGCACATAGAGAAGCGCTCGGTGCCCGATACCTGCCAGCGACATGTCACAGAGGGAGACTTTGTGAGGTACCACTACCACGGAACCTTCCCCAATGGGACCAAGTTTGACTCCAGGTAAGGATAACAGGAGCACTGAACCCAATTCTTGTATAAGGGCCTTGGTTTCTTAAACTTCTTTAGCAGGTGGCATGACAGTGGGTACCTGGGTTTGTGACTGATACCTAACTGCAGATTTAAGTCACTTCAGACAGATTTTGTCTTAACATCTCCACCGTGCAACAACTGATAAATGGCACCCCATTCATCTGGTTTACACCATTGAAAACATTGGGGAAAACTCTCCGCATACAGAGACGAAGCTATACAGGGCCATGGATCTATGCTTATTTCTATCGTATCATTATCCAGGTGCAGAGAAATACTATAGTGAGCAGGTTCAATAGTAACTACGAAGCTTAGGGGGACCCATGGCTATCCCCATTCATTCACTCGGCTGAGAAAAACAATTATCCAATGGAATCACACACTGGATTATTAATTTAACGTGGTTGAATTGCATCACGTTACTTCTTCTTCTGTTGAGTTTCCCAAAGACCCTGCTCTTGACTTTATGCCTAGTTCTGAAATAGTAAATAGAAGCCCTGCTCTGAATGAAGTCTGATAGTAGCACCAGAGTTGCGGCATCCTCCACTGAGAGCAAGCTGCTGTAACATGATCCAGACTAGAGACTTGTCCACGTCTCCACCTTTTCTGCCTTTCACATTCACATGCAGTCACTGTTCAGATTTGAAGGCCCGATTTTTGACTCTCCCAAGAACACAGGAGATTAATTAGGCGGCCGACTGCCCTATTTATGTATCATATATCAATATCTACTTCCAAGTGGCCAATACTAAGCACTTAATACTTTATATTGTTATGTTTAAAAGACAGTTGTCGATTCACAGGTTCACTTTATATCTTTATCGCTTTGAGTCATTCATTGCCCCAGCGGAACCCCTATGAAACATGCAGGCTACAAAAATTATTTTACTGTCTGCAGAAGTTATTTCACTGTTGCAGGCTACAAAAATTATTTAACTGTCTGCAGGCTACAAAATGTATTTTACTGTCTGCAGGCTACAAACAATATTTTACTGTCTGCAGGCTACAAACATTATTTTACTGTCTGCAGGCTACAAACATTATTTTACTGTCTGCAGGCTACAAACATTATTTCACTGTTTGCAGGCTACAAAAAATATTTTACTGTCTGCAGAAATTATGTCACTGTCTGCAGGCTACAAAAATTATTTAACTGTTTGCAGAAATTATTTCACTGTCTGCAGGCTACAAAAAGTATTTCACTGTCTGCAGGCTACAATAATTATTTCACTGTGTCTGCAGAATAGTTACTGGGCCAAGCTGGCTGCCCCCTGCACCCTCCCTGCTGTTGGCTGACCCAACCCCAGGCTCACCTGAAGTTTTTAATTAAAAAAACCCACAAATTTCAACTTAGCCCACTGACACAGTGCCACTGAGTCCTGCAGCTGCTAGTCTGCTACTTTCTGTCTGTCCACAGTCCACTAGTCTACTACACTGGCTGGCCTGGCCCCGTGACCCCCGCCCAACCCCGTGCCTTGCTCTAGCTGCCTGGCCTGGGCTGAGTGAGTCTGACTGACTGTCTAAGACAAATTTGGAATTTAATATTATATGTAAAGGAGTTACGAGTAAATAAGCTGCAAGGCAGGCAGGCAGCTAATAAAAAGCAACACTTCTGGGGCGCTACAACGATGAAGAAGGCAGACAGAGTCAGACTAAGTGTCTGCTCTGCCTGAGTAGCATAGGGTAACCTAGGCATTAATCCGCCCCTGCATCTATATCTCTATCTGTCTGTCTGTCTGTCTGTCTGTCTGTCTATCTATCTATCTCTATCTATTTATCATCAATCATCTATTAATCATCATGGGTAAAAAACCCATGGGCCCCTATCTATCTATCTATCTATCCATCCATCCATCCATCCATCCATCCATCCATCCATCCATCCATCCATCCATCCATCCATCCATCCATCCATCCATCCATCCATCCATCCATCCATCCATCCATCCATCCATCCATCCATCTATCTATCTATCTATCTATCTATCTATCTTGGACAAAACATTGTCTCCACAAATAAATATTTTAACAGAAGAACTAGAATAAAATGTATAAGCAGTGATGGGAGGGCTTAGCATCAGTAGAGTGAGGCATATTTGACTCACAACTCTGTAACAACAGCTGAGTTAGAGGAGTAGTTTGAGCAGCAGCAGGGAACACCAGGTCACTAATAGGAGCTGTTTGGGGTCCTTGGTGCATTATAGTGTTGCAAATGCTCTCCCTTTCTATACGTCCAGTCAACTTCATTAACGGAAAACAATATTTATAGGCTGACCAAAGCTCAGGATCCAGGTCCACATGGGTGCTCTGGGCCAGCACTATATGATCTGATTGCTGGCTCTGAAAGTGAATCATTGGATCAACCTGGTTGGCCTCATCACTTAGATGTCAAAAGTTTTCCTTGCCATATGAGACTCGATCCCTGTGTTTTTCCAGCTAAAAGGAGAAAGAAAGGTTTAAACTAACTAAGCCTATCAGAAAGGTCTATATAAATACACCAGTAAACCCTCAAAGTAATGCTGCTCTGAGTCCTCTGTTAAAAGAAACATCACATTTCCTTCTATTGTGTACTCATGGGCTTCTGTATCAGACTAACTGTTTTCAGCTTAAACCTCCAGGGCTAGGGCTTGAGCATGCTCAGTTTGTTCCTCTCTCCCTCTCCCTTTTCTTCCTTCCTCCCTCCCTCACCCCCTCCTCCCTCTTCCCCTCCCTGCTGTAATCTGAGCTCAGAGCTATGAGCATGCAGGGGCTCAGACAGGAAGTGATGTCACAGCAAGCTAATATGGCAGCTGCTATCCTAAACAAACAGCTGTTTACTCAGGTATGAAAAAAGATTCTAAAGAATACAAAAGTGGTGCTCTAACTTGCACTGTTGTGGCTAATCTATTGGCAAGAAATTGGCTTAGTTGCTTTTCTTCTCCTTTAACAGTATCGGTTTCATTTATTATCTATGCAGAGAGTAATGTGCCAGACTTATATTTACTGTGTATCTGTGTATGTCTTGCAGTTACGACCGGGGCTCCACATATAATGTATTTGTGGGTAAGGGCCAAATTATAGCCGGGATGGACAAAGCCCTGCTGGGGATGTGTGTCAATGAAAGACGATTTGTAAAGATCCCACCCAGTCTTGCCTATGGGAGCAAGGGAGTAGGTAAGTAGTTGGCTTGGTTTAATACTATTACACTTCATGGGTAGTTTGGGTGCCAGATGCAGTATTAGTCATAAAACTATATTGAGGCTCATCTACATTTCTCCCCCCCAGCCAATGAAAAACGAGTGTGGTGTTTCCCCAATGCAGAACCCCGCTATATGCACCTTTCCATGGGTTCCTTTATTTTCTTTTTAAATTCCTTTTATTGAATTTTTGCAATAAATTAAATGGACATGACTGTTTGACAATCATACTGATATATCAAATTTATCTAAATCATTTTCAACAACTTCATATGAGCAATAAACAATAGGGAGCAGATTTATCAAGGGTTGAGGTGAAAATTTGAATTAAAAAAATTCGAATTTTGTGCTATTTTTTGTGTACTTTGACTAGGGAATAGTCCAAATTCGATTCGAATTTGAAAAAAAATATAAAATTCAAATATCGAAATTTTTCATGTACTTCGACCATCTAAAACCTGCCGTATTGCTGTTTTAGCTTATGGGGGACCTCCTAGAACCTATTTGAAGTCAATTGGTGGACTTTGAGAAATCAAAGTTTTTTTTAAAAAAACTTTCTCGAATACGATGTTACTTTTATTTGTATGATCCAAATTCGAACGAAAACTGCCTTTTCAACCTAAAAAAACTTTGATTTTTGTAAAATAAATTTTGGTTGGTCTTTTTTTTTTTGCAATTCGACCCTTGATAAATCTGACCCCTAAGTGTTAAAACAATTAGACCTGTTCTCTTCTTTCAATTAAAAGCTCAGCAAAATAAGTTTTAAGAAACCAATTAGAATTAATTTGTGAATATAAATCAACAATTATGTGAACGGCTTCGCCTCTATATTATGTTACTGACTTTTTCAATCAACTTTCCCCATAAGTCTATGGATAAATTTTCCTTTTGTCGTCATCTAGAGATGTAAAATAAATTGATCTGTTACGTTTAATTTTATTTCTTTGAGATAAATCATCGACTCTGAATCGAATAACTTCTTGAATAAATAAATTATATAAATACAAAAGTACATCTTTCAGAGTTGGGGGCTTCTCCCTAATCCAACACAAAAATAGAGATTTTTTCTTTGTGATAGTAGAAGCCAAACAAACAGAAATCCAAAATGTCAAGGCTTGGGGTTCCATAGGAGGAAATTAGTGATAGGTGAATTTTGGGTGCGTTTCGCTTCGGTGAAAAATTTGCAAATTCCCCGTCCGCGAAAATGCGGCGGCGTCCAAAAAAAATGGACACCAGCGAATTTTCACAGCGGTTTCGCAAATTTAGCCGCCTGCGGCGAATCACGGGTATTCGCCGCGAATTTGCGCCTGGCGAATAAATTAGCCCATCACTAGAGGAAATGTAATATTTTTTTGTATAATATAAAAATATTATAAGTCAACAAGCAGTTGCCCTCGGCCTTGTACTTTTATACAGGTCATGGTGACTTCTAATATCCTCATATATTTCAACAGTGGGTACTAATTAGGGATGCAGCGAATGCACTATTGGGTATTCGGGCGAATCCCAGAATCATTGGTGAAAGATTCAGCCTAATACCGAACCGAATCCTAATTTGCATATACAAATTAGGGGCAGGAAAGAAAAAAGTGGAAAAAATTCTTGTGACGAAAAGTCATGTGATTTTCCTATCTGCCCCCTATTTACATATGCAAACGAGGATTCGGTTCGGCCAGGCACAAGGATCCTGCTGAAAAAGGCTGAATCCTGGCCGAATCCCAAACCGAGTTGTGGATTCGGTGCATCTCTAGTACTAATATGAATCAAATATAATTTTTTTTTCTCCTCCAAGCGGACGTGATCCCCCCAGACGCCATTCTGCATTTCGATGTCCTGTTGCTGGATATCTGGAATCCCACAGATACGGTTCAGGTGGAGACGTATTATAAACCAGACAACTGCTCTCGTGAAGTCGAAGTGTCCGACTTCATCCGTTACCATTACAATGGGAGCCTGATGGACGGCACCTTGTTTGACTCCAGGTATTCACTTGTATCTGGTTCAAAGGATAAATAGTTTGTAGGTAGAGAAGGGGGGTAGACAATGGTAGAAGGTTCCCCACTAGTATTAGGCCACTACATTTGAGAAAGGTTTCTAATTATTTTCCTAAGCAGAAGAACATCAGAGCAGCCTCTTTCTTTCTCCTGACAACTTCCTTGACTACTTGGTGGTCAGACTGGTGGGAAACTGACCAGCAGGTGGCGCTGTTGTAACAAAATTCATTCATATTAACAGTACATGTATCCCTTAATATCTTGGAATGAAAAAAGAATAAATAATGAATGTAAATTACAAAAGTTCTTTTTACATTCACTTGTTTTAAAGGTTTACTTATCCTTTAAAGGGGTGGTTCGCCATTAAGTTAACATTTAGCATGTTATAGAATGTCCAATTCCTAGCAAGTTTGCAATTGGTCTTCATTATTTATATTTTATAGTTTTTGAGTTATTTTATTTTTTCTTCTCACTCTTTCCAGCTTTCAATTTGGGGTCACTGACCCCATCTAAAAACAAATGCTCTGTAAGTCTACAAAGCTATTGTTACTGTTAATTGTTATGACTCATCTTTGTACTCGGGCCTCTCCTATTCATATTCCAGTTTCTTATCATCAATATCAATGCATGGTTGCTAGGGAAATTTGGGCCATAACAACCAGATTGCTGAAATTGCAAACTGGAGAACTGCTGAATAAAAAGCTAAATAACTCAAAAACCACTAATAATAAAAACAGAAACCCAATTGCAAATTGTCTCAGAATATCCCTCTCTACATCATACTAAAAGTTAATTCAAAGGTGAACATTCCCTTTAAATGTTGTAGGGGAGGATATTTTGAAGGTCTGCTTGTCATGTAAATTAAATCAATCCTTCTTGTTTTTCCTTTAAAGTCACAATCGAATGCGAACCTACGACACGTACGTGGGAATCGGCTGGCTCATCCCTGGCATGGATACCGGTCTCTTAGGAATGTGCGTTGGGGAAAAGCGACTGATCACAGTTCCGCCGTTTCTTGGATATGGTCAAGATGGTGATGGTAATGTCTCCGAAGGGTTTTTGTACTTTAACATTGCACAGCAGTAATGAGAACACTGAGGGTCACTGATATATTGTTCTTAAAGGGCATGTAAAGGCAAAAAAATAAAATCCCATTTTTACTTTCTTTAATTAAAAAGAAACCTATCTCCAATATACTTTAATTAAAAAATGTGTACTGTTTTTATAAGAAACCTGACTGTATGCAGTGAAATTCTCCCTTCATTTACTGCTGTGGATGGGAATTGTCAGACAGTCCCTAACTGCTCTGCAGGGAAACAATCATACTTATGTACAGCAGGGGGAGCCCCCGCCTTACTTCCCAGCCATGCAGAACTCAAGCAGCTTTGTTTGTTTCCCTGTAGAGCAGTCGGTGACTGTGAAGAGATTTGTATTGGATTTTATTTTTGCCTTTACATCCCCTTTACTGTTTCCAACTCCAGCTGCAGGGACAAAGATCATGGAGTCAGATTTAAACAGATAAACTAGGATTCTATTTGGAGGATTATTTTGCTGCAGTCGCTGGTTCTGCAGAGTTGAAGACAGTTTGTATTAAACAATACAAAAACTATAAAATCTACATTAGATTACATGACAACACAGGACCCAGTGCAGTCTGTATATTCTGATTATTAATCAGTCTTGCTGTATCGGCTTCTGGCAGATATTATTTGACTTGTGCTGTTTTGATAATTTATGATGATCCCTAAGCAGCCCAGACCATACTGAGCATGTGCACAGTCTTCGTCTTGCAAAGATGTTTAACAAAGTTACAAGATGGTGACCCCCTGTGGCCAACTTTGAAAGCATAAATCATTTGTTTGATTAGGCTTGTGGTGCTGTAAGTTCATGTTTATGTTTAGTATACAACATATGGCATCTCTAGCCTTATTCTATTTTAGTCTTTACTTCCCCTTTAATAACAGTACATGAATCCTTTGATATCTTGGAATTAAAAAAAAAATGAATGTAAATGACAAAAGTGCTTAGAATAGCACTCTCGTCTATTTTACTTTCACTTTTTTTTAAGGTTTAGTTATCCTCTAAAAGTTGACTTATCCTTTAAGATCTCACAGCACCAGGTACTTTATAGGGACTTCTGCTAATAAATGATCCCTTCTGTAGGTAAAGATATCCCTTCCCAGGCCTCCTTGCTATTTGACGTGGTTTTATTAGATTTGCACAACCCCAAAGATGGCATCAGTGTGGAGACTCACTATGTGCCCACAGACTGTGAGAGGAGAACTCAAGTTGGGGACTTCATCAGATATCACTACAATGGATCCCTGTTGGACGGCACCTTCTTTGACTCCAGGTATACGGCTATTCTATAGGTACCACGGCTGTAATTGTCTGGTGCCAGTATGACACTAAGGACCTTTATATGCAAGATATAATTTATAGCCTCCCAGGGAGGGGTGTCACTACTCACAGTAAACCTTTACATAGTTATATAATTCCTCAGTGACTTATAATATCCTTATAATACACAAAGGCCATATCTTGTAAATAATTTCCTTATAAACGGTGACTAGTGATGTCATCAGTTATAAACGGTGAGTAGTGATGTCATTGCTGTCAAATGACTCACTAAACTCGGCCTTCGACCTCATGTTTTTATATGGTCATGAAACTCCTCGGTAACTTATAATATCCTTATATTATACAAGAGGGGGTACTTTATTCACTATATACACACACAAAGGCCATGAATATCCTGTAAATGATATCTTTATAAAGGGCTCTTAGTGATGTCATCAGTTATAAATGGAGCTTAGTGATGTCATTTTTGTCACATGACTCAATAAAACGTGTGTATTATAAGAAATAATGTGCCCCTTGTTGGAAAATATGAGGATATTAGAAGCACTTGGCCTTTGGCCTCATGCATTTCTATGATCATGGCCTTGATGACTTATAATATCCTTATATTTTAAAATAAGGGGTAATTATTCCATACCTCCCAACTGGCCCGTTTTTAGAGGGACAGTCCCTCTTTTGACAGCTCAACCCACAGTCCCTCGTTTGTACTGGAAAGTCCAAATTTTCTCTGCACTGAACAGCCAGAAAAAGAAAAATAGTTTCTAAATGAATTGGCATTTGGCAGAGAGCCCAGAACAGCCACAGTTGCAGATCAGATACTTTTGTAACAATTTTGACATAAGCAAATAAGTCATTGCAACAATATCAGATAACAGGTCCCTTGGGAGAAGGTCGACTCACACCTTAAAGGGCAATTCACCTTCATTAGCAAAACTGTAATAACTGGGAAAAAAAACACTGAATAATGTTCAAACTCTTTCTCTCACCTGACAACTTCCTTGACTACTTGGTGGTCAGACTGGTGGGAAACTGGCCAGCAGGTGGCGCTGTTGTAACAAAATTCATTCATATTAACAGTACATGTATCCCTTAATATCTTGGAATAAAAACAAAATAAATAATGAATGTAAATTGCAAAATTTCACTCATCAGTTTTACATTCACTTATTTTATTGGTTTACGTATCTGACCAAATAAAATGAGCATCTAAGAGCAATGGAGCAATTGGTATGGATTCAATAATCTGCCTCTTTAAGGTCCTTGTCTGTATGAAGTCTGACAACTGACACTATTCTTGCTCATATCAGCTATTCCCGCAAGCGCACGTATGATACCTACATCGGAAAGGGGTATGTGATCGCCGGCATGGATGAAGGCTTACTTGGCCTTTGCACCGGAGAAAAGAAGACGGTGATTATTCCACCACATCTCGGTTATGGCGAAGAAGGGAGAGGTAGGTTCAAAGGCATGGGCTCAGATATGGGGCATCGATGATGTATCTTTATTTATTTATAACTTATAAAACTCAGTAAAGATGTACAATGAATGTATGTTGGGAAGTTATTTAGAATTATAAGACTTTTTGGGTGGAGTTTTCCTTTAATAAAACAATTAATTTTATTTCTACATCTATTTGTAGGGAAAATCCCTGGGTCAGCTGTGCTGGTGTTTGATATCCACGTCATTGACTTCCACAATCCGCAGGACACTGTCAGCATCGTCCCCCTGTTTAAACCCAACAACTGCTCCATACTGAGCAAGAAGGGAGACTACCTAAAGTACCACTATAATGCCACCCTCATGGACGGCACTGTGCTGGATTCAACGTAAGTACCCATGTATTGGCTGACCCTAAACTAATTATGGCACCCAGCCTGTATTTACAGTATATGATGATGATGAAGGCAGGTCAGTGGGTCATGGATTTCACTATAAGCTAGTTTTACTCCCGATGATGCCACTTTGACTATTTCAGTTTTATGGTGACCAGCAGGTCATGGTGCAAATGAGTCATTTGAGGATGCCTTTAATGGGCATGACCAACCGTATATTAAAAATCAAGTCCATATCAACCCCATTATCTGGCCAGACTGCATCTATTGTTTGAAGTTCCCCTTTAGATTTAGCTTTTAGTATAATGTAGTCTAATAGATAGCAATGTGCAGTTTTCTTTTTTGTTAAAGGATAAGTAAACCTTATAAAAAAAATAATAAGTGAATGTAAAATTGATGAGAGTGCTTTTCTAAGAACTTTTAGTGGGCATTCATTATTTATTATTTTTTAATTCCAAGATATTAAGGGATACATGTACTGTTAATATGAATGAATTTTGTTACAACAGCGCCACCTGCTGGTCAGTTTCCCACCAGTCTGACCACCAAGTATAGTTACATAGTTAAATTGGGTTGAAAAAAGACAAAGTCCATCAAGTTCAACCCCTCCAAATGAAAACTCAGCATCCATACATACACCCCTCTACTTTTAATTAAATTCTTTATACCCATACTAACTATAGAGCTTAGTATCACAATAGCCTTTGATATTATGTCTGTCCAAAAAATCATCCAAGCCATTCTTAAAGGCATTAACTGAATCAGCCATCACAACATCACCGGGCAGTGCATTCCCCAACCTCACTGTCCTGACTGTGATGAACCCCCTACGTTGCTTCAAATGAAAGTTCTTTTCTTCTAGTCTGAAGGGGAGGCCTCTGGTACGGTGACAGTGTCAGACTGGGGCACCAGGGGCCCACCCAAAAACCTTAGACCAGGGGCCCACCATAAAGCCCTAGACCAGGGGCCACTCTCAGTACTATTATTCTTCATCTCCTTAATCAACCTCTATTCTCCTAGTGGGTTTTCTTTACATACTGTAATCAATTATTCCATCTATTTAGCCTCTTTGTTCTAATAGAAATAGGGAATGGCCATGAAATAGGCCTAAAGTTTAGCAGCATGAGGGGCCACTGACACCTGGGCCCACCGGGAGTTTTCCTGGTATCCCTGTGGGCTAGTCCGACACTGTACGGTGATCCACTTTATGGGTAAAAAGGAAGTTGTCAGGAGAAAGAAAGAGGCTGCTCTGATGTTCTTCTGCTTAGGAAAATAATTAGAAATCTTTCTCAAATCTTTCCTAAGCAGAAGAACATCAGAGCAGCCTCTTTCTTTCTCCTGACAACTTCCTTGACTACTTGGTGGTCAGACTGGTGGGAAACTGACCAGCAGGTGGCGCTGTTGTAACAAAATTCATTCATATTAACAGTACATGTATCCCTTAATATCTTGGAATGAAAAATAAATAAATAATGAATGTAAATGACAAAAGTGCTTAGAATAGCACTCACATCAATTTTACATTCACTTATTTAATGGTTTACTTATCCTTTAAGATCTATTGTGCATAGAATCAGAAGCAGTATACTCAGTTTCCAGCCTTGACATTCTTTTTAATTAATACTGTGCTGCAGAATATGTTGCCCCAATATTTATATTGGGACCTGTTATCCAGAATGCTTGGGACCTGAGGTTTTATGGATAAGGGATTTTTCTGTATACAATTAGGGACAGATTTATCAAGGGTCGAATTTCGAAGTACAAAAAACTTCGAAATTCGACCATCGAATTAAAAAACTTTGAATTCGAATATTGAATTAGAAGTTTTTTCAGCAAATTTGGCAATCCTGCAGTCAAATAAAAACGAAGGATTTCAGCGATCAATCGAAGGATTTTTATTCGATGTGTAAAGACTTAGAAAATGGTTGTAGAAGGTCCTCATAGGCTAACATAGCACTTCGGCAGGTTTAATTTAGCGAAGTATTGATGTCAAAGTTTTTTTAAAGAGACAGTACTTTGATTATTGAATGGTCGAATATTTTTTTTATTTTTACTTTGAATCGACGTCGAAGTAAATTAGAAGGTCTAAGTATCAAAAAAATTACTTAGAATTTTGAATTTTTTAACTTAGAAAATTCCCTCTAATTCACTTCGACCCTTAGTAAATCTGCCCCTTAGTCTATTAGAAAATCATGTACATTAAACATTAAATAACCCAATAGGCTGGTTTCGCCTCCAATAAGGATTAATTTTATCTTAATTTGGATCCAGCAGAAGATATGGTTTTATTATAAAGGAGAAAAATTAAAACATTTTTTAAAATTTGGAATATTTGGATATAATGGAGTCTATGGGAGACAGCCTTTCCGTAATTCAGAGCTTTCTGGATAACTGGCTTCAGGATAACGCATCCCATACCTGTATATAAATGATAATAGCAGTATGGTCACTTGCGTTCTTTAACATACACCTATTGTATCCTCATACATTTCTGAGTTCAATAAATAAGATAAATGATGATAAAGCTACAACTCCCGGTAACTTTGTCCAGCAGTAGACTGAGCTCTCAGGGAGTAGGAGCATCTTACAGCGGCAACCATGAGTAGCTGTAACTAATTCAAAAGTCTGTGATAAAAGAAACGTGTAATAGGGGTTTATTCGTTTAAAGAATAAGTATTTTTTTATTCCCCCTTAGGCATCAATATGGCAAAACGTATAACATTGTGCTGGGATCAGGCCAAGTAGTAATGGGGATGGATATCGGCCTGCAGGACATGTGTATTGGAGAGAAACGGAACGTTATCATTCCTCCACACCTGGGCTACGGGGAGGCTGGAGTGGGTGAGTAAAATACCTGCAACTGGTTAAACAAGTCAGCAACCAATCAGTTCTTTGCTTTCTAACAGGAGAACAGTAAATGCTATGTACTGGTTGCTAGGGGTCACCTGGACTTTGCAACATTGGCCCATTGTCTCATTCAGGACCATTTATTTTAGACTCCCGTGTTTTTGATCACTAGCGGTGAGACAAGAATGGGAGGAGGAGTCTCGGTTCCAAGAAACCTACTGGCAATTTGCTGTGGGCAGCAACACCCAGTTGTGTTCCAGTGGTCACTAGGGCCGCCATCAGAATTCGCAGGGCCCCGTATGACAATTTTCTTAAAAAAAAAAAAAAAAAACATCAGTGGCCAGGGCCCTTTCCACAAAAGTTTTAAAAAAACATTGGTGGCCAGGGTTTAAAAACCTTTCGTCGGCTAGTCTTCCACTTCGGCGCGGCTTGGAAAACTTTGCCATAGCCATCATTCCAAGAATATTTAGGACAGTTTACCCAACGTTCCAACAGGATAGGCTTCCAGGTATATCTAGGACAGAAAAAGTCCTTCAGGCTGGGCTCAGAGTCTCTGTTTGGCAGTACACCCGGTTTTTATACAGCTAAAACTTGCCTCCAAGCCTGGAATTCAAATACTATAAGGCGAGTTTTTCAGCCCCCAAAATATGCTGAAAAACTCTACCTTGGCTTATACTCGGGTCAAGCGCAAAAACGGCGTCCAAGAATAGTCTCCAAGAATAGTCGCTGGCATCCAAGAATAGTCTCCAAGAATAGTCGCCAGCATCCAAGAATGGTCGTCCAAAAACGAGACGCCGGCACCTCCAATGGGAGCAGAAACCCTAAATTTTTTGATTGAAAATTACCAGAAGCTGCTGCATTTCTCACCCTAGGCTTAAACTCGGCTTATACTCGAGTCAATAAGCTTTCCCAGTTTTTGGAGGTAAAATTAGGTACCTCAGCTTATACTCCGGACGGCTTATACTCGAGTATATACGGTATAAGCTCCTGCTTTTGAGGCCACTGGGAGCAACAGCCAAGGGATTGGTGAGTAACATGTTGCTCATGTGTCACTGGTTGGGGATCACTGCTGTAGTGGGACCATCCTCTAATTTTGGCCCCATTAATTTAGACTCCCTTGCATTTCACAACCTGTGTGTTTGATATAAGTAAATAATTTTCTTTAACTCTATATTTGAGGGATTCTATAAATGCAACAATGCAGAATAATATTTTGCCCACAGGTGACTCATTGGAGTCTTCATCAAGATATTCAAGAAGTGTAGTTGCTCCATCTTGGCTGAAATTTACATTCTTTACTTTGCCCTGAAAGGAACGTGGATCCTCTATCAATCTATCTAGACCAGCTGTTTACAGTTCATTGATAATAATGTGCTTATACTTCCCACTAATACTTCTGATTTTTCTTGGTGACAGAGGGAGAAGTGCCTGGGAGTGCCGTTTTGGTCTTTGACATTGAGCTTTTAGACTTGGTACCTGGACTTCCTGATGGGTATATGTTTATTTGGAATGGGGAGATATCTTCCAGCCTTTTTGAAGATATTGACAAAGATAAAAACGGGGAGATCATCTTGGATGAGGTAGGTGCCCAAATGCATTGATAGCTACCTTAATTACTTTGTTCTCATGTTATCGCTAGGAAATACTATCACCGGTGATCATCGAAGACAGCATACAGCTGAATTTGGACACACGGTCAGATTCGGGAAGATTAGTCACACGGCGTGACTAATCTCCCCGAACTGCCTTCTCGCCGGATAGAATGTAAATCTCCGACAGGATGGCACACGGATCGCTTTGTTTTCCAAAGTTGCTTGAAGTTTCTTCTTGAGGCAACTTCGGGCAACTTTGGAAACTGAATCGATCTGAGTGCCACCCTGCCGTCAATTTTCATTCTAGCCAGCGGGAAGGCAGTTCAGGGAGATTAGTCACCCCAAAGAAGAGGAGATTTGTCGCCGGGTGACTAATCTCCCCGAATATGATAGTGTGTCTTTGCCCTTAGAGCACCAGTGTTAAAAGTAAGGCAGTAAATCTGCTTCGTATTATCAACATTCTTTTTTTCTTCCATAACTCATGTGGCCCCTACGCTATAGAAAAAACATAATGCCACAAAACTTCAGGAAGATACGTGATTTAGCCTTTTTTTGCCACAATCTCTCCGATAATGGCAAAATTTTGGATATTTACATTGCACTTGATCAAAGTTACAGAATGTAGAAGCTGAGGTTAGGGAGACATCTGTAGAAAGAGGTCAAATCTACTGGACTTGCTGTGTTTTTCTTGAAGACATTTTATCAGTCATCCAACTTTCTCTGAATTTCTGAATTGAGAAAGCCAGTTGGATTACTGGTGAAACGTCTTGAAGAAAAACACCGTTTATTGGACTTATTTCTACAGATATACCATGACCTAAATGGGTGAAAATCGAAAGAAGACGCATGTCCATCAACATCATTCTTTTGTTCATGTAAATCCCAGCCTAAATTCTAGTTGATACATATGAAGGCAAAAAAGCCACATCTAAAGGCTATTTCAGGAGTAAAGAAGAATTGCCTTCTTGACTTCAAAGGGCAAACAAACCAGTCCAAGGGTATAATATCAGAACACTTTCATTTTATTACAACATATCCAGATAAAACAAGTACTCATGCTGCTCAAGCCTTTAGTGATACAGGAAACCCTAAATTTAGTGTGTGCCGTAATGGACAAGGCAAGCTCCATAGTGTTCTCAATCCAATGTTGTAAATTGCATTAAAGGATAAGTAAACCTTTAAAACAAGTGAATGTAAAATTGATGAGAGTGCTATTCTAAGCATTTTGTAATTTACATTCATTATTTATTATTTTTTCATTCCAAGATATTAAGGGATACATGTACTGTTAATATGAATGAATTTTGTTACAACAGCGCCACCTGCTGGTCAGTTTCCCACCAGTCTGACCACCAAGTAGTCAAGGAAGTTGTCAGGAGAGAGAAAGAGGCTGCTCTGACTCAATAGTGTATTTTTGAGTTACAGTTGCCTTCTAGGCATTTAGAATTGATGGTAGACCTGTATTAAGTCATTTGGGAATTGTTTTGGGATCTGTTGTGATTAGAACTTAGCAGTATGGTATTCAAAAAAGCTCCAGGTATGAACTAATACAGATAACACACTTTGTGTCTTTTCCACAGTTCTCTGAATACATTCATGTCCAGGTTACAGCTGGAAAAGGAAAACTAGCACCAGGGTTTGATGCCAGCAAGATTATAGAGAACATGTTTACTAACCAAGACCGAAATCAAGATGGCAAGATCACAGAAGAGGAGTTCAAATTGAAAGAACAAGAAGACAAAGAGATACACGATGAACTGTAATAAATTGTAGTGGATTATCTGAAAGGATGTGAATGGACTATGGGAAAGAGAATCTAGTGTACCAGTGCTTGTTTATTGGATCGATTTTAATTAATTTTCACACTTGAAAAAAAAAAAGTCAGAATATGTTCCTCAGGGGTGGAGCTAATTCAATATATTTGCCATAGACTGAAGGTATCCAAAGTAAAGAATTGGTATAAACTTCTCCATCCTTGCCATCATAATACCCTTTACTTCTCATTGATGGTCTCAGTAACAATTAGTAATTGGATCAACATTTGGGAAAAAAAAGCCAGACAGTGTTCCTTGGCGGTGTAACCAATTTAGAAGGCGTCCAAAGAAAACAAACATTAATATATAAATGTATCTACCATTCCTGCTGTTATCTGATAATACATGACCTTTTGCAAGTGCACAGCTGCTTATTGGTTAGCAAATTTATAGTGCAATGTTGGGGTCCTGAGTTCAATTCCAGTCTGGGCAAGGAGTCTGCATTTTATTCCCTTTGTCTGTGTGGGTTTTCACACTCAAAAAACATACAGGCAGGTTAATTGGATACTGATAAAATTAACTATTTAGAACGTGATAGGGATCTTAGATTGTAAGCTCCTCTAGTACAGAGACTGATGCGAATGATGGATCTCTATTGTGCAGTATAAATGTGTTGGCACTTCATAGACGGAGGATGATGATGATAATGGAAAGTAAATGACATACAGATTGTTTTAACCTGTACATATTTCAATAAACAAGTCGGACATTGCTATTTTAATTGACTTGGTCATTTTCGGTAATGAATATGTTAGAGCAGGTCTGTGTACCAATATTTTACAGATGTTTGTGCCAAACACTTGGGGGCACATTTACTAAGCTTGAGTGAAGGATTCGAAGTAAATATAGGTTTTTTTGGGTACTTCGACCATCGAATAGGCTACTTCGACCTTCGACCAAGACTTCAACTTCGATTCGAACTAAAAATCGTACGACTATTCGATAGTCAAAGTACTGTCTCTTTAAAAAAAACTTTGCCACTTTAAACCTACCAAGGTACAATGTTAGCCTATGGGGACCTTCCCCATTACTTTTCTAAGGTTTTTTGATCGAAGGAAAATCCTTCGATCGATGGATTAAAATCCTTTCGATCGAACGATTTTTCCTTTGATCGATCGATCGAAGTATTTGCGGTAAACTCGATTTTACTTCGAGGGATTGAATATCGAGGGTTAATTAACCCATCGATATTCGACCCTTAGTAAATGTGCCTTTTGGAGACTGACAGATTGAAAATCAATGAGCTAGAACAACATTGAATGTGTTGAACTGTATTTACTTTCACAAGTTGAAGGTCAACCAACAGAGCACTGTGACTAGTATCTAGGTTGGTGTATTACATATACAAATACAGGTATGGGACCTGTTATCCAGAACGCTCGGGACCTGGGGTTTTCCGGATAACAGATCTTTCCGTAATTTAAGTCTTCATGCCTTAAGTCTACTAGAAATTAATTAAAACATACCCAATAGGCTGGTTTTGCTTCCAATAAAGATTAACCCTTTAAGTGCCACAGAACGTAGAATCTACGTTCTGTGGAAAAGTATCTTGAAATGCCACAGAACGTAGATTCTACGTTCTGCAGCATAAGCGTGCGGGGAGCTCAGGAGCGGCTTTAAATGCTGCTCGCTCCTTCCCCGCTCGCTCACAACCCCCTAGGCAACGAGCGGAGCGGGTGGGAAAGGGGCTCCTGAGGCGCGATCGTCCAGGGGCCCCACAAACGCAACAGACGCACGTGGCTGCGCGCTGCTGCTGCTGCCTGCACTTCCGGGTCCCTCCAGCGACGCCCACGCATCGGATCAACGGATCTGGCGACTCCCTCCTGCTTCTCCACTCCTCCTGCCATCATGGACACAGATCTGCAGCTACACACCCCAGGTTAGTGTAACACACACACAAAATACACTTACACACACTTTATACACTAATACATGCTTAGATTTACACTTACACACACTCACATACATTTTTTGGGGGATCAGGGGGGTCACACACACTTGGGGGGGTACATACACTTGCACACACAAACACATGCACATAACATGCAATTTACCAATTGTACACATGCGCACACACATACACTGTTGTGTAGCTTTTTTTTTTTTTTTTTCCATATTGCATTGTTGTGTTTTTGGCTCAAAAAAATGTTTTATTGCCTTTGCGAATAGCGTATTCGCTAACCGTACTGTGCAATACCTTTTGTATGTTATTTCGGTGATTATTTGGAAATTTTAGGGATTTTGGTGCATTGTTAGCCATTTTATTGCATTTTCAGCGCTGCATAACTGTTGCTTGCTTTATTCTGTCCGTAAAACCTATTTTGCCAAGCTATAATATTCAAACTGTAATTCTGATGTCTGATTACACTAGTCTGAAAAAAAAAAGCATAGATTTTTGTGGTTTTATTGGATTTTAGTAATTTTATTTGAATTTCACACTTTCTGTATTATTTTGTTATGTCTTGTAAATTTTATCTACTATATATCCAATTGGGCGTCTCTGTGCGCCACATAGTTTGGTATATCTATGCATATTGGGCATCAAAGTGTTCAGTAGACCCCTGGCGTTCATATTTAGAATGTTTTATGCTGATACGTTACAAAATGTGGGGCATATAATGGGGTAAAATTCAAGCTTTGTGACGATTTTCAGAAATTTGATAAAAACCGTTATGTTCAGCATTGCTTTGCAGTTTGGCAGTTTGCAGTAGAAACATTTATTTGCCCATATTGGATTCGTCAGAATGTGTACTTTCTAAAAATATATGGTTTTCTGGGGTCTCTGTACTGTTAGGGGGGTCTAATGTCGCATAATACACACACCAGGTGCTCATATTGCAGCAGCCAGCGCGTCAGCCGTGAAAATGTATATACACTATTGTCATTTGGGGGTCTCTGTGCGCCACATAGTTTGGTATATCTATGCATATTGGGCATCAAAGTGTTCAGTAGACCCCTGGCGTTCATATTTAGAATGTTTTATGCTGATACGTTACAAAATGTGGGGCATATAATGGGGTAAAATTCAAGCTTTGTGACGATTTTCAGAAATTTGATAAAAACCGTTATGTTCAGCATTGCTTTGCAGTTTGGCAGTTTGCAGTAGAAACATTTATTTACCCATATTGGATTCGTCAGAATGTGTACTTTCTAAAAATATATGGTTTTCTGGGGTCTCTGTACTGTTAGGTGGGTCTAATGTCGCATAATACACACACCAGGTGCTCATATTGCAGCAGCCAGCGCGTCAGCCGTGAAAATGTATATACACTATTGTCATTTGGGGGTCTCTGTGCGCCACATAGTTTGGTATATCTATGCATATTGGGCATCAAAGTGTTCAGTAGACCCCTGGCGTTCATATTTAGGATGTTTTATGCTGATACGTTACGAAATGTGGGGCATATAATGGGGTAAAATTCAAGCTTTGTGACGATTTTCAGAAATTTGATAAAAACTGTTATGTTCAGCATTGCTTTGCAGTTTGGCAGTTTGCAGTAGAAACATTTATTTACCGATATTGGATTCGTCAGAATGTGTACTTTCTAAAAATATATGGTTTTCTGGGGTCTCTGTACTGTTAGGGGGGTCTAATGTCGCATAATACACACACCAGGTGCTCATATTGCAGCAGCCAGCGCGTCAGCCGTGAAAATGTATATACACTATTGTCATTTGGGGGTCTCTGTGCGCCACATAGTTTGGTATATCTATGCATATTGGGCATCAAAGTGTTCAGTAGACCCCTGGCGTTCATATTTAGGATGTTTTATGCTGATACGTTACGAAATGTGGGGCATATAATGGGGTAAAATTCAAGCTTTGTGACGATTTTCAGAAATTTGATAAAAACCGTTACTTTCAGCATTGCTTTGCAGTTTGGCAGTTTGCAGTAGGAACACATATTTACCCATATTGGATTCGTCAGAATGTGTACTTTCTGAAAATATATGGTTTTCTGGGGTCTCTGTACTGTTAGGGGGGTCTAATGTCGCATAATACACACACCAGGTGCTCATATTGCAGCAGCCAGCGCGTCAGCCGTGAAAATGTATATACACTATTGTCATTTGGGGGTCTCTGTGCGCCACATAGTTTGGTATATCTATGCATATTGGGCATCAAAGTGTTCAGTAGACCCCTGGCGTTCATATTTAGGATGTTTTATGCTGATACGTTACGAAATGTGGGGCATATAATGGGGTAAAATTCAAGCTTTGTGACGATTTTCAGAAATTTGATAAAAACCGCTACTTTCAGCATTGCTTTGCAGTTTGGCAGTTTGCAGTAGGAACACATATTTACCCATATTGGATTCGTCAGAATGTGTACTTTCTGAAAATATATGGTTTTCTGGGGTCTCTGTACTGTTAGGGGGGTCTAATGTCGCATAATACACACACCAGGTGCGCATATTGCAGCAGCCAGCGCGTCAGCCGTGAAAATGTATATACACTATTGTCATTTGGGGGTCTCTGTGCGCCACATAGTTTGGTATATCTATGCATATTGGGCATCAAAGTGTTCAGTAGACCCCTGGCGTTCATATTCAGGATGTTTTATGCTGATACGTTACGAAATGTGGGGCATATAATGGGGTAAAATTCAAGCTTTGTGACGATTTTCAGAAATTTGATAAAAACCGCTACTTTCAGCATTGCTTTGCAGTTTGGCAGTTTGCAGTAGGAACACATATTTACCCATATTGGATTCGTCAGAATGTGTACTTTCTGAAAATATATGGTTTTCTGGGGTCTCTGTACTGTTAGGGGGGTCTAATGTCGCATAATACACACACCAGGTGCTCATATTGCAGCAGCCAGCGCGTCAGCCGTGAAAATGTATATACACTATTGTCATTTGGGGGTCTCTGTGCGCCACATAGTTTAGTATATCTATGCATATTGGGCATCAAAGTGTTCAGTAGACCCCTGGCGTTCATATTTAGGATGTTTTATGCTGATACGTTACGAAATGTGGGGCATATAATGGGGTAAAATTCAAGCTTTGTGACGATTTTCAGAAATTTGATAAAAACCATTACTTTCAGCATTGCTTTGCAGTTTGGCAGTTTGCAGTAGGAACACATATTTACCCATATTGGATTCGTCAGAATGTGTACTTTCTAAAAATATATGGTTTTCTGGGGTCTCTGTACTGTTAGGTGGTCTAATGTCGCATAATACACACACCAGGTGGTTATATTGCAGCAGCCAGCGCGTCAGCCGTGAAAATGTCTATACATATTGTCATTTGGGGGTCTCTGTGCGCCACATAGTTTGGTATATCTATGCACATTGGGCATCAAACTGTTTAGTAGACCCATATGTTTATATTTAGGATGCTTTATGCTGGTAATGATACATGGACAATACGATGCTGGAAAGTTGAAGCTTTGAGGCAATTTCCAGATATTTCACCAAAACCGCCAAATTTGGCAAAGCTTTGCGACTCAGTAGTTTGGAGCAGAAAGGCATGGGTACCCATTTTAGATTCTGTAGAATGTGTACTTTCCAAAAATATATGGGGTTGGGGGGTAAAGATATATTTCTGTGTTTTTACCCCACAAAAATGCAGTCAATGTGTTGATTTTTCATTAGCTGAAGTTACCCACAGGACAATTTGTATGTGCTAACTTCATTTTGGGGCCTCTAAATGCCAGATACTTTGGTAAACCTATGAACAATGGCCACCAAACTGTTCGGAGGAACCCTGGCAATCATATTTAGGGTGCTTTTTCTTGGTGCATAACGATACATGGGTGATATGGTGCTGAGAAGTTGAAGCTTTGAGGCAATTTTCAGATATTTCACCAAAACCGACAATTCTGGGAAAGCCTTGCGACTCAGTAGTTTGGAGCAAAAAGGCATGGGTACCCATTTTAGATTCTGTAGAATGTGTACTTTCCAAAAATATATGGGTTTTGGGGGGTAAACATATATTTCTGTGTTTTTACCCCACAAAAATGCAGTCAATGTGTTGATTTTTCATTAGCTGAAGTTACCCACGGGACTGTTTGTATGCGCTAACTTCATTTTGGGGCCTCTAAATGCCAGAAACTTTGGTAAACTTATGAACAATGGCCACCAAAATGTTCAGAGGAACCCTGGCAATCATATTTAGGGTGCTTTTTCTTAGTACGTAATGACAAATGGGTGATATGGTGCTGGGAAGTTGAAGCTTTGAGGCAATTTTCAGATATTTCACCAAAACCGACAACTTTGGGAAAGCCTTGCGACTCAGTAGTTTGGAGCAATAAGGCATGGGTACCCATTTTAGATTCTGTAGAATGTGTCCTTTCCAAAAATGTATGGGTTTGGGGGGTAACCATATATTTCTGTGTTTTTACCCCACAAAAATGCAGTCAATGTGTTGATCTTTCATTAGCTGAAGTTACCCACAGGACTATTTGTATGCACTAACTTCATTTTGGGGCCTCTAAATGCCAGATACTTTGGTAAACCTATGAACAATGGCCACCAAACTGTTCGGAGGAACCCTGGCAATCATATTTAGGGTGCTTTTTCTTGGTGCATAACGATAAATGGGTGATATGGTGCTGAGAAGTTGAAGCTTTGAGGCAATTTTCAGATATTTCACCAAAACCGACAATTGTGGGAAAGCCTTGCGACTCAGTAGTTTGGAGCAAAAAGGCATGGGTACCCATTTTAGATTCTGTAGAATGTGTACTTTCCAAAAATATATGGGTTTTGGGGGGTAAACATATATTTCTGTGTTTTTACCCCACAAAAATGCAGTCAATGTGTTGATTTTTCATTAGCTGAAGTTACCCACGGGACTGTTTGTATGCGCTAACTTCATTTTGGGGCCTCTAAATGCCAGATACTTTGGTAAACTTATGAACAATGGCCACCAAAATGTTCAGAGGAACCCTGGCAATCATATTTAGGGTGCTTTTTCTTAGTACGTAATGACACATGGGTGATATGGTGCTAGGAAGTTGAAGCTTTGAGGCAATTTTCAGATATTTCACCAAAACCGACAACTTTGGGAAAGCCTTGCGACTCAGTAGTTTGGAGCAGAAAGGCATGGGTACCCATTTTAGATTCAGTAGAATGCGTACTTTCCAAAAATATATGGGTTTGGGGGGTAAACGTATATTTCTGTGTTTTTACCCCACAAAAATGCAGTCAATGTGTTGATTTTTCATTAGATGAAGTTACCCACAGGACTATTTGTATGCGCTAACTTCATTTTGAGGCCTCTAAATGCCAGATACTTTGGTAAACCTATGAACAATGGCCACCAAACTGTTTGGAGGAACGCTGGCAATCATATTTAGGGTGCTTTTTCTTGGTGCGTAACGATACATGGGTGATATGGTGCTGGGAAGTTGAAGCTTTGAGGCAATTTTCAGATATTTCACCAAAACCGACAATTGTGGGAAAGCCTTGCGACTCAGTAGTTTGGAGCAGAAAGGCATGGGTACCCATTTTAGATTCGGTAGAATGTGTACTTTCCAAAAATATATGGGTTTTGGGGGGTAAACATATATTTCTGTGTTTTTACCCCACAAAAATGCAGTCAATGTGTTGATCTTTCATTAGCTGAAGTTACCCACGGGACTGTTTGTATGCGCTAACTTCATTTTGGGGCCTATAAATGCCAGATACTTTGGTAAACTTATGAACAATGACCACCAAAATGTTCAGAGGAACCCTGGCAATCATATTTAGGGTGCTTTATCTTAGTATGTAATGATACATGGGCGATATGGTGCTGGGAAGTTGAAGGTTTGAGGCAATTTTCACATATTTCACCAAAACCGACAATTCTGGGAAAGCCTTGCGACTCAGTAGTTTGGAGCAGAAAGGCATGGGTACCCATTTTAGATTCAGTAGAATGTGTACTTTCCAAAAATATATGGGTTTGGGGGGTAAACATATATTTCTGTGTTTTTACCCCACAAAAAATGCAGTCAATGTGTTGATTTCTCAGTAGCTGAAGTAAAGTCCTGATCAATTTGGATGTGCTAACTTCATATTGGTGTCTCTAAATGCCAGATACTTTGGTAAACCTATGCATAATGGGTATCAAACTGTTCAGTGGACCCCTGGCAATCATATTTCAGGTGCTTTTTCTTGGTACCTAATATAGTTTGGGATATGCGGAGCAGCAAAATAAAACCTTTGAAATGATTTTTCAGAATTTTGAATTTTTTGTTGAAAAACCGCTATATTCAGACAAGGTTTTATGTTTGGTAGTTGGGAGTAGAGAGACATAGTTACCCATTTTGTAATCGGCAGAATGTGTACTTTTCAAAAATGTATGGTTTTCTGGGGTAAACCTACAGTTTCAGGATTTTTTGCCTTGGAATCTAAAGCATGCCGTTTTCTGCCTTAGTGCTTTCAAAATTCGGTAATATACTGCCGGGAGTTTTTGCTGTACAGAAATCCGAAATCTCCCTAAAACTATACATATCTGGTATTGGCACGTTCGAGAGACATAAGGCTTTCCAAATCAGTTGGATTTTCATCCGTAAAATGAAATATTTTTCTGGTATAAATTGATATACGATGAAAAATGGTAATTTTTCATTTTTTTTTGGTATTTAGCACTATAAATTTTTTTGCACAGGTGGAAATACATGAAAACTCAGGCAGATTTAGAAAGCTCAGTTTCTACCGAAAAAAACAATGTATAGTTTTCCTAGGTAAACTATAGGTTTCCCCTCAGAAAATGCCCCTAAAGTGAGAGAGCACAAAATGTTTCAAAAACGGCTGGCATTTCACGTAACCAAAATGTGAAATTCTGCTGGCACTTAAAGGGTTAATTATCTCTTAGTTGGGATCAAGTACAAACGATTGTTTTATTATTAAAAAGGAAATCATTTTTAAAAATTTGGATTATTTGGATAAAATGGAGTCTATGGGAGACAGCCATTCCGTAATTCGGAGCTTTCTGGATATCGGGTTTCCGGATAAGGGATCCTATACCTGTATAAGTTAGTGGAGGGCACTCCCAGTATTAGAAAGGGAAAAGGCTCTTTTTTAAGAAATATGAGGTTCAAATAACCCCCCATTCAGTTACCCAAAACCATATATGAGAATAGAAGGGGGATGCTCACTCGATAAAGAAAATAATACTTAATAAACAAAGGTGGTATTTTAAAATTCTCTTTTATACAGTGCATAGTAAACACGTATACATCAGACAAACTGGTATATTATGCACAAATATATACATATCACCAAGTTACAAGATCAAGGCAAAAAAGGGACAAACCACAGGGAGCAGATACACTTGCAAATGATGAGAACACCCCAATGTTTCGGCACTATAGCCTTTGTCAAGGGGTTTGTCCCTTTTTTGCCTTGATCTTGTAACTTGGTGGTATGTATATCTTTATATAACAGGTGTCCAGATAAGGGATCCTATATTTGTATCATGGACCCACCCAACAACCGAAACTTTAAGACAGCACCTTCTTTGGTCTTGAAGTTTATTTCTATGTATTTATGTAGCTTTTGCACTGTTAGGAATGACCAAATATAGTACAGGTATGAGATCCGCTATCCAGAAACACATGATCCAGAAAGCTCTGAATTACAGAAAGGCAGTCTCCCATAGACTCCATTTTATCCAAATAATCCACAATTTTAAAAATAATTTCCTTTTTCTGTGTAATAATAAAACAGTAGCCTGTACTTGATCCCAACTAAGATATAATTAATGGGAAGCAGACTGTTGGGTTTATTTAGTATTTACATGATTTTCTAGTAGATTTAAGGTATGAAGATTCAAATGAAGGAAAGATCCCTTATCCGGAAAACCCCAGGTCCTGAGCATTCTGGATAACAGGTCCCATACCTGTACCATCATTACTAAGAGGTAAGGCCCAGTGAGAGGGATTTTACCCATCAAAAAGTTGTGGTTATATTGTTTTTTTCCCATTTCTGTCATGGTTTGTGGCATTCTCCATAGGAACAATAACTGCTTTATATGTGTATTAATTTAAAATGTATTTGATTATGGACATTGACCACTTCCAAATGATCCTTAAAAAATTATGAAACGCAGTGTGTAGATTAGGCATGGATTTTTGAAACAAATCTATTTGCTGATAAATGTAATTAATCTAATTATAGTGTGCAAGAAGTCCCCAAAAGTGATTATTTGTGCAGGGATTTCATGTGTATTGGACTCAGCTTACTGACATTGTAAGTATCACTTATCTGCTCTTGTTGTGTCCACAGTGGTGTTTATTGTAATTGTATGTTGAATAACGCACTATAATAGCACTCTTTTATTATTCTACCTTCCCCACTTATTCCAACCATTTACAACAGAGGGCGCTCTAATTATGTATTTTGAAAAAAAAAAAAAAAACAGTTTATAAAACATTTACAGGTATAGGACCTGTTATCCAGAATGCTCTGGACCTGGGGTTTTCCGGATAAGGGATCTTTCTGTAATTTGAATCTTCCTACCTTAAGTCTAGTAGAAAATCATGTAAATATTTAATAAAGCCAATAGGCTGGTTTTGCTTCCAATAAGGATTAATTATATTAATTGGGATCAAGTACAACCGACTGTTTTATTATTACACAGAAAAAGGAAATCATAATTAAAACTCTGGATTATTTGATTATAATGGAGTCTATGGGAGACAGACTTTCCATAATTCAGAGCTTTCTGGATCACGGATTTCCAGATAATGTATTCCATACCTGTACGACATAAAATGAGCAAGCTGCAAATTTTTGCACATATTGCCTGAAAACATTTGTGTGCGAGCGAGTACACATTGCTCCATATGTTTGACATTGTCTCACTGCCTGTTGTCATTTACAAACACATAAACCTGTCCAGCCATTTATTTGGGTGCATTTTGGCCACTCCCAGTTATTCGACCCATGGCCGTGCCCAATTGTGTTCTGAACTCTGCCCATTGCTTCCCCAATTAGAAGTATATTTGGTTAGTTTAGGGTGCCTGTTAGTCTTGGCCTGGCACTGGTTATTTACAGATCGGTGAACTAATCTCCAGCACTAGGCAATGCTTACAGTACAGTAGAACCACAATATTCCAGGAGGCTGCATCAAAATCTTGTAAACCCCGATATTTAGGGTGAAAAAACACCACTTGCCTATAAAATCCAGGCACATAAAATTGGGGTTCTGCTGTTTTACTCCAAGAATCTCCCCTGAGGCTGACTGTTTGAGTTCCTATAATGGCAACTCTTCTTCTCTCCTTGTTGGAGCCTCTGGTTGATCGACTAATTAACCTGATCCTGCCTCTCACTCCTACAATGAGGAACTACAGATCTTTTCTCGCACTTACTTCACCTACCGAGGCCTACTTCCATTCCAGGCAATGATGGAACTATGATCACATCCGGAGGGTCCCGAGAGGGTGTGGACCCGGCTGCGATCGCACTCACCCCTGGTAGTTCCGCCCTTGGTTCCAGGACTTTCAGGCCCTCCCGCAAGTGGGGATCAACCAAAAAGACAGAGCACCCGGTTGCTTCCCTTTGAAGATTAGGGTCACAGACTCAGATTCGGGGAGATTAGTCGCCTGGCGACTTATCTCCCTGAACTGCCTTCCCACCGGCTAGAATGTAAATCGCTGGCGGGATGGCACTCGGAGCGCTTCTTATTCTGAAGTTGTCCGAAGTTGCCTTATGAGGAAACTTCGGGCTAATTAACCTGATCCTGCCTCTCACTCCTACAGTGAGGAACTATGTCCTAGCGACATGTAGATGTAAATCGCTGGTGGGAGGCAGTTCGGGGAGATTAGTCGCTACACAGAAGAGGAGATTTGTCGCCAGGCGACTAATCTCCCCGAATCTGAGTGTTTGCCCTGAACCTTAGGGAACCCTGACACCACTGACCAAATATTGAACTACCAAGGGCCATGCTCCGAACTGTAAAACATGCCCAATTTATAGCTGGCCAAGCCCCTTCTGGGGACAACCTGAAATAAAGGTTGGCAAAACCTTTATCCACTTATATGTAAATGCATGCTGCAGACTGCACTGAATTCTAAATAAATTCAATTAGCTTTTCTCTATGAGGATTTTATATGTCTTGTTCAGACATGAACCTATGTAATCTGTGCTTTCCCAACAAGCTTGTACAGTCCTGCATTGTTCTTTATGTACAGAGGAATAGTTCTGCAGAAGGTCAACATTGCCCAGTGTACAGTCATCGTACAGTCTGAGCTCATAGTTTATTGTGTGAAGATTCATATTTCCCTATAACTGCATGAGTGGGAGCTTCCCATAATGATCTCTTCATATCGAGCTTTCTGAAACGCGTCTATGTTGTGGTTGAAAACACGTGACAATTGTTTATTGCGATGTATGGAGAAGGCTTCTACTTCAAACAATATGACAGCTCCAACTCCTACAAATCTATGCATGTATAGGGTGAAGGAATGTTCTTTAAAGGATAAGTAAATCTTTAAAACAAGTGAATGTAAAATTGATGAGTGCTATTCTAAGAACGTTTGTAATGTACATTCATTGTTTATTTATTTTTCATTCCAAGATATTAAGGGATACATGTACTGTTAATATGAATGAATTTTGTTACAACAGCGCCACCTGCTGGTCAGTTTCCCACCAGTCTGACCAGCAAGTAGTCAAGGAAGTTGTCAGGAGAAAGAAAGATGTTGCTCTGATGTTCTTCTGCTTAGGAAAGATTTGAGGGAGGTTTCTAATTTTTTTTACAAAGCAGAATTATAATGCACAGGAAAAAGTGCAGTCTGCAGCATGCGTTTAATTTAACTGCTAATTAGCTGCCCAACATTTGGATTTTATAACAGTTAAAAAGTGCCAGGTCTGTCCTCTTTAATGGCATATTTACAGGAGACTGTACAGGAGCAGTTACAGTTTGTCTCTATGTTGCTGAGCCGCACCCAGACCTGCAGATATTTACTTGGGAGAGTAATGCTGGGCTGCAGCCAGATCCCTGGGCAGGGAGTATTAATTCACCTTTATTATGTAACAGACATTCCCAGGGCGGGATTTACATAGCAGGCCTTGGGCGCCCGCCCACTTAATCCAGGTAGAACAATGAATGCAACGGTTTGCTGCCTAGTGTTGATAAATTAATCCCGATGGAATACTTCCTGCACATCTCGATGGTGACCCTGATATGAATAGATGCCTTTATTTATGAATGTCTTGTATGGGCCATTAAAATCACGGGGCCCAGTACAACAACATTTTCTGGACCCCCTCGGCCCAGCCCAGCTAATCCCCCCAGATTCCCCCACCCCAAACCACAGTTAAAAGACCACACAGACATCAGCGCTAAAAATGGTAAAGCCCCTTATATAGGATAGCAGGATAGCAGAGGGAGGCTGGAGCAGAGGGAGGCTGGAGCAGGGGGAGGCTGGAGCAGAGGGAGGCTGGAGCAGAGGGAGACTAGGGAAGAAACAAGACAGGGTACAAGGCAGAGCAGGTCAGGAACCTGGCAAGGCAAGTACAAGATGGAATAGGAAATAACAGGCAAGGGTCAGATCAGGGTCAAGGCTGGGAAGGTACAAGAAAGGGTAAAGAAAGACAAGACTAGACAAGGACAGGCAGACAAAGGCAAGGAGGAATAAGGGAAAAGAGCTAGAACTACCTAGTTAGGGGCACTGCCACAGTACTAGGGAGAAACAATGTAATGCTCTGGCAAGGAGTGTTCCAAGAGCTGCCCTTAAATAGGGAAGAGTCAGCCCTGATTGGCTGACTGCAACTAGGCAGCAGCTGGGCTGGGGCTGGAGAGGCCAATCAGGCGGCAGCTGGGGTGGGACTGCAGAGACCAGGTTACACATAGCGAGCAAACCCTATTGGCTGCTCACATGGCCAAATGGTTAAGGCATCGAGCCAGAAACCCAAAGGTCCCCGGTTCGAATCCCAACAATACCTGACACTTTAGTGGCTTCGGGTCTTTTCACGGCTTCGGGTCTTTCTGCGGTTTCGGGACTTCAACTTCGGCTCCTTTTGTGGCTTCAGGTCTTTTTGCGGCTTCGGGTCTTTCTGCGGTTTCGGGACTTCAACTTCGGCTCCTTTTGTGGCTTCGGGTCTTTTTGCGGCTTTGGGACTTCAGCTTCGACTCCTTTCTTGGCTTCAGGTCTTTTTGAGGCTTTGGGACTTCAACTCTGACTCCTTTTGTGGCTTTAGGTCTTTTTGCGGCTTTGGCACTTCAACTTCAGCTCCTTTCTTGGCTTCAGGTCTTTTTGTGGCTTCGAGACTTGAACTTCGACTCGTTTCTTGGTTTCAGATCTTTTTGCGGCTTTGGGACTTCATCTTTGACTTCTTTCTTGGCTTCAGGACTTTTTGCTGCTTTGGCACTTTAACTTCAGCTCCTTTCATGGTTTCGGGTCTTTTGTGGCTTTGGGACTTCAACTTCGGGTCCTTTAGTGGCTTTGGTTCTTTTTGTGGCTTGGGGACTTCGACTCTTCAGGAGTTTGGTGGGACTTCGGAAGGTGCGGCACGACTTTGTCGCTGTCAAGGGGGGGCCCAGATATTTTCGAGAACTGCAGCACATTGCGTGTAAATGTGACATCATCTACTTAGTCTGGTGCTGTCAGTCTAGGACCCACATGTCATCTATATAGCCTGGGTTTCTGGGGACTCAGTAGTAGAGAATGGGCATTTTCAGTTGCACGTAGCAGAAATGACTCCTACTTATTGGTGTATCTAAACTGGTTGGGGAACCCTACAGAGGAGGAGATCTTGGGACACAGGAGGAGGGCACCCACGTGGACATATTCCAACTTTTATTCAAAGACACCAAGGATGGGAGCTGGGGTGTAACTAGAGAGGAGGCAAAGGAGCTCAGAATAGTTGTTGCCCATTGCTATATTGTCAGGGGGACCTCGTGTGATTTTGCAGTCGGCCCAGTAACTTTTATATATTTCAGTCAGGAAATATAATACAAATATTTCTTAATTTCCAATGATTTTCAGTGTTTCTGTGACCTGAATTTCTCACAAGGGAATGAAGTCTTGTTCTGCAGCAGGTACAGCGCTTGGCACAGGGTAAAGCTTTGTCAAACAAGATCTCTGAAGCGGCCGAGGAAGTAACTGCGTGTTTATTTTTCCTTTCTAAACATTACAGCAGCCAGGCTCACATGGACCAATAAGGTGCAGCCGCAAAGCAGAGGGATCCCCACCCCAAATGCTCCAGTTTTCTATTTTGCTCCTCACGTGGAATGCCAGGCGGGCGCTCACCTGCTCTGCCACATTGTTCTGCAGAAGCCTGGCAAGTTCTTAGAAACGTCACCTTTGCTAAAGGTTCAACCAGTGTTGTTGCCCAGCCAAGATAGGAGTGGCCCAGAGCTAGAACCTGGCTTTTATTCAACCCTCAGCCAGATAAGAGAGTTCTATGTTGAAATAAAGCTTAATTATTAATAGTGTGACAATGAAGTTATATGTGCACTAAATTCAGGGTACAATTGGGCAAACTTATTTATGTCTATATCCAACTACTAAAGGCACAAGCTGGACTACTCCCCCCCCCCTCCCAGGGCACCTAGAACTATGGGGGATTGAGGTAGGAGTGCTTATTTGTGCCCTGGGTACCCCTGGAACTATAACAAGGTGACTGTTACCCCAATGTTTCTATATATCTGTAACCTTGTTATGAGCTAAGGGGGCCCAGTCTGAAGGTCAGTTAGGGGGAGATTTGGGGTGAGTGCTTATTTGTGCCCTGGGTACCCCTGGAACTATAACAGGGTGACTGTTACCCCAATGTTTCTATATATCTGTAACCTTGTTATGAGCTAAGGGGGCCCAGTCTGAAGGCCAGTTAGGGGGAGATTTGGGGTGAGTGTTTATTTGTGCCCTGGGTACCCCTGGAACTATAGCAGGGTGATTGTTACCCCAATGTTTCTATATATCTGTAACCTTGTTATGAGCTAAGGGGGCCCAGTCTGAAGGTCAGTTAGGGGGAGATTTGGGGTGAGTGCTAATTTGTACCCTGGGTACCCCTGGAACTATAGCAGGGTGATGGTTACCCCCATTGCTCCAGTCTGACCCTGATAATCATCAACCATGCCCAGAGAGGGAGAGAGCGAGAGAGGGGGGCCCAGTAGGAACACAATGGTTGCCTGCAATTATGAGTGTTAGGTAGTCCCATAGATCCTGAGTTCCTCCCCTGTCTCTGAACACTCGGAGCTCTTCATGCCTCACGAGGAAACTTGGAAAAACTAAGTGCTCCGAGTGCCATCCCACCAGCGATTAAGATTCTAGCCGGCGGGAAGGCAGTTCAGAGAGATTAGTCGGCAGAAGAAGAGGCGTTTTGTCGCCGGGCGACTAATCTCCCAGAATCTCCACCCTTAAGGTATGAAGATCCAAATTCCAGAAAGATCTGTTATCCAGAAAGCCCCAGGTCCCGAGCATTCTGGATAACAGGTCCCACACCTGTACATCATTTCTAGCCATATTCTTTATTAGGCGTTAGTTCTCCTTTAACGGGAGAGTTGCACAAAAGCAAGACAAATAAAGACAGACGCACACACACACACACAGGGCCCTGTTGTACAAATGGAGTCGCCTTTATTAGAAATGATAACAGTGACATCAGACTCATAGAATGGCTTTAACTCTTAATTGCCTGCCCATTATATTGCACTTACATTAAAGTCCACGCTACTTGGATAGTAGAAAAAACAAAATCTGCATAGATATAAACAGTGCATAGTGCAATGTATTCCCATTCCCTCCATCCATGGTCTGGGTTATCATTGATTATACAATATATACAACAGGGGAAGCTTGGCTTTACTTTCCATGTAACTCATACTCACAGGGCTTTGCTCACAGAGGATACAAATTGCAATATCACTTGGTAAATAGTATTTAAAGATGGCTGCCTTTTAAATCATAATTGGGAGAAGCCTTAAACGCCCACATAAAATGTCGTTTTTCTTTTTTGGGCGGGTGTTGCTAAGTAAAAGCCACTGTACCCCTTTCTCTCTTCCTAGTGTGCATGAAGGTGTGATTGGTTTAGACCTGCCCCTGTTTTAGGGTGTCTATCCACAAGGCTCCTGCCATATATATATATATATATATAACCCCCAATTAAGAAGCCAATGGAGCGTCAGACTGGGAAGTCAGGGGTCCATCAGAAAACCTAAATCTTTATTCTCTAATCAGTGTTGGACTGGGTCCAGGCCCAAAGGCGTTGCTGAATTAGGGAATAAATATAGAGTTATAGCTTGCACTATTGTGGCCAATCTATTGGCAATAAGCTGCTTCGTAGCTTTTCTTCTCCTTTAAGTGTACACCCATAGATCAAATGCAAATAATTGAACTGTTGTCTTCGAGCCTAAAATGTATAAGGGCAATATGTATTTTGTTTTACGGGGTACCTAGTGAAAGGGCATGTGAATGTGGGGCGGTCGGCAGAGCAGAAAGAACAGCGTTCCCTGGTATCTCTACTACTGAGATCTGTTGTTGCAGGGAGGATTTAACCTCTTTATTGCACAGAAATGCCCATTACAGCAGTGGAGAGATGAGCCTCTGGCTGCGTATTGTGGCAATATAACACCAAGCTGTGGCACTTTTGTTGTTGTTGAAGCACAAACTCCTGCTCCATCGACAAACAAAAGGTGTCGTTTTTATTTCTAAATGACACTGTTTACACTGCAAATAATTCACTCTACAATATAAAATGTCATTCCTGAACCAGCAAGTGTATTTAGTTGTAATATTGGTGTGTAGGTGCATCTCAGGTCATTTTGCCTGGTCATGTGATTTCAGAAAGAGCCAGCACTTTAGGATGGAACTGCTTTCTGGCAGGCTGTTGTTTCTCCTACTCAATGTAACTGAATGTGTCTCAGTGGGACCTGGATTTTACTATTGAGTGTTGTTCTTAGATCTACCAGGCAGCTGTTATCTTGTGTTAGGGAGCTGCTATCTGGTTACCTTCCCATTGTTCTGTTGTTAGGCTGCTGGGGGGGGGTGATTTCACTCCAACTTGTAGTACAGCAGTAAAGAGTGACTGAAGTTTATCAGAGCACAAATCACATGACTGGGGGGCAGCTGGGAAACTGACAGTATGGCCAGCCCCATGTCAGATTTCAAAATTAAATATTAAAAAAAGCAGTTCTTTAAAAAAATGAATTTCAGTGCAGAAAAAACATGTTTTCTCATGACAGAATCCCTTTACAGAGGCCCCTCAACAACTTGAACAACAGCTGAAGGGCCACAGGTTACACTGTCGTGCCGGACTAGGTGCCACCACCAGGGAAGCTCAAAAGAATGATGATTTTGGTTTCTTTAAGCACTGGCTCATCTCATTCACTCTTCTTGGCAAAGGGTAAGCCATGATGCCCCAACTCCTGCGCCACCTCCTTCTCTCTTAAAACAGACACCTGCTTCCAGGGCCGGAGGACAAACGTGGAGAAAGTTCTTACTGAACAGATCTGATGTGTTCCTGTGCCATTTAAGTGTTCTCCCCTGCAGATCTCTTAGTGCATACGGCTAAGGGAGGACGCGACTGTGATTGGTCTACACAAAAGGACGCAACTGCGGGGGCACTTTTGCTTCTCCGAGGTCTTTCTACTTTGGTCTCCTCTCCTCTTAGATGTTGACTGATTACAGATGCCAGCTTCTCTTCCAGCACTGCCGAACTAGATCGGGGCAAAGGAGAGGAAGAGGCCAAGTCATTGTGCAGAAATAAGATAATGCCGCAGTTGCTAGCGTTGGCTCCAAAAACGTTCTGGCCCAAGGCGCTGTTGAGATGATGAAGGTCGGCCTGACTGAGGGATGGGTTGCAAATGGGAGCCGGGTGCGTCCAGGTCAAGTTCATTGTAGGCAACTCCCCCGCCACCTGAACCCTTTCTTTGGAGCGGTTGCAATTTGAGTCCAACTGAGAGGCCACTGGGTTCCATGTTGGCTTTGATACATTGGTATTGCTTGGAGAAGGGTATTGCCTCAACTGGCAGCTATTTGCTGCTCTGCAACTGCCATCAGGATGCTGTAGGGGGTCAAAATATAAAGATTATAGAAACATATATGTGTTTTATCTGGGTACAACTATTCAGTATAAAAGGCAATATGACGACTTCTGAAATACGAAAGAGCTCCGTAAGCTCAATATAAAGTATACAGGCCGCATTCCTATAGCCATTACCTTGCTCATCTTATACAGAGGTTCCTCCATGTTATAGTCTGAGGAGGACGACGATGAAGAGGACGAGCTGGTGACACCTGGAAACCAAATCTTGAGCATCATTTCCACCTGCAGCAACGTGGCCAAATACCGCTCCCTGGAATCAGAAAACAAAGAGCAATTATTGACATCTGTCAGCTCAAAGCACAATGATTGAAGGGAAAATCCTTTACCAACTAGAAGGTTTTCTGGCTTATTAAAGGGGTAGTTCAACTTTAGGGCTTTTACACACGGGCGGTTTTTCCGGCGCTCCCCTGCGTTGTGCTTTTTTTCCGCTCAGCCGCAGGGGAGCATCCGGGATTCATCCGTATCCCTGAATACTTTGTAAAAGATTCGGGTGAATACTGAACCAAATCCGAATTTGCATATGCAAATTATGGGCACAAGGGTTTGGCCGCCTCTGAATCCTGCTGAAAAAGGCAGAATCTCGAACTGAATCCTGGATTCGGTGCATCCCTAATGAATAGGCAAGGGACTGAATATAGTGAATAAATGACCCCCTGTTGTAAAGTATAAGGATATTATAAGTATAACGCTACTTTATTTATTATAATACACAAGTTTCAGTGAGTCATGTGACAAAAATGACATCACTACTCACCGTTTATAACTGATGACATCACTAGTCACCGTTTATAAGGATATCATTTACAAGCGATTCATGGCTTTTGTGTATTATAAAAAGATAAACAATAAAAAGTAAAAATTGCCTCACCGAGCAATCATTTTTTGGATGAGGGGGTCAGTCATCCCTTTTTGAAAACAGGCATAAGATGAAGGAAAATAATTTAAAAAAAAACTATAAAAAAAAAAATAACGAAGATCAGTTGCAAAGGTGCATCTGGTGCAAGAAGCAGAGTGCGGTGGTAGAGAACCCTACCAAAGATGGATTAGAATGACCTAGAGCTCAGAATAATGGATGGACTATTATTAATTTGCCTTTATTGGCAGGAGTCTGTTAACCAATCACGCCAGTTCCTGACCCAGTGGCTCTACATTATTTGCTCCTTTTTGGAGCAGAGGAGGGAACCAGAGTAGCCGGAAGGAACACAAAATCCATTTGTATGTGGATAGTCATCATAGATGGACTGTGCTGGGGGCTATTAAAGGCTTGACACCACTTACCCCATTTGTGGCTTCTGCAGAACCCCCACAATCCTCTGTATCCGATCCATAGCCACGCTCTGCTGGAAGCTGCTCAGCCCTGAAAGCACAGAACACATACGGTTTACATAAACGTTAATGTGTCGACAGCTGCATTTGGTTGTCCCTTCCTGCACTGCTGGTTCTGACTCTTGAAACCATGCAGCCAAAGAGTAATGTTTTTTTTCAGTTAATAGTGCTGCTCCAGCAGAATTCTGCACTGAAATCCATTTTTCAAAAGAGCAAACAGATTTTTTTATATTTAATTTTGAAATCTGAAATGGGGCTAGACATAGTGTCAGTTTCCCAGCTGCCCCCAGTCATGTGACTTGTGCTCTGATAAACTTCAGTCACTCTTTACTGCTGTACTGCAAGTTGGAGTGATATCACCTCCTCCCTTTCCCCCCAGCAGCCAAACAACAGAACAATGGGAAGGTAACCAGATAGCAGCTCCCTAACACAAGATAACAGCTGCCTGGTAGATCTAAGAACAGCACTCAATAGTAAAATCCAGGTCCCACTGAGACACATTCAGTTACATTGAGTAGGAGAAACAACAGCCTGCCAGAAAGCAGTTCCATCCTAAAGTGCTGGCTCTTTCTGAAAGCACATGACCAGGCAAAATGACCTGAGATGCACCTACACACCAATATTACAACTAAATACACTTACTGGTTCAAGAATGAAATTTTATATTGTACAGTGAATTATTTGCAGTGTAAACAGTGTCATTTAGAGATAAAAACTACATCATAAAAATCATGACAGAAAACCTTTAACCTCTTGGTGCTACTGGCCCTTTAATCCCGAGTCAGGGTAGGCTGCGCTGCCAGAAATGCCACCAACCGCGCATTCTGAGCCACTTATTGACTGATCCCTGATGCTCCTGTTATCGCATTTCCTTCAGATGGAAACTGCAACCCGATGCATTAATGAAGCATTAACATTTGAAACCGGCCCTATCATTTGTTTGGATCAAAGGCTGCTGAGTTGAGGACACTGGTTATACCTGATGCCGAATTTATGGCTCCCCCCAACAACCAATCAATCTTCATTTATTTTTATGTCTAGACAGACTTGAAAGCTGCTCAAATTAAACGGACTCAGATAGTAGCAGATAATAGCACAGGAGACCACTCAGATACATAATGAAACCTATAAATTATTCCCATGGTAACATTTCAGTACAGACACCAGAAGGGCTACAGGAAAAAAAATATATGTACCTTTATCATAACGTCCTTTCTTAAGTCCATTTAGAAGGTTTGTCAGAGGTTTTATAAAGCCCTGAAGTTCTTGACACTGTAAAAAAAAAGGTGAAAAAAAATAGACACAGTTGACATAGATCCCACTTGATCCCCATTGTTGCTCTGCTTTATGGCAGCTGAGATTCTAGCTATCTGTATAACAGAACATTCTGTCCCAGTGGCTGCACAGATCCTATTTGATCCCCATTGTAAGCAGCAGTCCTGTCCTGCTTTATGGCAGCTGAGATTCTAGCTATCTGTATAACAGAACATTCTGTCCCAGTGGCTGCACAGATCCTATCTGATCCCCATTGTAAGCAGCAGTCCTGTCCTGCTTTATGGCAGCTGAGATTCTAGCTATCTGTATAACAGAACATTCTGTCCCAGTGATTGCACAGATCCTATCTGATCCCCATTGTAAGCAGCAGTCCTGTCCTGCTTTATGGCAGCTGAGATTCTAGCTATCTGTATAACAGAACATTCTGTCCCAGTGGCTGCACAGATCCTATCTGATCCCCATTGTAAGCAGCAGTCCTGTCCTGCTTTATGGCTGAGATTTGAGGAAAGATTAATTCAGGAATTGTATTATTTTTGTAAAATATACAAACCTTCTGTGCGAATATCCTGTCCCCTTCTGTCATTGGCACATTATTTTTCTGCCACCAGTTAGATGACATTTCTGCTTCCCTTTTCCATTGCCTTTTGAATCCATGTGGGGCCTCTATATTGGCCTCCTCTGAGCAGACAAAGAGTTTCTGTTGTGGCAACTGCCTGGTGCTGCTAACTGTCATGTGACGGCTTGCCGGGTTGTTTTGATTGGGGCACAAGATCCTCCCCGCTATCTCCTCAGGGTCCTGCCCGGACCTCGGCTGCCATTGAGACCTCCGCGCTTGGTACTCATTCTCCAGCCGTATCAACACCGGGTGGTCGGCGCTGCTCAGCCGGGAGTTTGGAATCATTGTCACTTTCCCATAATCCTCCTTGTCTTTTCTCGCTTCCTCCAGACCATCTGAAAAGAAGACGTCAAAGTCCACATAATCGGTGTCGTCCCGAGTGCTGGACAAGCTGCTGCCCGCAGATGTAATAGAGTCGTATGAAGACAGCAAATCGGAAGATTCTGTGTCCTCCATCATGGAATCAATTGCCTGGGGGGAAAGAAAAGCTCTGAATGATTAGGCATATACTGTAGTTATATCTGTCCTCCATTACCTAAATACTGGGGCATCTTCTTGCATATTCTGCTTTTCACTAAAATGCCATTGTTTTCTTTTACCTGTAATCCCTCCTCATCCCCTTCTTTTGCACAAAAACAGCACGTCGCAAGGAAACCCCCTGTTTACATAATGGAGCAATCCTGTAATTAGAGAGGTGATGGAATAGGAACCAAACAGCACCAGGTGAAAGGCAGCGGCATAAGGTTCTGTGCAAACTCAACTAACCTCCCTCCCTCAGCACTTGCTCTTATTTCATATTGGCAACTGCAAGGACTGTACTCGCATGTGCCAGCGGAGTTATACATATAATATCTTTATATCTCACATACCAAACCCCAATGTATCCTGCCAACTGCACAAAGGCTGCCCAGGACACTAAGTACTTGGGTAATATTCCGGGTAAGGTGATACAAGGGTACAATGATGTGACTGTGTAAAGGAGTGGCACAGCGGCTCGAAACAATGGGCTCTGACTAAGGAAAGCCGGCCATCAGCTTCCTGTGATCTTGGGCAAGTCCCTTTAAAGGATAAGTAAATCTTTAAAATAAGTGAATGTAATAAAAATTAACGAGAGAGCTATTCTATGCTCTTTTGCAAATACATTCATTATTTATTTATTGTTTATACCAAGATATTAAGGGATACATGTACTGTTAATATGAATGAATTGTGTTACAACAGCGCCACCTGCTGGTCAGTTTCCCACCAGTCTGACCACCAAGTAGTCAAGGAAGTTGTCAGGAGAAAGAAAGAGGCTGCTCTGATGTTCTTCTGCTTAGGAAAGATTTGAGAAATGTTTCTAATTATTTTCTTAAGCAGAAGAACATCAGAGCAGCCTCTTTCTTTCTCCTGACAACTTCCTTGACTACTTGGTGGTCAGACTGGTGGGAAACTGACCAGCAGGTGGCGCTGTTGTAACAGAATTCATTGATATTAATGCATTTGGTAGTGTGTATTGTAAGGTAAGATGGTTCAGGGGTAGGGGCTGTAACTGTAGGGTAGTGTGTGTATAAAGAGATAAAAGGACTTGGGGAAGTGACTATATAAATACTGAAGGATCTCTGGGGAGGAGATTTTGTTCCAGGTGCTGCCACTACTATGCACCTTCACTAACTGGAGGATATGACTCCTATTAGCATGAAAGAAAGGCAATAATTGGTGAAGTCATTATTCACTTTCCCACTCATCCTCTGATTTAGTGCTGCTTAGTCATCCGGGCCCAGTGAGAAATCTCCAGCCTTTGGAATGTGCCGTGCACACACGTTTGCTCATGTTTGGGTTCTGAGTGGGCGCAACGTCTGTGAGTCTCTGGGTGGCATTTAGTGTGGTTTCCGGATATAAATATATATGAAAAGGGGCCCCCAAACAGGCCAGTTAAGGGCACACGCTCCAGAGAGGGAGGCTATAAAAAAAACAACAATATATATATATATATATATATATATATATATATATATATATATATATATATATATTCTACATATTTTTATTTATAGCTTTCCTCTCTGGAGCGTGTGCCCTTAACTGAAATATTTGGGGTCCCCTGTATATATATATATATATATATATATATATGGGAAACTCATTATTCAGAAAGTTCCAAACTATGGAAAGGCCATCTCCCATAGACTCTATTATATCCAAATAATCCAAATTCTAAAAAAAATTATTTCCTTTATCCAAATAACAACAGCCCCCCCAGTGGCCTTACTATACAAGAATGGTTTCACAGAAATTGAGAACAGAAGAATGGGCAACATCTGGCACTGCAGTGGTTACAAACTGACCTGTGCCAATATCATATGAGCTGCCCCTGCTATAGAGAAATCTCTGAATGGAAGCTAAACTGTGCAATGGATACTTTCTCTTTAAAGGGATACTGTCATAAGATTTTTTAAACACATCAGTTAATAGTGCTGCTCCAGCAGAATTCTGCACTGAAATCCATTTCTCAAAAGAGCAAACAGATTTTTTTATATTTAATTTTGAAATCTGACATGGGGCTAGACATATTGTCAGTTTCCCAGCTGCCCCCCGTCATGTGACTTGTGCTCTGATAAACTTCAGTCACTCTTTACTGCTGTACTACAAGTTGGAGTGATATCACCCCCTCCCTTTCCCTCAGCAGCCAAACAACAGAACAATGGGAAGGTAACCAGATAGCAGCTCCCTAACACAAGATAACAGCTGCCTGGTAGATCTAAGAACAACACTCAATAGTAAAATCCAGGTCCCACTGAGACACATTCAGTTACATTGAGTAGGAGAAACAACAGGCTGCCAGAAAGCAGTTCCATCCTAAAGTGCTGGCTCTTTCTGAAATCACATGACCAGGCAAAATGAGCTGAGATGCACCTACACACCAATATTACAACTAAATACACTTGCTGGTTCAGGAATGACATTTTATATTGTACAGTGAATTATTTGCAGTGTAATTTGGAAATAAAAACTACATCATAAAAATCATGACAGAATCCCTTAAAAGGGGTTGTTCACATTCCAACAATTTTTCAGTTCAGTTGTCTTCAGACTTTTTCCAATTATTTAAAATTTTTATATGTGTGATTGTTTTTATAATATTGAAGTGTAACGTGTCATGTTCCCCTTCTATAGCAGCTCTGGGAGGGGGGTCGCCGACCCTGTAAACTGTTCTAAATGGATGGTAAAAAAATAAAAAAAATGGAAAGTCGTTGGAAAAATTCTTTATTTCTGATGAATTATCTGAAACTAACTGACCTGAAAAAAGTGTTGGAAGCAGAACAACCCCTTTAAGAACAGATAAAGCTAAAGGAGGCAAAAGTCAGGGCAGGGCATTCAGGGCTGGAATGTACTGGGAGCAGCAGACTCCTGGTTTATTAGTGTTTTTTTATCCTGATACATTAGATCAGTACTGTGGCTGCACCACATTCAAGGAAGAGATGCTACAATTCCTTAAAGGGGATGTTAACCCAAATATGAAACGCTGCCAAAATAAAGGAAATGTTATTCTAAGCAACTTTACATTATACTGTATACTTTCATTCTTGAAACAGTGTAGCAGAAGTCGGTTCTCCTCGCTGGTCTGTTAACCAGATTGCTTCTGCTACATTTTTCAGGAGTCAGAGGCAGGAGTGCACAGAATAGAGTCCTGAGGGATAACCAATTTCTAACCCGGACCCGACCCAAACCTGAACCGCAACCTGCATATTTACTCCACTTTGATCCGCTGCCGGTAGGGTTGCCACCTGGCCGGTATTTTACTGGCCTGGCCGGTAAAAATGATGGCTGATCCCAATGTTATTAATAGGGAAAAAAGATAAATATATAGGAAAGCCGGTATTTTTTCCCAGAAAAGGTGACAACCCTAGCTGCCAGACCCACAACTGTCTTATGTGAAAACTGACCCGCTGACCACCATAAAAAAAAAAACGATTTTTTTGCGGGTAACCCACGGGTACCCGACCCGCTGCAGGGCTCTAGCACAGAAAATAAACAGACAGGCACTGCCTCCTGTAGCATTTCCATTTACACATGGATTTCTAAACAGGTTTTGGGTGGAGCTGTCCTTAAATGTCCTCATGTTGTTGGTTCCCCCAGCTCCTCTCTCGGAGCAGTCGCTGTTGTACATCAGATGAAACAGAGGGAATATTGGTTTATTATTAACTCTGCCAGCAACAGGTTGGTGGGGGTCCTCTGTGAAATGATGAAATAGGTGTGATGTAATTGCAGACATGGCAATGACTATGGGGTCTGCTTCCTCTATAATTAAGTTAAAAAGGCAGGCAGGCAGGGATGGCGGTCCGGGTAAAGGTGATGCATCGTGTGGGGGGTTGGGGTCAGGGTGGGGAGGGGGCTGGGAATCAGTGGTCATGCGGAGGGCCTCTCTGAAGATTTGTTTTGGGATAGGGCCCAATGCCGGCTACACCTGCTGTAGACACCCTTCACTGCTACTCAGCACACTATACACCTAGAGAAACCCCCTCTAACCACCTAAAGACCCTCCTTACTACGATCTGCTGCTACAGACCCCACTCACCTCTGTATATACCTAAAGAGCACTCAGCTCAAGCTATTACTCTAGGAACCCCCAATTAACTCTATGCAACTCTGAACCCCCCCCCCCCCACTGTTCCATTCGCCTAAAGACCCCCAGTCCATTATTGCATCCAACACACCCTCCCTACCCCCTAAGCACCTAAAGACCCTTTCCATATTGTATGAACCTGAATATCCCCTTTAAGAAATCTCTGACCCCCGATCTACATACCTACAGAACCTGCTGTTCTCACTCTTCCCCCTTCTCATCTCTATGACTATCCCTATATCCCTTTACCTTCTGCACTGTGTATATTGGCTAGCAGGGTATAAAAATGGCAACCTTTATTAAAGGAGAAGGAAAGGCTAAAAGTAAGTAAGTTTTATCAGAAAGTTCTATATAAATACACCAGTAAAGCCTCAAAGTAATGCTGCTCTGAGTCCTCTGTCAAAAGAAACAGCACATTTCTTTCCTTCTATTGTGTACTCATGGGCTTCTGTATCAGACTTCCTGTTTTCAGCTTAAACCTCCAGGGCTAGGGCTTGAGCATGCTCAGTTTGCTCCTCTATCCCTTTCCCCTCCCTGCTGTAATCTGAGCCCAGAGCTATGATTGAACAGGGAGAGACTCAGGCAGGAAGTGATGTCACACCAAGCTAATATGGCAGCTGCTATCCTAAACAAACAGAGAGGGCTTCTAGAGCTTTTTACTCAGGTATTGTAAAACATTCTGCAGAATATTCCTTCTCTTTTAAACTCTCAGCTTGCAAGAGCAGCAGGCTATACTTTATTTGTTGCTCTGAATCATAGACAAACCGCCCCTCAAGGATAATCAGGAAGATTATAGGGGCAATGTCACATTTTTAGCTCAGCTACACAATCACAAAATGACCCAGGGGCACACACGTCAGCCTTCACAAAAACCCAAGGGAACCCGTGGCCTTTAAGCTGATTATTTGAGCTGTAACTTTCAGAATCCCCCAAAAACTGCAGGGAGTTTCAGTACTACAATGCCACCAATGCATATTTGTGTCCTTAATATTCACTATTAGGATAATCTCAAAGAAGTCTATTGGAGGGGCCCAAAACATCCATATGCACCTCCACCCCATCTCCTCACTGAGGCTCCTAATGACAATGTAAGTGCTTGTCCCTATGGGATATACCTGCACTTAATTCCAAAATCCATGTTAATATCTGTGCACAGATATCAGGGGGTCTCCGGGATTAAGCTGTGTGCAAATCCCCCCAGAGAATTGAAAAGGGGGTGCAAATGTAGCGCAGTAAATGGGCAGATGTAGAGCACAATGAAGCTGAAGCAGAAATGGGAGAAGGGTGGGCAGGGGGTGTCCATGTAAACTACAAACGCACCGACGGGTCACTCACCTCCTGTCTGTCTGTATCTCTAGTAATCTCTCAGGATTGTGCTTGCTGTCTATTTGGTGTATCAGCACTCTCAGCAGATGGATAGCCTCCCCCCTGTCACTGGGTGCCTCCTTGCACCTGCTTTGTGTCTCCCCACTGGCACCACCCATGAATTTCTTTGTATATGTCTCTTGCTGGCTCTGTCTCACGTTGGCTCTGTCTCTTGCTCGCTCTGTCTGTGCTGTCGGCCTCTCCCAGCCTGATGTCTCTGCTGTACACTCTCAGGCTCTCTGTTTGTCTCTGTGCAGCTCTAGCTGTCTCTCAGTGTGTCTCTGAGACCTAACCATGTCACCTCAATGTACTACAATCTCTCTCCCAGTACCACAGTAGAGGTCTCGAAAGCTCTCACCCAAACTGAAGCCAATGGATCATTTATCTCTCCCAGGCTGGACAGAGAGCTTTATTATTTAGTGGATCTCACCTAAACTGAATGTCGCTGTTGTGCCCACTCTGTGTGACACCCTCTCTCCTAAACTGTCTATTACACAGTAGTCAGCGTTAAAAAAAAAAAAAGACACTTGTTCAACCTTTTGCTCAATCGCACCTGTGACTCAGTGTTTCTTTCCCACTCCGTGTGTTACTCTCCCACTCTCTCTGTCACAGCCTAAATATTTGGTATATGTTACTTTAGACTGTCCACACTGGATGTCCATATGAGTTTCTCCCTGTCTGTGAGTCTCAAGTGTATTTGTGGGTCCTGCCCTGTCTGTCTTACTGTAGGACACAGTAACTCCAAGGCTGTCTTATTGTATGTGTTGGTATGTCTCATCAGGTCGTGTATTGCAGTACAAGTACAAGTGGGCAGTAGAAATCTATTTGAGGTTGTCTATCTCATTGTATGTCTTTAGCATATGTCTCTTCAGTTCTATGTGACTCAGTGTAAATATCTCAGTATCTCTCCAATGATGGGTGTCTAGTATGCAGACCCGGACTGGCAATCTGTGGGTTCTGGCAAATGCCAGAGGGGCTGCTATAAGGTGCCATAGAAAGTCAGTATTTAGTGGACTGGTGGGGGCTGTTTGGGCCTCTGAGTAGCTGAAATTCCAGGGCCTATTTTAATTCTCAGTCCGGACCTGCTAGTATGTCTCTGTGGGTCTCATTAGAAATCCAAGGCTCATAAACTCTGTATGTCTCTCCAGAGCTGTATATCCCAGTGTATCTCTCTCTATGCCTCTGTATGTCTCTCCAGAGCTGTATATCCCTATATGTCTCACTTGGGGGTCATTTATAAACACTGCGCAAATTTGCGCCTGGGCAGTTACCCACACAGGGCCGGCCTTAGGCCAATTGGGCCCCGCACCTCTGGGGGCCCCACACTGCCCCTTTCCTTTCTATTTTGTGCCTGTATGCCCTTATTTTCCTAAATACTTGCTGTGTCAGTAGCCAGCAACACTTTGTCTAGGGGCCCGCCAACATGGTCCCAATTGGGCCCCACATTTGATAGGATCAGCCCTGTACCCACAGCAACCAATCAGATGTTTGCTTCCATTGTTTTCCTTGTAGCTGTCTGGAAAAATCGAATTACTGATTGGTTGCTATGGGTTACTGCCCAGGTGCAAATTTGCCCAATGAGCCCCACTATGTCTCTCCAGAGCTGTATGTCTCAGTGCATATCTCTGTGGGTCTCAGTATGTCTCACCAATGCTGTGTGTCTCATTTAAGTCTGGGTGTCTCTTGCATTTCTTACCTTCTTAAGTCTCTCCAAGGTTGAATGTCTCTTATATCCTTGTTGGTCTCAGGTGAGGTCTCTACAAGCCTGGCTGCATCTTATGTCTCTGTGGGTCCCAGTTTGAGTCTCTCCAAGGCTGCTTGTCTCTTCTGTTCTCAGTAAAGTCTCTCCAAGGCTGCTTGTCTCTTCTAATCCCTGTGGGTCTGTGTATGAATCTCAGGCTGGGTATTTCTATGATAGGACTCTCAGCTGGTACCTAAGTGAAGTCTCAGTGCTGGACTCGCTGTAAGTCTCTGTGCAGTGTCAGTCTCAGCGTCTCCTCCCCGGGTGCCGAGTCTCTTTCATACAAACACGTGTAGCCCGGCACGTGCCTCCCCCTGTGCGCCCAGATCGCCATCGCTCATTGGTCGGTGTCTTCCCCACCCGTCCAGCTTAACGTCACTCACGCGCATTCTCATTGGTTCTCGGGTAGAGGAGGCAGGGAAAGAAATCTGATTGGTAGAGTAGCATCACCATTGCCTCGCCCTTACATGTGGGCTCAGTCAGTAGCGGGGACGCAGCCTTAGTGCAATGTGATGGGCATGGCGGGGGCGGAGTCATGGACGGAACAAGGGGAGGGGCAAAGACTCCAGAGACGGGAAAGAGGCTGGACTGCGGAGGTGGGCTACAGCGTTAGAATGTGCTAATGGGCGGGGCCAATTGGGGTTAGCGGTTTAGGAGAGGGGTGGGGCGTGGCAGCGCGAGGGGTTATGGAAGGACAGATGAGAGGGATGGGCCTAGCGGTGCAGTTGGGGAGTTGGAAGCAAGGCTACTTATTTAAAGCCCAGGCGGGTTTTGAAAGCACAAACTAGCCAAGTGCGGCTTTGGGCTACTTGTTGGGCCTTTTTCTGGTTTGTACTTTGGTAACCAGCCAAGGTTTTTTCTTGCCCTAATGTCCCGAGCCTGTGTCTCCCAGTGCATGTTGGGTAATGTAGTTTTTGTCTAACAGTTTGCCGACTGCCGAGTCTAGTGTAAGACTACAATTCCCAGCATGCAACGGGCCTGACCAGATTTGGGCTCTGACTGTACCCCCAGTCTCCTGTCACATGACTTTCCTCAATTTCAGACAATTTTGGGGCACAAATCTGCCGGCCACCAAAATGTCTTGAGTTTGAGCTGTTTTACCAATATTTATTGAATTTGTATATGAATTATGGGGCCCCTACACCCCCCGAGCCCCCGCTGTACTTACCCCCCTGCTGACCGGTCAGTCTGTCCCATTTCTCCCTTTCTATGACATTCTGAAGTTGTTCCCACAGCAGCTGCCTGGGTTAAACCACTGGCCAAGAGGCTGCTATTTGCTCAAGGGCCCCTGTACAGTACAGCCTAACCTCAAGTGCCTCTGGGATGGCTCATCTACTTAGAACCTGACCTCAGGGGCCCCTGCTATGGCTCCTGTACAGTAGAACCTGACCTTATGGCCCTCTAGGCTTGGCCTGATTCCTGTAGTGTACAACCTGACCTCAGGGGCCCCAGATTGGCTCCTTTACAGTAAAACCTTACCTCAAGGGTCCCTGGGATGGCCCTATACTGTAGAACCTGATCTCAAGGGCCACTGGGTTGGCTCTTTTACAGTAAAAAGTAGGGATGCACCGAATCCACTTTTTTGTATTCGGCCGAACCCCAGAATCCTTTGCAAAAGATTCGGCCGAATACCGAACCGAATCTGAACCTTAATTTGCATATGCAAATTAGGGATGGGAAGGTGAAAACATTTTTTACTTCCTTGTTTTGTGACAAAAAGTCACGTGATTTCCCTCCCCGCCCCTAATTTACATATGCAAATTAGGATTCGGATTCGGTTCGGCCGGGCAGAAGGATTCGGCCGAATCCGAATCCTGCTAAAAAAGGCCGAATCCTGGCCGAATCCCGAACCGAATCCTGGATTCGGTGCATCCCTAGTAAAAAGTGACCTCAAGGGCCCCTGGCATGGCTCCTGTACAGTAGAACCTGACATTATGTACCTCTAGGCTTGTCCTGGCTCCTGTAGTGTAGAACCTGACCTCAGGGGCCCCAGATTGGCTCCTTTACAGTAAAACCTTACCTCAAGGCCCCCTGGGTTGGCTCCTATACTGTAGAATCTGACCTCAAGGGCCCTTGTTATGGCTCCTATACTATAGAACCTAATCTCATTGTATTGCTTGGCCTGGCTCCTGTAGGCTAGGACCTGACCTCAAAGGCCACTGGGTCGGCTCTTTTACAGTAAAATGTGAACTCAAGGGCCCCTTGCATTGCTCCTGTACAGTAGAACCTGACCTTGTGGCCCTCTAGGCTTGGCCTGGCTCCTGTAGTGTAGAACCTGTCCTCAAGGGCCCCTGGTTTGGCTTCTATACTGTAGAATCTGACCTCAAGGGTGCCTGATACGGTAGAACCTGATCTCAGGGGCCTGCTTGGCCTGGCTCCTGTATGGTAGAACTTGACATCAAGGGTCACTGGGTTTGCCCTTTTACAGTAAAACCTGAGGTCAAGGGCCCTGGTGAGAGACAGTAGTAGAGCAGCTAGAGGAGCACCAGTAAGATGGGAGGAAGGGGTCAGTACTGTGACAGTAAGTCACCAGTCAGGGACACAATAATGGGACAAGGGATTGGATTGGTTCTTGTTCTGCATAAGGCAGTACCTTACAGGGGCCTTTGGTTTGTGCCACTACAATTCTCCCTTTTGTCCTTTAACAAATCAGTTAAATTAATTAAACACCATTTGCCTGTGTTCTATTTCCCTTTCCTCATTTTTCCCTTCATCCCTTATATTTCCATGTGCAGAGTCAATCCCCCTGGGTTGAATATTAATCACAGGCAGAGGGGAGCCTGGATCTCAGCAGCACCGCGGGGTTTCAAGGGGAACTAGTTACAGGGCAACCCTTTTGAAATAAAACAAAGCGGTGATACCTTTATTGGCTAACTAAAATAATCAAAGCAAGCTTTCAGAACATTTTAGTTTCAAGCTGATTATTGTACAACAACTTTTCCTGCAGTTACACAAGGGAACTAGATGACTCCAAGCAAAGCTGAATGATGAGAGACAGAGATAGCGGCACATGTTTCTGTAACGAAATACAGGAATAACAGCAATCAGATTGATGAATGGGCCAATGAAACTGCCCACTCTCATTCACACTCCAATCAGAGCCCAGAAGCTCCCTTTAACCACGCCCACCCATGTCCAAGGCCAGCCAATCACGCTAACACCCAGTGCTGCTTATCTAATAGTGTGTGAGCGAATTTGCTGAGTGTGTGCGGAGCAGTCCCATGGCTTCAACGCACGCTCTGCCCAAAGACCCAGGATTACTCTTTGTGCTCCCACAGCTACAATGTACCTACCGGATTGGAAATATTACTTGTGCTTGGAAAATGTTAGGTAACAGCTGTGTTATATGCACATTCTAGCGTAACAGGGTGACTATGCACAACATAAAGATAATGTGGTCTAGTGTCCCTTCAATTACACTGAAATAACAGCATTGGCATTGCTTAAACTCCTACATACATACAGAGTTCTGTACATATTCATATAGTTAAATACAGCGCCGGATTTAATTTCTGGGCGCCCCTAGGCCGCGCGGTCCGAAAAGGCGGCCGCACGGTCTTAGCGCCTGCCTTCCCAACGCTCCGCCGAACAAACGCCGGCGCAGCTGGTGTAGTTCAACGGGGACGCGAACGTCCCCATAATGCGGCTGGGCGGCATGCCGCCCCTATTTTTTGGCCGTCCTAGGCCCAGGCCTATGCGGCCTTGCTGCAAATCCAGACCTGGTTAAATATACTCCTGTACATAAACAGATATATCAATATAATAATCTCTGGGAAGGGAGTGTGACTGTGGGATAGCAGGTATAGTAGGGAGAGATGGTGTCTATAGTAACAGTGGGATAATAGTCTCTGGGAAGGGAGTGTGACTGTGGGATAGCAGGTATAGTAGGGAGAGATGGTGTCTATAGTAACAGTGGGATAATAGTCTCTGGGAAGGGAGTGTGACTGTGGGATAGCAGGTATAGTAGGGAGAGATGGTGCCTATAGTAACAGTGGATAATAGTCTCTGGGAAGGAAGTGTGACTGTGGGATAGCAGGTGTAGTAGGGAGAGATGGTGCCTATAGTAACAGTGGATAATAGTCTCTGGGAAGGAAGTGTGACTGTGGGATAGCAGGTGTAGTAGGGAGAGATGGTGCCTATAGTAACAGTGGATAATAGTCTCTGGGAAGGGAGTGTGACTGTGGGATAGCAGGTATAGTAGGGAGAGATGGTGCCTATAGTAACAGTGGATAATAGTCTCTGGGAAGGGAGTGTGAATGTGGGATAGCAGGTGTAGTAGGGAGAGATGGTGCCTATAGTAACAGTGGGATAATAGTCTCTGGGAAGGGAGTGTGACTGTGGGATAGCAGGTATAGTAGGGAGAGATGGTGCCTATAGTAACAGTGGATAATAGTCTCTGGGAAGGGAGTGTGACTGTGGGATAGCAGGTATAGTAGGGAGAGATGGTGCCTATAGTAACAGTGGATAATAGTCTCTGGGAAGGGAGTGTGACTGTGGGATAGCAGGTATAGTAGGGAGAGATGGTGCCTATAGTAACAGTGGATAATAGTCTCTGGGAAGGGAGTGTGACTGTGGGATAGCAGGTATAGTAGGGAGAGATGGTGCCTATAGTAACAGTGGATAATAGTCTCTGGGAAGGGAGTGTGACTGTGGGATAGCAGGTATAGTAGGGAGAGATGGTGCCTATAGTAACAGTGGGATAATAGTCTCTGGGAAGGGAGTGTGACTGTGGGATAGCAGGTATAGTATTGTGAGATGGTGCCTATAGTAACAGTGGGATAATAGTCTCTGGGAAGGGAGTGTGACTGTGGGATAGCAGGTATAGTAGGGAGAGATGGTGCCTATAGTAACAGTGGATAATAGTCTCTGGGAAGGGAATGTGACTGTGGGATAGCAGGTATAGTAGGGAGAGATGGTGCCTATAGTAACAGTGATCAATGTGAAGCTTACGGCCTCTTGGTACAAAATAGAAAGCCATCTCATAAATTGCAAGGAATTCCTGGATGTGTTAAAGTTGCTCACAAGTACCAATGATTTACCTGATAAAAGGCCTCAGCCTCGTCCAAGGATAGGAAGTAGCACCTAATGGTATGAGCTTTTGCGTAATTCTAGGGCCTAGTTCAGTATGCCAAATTGGACAGATGACAATAAAGTGCTTAAAGCAGTGTAGCAAAAAGTATCTTTGGAAGAAGCTTCCAGTCGTTATTGAGAAGGGCAGTAGGCCTCCAGTTCTCAACTTTGGACCCTTACATTTGAAAAGCAAGGTCAAACAGAAAGGGTAACCTTCCCGGCTGTCTCTAAAGATCTCCAAGAGAATTAGCGCCACTTTATCTTTACAGTCTACATAAAATTTAGCTGTTACGTTGAGGTTTCTTGGAGGTTTCTCTTTAACTAAGCAATAAATAGCAGGTTTGACTTCACTGCTGTTACTAGGTGGTATCAAGTTATGACCCAATGGAGTTATAGACCCTGGTCCCTTCTTTTATGCTCCATGGGGCAATGGGTGGGGTTCATCTAAAAAGTAGGGATGCACCGAATCCACTATTTGGGATTCGGCCGAATCCCCCAATCCTTGGTGAAAGAATTGTCCGAATACTGAACTGAATCCTAATTTACATATGCAAATTAAGGGCAGGAAAGGAAAAAATAGAAAAAATTCTTCTTTTGTAACGAAAAGTCACTTGATTCCCCTACCTGTCCCTAATTTACATATGCAAATTAGGATTCGGCTCAGCCAGGCATAAGGATTCGGCTGAATCCGAATCCTGCTGAAAAAGGCTGAATCCCAAACCGATAAAAATAATTTTATTGGTAGAAAATTTAAAAATATAGCTGCATCTCCAACCACCCTACGTGTTTCACACTCCTTTATGGCGCTTAATCTGAGCCCATGAATAAGCGCCCTAAAGGAGTGTGAAACGCGTAGGGTGGTTGGAGATGCAGCTATATTTTTAACTTTTCTACCAATAAAACTATTTTTTAATTGAACATCTCTGGTCCTGTGGATCCGTTCAAATGCCGGTCAGCTCTGCTTCCATTTACTTTGCTGTACCGCTCCCTAAAGCTGGGGGTCTGGGGCTGGTGCAGCCGGACCACTTCCACTGCTTGGTGAGTTACTTTACATTTCATTCTGGAGCACCTTGTTCTCCGCTAACTACTTAAACTGTATATAGTCCTTAAAGGATAAGTAAACCTTTAAAACAAGTGAATGTAAAATTGATGAGAGTGCTATTCTAAACACTTTTGTAATTTACATTCATTATTTATTCTTTTTTCCTTCCAAGATATTAAGGGATACATGTACTGTTAATATGAATGAATTTTGTTACAACAGCGCCACCTGCTGGTCAGTTTCCCACCAGTCTGACCACCAAGTAGTCAAGGAAGTTGTCAGGAGAAAGAAAGAGGCTGCTCTGATGTTCTTCTGCTTAGGAAAGATTTGAGAGAGATTTCTAATTATTTTCCTAAGCAGAAGAACATCAGAGCAGCCTCTTTCTTTCTCCTGACAACTTCCTTGACTACTTGGTGGTCAGACTGGTGGGAAACTGACCAGCAGGTGGCGCTGTTGTAACACAATTCATTCATATTAACAGTACATGTATCCTTTAATATCTTGGAAGGAAAAAAGAATAAATAATGAATGTAAATTACATTAAGTGTTTAGAATAACACTCTCATCAATTGTACATTCACTTACATTCACCAGCCTCGGGGTATAATAAATCACAAAAAGATTTTTTTTCCACTAAAAATTCAGATTAAATTTTTTCGAGTTTTTGGCATTCCGACTTTAATAAATAACCCCCTAAATGTTCTATACGCAGCCTCTGCTTGGTGTGACATATCAAGCAAACCTTTCATTTGGTTGTAGATGGGAATTATTGGGCTTATTTAGAAATGGCCACTAAGGGGCAGCATGATAAAGACAAACAATTTAGGGCTCATTTTAAAATATTTAACGTACTTATAGGGGGGATTTGTACTACTGCAATATATTACGGAGGATAATCTTGATTTATGAACCAGTGCAGAACACTGGCATAAATATCACAGTGGAGGGAAGGCTTGGGGAGACTGGGACAGGGTATGACTATTCTTCCTTCTCCAACCATCCGAACTGCTCCCACACATCCCAGTGTATAGGCACAAGGGGTCATGGCTCATACATTGTGGATGATGCCTGGCTAAGTCACATTACACTCCTGGGGGAGAACCTTTTCCTGTAGGTTGAGGGGTACCACCTGCTCTGATGTTCTTCTGCTTAGGAAAGATATGAGAATGTTTTTTTATTATTTTCCTCGTGATTTTTTAATAGGGGTGCACCGAATCCACTATTTTGGATTCGGCCGAACCCCCGAATCCTTTGTGAAAGAATTGGCCAAATACCTAGGGATGCACCGAATCCACTATTTTGGATTCGGCCGAACCCCCGAATCCTTTGTGAAAGATTCAGCCGAATACCGAACCAAATCCGAATCCTAATTTGCATATGCAAATTAGGGGTGGGAAGTGAAAAATAATTTAACTTCCTTGTTTTGTGACGAAAAGTCACGCTATTTCCCTCCCCACCCCTAATTTGCATATGCAAATTAGGATTCGGTTCGGCCGGGCAGAAGGATTCGGACGAATCCGAATCCTGCTGAAAAAGGCTGAATCCTGGCCGAATCCCGAACCAAATCCTGGATTCGGTGCATCCCTACAAATACCAAACCTAATCCGAACCCCAATTGCATATGTAGATCAGTGAGGGGAGGGAAAAAGAGAGCCGTATACAAAGTCTAGAAATATTTATAATCACTTAAGCCTAAGTAATTATGCAGGCTGAGGCAAGCCCATTAAGGACAGAGACACACGGTCAGATTCGGGGAGAATAGTCACCAGCGACAAATCTCTTCTTCTGGCGACTAATCACCCTGAACTGCCTTCCCGCCGGCTAGAATGTAAATCGCTGGCGGGACGGCACTCTGAGCTTTCGTTTTTCGAAGTCGCCCGAAGTTGCCTCACGACAACAGCCTGTGGGTCAATAGCTTTGCCCTACTGTTTGTACATTTCCATTTGCTGATAACTCTGCACTCCCCCAGAGACAATTGTGATCATTGGTCAGTGCAGGGCCAAATTGTAAAACATGCAGCCAAACTGCGCTGTCAAACATTGGCTTGTGTGTGGCCTTGATAGACAGAATGTCAGCTTCTTGTTATAGTTCTGTATCTATCCATCTGCTCCCTGCACCCATTTGACTATAAATGCCAGTCGCAGATTTACTAAATACAACTAAATCTATTTTCTGTGTAATAAAATCTTCCTGGGGCAAGTGACTAACAAAGACTGTTTGGTCTATAAACAGGCACTTATAATAAATAAGCTTTTTATTATATTGTTAATCTCTTATTCAAAACACCAGTGAGGGTTGAAAGGTTTATCTGTTTTGGGTGGAAGGGGCTTATCTTACATAGTTACATAGTTACATAGTTACATAGTTAGATCAGGTTGAAAAAAGACCAAAGTTCAACCCCTCCAAATGAAACCCAACATCCATACACACACACTGACGCCTCCATACTCTCACATAAAATATATATACTCATACAGTGTCGGACTGGGCCGGCGGGACACCGGGAAAAAACCCGGTGGGCCCCGGGCTCTTGTGGGCCCCGCCGGCCCAGATCCGCTACTTAGTTTGGCTGCGCGACCCCACTTTGTCGGGGGTCGCGGTAGAATTGAGGATCTGCGCATGCGCACAAAGGTATTTCTGCGTGCGTGCGCACAAGCGCGGCGCCGCACGCATGCGCACTGCTCCGGTGAAGCACGCCGGAGCGGCAGCGGGGCCCGGAGCGGGGCCCTGGGGCAATAGCCCCGGTGGGCCCGAAGCCCCCCAGTCCGACCCTGTACTCATACACTAACTATAGAGTTTAGTATCACAATAGCCTTTGACCTTATGTCTGTCCAAGAAATCATCCAAGTCCCTCTTATAGTCATTAACTGAATCAGCATCACAACATCACCCGGCAGTGCATTCCCCAACCTCACTGTCCTCACTGTGATGAACCCCCTACTCTGTTCCTTTAAATGAAACTTCTTTTCCTCTAGTCTGAAGGGGAGGGGCCTCTGGTACGTGATTCTCTTTATGGGTAAAAAGGTCCCCTGCTATTTGTCTATAATGTCCTCTAATGTACTTGTAAAGTCTAATCATGTCCCCTCACAAGCGCCTTTTTTCCAGAGAAAACAACCCCAACCTTGTCAGTCTCCCCTCATAATTTAACTCTTCCCTCCCTCTAACCAGTTTAGTTGCACTTAGTCTCTGCACTCTCTCCAGCTCATTTATATCCCTCTTAAGGACTGGAGTCAAAAACTGCCCCCATACTCCAGATGAGGCCTCACCAGGGACCTATAAAGAGGCAAAATTATGTTTCTATCACTTGAGTTTATGCCCTTTTTTATGCAAGAAAGAATTGTATTTGCTTTAGTGGCCACAGAATGACACTGCCTGGAATTAGACAACTTGTTATCCACAAAAATCTCCAGATCCTTCTCAGTTAAGGAAACTCCCAACACACTGCCATTTAGTGTGAAACTATTTCTGCCCAAGTGCATAACATGGATTACATTTTGGCAACCTCTGGCTACAGATTTTAAAAAAAAAATGGGGTACTGGTCACCCTGCTAGTTCCAGGGGTACCCAAGATACAGATAAACACCCCCAATCTCCCCCTAACTGACCTTCAGACTGGGCCCCCTTAGTTCACAACAAGGCTACGGATATATAGAAACATTGGGGTAACAGTCACCCTGCTATGGTTCCAGGGGTACCCAGGGCACAAATAAACACTCACCCCAAATCTCCCCCTAACTGACCTTCAGACTGGGCCCCTTAGCTCATAACAAGGTTACAGATATATAGAAACATTGGGGTGTCACCCTGCTATAGTTCCAGGGGTACCCAGGGTACAAATAAGCACTCACCCCAAATCTCCCCCTAACTGACCTTCAGACTGGGCCCCCTTAGTTCATAACAAGGTTACAGATATATAGAAACAATGGGGTAACAGTCACCCTGCTATAGTTCCAGGGGTACCCAGGGCACAAATAAGCACTCACCCCAAATCTCACCCTATTAAAAGTACTATCATTATTGAATTTAAAGGGCAAATAACAGACACAATATATTAGTGGAACCCCCTTGCCCTTTTCTAGCCTACCCGATGTTTCCGACACTTTTTTCATTCTCAGTGTTTGTTCATGTCTTTGACCTACTTCTGTATCCCGACGTTTTATTATTGTTAAATTTTAGGTTACGCTAATGAAAAAGCCTGTTTATCATTCAAGCCTTTGCCTGAAAGTCAGAATGAATAATTGCTGAAAAGAAGGACATTTCAGTAGAAAGAGATCCAGTAAGATTAATAATAATAATAATAATAATAATAATAATAATCATAATAATAATAGTAGCAGTGAAAATACAGGGGGCAGATTTGATATGGGGATCATACATTCCAGACAGAACCAATCCAGGGGGCCATTGAATTGGACAGGACACTTGGATTGATCTCCAATATTTTAAGCTTATAAAACACAGTTGCCTCGGACCTGTCACCTACACATAAAATGCTGCATAATGAAAGTCCATAGTAAATTAAACACGAACCACAACATTTTTTTTTCATTCAAACATCAAAACTGTTATAATGGTGTTTAAATATCTGAGCTGTCAATCAAATATTATCTGCCCCGCCTCTATGCTTGAGTTATAGAGGCGGGGCATTCGGGTTACTTTCACTTTCCATTCAGCACTTCCTGGATATCACTACCCTTCTCACATTGGCCCTTACCAAATCAGGCTCTATAATTATCTAGGGCACTGCACATGGGCATTAGGTTCCCCATTCTGGTGCATACACAAGATTTTGGGGTGATACACAATTTATCTTAATTACAGTGTCCACAACATGGTTCCTGCCTGCTTGCTTTGATTATGTAATTCCAAGAGTGAAGGAAACAAAATTTAAATAATAAATATAGTGTAAGTAAAGTTCATTTTACTCAACTTACATCATAGAAAGAATTTGGAATTATATCTTAGGGTGACAGGTCAATAGCAGCACAGTAGTATGATTGGATCGGCAACACGTAGGGCTGCCACACAGCCGGTATTTTACTGGCCTAGCCGGTAAAACACCTGCCGGTATTACAAATTTACCGGCAATGTAGCTGCCAGTAATTTGTAATACCCTTTACAAAAGCCCTTGCCCTCCAGTAAAAACTTACATTTCCTTTGGCTTCTGCGACGTGGCCCCGCTCATTTAGCGGGGCAACCCTGTGGTTCTGCCCCTTTTTGTGTCGCTGAATGCCGGCTCCGCCCCCTTTGCGTCACGGCCCGCCCTTTTATTATCCAATAAAGGGGCTTTTTAAAAGGTGGCAACCCTAGCAACATGGCTCAACCCATGGGCAGAGTTTGGATCAACCGTAATCAACTAAAGGAGCCTTGTATTTACCCAAACCCCCCAGACCCATGGGCTCTGGGAATATTCTAAAGGGGGGTTATGTTTCTAAGGGACAGGAGTGATGCCATGAGGCTCTTGGGGTGTGTGCGGTATCACCAGGGCTAGAACTAGGGGTAGGCAGAAAAGGCACGTGCCTAGGGCGCAAAGGGGTGCCAGGCACGTACCTCTTCTGACGCCTTCCCCTAGTTCGGACCGTTTTGTCCAGACACCAGAAGCTTCTCTGACGCTTGTGTTGTTCCGCTCACCTCCTCCTTTGCGCTAGCGCTGTAGGCAACGAAGTTGGCCGGGTTGCCTAGGGTTCCCGGCTGACTGGGCCCGGCACTGGCTATCACATGTGACTAAAAAGGAATTCTCTCCGTTGTCTATTCTCTCCGTTTCAGCCCACTATAGGATAGTGGGCTGAAACTGTCTGAACAGATATTGGGGAAGAAAATGAGCGGATAATGGGAAGACACAATCAAATCAGAGGTGGAGAGAAGAAGCAAAGAGAGAGGAAAGTGGGGAGACACAGTCTGATCATAGATTGGGGAGGAAGTAGAGAGATAGGAAATTGGGGGACACAGTCCAATCAGAGGTAGGGAAGAATCAGACAGAAATGAGAGAGGGCAGACCCAATCAGATCATAGCTGGGGGATCAGATAGGATTGAAGGGAAAGCACTGGGTCAGGGTTATGATAGGGGAGTAGTGAATGAAATAAACACTTATCCAGTTACAGCATACTGTGTATATTTAAATCCAGGGTTTCTTCCCTCTGTTTAGAAATCCCAGGTGAGTACAATGAGGCCAGTAGGGTTTCTAAGCCAGGGATTGACTTGTTGACACTTGTTTTGTGATATTTTCTATTATTTACAAAGGGAAGTGTTGCCCCTTTTAGTATTTCCCCCAATTCTGCAGTCAGTGGCATAACTATTGGGGGAGCACCTGCAGGGGAACCTGGAGCAATGGGAGCCAATAAGGAATATCAGAGGTGGTGGATGATTGAGCTCCCCAAGTCCAGAGCGAGGGTGGAGGAAGTCCAAAAATTATTTCTTGTTGAGGTCCAGGGGCAAGGATTTTACAGAAAGCAACCTGCTGCCATTACTTCCCAATCCTACATTTAAATTAATTGAACCTGGACATCCTTCATTGTAGTAACATTTACTACCAGTTTAGCAGGGAAGACAACATATACACCAAATTAACAGTGTTTTCTCCCAAGTATGACTAAAGGGACGCATACCGAAAATATGGAAACCCCAAGAGAAAAAGTGTTCCAAGCTAATGATTATAAAACTAAAAAGGGTTTATTTGGACATAGAGAGCCTAACGCATTTTGTGCCTAATGGGACACTTATTCATATGCTTATTTCAAATAACTTTTTTTTGGACTACTCCAACACCTCTATAAGTTTGTTGATCCTACTAAATTGGAACAAGCCCAATTCATGTGGGTAAGGAATGCCACATGGCCCCAAATGCATTTTAATAGTTGGTACGGGGTCGGACAATGATTGGTGATCGGGGTATGGCCTGCCGAATGTCTGAACAGAGCTCTGGCTATTCTCCATAAAATAGGGTAATAAGGCAACTGTTCTGACAATTTTTATTTATAGGTAGAATAACTCTCTCTCCCTGTGCCCCCCCAGCAGGAATAATGAGCAGGATCTCTGTTAATCTCAGGGGGTGGCAGTTATTGTCATTTCTTAAGCAGGAAGTGGGACGGAGATGTCAATCAGCTAATTACAAGTTACTATTGTTTTCTGTCAATATGTCGTTTGCTCTGAGTGTTTGAGTCATTTGGCAAAAATTGCTGTTTATTTGCCGGGAAGGTTTATTGGAAAAGGGAACAAAGTCCATTTAGGTTGTTCTAGAGCCGGTTGACAGCATTTATAGAGGTAGAAAAAAATCCCCGGTGTTTTAAGTGTAAATACTGGATTATTTTATGGTGTGTTAGCAATAAAAAGTCAGTTTGTTAGATTTATTAAGGTCACAGGCTGCGGGTTAATAACGCTGTTGATCTGCTGAACTGAGCAGCAAAGCAACTGATTATGGAGGTGCTGCATTGTGGCCCTTTGGTCTCCCCTACATGGCAGCTGGGTTAGTTGAGAATTGGGGAAATGATATATTATATATGCAAATGCATGTATTCACAACAACAGGAGTTTTTAGTTACAAAGTTATGATCATAAAATTGGTAAACCAAATCTGGTTTACCAATTTTATGATCATAACTGTGTAACTAAAAACCCCTGTTTTTGTAAACACGTGCATTTGCATAAATATTGGCTTTCTTATAAAAAAAGGGACAGGGAATGTGCATTGATCAATCCCCCTTCTTTTTCTCTATGTTTGTAGTTAATTTGGCCAGATCAGTCGTACTTCCATTGTTTTTATATATATATATTTTACTTGGAGTGCTCTCACAACCCCCCTTCTTTTGCAAATATATATATATATACCCACCCAAGGGTCTATGTATACTCTCTGATACAAACATACCCCTTTAAATCAAGGTGTTTTCTCATTTACTATAGACACCATCTCTCCCTACTATACCTGCTATCCCACAGTTACACTCCCTTCCCAGAGACTATTATCCACTGTTACTATAGACACCATCTGTCCCTACTATACCTGCTATCCCACAGTCACACTCCCTTCTCAGAGACTATTATCCACTGTTACTATAGGCACCATCTCTCCCTACTATACCTGCTATCCCACAGTCACACTCCCTTCTCAGAGACTATTATCCACTGTTACTATAGACACCATCTCTCCCTACTATACCTGCTATCCCTCTGTCATACTCCCTTCCCAGAGACTATTATCCACTGTTACTATAGACACCATCTCTCCCTACTATACCTGCTATCCCACAGTCACACTCCCTTCTCAGAGACTATTATCCACTGTTACTATAGACACCATCTCTCCTACTATACCTGCTATCTCACAGTCACACTCCCTTCCCAGAGACTATTATCCACTGTTATTATAGACACCATCTCTCCCTACTATACCTGCTATCCCACAGTCACACTCCCTTCCTAGAGACTATTATCCACTGTTACTATAGACACCATCTCTCCCTACTATACCTGCTATCCCACAGTCACACTCCCTTCCCAGAGACTATTATCCACTGTTATTATAGACACCATCTCTCCCTACTATACCTGCTATCCCACAGTCACTCTCCCTTCCCAGAGACCATTATCCACTGTTACTATAGGCACCATCTCTCCCTACTATACCTGCTATCCCACAGTCACACTCCCTTCCCAGAGACTATTATCCACTGTTACTATAGATTCCATGTCTCCCTACTATACCTGCTATCCCACAGTCACACTCCCTTCCCAGAGACTATTATCCACTGTTACTATAGGCACCATCTCTCCCTACTATACCTGCTATCCCACAGTCACACTCCCTTCCCAGAGACTATTATCCACTGTTACTATAGACACCATCTCTCCCTACTATACCTGCTATCCCACAGTCACACTCCCTTCCCAGAGACTATTATCCACTGTTACTATAGGCACCATCTCTCCCTACTATACCTGCTATCCCACAGTCACACTCCCTTCCCAGAGACTATTATCCACTGTTACTATAGATTCCATCTCTCCCTACTATACCTGCTATCCCACAGTCACACTCCCTTCCCAGAGACTATTATCCACTGTTACTATAGGCACCATCTCTCCCTACTATACCTGCTATCCCACAGTCACACTCCCTTCCCAGAGACTATTATCCCACTGTTACTATAGGCACCGTCTCTCCCTACTATACCTGCTATCCCACAGTCACACTCCCTTCCCAGAGACTATTATCCACTGTTACTATAGACACCATCTCTCCCTACTATACCTGCTATCCCACAGTCACACTCACTTCCCAGAGACTATTATCCACTGTTACTATAGACACCGTCTCGCCCTACTATACCTGCTATCCCACAGTCACACTCCCTTCCCAGAGACTATTATCCACTGTTACTATAGACACCATCTCTCCCTACTATACCTGCTATCCCACAGTCACACTCACTTCCCAGAGACTATTATCCACTGTTACTATAGGCACCGTCTCTCCCTACTATACCTGCTATCCCACAGTCACACTCCCTTCCCAGAGACTATTATCCACTGTTACTATAGACACCATCTCTCCCTACTATACCTGCTATCCCACAGTCACACTCACTTCCCAGAGACTATTATCCACTGTTACTATAGGCACCGTCTCTCCCTACTATACCTGCTATCCCACAGTCACACTCCCTTCCCAGAGACTATTATCCACTGTTACTATAGGCACATCTCTCCCTACTATACCTGCTATCCCACAGTCACACTCCCTTCCCAGAGACTATTATCCACTGTTACTATAGACATATCTCTCCCTACTATACCTGCTATCCCACAGTCACACTCCTTTCCCAGAGACTATTTTCCCATGCTAAGTTAGCATAATATGGTCAACTTTGTAGAAGCAATATTATGATATAGACGTTACAGTAAAGGATTTATTTAACTAATTACATTTGTCCCTGAAAATGGGTATTAAGAAAATATGGGGAGAGATATAAATCCAGATAGATCTGTAAAGCATGTATATGTATTGCTTCCCCCTTAATTAGTTCCTTAAATTCTGCCCAAGAGTGCATTGATCAGTTTGTTCAGTACAGGTTTCTGATCCATTATCTGGAAACCTTTTATCCGGAAAGCTCTGAATTACAAAGACTCCATTATAATCAAATAATCCAGACTTTTAAAATTGATTTCCTTTTTCTGTGTAATAATAAAACAGTGTCTTGTACTTGATCCCAACTAAGATATAATTAATATGTAACCTTAGCTCATAACAAGGTTACAGGCAGAACCAGCCTATTAGATGTATTTAATATTTACATGATTTTCTGGTAGATTTAAGGTATGAAGATCCAAATTACAGAAAGATCTGTTATCAGGACAACCCCAGGTCGAAATCATTCTGTATAACAGGTCCCATACCTGTACTGTGTTCAACTAAAGGCAAAATATGGAACCTTTGTCAAAAGGGTTGAGCTTGATGGAAATGTGCAATGTTACTATGGGGCTTATTAATAATCAGTCTCAGCTTTAAATTCAGTTCTTTGCTACTCATTTCAGGGTTATAGAAACTTAAAAACGGTACTGAAATCCCATTTTATCATTTTAATACTGTCAATCCAAGAAAACTCTCTTTCTTTTTTGCCAAAAATTACATTTTATGAGATAATGGTTTGCTGATTTCACAAAAATCTGAAATTATTATATATATATATTTTATTTATCTGATAATATACTTGATAATGCTGTGGACAAAACTGGTGAGCAGAATAAATTCAACTGAGATTTTATGGATAAATTTCATTATAAACAGGTTGAAAATATAACAATTGAAGCAGAAATGTATTGAAAACGAAACATGTTGACTAGAAGGGGATTTAGAAGGGGAGAAAGTGACAGAATATGATCAAAAATTTTAGATTTTTCCTAAATTTTTGAAAAATTAGATTTCATGAATAAATGCAAGTAACAGAAATTAAGGAGAGAGTTAAATGTGAAAGTAGCGCCCCCACCCTGTATGTGAATGACTGTTTGGATTGATACAGAGATTGGCTGCAATGAATGCATGGGGGGGTGCATGTATTTCAGGCTGGAATACACAAATACCACTGATACTTATTCTGCTGCCTATGACATTGCGGATTGGAAGCTGAGCGGCCAGTAGGAGGCCTAGAGACCTATTTATAAGGCAGTGTGCAGTTGATTGCAGAGACAGACAGAGAGATCTGCTGGACCAAACTTGTGCAGAGAAGCTGGGACACTGCACAGACTGTAGGGAGAGGTACACACAGGACCTTTACTACTTTGGTTACTGAATCATCTCAGGATATGTCTGTCCCCACTACCTGCCTGCGAGTCAGGATACTGTGCCTTCCCTTTCTCATCCTCAGCATATCCCATGTCACAGTTAGAGGTGAGTGCATTCCCAAAAATGCAGAATCTGCCAGCAAATATCAACCATTTTTATCTCTTTAACACATGATTCATTTTCTGTTCCTAATTGCAATGACGTCTCTCTCCATAATAACAATTGCAGGTGCTGTTATCTCTGTTTTAGCATCTATATGATTGCAAGCTTCTGAGTTCAGGGCTCTCTATTCCATTTGTATCCGTTTTGTATTTATTGGTTGTTTGTTTTTCCACTCATGGTAAATATTAATATAATTACAATGTGTAATGCGTGCCCTACTCTATTTAGATAGAAGTTAAATGTCTCTAGGTCATTGCCAGACAAATTATTTTATTAATTTCTTGACTTTGTGTTGAAACCACCTGCAAGAGTAGCCCCCTTAGCTCATAACAAGATATACTATATGGAAACATTGTGGTAACAGTCACCCTGCTATAGTTCCAGGGGTACCCAGGGCACAAATAAGCACTCACCCCAAATCTCCCCCTAACTGGCCTTCAGACTGGGCCCCCTTAGCTCATAACAAGGTTACAGATATATAGAAACATTGGGGTGTCACCCTGCTATAGTTCCAGGGGTACCCAGGGTACAAATAAGCACTCACCCCAAATCTCCCCCTAACTGACCTTCAGACTGGGCCCCCTTAGCTCATAACAAGGTTACAGATATATAGAAACATTGGGGTAACAGTCACCCTGCTATAGTTCCAGGGGTACCCAGGGTACAAATAAATAGTCACCCCCATTTCTTACCATATATATATATATATATATATATCTCAAGTTAATGTCCAGGTAAATTCAGTTACTTTGAAAGTAGAACAACAACAACAAAAAAAACTTTTTAATTTTTGGCAAATAATTACTTGTACTATTTCTTAAAGAAGATCGAGAAATGCTAAGCTTACCATACCGTTTCTTTAACCCTTTCCATGGCACAGGTCTTCGATCTAACAAACAGTGCAGCAAAGATCCAACAGAAATCCAGAGCCACAGAATCAGCTCTACGGATCAAATTCAATTCAGATATAAATTCTACAGATTGTGAAAGGTTAAAACAATATGAGAAAATATACACGGGGGTCAAGGGGAATACTAGCCATTTTACCATATTTTTGTTAGTAGCATAAGGCAGGAAAATACCCAAAAGCGTGAGTTGTCTTTTAAGACTGTTATCTGCAGGCAGTGGCACATGGGGTATACAGCCAGAACATTCCCTACTTCTGACCTTAATGATAGTGCCTGAGCCATGAGTGCACCAGCAGGGTACAAGAGATTACCATTTAATTAAGTGAAAAGGCAATTGCCATTATTTTGCCACCTGCAGATGGCAAAATGCCGGTGGGAATAACTCTTATGTGTTATTGCTATTAGGGTCCAAAGTAGGCTTATTTCAAGTTTTCTGGACCAGAATTTTCAGACTACAGCAGCAAACTCCTGAAATCTCCATTTGTGTCAGATATTTGATAGTCTGTTTACTTCAATGTGATGTGGAATAACACCTCCTACTGCCAGCGGAGGTGGTAAAGCAATAAAGCTGGCCATACTCAAAGAAATCCGTTCTCTGGCGACATCGACAAACGAGCCAACGGCAGGGCTATATTGTGGTTACAACGACGGGTCTTCCTGATCAATATCTGGCTACGATATCGATCGGGGAGGTTTAATTCTTCCGGTGATCAGAGCCCATTGCTCCTCGGGATTACAATGAGGAGCAATGGGCTCCGATGGGTTGGTCAACAGAAAAATTAAACCTTCGTGGCCAGATATCGATTGGGAAGACCCGTCGGAAGCCCACATACAAGGGCAGATAAATTGCCGTATTGGTCTAAAGCAGTGCTGTCCAATTTATATGGTACAGAGGGCCTACATGGCCCGCGGGCCACCAATTGGACAGCCCTGGTCTAAAGGACCGATATTAGCAACTTTATCTGCCAATGTATGGCCACCTTTAGAAACAATGTGCCTGGGATTTACTGTTTACAGGAGTGTGTGTAGTAGTAAACTATTACATAAATTAGATTCAAATCTGTCACACACCACCCCCCCCCCTCAACCAAACTACCCCAAGAAAGTTATTCTGGCTATGTAGAATTTTACTTTACTTAATATAACAAGGATTAATGTCTCGGCTTGGAATTCCTAGAAAAGTTAAATGAATTAAAGGGCCGGGAGAATGTTTCTTTTTAATCACAGCGCAGGGTGCTCATTTGGCTGCAGATCCACACTGTGCTCTGTTTAAAAAAAAAAAGCCCTTTTGTTTTGTGTGGGAAAATTCAGGGTTGGAAAGAAGCCTTTTTTTCTACTAAGTCGCAATCTAAATAAAAGAGAGAGGGAGGTTTATCTTTTCTGGGTTACGTTGTCCCCTTCCCGTTGTAATTAGCTAAAAGTGGTTTTCCAGTGGAATAATTGGATAGGTAACTATTTGCGGAATTAGTGGTTTGGACGCAAGGGGGAAGTGGGTCAGGGAAGAAGAGAATCCCAGGGAGTTGGGGTTATTTCTATAAATAATGGTGGTGGCATGTTGGTTAACTAACTAACTAAGCTACATTTTAAGGCCCGCTGTAAACCATACATATATTGAAGGTGCTTATTGGTTTTGGTGACTGGTCCCCCCAGCAGCCACAGGGTCTGCTTCCTTGATAATTACACCCCTGAATGGGGGGACGGATATTCCCCTCCTCTTTAATAAGAAATCTCACAAAGCTGCGTTTGTCTGGAGAATCTCCTTCAATGCATTTTTTGTTCTTTCTGCCATAGTTACTTACCCTTTGTCCCGCCATTAGTACCAGTTAACCAGGACCGAGTCACTTCTCAACCAGCGGGGTTCGATAGGTCAAGAATCACTTGTTTTTCTTTCTACCCCACCAGCAAAACAGAAATGCAAGTTTATCATTAATATAATGGATACACTCACAGATTTCATGGCGCTGGAGTGTAGCCTGAGTAAACGTGTTTTTCCGTGTCTGGAGCCTAAAAAAATACAGGGAATTGCAAAGCCAAAAGTAATTAGGCCTAAACTGAACTCCCTGTTTTAAAATAAGCTTTCCCTTTAAGTTCTAGAAAAATCTAACATTTTGACGCCAATTTATTAGACAGATTTCAATAACGTCAAAATATGGGGCCCCTTAGTTCATAGAAATGGGGTTAAAAAAAGGCCAAAGTGATGGAAAAATGTCCCTGAAGATGTATAGCGTGTAGCCGGTATGTACATGAAGCCAAAGGAACCAGACATATTGTTTTCTAGCTCACCGTGTCACTTGACATCTGTTCTGCTTCACACATAGGATGCCATTTTGCTTGACACAAGCCACTTGTTGTCAGGGAAAAAAGGCGGGAAAGGATGGAGAATCAGGAAAATGGCTGCCACTACCATGTCAAGGAGAAATGATAGAGATATTAAACATAAGGCAATGATGTCATTCGTTTTTTCTTTGTTTTTCAGGTTCGGGCTGGACCTATACAGGTAATATTCTGTTTATATTGATTCTACACACAAGCCCGAAGTCATTGCATCCTATTATTCCCTTTACAAAATATACTGAAATACGAAATAGGCAAGGGGATGAGTATAAGCTTTATGCAGACAGTAGAGTAGGCTGATACCATATGACTTACCTCAGCAGAGACAAGCGATTGTTATTTAACAATGAGGTAGAAAGTGATATTCTGCGACAATTTGCAATTGGTCTTCTTTTTTTAAAAAAAATATTATTTGTGGTTTTTGAGTTATTTAACTTTTTATTCAGCAGCTTTCCAGTTTGTAATTTCAGCAATCGGGTTGCTAGGGTCTAAATCTGAATTTATTTAATTTTATAAAATAAAAAAGTCCAACCAAACTAAAATCCACTTGACCTTATTTATTGTTAAAAAAGCACGATTCAATCGGTTTGGGGTAAAACTCGATAAAATCGAGTGAAGAATCAGAAAAAAATTTCGGATTTTTTTCCCGAATCACTCTATTCACACTATTTTTTCGGGGTTCTTCCTGAAAAGCCAGAATTTTTCGGAAATTTGCCTGAAAAGCCTAAAATAGTCGGATTTTCGGGCTAATTCAAGTGCAGACTAAAGAAACTTCTATATAGGATAGGGACCTCCTCCACTGACTTATGTACAACCTCGGCAGGTCTGAGATGGCGGGTTTTCGGATGCAGCCTTGGGTATAATACATCTTGAACAATTTGAGGTTTTTTTTCCACTTTTTATAAGCAGGGTGGCTTTATTGTTTAGAAACCTAGCTCTATAGATTCACGGAGCCCCCTTGAGTGCCCCATTGAGGGCATGACCCCTTCACCCTCTGTAAACACAGAAAGCTGTAGGTCCCAGCATCTCTCACTGTGATTCATCAATGTCAGGAGTTCCCTGTTTATTTATTTTTTATACAGGGGGATGATAGAGGGGTGATATAAAAGGATCGTAGCACTAGGCCCAGCTGTATCATTACATAAGAACCTGCCTGTCTCTGAATGGGAAAAGGCTAGATGAGGCTATTCAGGCGGAAGGCCCAGCTTTGTACTTTGGGGATTGCAAGCAAATTATCACTGTGAAAAAAGGGACTCATTGAAATGCAAATGTTATAGTTCTAGTGCATATATTTCTATAGTGCATGAAAGAGGCCATTTTGGGTGAGAGCGAGACTAAGCTAGAATCATAAAGACATACTGGTATCCAGGAGGGAAAAATAACACTCAAATAGAACATCTAATGTTTAATAAGAAATAAGCATGGAAAAAAAGATGTATTTTTGAAAACACATTCCAATGGCTGGAAAGAAATAAAACATGAAAGGAGGCCATTTTGGGTGAGAGCGAGACTGAGCTAGAATCACGTGACTGGAAGTATGCAGGCAGTAAAACAGCTTTTATTATTTCACAATTAAAGAATAGCACATATCTTTATTTTTTGCACCATACATGATGTTTTCAGTCAAGAAAGGAACATTTTTGATGTCAGTGATAGCATCCATTTAACCCTTTACCTGCTGCTCCTACTTGATCTTGCTATAAAGTATGTAGCCAGACAACATGCAGCGTTGATCAAAGAAGACGTCGGAATTGTAAAAGTCAGATCCATAACTGTCCTCTAGATTTTCAATATCTACGGCATGTTAAAGGAATGATGTAATTGCGCAGTCTTTAGCGAGGTTGCCGCTTACTCTAATGCACATGGTTGTAAATCATGTTGAGGTTTTTAATAATAATACTAATAATAATTAGGGATGCACTGAATCCACTATTTGGGATTCGGCTGAATCCTCAAATCCTTTGTGAAAGATTTGGCCGAATACCGAACTGACAGGCCCGGATTTGTGGCCTGGGCCTATGGCGGCGAAATTTCAGGGGCAGCAGAATTTCAGGGCATGCCATCCCACGCGTATCAAAATATGAGCACTGGAGACTGGGGCGTGGGAGATTTGAAAATATCCAGCGTGTCTCCAGTGCAGTTCTATATTTGCATGTGCGCACGAGCGCATGTAAAGAAAGTGGACGGAGAGGGGAAGGGGAGGAGATGGGGAGGGGAAGTGGAAGGGAGGAGAAGGAAAGGGGAAGGAGAGGAGATGGGATGGGGAAGTGGAAGGGAGGAAAAGGAGAGGGGAAGGGGAGGAGATGGGGAGTGGAAGTGGAAGGGAGGAGAAGGAGAGGGGATGGGGAGTGGAAGTGGAAGGGAGGAGAAGGAGAGGGGAAGGGGAGAAGATAGGGAGGAGAAGGAGAGGGGAAGGGGAGAAGATGGGGAGTGGAAGTGGAAGGGAGGAGAAGGAGAGGGGATGGGGAGTGGAAGTGGAAAGGAGGAGAAGGAGAGGGGAAGGGGAGAAGATAGGGAGGAGAAGGAGAGGGGAAGGGGAGGAGATGGGGAGTGGAAGTGGAAGGGAGGAGAAGGAGATGGGATGGGGAGTGGAAGTGGAAGGGAGGAGAAGGAGAGGGGAAGGGGAGGAGATAGGGAGGAGAAGGAGAGGGGAAGGGGAGGAGATGGTGAGGGGAAATGGAAGGGAGGAAAAGGAGAGGGGAAGGGGAGGAGATGGGGAGGGGAAGGGGAGGAGAAGGAGACTGAGAAATGGAGGGTAGGAGAAGGAGACCGGGGAGAGGACAGGGAGGAGAGGCAGCAGGGGGGCCTAGGCCTAGGGGCCCTGGGAATTTGCATATGCAAATTAGGGATGGGAAAGGAAAAAGTGTGATGAAAAGTCACGTGATTTCCTTCCCTGCCCCTAATTTACATATGCAAATTAGGATTTGGTTCAGCCAGACACAAGGATTCGGCTGAATCCTGGATTCGGTGCATCCCTAATAATAATAATAATAATAATGTTTGGTCACAGGTCACAACGGGCAGGAGAACTGGACAGCATCGTACCCTGACTGTGGAGGGACTGCCCAATCACCAATCAATATCCGCACTAGCAATGTATCTTATGATGAGACTTTGCCACCCATAGAACCGGAAGGATACAACACCCCGGGGGACCAGCCTTTCACGCTGACCAACAACGGCCATTCAGGTAGGAACACCCAGCATGCAGTTCACCAGCATGTTGATTTTGCTTTCCCTACATCTGAGAACAGAGTCCAACTCATAGCCTTCCAGATATTGTTATGTATTGCAGCCTTGTTGTCCTTTGCTCTAGTAGAGACAGGAATTTCAATTTAAAGGGCTGAACTTGATGGACGTGTGTCTTTTTCTCTAGTAACAATGTCCCTGTGTTAATGTTGGGTGCAATACCTAGGTGCCTCGTTTCCTTTAATTATAAATCTATTGTCTCTAGAGTTCATGGGTTCCTCTATTGTTTCTAGAGCCATAGGAAGTGTTCTGTCAGTGCTTGTGTGTGTGTCCTGAATAAGGGGCCCCAGTGGAAGAAACAGAAACACAAATGGGCTCATTTACAATCAGCAGGTGCAAAACAGTGGCCAATTCCCACCCCATACCCGCACCCCACCACCTGCTTGTTTCACACCACCTGCCACAATGGGGCTGTGTACTTAGGACCTGCTCTATGAATTTCCATTGTATCCAAAGTGCCTAAGAAAACTCCCCTTTAATGATCATTCCATGGAATCAGTGGCCTGTGCAGGAGTGAATGTACAAACCAAAACTGCCTGCACCTTGTGTTCTCTTTTTTATTCTTACAGGACTGTTTTAAGAGCAATCTAACCTTTAAATTCATTTTCAATAGGTACCTATTCTTAGAAAGCATTTGTTTGGCCTTTATTATATACAGTGAAACCTCAATTTTACATCCCCTGATTTTAAGTTTTCCTTGATTTTACATAATACATTTCCCTGATTTTACATTTTCCTGGATTTTATACCATTTTTTTCTGGTCCCCTGAAAAATGTCGGTTCTACTGTATATCGCATAGGTATTTTTTTTGTAATGTTTCTATTCTTCTTACTCCCCGCCTGTAAATAAATAAAAAAACATCCAGATTCCATACTGTACCTTGAAGTGTGCCGCACTCTTCTGCCTAAATAAACTAAATCAACTTTTCTGGAACTACAACCTCCAACATTCCATTATTTAAACCCCATATAGATTTAGGGCCTTATTTATCAAAATCCGAATTCTTCTTGACTATTTTAATTAAAAAAGTCAGACCAAACTAGAATCCACGACTGGATCTTATATATTATTAAAAAAGCACAATTTAATCGGATCGTGGACAAACATGAACATTTTTTATATATATGATTTTATCAGAGTTTTTTCCTGAATCGCTACATTTTTTCAGGCTTGATTTTTTTCTGTTTCTTGCCCATAAAGTCGGAGATTTTCAGGCTAATTCCAGCACAGACCACAGAAACTTCCAAATAGGATAGACACCTCTCCCATTGACTTATATACAACCTTGGTATGTCTGAGATGCCAGATTTTCGGATTATGACTTTTTCCATCCTCGGGGTATAATAAATTTCTCATTTTGGGTGAGAAAACATTCTGCTAACTTGTATCTGTTTTAAAACCGAGGGATGAAATATTGCCTGCACCTATATAACTTCCTGCTCTGAACTGTGCTCAGGCTCTTGCTCAGGAAGTCAGAAAGTCCTAAAGAAATGGCTTCCCCCCATGATACATATAATACACAATCTATTCATTCTGTAAAGCTTTTCTGTTTAGGTGACAGATCTATGGAATCTGCTGATTTGGGCAGTAGTAGAAACTATGTGAGTGTGTTGTTGGGGGGGGGGGGGGTAGAATGGGATTAGTAAGAGCTGAGATCCAGGAACTCTTAGGTACACCCTTGAATCAGAAGACTATACGGCTAGAGGGGTCACCATAAACTTAGCAGAACAATGCGGGTCGATACAGTAAACGAGTGAAATGTTGGTCCTTCATGTCTTTGGAAGAGGATGATGATGATTTGTTGGCTGAAGGCCTCAGAGAGAGAGACTGCTACAAAAGTGCTGGTTCCATGGAAACAATGGTCACTAAATGGAACACGCAAAGACCACATGATGTTAAAAAAACAAGGGGGTGCAGTATGCAGAAGTGGGGGAATGTGTCATATAGAGTTAACCCTGAGAATCATGAGTAAAGTCCTCCCTTCTGATAAGAGGCTACAATTAGCAATAAAAACATGTGATTCTCCTTTTTCTTTTCTAATCAATTGGCGAGACATAAAAAGAGAAGAGATCGAGGCAGAAAGTTCCCAGACAGTTCAGAGAGGTCTAATGGCGATGGGGGGTGCAGGGAATGATTACAGTCCAGACTCCCCCACTGCGAATTCCACATGCCATTTGCCAAAGCCTTATATCAACGTACAGCACGAAAATATATTTCGCTACAGTTACTGTGTGCCTACAAATGAATCATCTGGCTCTAGTTAAAATGCTACATGTTTAATACATTGCCTTAAGGCTTCTTATGAAGTCAGATTGCAAGCTTTTCTGTCCAGATTCCATACTGTACCTTGAAGTGTGCCGCACTCGTCTGCCTAAATAAAGTCCAACTTTTCTGGAACTGCAACCTCCAACATTCCATGATTTATACCCCATATAGATTTAGGACCTTATTTATCAAAATCTGAATTCTTCCTACTATTTAAATTAAAAAAGTCTGACCAAACTAGAATCCAAGATTGGACCTTATATATTATTAAAAAAGCACAATTTAATTAGATAGGGGACAAATATGAAAAAATCGAGCGAAAATTAGAATCGTATAATTTTATCAGAGTTTATTCCTGAATCACTCGATTTTTTCAGGCTTTTTCCTCAATAGCCTGCATTTTTTCAGATTTTTGCCCGAAAAGTCAGAAATAGTCGGATTTTCGGCCTAATTCCAGCACAGGCCACAGAAACTTCCAAATAGAGTAGAGGCCTCTCCCATTGACTTATATACAGACTTGGTAAGTCTGAGATGCCTGATTTTCGGGTTCTGACTGTTTCCATCCTCAGGGTATCACATAAATGGGAAGTTAAATAATGGGGGTCTTAATCTGGAAGCAATGGAATCACAGTTCTGGAATCTCATGCTTGGAATCAGCTAATTGTTTTAATGTGGATTATTTTCCAGCTGAACTCTCTCTGCCCTCCACCATGGAGCTACGAGGGCTTCCAAGCACATTCAAGGCTGCTCAGCTCCATTTGCACTGGGGCAGCACCGATAAGCAGGCAGGGTCTGAGCATCGACTCAATGGGGAGGAGTTCCCTGCAGAGGTAAGTCCTTTCTTGATGCCATTGCGGTGTGGGCGATTGACATAAGAGAAGTCATTACTTTGGTATGTGCTGTCATATTACAGGCAGGGTGGTTGAGACAAAACCACCACCAAGTGCCAGGGCAAGGACTATGGGCAGGGAGGAGAGGTATGTGCCTAGGGTAAAATTGCATGGGAGTTGCAGTTCTGAGATGGCATAATGGCTGACTAGCAGGGGACAGTAAGTGAGAAACTGGCAGAGAGGTGGAAAGGGCAGGTGATGCATTTGGCGGGGCACTATATCCTTGGGCATTGGTGATATGTGGGCTGGTTGTGATTGGGCATGTTAGGGTCAGGCGCAGTTAGGCTTTTTGACTATAATATACTAAAATAGGCTTACCGGCCAGGGAATGCTTGGTGCTGGGGACACTGACATCAGGGGGCAAGAAAAATATCAGTAAATTTGTAAAACTGGCCCTGCCCTTGACTGGCGGTTTCCATGCTGCCGGTGGCCACACTAACTATTCAACCTGTCTCTAAGTGCAAGTCTGGTCCCAAAGAGGAAGCTTTAGTAGCACATTAACCACATTGTTATGCCATGGTCTTTGCTAAGTTAATGCTACAGTTGAGATCACATGCCAAGGCCATGCCATGTTCATGCTACAGTTAAGATCCCATGCCAAGACCTGTGCCATGTTCATGTTACAGTTAAGATCCCATGCCAAGACCTGTGCCATGTTCATGTTACAGTTAAGATCCCATGCAAAGGCCGTGCCATGTTCATGCTTCAGTTAAGATCCCATGCCAAGACCTGTGCCATGTCCATGCTACAGTTAAGATTCCATGCCAAGGCCGTGCCAAGTTCATGTTACAGTTAAGATCCCATGCCAAGACCCGTGCCATGTTCAAGTTACAGTTAAAATCCTATGCCAAGGCCCTGCTAATTTTATATAAAGGGATTTATCTGAGAATTCCACAGGACCAAAACAAACTGCAGGACAGATTTATTTGCCAGGATCATGCAGGGAAGCTCCCGCTGGCCGGGAGGGATTTGTTCCAGTCCACAGCCTGTGCCCCTTATAAAACAAAGGACTTATTAATGGCTGAACCAGCCGAGTCAGCAAAATTCTCTCCACAGTCCCATGTGCAACCCAAATAACGGGATTATCCTGCTGTTACTCGTCTGCTCATAATCTGACCGTAGCTGTGATGTAATAGTGTTTAGATTTACTCATGCACAATTATGTAGTATCTCTGCCCGCAGCATCAGCCGTTAGACCTCTAGATTGTAAGCTCTCGTGGACAGCATCTTAACTGTACATCTTTTGTAACAGCTCAGAGCTGTGAGACTATATATATATTTGTGGCATTATGTATATAGCAGAGATGTTCATCTTCAGGCCTGGATCCTGGACACAAGATCACTTATGGGTGCAAACACTCGCCCTTTTGTGTTTATTCCAAAAGCAATTGCGCCGGGGGTTTGGCTGTGTCTGCACCTAATGCCAGATTGAAAATCCACATGATGAACTAACTGGGAGATGGGTATTGGGATGTTTTAAAGTAAAATACGATTGCTATTGATGTAGTATTCTGTGCACCTTAGTTTCTGACTCCTGAAGCAGCACAGCAGACGTTGACTAACAGAGCTGGAGGTGAACCGACTCCTACTACTTTGCTTCAGGAGTCAGAACTGGAGAACTGAAAGCTCATTGCATTGTCTGTTAGTCGGTATGCCCATTGTGTGATCTGGTTGTTGTTGGCCTCTCCTATCAGTCACCGGCTGGAGAGCTTCTGCACATTCCAGTCCCCCTTTTTATGGTGCTAGGCTTCCCTGTCTCCTCATATATACTGTATATATATATATATATATATACACATACACTCCCTGCATACTTTGCCTTATCTTTGTTGCAATCCACATGCTGTATTAAACCTATAGCAGAACAGATGTGGGATAATGCAACAGGGTACGGGTGTATCTGCTTTCCTTCCCTGACAGCAGAGCTGTCATCTGGGGGGTTTGTTTGGAGTTCAAAATCCTACATTTCAAATCTTAGGATTAGGTTTTAAAGGGCAACTGTACATTCAAATTTGTATTTTCTTTGAGAATAGACTATATAGAGATTTTGTGCTTTTTACCCCATGGAGGGACTAGTGACTGACTTACTGTGTTAGCCTTACTTAAGTTGCCATAGGCATGTCAAAGCCTTCACTGTCACCTCCCATAGCCCCATATTGTGTTGTTTTCACAAAGGAGAATGGGGCCTTGGAGTGTATCTCCTTGGCTAATGGGAATAAGAAAGAGCTGATGGGAATTGTCCTTGGTTGGGGCCCACTAGGGTCGGGACCCACCAGGTGATGCTCTAGTGCTCTAGCAGGCCAGGCCGAACCTTGTAGGTACATCCCTTATAGGTGGAGTTCATGAAGGCTTGTCTAACTAACACAAATGAATTTACTACTACAAATGGGATGGAGATATTATACACTGTATTTATACTGCCGTGTGTTCTGGGGTATTATACATGCAATTGGCCCTGTATTTATCCTGCTGTGGGTTCTGGGGTATTATACATGCAATTGGCCCTGTATTTATCCTGCTGTGTGTTCTGTGATATTTTACATGAAATTGGCACTGTATTTATTGTGCCATGTTTTCTCTGGTATTTATACATGGAATTGGTACTTTATCTATTCTGCTGTGTAGTCTGGGGTATTATACATGTAATTGGTACTGTATTTATCTGCTGTGTGTTCTGGGGTATTATACATGGAATTGACCCTGTATTTATCTGCTGTGTGTTCTGGGGTATTATACATGGAATTGGTACTGTATTTATCCTGCTGTGTGTTCTGGGGTATTATACATGGAATTGGTACTGTATTTATCCTGCTGTGTGTTCTGGGGTATTATACATGGAATTGGCCCTGTATTTATCTGCTGTGTGTTCTGTGATATTTTACATGAAATTGGCACTGTATTTATTTTGGGGTATTCTGGGGTATTATATATGAAATTGCAATCATATTTATCCTCTCTGGTATTTATACATGGAATTGGTACTGTATCTATTCTGCTGTGTAGTCTGGGGTATTATATATGAAATTGCAAACATATTTATCCTGCTGTGTGTTCTGGGGTATTATACATTGAATTGACACTGTATTTATCCTGCTGTGTGTTCTGGGGTATTATACATGGAATTGGCACTGTATTTATCTGCTGTGTGTTCTGGGGTATTATACATGGAATTGGCACTGTATTTATCTGCTGTGTTTTCTGGGGTATTATACATGGAGTTGGCACTGTATTTATCTGCCGTGGGTTCTGGGGTATTATACATGGAATTGGCACTGTATTTATCCTGCTGTGTGTTCTGGGGTATTATACATGGAATTGACACTGTATTTATCTGCTGTGGGTTCTGGGGTATTATACATGGAATTGACACTGTATTTATCTGCTGTGGGTTCTGGGGTATTATACATGGAATTTGCACTGTATTTATCCTGCTGTGTGTTCTGGGGTATTATACATGGAACTGGCACTGTATTTATCCTGGTATGTGTTCTTTGGCACATTGGTCTTAATTATATTCATATCTTTCACCCTCAGCTGCATATTGTCCATTACAATGCTGACAAGTACACAGATATCAATGAAGCGAAGAGCAAGCCAGATGGACTGGCGGTGCTGGGAGTATTTTTCGAGGTGAGAGATGGGACACATTCTTCTAATTTGCTGGGAATTTGCTAAGCGCTTTAACAGGGTCCTTGGATGCACATTTAGGAAACAGAGTGCAGGCACTGGGGGGGCATTTCTGTTTATGCAGCTGAAGATATATCAGTACTGGGGAAAGCAATGTCCCAGAACACTCTCTCTATGTTTGGCTGCTGCTACACAGCTTAAAAAACACGCAGAAGAAGGAAACTATTAAAAATGCATATGCATAATGTGAAAGTCCTAAGTTCTTCCCATGGTTTGGGCACTGATATGATTTGTTTTTTTTACATTTCAGATAGGGGCGACGGATAATCCAGCTTATGCTAATATATTGCGCCAACTGGATAACATCAGATACGCAGGTGAGAAATCACATGAGGAATATCAGGCAGTTGTGCTGAACAGCAGTGCAGTTAGAAAACACTGAGGGGCAAATTTACCTAGGGTCGAATATCGAGGGTTAATTAACCCTCGATATTCGACTGCCGAATTGAAATCCTTCGAATTCGAATATCGAAGTCGAAGGATTTAGCGCAATTCGAACGATTAAATCCTTCGAATCGAACGATTCAAAGGATTTTAATCCATAGGTCGAAGGATTATCCTTCGATCATAAAATTGTTAGGAAGCCTATGGGGACCTTCCCCATAGGCCAACATTGGCCTCGGTAGGTTTAAGGTGGCGAACTAGGGGGTCGAAGTATTTTTTAAAGAGGCAGTACTTCGACTATCAAATGGTCGAATAGTCGAACGATTTTTAGTTCGAATCGTTCGAGTCGAAGGTCGCAGTAGCCAAAAAAAAAACATTCGAAATCCAAACTATTTTTCCTCTATTCCTTCACTCGAACTAAGTAAATGGGCCCCCAAGTATATGTTTTAGCTGTGGAAGCCTTGCACCAACCACGTGCTGAGTATATGATCACTTTTGTCACAGGGCAAACTGTGTCTGTCCCTTCATTCAACGTGCGCCACCTACTCCCTGAGAATTTGGAAGACTATTTCCGCTACACAGGGTCTCTGACCACCCCTCCCTGCTACCAGAGCGTGCTGTGGACTGTCTTCTACCATCCAGTGGAAATCTCCAGATCTCAGGTGAGTGGAAATGGCTTGATAACACATAAATCACATGTGGATTGTCAGGGGTCTGAAACTGGACATTGATGGCGCCCAGCAGTAAAAATGATACACCCCATATTGGTAGGAGAGAGAGGTAGGGAGATGATATGTATATATATATATATATATATATATATATATATATATATATATATATATATATATATATATAAATATATATAGCCTATGATTAAGTGTTTGTTAACACGAAATGTGTAAGGCTGTGGATACAATAAACTATTTTTCACTTTGGAAACCTTTGCCTGGTGGAAGTTTGCCTTACTGAGAATTTTCGGTTGTCCGCTCCCTATGCTGAAAGTTCAGGGCGCTGCACCTGGGCCACGTCCTAAATGTGATGAGTTATCGTTCTACTAACTTGGAGACCCCTATCTCTTATATTCTTATGCTTCTTTTGAGCCATTGCACGTACTACTACAACATACCTCCCAACATTTTGGAAGTAAAAAGAGGGCCAAAAAATTTTTTCCAGCACGCAGCGCAGCAATTTTTTGACCACACCCCTTTCTGTGGCCACACCCCCTAATTACCATGTTTGTTTTACAAAATTTGGCAGGTTATGAAAGTTTGAAAATATTTCTCCTTATCTAAACTGTGTTTTTGTGTCTCAAAATTGTTACAAAGTATCTTATTTGCACCTGTTAGCTGTTCTGGGCTCTCTGCTAAAAGCCAATTAAGTGAGAAACTTTGTTTCTTTTTCTGGCTGTTCAGTGCAGAGAAAAGAGGGACTTTCCAGTACAAATGAGGGACTGCGGGTTGAGCTGTCAAAAGAGGGACTGTCCCTCCGAAAAAGGGACAGTTGGGAGGTATGCTACAAAGCACTGCACCCAGGCACCCTATACTTATACTGTACATGTGATGTGCCGGCATCCTATGTTCTAGATATATAAATATATATATATATATATATATATATATATATATATATATATATATATATATAGTAGAAAGATGGATCCGCACCTATTGTGTAATTTTTATCCTTGAAAAGGCCCCAAAAGGTGCCGAAACGTTGGGTACACTGTGATGCACAATAAAAGATAGAAATGACACAATAATTGGTGTGCAGGTCCATCTTGCTACTGTATACTTACAATTGACCGAGCACCCTATGTAAAATCTATTGGACTGAGTGCAGATACTTGGAACTGCTTTATATAGTGAATAAAGTACCCCCTCTTATAAATTATAAGGATATTATAAGTACCGAGGAGTCTCATGACCATATAAAAGCACAAGGCCGAAGGCCGAGTGTTTTTATACAGGTCATGGAACGCCGAGGTAACTTCTAATATCCTCATATTTTGCAACAGGGGTACTTTATTTATTATAATACACAAATCTCAGTGAGTCATGTGACAGAAATGACATCAGAACTCACCGTTTATAACTGATGACATCAGAACTCACTGTTTATAAGGATATAATTTACAAGATAAAGATAGCTTTTGTGTATTATATATATATAAATATATATATATATATATAATACACAAAAGCCATGAATATCCTGTAAATTATATCCTTATCAACGGTGCAACGGTGATGTCATTGGTTATAATCAGAGCTTAGTGATGTCATGTCTGTCACATGACTCACTGAAACTTGTGTATTATAATAAATAAAATACCCCCTGTTGCAAAATATGAGGCTATTAGAAGTCCTTCGGCCTCGTGCTTTTATATCGTTATGGGACTCCTCTGTGACTTATATTTATAATAAAGTACCCCCTATTGTAAAATATAAGGATATTATAAGTCACAGAGGAGTTCCATGACCATATAAAAACACGAGGCCGAAGGACTTCCAATATCAGACCACTATATATATGAGAGAGACCGCCTAACTATTCTTATAACAATTTGGTTGGGGCTGGTGCACATCTGAGCATAAATGGATGCAACCAAATGCATTGTGGGAGGAAGGGGGTGTTGCCTATAATATCCCCATTTTCCAATTCCAAATTGAGATCTTATTTTGGCCATAGGGACAAAGTGTGAAAGTGTCTGGATGCCGGGGGTGCAAGGGATGTGACTGTGCCAAAGTCCAGAGACTCCAGGGGCCCCAACCGTATTCATTCTTTCCTATAAGAAAACTTTAATATAAAGTGTCTGTTGCCGGCCACAGAGGGGTTAAGGGATACAAGAGGGGACTGGGATTACAAATTAGGTGATGGTGGTGGTATAAAGCGCTACTTGGGTACAGTCGGTGGGACTACTATGGGTCCAGCCCCAATGAACAGACTATTGGGGGGCCCCATTCTAGTAAACTCTAAAGGGAATCCTTACAGCTGATGTGCAATAAACCAATCCGTTCATGGCTCATTAGCAGGAAGAAAGGCAGGTCCCACTATCATTGTTGGCCCCTTCCCAACAATGTAAAGGAAAACATTCTGAGCACTGGGAGAATCGAGTGTCCGACTAATAAATCTGCGAGTGCGCGTCAGCGTCTCCCAGCAGCATAAGAGGCTCAATGTCAGCGCCGTGTGTTTATTTAGATTCTCCGATGCCTAATAAAAATGCTGTAGGAGAAGTAGTCCATCCACTGTCACCGTTTATACTCCCTTCTGCCAGAATAGCATAACATGTTTAGCAGGTTAAAGGACAACTATCCCCCTCAAACAATGTAGGTCTCTATAAAAAGATCTTGCATAAAACAGTTCATGTGTAAAACCCTGCTTCATGTAAATAAACAATAATAATATACCTTTTTAGTAGTATGTGCCATTGGGTAATCATAAATAGAAAACTGCCATTTTAAAATATAAGGGCCGTCCCCTGGGATTGTAGGATTCACGATGCACACAAACATACCATACATGTTAGGTCACATGAGCCAATCACATGAGACAGACTTCTGTCTTTTGCTTCCATACTTCTTCCTGTTACAGTTAGAGCTGCAGTATTTCTGGTCAGGTGATCTCTTCCTGTTACAGTTAGAGCTGCAGTATTTCTGGTCAGGTGATCTCTTCCTGTTACAGTTACAGCTGCAGTATTTCTGGTCAGGTGATCTCTTCCTGTTACAGTTAGAGCTGCAGTATTTCTGGTCAGGTGATCTCTTCCTGTTACAGTTAGAGCTGCAGTATTTCTGGTCAGGTGATCTCTTCCTGTTACAGTTAGAGCTGCAGTATTTCTGGTCAGGTGATCTCTTCCTGTTACAGTTAGAGCTGCAGTATTTCTGGTCAGGTGATCTCTTCCTGTTACAGTTAGAGCTGCAGTATTTCTGGTCAGGTGATCTCTTCCTGTTACAGTTACAGCTGCAGTATTTATGGTCAGGTGATCTCTTCGTGTTACAGTTAGAGCTGCAGTATTTCTGGTCAGGTGATCTCTTCCTGTTACAGTTACAGCTGCAGTATTTATGGTCAGGTGATCTCTGAGGCAGCACACAGACCATCACAAAATGGTGGTTCAAGGCAAGAGGTAAAAGGACAATATTTACTTAAATATATATTCCAGTTTGGTAAGATTCTTTAATATGCCACTAAATATGATATAAACCACGGTCCCCAACCTTTTTTGGCCCAGGGACCGGTGTAAAGGCAAAATTTTTTGCAAGGACTGCTGGGAAAGGGGGGAGTAAGGGGTTTGGATCGGGGTCTGGGGGGCCAGCAGCAGCTGCACATCCAATTTGGCGTGCCGTTGTCCAATTCGGTGTGCTACGTTTATTGCAGGCTTGGCTTGGCGGCCCAGTTCAGGCATGTCTTCAATTGGGGACCCCTGATATAAACTTAAATATTAATTTTGGGTGTAAAGTTTTTCTTTAAAAGTCCAGTAGCATCAACATTTTGTTAAAAAAAAATTGTCCGTATACTATGAAAAAAACCCACCAACATATATTAAACTTTAATATTGCAAAGTCTTTATTTAGAAGTAACTTACCGAAACTCTGTTTGCGCTCCTCTTCAGAAAAGGCGATGGGGTGATCCATCGTGCGGCGCTCGATTTCTCCTCCCTGCTTTCCTTATAGGAGATAGCTAGGGAGGAGAAATCGAGCGCCGCATAATGGATCGTCGCCTTTTCTGAAGAGGAGCGCAAGCGGAGTTTTGGTAAGTTATTTATAAATAAAGACTTTGCGATTTTAAAGTTTAATATGTGTTGGTGTTTTTTTTCGTAGTATAGTAACAAATTTTTTTATTTTATGTTACTGGTTCTTTAACGCTCCTTTATATCGAAACAACAAACGCTTATATTAAAACCCAGTTCCCAAGTTGATTTAAATATTCAAAAAATTATCCTCTGGGCAAAAAGTCAGACGTTACAATGAAATCCACTGCACATACTGATTATGTGACAGCAAGAGCCAGGAATTGTGCAACTGCCTTTTCCTGATAATTCTAACACAATTGCTGTCACATAATCAGTACATGAAGTAATGCCTGACTAGTGCCGCTAACTGTTGTGAATATTTAAAGGGATACTGTCATGGGAAAACATGTTTTTTTCAAAACACATCAGTTAATAGTGCTGCTCCAGCAGAATTCTGCACTGAAATCCATTTTTCAAAAGTGCAAACAGGTTTTGTTATATTGAATTTTGAAATCTGACATGGGGCTAGACATATTGTCAGTTTCCCAGCTGCCCCCAGTCATGTGACTTGTGCTCTGATAAACTTCAATCACTCTTTACTGCTGTACTGCAAGTTGGAGTGATATCACCCCTCCCTTTCCCCCCAGCAGCCTAACAACAGAACAATGGGAAGGTAAAATTGATGAGAGTGCTATTCTAAGCACTTTTGTGAATTCATTATTTATTTTATTTTTATTCCAAGATATTAAGGGATACATGTACTGTTAATATGAATGAATTTTGTTACAACAGCGCCACCTGCTGGTCAGTTTCCCACCAGTCTGACCAGCAAGTAGTCAAGGAAGTTGTCAGGAGAGAGAAAGAGGCTGCTCTGATGTTCTTCTGTTTAGGAAAAAAAATTACAAACCTTTCTCAAATCTTTCCTAAGCAGAAGAACATCAGCCTCTTTCTCTCTCCTGACAACTTCCTTGACTACTTGCTGGTCAGACTGGTGGGAAACTGACCAGCAGGTGGCGCTGTTGTAACAAAATTCATTCCTATTAACAGTACATGTATCCCATAATATCTTGGAATGAAAATAAAATAAATAATGAATTTACATTACAAAAGTGCTTAGACTAGCCCGCTCATCAATTTTACCAAACTGCCGCTTCATCTTGGCCAACAGACACCACTTTTCTCCCTGTGCAGGGATCAGCACATTTCTGCAGCTGCCCATTGTAATCACATTCTGCTCATGTCTGTCCATGTTTGTGCTTATGTCCCCAGCTGGAGAAACTGCAGACAATCCTCTACTCTACAGAGCAAGGAGTCACCCCAGAGGAGCTGGGAAACAATGTCCGAGAAGCCCAGCCCCTTAATAGCAGGACAGTGTATTCTTCCTTCCACATACGTAAGTATCCAATCACATCCATGCTCTTTACTCCTCCTAATGCCTGTAACAGATGCAGTTTGTCACTTATCTCCCTGGGTACAAATGCAGACCACATAGTCGTGTGGCAGTGACTGTATATATATTGCATGGCTGCATAAAAACCGGTGAGGTCTGTGGTATGCATTTTAATGAAGTGATAACCCATGGAATGGATGAATTGGAAACCCAACTCTTGCTTGTGTCTTGTCTTGTTATTTGTCTATTAATTATACACATTCTCACATATTCTCTTTTATTTTTACCATTTGCAGCTTCAACCTTTGCTACAGGTATGTATCATTACTCTTATGTAACTGCTACTTGTCACTTTGATTTGTGACTACTGTAAATGATAAGGATATTAGAAGTCACTGAGGGGTTGTTCTGTGACCATATAAAGGCACAAGGCTGCAGGCTGAGTTATACAGGGAACTCTGAGTATCACTCATGTATTATAAGGGATAATGTACCCCCTACTGTAAATGATAAGGATATTAGAAGTCACTGAGGGGGTCTGTGACCATATAAAGGCACAAGGCTGCAGGCTGAGTTATACAGGGAACTCTGAGTATCACTCATGTATTATAAGGGATAATGTACTACCCCCTACTGTAAATGATAAGGATATTAGAAGTCACTGAGGGGTTGTTCTGTGACCATATAAAGGCACAAGGCTGCAGGCTGAGTTATACAGGGAACTCTGAGTATCACTCATGTATTATAAGGGATAATGTACCCCCTACTGTAAATGATAAGGATATTAGAAGTCACTGAGGGGTTGTTCTGTGACCATATAAAGGCACAAGGCTGCAGGCTGAGTTATACAGGGAACTCTGAGTATCACTCATGTATTATAAGGGATAATGTACCCCCTACTGTAAATAATAAGGATATTAGAAGTCACTGAGGGGTTGTTCTGTGACCATATAAAGGCACAAGGTTGCAGGCTGAGTTATACAGGGAACTCTGAGTATCACTCATGTATTATAAGGGATAATGTACCCCCTACTGTAAATGATAAGGATATTAGAAGTCACTGAGGGGTTGTTCTGTGACCATATAAAGACACAAGGCCGCAGGCTGAGTTATACAGGGAACTCTGAGTATCACTCATGTATTATAAGGGATAATGTACCCCCTACTGTAAATGATAAGGATATTAGAAGTCACTGAGGGGTTGTTCTGTGACCATATAAAGGCACAAGGCTGCAGGCTGAGTTATACAGGGAACTCTGAGTATCACTCATGTATTATAAGGGATAATGTACCCCCTACTGTAAATAATAAGGATATTAGAAGTCACTGAGGGGTTGTTCTGTGACCATATAAAGACAAAAGGCTGCAGGCTGAGTTATACAGGGAACTCTGAGTATCACTCATGTATTATAAGGGATAATGTACCCCCTACTGTAAATAATAAGGATATTAGAAGTCACTGAGGGGTTGTTCTGTGACCATATAAAGGTACGAGGCTGCAGGCTGAGTTATACAGGGAACTCTGAGTATCACTCATGTATTATAAGGGATAATGTACCCCCTACTGTAAATGATAAGGATATTAGAAGCCTCTGAGAGGTTGTTCTGTGACCATATAAAGGCAGGAGACTAATTATTACTGCTGTATGATATCATATTAATTCCTATGAATATTATGCTCTTACACTGTTGTTAATATGCAGTGAGAAACCTGTAGATATGAGCAGGACACTAAATCCTCCTTCCTTTGACACTACAGGGACCGTGGGGAACATCCTAGCCATCATCTTCGGGATATTCCTGGGAATTGTTGTCATTGGCTTCGTTCTCTATTGTATCTACAGAAAGACACGGTAAGAACGTCACCAAACAGCCCATCGTTGTAACAAAGCTCATCTGCTGGACTGTGACCCCCAAACATCACCACCACCCACCCAATATGTATCCTCTGATCTACTCTATATACTGTATCTATATACTGTATCTATATACTGTATCTATATGACTTCACTCCTCTTGGCTGCAGTCTATGTCCTGTATACTCTGTGGGATGGTAAAACCACTTTGCCCCGTTGATCCATTTATAATCATGCTCATTATGAGCAGCCAATCACAGCTGAGCCTTTCTGGGCTCCACCCTCCTCTTCCTTTACTCACAATTCCAAGCATAACCCCTTTATAAAAGTACAGATTACGCCAAGATCTTTAGGCCAGTAGCTCAGTTTTATAGCCGTGTGCCTGCTCGCCCCACCCCTTTTGTGATGTCATCAGCAGGACGGGGCTATAAAAGGAACTCGGAAGTCGGGCTCGGTGGAGCGAGGGGCAGGTTTGGGTCAGGTTTCACCCAACCCACACATCACTAGTATAATGCACAAGAGCCATAATAATATATCCTGTCAAATACTGTATATAGTGAAGTAGCCCCTATTGTAAAATATAAGGATATTATAAGTCACCAAGGAGTTCATGACCATATAAAAGCACCAGGTCGAAGGTCATGGAACTCCAAGGTGACTTCTAGGGTCCAATTTCAAATTTGAAAAACTTCGAAATCCGAATTCAAAAAAACGAATCCAAATGAAGTCAAAGTTTTAAGTTTTTGATCGAATACGTCCGTATTCACCCGATTTCGAATCGGAGTAATATCGCTTTCGGTCGAATTCGAATCTAAGATTTTCACAAAAAAAAAACGTTGATTTTGAAAAACTTCGAAATTTGAATTCAAAAAGACCAACCGAAATTAAGTCAAACTTTTTGATCAAATAAGTCCGTATGCGCCCGAATTGGAATCGGAGTAATATCGCTTTCGGTCGAATTCGAATCTAAGATTTTCACAAAAAAAAAACGTTGATTTTGAAAAACTTCGCAATTTGAATTCAAAAAGACCAACCGAAATTAAGTCAAACTTTTTGATCAAATAAGTCCGTATGCGCCCGAATTGGAATCGTACAAAGTAATAGCGCATCTGATCGAATTCGAATCTAATTTTTTCCCTAAAAAAACTTTGAATTTTCAAAGTCCACCAATTGACTCCAAGGAGGTCCCCCATAGGCTAAAACAGCAATTAGGCAGGTTTTAGATGGCGAATGGTCGAAGTTGAATTTTTAAAGAGACAGTATATGATAAATTTCGATATTACACAAAAAATAGCTAGAAATTAGATTTTTTTTAAATTCGAAAAACTACCTCAACCTTTGATAAATCTGCCCCCTAATATCCTTATATTTTCCAACAAGGGGCACTTTATTATAATACAAAAAAAATGTGACAAAAATGACATCACTACTCACAATTTATAACCGATGACATCACTAGTGACCATTTATAAGGACATAATTTACAGGATATTCATGGCTTTTGTGTATTCTATCCTTATAAACGCGGCTAAGTGATGTCATCTGTGTCACATGACTCATTGAAACTTGTGTAATAATAATAATAATAATAAAAAAAAAAAAAGTAACTCCAAACCGAGTTCCATGACCTGGAACGTAGACCACGACCTGGAGGAACTCCACTGTGACTTCCAATATCCTTATAATTACAGTTGGGGGTACATTATTCCATATGTAGCACCTGCATCGCAACCCAAAAGAATAACACTCTATTTTGTTTTGTACCTTCTCAGGAAAGATACGTCAGGGGCACCACATGATAAATGTTCAAAGTCACAGACATCCCCCACTGAGGTGAGGACCATCTAGCCTGGCTAATACAAGATGGCGGCCAGCAAACTAAGAATGTACATAAAGGCATGTCTGAATGATTGGGTCACTGGGAAAGGACTTTTTAAGCCTGACCAATATGACTGGCCTTAATGTCAAGGCTCTATCAATGAAGATGGACCTTCCTGCTCTTGACCATAATCTCCACGGATCTACAGCTATCGAGGTCCTCAGAAACGTTTCTTACTCCATCTTGTTATATTCTTATAATACACAAAAGCCATGAATATCCTGTAAATTATATCCTTATAAACGGTGAGTTCTGATGTCATCAGTTATAAACGGTGAGTTCTGATGTCTTTTTTTGTCACATGACTCATTGAAATTTGTGTATTATAATAAATAAAGTACCCCCAGTTGCAAAATATGAGGATATTAGAAGTTACCTCGGAGTTTCATGACCTGTATAAAAACACTCGGTCTTCGGCCTCGTGTTTTTATATGGTCATGAAACTCCTCGGTAACTTATAATATCCTTATATTTTACAAAAGGGGCTACTTTATTCACTATATATTAACTTAATGTAAAGTGAAATCTAAATTACTACTATAGTTTTAATGCTGTTGCCGTAGTAACAACATGCCTTGCACTCCCTCTACCTCTATAGTAACTAATAATGCTGTGACTTGGATACGTAATATGGAACTAAATTCCTGAAGGGGAGGACACGTTACCCTCTGACCCTTTAAAGGGAGCTGTAGCTAAATGAAGTTCATACAAATGTATTGGAGCTGCCATATTGCTGTATAACAACACTCCCTTGTCTTCCAATCGATGTTCATTTTCTTGTGTGCCAATAGGCTGGTCAATAAATACCATGATTAATTAGAGTAGCCCCACTTTAATCCCGAGAAATCTGAAATGTAGATTATTGCTTAGCTAGAATTTCCCTTTAATTAAAGGGATTGTTCCCCAATGGGGACCTGCAATAAGCACAGCTGTGATATAGACTTCTTGATCAATATTTGATAAAAACAGGGACCCCAAATCTGCTGTTGTTGACCTGCAACTCCCAGCAGCCCCTGCTTTATTCTCAATAAATGCTGGGAGTTGCAGTTTAACAACCACGGTAGGGTCCCAGGTCTGTTTGTATTAGAAGGTATTTTTATATTCTTTGATGCCGTGATTGATACGCACCCTTGATATTTTGTATACCTATTAAATACACAACATGCCAATGGGAAGCTTTATGTCTCCTTGTCGTCTGTCTCTGCAACCCCCGCTCAATGGAATCTCCCAATGTACAAGGGGTGGGGCTTCCACAGTGCCTTAGGAAAACAATATGGCGGCCACCAAATACTCCCTCTAACCACTCAAATGGTGATTGATTATTGCTTGGAAACACTTGCTGCAAAAGGATTAAGTAGGGATTGCAGCTACAATTTAAAAAGAATGTGGGGGCTCATTCCCACTTTGATTGGTTCACTACAAGGGATCCTAGGAAAATAGCGGTTGAATGTACCCACATTGAGGGGCAGATTTATCAAAGGTCGAAGTGAAAATTAGTATTAAAAAAAATTAGAATTTCAAGCTAATTTTTGTGTACTTCGACTAGTGAATAGTTCAATGTACTGTCTCTTTAAAAATTCGGCTTCGGCCATTCGCCATATAAAACCTGCCAAATTGCTGTTTTAGCCTATGGGGGACCTCCTAGAAAGTATTTGGTGTCAATTTATGGACTTTGAAAAATCAAAGTTTTTTTTTTTTGGAAAAGCTTTGAATTGTACGATTCAAATGTGTCGAAAAATAGACCTATTCGGCCAAAAAAAAAAAAAAAGTTCGATTTCATTTGGTCTTCTTGAATTCGAAGTTCAAAGTTTTTCAAATTCGACCCTTGATAAATCTGCCCCTAAGTGATCAGATTTACTGTGAGGTGCCCAACAATTAAAGGATAAGTAAATATTTAAAATAAGTGAATGTAAAATTGATGAGCGGGCTATTCTAAGCACTTTTGTAATGTACATTCATTATTTATTTTGTTTTCATTCCAAGCTATTAAGGGATACATGTACTGTTAATATGAATGAATTTTGTTACAACAGCTCCACCTGCTGGTCAGTTTCCCACCAGTCTGACCACCAAGTAGTCAAGGAAGTTGTCAGGAGAAAGAAAGAGGCTGCTCTGATGTTCTTCTGCTTAAGAATAAAATTGAAAACCTTTCTCACATCTTTCGTAAGCAGAAGAACATCAGAGCAGCCTCTTTCTCTGTCCTGACAACTTCCTTGACTACTTGGTGGTCAGACTGGTGGGAAACTGACCAGCAGGTGGCGCTGTTGTAACAAAATTCATTCATATTAACAGTACATGTATCCCTTAATAGCTTGGAATGAAAACAAAATAAATAATGAATGTACATTACAAAAGTGCTTAGAATAGCACTCTCATCAATTTTACATTCACTTATTTTAAAGGTTTACTTATCCTTTCAACACCCCCAATTAAATTTGACTTTTATTGTCCTTTAATTGCCTAAGGACATGTTTATGGTTCTGTACTGGCCCAGTGGGAAGCTGCAGATCCAAGATGGATCGAAACATCACTGACTTTGGGCAAGAATCATATAAATCCCTAAACGTTTCATTAAGTGGTCACCGTTTTTGGGGTGGCTGTGTTTCACTCCTTGTAATATAGTAAGTCAGGTTGAAAAAAAAAAAAAAAAAAAAAGACATGTCCATCAAGTTCAACCTTCAGTCTATATATAACCTGCCTAACTGCCAGTTGATCCAGTGGAAGGCAAAAAACCCCATCGGAAGTCTCTCCAATTTGCCTCAGAGGGGGGAAAAATTCCTTCCTAACTCCAAGATGCAATGGGACCAGTCCCTGGATGAACTTGTACTATGAGCTATCTCCCATATCCCTGTATTCCCTCACTTGCTAAACACCATCCAACCCCTTCTTATACCTATCTAATGTATCAGCCTGTACCCCTGATTCACTTCCCAGCTCTCCCTGTAACACCCCTTTCCCTCCTCTAATCTCATTGGCTCCCTCCTGTCTGCTGGGAGGAGCTACTGGTGAATAAAGCATCCGACCCTTCCTTTTACCTATCTAATGTATCAGCCTGTACCACTGATTTACTTCCCAGCTCTCCCTGTAACACCCCTTTTCCCTCCTATAATCTCATTGGCTCCCTCCTGTCTGCTGGGAGGAGCTACTGGTGAATAAAGCATCCGACCCTTCCTTGTACCTATCTAATGTATCAGCCTGTACCACTGATTCAGGGAGACAATTCCACATCTTCACAGCTCTCACTGTAACAAACCCCTTCCCAATATTGTGGCAGTGGATTTCTATCCCCTGACTTGATGATGCATAAGAGAAACCCGAGTCTCGGACAAACATGGCAACAGACTCGCTTTATTTGAGAAAATGTATTGCAGGGCTGTAATAACAGTGGCAGCACTTTCCATTGTGAAATCAGATATTACCTGCTGATGAGAGGGAAGAACTGGCAGCTGTTTCCCCTTGGGTAGGGGTCTCCCCTGCTTTCAGTGCATAGTAAAGAGACGATAACATCTCACCCCAAAACTGGGGGGAGGTGCCACCAAAAAACACAGGTGTACTGATGTCTTTGTTGGTTAACAGCAGATAACCCCCTGACAGCTGAGTGGTTTAAAGGGTAAGTAAACCTTTAAAACTAGTGAATGTAAAATTAATGACAGGGATATTCTAAGTACTTTTGTAATGTACATGATTTATTTTGTTTTCATTCCAAGCTATTAAGGGATACATGTACTGTTAATATGAATGAATTTTGTTACAACAGCGCCACCTGCTGGTCAGTTTCCCACCAGTCTGACCACCAAGTAGTCAAGGAAGTTGCCAGGAGAAAGAAAGAGGCTGCTCTGATGTTCTTCTGCTTAGGAAAGATTTGAGAAAGGTTTCTAATTATTTTCCTACATTACAAAAGTTCTCATCAGTTTTATATTCACTTATTTTAAAGGTTTACTTATCCTTTAAGGGCCGAGCACAGCTCACAAGTTATACTGGAGACTCTACAGAGCAAAGAATTCTGTGCCGCCAATATTTTAGCACATCTGCACTAAGTAAAATCCAAATCAGAGTAACTCAAATGGAGTATGCAACAGATTCCCACTGGTTAACTCTTTCCCCTTGGGCTCAGCTTGGGCATGTGTATACAGACCAGTGCAGGAGATGAAAGCTGCCATCCACGGCTATGTAGGCCAATCACAAAGCCTGCTTGTAGATTAAAAAGACATTTTGTATCATTTCATTAGAGGTCGTTTAACATTTTCAGTTTATTAACCAATAACTGGTTCCGTTCATCTGCAGCAGAAATGTGAATCAGACTTAAGTCACGACAAAGTTTTAATCTGGAATAGATGGGCGTGGCCTGTGAGTGGCTTCCCGTGTATTGCATGACGTGTTAACCAGCTGTAGTCATGAAGATTAATAACCATGTTAAAGACACACTTACGATTCCTTTGAGACAGGCAGGAGATTATTGGTGCGCTGATCAGCGATATGTTAGTCAGAAAGTCAAAATACATTTTATTGAGGAGTCCCTCCTTCCAGTCTTGGGAGCAAAATGGCTGCAGGGAGCCCAGTGTAGACATTTGCTGTAAGGGATCGGGTGAGAGTAGGGTTAAAAAAGAAAATACAGTGCAACTGTGTCCCCCTCTACCTGAGGATCAGTCTCACCTTGGACTGTTCTGGATGCCAAAATAAAAGCAATCCGTTCCATGTCCAGAGGTATAGTCCAATAGCACACGCCCACTCAGACAGAAGAGAAACTCTCAGGTGACGTTGAACAGAAGAGAAACTCTCAGGTGACGTTGAACAGAAGAGAAACTCTCAGGTGACGTTGAACAGAAGAGAAACTCTCAGGTGACGTTGAACAGAAGAGAAACTCTCAGGTGACGTCGAACAGAAGAGAAACTCTCAGGTGACGTCGAACAGAAGAGAAACTCTCAGGTGACGTCGAACAGAAGAGAAACTCTCAGTTGATGTCGAACAGAAGAGAAACTCTCAGGTGACGTTGAACAGAAGAGAAACTCTCAGTTGATGTCGAACAGAAGAGAAACTCTCAGTTGATGTCGAACAGAAGAGAAACTCTCAGTTGATGTCGAACAGAAGAGAAACTCTCAGGTGACGTTGAACAGAAGAGAAACTCTCAGTTGATGACGAACAGACAGGAAACTCTCAGCTGGATGGTGAACAGAAAGGAAACTCTCAGGTGACGTTGAACAGAAAGGAAACGCTCAGCCAGATGTTGAACAGAAGCACTCAGGTGACGTTGAACAGACAAACTCTCAGCCGGATGTTGAACAGGCTGGAAACTCTCATTTGATGTAGAACAGGCTGGAAACTCTCAGTTGATGTAGAACAGGCTGGAAACTCTCAGTTGATGTAGAACAGACTGGTAACTCTCAGTTGATCTTGAACAGACTGGTAACTCTCAGTTGATCTTGAACAGACTGGAAACTCTCAGTTGATCTTGAACAGACTGGAAACTCTCAGTTGATCTTGAACAGACTGGTAACTCTCAGTTGATCTTGAACAGACTGGAAACTCTCAGTTGATCTTGAACAGACTGGAAACTCTCAGTTGATCTTGAACAGACTGGTAACTCTCAGTTGATCTTGAACAGACTGGAAACTCTCAGTTGATCTTGAACAGACTGGAAACTCTCAGTTGATCTTGAACAGACTGGTAACTCTCAGTTGATCTTGAACAGACTGGAAACTCTCAGTTGATCTTGAACAGACTGGAAACTCTCAGTTGATCTTGAACAGACTGGAAACTCTCAGTTGATCTTGAACAGACTGGAAACTCTCAGTTGATCTTGTACAGACTGGTAACTCTCAGTTGATCTTGAACAGACTGGAAACTCTCAGTTGATGTAGAACAGGCTGGAAACTCTCAGTTGATGTAGAACAGAAGAGGAAACTCTCAACTGACATCAAACTGAAAGGAAGCTCCCAGTCAATGTCCAACAGGCAGGAAATGATCAGAGAAACTTTCAGCCGAATGGAAGAGAAAACTCAACTGGTGTAGAACAAACAATCAAATCTCAACTGGTTGAAAAGTAAATCTAGCAATGGAATGACCAAGTAGAAATAAAGAAGTGGTACAGTATTATGTGTATCTGAAGGTTCCGTTCCAGGGACGGCACATGTGTGTTCCAGAGTTCTGCTATTGTACTTGGTCGAGTGTGAGAGCAATGCCAGATTGCTCTGCGCAGCCTGAGTAGGCCCCAGCGCCGGCACTTTAAGATGAAAAGGAGGCAAAGGAATGAGAGGAATAATGTCTTTTATTTAGTCCGGAGAGGCAGAGGAATGGGAGCCGGCTTCTGGGAGAGAGGAGCACTTGAACTCTGTTATACAATGTCTGTTGGTGGCTGCACGGCAGCTGAGCGGGGGGTCTTAATCCTCAGCGGGCACCTGAAGAGCAGAATATACCATAACCTGGTTACTTTCTTGCCGTCTCCCTGCAGAAACAAAACAGTTTCCCATTTAAAGGATAAGTAAACCTTTAAAACAAGTGAATGTAAAACTGATAAGAGTGCTATTCTAAGCACTTTTGTAATTTACATTCATTATTTATAATTTTTTCATAACAAGATATTAAGGGATACATGTACTGTTAATATGAATGAATTTTGTTAGTTTCCCACCAGTCTGACCACCAAGTAGTCAAGGAAGTTGTCAGGAGAAAGAAAGAGGCTGCTCTGAGGTTCTTCTGCTTAGGAAAGATTTGAGGGAGGTTTCTAATCTAATTAGGACTAAAATCTCTAATTAGAAAACCTCTCTCAAATCTTTCCTAAGCAGAAGAACATCAAAGCAGCCTCTTTCTTTCTCCTGACAACTTCCTTGACTACTTGGTGGTCAGACTGGTGGGAAACTGACCAGCAGGTGGCGCTGTTGTAACTAAATTCATTCATATTAACAGTAAATGTATCCCTTAATATCTTGGAATGAAAAAAGAATAAATAATGAATGTAAATTACAAAAGTGCTTAGAATAGCACTCTCATCAGTTTTACATTCACTTGTTTTAAAGGTTTACTTATCTTTTAAGCGAATACCCAGGGGGCAGCAGGAGGGGCAGACTGGTCCAATACGAACCGGAGGAGGGGTAAAAATAAACCCCTTTGGCTACAGCTGAGGCACCTATACCCATCTATATAATCTGCTGCTATTGAGGCAGGAATGGGGGTAACTGTTCTCCTCTAAAAAAATCAACATCCCCTATCTCTGCCAAAGAACTTCTCCCGTCAGGGAAATCTACCAAGATGATAAATGCAGAACACTGGTGTAGAACGCAGGATAATACTTACAGGCAAGGCATTTTCGGATGTTGCGATAGTTGCCCCCTGCGGCCACAAAAGCCCACAATGCCATGCCCAGGGTGATTATGTAAATGGGAATCAGACTGGCTTCATACATTGGGTTCAGAAAAGTCTGCAGGGGAGAGAAAAAAAAAAAAAGGCTAAATAAAAGGGAATTATTCCTGCATTATATCATCAAGGAATCTGAAAACAATTTAACTGAAAAAAAGTGTTTGGAAGTTAAAACAACCCCTTTAATAGTTTTTATTCAATAAAAATGTACAGAATACCTATGCTGCCATAGTTTTATGGGATCTCTCTGTACAGACTATAAGCAAACTTAGGGGACGGTTCCTGCTGAATTGTGCTTAGTACAGGGAATACCTTTGCTGCCATAGTTTTATGGGATCTCTCTGTACAGACTATAAGCAAACTTAGGGGACGGTTCCTGCTGAATTGTGCTTAGTACATGGGAATACCTATGCTGCCATAGTTTTATGGGATCTCTCTGTACAGACTATGAGCAAATTTAGGGGACTGTTCCTGCTGAATTGTGCTTAGTACAGGGAATACCTATGCTGCCATAGTTTTATGGGATCTCTCTGTACAGACTATGAGCAAACTTAGGGGACTGTTCCTGCTGAATTGTGCTTAGTACAGGGGAATACCTATGCTGCCATAGTTTTATGGGATCTCTCTGTACAGACTAGGAGCAAACTTAGGGGACTGTTCCTGCTGAATTGTGCTTAGTACAGGGGAATACCTATGCTGCCATAGTTTTATGGGATCTCTCTGTACAGACTATGTGCAATGCTATGAACTATTCTTAGTACAAGGGAATGGCCTAATGCTAGTTCTCTGTTCACGTATTAGAATAAGAGTTTTCTAAACAAGTTGCAGATTCTAATACATGGGCACTCACCAGGCCAGATGTTACCAGATGACTAAGGACCACGCCTACAATGTGCAGAGGCCTCCGCTTCTCACAGGCTGCGAAGAACACAATGCCCCAGAAGGTGTGTAGGAAAACAATGGCCATTGTAAGGAATGCTGGAAGGACACAACAGAAGAAAAATGTGACTTTAAAGGGGAACTCCACACAAATATAACTTGAGCTTTTTGAAAAGTTAACATAATTTCAAGCAACTTTGCAATATACATCAATTAAAAAAATATGCAGACTTTTCATGTTTTTAATGGTTGTAACAGTTCCCTAAGCCCAGCCACCTGCTTCCTGCTGATCTGACTACTTGGCTGAGCTGGCCGACTACTTGGCTGAGCAGGCCGACTACTGTTACTTTGTATCAGCAGCCACCTGTCCTTAGCCTGCATCCTCCAAACTCCACATGTGAATGCAATAAAAAAACAGAACAGTGCAATGCATTGTGGGTTATGTAGTTCCTGCATGATGTCTGTAAGCCGTGGAGAAGTTGTTACAATTTGTAACATCAGTGTTTAGTCCCTTCTTCCCTGCCAGGATTTCAAATGATGCAGAAAAAGAAGAACTGTTACACAGCTGGATTTCAGCATAGAAAATGGCATTTATTCATAGTTTTTAAAGAAACAGGTAACTGTGAGGGGTTTCTTCATCAAATTTTGGTTTGAAGTCCCCTTTAAAAATTCCTGCTTTGCCGGATACACATAATATAAACATATTTTATGTGCACACACACATACACAGCAGATTTATTCAAACAAAAGCTTCTGAGCCTCATCCCCTGCTCCTTTTCCAAAGTCTTGCCCTTCCAGCAGAGGGCACCCAGAAGGCTCAGAACGTACTACAGAGTAACTCACCTGAAGTAAGAAAGTAATACTGTGAGTCTCCATGCACTCCCACCGTGCCAGGACCAATGGCATCAGCCAGTATATTAATGACAGAGAACACTCCGCTGATTATTCCGAAGGAGAAGCCAGACACTGTGGCAAGGAGACAAGAGGATATTAGCCAATACAAAAGCTCAATAATGTTAAAGTTATTTATAAGTGTAATTGATATTGATAATATGTCAGTACAGGTATGGGACTTGTTATCCAGAATGGGGTTTTATGGATACCGGATCTTTCCATAATTTGGATCTTGACACCTGAAGTCTACTAGAAAATCAATGTAAACATTAAATAAAACCAATAAACTGGTTTTGCTTCCATTAAGGATCTTAGTTGGGATCATGTAGAAGGTTTATTATTACAGAGAAAAACTTGAATTATTTGATTAAAATGGAGTCTATAGGAGACAGCTTTTCTGTAATTGGGAGCTTCTCTTTATCCCAATAATGGATCGTATACCTGTATGTCCTTTTGTGTTCTACTGAACAGTGTGCAGAAACCAGCTCTTTACCAGCCAAGACATCAATTCCCACATAAGGATGGGATCCCCTGGAGTGCCAGATAGAAAAGCCAGTTGAGCTGGTTTATTTTTTTGTATTTGTAACTTGTGTGCTCTGTGTAATTATATTTTTAAGTATGATTGGGAGCTGCCATATTGCTGCCTTTTAGACAGATTAGAAGGTAGAGCTTATTGCATGGTTTGCATTTATATGTTGCACTGGGAGCGGACATATTGGCAGCTTCAACATCATGACATCATCCTTTGACATCACTTTCTGTCAAGCTGCAGCAATGTTATGCATTTAAGAGTCAGGCTCACCATAGGCCATTTGTTGAATGGATATCGGAGATCTTCCATCCTCACTGATTGTAGCAAGACCCTCGTCTGCTTTCCTGTGAAGGAAGAAAAATGATTATTATTATAATTTCCTAGGAACTGGAAATGCATACATGTCCATATCAGAATGCATTAAAGGAGACATTTTATGTTATAAAAAAAAAAAAAAAAAAAAAAAAGAATGCACCAATGCATTTTACTCTTTTAGATATAGAAGGAATGTGCTTCAAAAAGCTGTTACTTTATTGAAAACGTCTGCAAAAACCCTACTAGCTCCGCCCATCTCTTCCACTTCCTGCTGCCTTCTTTCCCAGGCTGTGCAGGGGAGCCAGTGGCACTCAACACACTGCACTGTAGGACAGGAACCAAACAGCAGCTAAGCTGAACTGGGAACTGAAGCCTGTCTTTGCTTGTGTGACTGCAGGGCTGTGATTGGCTGTTCCCCCTCCTACTGTGCTGCTGCCAGGGACCATTAGGACATGCCCACCCCTCATTTGAAACACTTAAGAGACCACAGCTCCAATACAGGGGCTAATTTTAAAGATAATATTAATTTTTAGACCAAAGTAAAATCAGCACCATATAGAATACATTATTACCTACAAAATTAGGGGTTTTCAATTTATCCTATATGACTCCTTTAAAGGGGTTGTTCACCTTCCAAATACCTTTTTCAATTCAGTTGTTTTTAAATTGTTCCCCAGAAATACTTTTTTCAATCACTTTCCATTATTTATTTTTTACGGTTTACCCAAAATCTAAGTTTAAAGTTGAATGTTTGTGTCTCAGGTGTTTGAGTCTGGCAGCTCAGTAATTCAGGTGCAGATTCTGTTACAATTTTGCAACATTGAGTTGAAACATTTCTCAGCAGCATCTCTGGAGTATTAGTAACTATTGTATCAGTTCTAACAGCTGCCTGTAATGAAACCCAGAGATTCTGCTCAGCAGGGACAAAGATAAGAAATGTATCCATTTAGAATTTACAGGGTCGGCGACCCCACCTCCCAGAGATGCTTCAGAAGGTGAAAATGACACTTTACACTTCAATATTAGAAAAACCGTCACACATAGAAAGTCATTGGAAAAAGTTGTAATTTCTTGTGATCTATCTGAAAACAACTACTTAGGTGAACCACCCCTTTAAAGTTCTGACATTAGCAGGAGCCTCCCAACCAATCAGAATGCATTAAAAGCTGTCATTAGCAGGAGGCTCCTAAACAATCAGAATGCATTAAGGACTGTCATTAACAGGAGCCTCCCAACCAATCAGAATGCATAAAGGGCTGACATTAGCAGGAGCCTCCCAACCAATCAGAATGCATTAAGGGCTATCATTAGCAGGAACCTCCCAACCTACCAGAATGCATTAAGGACTGACCCTAGCAGGAGAATCCCAACCAATCAGAATGCATTAAAGGAGAAGGAAAGCTACAGAGGCATTTTATTGCCAATAGATTAGCTGCAATAGTACAAGCTAGAATGCTATATTTATTCTGTAGAATGTTTTACCATACCTGAGTAAAAAGCTCTAGAAACTCTCTGTTTGTTTAGTATAGGAGCTGCAGGATTAACATGGTGTGACATCACTTCCTGCCTGAGTCTCTCCCTGCTCTGAGCTCAGATTACAGTAGAGAAGGGAGGGGGGTGGGGAAGAGGAGCAAACTGAGCATGCTCTTGCCCAGGGCAATGAGGTTTAATCTGAAGGCAGGAAGTCTGATACAGAAGCCCATGAGTACACAATAGAAGGAAAGAAATGCAGTGTTTCTTTTGACAGGGGACTCAGAGCAGCATTACTTTGGGGGTTTACTGGTATATTTAGATGGAGCTTTCTGATAAGGCTTACTTAGTTTTAACCTTTGATTCTCCTTTAAGGGCTGACATTAAGATGAGCCTGCTAAATAATCAGAATGCATTAAAGGCTGACATTAGCAAGAGCCTTCCAACGAATCAAAATGCATTAAGGGATGACATTAGCAGGAGCCTCCCAACCAATCAGAATGCATTAAGGGCTGACATTAGCAGGAGCCTCCCAGCCAACCAGCATGCTCCATGTCTTACTTGAGTAACCTGTAGTATGCATATCTGAAAGTCTCCTGCAGCAAAACAGAAACTGCTGCGCCGAATATCAGCAGTCCATACTGCAGGTTGGCGTCATTCTTGTTACTGATCTGGACGGAGATGAACCAAATCAAGGAGGACAGTAATACTGACACCAGCCAGAAGAAGGAGCTGGAAGAGAAAAACAAACATCATTAGCTAATACAGCACATGAACGCAATGACTGTCCCTTAAAAAGCAACTGAAACACCACAAGAACTAGAGTTAGCTTACAGTAAACTCAGTCCCAGATAAACAATAACTTGCCCAGACAATTCGAGTCTAGTTTTGCGTTCCTAGGTCCCTTGAACCCTAGCAACAGTCAGAAAGGATGCATACAAAGTCAGCAGAGAAAGGCTTCAAAAAGAGCCAAATGACAGAAACTTAAAGGAGAAGATCAAGGGCAACATACTTCGAGGAGACAATGTAGAAAAAACTGGGTGGGGTTGATAATTTGGAACCACTTACGGAGTCAATTTGGTCATTGTTAACCTTGTGACCTGCTCCTGTGTGTGTCTCCCATAAAAGTCCCACTAGCCTAAGAGGAAAAAACATTGGCCAAGTATCCCATGTGCCTAATGGGGCTGCCCATTTATTTTATTATTTGTGGTTTTTGAGTTATTTAGCTTTTTATTCAGCCGCTCTCCAGTGAGTAATTTCAGCCATCTGGTTGCTAGAAATTCCCCTAGCAACCATGCACTGATTTGAGTAAGAGATGGAATATAAATAGAAAGGAACTGAATAGAAGGATCAGTAATAAAAAGTAGCAATAATACATTTGTAGCCTTACAGAGGTTTAGATAAGGTCTCATTTGAAAGCTGGAAAGAGCCATAAGAAAATTGCAAATAATCTGGTTGCTAGGGTCCAAATTCCCCTAGCAACCATGCATTGATTTGAGTAAGAGATGGAATCTGAATAGAAAGATGAGTAATAAAAAGTAGCAATAACAATACATTTGTAGCCTTACAGAGTATTTGTTATTTTTAGAAAAGGTCTCATTTGATAGCTGGAAAGAGCCATAAGAAAATGGTAAATAATCTGGTTGCTAGAAGTCCAAATTCCCCTAGCAACCATGCACTGATTTGAGTAAGAGATGGAATCTGAATAGAAAGGGGCCGAATAGAAGGATCAGTAATAAAAAGTAGGGATGTACCGAATCCAGGATTCAGCCTTTAACAGGATTCGGCCGAATCCTTCTGCCCGGCCGAATCAGCATATGCAAATTAGGAGTGGGGAGGGAAATCACGTGACTTTTCTTCACAAAATAAGGAAGTAAAATTTTCCCCTTTCCACTCCCAATTTGCATATGCAAATTAGGGTTCGGATTCAGTTCTAATCTTTCACAAAGGATTCGGGGGTTCGGCCGAATACAAAATAGTGGATTTCGGAGCATCCCTAATAAAAAGTAGCAATAACAATACATTTGTAGCCTTACATAGCATTTGTTATTTTTAGATAAGGTCTCATTTGAAAGAGCCATAAGAAAATGGCAAATAATCTGGTTGCTAGGGACTAAATTCCCCTAGCAACCAGACATTGATTTGAATAAGAGACTGGAATATGAATAGGAGAGGCCTGAATATAAAGAGGAGGAATAAAAAGTAGCAATAACAATACATTTGTAGCCTTACAGAACATTTGTTTGTTTTTTTTTTAAGATAGGGTCCCATTTGAAAGCAGGAAAGAGCCATAAAACAAAGGGAAATCATTTGAAAACTATAAAAAAAAGCCAATCAGGAGCCCAGAATCCAGATGTTTGTGTAGTGAACTGAACTACATCTCTCTGCGCTCCTGACAGACTCGTTCATGAAAAGCTGCTGCAGTTGCTGCTCGTACACCGCTCAGGGTGTAGCTCTAAAGAAGCCTCTAAGCTGACGGCTAAATACAAGGCCCAGCAAGAGGAACGTGCCCATACGTAGCCCTCCGTTCTCTCACCCGGCCACCAGAATGATGACTTTCAGCGGGTCCGCGGCGATAGTGAGGATAAACAGAGACAGGGCCGGCCCGAAGGCCACAAAGGTACAGCCAAAAAATACGGCCAGCGCCATCTTTCGTCTGAGCGCCCCACTTCCGCCTTCCTGTTTATGACGGCACAACGTACGCATCTAATCACGCGCCGGCTTACGCTCTTGGCATTCTGGGAACTGTAGTTTTTATTATGGCAAGTGCCTATAAAGCGGAATCACAGAGGGAGAGGCGGCTGTATTCTTGCTGGGCAGGCACAGAAGTCAATTCTGTCTGTGTAATATCAACTTCTCATATATAATTCCTGTCTAAACTTGGAGCTATATGTTATTCACCGTGCCATTCCCATCAGTCCTTGCAGCTTATACACAAGGCTGTGCTGTTCTAACATTAAAACTGGAAAATAAACAGATATCTCATTGTGGCCCTGATTATCATGAGGTAAAATATATATATCTATGTATTAGTAGCAGCTGCCTTTAGCATTCCATGAGGTAATTCCTAATGGAACATCCACACAGAATAAGAAGTGACAATGAGCAGCCATTACACAAACACAGATAAGACACAAACAAGGATTTATTGAGGCAAAGAGACATTTCACGAGGTAAATGGGCCCAAGAAACATAAATAATAGGCTATTTGACACCATAAACACATGCAGTATCAACATTTAGAACTACAATGATATAAAAATAATATGGGACCTGTTATCCAGAATGCCGGGACCTGGGGTTTTCTGGATAACGCACCTTTTCGTAATGTGGATCTTCATACCTTAAAGGGACACTATCCTGGAAAAACATCAGTTAATAGTGCTGCTCCAGCAGAATTCTGCACGGAAATCCGATTCTCATAAGAGCAAACAGTTTTTTTTATATTCAATTTTGAAATCTGACATGGGGCTAGACATATTGTCAATTTCCCAGCTGCCCCCAGTCATGTGACTTAGGATGGAATTACTTTCAGGCAGGCTGTTATTTCTCCTACTTAATGTAACTGAATGTGTCTCAGTGGGACTTGGCTCTTACTATTAAGTGCTGTTCTTAGATCTTCCAGGGAGCTGTTATCTTGTGTTAAGCTGGCCACAGATCTGATCGTACGAATCAATGTACGATCGGACTTTCCCATCCCCCGACCTGCCACTAACCATTCAGATCAAAGTCTTACCATTCCGACCAAATAAAGTAGTTAAAGAACAGATCAGCTGATGTTCTGCCCCTGACAGCAATCGTACGATAGACAAAGCTGGTGACAGTCTCCCACTGAAAATCGTACCATCGGCAATACACGCAGAGATATTACCCGCAGCCGTCAGAAATTTTCTAACATGTACGATCGACCAAACGACCGATCTCCGCCAGACAAAAAATGTCGGAACTCTCCACACGTTCCGAAAATCGTATGAATCCTCAATTCGTACAATGAGATCTTTAACTCTATGGCCAGCTTTAGGGAGCTGCTAGCTCGTTACCTTCCCATTGTTCTGTTGTTAGGCTGCTGGGGGGAAAGAGAGGGGATGATTCCACTCCAACTTGCAGTACAGCAGTAAAGAGTGACTATAGTTTATCAGAGCACAAGTCACATGACTGGGGGCAGCTGGGAAACTGACAATATGTCTAGCTCCATGTCAGAGTTCAAAATTGAATATTAAAAAATCAGTTTGCGCTTTTAAAAAATAGATTTCAGTGCAGAAATCTGCTGGAGCAGCACTATTAACTGATGCTTTTTGAAAAAAAACATGTTTTCCCATGACAGTGTCCCTTTAAGTCTACTAGAAAATCATATAAACATTAAATAAACCCAATAGGCTGGTTTTGCTTCCAATAAGGATTAATTATATCTTAGTTGGGATCAAGTACAAGTGACTGTTTTATTATTACACAGAAAAAGGAAATCATTCTTAAAAATGTCAATTATTTGGATAAAATGGGAGATGAATTACTTTCCGTAATATGGAGCTTTCTGTATAACCGGTTTCCGGATAACTAATCCCATGTCTGTAATTATAAAAAAATAAAGGTAAATATGTAACTATAATGTATACATTAAGAAAATCCCCGCACTTCTAAGTTATGCCAACCTGTACCTGGGGGTGGGAGAGATGACCATTTAGTCAGAAAGTCATGGAGAGGTATCCGCAGTGTCGTAGTGGGACTAGGGTTGCCACCTTTTCTGGAAAAAAATACCGGCCTTCCTATAATCTTGCCGCTATTTCCTATTAATAACATTGGCATCAAGCATCATTTTTATTGGCCAGGTGGCAACCCTAACTGGGACACCAGGGGCCCACCAAAAAACCTTAGACCAGGGGCCCACACTCAGTACTATTTTCTTCCTTTCCTCACTCAACCTCTATTCTTCTAGTCTGTTTTCTTTACACACTATAATCTATTATTTATCCATCTATTTAGCCTCTTTGTTCTTATAGAAATTGGGAATGGCCATGAAATAGGCCAAATGTTTAGCAGCATGAGGGGCCACTGACAACTGGGCCCACCGGGAGTTTTCCTGGTATCCCTGTGGGCCAGTCCGACACTGGGTATCTGTGCCAATATCTAAAATTACACAGATATATTGATGATATTTTTCAGCAACTGTCACCTCCCTGAGTATATAAAAAATAAAAAAATGAATATGGTTAAAAATGGCACATTTTATATAGTGAACTTATTGCACGAGGCTAAAGTTTCAGCTTGTCAATAGCAGCAATGATCCAGGACTTCAAACTTGTCACAGGGGGTCACCATCTTGGAAAGTGTCTGTGACACTCACATGCTCAGTGGGCTCTGATTGGCTGTTGAGAAGCTAAGCTTAGGGCTCGTCACTAATTATCCAGCAGAAAATGAGCTTCCCTGGCTGTAATATAAGCTGATGCTACAGGTTTGCTGATTATTCAATTCTGATGCTAATTGCACTGGTTTCTGTGCTGCCATGTAGTAATTATGTGTATTAATTACTAATCAGCCTTATACTGTGACATTTCTATTCTATGTGTACTGTATATTGTGAGTGGCTCCCTAAGCTCAGTAAGTGACAGCAGCACAGAGCATGTGCAGTGAATCAGCAGAAAAGAAGATGGGGAGCTACTGGGGCATCTTTGGAGACACAGATCTTTACTGCTAAAGGGCTGTGGTTGCCTTGGGCTGGTACAGAAGCGCAAAACATCATGTACAACATTTCTAGATACTTCTTTAGTTAAGCTTTAGTTCTCCTTTAATAACAGCCTGCATGCTTGCTGTGATTGTGAAATTCAGTACAGAGGGAAACACAATAAAAATAAGAATAACAAATGATTGGAAGTGCTAGTCCTTCAGGCTTTTTGTTTCTTGCAGATCTCTTCAAAGTCTCTCATCTGCACAAAAAAAAATCTCCAAATACAAAAAAAATCAGAAATTAGAATCCAATATATTGTAGTATGTTCAATCATATGGGGATTATTACAGAAGTGTTCCCCTTTTTTACTTTCCCCTTTTCTCTATCATAAATATAGTCGAGAGAAAAAATGTTTTCAGATTGGTGTTATAGATATTTTCGTGTTTAATCCAAAACACCTCCACCGGTTGGGCAAAGTGTCTACTTGATTAGTAATGTGTAGTGAATCCTCACACAGATCCCCTCCAACCGCACAATTTCTTCAGGCTCCAAAATAGAATTAAAATCCAATATAGTGTAAAACTATTTTATTCATAAAAAAATGTCACATAAAAGTAATTGCACTCACATTTTATTCTCTTGGGGCAATCGCATATAGTTTAATCTAGTTGCTACAGTGTTCCGGAGGGTAATCCTTTTGGATCTAGGAAATACACTTTTGACTCTGAAAAAGCTGATAGGACCAGCGAAACGCGTTCGGTGAAGGGGATATCGCACGGAAGTACCACTAGGAGGATACAAGAGAGCCGGCAGGATTACCCTCTGGAACACTGTAGCAACCAGATCGAATTGTGCTGCGAGTTGTAGTGTCCAGGACACATGTGATGCAAAAACACAATATAAATATAACAATGCTAACATCTTAGAGAGACAAAGTTATAGACAAATACAAGAGGTCCTCTGCACTCAACCCATTATCAATATATTTAAGACAGAGACATTTTGTGCTACTGCTACTAAAAATGCCTTACCCTTTAAACAAAACAGGGATTGTTTGTCCATATATTGCAATATATTTAAGCTGAACAACTACGTCACAGTCATCCCATATCTAGCCAGTCAATCAGATGAAAATTGAGGACTGGCAAGATATGGGATGACTTTGACGTAGTTGTTCAGCTTAAATATATTGCAATATATGGACAAACAATCCCTGTTTTGTTTAAAGGGTAAGGCATTTTTCAGTAACAGTAGCACAAAATGCCTCTGTCTTAAATATATTGATAATGGGTTGAGTGCAGAGGACTCTTGTATTTGTCTATATGTATTTTGTGGTCACACCCTCATTGCACCCCCGCCTAATCGTTCTAAAAATTAGTGGTGAGCACAACTTTCCCTTGTTTGTTATAGAGATACAAAGTTAGTAGTGAGGACCCACACTGGTAGTCCGTATTGTGCTACAGGGGTATAAAGGGTGTGTAAAGTGCTGCAGGGGCACGGGGGTATTTAGTATTGTGCAGGAACTCACTGATACCTTTTGCGGAAAGTGAGTCAGCCCATGGTTTGCACTAGTGATGTATGGCCCGATACCCACAGGACCCCTTCAATGGCAGCTTCCGACTTCCAGGTTCAACTTTTATAGACGTGCGCCTGCTCACCCCACCCCTTTAATGACATAATCGGCGGGTCAACGTGGGTCTATCAAAAAGGAACCCGGAAGTTGGGCAGGCGCGGGTGGAGGGAGGGTGGTCATCGGGTGGGTGCGGGTCGGGTGAAAGTAGTTTGCACCATATTACTTTGGGAATGCTTTGCTTATGTCGGCTGCTAATACCAGGTGTCCAGGTTAGTAGTTCTCTACTAAAGTCAGCAACTGTAGGGTTAACTGACTATACAGGCATTGCATAGAAAGGGTCACTTGCAAAGAGAGCTGTTGACCTGAATGCCTTGTATTAGCAGCTTAAAACTGCAAATATTTGAGAAGCCACTAAAATGTAAATATCAAAAGTGCTTAGAGAACCAGTGTGAATGAGTTTAAATCAATTAATTGTTTAGGGTTTCAATTGTTTATAAGCAGTGCTATTCATAAAGGAATTGGAGGGGGGTATTCGTTTTTTGGGCAAATCCAAGGCTGTACAGTACAGGAATGCATGTAATTACTTGTACAGTAACTTATTGTCTCCTTTAGCGCTCACGTGTTCTCTGTCTCCAGTATATTAAGGCTAATGGCAGATTTATCTCCCCCATTTAAATCTGCGATACCAGTCGAAGTGACGAATCTCCCTGAAATGCTTTCCCACTGGCAATTAAGTAAATCAACCTCAGAAAAAGCAGCGTCATAAATGTATTCCCACCGGTTATTAACTTTTTCTTACTCCCAGCATTTTGGGGAGACTTGTTGCCTGTGGTAGCGCAGATTTAAATGTGGATGACAAATCTCCCCGTCTGCCACTACCCTAAATGCAATTGTCATACAGCACCATCAAATAGACTCGGGGGCATGCGGGGATATATTCCTATCTGCCCTTGACCCTTACCACCCCCTTAACTCATAAGGTTACAGATATATATATATATATACATTGGGGTAACAGTCACCCTGCTATAGTTCCAGGGGTACTCAAGGTAAAAATAAGCACCCCAAATCTCCCCCTAACTGACGTTCAGACTGGGCCCCCTTAGCTCATAACAAGGTTACAGATATATAGAAACATTGGGGTGTCACCCTGCTTTAGTTCCAGGGGTACCCAGGGTACAAATAAACACTCACCCCAAATCTCCACCTAACTGACCTTCAGACTGGGCCCCCTTAGCTCATAACAAGGTTACAGATATATATAAACATTGGGGTGTCATCCTGCTATAGTTCCAGGGGTACCCAGGGTACAAATAATCACTCACCCCAAATCTCCCCCTAACTGACCTTCAGACTGGGGCCCCTAAGCTCATAACAAGGTTACAGATATATAGAAACATTGGGGTAACAGTAACCCTGCTATAGTTCCAGGGGTACCCAGGGTACAAATAAGCACTCACCCCAAATCTCCCCCTAACTGGCCTTCAGACTGGGCCCCCTTAGCTCATAACAAGGTTACAGATATATAGAAACATTGGGGTAACAGTCACCCTGCTATAGTTCCAGGGGTACCCAGGGCACAAATAAACACTCACCCCAAATCTCCCCCTAACTGGCCTTCAGACTGGGCCCCCTTAGCTCATAACAAGGTCATGTATATATAAAACAATGCATACAGTAAGTAGTGCTATATGAAGATCTTTTTTTTTTATATAAATCCAAGAAGGGATCCAGCTTTGCATTGGCTATTAATCTATTACCACTAGATGGTGCTATAAATCCATCAGTGAAAGTAACATAAACAATCGCATTCTGTTTGTTAAACTATAACATTCACCCTGCTCGTTTTATTTTTAAATTCCGCTTATTGCTGTTACATTTTCCACAGGGGCAGTGACAGAATATTTCCAGTTCTGTGACCTCTCAACTACTTCGGATGGTCATGCTGCTCAGGGAGTCAACGGACCTTCTCCAGTGAGAAATGAGGTAGGTATCTGGGTGCTGCCTGTTTTTTATTGCAGCAGATGAGTATGAAGAAAACTGACCAACCTCAACAAAACACATTTTTCTGTGTGCTGAGCAGTGCAGCTGCATTTACATATGTGTTTATATCGCTTCTGGCACTTTTCAGTTTTAAAGGTCAAATAAAACCTGAGCTTCACTTGTGCTTAATATGTAAGTGATGATAAGTAGGGTTGCAATACCACTCTACTCCCTTCTGGTGGCATCATGGTAATGCCTGGATTGCAACGTCTACCCGGTCATGGGAAGCCTGCAACTCAAGCAGAGGTCATCCAAGATGGTGGCTGCCAGAGGCTTCCAGTGTCAATGCCTACATTTGTGGATCTTTATGTTTAACCAGTCTTTCTGCTTGAATGTTTTTATTCACAACTGAGGAGATCCATGTTCTAGATAAACTGAACTGATAGTTAGTGCTAGGGACCTTAATACACCTCAATATTTGTATAACCTTTCTTGGCTACAGATGTGGTAATGGTGGAGTCAGCACATTTTATTGTTCCCAAAACTGTCGCATCAATTCACAGAATCCATGTGTAGTTCACACAAGATCATTAGAAAATTACAAAATTCAAAGTCACATAACTCCAACCCATACTGGCTGATTTTTGTCCAGTTTGGTTGTTTCCAATGTGTATGGTCATTTGGACCTAATTAACACCTTAGTCGGTGATTTGGTCAATCAGACTCTGGTACACCTAAAACGATCCACCATAATGGAAAACCTAGTTGGCTGCTTCCCCTTAATTATGTTACAAATCAATCTGACACCAATGGGCTGCCTTATTGACCTATTGGGCAAATCAGTACAGTTCGTGCAATTTGAAGCATTGGAGAGGAAAGAGCAGACTGTCTGTGAAATTCAACACTTTATTTGAAGGTTTATAAAAATACTAAACGTTTGTAAGTACCCACCTAGAAATTCCCAAAACACCATTTTGGACTGTATTTACACTGTTTGGACAAAAGGTGATGGTAACAACCTTAAAGGTGAAGGAGAAGGAGCACTCCCCTCATAGGTATGTGACCACCCATAGCTAAAAATACTACACTATATTAGTCAATCTGTCCTTTTTTGTCTACCTTCAAGCTATTTGTCTGATTGTTACATCCGAAGGAGAACGTATATTGGGAACCGACAAAGGAAGTGGACCACAAGATCCTAGATCATCTTCATTTTTTCTTCTTGAATATCAGGCTGGTTGGTGGGATATCATAAAAATATTAGGCGCATATGCAATGTAAGCAAGGACCAATTTGGTTTACATTGAGAATTCTCCTGCTTGGTGATCAACGGTATAGAGTTGGGGCTAGAAATGATGTCCCCCGTAGTGATGTGTATTCCAATGAGCATGCTTGTGCTTGATGATCACCGTTGTGGAGGCTAGGATCATAGATGCTGTGGCCCTTCTTTGCTGCTCTGCATTTGGTCAGTATATACTGAGGAACAGGGTACTTTTTGGGGAGTTGAGTTAATGAAGTTAAGGATAGTACAGGGTTCCTAGTTGTTAAAATCCAATGCTTGGGGTTAGTACACCTTTACACTTCTAACCTGAGACCCACAGAACAAAAATGAAACAAGGCCGATCACAAATTGCTTTAGGATAGCACAGCGTTCAACATACTAAAAGTTTATATAAGGTGAACATCCACTTCAAACCATGTTGTCTGACCCAGCACAATCTGCTTCTGTGCCACTAGTATATGTTCTTTGTGGTTAGTATGTGTGTTCATTGTGATGTGTCTGAGCTTGCTCATGGTACTTGCTTAGGACAGCCAGCTCGGAGGCATAAACTCTTGTTTGATGAATTTCTGGTGGTCTATATTCATCAGAGCGTCTGAAGATATTTGTCTTGCGTAGTGATTAAAAAGAACTCAGATGTCTGCGCAAATACAAGATGAAAATATTTTATCAAAAGTGCAAATACCAAAAAAAAAAAAATTACGAGAATATCCACAAAATAACACTGCATAATACGTTTGTTCCATCAGTGGAAGCGCAATTCTGACTAGCCCTGTGAGAGGTGGATACATTTTCTGAAATAATTCTAAAATGAAAAATTATTGCGGTATGATAAAAAATGATATAAAAATGCCATGACACAAATGGTGGAAAAATTATCCTTGCTAACCTATGGTCCGTGTACAAAAAAATGCTATTTCTGAGAAAAATGCTCAATGGCAGTAACATTCCTAGCTAAATGTATGAATTCTTTCTCATGATTATCTACAATAGCAGGACATACACAGTAGTGAAACAGAGAGTAATGTACATGTAGCTGCTACATGCTTGTGGGTTGCTATGGGTTACTACAACTGGAGCAAATTGTTACCTTTCATAAGATGTCATATTGAATAGCAACTCTTGAACACAAGGTCATTGGCTGCACAAATCCAATCAAACTGAAACTCAGTATTTTAAACTTCTTCACAATTTCAGATTCCGTTGAACTGAGCACTTTGTAACACAAATATAAACAATACGTATGTTGAAGCTTCCTGCGCCGCAAAGAAAATCTATTAAAGATTAATATTAGTTGTGTGCAGCCAAATTTCCTTTACAGATAAATGGTTATTACCGGCAAATAATGTAGCCTCCTATGGAACATTCCGTGATGTTCTTTCATTTGGTACACAGCTCAAAACCCATATAATTACCTTTTCAAGTTTTAATAAGGGTATAAGGAAAAATAAGAAATACTCTATACCCCTACAGCAATATTATGAAGATATATTGTACACTGAGGAGAAGACCACATGGAGAACCTCTTATGATGAGGTCACCATCCTGGTAGCTTGGAAGGAGCAGCAATCTTTCAAATGTTATAGTACAGGTGTATTTGTAAACTCATTTGATTAATTTTTTTTTATTATTTCCAACGAAGATTTACTCCAAACCAAGTTCTGTCTTCTTCTGAGAATAAAAGATGGGTCATCAAGGTACACCCCAACTGGATTTTTCCAAAAATGACATGCATAACCGAGACACATCTGGATCATCCATGTATGATAATATTGTTAGAAAACCTTTTACATCCATTGGAAATTACTCTACTTTCATACCTTGGAAATGACTCTACTTTCATACCTTCAAAGGTCATTGAAGTACATTTCAACCTTCTAAATGTTCCTTGTTTTCTATCCACAAAGTATTTTGGCTAAATTCAAACCATAACCTTTTATTATGAGTAGAAAGGTAACTGAAAGCCCTCTCTGCCTTGTACAAGGTAAAGAAATATGTTTCAGTTCTGTGTCTTTACAAAATACCAAATTGCCAATTTGAAATGTTGACAGTAGATTACGAGAGTCAGTGTCCTTGTTATGAGGTAAGGGGGCCCAGCCTGAAGGCCAGTTAGGGGGAGATTTGGGGTGATAGTTTATTTGTGCCCTGGGTACCCCAGGAAATATAGCAGGGTGACTGTTACCCCAATGTTTCTATATATCTGTTACCTTTTTATGAGCTAAGAGGGCCCAGCCTGAAGGCCATTTAGGGGGAGATTTGGGGTGAGTGCTTATTTGTGCCCTGGGTAACCCTGAAACTATAGCAGGGTGACTGTTACCCCAATGTTTCTATATATCTGTAACCTTGTTATGAGCTAAGGGGGCCCAGCCTGAAGGCCAGTTAGGGGGAGATTTGGGGTGAGTGCTTATTTGTACCCTGGGTACCCCTGGAACTATAGCAGGGTGACACCCCAATGTTTCTATATATCTGTAACCTTGTTATGAGCTAAGGGGGCCCAATCTGAAGGTCAGTTAGGGTGAGATCTGGGGTGAGTGATTATTTGTGCCCTGGGTACCCCAGGAAATATAGCAGGGTGACTGTTACCCCAATGTTTCTATATATCTGTTACCTTGTTATGAGCTAAGAGGGCCCAGCCTGAAGGCCAGTTAGGGGGAGATTTGGGGTGAGTGCTTATTTGTACCCTGGGTACCCCTGGAACTATAGCAGGGTGACACCCCAATGTTTCTATATATCTGTAACCTTGTTATGAGCTAAGGGGCCCAGTCTGAAGGCCAGTTAGGGGGAGATTTGGGGTGAGTGCTTATTTGTACCCTGGGTACCCCTGGAACTATAGCAGGGTGACACCCCAATGTTTCTATATATCTGTAACCTTGTTATGAGCTAAGGGGCCCAGTCTGAAGGCCAGTTAGGGGGAGATTTGGGGTGAGTGCTTATTTGTGCCCTGGGTACCCCTGAAACTATAGCAGGGTGACTGTCACTCTAATGTGTCTATATATTTGTAACCTTGTTATAAGCTAAGGGGGCAGCATGAAGGTCAGGTAGAGAGATATTTAGGGTGAATGTAACTTTGTTATGAACTAAAAGACCTGACAAAATGCTAGACCAACAAAGTTGTCTTGACCCGAAAAACCACTGAAGTAATAATGAAGTAGTATTGCAACATTCACACAATATTATAAAATAATCCAAAAGCATCAATCTTCTGGATGTAGAAGTCAATATCCAAGTATAGGAGCTGGCTCACACATAGTTAAACTTATTTCAAGGTTCACATTGCAGACAAGATAAGGCAGTTCATGCTGACTCTTCAGACTGGTTTAATGGTCATCTGGAGAAACATTGACCATTTTATGCCGATTGCAGCCTGGAGATTTCCCCAGAGGTGCTTTTCTCAGCTCTGTAATTAGAACTCGGTACTAACTACACATTAAGCAGGATCTAATAAGCTATAGGGAAGTTCTTTCCAACCTAATGTGATTTTGTTTTCTCCTGCTTATTCTTCCCAATTACAGAATGCCTTTTCAGGATATATTAGGTTTTGTTGTTGAATGAAATAGTGGATGAACCAGCTAACATATTTAGACTAACACTAGACCTCTGATTATTAGTTTACTTAAGGAGGACGTAGGTGTAACTAAAGAGAAATTATCACACATCTTGGTGACTCATGAAACCATTGTTGGGTCCAGCAATATCAGCCCATCTGCGTGCCAGATTCTGTGTATATACTAAAATATGGGGTGAGAAATTCTGTCAAATTACATTGTCACAGGTATGTAGCCAGCTCTGAGTTACAACTTGTATAGCGTAAAGACACATTCTAACTTTTAATGAAATCTCCCAATGTATATGGGGGCAATACAACAAGGAAATTTTAGTTATCCTTAGTCTATGTGCAATTATTTTGCAGGGTGACCTTCTGGGATCAATTCCTTTAATTTATTTATATTCAGTCTGATGACTAGGCAAATGTATGAATAGCTGTCTGATTTGGGCCAGAATGTGGTGTGAAATAACTTACAGTTTAGGGGCTATTTAAGACCATTAATGGGCAAATTCCTTTGATTCATTTCTTCAGCAAATACTGTGTTAGCAGGTATAGTAGGGAGAGATGGTGCCTATAGTAACAGTGGATAATAGTCTCTGGGAAGGGAGTGTGACTGTGGGATAGCAGGTATAGTAGGGAGAGATGGTGCCTATAGTAACAGTGGATAATAGTCTCTGGGAAGGGAGTGTGACTGTGGGATAGCAGGTATAGTAGGGAGAGATGGTGTCTATAGTAACAGTGGGATAATAGTCTCTGGGAAGGGAGTGTGACTGTGGGATAGCAGGTATAGTAGGGAGAGATGGTGCCTATAGTAACAGTGGATAATAGTCTCTGGGAAGGGAGTGTGACTGTGGGATAGCAGGTATAGTAGGGAGAGATGGTGCCTATAGTAACAGTGGATAATAGTCTCTGGGAAGGGAGTGTGACTGTGGGATAGCAGGTATAGTAGGGAGAGATGGTGCCTATAGTAACAGTGGGATAATAGTCTCTGGGAAGGGAGTGTGACTGTGGGATAGCAGGTATAGTAGGGAGAGATGGTGTCTATAGTAACAGTGGATAATAGTCTCTGGGAAGGGAGTGTGACTGTGGGATAGCAGGTATAGTAGGGAGAGATGGTGCCTATAGTAACAGTGGGATAATAGTATCTGGGAAGGGAGTGTGACTGTGGGATAGCAGGTATAGTAGGGAGAGATGGTGTCTATAGTAACAGTGGGATAATAGTCTCTGGGAAGGGAGTGTGACTGTGGGATAGCAGGTATAGTAGGGAGAGATGGTGCCTATAGTAACAGTGGATAATAGTCTCTGGGAAGGGAGTGTGACTGTGGGATAGCAGGTATAGTAGGGAGAGATGGTGCCTATAGTAACAGTGGGATAATAGTCTCTGGGAAGGGAGTGTGACTGTGGGATAGCAGGTATAGTAGGGAGAGATGGTGTCTATAGTAACAGTGGATAATAGTCTCTGGGAAGGGAGTGTGACTGTGGGATAGCAGGTATAGTAGGGAGAGATGGTGCCTATAGTAACAGTGGGATAATAGTCTCTGGGAAGGGAGTGTGACTGTGGGATAGCAGGTATAGTAGGGAGAGATGGTGCCTATAGTAACAGTGGATAATAGTCTCTGGGAAAGGAGTGTGACTGTGGGATAGCAGGTATAGTAGGGAGAGATGGTGCCTATAGTAACACTGGGATACTAGTCTCTGGGAAGGGAGTGTGACTGTGGGATAGCAGGTATAGTAGGGAGAGATGGTGTCTATAGTAACAGTGGATAATAGTCTCTGGGAAGGGAGTGTGACTGTGGGATAGCAGGTATAGTAGGGAGAGATGGTGCCTATAGTAACAGTGGGATAATAGTATCTGGGAAGGGAGTGTGACTGTGGGATAGCAGGTATAGTAGGGAGAGATGGTGTCTATAGTAGCAGCGGGATAATAGTCTCTGGAAAAGGACTGTGATTGTAGGATAGTATGTATAGTATCCAAAATTGAGTAATATTTGAAACCACAAACCATGCACAATGTCATCTGCTGCTCAATCAAAGAGTGGTCTGATTTAGTCACTTCCAGGGTAAATGTATCGTGTAGAAAACTGAGGTTCACTGGAGAGCAGATGTGTTTAATATCTTTAAGATGCACTACATGTTTCAGACCACACAGGTCCTTCTTCTGGTGCAGTTTAATATATTGAATACTGTTTTCCAGTGAACCTTCACTTTATACATAGTATGTATAGTAGAGAGAGATTGAGACAAAACTGCAGTAATATATTAGATCAGAGTTTTCCGGCCAATCCTTTGTTGTTCATATACACCAAACAGCACCAACCAATGGACCCTAAGTTTGATTCTCAAATTTAAATAATGAAACCCCCTAAAACAGTCTGCACCACCAATCCAGAAGGTTGCTGCATTTATTTTCCTAAAAAAATGATTCTGCAGTTCTTATCAGCGGCCATTCACTTGACATCAGTTTTGTCAGGTGGCTCACGGAGTGACAAATTAGCCAATTACCTTGATTAAAATGATATGTTGAGTTTTGATGGACCGAGTGGGAAAACTTGCAAATCAACCAAATCTATTGTGAATCTCACGAACAATCCCATATGTCAAGTTCCAAGCCTTTCAAGATGTGTATTGTTTTTAATCTGAGGTTTCCTAGCCTATCCACAGGGATATGTGTATTTTAATAGGTTTTTTTTATCAAACATGAGATGAATTTATTAAGAAACTGCTTGTTTTTTGGTTTAAATTTCCGAGATTTGCAGTGGTCTCGACCTTTGATTGGTCAGGCTTATGATGACCATCTCTTGATTCTACCCAAAGAACTGCTCATACAATTTCTACATAGTCAGATTCATGTAGCACATTTGTGTAATTATTCTGAAGATAAAAGAGTATCAGGAATACTTGACATAAGTAATACATTTAATCTGCTTGTTTTTTCTGAAGAAAGTTTATAACAATGCAGCAAAACAAAGATAATTCTTCTTGGCCGTTACCTCAAGAAACGTCAAGTTTGTGCTCATGAAAAAAAAAGTTGAAAAAAAAAATCATAATACTGATAATAAGACTTGTGTACGCTTTTGAAGACTTAGGGGGTTATTTATCAAAGTCCGAATGGCAAAAAAAATCTATAAAATCTAAATTTTTAGTGAAAAAAACCCTTAATTTTTTTGTGATTTATTATTCCTTGAGGATGGAAACAGTCTGAATCAGAAAATCCAGCATCTCAGACCTGATTTTCATAATATTTTCTAGTTTTTTCCCCATACTGGGATTTTTTGGGAGATTGTATTGATCAATGCGTGCAGATTTGGTCGGAGAAAATAATGAGAAAAATTCAGATTTTGATAAATATCCCCCTTAATGACTGATATATATAATTCAAAAAAACATATGAATATTTACACTAAAAATTATCATATAGGGACATCTGTTTGCAAAAAGAACAGATGCATTAAAAAAGCAGAAGATTTGGAATAATAACTATGTTCTTAAAAAAGAAGTTCACATAAAAATGGTTAAAGATTGACTATCATTATTGATTACTCTACTTTTTAACCCTTTGGTTTACTTAGCCATGTTTAAAGAATCACTTTTTTTGCCAAGTAGTGAGAAATGAGTTCAAGGGAGATATTTATTAAAGGGTGAAAAGACAATTCGGCACAATTCCCCGGAGGAAAACATTATGGGGCACATTTACATAGGGTCGATATTCGACTGCCGAAGGTAAATCCTTCGAATATCGAAGTCGAAGGATTTACCGCAATTAGTTAGATTGAACGATCGAATGAAAAAAACGATTAAATCCATCGATCGAACGATTTTTCTACGACCAAAAAAAGCTTAGAAAGCCTATGGGGACCTTCCCCATAGCCTAACATTGAGGTTCGGTAGGTTTTAGGTGGCGAAGTAGGGGGTCAAAGTTTTTTGTAAAGAGACAGTACTTCGACTATCAAATGGTCGAATAGTCATACGATTTTTAGTTCGAATTGTTTGGTTCAAAGTCGTAGTCGAAGGTCGAAGTAGCCAATTAGATGGTCGAAGTAGCCAAAAAAATCATTCGAAATTCAAAGTTTTTTTTTATTCTATTCCTTCACTCGAGCTAAGTAAATGTGCCCCTATAAATCCCTTAGACATGAATAAAACTTTGGTGAAATTGTGGCAAAATACCAGTTTATCTTTTTGATAAATACTTCATCGTTGTTTTGTTTTTTCTGTATAACAAAATTCATTTTAGAGCATTTCCCTTAGCTGCCCACTCCTGATAAAAAGTTTGCCTGGATAGCTTGCTTGATAAAAAAAATTATCTTGAATCTTTCTAATTCAAATTTATAATAAGACTTATGAATTGAAAAATATTTTAGTAAATTCAAATGAAAGCTTTTATAGAAGTCAATGAGAAGTATATATTCAATATTAAAACATTATAGGCAAATTTCTAAAAAATTAAAGAAAGAACGTGATATTCGCAGAAAAGTTTAACAATTGTTTCTTTCACTCAAATAAAACCCCCTTGAATTCAAAAAAGTGATACCAGATTTAAAATTAAAATTAAAAACATGTATTACTTTTCATCATTTTGCCTAAAAAGATTGGGTTGTAAAGTAGACTAATGATAGTTTTGCTTTAAATTTTAACATTTTGTAGATTGCAGTAATTTGAAAAATACTCCATTCAGCTGTAGTTTATATTTTATTTTGGAACATTTCACATTTTATTAGGGGTGCACCAAATCTTTACTGACCCCTCTTCTCTTCCCCCAAAGGAGGGCATTGGAAATTAACATAATTTTTGCATTTTATAAAAATTTTATAAAAATGATTACTGTGTGGCTCCCCATTTATTTCTGCTATTTCTGCAAAAAAATAAGATGGAGACAAGGTTTAATCCGATTAATGGGACCTAGAAAGCAAAATGTTCCATTCTATTTTCATGTTTACTTTCCCAATTCTTCTTCTGTTAAAACATTTTTAAATATTGAATACAGATTAATACAAAATTGCTTAATAAATGCTAAATAAAAATACATTGGGAAAGTGTTTGGAATAAGTTTCCTTTTTTTTTATCAGAATTTATCAGAACATTGTGGGTGATCATTATATATAATTTGCAACAAACATGGTATATTTAAGAGAGGGATAGAATATAAATGCAAATAATTAAACAAAAATAGAGAGTTTTCAATTTCTAGCATCTACAACAAATATATCTGATTCTTATGTGAACCTCTGCACAATTTTTCTAGGTTCTGAAAGGACATTTTTAAATTTTTTTGTTGTATGAAAATTAAACAAAACATGCGCTATTCTTTGTAGGTCTTTACATCATGATTAAAATGATTGAAATTCAATATTATGTAATAATCTAAAACGAATTGGGTTCCTGTGCGTGGGTTTTCTGTTGTACAAATACAGCAGTTTCAAGTGGTAACAGAATTAAGAAATAATCTATTCTAACCATTAATAGGCAATGGTGAGCTTTGCTTTAAACAGCAAAACGTGTAAAGAAATATATTTCAAAGAGTACAAAATCGGGTAAAGTTAGACAAAGTTGATTATTGAAACAAATGAATTAACATTTCAGTATAAAATCTTTTTTTTTTGTTTTCCAAAATGGAATGAGAAGAGGAAAAGCTGAAAGTGCTACGAACATTTACACAAGTTTTTCTGAATATGAGCAATGATACAGAACTATGCGTACTAGTATTAAATAAACATTAAATAAGAATAAAGGGGAACTCAGCAATATGGCTGAATGTGTACCTTGTGTGTTCAAATATTTATATTCAATAAGAAATAGGTGTGACTAAATAGCATTGAGGATTAGCACGTTGTAAATGATTGCTATTGGTGCGGTTTTAGTGATTTTGTTAACAAGGAATATAGAGATCACCCCATCCAAGATTTTTGTGTAGTTACCCATGTTCTAACTAAATGGTTCTTTAAAACACATTTAAATAACAACATTAGAAACACCTTCATCATATCAGTGCCGTAATTATATTAAATCAGTCTTTGCAGTCTCTCTAAGAAAGACGTTTAAGAGTTGATGAGGCAGAATTATCAATATTCCAATTTGAGGTTTTGCAGGCAATTTGTATTTTTCAAAGTAAAAAAAAATGTGATCTTGACTATTTGCTTAACTCATATATTTAAGGTATATTAAAAAAACTTGCAATCTAGAAATCTGCAGCGAAAAGCTGTTGAAGCCAGTGGAAGTTTTATTTTCAAACTACAAGATATTTTAAAAGTCATGTTTTTATTAGATTTATATTAAATTTTTCAAAGAGTTATGGAAGATTTTAATGGGTTCGAGTTTTTTCATGTTATTAAGGGATAGTTTTTGAGTATTAAAAGGATACTGTCATGGGAAAAAAATTTTTTTTTCCAAAATGAATCAGTTAATAGTGCTGCACCAGCAGAATTCTGCACTGAAATCCATTTCTCAAAAGAGCAAACAGATTTTTTTATATTAAATTTTGAAATCTGACATGGGGATAGATATATTGTCAATTTCCCAGCTGCCCCAAGTCATGTGACTTGTGCTCTGATAAACTTCAATCACTCTTTACTGCTGTACTGCAAATTATAGTGATATCACCCCCTCCCCCCCCCCTCAGCAGCCAAACAACAGAACAATGGGAAGGTAACCAGATAACAGCTCCCTAACACAAGATAACAGCTGCCTGGTAGATCTAAGAACAGCACTCAATAGTAAAAACCCATGTCTCACTGAGACACATTCAGTTACATTGAGAAGGAAAAAAAGCAGCCTGCCAGAAAGCATTTCTCTCCTAAAGTGCAGGCACAAGTCACATGACCAGGGGCAGCTGGGAAATTGACAATATGTCTAGCCCCATGTCAGATTTCAAAATTGAATATAAAAAAATCTGTTTGCTCTTCTGAGAAATGGATTTCAGTGCAGAATTCTGCTGGAGTAGCACTATTAACTGATGTGTTTTGAAAAAAACATGTTTTCCGATGACAGGATCCCTTTAAGCTGTTTCATAAATAAGTGCACCATTGTGATTTCCCAGTTTTTGTGTTTTCAAATTCGAAAAAACTCAAATATTCAGATTTTGATAAATCTGCCTCCCAGTGTTCCAGTGTTCCTGGCCATCCACCTCCTAAGGTGCCATAAACGGACAAAAAGGTAGCTTGTTCAGCTTGGTAAATAAATGTTCCAGCAATTTAGACTTTGTTACTTGGGAAAGTGTTTTCAAAGAAACAATGACCTTAAACATTGCCATTTTTAAACTTGGGGAGCTGTAGGATGGGGGTTAAAAATCCAGTAAATATAATCTGATAGTATTCCATTAAACAATAAAGAAAAATAAATATAAATGAATAGTCTTCAAGGCATTAATACACCCTATATCCAGCTAAAAATATTTGAAACAGTTAGGGGGTTATTAATCAATGGTTGAATTTTCCAATTTATGTGAATTTTTTTTTATTCTAATAAATTCGAATGTACTCACAACTCACAACTCAAATTGCAGGTTATTTACAGTATGAAAAAACCCAGTGGGGCAGATTTATCAAGGGTTGAATTTCGAAGTTAAAAAACTTCGAAATTCAACCATCGCATAGGCCAAATTCAATAGTCGAACATTTCTTTTTGAATTTTTTTTGTCATTTTCCGTCGAAGTAAAATCGTTCGACAATTCTGTGAATAGTTCGAATCGAACGATTTAATCGATCGATCGAACGATTTTGAAAAAAAATCCTTTGACTTTTTAAAACTTAGTCAAATTTTGGCTATAGGTTGTAGGAGGTCCCCATAGGCTAACATAACAATTCGGCAGGTTTAAGGTGGCGAAGTGTCGAGTTTTTTAAAAGAGACAGTACTTCGATTTTGAAATGGTCGAATATTCACAGTATTTTCTATTCGAATCGAAGTCGAATTTGGCCTAATCGATGGTTGATGTACACAAAAAATACTTTGAAATTCAAATGTGCCCCTAAATTCTAATATTTGATCGAATAGTCCCGACCCAAAAATTCGAATCAAATTTGAATCTAGTTTTTCTCCAAGAAAAATGTAAATGTCGGTTCGGGGATTTGGCCTTTTTCGGCAGAATTCAGACTCGACTGAATCCTACTGCCCGGCCGAACCGAATTTGCAAAGGGAAGGAAATCGTGTGACTTTTTGTCACAAAACAAGCAAGTAAAAAATGTATTCGGCTGAATCTTTTGCGAAGGATTCGCAGGTTTGGACAAATCCAAAATAGTGGATTTGGTGCATCCCTACAATTAACATATTCAAATAGTTCAACTGACCTTTGCCAGCGACTTTAAATTAAACTTGGCAGGTTTTATGTGCCGAATATTCGAGTTACAACTCTTTCCATGGTCGAGGTGTGATAAATCTTACATTCGAGTTGGTGCTTTTAAATTCGAATTTGTGAGTTTTGACAAAAGAAATGTTGAAAATTCAAATTCGAATTTACCATTCGATTCTTAATAAATCTGCCCCTCAATGTTTTTGACTATTTCAACTATTATTGACTCAACCATTGTAAGGGGAATATCTTTGGTAATAGGCAAATAATTGTTCACAAATAAATGATTTTGTATTGTCATTGTGGCCAGAAACCTTTGGCAAAATAGAATTCCAAACATTGCACAATAGCCCTAAAGCTGATGCGTGAAAAGAAGCGTGAAGAAGAAAAGACTTGATCTGCTGATGCAATATCATAAACTTTTAGGAAAAGAATACAGATTGTTGCTTTGTCAATGTATCTACAATCCAGTTTGGCTGCCCCAGAGTTTAACATAAATTAGCAATTAGCTGCCCCTACTGTTTTGGAAAATCATCCTGAAAAAATGTAAATAATTATATATTCATGGTAAACATCACATTGTAAATCCCTATTCGAATGCTTATTTTTATTGTCTTAATCGGTTGCATCACTATGTGCCTCTAATAAAAGGAATAACCAGTTATTTATTCCCCTCCCATAAATAATTGTCTTTTAAAAGGTAAAATCCCTTAACAAATAAAGCTTGACTGATAAGGCACATGAATGAGGAAGGACAAAAATGAAAGAGATAACAATGTGGAGACAAACCAGATCATAGGGAATTTATACAATTGTTTTTTGCAGTCCCCTTAAAGTATTGAAATTTATTTTTGTTTCCCCCTAAAAATATTGAAAATTATTAATTTATTTAAATCTGATTTTTATACGGGGTTGTCAACTGAAAATCCAGGTGTGAAGAGGTATTAATGTTTATATATGGGGGACAGTGAAAGAAAGAAAATGTCAAGCTTGTTGTCCTTTCAATTGTACAATTTAAAAGCGATTAAAATGTTCGGGTTTTTTTTAAACTTTATATAGTCAGTGTCAAGTAGCCCAAACATTTAAAATTAAAAATACAGGATATAAACGTGTGCCTCCAAATTTGGGAGCAGCATTATCTTCAAACTAAACCATATGATAAATAGATTTTATAAAATGTCATGTGCCTCAATCGTGCCACCGCCTTACAAAATAGTGGTGTCTTCCATTTAACATCTAACAGTGATCTATTACAGGTATGGGACCTGTTATCCAGAATGCTCGGGACCTGGGGGTTTCCGGATAACGGATCTTTCCCTAATTTGGATCTTCATACCTTAAGTCTACTAGAAAATAATGTAAACATTAAGGGGCCGATTCACGAAGGGTCGAATATCGAGGGTTAATTAACCCTCGATATTCTACTGGGAATTAAAATCGTACGACTTCGAATATCGAAGTCGAACGATTTTGCGCAAATCCTGCGATCGATTGATCGAAGGATTTTTCGTTCGATCGAACGACTAAATCCTTCGAATCGAACGATTCGAAGGATTTTAATCAAACGATCGAACGAAAATCCTTCGATCAAAAAATCACAGGCAAGCCTATGGGGACCTAACATTGACTTCGGTAGCTTTTAGCTGCCGAAGTAGGGGGTCGAAGTTTTTTTTAAAGGGACAGTACTTCGACTATCGAATGGTCAAATAGTCGAACGATTTTTACTTCAAATCGTTCGAATCGTTTGAATTCGATCGAATTCGATCGAATTTAACCAATTCGATGGTCGAAGTACCCAAAAAATACTTCGAAATTCGAATTTTTTTTATTCTAATCCTTCACCCGAAATTCGTGAATCGGCCCCTAAATAAACCCAATAGGCTGGTTTTACTTCCAATAAGGATTAATTATATCTTAATTTGGATCAAGTACAATGTTCTGTTTTATTATTAAAGAGAAAAGGGAAATCAATTTTAAAAATCTGGATTATTTGATTATAATGGAGTCTATGGGAGACGACCATTCCGTAATTCGGAGCTTTCTGGATAACAGGTTTCCGGATAACGGATCCCATACCTGTATAGCATTAAACAACAAGATCTTTCCTACCCTTCTAGTTTTTGTTTGGTATCAACTGAAATAAATATAGATTGTCTGGATTCGGCTGCTCACTTGCATTTCAAAGTGGAATTATCATTTTTTTAAAAATTTTTTGGTAGATGCAATTTTTGGTGGGTTGCTTTGCACACCACGGATTGGTCAAGAAGTCAAGTGAACTACATTGAAAAAACTGCTACCGCCCTGTTCACAAAAGGCAAAATTAACCGCTAGGAAACAAAACCTATTGCCTCTTTTTCTAATAATTGTAGAACATTTACAAGGGCCTTCTTGGCTCCAAACACCATGCATTAGATGTTCTACTCTCAGGTTGGACTATTACTATGGAACAGTACCGTCACATTCTAGCTCAATATAGATTTGAAAAGATTTTAGACATATATTTATATATAGGCTTTATGTGTACATGTAGTACCCTGCCTCAGTTTTCACTGCTATTATTCCATTTGAGGTTCGACTAAATTCTGCTAAGAGGCTGCCACTGAAATGAAAGAAATATATAAATAATTTACATTTAGAGAAATTATGCATAGATTATGCTCTTATTTTCCTCCAATCACTTTATGCAAAAGCCTGTGTTTACCGCTTTGCATCATGATTTCATTAATCAAAGCCCAGAGTCTGGGTGAATAAACTTAGGTAGTGATATTGTTACATACAAACGTCAACGCTGTTCCTGGTGCTGTTTCCCAAAATATAAGTGATAATTACATTCTGCAAAATTTTAGAATTTATCTAACTGTGATGATTAATCAATTTAGTGCCAAGACTACAGAGGAAGCAGACCCTGTGGCTGCAGGGGGGCCCAGGAGGTATAGGGGCCCCATGAGGCCCAAATAATGCTCAATTTCAATATCTATTAGTAAATCAGGACAACCTCTGGATATGTTTGTAGCCCTAAAATAAATTTTCTGTGGGGCCCAGTAACATCTAGTTACGCCACTAGCCATGACCCATTTATCTCCTTTTCTACTTGTTCTTTGTGCAATGGATATACCATATCCATTATCCATTATTATCCTGGGATTATGCATTGGGTGTTTACCCAATGGTTGAGTCAGTGTTCTAAAATGTAGCAGCACTTTTGGCCTTTTAGCAAAATGTTACCGATGGTGTATAGTCTTCATCGATTACAAATATTTTTGTCCTTTTTCTGAAGCTCAAGACCTGTAGTTCTTAATTCTTATTTAAAGCCCTATTTAATAAAAAAAAAGTGCAAACTATTGAGAGTGAAGGGTTGAAAGATAATTACTTGGAATTATGTACATATCTACCCTACCATAGGGCTGACTTTAAAAAGTGTGGCTCAATTGGTTGTGTATTGGTTATGTCTTACAGCATAGACCATACAACTAGTTATAGAACCCAACCTTTGTGTTGTTGTAGAAGTGTATTTGCAGGTAAAGTTGCTGTACAGTGTTAGCCAGTAAAAATGTTACAGGGCAACCCTTTTGCAATAAAAAAATAACAAAAGTGGTATAAAGGTGATACCTTTATTGGCACTATATAGCACTATGAGTATAGTAGTTAGCCAATAAAGGTATCACCTTTTGCTATATTTTATTTCAAAAGGATTGCCCTGTAGAAGTGTATAAAATACCATCATAAACAACTTGCACCAGCAGAAAATAGAATCAAGCATGAGTGGAAAAGGCGTCACTAGTTAAGCAACTTAAATGTCAGATATCCAACTCCTTAGAGTTGTTTTTTAGCAGGCAATACTCAGAATAGCTTCCAGGTTTTGTGAGGTCTACTCTACACCAAGAGTGACAAAACCATACATGGCATGCATGTTACATTGAAATATGTCTCTACTTTCCATCCCTTCCTGTAGCTGGAATGTGCGTGGTTGACTATTAAACAAAGAAGAAAGAACTTAAAACAACAATAACAAAAATGGCTTTGTGTCGAGCTGAAAGAGCAACAATTGGGACAATTGATGTGAGTGTTAAAAAGCAGGAATGGGCTCAAGGAAGGAGTGTCTGCAGGGACTTATTCAAAAGTGGTGGTGGAGACAAAAGCTTCACCAGTACCTAGTTAGCTCTTAGTCATACCAGTTGCCATGCTCCAGATGGCAAAAACAGTGGTATTGAAGGAATGATCAGGTGCTAAAAGGCCAGCCTTTTGTTTGGCATCTTCTTTCATATCAAAGCCACAAGGCTCTGCCTTGTTGGGCTACTTCGGCTGGTTTTAGGGGACTTCTGAGGTCAAGACATAAGGGTCCCTGAGTATCAGGTGACATTGTGAGAGGGCACTGCTCTTCCTGGAGTCCCCTCCTGTCTCATGGTAACATCCCAGAGAGGACTCACTGCAATGTTCTCCTCTCTGCTATTCCCCTTTATGCCCACCATCATTCTAGTCCATCCTCAGACATGTGTCTGCATTCGCTGTTGAAATCGCTGTCCATAATCGGAATGTTGGGAAGTGTATGAAAAGCGTGTGGCACCTGTGTACTTCCCTACTGGGTCATAAGTATCATATGGTCCCCGATCCATACCTGTGGTCGTTGGTTGTGTGTAGCCAAGGCGGAATGTGGGATACCCAGAGTTAGAGGGGAACCCATGCGTCCCAAACTTTTCATAGTTATCATATGACAGTTGACTGGTAGTATCTGTTGTGGCTGAAGTTACTGTAGTGGTTGGGTCTGTACTATAGTCTGAAGCAGGGGCCCGACTGAATGAGTTCAGTTGGGCATAACCACTGGAATGAGAGAGCCGAGAAGATGGGCGTCCATCAAATCTTGTTGCTCCTGTAGTACGGTAATCTTGGTATAGCACCGTCCTTGAATTTGGCCTATCATCATGGGCTCGAACATTGTAGTAACCATTGGTCGGATCCTATGGTAGAAAAAGAAATGAGTATCTTTCATGAAGTGGTGACTTTCAAGCAAGTGGCGTCAACATTGAAGAAGAGGAAACAAGCAGGTCGGCTGGTTGACTATGAACAAAATAAAACTGATGAATGGATCTTACCTTCCATCCATTAATTGAGAAAAATATTACATAGTCATCAGCATGTCTGCACAAGGTGTGTATAATTACAGGGTGAAGCAAAAGCCACTATACAGTTGCATACATTTATTAAAACATTTAAATAAAAGGAACTCTTTTCAGCTACAGACATACGTCAAAACATATCTGTTATCCTTCGACATGGTATCTGTTCATCACATAGAATTACGCAGTGCGGGTGCCTAGAGTTTACAAAGCTACGAGGGAACTTGCATAGCTTTATATTGTTGTTGTTGATGGTTACAGCTGTCTGTGCTGCATAAAATCAAAGAAAGTTTGTCTCCAGATATTTTTGCAGTGAAAGGCAAAGGTGTTTTATGGGGAATGTCAAGAATCCATAGAAGTAAAGTCAAAAGAGCATGTAGACAGTTCCAAGCTTCTTGAGGGATCATTTCAGCAACTGAGGGACGTCACACCAAAGACTTGTACACTGAAGCGTAGCACCGTCCTGCTGGAAGTATAGTTCACTGAAATCAATATGATTGTAGACAGTACAGTGTTCAATGTATGCTCTGATATGTTAAGAGCTCCATCAAAAAAAAATCTCGGGTCAAGGAATCATGCAAGTCCATATAGCTGAAATGAAGTCCCATCATAACCAATTACATGATGCGATAACTAGAGAATGTCCTTTCTGTGATGGAGGAATGCAATGGTTGTTACACGTAAAAAGTATGCAACTGTATGTCAATGTTTGCTTCACTCTGTATACACAGCATACAGAGAGAGAGAGGCATTAAATTGACATAGAAAGTCATCTTTTAAATCATACATCACATTACACAAATATAATACATCACATTTTGGTCTCTCATGCAAGACAGTGCTTTCATGCTTATACAAGGAGTATAAGTATAACCAATTTTGGGACCCGATGATACCCTTTTACAAGTCCAGCCAACCCACACTGCCATGGCTACACTTGTGTCTGGTAAAGAAAAACTGGAGACAAATAAGGCGAATTTTCATTGATATGAAACATATGGGTGCCGCACCTTTAACTCATACTCTTCTCTGTCGATGGTGTCACAACGAAGGTCTTGCTTCAGGTCAACATCATCTTTAAATGACTACAAAGGAAGAGAAAAAAGACCATTTGTAAGGAAATCTTGATGTCCTACTTACAATGAACTCATCTTTTCTCATGTGGATTATGGAAGAACCCGTGGCCATGTTCAGCCAAAGAAATCCAAATCATTCACGCAGTAGTCATTTTTCTACAAACCCTTCATTCTGCTACATCATTATCAACAGCCGTAATCCATATTGACTATGCCATTCAAATCAAATCCACAGGTGTTTTCAGTTTTCATTTGTAAACTTATGCTAAAAAATCTTCTGCAGTCTTGTCTTACTGAATAGATTGCCTTCATGACTCGTGTTGCTGTGGAAACGCTGGAGGTGTCCTCCTCTCTGTCGGAGTGTAAGGTGAGTGGCTCCCGGTTCACTGTCTCTACTTTGATATCGAGTTTCCTCAGAGTAACATCCTTGCGACCTGAAATTTTTTTAAAAAATTGAGTTGAGTGGTAACTAATATCTCATAACTGAATCATGAGCATTGCATTTTTGATGGCCCTAACGTGTGGGTCATTGGTGCAAACTCTGCACCAGTAATAAGAAAGACTTTTTCTATGCGGTCCTAATACTTACTCCCTTTACGACGTCTATAGAGAAAGAATATAAAGAAGCCAAAGAAGATTATGACAAGTATCCCTGCACCGATCGTTGCTCCAGCTATTATTCCCACTGGGACCACCTCTGCAAGAAAAAAAAAAACCATAAGAAAACCTTGTCTCCATATTCATGTATTCAACTGAAAACATATTTTAGTATGTTATAAACATAAAACAATTGTACTACACCATTCTGGGTTACTTTGTCAACACAATGCTTACGCTGAGCACCATTGGAATTCTCTGTTGTTGGGTTTTTGTAGATAACAAGTTGTCTAATTCCAGGCAGTGTCATTCTGTCGCTACTAAAGCAAATAAAGTTCTGTCTTGCATAAAAAAGGGCATTAGCTCAAGGGATGAAACATAATTCTGTCTCTTTATAGGTCCCTGGTGAGGCCTCATCTGGAGTATGGGGGCAGTTTTGGACTCCAGTCCTTAAGAGGGATATAAATGAGCTGGAGAGAGTGCAGAGACTAAGTGCAACTAAACTGGTTAGAGGGAGGGAAGAGTTAAATTATGAGGGGAGACTGACAAGGTTGGGGTTGTTTTCTCTGGAAAAAAGGCGCTTGTGAGGGGACATGATTAGACTTTACAAGTACATTAGAGGACATTATAGACAAATAGCAGGGGACCTTTTTACCCATAAAGTGGATCACCGTACCAGAGGCCTCCCCTTCAGACTAGAAGAAAAGAACTTTCATTTGAAGCAACGTAGGGGGTTCCTCACAGTCAGGACAGTGAGGTTGGGGAATGCACTGCCGGGTGATGTTGTGATGCTGATTCAGTTAATGACTATAAGAGGGACTTGGATGATTTCTTGGACAGACATAATATACTTTAAGAGTGGCTTGGATGATCTTGGACAAGCAGAATATCCAAGGTTATTGTGATACTAAAATCTATAGTTAGTGTATGAGTATATATAGTTTAGTGCGTGTATGGAGGGGTGGGTGTGTGTGTATGGATACTAGGTTTCATTTGGAGGGTTGAACTTTATGGACTTTTGTTTTTTTTCAACCAGTTGTAACTAAGATACAACAAAAAATGTCCATGCAAAAATCACTTTTCAGATTGGGCAGCACTATGTTTAGTTTTGTTAGATCATTACCATTTGGGGAGCTCTAAACAGTTCTTTAGAAGAACCTTCTAAATACAACTCTGTCATGAATATCTAAGACAGAAAATGTAAGCTGAATATTTAAGTCTAACTGGTCATCGGCTGGACTTTCAGAAATTTCTCTGAAAGCAAAAAAATATCCCCTCCAAGTTTTCTGGAGCCCGTATTGCATAAACTATGGTAAATATCATCTGTTTTACACATGTAGTAGAACTGCACACCTGTCAGACGAACCAGGCTTTCTGTATTCTGGGGCTGCTGCTTCCATTGATTACTTTCTTTTACATGAGAAGATGTAAAGACAAGGTGATTTTGGCTCCTACCTCTCTCCATAAGCTGAATGTTCGCCGTCCCCGGTCCAAAGGTGTTCCACGCGGTGCAGTTGTAGTGGGTCTGGAAATCACTTTCTATGACATTGTTAATGGTGAGTGTTGACAGGACACCGTTGCTTGATGTGGTCCGTTCCACTGTGTAGCGCTCAAGGGTTCCGGTCTCTAACACATTTTCTTTCCAGGCCCAAGCCTAACATTGAAGAATTGATGAAATTACACATTTTAAAATGCAATGCAAATATACAGTAGCTTTACAAATGTCTGTTTTATATGCATTTCCAGAATTATGTTAATTTAGCAGGTGGTGAGACATGCAACCTAGTTGTATAGTTATGCAGCACATTGAATTTAATGCTAGCAATCTCAGACCTTCCGAGGTGGTATATAAATCAATGGGAGCAGTCCCTATCCTATTTGGAAGTATCTCTGGTCTGTTCTCGAATTAGCCCGAAAATCCGACTTTTTCAGGCTTTTCGTGCAAAAATCCTTAAAATTCGGGCTCGAAAAAAACAAGTGATTCAGGAAAAACCTCTGAAAAATTTGTAAAATTCAGATTTTCGCTCGATTTTATCCAGTTTTTCCCCGATCCGATTGAATAAAACTTTTTTAATAATAAATACTTATCTTATACTTCTTTTTTAATAATAAATACTATCGTGGATTCTAGTTTGACTTTTTTTCAGAGTGGATTCCAGTTTTACTTTTTTAATTTGAAAAAATTTGGATTCAACCCCCAATGTGTTAACCTCAGCACTTCACCCAGAGCCGTGAACAACTCAGACAGAGAAGTAGAACAAACCACAGCAATGGCAGACACCACAATTAATCCTACTCACTTAGCTTCGGTTTATTTTGCAAGTAGTGAAAAATGTATTTCAGCCAACGCCGGAGGTTGCTCGGATGATGTGCTCCCCGGGGAACAGGCTGTGAGGCAGCTGTGGAAGCTGCCAAGTTCTGCACTTTAATTAAAGCAAGAAGACATATGGCTTCTGTGAGGGAGAACTGGTCACTGGCTGTTATCAGAGCCCAACTCAGGTACCAGAAATACCCATAATCTCCATTTGTGTTACAACAAATGGCTTTCACACATCTCAGACACAGCTCACATATTCTCCAGGCTGGAACGACATTTAAATATTACCATTCTCAATTCCTCATTTGTTGGTGATCCTGTGGTTCTTCCTACAAACCAAGTCATCTGCTATGACAAGGGTCATTATACTGTAGGGATCCATAGGGTTAATGTGCCCCTACGGCTTTAAATCCCTACACTTCCTGACCTCCCTAGTTGCTGGGCAGATGCCCATGTAGCTAGTTGTAATTTACATATCACAGTTAATTGGCCAAGAGGTGTTGTGATCACTTCCTTAGGAAAGATTTGAGAGAGGTTTTTTAAGCAGAGCAGCCTCTTTTTTTCTCCTGACAACTTCCTTGACTACTTGGTGGTCAGACTAGTGGGAAACTGACCAGCAGGTGGAGCTGTTGTAACAAAATTCATTCATATTAACAGTACATGTATTCCTTAATATCCTGGAATTAAAACAAAATAAATAATGAATAAACATTACAAAAGTGCATAGAATAGCACTCTCGTCAATTTTATATTCACTTATTTTAAAGGTTTACTTGTCCTTTAAAATTGGAATTGAATACTTGGGTCTATGAAAAATGTGCTTGTTTGATGAGGCCTCAAAATAAGTAAACCCAAGTGGCCGTTGGATTACAATAGTGGTACAAACCTGTAGAACATGCTTTTTCTGCAGTCCTTACCCAACTGGATTTTTAAACCTGCCAGTAGATATCTGGCCAGTGAATGGCGAAATATTGGTAGGGAAAGCCCATCATTTTAGCCCCATACATCAGCCAATAAGTTGCTGGCTTGTTTCAGCAGCTTATTCTGATTCTTATAAGTAAGACTCTCTTGCTTGGCTCACTTGAACTTCTTGCTTTGTATATCGATCATTAAGGGGCCCATTTACTTAGTTTGAGTGAAGGAATAGAATAAAAAATACTTTGAATTTTGAATGTTTTTTTTGGCTACTTCGACCTTTGACTTCGAATCGAGATTTCAAACTAAAAATCGTTCCACTATTCTACCATTCGATAGTCGAAGTACTGTCTCTTTAAAAAAAAACTTTGACCCCCTACTTAACCATCTAAGGTAGGAAGATCTCCATAGGCTTTGCTATCTTTTTTAGGTCGAAGAAAAATCGCTCGATCGATGGGTTAAAAGCCTTCGAATCGAACATTTCGAAGGATTTAATAGTTCGATCGAACAATTTTTCATTCGATTGAACAAAATTGCGGTAAATCCTTCGACTTCGATATTCGAAGTCGAAGGATTTTAATTCGGCAGTCGAATATCGAGGGTTAATTAACCCATGATATTCGACCATAAGTAAATTTGCCCCTAAGTGATCAAAAAATGAGCCAACCTCAAATGTAAGTTTTCATTTACAGTGAATATTTGCCAAACCTAGGGGCTTATTTTTCAAAATCCAACTATTTTTGGAAAGCCACCAAATCCGCATAAATTTCCCCCCAATTAATCATGCAGGAAAAGTCTCGATTAGATTGTTAGAAAATATGAATCCACAATGTCTTCTGATTTGATGCTTGAATACTGTGACTTTTTCGGATTTAATGCCTGATACTTTTTCGGAAACCCAGCACAATTAGGATATCTTCGGGACATATACCTTTGACTTCTGCATGAACTCGGCAGGTCTGAGTTGGAGTACTTTTTTATTTTTACTTTTAATCACCATCAGGGTTTAACAAATCACGCACAATTCAAGTTTTTTTTCCATGAAAAAATGCTGTCTTTCCCCTTTAAACATACAACCAGAAAAAAATCAGACTTTGATAAATAAACCCCTAATATTAAACATGATACCAACCTGCAAGTATAAGTACATCTTTATAAAACAAGTGAATATAAAATTGATGAGAGTGCTATTCTAACCACTTTTGTGCACTTTTTAAGATATTAAGGGATACATGTACTGTTAATATGAATGAATTTAGTTACAACAGCGCCACCTGCTGGTCAGTTTCCCACCAGTCTGACCACCAAGTAGTCAAGGAAGTTGTCAGGAGAAAGAAAGAGGCTGCTCTGATGTTCTTCTGCTTAGGAAAGATTTGAGAGAGATTTCTAATTATTTTCTTAAGCAGAAGAACATCAGAGCAGCCTCTTTCTTTCTTTTGAGGTTGACTCATTTTTTGGCCACTTAATGCTCTATATGTAGTCAATTTTACATTTACTCATTTTAAAGGTATACGTATCCTTTCATTAATAAGCATGTGTTTAAGTTCTCACAGTTTTGCCCACCACTATAGAACCCTTCTCTTTGTTATTATTATTATATTTGTTATGAATATAGCCCTGCAGGGTCTGCAGGAGTCCAGTCCAGTGAATTAACTAACCTAACAAAGGACAGTATGATAATTGCCTCTTTCCACTTGTGATATTATTATTATTCCACCCACCCCCCCTGCTTCTCTAAGAGCTGCAGCACTCGCATGTTCTCCAGGGGCCATTAGAAATTTGCATCTAAAGTAGCTGTCTTTTTATTAAACATGAGCCTCAAAGAATCGGATTCTTTTGCATGGCATTTCCATTAGGAAAGTTGATGGCTATGTTTTCATTTCAAGCAATATAAGAACGTTCTACATTTCACGATGTTCAGGAGAAACATTTTCTCACCCAACCTAGCCCCACTGATGGCTACTACGTCCGACTTGATCCATCTTTAATTGCTAGGGGATCCCAGTTCATTTATGCATTTATAATGCACGTAAAATAACTCATAAATGATTCATGAATAAATAGCCAATATGCAAGAAAAAAGCTGATGTGATTTTAGAGGCCTTTATTAACTAGCCCGCTGTTAAAGATTGAGCCCTGGGCAGACTGGGTATGCGTTTTTGTTGGGCAGTGCCTCCTTCTTAGATATTATATCATTGAGCCAGCAACAAATTATTTTTCAGGCCCCCAAAATGTCTAAAGCAGTGATCCCCAACCAGTTGCTCTTGAGCCACATGTTGCTTTCCAACTCCTTGGATATTGCTCTCAGTGGCCTCAAAGCAGGTGCTTATTTTTGAATTCCAGGCTTGGAGGAAAGTTTTAGTTGCAAAAAAAAAAAACATTTGAACTGCCAAACAGATCATCGTGTAGTCTGTAATCCACATAGGGGCTACCATCAGTCAATTACAGCCCATATTTGGCACCCCCAGGAACTTTTTGTATGCTTATGTTGCTCTCCAACTTATTTTTACATTTGAATGTGGCGCACAGGTTAAAAAGGTTGGGGACCCGTGGTCTAAAGGTTGACCTGTCTTACCAATAGTTATTGAAATTGAATATGAATTAGGGCCTTATGGGGCCCCTATACCATCCCCCAGGAGCTGCAGGGTTATACCCCTGAGTGCCAGAGTGGCTTTGGGAAGAGGAGGGCGGTATTTGAAGAATAAAGGAGAAGAGGAAAACCTGCAAACGAAGTTGGTAACAACTTTTATAGAAGCAAAGGAACGACCCTTAACAGGAATATCAGTTTACAAGGCAGAATACACAGACAATATACAAGTATGACTAGGGTCCCTGTGTAGACCCATTGGCTTAGAATGCAGGGATTTTAAAAATCCAGTCCAGAGATCCATCTTGAGGGGGGAGTATTTTGGGCACATTCATGGGCCAGTGAGCTGCTGACTTGAGCAAATAGAGTTGGCAGTCATTGTCTGTTTGGTTGAACGATGAGCAACTATAGAGATATCTACTCCATTTATAGTAAAGGTCTGGGGAATGTTTATGCCCTTTATGAATATGTAAACTAGTATAGTAACATAGTAAGTTAGGTTGAAAAAAAAGACATAAGTCCATCAAATTCAACCTTGTAAGTCTATATATAACCTGCCTAATTGCTAGTTGATCCAGAGGAAGACGAAAAACCCATTTGAGGCCTCTACAATTTGCCTCAGAGGGGGAAAAAATTTCCTTCCTGACTCCAAGATACAATGGGACCAGTCCCTGGATGAACTTGTACTATGAGCTATCTCCCATATCCCTGTATTCCCTCACTTGCTAAACACCATCCAACCCCTTCTTATACCTATCTAATGTATCAGCCTGTACCACTGATTCAGGGAGACAATTCCACATCTTCATTGTAACAAACCCCTTCCCAATATTTAGGTGGAACTTCCTTTCTTCTAATCAGAATAGATGACCTCTTATTAATGTATGTATGTATGTATCAATAATAATACTCACAATACGGTCTGGGGGCGGGGTGCTTCCAATAAAACATTCCACTTTGCCTTTGTCTCCACGTGCAGCATATTGCACCTCTTCGCTGACAATTATGGGGGGACCTGATGCACCAAAGCAAATGGAGAGGAATTAGGACAACTCGTGATCTCTTGAATTGCAATTAATAAATCAACTTTATTTTTTTTTTTAGTGTAGCTGCGCAGATCTAACCAAGATTGCAGTTTCTAAGAATATCCTTACACAGGCAGAAGCTGGGTTTCCAAAATGATTGAACCTTCTGTGCTGAGGTGGCCATTCCTTTCTAAAGTGCCTGAAGGTAAATCCTGACAAGCACAGTTTGAAAGATTGTCACTTACTGTACATACCAGAAGTGGTACAGGATAAGTTGTTACAGTTCTGATTCGATGCTCAAAGAGAGAGACAAAAAGGGGAGTACGTGGTGTCACACAATCTAATAGTAACCTTGTGTTGATAATTGTGTCTTCCAACTTGAAATGATCAACTTTTCATCACAATTGAACAAAATAAATACTGTGATTTTTGTGAGCGTCTCCTTTGTATTCATTAAGTAGAATAAATAAAGTAAAAATCTTGTGAATTCATAGTGAGTTAAGATTATTAAAGTGCATAGTGCTTAATGTGAGCATAGAAACGTGCTTGAACCCACGACTTGGACTCCATTTAAGAAACCAGATAAAATATAACTTTTATTTACTCCTTAAAATTCATGAACGGTGAGAGGGAATTAATTGATGAAAACCAATAAAAACAATTAAAAGAAAGGGTGGAGATTCGATCTAATATGTGAGTAAATGGGGGTAGCAGTGTAATTGATTCATTAGACTGTTCCCATATAGATCTTACATCCGTTTCCCTATAATAGCTGAATGGTAATTAGGGGGTACACTGAGGAATTTGTTGGCAAATTAGGCAGTGATATCTAGAGAGGGTGGGTGCGGAGTAGGAATATATTGAGAGTTGATCTGGGGTAACCCCAAAACTCGCTCAGGAAAATGAGTATGATAGTGGAGCGGTTCAGTATGGTATCCTTAAGCAATTATCGGCGAAACGTGCGTCAGGCACTGTAGCTCCGCCGCTCGTTCAGCGGCTTTAGACAGGGGAAAAGAGGAATCTAACGGCAGCCTGCAGTGGGACAGAGAAATTATAGGGGGGTGAACGGAGGGTACAATTATCACGTGGAGGTTCAGATTCCTTACGCGCATTGCTCAGCCGACTTGTCAGTATAAGGTGTTGCCTTTTTAGTGTCTAGGGAATAGGCCAAACATCATAGGTGCCTCTGAGAGGACACAGTGTGAGTTAAAGGAGAAGGAAAGCTACGGAGGCATTTTATTGCGAATAGATTAGCTGCAATAGTGCAAGCTAGAATGCTATATTCTGTAGAATGTTTTACCATACCTGAGTAAAAAGCTCTAGAAAGTCTCTGTTTGTTTAGGATAAGAGCTTCAGTATTAACATGGTGTGACATCACTTCCTGCCTGAGTCTCTCCCTGCTCTGGGCTCAGATTACAGTAGAGAAGGAAGGGGGAGGGGAAGAGGAGCAAACTGAGCATGCTCTTGCCCAGGGCAATGAGGTTTAAGCTGAAGGCAGGAAGTCTGATACAGAAGCCCATGTGTACACAATAGAAGGAAAGAAATTCAATGTTTCTTTTGACAGGGGACTCAGAGCAGCACTACTTTGGGGGTTTACTGGTATATTTAGATGGACCTTTCTGATAAGGCTTACTTAGTTTTAACCTTTCCTTCTCCTTTAAAATCTCGTGGCTGACCAGTTTATCTTGCTAACAGAAAGGCCTTGTGTCCAGACTTTACATATAATACCACTGGTTTTTACTGCGCTTAAGGATACCATACTGAACCGCTCCACTATCATACTCATTTTCCTGAGCGAGTTTTGGGGTTACCCCAGATCAACTCTCAATATATTCCTACTCCGCACCCACCCTCTCTAGATATCACTGCCTAATTTGCCAACAAATTCCTCAGTGTACCCCCTAATTACCATTCAGCTATTATAGGGAAACGGGTGATGTAAGATCTATATGGGAACAGTCTAATGAATCAATTACACTGCTACCCCCATTTACTCACATATTAGATCGAATCTCCACCCTTTCTTTTAATTGTTTTTATTGGTTTTCATCAATTAATTCCCTCTCACCGTTCATGAATTTTAAGGAGTAAATAAAAGTCATATTTTATCTGGTTTCTTAAATGGAGTCCAAGTCGTGGGTTCAAGCACGTTTCTATGCTCACATTAAGCACTATGCACTTTAATAATCTTAACTCACTATGAATTCACAAGATTTTTACTTTATTTATTCTACTTAATGAATACAAAGGAGACGCTCACAAAAATCACAGTATTTATTTTGTTCAATTGTGATGAATAGTTGATCATTTCAAGTTGGAAGACACAATTATCAACACAAGGTTACTATTAGATTGTGCGACACCACGTACTCCACTTTTTGTCTCTCTCTTTGAGCATCGAATCAGTTTCATATATAGGAGTAGTCAGCACATCTATACCGAGTTGCTTATAACTCTCGGCTAAGGGACCTCCCCAGGGAAAGACATTAGGTTAGAAGGTGCGGCAAACATCCATTTTTAATTTTCATTAAGTTGTTACAGTTGTTGGATATAAAGAGAACCTCGGTCGTCAGACTTTAACTGCTCTCGGCACAATTTTGCTGCGTAAGGCGGAATTGTTAATTGCAGTCATTATTGGCTGTGCGAGTGACAGAGCAGGCCCATAAGAATGCTCTCTTTAATTCACATTAGCATGAGATCCAATTCCCTTATCACATAGAGAGGAATTAATGTAATTCCTCTGACCCATCACCAGGTAATTCCTGCACTTTTTTAAAAAAAAATCTCATTTCTTTTTATTGCCCAACTTGCTATATATTTTTTCTTGCTGTTTATTCGGCCGAGGTAGTTACTACTAGTATGGAATATATTTGCTCTTCTAAACCAGCTACCTCTCTCTCCAAATGTCACAAACATTCTATTTAAATTCAGGGCAGCATTTAATAAGCAATAGATTAAAATATTGGTTTCCTCTACCTGGTAACTCTTTATTGATAGAGTAAATGATCGTTCTGGATATTATTAATGGATTTTGGCTTGACACTGCAGAGTACAAGATAATGCCAAATAACACATAATTTGGGGTCATTTCAGCTCAACTAATTCTTATTTGGAATTTAAAAGGTATCCTGGGGTAGAAGTTCCCAACAGCAGAAGAGATGGGGATACTTTTGCACTGGATGTTTCTTAGCGTCTTTCTTTGAATTCAATGCTGGACTGTGTTGCACAAAACCCACCTCTCACAATAATTAGATGTAGACAATGCTTAGGGGCAGATTTATCAAGGGTAGAATTTCGAAGTACAAAAAACTTCGAAATTCAACCGTCAATTAAAAAACTTCGAATTCAACGGTTTTTCAACAAATTTGGCAATCCTGCGGTCGAATAAAAATCGTTTGAACGATTCGATCAAAGATTTTTATTCGATGTGTAAAGACTTAGAAAAATGTTGTAGAAGGTCCCCATAGGCTAACATGGCACTTCGGCAGGTTTAATTTGTATTGAAGTCAACGTTTTTTTAAAGAGACAGTACTTTGATAACAGAATGGTCGAATATTCGAACGATTTTTACTTGGAATCGAAGTCGAAGTAAATTCGAAATCATATGGGCAGATTTATGAAGGGTCGAATATCGAGGGTTAATAAACCCTCGAATTCGACCCCTGAAGTAAAATCCTTCGAATTCGAATATGGAATTCGAAGGATATAATGCAAATACTTCGATTGATCGAATAAAAATCAAACGATTCGAAAGATTTTAATCGATCGATCGAAGGATTTTTATTCGATCATAAAAAACTTAGAAAAGTGCTGGGGAAGGTCCCCATAGGCTAACATTGAACCGCGGTAGGTTTAAACTGGCGAAGTATGTAGTCAAAGTATTTTTTACAGAGACAGAACTTTGATTAACGAATGGTTCGAATCGAAGTCGAAGGTCGTAGTAGCCTATTCGATGGTCGAACTACCCAAAAAATTACTTCGAAATTCGAACTTTTTTTCATTTGAATCCTTCACTCGAGCTTAGTAAATGTGCCCGTAGTATCCTATTCGATGGTCGAAGTATCCAAAAAATTACTTCGAATTTCACATTTTTTATTTCGAAAATTCCCTCTAATTCACTTTGACCCTTAGTAAATCTGCCCCTTAATGTAATAAATTATATAGACCTATGGTGAAAATAAGAAAGGACTAATGGAAATTGTCCTTGGCTGGAGCCCATCAAGAGATTCTCTAGTACACTTGTAGGCCAGTCCGACCCTGTCTGAATTTATAAAGCTTCGCAAATTTATTAGTTTGCTGATTATTAGTTAGGACATTACCATTCACAAATAGTGTGACCTCTCTCTCTCCAACCCCGATACGTGGGACGATCGCTTTGCACACGTAGGGCCCAGCATCTTCTTGTTTTACAGACTTTAGGAACAGCTGGTTGCCATTACTAAGTACCTGGAGAGATAAACATTATTATACTTAAGTGAACAATAGCATCAGCATGTTCATAAGGGTTGTGCAGTGGAAGAATAGCAACAGATTTACAAAGTATTAATAGAGAAGAAGAATAAGACTATATATAGTGAGCACCCAAAGCTGGGGTTATCCTAATGACCTATCCTAATGAAAGAAGTTGATGCACTTGCTCTAGAGCAGATGAGAAACCCCAAAAATATGACGTTTCCATATCAATGTCCACATTTTAGTAGATAGAACAGTCTTTAAAAACTCTCTGCACTGGGCTCTAAAGTGCCAATGGGACTTGAAGATGGTTGTCTAAGTGTCTGGGGAAGAAGGAGACATCCAAGGTCCAACTAAATAAGTCTTTGATAAGAAGACAGCTGAATAAACATACAGATGTGGTGACTTTTCCCAGTAGGCTTTTTTCTTCTCTTCTATTCTATGAGGTGTTATGACAATGCTTTGGAGGAACAATTGACTATTAGCAGGGAAGATCTCATCTCAGTGTAGCAACTGACATTCTTGGATTATTTAAGATACAACCCAAGAATAATGTAACTCTCTGCATTCTGGCAGTGGCCAACAGGGTAGCCTGTCATAACAGCTGAAGGAATTCACCAGTAAATGCCTACATAGGAGTAGCTGCTGCATGTAACCTGCTCTTGGAGCATTTACTTTGCAAGTATGAACAGCTTGGTGGCTCCAACTAGGAGTAATAGTGCTGAGCAGTCTCCAGGCTAAGGTGGGAAGATGCTCAACCAGACAGATGGTTGAAAAGAAACATAACAATGAGATTTTTGATATAATTTGATGCCATGTTTCCAAGAATTCTATGGAACTGATTGTAATCCTATTGAAAGGCAGCACCAGACACCTGGGATATCCACAACAAATTCATAACCAAAGATTAGAACTCCTAACACCGATAGTTGATGATAAACATACCAATTTTAGTTGGTTAAGGTTTACAACAAAAGTGTGGCCAACAAATACAAAAATATGTTGTCTACCTAATGCATTGATACTTTCTTGATACTTTCAACTGTAGTTGAGATGCTGGAAGATGTAGTTGAATAAATTGGGAAGAGTCAGTGGTCACACATCTCTGACCTAATAATACATCATTTAGCTGATTTTTCAAACACTGGTGCTAAATTGCACTTTATTGTTGCCAATAGCAACAATTAGGTCTTTATTTGCATGTTCTGTCTCTTCAGAACGAATTGATTGGTTGCTATTGGCAACTTCTTAAATCAACCCGAATATATTTTTCATGACATCAAAGTCTGGAAAGATGACCATAATCTGGTCTATTAAATAACATATTTGATTATAACCTACCATGTTTGATCCCTTCTTTGTCCAAGTCAAAGTTAGCGGAGGGTTTCCAGCCCAAATACAAGTCAAGGTTACGTCAGATCCCATGTCTGTGGTTGTAGGCTTTGGCTCGACCACGATGCGTGGTGCAACTGAGAGAAAATGAGCATCTCATTAGTTTGTTCACCGGGTAGCCACATCGAGTGAAAAAAAGAAATCCCACTGAGGCAGTCGCTGGCTCTCAAAATAGAAATCCCCCATCCTGTGGTATTGCTCATTAATTATTCATGTCCGTCTTTATTACTAAACCAAGAGCGTATTATAAATCAAAAGCTTATCACTAGAGGATTAGATTCCCTCACTGCTTCAAAAGAATAAAGGATATGTTTTTAATGGATTAGAATTGTGCAGTTTCCTATAACTAAAAACAGCCAATTTCCCTTCTTTATATCCAGTGAGAGAAGAAAGGAAGTTCAAGATGACCCAAGGCCTAAAACGGAGGTGTCCAGGCAAATTAATCGATGGTTTGTTCTTGTCAAAGCAAGACGTTTAGGGCAATTGGAAATTTTAAAACCCAAAGTCAGTTGTACCCTTTGACTTTGGTTTTTATCCCTTGTGTGATAGCAGTTTTTGATCAGTTACTGGAACACTTTGTATAATGTAGAATGAAATATGGAGCTTGCTTCTTAAGATAATAATGGGACATCTAGAACTGTTGATTCTCGATCTTTTTGAACTTGGCTTAAAGGAGAACTAAACCCCCCTACAGCTAAAAGCCTCCATTCAACTTCTCTACTGACCTCCCTCCTTGCATGGTGTTCTACAAGAATAAGTGTCCCATCCAGCAAGACTGACCTCAATGAGGTATATTCTCCCCTGAGCTCTACTGAGTTACTCTGCACATTGAGGTCAGTCTTGCTGGATGGGACACTTATTCTTGTAGAACACTATGCAGTGAGGGAGGCCAGTGGAGAAGGCAAATAGGGGCTTTTAGCTGTGGGGGGGGGGGGGTAGTTCTTCTTTCAAGACATTTGGTACATACTTTACAGTACACAATTTACCTATCTCTCCATCCCTGTCTCCCATACAGTGTATCATGAAGACTTACACTGCACGTCCACCAGTGTACTGACGTTTGTGCTGCCCACTTCATTGTGCACCTCGCATGAGACTGGTTCCGTGAAAAACGAGTAATCCACTTGTGTCTCGAAACTGCTGTCCTTTGCCGACTCGATTATCATTCCACCCTTGGCCCACCTGCAGAATCATTCCCAGGTAGACATATGAACGTAAGTAAGAGAAAAAGGTCTAAACCCCTCAAATTCGACTCTCCTGTTCTAATCCTACAATAGTTGCTACTGTTTGCCCAGGGGTGATAGACTTCTAATAACTGCACAATAGGGGTCCATTTACTACATGCAGGGCAGGGTACAAAGCATATACAGCAGATTTGATAGCTATAAAAGGATGAATACATTGCTGCTTACATTTGGCAGCACATAATTCAAGAGGAGTGGCCATGGGGAGTCATGCAGGCCCCAAACCCACCTACAATTTAACCATTATTGAGATGTACAAATTTGAGAATATTTTATTCAGCATGATGTACATCAGTGATCCCCAACTGGTGGCTTGTGAGCAACATGTTGCTCACCTACCCCTTGAATATGTGCTCCCAGTGGCCTCAAATCAGGTGATTATTTTTGAATTATGGAAAGAGAGAGTAAGAGACTGCTCTGATGTTTTTCTGTTTAGGAAAATAAAAAAGAAACCTCTCTCAAATCTTTCCTAAGCAGAAGAACATCAGAGCAGCCTCTTTCTCTCTCCTGACAACTTCCTTGACTACTTGGTGGTCAGACTGGTGGGAAACTGACCAGCAGGTGGCGCTGTTGTAACACAATTCATTCATATTAACAGTACATGTATTCCTTAAAGGGGATGTTCAACTTTGAGATAACTTTTAGAGAGATGTAGAGAGTGATATTCTGAGACAATTAGCAATTTGTTTTCATTTTTTATTATTGAAAATTTTTGAGTTATTTAGCTTTTTATTCAGCAGCTCTTCAATTTGCATCTTAACCAATCTGGTAACTGGGGTTAATTACCATAAAATTATCCTAGCAACCATGCACTGATTTGAATAAGAGACTGGAATATGAATAGGAGAGGCCTGAATAGAAGGATCAGTAATAAAAAGTAACAATAACAATACATTTGAAGCCTTAAAGTAGTGAGTAGTGCGGGTCGTGTTTTTTCCGACCCACACCCGCCTGAAATCCGCCCTCCTACCGCCCGTGCCGACTTCCGGGTTCATTTTATAGACATGCACCACCCCGCTGATGACATCACAAAATGGGCGGGGCAAGCAGGTGCACGGCTATAAAACCGGAACCCAGAAGTCAGAAGCCGTCAGTGTAAGGTGGCGGGCGGGTAGAGCAGGAAGAAGAGCTTGACCAAGACCCGTCTGCCATGGGGGTGCGAGGTCGGCCCGACTTCGACTGTCCCGCGGGAATGGGATCGGCCCGCACATCACTACCTTACAGAGCATTTGTTTTTTAGAAGAAAGCTGCAAAGAGTCAGAAGAAAATAATGAAAACCAATGGAAAAGTTGCTTAGAATTGGCCGTTCTATAACATAATAAAATCTACCTTAAAGGTAAACCACCCCTTTAATATCTTGGAATAAAAACAAAATAAATAATGAATGATTTTAAAGGTTTACTTATCCTTTAAAGCCTATGCTTTTAGGCAGACTATACCACAGTGCTTAAACCATGCCTCCCAACCGTTTTTAGAGGGACAGTCCCTCTTTTGACAGCTCAACCCGCAGTCCCTTGTTTGTACTGGAAAGTCCTGTTTTTCTCTGCACTGAACAGCCAGAAAAAGATACAAAGTTTCTGACTTAATTGGCTTTTGGCAGAGAGCCCAGAACAGTCACAGCTGCAGATAAGATACTTTTGTAACAATTTTGAGATAAGCAAATAAGTAATTGTAACAATATAAGATAACAGGTCCCTTGGGAAAAGTTAGACTCACAGCTTAAAGGGCAATTCACCTTCATTAGCAAAAACTGTAATAACTTAAAAAAAAACCCACAGAAATATGTTCAAACTTTCATACACTGCCAAATTTGGTAAAATGAACATGGTAATTAGGGGGTGTGGCCACAAAAATGGGCATGGTCAAAAATTATTTTTCAACTTTTTTCTCCCTCTTTTTATTTCCAAAATGTTGGGAGGTATGCTTAAACATATACCCAGCGTTAAAGAGCATTATAAAATGCGAAATGATGAGATAACATCCCTTTTAGCGGGAACACCAGACACGGGTTGAACAAGTTTATACAACTTGCCACTTTTTATCTACAAGATGTTTAGAATTGGATTAGACCAGTGATCCCCAACCAGTAGCTCGTGAGTAACATGTTACTCTCCAACCCCTTGGATGTTGCTCCCAGTGGCCTCAAAGCAGGAGATTATTTTTGAATTCCAGGCTTGGAGGCAAGTTTTGGTTGTATAAAAACCAGATGTACTGCCAAACAGAGTCTCAATGTAGGTTGACAATCCACATAGAGGCTACAAAATGGCCAATCACAGCACTTATTTGGCACCCCAAGAACATTTTTCATGCTATTGTCTCTCCCCAACTCCTTTTACTTCTGAATGTTGCTCATTGGGTATCCCTGGATTAGACTATGGAAGTCTCTATTCCCACTCCCAGCACACAATTCCTTCCATTGCCGAGCCAGACTTACAGTGTGAAATACAAACACACAGAGGAGTCGCTTTTGAAAGGAGCGATAAATAAAACATTAATACATCCGTTTGGTTTAAATATGCACGATTGTAAAACAGGAGCAGCTGGCAGTAAACAAGACCGTAAAATGAAAAGGCTTTAAATTCCTCGGATAAGGTGTTTAATGGACAGCCAGGCTTGACTCTCATACAGCGTGAAGTCTACAGTCATCTGCAGATTTTATGGAAGGGCAGATTTCTACTGACCCGTGCTGCCGGCCTATTCCAAAGCTACAAGGTAAAGCAATTATAATTACTCAGTGTCTGGCTGGAATGAGCAGGACTCACAGGGGAAACCAATCACTTGGGAATTTGCATCAGTTTCAGCAGTGGTTGCAGTCAAGAGGCACTTGTAGGCACCAAGGCAAACCGAGGCTGCTCTTCTGCTTAGGAAAGATGTGAGAAAGGTTTCTAATTTTATTCCTAAGCAGAAGAACATCAGCCTCTTTCTTTCTCCTGACAACTTCCTTGACTACTTGGTGGTCAGACTGGTGGGAAACTGACCAGCAGGTGGCGCTGTTGTAACAAAATTCATTCATATTAACAGTACATGTATCCCTTAATATCTTGGAATGAAAAAAGGATAAATAATGAATGTACATTGCAAAAGATCTTAGAATATCACTTTAAGGTTTACTTATCAAGGGATAGAAAAACGATGCTGAGTGAATAACATGATTAATAGAAGGATAAAGCATCTGCTCACCTGTAACCTTTAATCTCTGGGTTGGCAGTGGCGCTGCAGGTAAATCTGACCCTCTCCCCCTCCTGTACTGTTTGGGGATGAATGGATAATGTTACAGTCGGTGGATCTGGAGAGAAAGCAAACAGATCAGGAAGTTAATAATGTGGCCGGTAAAGAAATAAAAAACTACAAAAATATATGTAATTTATTTAGGTTGTGAGACAGAACAGTTTAGAGAGGTGACAGAAGAGATAATGAAGAGGATGTTATGAAAGGGTTAATGTCTTATGTCCCATGTATTTGCCTCATACATGTGTCTTTAAAGGTACAGGACTGAGCAATCAGAACAAATTAAAGGAAAAGAATTGATTAGAATCCCTTCAGCTGAGATTTCATACATGCCAGTGATAAATAGCTAGGAATATCTTAAATCACTATCAAAGAGATGTACTGTGGCGCTTCCCTCATCTGAATTCACTTGGCGTTCTTGCAATGAATGCAAAATAAGCCTGGGTTAGATAAATGCCATTAACTAAATGTTCTTTTAAATCACACAGCCATGCCGTCTACACCGATACTGACTTCTACACACAGCTGGCATTGCACATTACGGCTGCCAACCCTTTCTCCTTCTTGATTGTCTCATGTTAATGAGAGAAGGGCAAAAAAAAGCAGGGAAGGAAGACAGACCACAGAGAAGATGAATGCTTAAAGGGATACTATCATGGGAAAAAATTATTTTTTCAAAATGAATCAGTTAATAGTGCTGCTCCAGCAGAATTCTGCACTGAAATCCATTTCTCAAAAGAGCAAACAGATTTTTTTACATTAAATTTTGAAATCTGACATGGGGCTAGACATTTTGTCAATTTCCCAGCTGCCCCAAGTCATGTGACTTGTGCTCTGATAAACTTCAATCACTCTTTACTGCTGTACTGCAAGTTGGAGTGATATCACCCCTCCCTTCCACCCCCCCCAGCAGCCAAACAAAAGAACATTGGGAAGGTAACCAGATAGCAGCTCTCTAACACAAGATAACAGCTGCCTGGTAGATCTAAGAACAACACTCAATAGTAAAAACCCATGTCCCACTGAGACACATTCAGTTACATTGAGAAGGAAAAACAGCAGCCTGCCAGAAAGCATTTCTCTCCTGAAGTGCAGGCACAAGTCACATGACATGGGGCAGCTGGGAAATTGACAAAATGTCTAGCCCCATGTCAGATTTCAAAATTGAATATAAAGAAATCTGTTTGCTCTTTTGAGAAATGGATTTCAGTGCAGAATTCTGCTGGAGCAGCACTATTAACTGATTAATTTTGAAAAAAATTTTTTTCCCATGACAGTATCCCTTTAAAGGAGAAGGAAAGGCATATTAAATTGGGGGTGCCAAAAGTTAGGCACCCTCAAGTGATTGTATATACTTACCTGAAATCCCGGGCCAGTGCTCCTATCAGGAGAAAACTGCTCCAGCCTGAGGTTCTTCCAGAGAGCACCACTGAAAGATCGGCTTCTCTCTTCAAATTTCCCGTTGCAGACGCATGCGCATTAAAACGAAATAGCCAACTTCTTTGTTAAATTTCGGCATTTTCGAGCTAGAAGAACCCAGGGCTGGTGCAGTTTCTCCTGATAGGAGCAGGGGTGTGAGGTAAGTATATATAATCACTTGAGGGTGCCTAACTTTTGGCACCTCCAAGTAAAGAGCTCCTTTCCTTCTCCTTTAAAAAGAATGAGGAGTAGGAGAAAAGTAGGGATGCACCGAATCCACTATTTTGAATTCGGCCGAACCCTCGAATCCTCTGCAAAAGGCCGAATAATGAACATAAATTACATATGCAAATTAGGGGTGGGAAGGGGAAAACCTGTTTTACTTCCTTGTTTTGTGACAAAAAGTCACGTGATTTCTGTCCCCTTACCTAATTTGCATATGTAAATTAGGATTCGAATCCGAATCCTGCTGCAAAAGGCCAAATCCTGGCCGAATACCAAACCAAATCCTGGATTCGGTGCATCCCTAGCGAAAAGCAAAGAAAAAGAAATTGGAAAAAGTGGAAAAATCTGGAAAGGAAAGATGAGGTAATGAGGAGAAGAAAGTGATAATAGGGAAAGGAGGTAGGAAAATTAAAGTAAAAGAGAGCAAATGAAAGAAGGAAAAGTAAGAATAGGGAAAGAAGTTAGTAAAGCAGAAAAAGTATAAACAAAAGATGTAAGGATTAAAGGGGTTTAGAGAGTGATATCTGGAGACAATTTGCAATTGGTTTTAATTTTTTTATTATTTGTGGTTTTTGAGTTATTTAGCTTTTTATTCAGCAGCTCTCCAGTTTCTGAAATCCAGTTGCTAGGGTCCAAATTACCTTAGCAACCATGCATTTATTTGAATAGCAGACTGGAATATGAATAGGAACTACAGATGGTGAGGGTCAGGAGATAACTCAGGAGGGTCAGGAGATAACTCAGGAGGGTCAGGAGCAAACTCAGGAGGGTCAGGAGCAAACTCAGGAGGGTCAGAAGATAACTCAGGAGGGTCAGGAGATAACTCAGGAGGGTCAGGAGCTAACTCGGGAGGGTCGGGAGATAACTCAGGAGGGTCAGGAGATAACTCAGGAGGGTCAGGAGATAACTCAGGAGGGTCAGGAGATCACTCAGGAGGGTCAGGAGATAACTCAGGAGGGTCAGGGGATAACTCATGAGCTAACTCAGGAGGGTCAGGAGATAACTCAGGAGGGTCAGGAGCTAACTCAAGAGGGTCAGGAGCAAACTCAGGAGGGTAAGGAGATAACTCAGGAGGGTCAGGAGATAACCCATGCAGCTACCGGGAGTAGAACATTTTCAGCGCAGCATATAGGTGGAGAGACAGGATGAACTAGAACCCTCTTATAGCACCATATGGAGGAAGTCCTTGTCCACAACAGCAACCTGTAGCATGGTGGGGAAGTGGGGTCAAATTAAACAGTTAGAGGAACTAGAAGAACCTCTTGGCAGGGGGACTTTAACTGAAATGTACCTTGAAGGGTGTCAATTTACCTTGAAGGGTGGGGAAACAAAGAAATTGCCGGGCCAAAGATAGGACAAAATAATGAAATCTGTCTCTTTATATGTCCGTCATAAGGGAAACTTAACAGGAGAGCATCCAAACACTTGAGATACAAAGAGGCTGTTTCTCAGCTGATAATCACTGGTGCAGAGAAAGCAGGGAGGAGAATCAATGAGAAAGCCAAGGAAGGTCAGTTGGGAAATAGTGAGGGTTTAATACATTTACCCCGTACATCGGAACAGTGTGTTCTTTTGAATAGTTATTGCCTGTGGGTTGATCAGAAAGTGTGATTTTTTTTTATCTTCCTATTTTTTTTTTGTTTGTTCCTCAAAGATTGATTGACTTTACTGTTAGTAAAGTTATTTTTACATCTTGTGCTTGCATGGGGGAGTGCATTCTCTGGTACTCATGTGCCTGTCTACCCTTTTTTTCTTCCTGGAAAAGGCCTTGTCTTATAGGATACAATTCTTGAGAAAGTGTAAATGTACCATACATGGCCAGATTTGGACTGGGACAGTTGGACTGGGACAGTTGGACTGATTTCAATCCTGCTGCTAAACAATCTGCTCATGTAGGACACCTTTGGGCAGCTGTGATGCACCATCCTGTGATGGACTTAGAACATATTAGATTGACTGTTAAAGGGGACACTGTGGAGACTCTTAATGGGGACACTGTAGAACTGGAAAGAGATATAACAAGAGAAAGAGAAGTGAAGACAGATCTGAGAAGATACAGGGGCATAATGTAAATGAATGGTGGATGCTGTGGGGACAGTTGACTTACGATGGACATTCAGTTTGACAGAGGTCTCCTTTCCAGATGGTATGGCTTCATTGGATGTCCTACATGTAAACACCCGACCAATGTCTTGATCCGTTGGGCTGATTAACAGATAGCTTACTGTGGTTGCCCTTTTCCCATCGGCTAGGACCTCCTGAAGGAAAAGGTTGATAAGTTTGTGCCTCAGGTATTTTCTCAATATTATCATGACCAATAGAAATACAGAGCTGGTGTTCGTTGCAACACGGAGTGTAGAATAGCAGGCATACAGATGTACATTAGGTTATTTTATATTGACAGACCTAGTTGTAGGTAGTACCATTAGATGTGTGACAAAGAGTCACACAGCCAAGGTTGGATGCAACAAAGGGATTGTCACGGTCGGCACCCTAAACCAGAACTAATGCCAAGCTCCCTGGTCTCGGCTCGGCTTCACCAGTAGTGTGACCGCCTTTGGCTTTGGGAGGAGCCCTCAGCGTACTCAGATGCCACCTGGACTTTTCGAGAGGAGCAAAGCGAGGAGTTCTGGCAAGCAAAGGGGCACGACAGTTGTAAAAGTCAGTTAGGCCGATGGTCACGATACAAATGGAGCAGGCAAGAGAATCGTCAGACAGGCAGGATCGAGGCAGGCAGATATCAAGAAACGTCAGGCAGGCAAGGGTCAAACCGGGTTGTCAATCAAGGGATATAGCAGGAAGAGTAGTCGAAGGCAGGCAAGGGTCAGGTTCCAGAGATCAGAATAGTCAAACAGGCAGGCAGGGATCAAAACAGATAATCAGGAACAGATTCAAACGGAATAGCAATAGCTAACAGCACCAGGAACAAATCCTATCACAGGCAATGACAAGCAGTGGGAATGGCCCTTTAATACTTTTAAATGTCGCGCCACTGCGCGCTGACGTCACACGCCAGCGCGCATAAATCAGGAAGGAACACGCCGCGCGCGCCCTAACCATTCCCATATTTGCGGCCCAGAGGAGCAGCGTGGCGGGCGTCCCCGCCGAGGGGGCTGCAGGCGTCCCTGTAGACCCCCTCCCACTAGACCACCAGGTAAAGTTGTTATTGTTATAAGCTCCAACAATGGGGCCTGACCACCTCGGATGCCTTTCTTTGGAAGTACAGAAGAGAGTAATATCTATAAAGACCTTTTATGTTACCTCCACGCAACAGATCAAAACCTCTTGTGCTCCAGCATGACTGCTGGAAGGCTGAATATAATAAGCAGGGGAAGGTTTTAAGGGGAAGAACAAAGCTTTCTACGAGGGAAGATGAAGCAAGGGAAAGAGACACACTCATGGCCTTGGGCTACTTACAGTACTGTAGACATCTCCGGCCTGCTGGTTGCCATCCCGAAACCAAACAATCGATGCTGGGGGCTTGGCACTGTGAGCATGACACGTCAGGTTGGTTGGTGTGCCAGCCCTGAGCAGGATTTCCGGACCTCCGTCTATCACTGGATCTTCAGGAGGAACTAGGAGAACAGATGAAATATGTGTCCATTTAGAAAATCTGTATGATATCCATTCCTCATATTCCAGAGGGAGAAATTAGAGATTAAGCTGTATACAGATTCATTCATAGCTTGTGTGTGGAACAGCCATTATGTCTCATAGGGATTTATACCTTTTCTTTGACTGGTCACCCACCTTCAGAACATATATCCATACAATGGGATAAAATGTGGCCACTCCTAAACTTATGTAGAAGCAGAAACATAAAGAGAAGGAATGTTCTGGGAACACAATAGGCATTTATTGATTATTCATGTGTATAAAAGGGAAAATAATAATAGATCCTTTTTATAAGAGGCCATAACGCTGATGTTGCTGCTTGTTTATGGATCGTTGAACAGCCTATTAAACTGCAGCTCCCAGCATGCACCAGCACTTCTAATGCAGCCATCCCTAATTCTAGATAATGGACTCGTCCATGTTTTCCTAATGGTTAATCTAAGAATTCCTCATCTCCCTCTACATGCAGCTGCTTTTACAGATCTTGCGAGAAGTGTCTATTTGATATTGAAATATGGATTGTGCGTCTGAAAATTACATATTCAGTAGCGGGAAATGATATATGAATGGGCGCATGTGTACAATGACATGTGCTGTGATATCAGTTTATGTGATTTCTCCCTGTGTGTGAATCTTTAATTTACAGTATTCTGTAAAGGCTGAGGGACACAGACTGTTTTGGTTACTGAGGTGCTTTAAGGTTGATGGCAAATGTGGCCACTTTGGTTGCTTTCGATTTTCACATGGTTTTAATATGGATGACTTTTGTTCAGTTTCCCACCAGTCTGACCAGCAAGTAGTCAAGGAAGTTGTCAGGAGAAAGAAAGAGGCTGCTCTGATGTTCTTCTGCTTAGAAAAATAATTAGAAACCTCTCACAAATCTTTCCTAAGCAGAAGAACATCAGAGCAGCCTCTTTCTCTCTCCTGACAACTTCCTTGACTACTTGGTGGTCAGACTGGTGGGAAACTGACCAGCAGGTGGCGCTGTTGTAACAAAATTCATTTATATTAACAGTACATGTATCCCTTAATATCTTGGAATCAAAAAAAAAAATAATAATGAATGTACATTGCAAAAGTACTTAGAATAGCACTCTTGTCAATTTTACATTGACTTATTTTAAAAGATTACTTATCCTTTAAGCATTGTCCTATTAAATAGCTCAGAAGGATGGCGCTCAGAGCAGCTTCCATAAACCTTAATGTAGATCACCTGACAAGGCACCATATTTCAGGTTACTAAAAATAGGGTGCTTAAAGAACACTTTCGATGGCCACATGGCTTTAAGTGTCCAAATTTGATTCACCATTTTGCAGAAGAAGTCTTGAATTTGTCCGAATCCCGAATTAGCTCCCTGAAAATCAGTGGGTTACCATATCAACTTTACACAATGTTGCAGGCCATTGCATGTATTGCGTAACTGGGACTCACAGCTTGAGGGAGAAGAACGCACTGTAGGTAGTTAATTGTTTTTATAACAAGGTAGCCTGCCGTAGGGCCTTCTGGGTCTTGCACCTATCACCCTATACACCAACAAGGACACACATGTTGCTTACAGTGACTGTGATTCCTGCCCGATAAACCACTTTTTGATAAAAATTTGGAAGTTTTGGTTTCATGCAACCAAAAACAGAATGTCCGACTCAGTTAAAGTGATCACTGCTTGGTCAGTGATGGTGAGCACTTCGGAGTTAGAGCCATTAATCACTGCCAGTGATGGTGATGGCTACTTGACTAGGGTTGGTAATCACTGCGTGGCCAGTCATGGTAGAGCTATAGTTTCAAGGACACTTTCAGTCACTGACTTGCACAACTGCTGAGAAACGTGGGTGTCGGGATAGGTGCTGTTAAATTCAGAAAAAGAAGGGAAAATGAAGCGATTTAATGGAAGAGATTCTCGTACAATAGTCTGATTGTTCTGCTGCCTGACAATGGGCCTGTATAATTTGATTGTTAGCAAGAAGGGTGAGCTGGCTGATTCCTGCTTCCAAGCCTCAGTGCCTCCTGATTGCTCCCTAACAAGTTGCTGCAAGTCCTTGGCAATCAAGGGAAACTTACATTGTACTGTACAGACCATGCGAGCTGAAAGGGCGACTGCACCATCTGAATAAACTCAGAGCTGCATCAGGTGTGAGAACATTCTCCAGAACAGGCCCAAGAGCCTTCTAAACCCAAGTCTACTGGAAGCATTACATGTAGGGATTCTAGAGGTTTCTTTAGAGAAGACTTACCTGCCTCCCATAATTATGTATGGCCTACAGAGAAGAATAATTATTTATATCAAGGTTGGAACACAACTGCTAGACAGCCATTGGCCATACAGTCCTACTTTATATGAATAATGGGTCCTGCAAGGTCAGATGTCCCGTACCAGCCCAGACAGCCCCTTTTATACATGGATGTAGGGTAAATTAGTATTCCCATTATACACATCAATGAGAGTAGGAATGACTGGCATGGCTACCTCTGTGTAACTCTCATAGAGTGATAGGGCAATGTATGAATGTATGAAGTTTATTTTGTTCTAAAGATTCTAGTCTCCATGTACTTTTAGAGGCCCATTTATCATAGTCTGAATTTATTTTGTGAAAAATACTCTGACCAAATCCGCACAGGTTTTTTTTCCTTGTATTTATCAATACATTTTCCTGTAAATTTCCAGTGCGGGAAAAAACCCGAATCGTACATTTTTTTTTCAGATTTTACACCCAAAAACTCTTTCTTGATTTTTGCCAAAAAAAAAAACACGAAATCTTCAGGACTTCTCCCATTGACTTATATGCAACCTCGACAGGTCTGAGATGCTGGATTTTCAGATTCTGACTTTTTCCATCCTCGGGGGTTTAATAAATCCCAAAACATTTTTTGCTTTTTTCTCCCACTAAAAATTTTAATTTTATGGTTAAAAAAAAACACAGATTTTTCAGGTTTTTGGCATTCTGAGTTTAATAAATAATTCCTTAGAGTTAATATTGTGCAAGGTCACAACCCACACGATTTCCATAATGGTAGTGGGTACTCCAGTAAGAAATAATCTCTATGGAGAGCCACATAATATAACCTGAATCTCATCATCTTTGCCAACCTTATTTAATTCTATGAGCTGAAATAACCAACAAATCAGGCATAAGAAATCTTGGGGTCTCATACAACAAAATCACTGCGGCACCTCTTCTCCTTGTGAGCAGTGAAGTGGCCCCTCTGTAAGACCCTATGGGGCAAATATATTGCCTTCCCCAGAGCCTATAATTTGCATCAGTTCCCGGGGGAAAGTCTTACTTAAAACAGTCAGCTTGGCTTTCTGCGATCGGAGAGCGGCTTCCGTAGCCTGACACTCGAAACTGGCATCGTCAACAATGCTGGCGTTGGATATCTCCAAGTTGTACAGCCCAGACTCCACATTTCCAAAGATCTGATAGCGGGGCCAGACTAAGAAGAAAACAAAAGAGTCGTTATTTAGCAAGTCCCTGGTGATAAATAAAATCTGCAGTTTTGCAAGTGTAATCTCATTTTGCATTGCCCTTGTGACGCCTTTAGGTGGCGCCGTTGCTCTGAATGAACAAACAATGGAAGGCAATGACAGGGCAAAGGAATGAATGGGTTTATTAGCAAATGAGGGAAAACAGGCATATAATAGAGAAAATCTGGAAGGAAGGGGGTGGGACGAATATAAAAATGGGGTCAGGATATATTCTAAAGGTATGGGTCCGTTAACCTGGTCAGATCGGAATTATGGAAAGGCCGTCTCCCATAGACTCCATTTAATCCAAATAATCCAAATTTTTAAAAATGATTTCCTTTTTCTCTGTAATAATAAAACAGAAGTTTGTACTTGATCCCAACTAAGATATAAGTAATCCTTATTGGAAGCAAAACCAGCCTATTGGATTTATTTAATATCTACATGATTTTATAGTAGAAGATCCAAATCACGGAAAGATCTGAAAAAACCCAGGTTCCGAGCATTCTGGATAACAGGTCCCATACATGTACTGATAGCATGTTTCCCCTGTGCAGGTAAAACACATGCACAAGGGTGACCAGTGTATAAACCTATTCGGAGATCCACTAGTTATTTGTTAAGGCAGTAAACCCCTGTTATCGCCTGCACTGCTGGTTCTGAATGTCTAGTATTCTTTGATTAACAAGGGGCCGTTTACTCCTAGACACAAATGCAAGGCTACTAAGGGACACTACACTTTGCCCATGCTGCAATGTCTTCCTAGTACTTGTAGTATGAACTGTCAGTGCAGAAAACAGCAAAAGATTTGTGTATTTGAAGTGTGCTTAGAATTAACTTTGCAATAAGTCCCTTACTATTTGTAATTGATGCAAATGCATTTAGGAGCCCCTTTCATTCAAGACCCAACTGGGAATCACAATTATGCATTATCTAAAAGTCCATAATACACAATAGGGGCGGGACTTGTTGGGTCAGCTGACACAAGATGGCAGAACACAGTAGAGCTGAAACAAACACTTTCCATTGGTCTAATTAAAAGCCGTCTGAGTGCTCACAAACGATCTTTTGTTCACACTTATACAGTAGATTGTGTTCATTATAGATTGTGTGCGTAGAGAATTGGGGCGGGGGAGCCATTAGTTAATTACCAGAATTTTTTGCATACACTACAGTTTATTTATGACTTCTGCAAACACCTAAATGGAACTCTGGCTGGAATTTAAAGGGAAACTCCACTCCAAAGGAGATTTGTTTTTTTTTTTTTTGGAAAATATCATAATGAGCAACTAAATGTAATTTCCCCACGAGAAAGAGACTGCCATGTTGCTTGCTCCTTATTGAAGATATCAGGGAACCCCAGCCGTTGCCCCTAGGCGGAGGGGAGGCAGCTCTGGGTACGGCAGTTGATTGTGGCTCCTATTTAGCCCAGTCGTTACCAGCCCATTAATTAATGTTACAAAGGGATGACATCATGTTACAAAGGTATGACATCGCTTCTCATCGATCACCGCTGCCTCACTCATCATCTGCCGTTTTTAGTATTTGGCTGAATGGAGCACTGGAAAGGTCTGTGCCTTTTTTAGCTGGAGCAGCACTTTTATTTTATTACCATTGTAAAACAGGCTGAGGCATTATGAAAAGGCGAGAGCTACATCCCTGATAGACTCTATCTGCTTCCCTGTACAATATATTAACTACAAGTCTTATCTACTGATAGGGGAACGCTCTTTTTTCACTGCGGAATTTTTTTTTTTTGGAAAAACACCAGCTTCCTCTATATGTTGCCTTTTTACCCATTTTATACGAGCCAGGTGGCAACCGTATGTGTGAGTGGGCTCAGCATTTGTTTGGGTGTGCTTGAGAGTAAATGTGTATTCATATGAGTGCCTGTCTGTATATACTGTAAGTGAGCATAGGAGAATGGCTGCCCCCATGGCTACACAGCAGCTTGTTTATATAAACTATAGTAGTACTTATCTGTTATCTACTGTGGATCCTATGCTTGAATGACTGCCCCCATGGCTACACAGCAGCTTGTTTATATAAACTATAGTAGTACTTATCTGTTATCTACTGTGTATCCTGTGCTTGAATGACTGCCCCCATGGCTACACAGCAGCTTGTTTATATAAACTATAGTAGTACTTATCTGTTATCTACTGTGTATCCTGTGCTTGAATGGCTGCCCCCATGGCTACACAGCAGCTTGTTTATATAAACTATAGTAGTACTTATCTGTTATCTACTGTGTATCCTGTGCTTGAATGGCTGCCCCCATGGCTACACAGCAGCTTGTTTATATAAACTATAGTAGTACTTATCTGTTATCTACTGTGTATCCTGTGCTTGAATGGCTGCCCCCATGGCTACACAGCAGCTTGTTTATATAAACTATAGTAGTACTTATCTGTTATCTACTGTGTATCCTGTGCTTGAATGGCTGCCCCCATAGCTACACAGCAGCTTGTTTATATAAACTATAGTAGTAGTTATCTGTTATCTACTGTGTATCCTGTGCTTGAATGGCTGCCCCCATGGCTACCCAGCAGCTTGTTTATATAAACTATAGTAGTGTTTCTGAAGCAAACACACCCGTTTTACCAGTGCAGCTCAACAGTACATTATATTTTCATTACTTTAGGACACTTTAATTTTTTGGTTTTACTGTTCCTTTAATGAACCAGTCTTTATCCCTCTGCCTGAGCTATGGGGAAAAGAACTCGATCAAGTTATGGAAACCCATTTGGTTCTGCTGCTGGTGCTAAAGGTACTGGCAGTTGTAGTAAAGGGGGTCAGTATTTTAGCACAGCCACAAAAACAGTCGTTTTTGAAGGTCTTTAGATATCCTTCAACTACAAATCCCAGCATTCTCAGAGAGCTGAAGATGCTAGGAATCTCACGCAGCCCATAGGTGACTGTAACCCCCTACAGATCCCAGGTGAGCTTGTATATGTCAGTGATGCACAAGACAAGCAATACCACCTTCATCTCCCCCAGCCTTATCTCCTCTCCCCATCCTGTGCCTCCCAAGCTGGAAGCAGCAAAAGCCCTTGGCATCTATCACAGTGTCGACAAGACGCCAACAAAATGAAGTATTTGGAGCAATCCTGGTTAGTCAGCAGAATCCTGAGCTGTGTGCCGGGCTGGGGGGATAAATTGCTGCTTGTGGTTTCTGGCGGCGGGCGAAGAGAAGCAGCGCTTGATGGATGGGGAAGACTTAAAGAGCCTGTCCTGATGTATTAGATACGTGGCAGAGCCCTGGGAGGGAACGGATCTATACCTTGTTGCAAATCAGTCTGGCGCTTAACCCTCTTCCGGACAGTTATATGTCTGTAAAATGGTGCTAGGGACAAAATAAAACCCACTAAGGCTGGAGGAAAGGAGATTTCAGCAGCCATCAGCATAGGAAGGGGTTCTTTACTGAAAGGGAAGCTGTGGAATGTTTACGGCAATTCCCACCCTTAAGGGTCAGTCCACACAAGCAGATTCGAGGAGATTTAGTCGCCTCTTCTTCTGGGCGACAATCTCCCTGAACCGCCTTCGCGTGTCTTCCCATCCGCTATAATGAAAAGTTGCCTGCGCTAAAGCACATACAGCGCTTCATTTTCCGCAAACGACCAAAGTTTCCTCGTGAAACAAAGCGACTCGTGTGCTTTAGCGGAGGCGACTTTTCATTATAGCGGATGGGCAAAGGCAGTTCAGGGAGATTTTCGCCCATAAGAAGAGGCGATAAGTTGGCAGGCGAATCTAATTGTTAACATAAACATGCAGGGACTAGGGATGGGCGAATTTTTTTGCCTTGTTTCACTGCGAAAATGACGCCCATAGACTTGTAACGCATTGTGCAGCAAAAAAAAACTTTATATTGACGCCCATAGACTTTAATGGGCGTCAGCGACATTTCGAAAGCGAAACGAAATGGGTCAAATTCGCCCATCCCTAGCAGGGACGTTCTGCACAATCCTCTTGCTGCGCTGCCTCTGTAGAGGATAAACATGGAATATAACGGGCCCCTTTATTTATTTTGAGTGTAAGCTCTGTGGGGCAGAGTATCTATTTAGGTAAACTCCATGCATATACTGTAATTATTTAGGCCATATCAGGAAAAGACAATGCTGAATGTTATAGGCGTTTTATTGTCCTGTGGTGGAAATAAGAAAGGGATTATGGGAATCGACCATGGTTGGGTGTGTGACTATGGGGGAGATCCTCTGATACTTTAGGCCACTCTGTGTTCAGCCCTGATTTTGGGGAAAGGAGGTTCATATGAGAGTGATTAATCTTATCTGTATGTGATATATTGAGCTAATGAAAGTGTTTCTCCCTAGTGATGCCACTCGGTGGTGTAAGGACATTTACTTCCTTCATGATGTATCTCCTGTTCCTGAAAGAGGACAGGTAACTGGGGACTCTAAACCCCAGGCTCTGTGCTACATTCACATGATAACAAACAGCACGTTAACAAGGGAAGGATTCTTACTTCTCAGATTCCCCAGCCCCAGGGCCAGGCCATCTTTGGTCCACTGTACGATGCCGGAGTAATTGAGCACCACGCATGTGAACACCACCTTCTGTCCGGCCACCGCAGTCTGGTCAGTTGGCTCCTGGAGGAAACGTGGTTGGAGAGCTGAGGAAAAAATTAAGCAACAGTCAGCAATACATACATTACAGCCTGAAATAGGAGAAAGAATGTGGCTAAACCAAGAGATGACTGAATGAGTAGTGAGTGCAGGGTAAGGTCTTCCATTAGCTGTGTAAGGGGCAAAGAATGAGAGAAAATATCCGGAGCACTCAATAGTGAAAGTTCCTATAGGCTAGTGTTTTAGTAACCTTTTTTGGATGGTCCTTGAGTATTCAGGAGCAATAAGGCTCAAGGACTGGACAAATTTCTCTCACACACACACACACTCCATCTGACCTTACTATATACCACAACATTACACAGCCACTGTACTCTATTGTATAAATAAATAGCCATTGGATACAATTGTTCTCTATGAGCACATCTGCACTTTATCATGTTCTTACTACTGTCATGTCACAATGATACACCCATCATGTCTGACGTCTTCAAGGAGACAACTTAGTATAAGTAGAGTTTCCGCTTGAAGGAGACAACTTAGTATAAGTAGAGTTTCCTCTTGAAGGAGACAACTTAGTATAAGTAGAGTTTCCGCTTGAAGGAGACAACTTAGTCTAAGTAGTGTTTCCTGTTCAAGGAGACAACTTAGTATAAGTAGAGTTTCCGCTTGAAGGAGACAACTTAGTATAAGTAGAGTTTCCGCTTGAAGGAGACAACTTAGTCTAAGTAGTGTTTCCTGTTCAAGGAGACAACTTAGTATAAGTAGAGTTTCCTCTTGAAGGAGAGAACTTAGTATAAGTAGAGTTTCCTCTTGAAGGAGACAACTTAGTATAAGTAGAGTTTCCTCTTGAAGGAGACAACTTAGTATAAGTAGAGTTCGTTCTTCGAGGAGACAACTTAGTATAAGTAAAGTTCCCTCTTCACGGAGTAAACTTAGTATAAGTTCCCTCTTCAAGTAGAATTCCCTCTTCAAGGAGACAACTTAGTATAAATAGAGTTCCCTCTTCTAGGAGACAACTTAGTATAAGAACAGTTTCCTCGGGGGGCGGTCCTTAGCCATGGTGGAGAACAGACGTCTGTGCTAGGAGCTCCGTCCGTCTGATCCATAGCAGCCCGAACACAAGCAATTATCCACGCCGATACACAGCTCGGGTCATTCACCCAAGACACAGCAGCATGGGGAGAAGGGGGACCCGTGCACAACGCACCACCATGTCGCCATACCTCCACAAAACCCCGGGCAGGGAAATACTGCGGAGCTCTCAAGATGGCGCCGGATCTGATGATGCACCTTCGGAACCACTTCATACAGCTACTTCACCCACCGGTTCAGTGAGTACTTCGCCTGCCTCGACCCCTAAACACCAATTCCCTCAACATTCTCCCGCGGATGCACTGCACACCGAACGCTCATTAGAGCAGCCTGTGACTGCACAGATACTGGCTGAACAGCTCTCTTATTTACAGACAGCCCTCACCTCCACCATTACACAAACTGTCTCTGCAGCAGTTAACGTTGCGATAAAAGAGATCCAGAGGGAGGTCACTGATATTGGGGACCGCACAGACAAATTAGAAAACGTTACTGATGATTTGGCACAACGCCTCATGAATGTTGAGGACGACAATGCCGCACTTTGGGAGGAGATATTCCAATTGCGGGACATGTGCGAGGACCTGGAAAACAGGTCCCGCAGACAAAACCTGAGATTTAGAGGGGTCCCAGAGGAGGTGACACCTTCAGAGATTCCTAACTACCTCAGGGACCTCTGTTCCCAGATTTGTCCAGACATCCCAGTTACCATGTGGAGATTTGATAGGGCCCATCGCTCCCTAGGCCCCAAGCCATCCTCTCCTAAGCCCCCACGGGACATCATAACCTGCTTCCACTACTACCAAGGCAGGGAGGCCATATTGGCTACCACGACATCCACCAACACTCTGGACTTCCGCAATCATAAGATCCAGATTTTTGCGGACCTCTCCCCTATCACTTTGGGTAAGAGGCGTGAACTGCGACCCCTCACACAAAAGCTTAGGGAGCATGGGATTCCCTACAGATGGGGGTTCCCATTTAAACTGGTTGTCAACCGTGCAGGCCACTCATACATTCTGCACAATCCCCAGAAAGCAGACAGATTCTTAAAGGTGCTTGGCCTTCCCACCAAAGAACCACCGGGACCGAACGGCAAGGCGACTCAGGCTCACCCGGCTTCTCCCATCATACCTCAATGGGCCACTGTCAGCAGCAACATCGCCCCGCCAAGGCTGCAACTGAGCCCCTCTCCCCCTCGGGACACTTGAAAATATTCTGCCCTGACCCCCTTGGGTCTTCACTTCAACTATGGACTATTGTCCCAACACACTGGATCTTCTGGATCGGACGCAGACCTTTCTGCTTCAAGCACCACCTAGTTCGGACTAGTATCCGCCAGGGCACAGTGATCATATCCCCATCTGGAGGAGCCTGTCTTGCCCCTCCGGAGCCGCAGACCTCAAATCTGCGCCTCGCACATTCTACTTACTACAGGCCATTTTTGTTCTAACGGCCCTACTGTTGGTGCAGCTGAAGCCAACTCAAGTTAATCTCCCTTTTTCTCTATATTTTTTTTTTTCCTCCATTTTTCCTTTTTATTCCTTAACTGTTCTACTTTTTTGAATATGTTTTCAGTTTTGATGTTATTGCTATTGTTAATTATCACATGCAGGCATTGTATTTCTGTGCACTACTGTTTCGATAGGAATGAGACGGTGTGGGAGGACTATTTTGCAAGACACTTAGAATTTGCTTCTATAATATTGTATCATGCATGTAAGGGGAGGGGAGAGCCTGGACAACTTTACTTCACTCCCGATTCTGTACATGGGCTATACCTGAACAAGCAACCATTTACCCCTAAGGATTATGGCTAAACTAATCTCCATGAATGCCAAAGGCTTAAATAGTATCCATAAGCGATACCTTCTATTGAAGGAACTAAACAATACCCGAGCGGACATTGCTTTTATCCAAGAGACCCACTTCCCTGCAAGTGGCTCGGGCAAAATTACCTCCAAATTTTATCCCAAAAGCTTTTATTCCTCAGGCCCACATAAAAAGGCAGGTATTGCCATTCTTATCCACAAGGACTGCCCATTCTCAGTTGACCAGGCTATCCCTGACCCAAATGGTCATTATTTACTGTTAACAGGGAGGTACGCTCAATTACCAGTAATGCTCCTAAATATATACTCCCCAAATAGGAAACAGATCAATTTTCTACGTAAAATCATTCGTAAAGCCCAAAGCCACACCCCTATTCACATTATCATGGGAGGGGACTTTAACCTAACCTATTCTCAAGTCTCAGACAGATCACATCCGTCACGTGACCAGGCTGCCCATAATCTTTCCAGGCTTTTTAGACAATCCATGAGACAAGCCAACTTATTCGATGCTTGGCGTATCACCCACCCAACACATAGGCAATACACTTTCTATTCCCCGGTGCGCAAAACTCACTCCCGTATTGACTACTTCTTTCTATCGCATCCCTGCCTCCATTTACGACATTCCTCTGATATCCTTCCAATCACTTGGTCCGATCATGCTCCTATCACCCTCACTTTGGAACTGTCTAAGCCCCCTCTAAGGGAAACACACTGGCGTCTTAATGAAACCCTCCTACACGATTCAGAAGCCTTTAAAGACATTGAAGCCAAGCTCAAAGCTTATTTTACACTTAATGAAGGTTCTGTTGATTCCTCCCACGTTATGGGAAGCCCATAAAGCTACAATCAGAGGCCACCTTATTGCCCTATCGGCCCATAAAAAGAAATCACGCATGGCCAACTACCTTCTGCTACATAGACAACTGCGAGACTTAGAAACACAATACAACATGTCAGGATCTGATACAGTACCTTACTGAGGCAGCTAAATAAAAAGCATAGGGAATTGGCAGTTTTAAAGCACAAACAGGCAGAAAAGGCCATCCTTTGGACTTGGCAACTTTTCTATGAAAAGTCAGATAAACAACACACTCTACTAGCCCGAAGATTGATACACCAACAGGCTCAATCGAGAATAACTTCGCTCAAACTCCCTTCGGGCCAACTGACCTTTGACCCAGGGCAGATCGGTTCCCAGTTTTTCGAATATTACTCTAAACTGTATAATCTGACCCCCACATACACGAATACAGTGACCCACAAGGAACAGATCACAACATTTCTGGAATCTCTCAAACTCCCCAAATTCTCTGAGGATGACCTTTCCTCTCTGAATGCTAATATTATTGCAGAGGAGCTCACAAATGTACTTAAGCAAATGCCCACTGGGAAATCACCGGGGCCTGACGGCCTACCTTACAAATATTACAAACTCTACCAGCACATACTTTTACCCTACCTGGTCCAACTGTTTAACCTATATCTACAAGGCGATCCTATCCCTTCCACAACTTTAACTTCCTATCTATCATTGATACCAAAGGAAGGGAAAGACCCCACCATGTGCCCCAACTATAGGCCCATAGCCTTACTAAATATCGATCTAAAGCTGTTCTCTAAACTCTTAGCAAACAGACTAGCCCCCATTTTGCCAGGCCTGATCAACAGGGACCAAGTCGGCTTCATATTAGGCAGACAAGCGGGGGGGTAACACCAGACGCACTTTTGACCTGATTGAGGTTCTCCAGCGGAGAAGCGACCAGTCCTTAATCCTCAGCCTAGATGCCGAGAAGGTATTTGATAGCTTGGACTGGACCTACTTGTTCTCTTTGCTGGAACATCTCAATCTCTCTGGCTCATACCTTGCTGCCATCCATAACTTATACAGTACACCCTCAGCCTACCTCAAACTCCCCGGACAATCGCGTAAACCCATTTCAATCTTTAATGGGACGCGGCAAGGCTGCCCCTTATCCCCCCTGCTCTATGCTTTGAGCATCAAACCTTTGGCTGCCGCTATACGCCTCCATCCAGATATAACGGGAGTCCTAGTAGGGAAAACTCACTATAAAATAGCTCTCTTTGCCGATGACGTCCTGCTCACCATCACCAACCCCCTTGTATCCTTGCCAAATTTACATCAGTTGATAACCACATATAGTACCCTATCAGGATATAAATTAAATGTTGATAAGACTGAGGCCCTTCCCCTATGTATCCCACAACGAGCCCTATCTGCTTTGAAGGCCGCTTTCAGTTATAAATGGAGAGATTGCTCTATCACCTACTTAGGCACCCAGATCCCAGCTGACTTGAGTCAGACATATAACCTGAATTTCAAACCCCTTATACAACATACAAAGAGCTTGCTAGAAATCTGGTCCAAATACACCATTTCCTGGCTGGGTAGAGTAGCAGCTTTAAAGATGTCTATTTTGCCTAAATATTTGTACTTATTTGAGACTCTCCCAGTGGCTATCTCCCCAGCTACATTTAAGGCTATCCAGTCTCAATTCCATAACTTTATCTGGGCTCACCGAGGCCACGGAGTTGCTAAATCTGTCTTGCTGACACCACTTAGACAGGGAGGTTTGGGCATCCCGGACCTACAAAAATATTATGAGGCTGCACACCTAAGACAGCTACTGTCCTGGTCTAGCTGGTCCTCGCACACCTGTTGGGGTCATATTGAAAATGTCTTGATAAATGATTTTCATTTAAATGCTTGTATTTGGGACCACTCAGACTTTGCTCAGATTCCCACCTCTGCACTTTCTGCAACCCGACTCACCTGCTCAATCTGGCGTAAAACTAGGCTCAAACACAACCTAAGTTCTTCCAAGTCGACCCTGACAACGTTTCTACGAAACCCTGCATTTCCCCCAGGGATGGAATCTTCCTTTTACTCAAAATGGTCCAATTCTCACTTTTTTATGATCCGGGACCTGCTCAATCCCCTCACGCATGAGATCCTGCCTCACCAAACGATCCGGGATAAGTTTCCACAGACACCCATCAGACTTTTTGAATACTTCCAAATTCGACATTTTTTGGGACCCTACATCACTTATGCCAAAGCAAACCGCCTTACGGCTTTTGAACTGCTAGCAACGGTCGGCTTGCCACAGAAAGGCCTTATCACCAGAATCTATCAACTACTTGCCATTCCCTCAGGTCCTACACAATTGAGACACAACTACATGGACAAGTGGGATCGGGCATTACCACATCCATTGACAGCTGAAGATTGGTCCCTTATTTGGGATAATGCTAGGTGAATAGTCTCCTGTGTCCGTCAAAAGGAGAGCATCTTTAAAATTCTAACCTTCTGGTACTACACCCCCGACCGCTTACACAAATTGTTTCCAAATCACCCTGCCACTTGCTGGAGGAATTGTGGGGCCCAAGGCACGCTCCCACACATTTTTTGGGACCGTCCCTCCGTACAACAGCTCTGGAAAGAGGTAGCGGATCTCATTAGCCGGAAAATAGCCCGCCCTGTCCCATTGGATCCAATTGTTCTCTTGCTTGGTAAACCCATCCCCAAATTACGTAGAAGTGGTCAGGCTCTAGTGAATCAGATCTTAACGGCTACTCGCCTAGCAATTGCCTCCAGATGGAAGGACCCAACACTGCCAACTAAGCCCGAAATCATCCGGAGAGTTAACAGCAACAGAATATTTGAGTCAAACATTGCCTAGATGCAAAACAGGATGGATTACTACCTCAAGGTCTGGTCGTTGTGGGAACTTAGGGGTTTGGCCTCTTAGCAATCATTGAGACCCTTGTGCAGTCCTTCCCACATTACGCCATGATGCCCATGTCCCTTTGGTCATATAACTGGCTCTATCTCCACGCCTGAGCCCACCTCCTCATTGCTCTTTTTGTTCCCCAATATGTATGTAGTTTATCATAGCCCAAGATTATGCCTGCCTTCCATTTAACCTATGCAAATGCCTGTTGCACTACAATGTCTTTTGCTCCTATTGGAGCTCCTTTTTATTTTCTTTTTCTTTATGTTGTTTTGCACTAACCTGTGACATATGCATTACTTTGATGTTTGTATGTACCACTAAGTGCTTTATTTACTGAAAAAATTGCAAATAAAACATAAGTTACGGAAAAAAAAAGAACAGTTTCCTCATGAAGGAGGCAACTTAGTATAAGTAGAGATCCCTCTTCAAGGAGACAACCTGGTATGAGTAAAGTTTCCACTTTAAGAAGACATTGGTTATATCTAGAGTTTCCGTTTTAAGTAAACAACCTTGGTATGAGTCGAGGTTCCTCTTCATGAAGACAACTTTTATGAGTTCGGTTTTCTATTCATCAACATAAACATGTACGAGTAGCACTTTCTCTACAATGCCAAATGCCTTGCAATTACTGACAAATTAACTTATCAATGTTGCTCGAGGTGTTATAATGCCAAATACACAAATATAAAATCAAAGAGCAGATGGTTGCCCACAATGACCTTTGGCCTATACTATAGCCTCCCAGCATCTGTTTGAATTTATAAAGGCATCTTAGACTTGAATTTTTGCACCCCTCCCATAATAAAAAAACAAAAACCATTATTATTCTACAGTACATTGAAATTGATGCTAAAGCAATGGAGTGGTGTGACCAGTGCACACTGAAAGCCATTGCAAGTGTTTTACTCTTAACTGGTCTTCAAATAATTAGTTTAACCAGCTCTCTGGACTTCCAGGTCCTTCCTAGGGACTTCCTAGTCCAACCTTGTGTTGGGTGGATCACAAATTCATTTATAATAATCTAAATTAATCTTACAAGCTTACCCCCAATGGAATATTTATAATCTTAGCCCAGTCAGGAGGTCAAGGAGAAAAGCCAACCTCTGGTTGCTTGCGGTTGGTGGAGAATTGTTCAGCCGGGAAGACACAAGACATACGGGAAGGAGAAGCGAACAAGTTAAGTTGGGGGAAGCAGGTGTTATGGACTTGCAAGAACATGGCTGTCTATTATATCTCAATCTTTACTCAAGAGGCACCTGCTGAGATTGCACTGGAGTGAGAACCAGAATCAAAGGCACATGATGGACCTTCCTTCATGGCATATTAACCAGCACTAAATGAAGAGACATATTTGTAGCCAAATACTAGGGAACAACAGAGAAGCACACAGGCTCGAGGTGAAATATTGGTGAACTACACTGGTATCTTAGAGTAAGTGGAATTTTAAGATTTGCAGTTGGTCTTCATTTTCCTTTCTTTGTGTCTTGCTTTTTAAAAACAGGGATGCTAGTTAAAATGGGGTTAATGGAGACAAAAGAGGCATGCAGTAAGGGGTTAATATCCCCCCTCGCTTGGTATTCCCTAACAAAGAGGTCAATTTGTAGCTTCACCAACTGGCAAACCGCGGGGAGTAATTGTCGTTAACTGTAGCACTAAACGCAGTCATTTTGCTCCCCCTCCCTTTTTATTTTCTAAACATTCAGGGCGATCAATATCTAGTCATGTTTTCAGCGAGCAGCACTTTGATTCAGCCTTTCGAGGTTTAGAAAAAAGAATGCCCGGGGGCAAACATGATATCGATTAGGCTACGCCTGCCAACACCCTCCTGGGAATTCGACATTTACCACTGGGAAAATTAGGGCATAGATCGTCTGTGTGTGTCCTATAGAAATATTTGTTTTTGTACAGAAAGTAAGAAAATGCAGCACTTTGTCTTATTTCACCTACACAGACAAACTCTTAAAGATAAGTATAAGCACAATTCAGCAGGAACAGTCCCTAAGTTTCCACAATCTGTACAGAGACATCCCATAAAACTATGACAGCATAGGTATTCCCCTGTACTAAGCACAATTCAGCAGGAACAGTCCCCTAAGTTTGCTCATAGTCTGTACAGAGAGATCCCATAAAACTATGGCAGCATAGGTATTCCCTGTACTAAGCACAATTCAGCAGGAACAGTCCCCTAAGTTTGCTCATAGTCTGTACAGAGAGATCCCATAAAACTATGGCAGTATAGGTATTCCCTGTACTAAGCACAATTCAGCAGGAACAGCCCCCTAAGTTTGCTCATAGTCTGTACAGAGAGATCCCATAAAACTATGGCAGCATAGGTATTCCTACTAAGCACAATTCAGCAGGAACAGTCCCTAAGTTTGCTCATAGTCTGTACAGAGAGATCCCATAAAACTATGACAGCATAGGTATTCCCTGTACTAAGCACAATTCAGCAGGAACAGTCCCTAAGTTTGCTCATAGTCTGTACAGAGAGATCCCATAAAACTATGGCAGCATAGGTATTCCCTGTACTAAGCACAATTCAGCAGGAACAGCCCCTAAGTTTGCTCATAGTCTGTACAGAGAGATCCCATAAAACTATGGCAGCATAGGTATTCCCCTGTACTAAGCACAATTCAGCAGGAACAGTCCCCTAAGTTTGCTCATAGTCTGTACAGAGAGATCCCATAAAACTATGGCAGCATAGGTATTCCCTGTACTAAGCACAATTCAGCAGGAACAGTCCCCTAAGTTTGCTCATAGTCTGTACAGAGAGATCCCATAAAACTATGGCAGTATAGGTATTCCCTGTACTAAGCACAATTCAGCACCCCATTAAAGATCTGCCACAAGTTGCTGTGCAAGGGAACCCTCTTCTTAACAGGTCAGCAGCTGCTAAAACCATTATTTTTTAGTTGCAGAAAATAATCTGAAGCCGCAATGTGAATTCCCAGAGAACTCCCAGCAGGGCACATCCTTGTATGGAGAGCGGCGCTGGGGTTTAGAGGACCTGGTAAGGTTGGGAACGCTTGAGACGTTACAGGAGAACACTCGCCCACATGTATCGGGGCACAGAGAGGAGGGGAAGGGAGAGAAATGGAAAGGGGGGAACGAAAGATTTCTCTCTGCGACTCTTATTGTTTTAGCACCTTTGATTTTTAATTAGCATTTTGTAAGGAAATGGTGGAAAAGCTCATTTCAGCTCAGCTTCCTGGTGTCTGGGATACACAGCAGGCTCTCATTCTTCCCCTTATCTCTATACTAGCAGGGGCTCTGCTTTTTGTAGAAGCCTTGATTTTAACTTTCGGCAGCCAATGCGTTACAACTCCCAGCACCCTCCAACAGCCACAGTGTTGGGAGTTTTAATGAATAATTAAAACACCAGAGGTTGAAAAAAAATGCAGAATTAGAATTGCTTTGATTACAAAGCCTTAAAGGAACAGTAACATCGGAAAATGAAAGTGTTTTAAAGTAATAAAAATATAATGCAGTGTTGCCCTGCACTGGTAAAACTGGTATGTTTGCTTCAGAAACACAACTATAGTTTATATAAACAAGCTGCTGTGTAGCCATGGGCTCAGCCATTCAAGCACAGGATACACAGTAGATAACAGATAAGTACTACTATAGTTTATATAAACAAGCTGCTGTGTAGCCATGGGGGCAGCCATTCAAGCACAGGATACACAGTAGATAACAGATAAGTACTACTATAGTTTATATAAACAAGCTGCTGTGTAGCCATGGGGGCAGCCATTCAAGCACAGGATACACAGTAGATAACAGATAAGTACTACTATAGTTTATATAAACAAGCTGCTGTGTAGCCATGGGGGCAGCCATTCATGCACAGGATACACAGTAGATAACAGATAAGTACTACTATAGTTTATATAAACAAGCTGCTGTGTAGCCATGGGGGCAGCCATTCAAGCACAGGATACACAGTAGATAACAGATAAGTACTACTATAGTTTATATAAACAAACTGCTGTGTAGCCATGGGGGCAGCCATTCAAGCACATGATAGACAGTAGATAACAGATAAGTACTACTATAGTTTATATAAACAAGCTGCTGTGTAGCCATGGGGGCAGCCATTCAAAGTTGAAAAAGGAGACAAGGCTCAGGTTACACAGCAGATTAGCTCTGTAGAACATAATGGTGTTATCTGTTATCCACTAATTTACCTGTGCAATATGTCCTTTTTTTCAATTTCTTCCATTGCTACACAGCAGCTTGTTTATATGAACTATAGTAGTGTTTCTGAAGGAAACACATAAGTTTTGCCAGTACAGGGCTGCAGTACATTATATTTTAATTACTTTAAAACACTTTCATTTTTTTGTGTCAGGACATGGATGGCAGGTGTTGTTCTGCCCGGAGTGTTTTTGGCCACCTTTCATCACTCCATATGTATTAGCCAGGGTGTTTTCCATCCAGTTCTATAAGAAGCAGTGACTGTGGTGTAACTAGAGTGCGCCGGACCCCCTGCAGACGCCTGGCGCACTCTGATCCCCATCCTCCCGCCCACTTCCCATCCCACCTCTGTCCCGCCCACGTCCCACCTCCACCCCACCCAATCCCCGCACCCGACTTCGCCCACTCCCACCCAACTTGTCTTCCTTCCTTGCCCCGATTAAAGAGAGCGGCTGGGGAGGAGGGGATTTTTTATTAGCTATAGGGTCGTCCTGCAACTGCGGGGTCTGATTCCTCTGTAGTTAGGCCACTGTTTGTGGGCAGGAGCACCACCAGCAATACGTGGGCCACTGTGTTGCCGAGTTATGTAATCATGTATTATGGATGAGATATATTTTAATATTTTAATTCAATTAACTATAGTAATGGGCGAATTTGTCCCATTTCGCTTCCCCACAATATTCGCGAATTTCCCGTGAAATTTGTGAAACAGACAACAAATTCGCAAGATGCAAATTTTGACGCTGACTTCGAAATTGTCGGCGGTGTCAAAAAAACTTTTTCCACTGTAATTTTACTGATTTATTCGCTGGCGGCAAAACATTTTGCACTTGGTGAATATATTCGCCCATCACTAATTAACTATACTAAATAAGGGGAGACAACACAGCGCAAACCGTGGGTCGAAATGCTGTGACGTCCGGCCACGTAACACTCCGATATTGTCAGCATTGCTTTTGGGTTACTTTCACGTAATTGTTACATTTATTGTAGACTAGAGAGTGTAGTGAGTGGTGAGCATGCTTCTCGGAATCCCGTCTTTAATGGATCTGTAAAGCTTAATTATGTTTCCTTTGTATTTGCCTTATGGGAATATTAAGAAGAGGATATTTAATCATTTCCTGATTCATTGTTGTCCTTAGCTTCTGTAAAGATGGCCACACTTGTAGAGATTTTTTCCTGTTTATACCATTCATGTCTGCGACCAAATTGGGCTGATCATACTGGAGGCCTTCAGGGACAAATTGGGCAAGGACCACATCAACTCACAAATGTGGCCCATGCTTGAATGAATTTCCACAGTTGGAGGGGGACAAAGCAGCAAAGTAGTTGGAGTGTAGCTGGGGGGTCATGTGGCGCAAGCAGCATTGACAGTGGGGTTGGCCATGTGTCGACAGCATGAGGGGTAGGTCCAAGTAGCTAGCAGCTTTTGTTGGACAGCTTTAGGTGTTAAAGGATAAGTAAATCTTTGAAATAAGTGAATGTAAAATGATGAATTATTTATTTTCTTTTCATTCCAAGATATTAAGGGATACTTGTACTGTTAATATGAATGAATTTTGTTCCAACAGCACCACCTGCTGGTCAGTTTCCCACCAGTCTGACCAGCAAGTAGTCAAGGAAGTTGTCAGGAGAGAGAAAGAGGCTGCTCTGATGTTCTTAAATGACATGTATTTCTCAAATCTTTCCTAAGCAGAAGAACATCAGCCTCTTTCTCTCTCCTGACAACTTCCTTGACTACTTGCTGGTCAGACTGGTGGGAAACTGACTAGTAGGTGGCGCTGTTCATGAACAAAAATTCTCTGGCCCTCCCCTCTGCTTCTCCTCCCCCACTCTGGTCCTCCCCTCTGCCGCTTCTCCTCCCCACTGCCTCCCTCTGCCATTTCTCCTCTCCACAACAGCCCTCCCCTCTGCCGCTGTCCCCCCTCGACGTCAGGGGGGGAACTTGCCAGGACCATCCCTAATTAAGTCCGGAAATCTTGTGCTTTTGAGTGATCTTTGACTATTAAATGCAGTCATTCTAATAAACAAGGCTTGCTATGAGTCCTGTAGAACTGGAACATGCAAGTTCTGGCTTTGAGATCTCATTAAAGCCTGACGGCAAACCCTAGAGTAGTAGAAAGGAATTTCTAATGAACAGAATTGCTCCATAGAAGCCCCTTATGTAGCAACCAATGATCACAACATAAATAGACGGAGCTTTCCATTCAGAAACCTCTGAGAATCTCATTGTGTTCATGGAACAACAAACAATCCCTTCTATGACCCTATAGTCAAGAGCCGCACACTACCTTGAGCTGTTCTCTACTTAAATGTTTTGCAATGCGCTGACCTGACCCCGTCTAAAGCAGTTGCTGGCGGATTCCGAGAAGAAAATTGATTTTCAAACTTAAAATAAAAGCCATACACAAATACATTAAAAACAACTGCCACCGGCTTGATCTAATATGAGGAGGTTATAGAATGACATTTCCCCATACCTTTCTCTTCATTATGGTCTTTATTGCCTGGTGAGACTAACGGTGCCGGAACAATAAAATAGGATTCATCACCGAGGCAGAGCTGTGAGCATCTCTGAAGGATTGCTATGAGTCAACGGCAAAATAGATTTTAAATTAGAGAAGGCAAATCCTTCCCCCAGCCTGTAATGCTTCTTTCTCATCAACGAGAGTCAACAAGAGAAGAAGTAAGTTTTGCCAAATATTAACACCATGGCACTGACGGAAACACATTAATGAAATGGATTGGCACCGTCATTATTCATTCTTCTGCCTTTACTGAGCTCACTTTCTTTGCTGTTATTGCTGGGGTTTTTGGGTAACTTACTGTTTTTGATGGGCAACACTATGATTGGCGGTCACAGTATCAAACCATTGTTGGTTTTACAATGCATTATAATGCATATGGGTATATAGAATTTATGACACAAATTCACTAAGCGCCGAACGCTAGCGTTAATTCGCTAGCGTTTGGCATTTATCGTTACTGCGCAAATTCACTAGCGAACGCTGGCGTAGTTTCGCTAGTGTTACTTCGCACCCTTACGCCTGGCGAAGTTTCGCTAGCGACGTAACTACGCAAATTCACTAACTTGCGCAGTGTACTGAACGCTACCTTTTACGCTAGACTTCCTTCGCCACCTCAGACCAGGCGAAGCGCAATAGAGTAGATAGGGATTGCTTCAAAAAAAGTCCCATCTACATGATGGGTGATAGGTTGAAAAAGATCGAAAATTTTTTTGGGGCTCCCCTCCTTCCCCCCTACATTTCCTGACTCATGGCAACTTACCTAGACAGTGGGCACATGTGTAGGGCAAAATAACATTTTTATTTGATGTTTTGAAGGTTTTCTAGCCATTAGTAGTGCTGATACGTGTTCCTCCATTGAAATTTGAATTTGTCGCCGTATGCAAATTAGCCTTCGCTAGTGTAACTTCGCTTCACTTAGCAAATCAACACTAGCGCAACTTCGCAATCTTACGCTACCCCTGTGCGCAACTTCGGATTTTAGTGAATTTGCGGAGCGCTGGCAAAACTATGCCTGGCGAAGCGCGGCGAAGTTGCGCCTGGCGAAACTACGAATGTTAGTGAATTTGCCCCTATGTGAGAGCAGGGAGGGGTGTGTGTATGGGGCTGGGTTTTCATTTGGAGGGGTTGGACTTGATGGACTTTGTCTTTTTTCAACCCAATTTAACTATGTAACTATGCATTAAAGGGGTGGTTCACCTTTAAGTTAACTTTTAGTTATGTTATAGACTTACCAATTTGAAGCAACTTTTCAATTGATCTTCATTGTTTATTTTTTATACTTTTTGAATTATTTGCCTTCTTTTCTGACTCTTTCCAGTTTTCAAATGGGGGTCATGGACCCCATCTGAAAAACAAATGCTCTGTAAGGCTACAAATGTATTGTTATTGCTACTTTTTATTACTCGTCTTTCTATTCAGGCCTCTCCTATTCATATTCCAGTCTCTTATTCAAATCAGTGCCTGGTAACTAGGGCAGTTGGGATCCTAGCAACCAGACGGCTGAAATTGCAAACTGTAGAGCTGCTGGATAAAAAGCTAAATAACTCAAAAACCAGAAATAATAAAAAATGAAAACCAATTGCAAATTGTCTCAGAATATCCCTCTCTACATCATACTAAAAAATAATTTAAAGGTGAACAACCCCTTTAAAGAGCTGAATGCATAGTTATTTAATTTCCTCTCTAGCGTCTACAAAAGTGTAATTTGCACTTCCATCCTTTACTAAATCTTTTAATCTCTCAATGCCTTCCTTTTGTTGTGGTTTTCAGATTTTTTTTGTTCAAGTCTCCCTTCAAGGCCCAACATTTGGAAGCTACCCTTGGTCCGTAAAGGTGGCCATACACTCGTCAATATTATGGTAGGAAACAAATTTTTGTACAATATTAGTCGAGTGTTTGGTGGGAGACCAGTTAATTGATATCAGCAGAAGACTTGGATATCGGTTGGCTCTTTGATCAACCCAGACAGAAAATTTTGGGTGTCTTTGAAGGCATCTGAACGTCTGAACATAGGCCATAATTAGTGCTAAATCGTCAGATACGAGTAGAATTCTATTGTTTCTTTTTGCATATCTGACGATTCAGCAACGAAAGTTCTTTCTTGGAAAGATATTTTCCAAGAAAGATCATCATTTTTACATCTATGGTCACCTTAATTAGGGCTCACATGTGATTTTTCAGCCTTCATTTAAAGAACATCCTAATTAACCTTCAATCTGGACACCCAGGTGTATCTAGAGTTGTAAAAACATTATACCTAAGCTGGGCCAAAAGGTAAGGGTGTGCAAGGCAGGTCCACAGCCTTCATCCCCCCTCCCCCACTGCTTTTCACATAAGCACCACATCCTCCTCCCCCGTCAACTTGTGCCTCCAGGGTTGGACTGGACCAGTGGCACACCAGGAAAAAACCCTGCTCCCACAGCTGCCCCATAAAGAGACAAACACAATTTGTGGATCAGGAGCTACTTGAGACATTAAGACCTTCTTTTATAAAAGAGTTACTTGTACTCTTGTGTCTCGTACGGTGAATATTTTAAAGAACCCTGCTTCCCGTACCCCTCCTATTTGTCCTCTTCCTCTAGAGGACAACCAGTTTCCACACCGTATCCCTCCTTATTCTCCAAGAGTCTCAGACGTTTCTCTTGGCTTTGAGGTTTGGGTTCTGAATCCCCCGAGAGAGTTACCTTTTGTTTTTCTTTCCAATCTCTTACTTATTCAAATCATCCTTGCTCTTTGTGTTCTCCATGTTCAGAGAGAGCACATATAAGACGAGAATCTCACCAGGGAGATAAGATGCAGATGAATGAAATGTTCTCAGTTTGGGCGGTTGACTACAAAGAGAATTTCCACCTTTCCCCGTTATCTTGCCGAGAATCAGATTTCGCTAAATCGTCATACTTTCATTTCTGTCGGACTACCCTTTCTGTGCTGTTTCCACTGCTCAACAATTAGTGGAAAAAATATAAAAGCCATGGCTTAGACTTTGTGCCCAAACACAAGCCACTCTGACTTATCAAGTCCATAAACACTTGAATGGCTCACAGACAGCTGAGAGCAAAGTAGCCCATTAGGAAAGTCAACACATAAAAAGAAGAAAGTCTTCTTGGTGTTTGAGGACTAAGATGCAAAACCTTATTTGAGTTTCATGTATGTTCAACTTTTATCACCCACACAATAAGTAACTGAAAGGTTTCACATGTAGACCACAGTAAGGCCCCATCTAGAATATGTCGTACAGTTTTGGTCTCCATCCCCCAAACAGGACATGATTGTATTAGAGAGGGTACAGAGAAGGGCAACTAAGCTGGTAAAGGGAAAATCTTAGCTATGAGGAAAGACTGGCCAAATTGGGGATGTTCATACTGGAGAAGAGCAGTTTAAGGGGAGATATGATAACTATGTATAAATATATAAGGGGATCATATAATAATCTCTCTAATGATTTATTTACCAGTAGGTCTTTCCAGCTGACACAAGGTCACCCATTCCGATTAGAAGAAAATAGGTTTTGCCTAAATATTGGGAAGGGGTTTGTTGCAGTGAGAGCTGTGAAGATGTGGAATTGTCTCCCTGAATCAGGGGTACATGCTGATACATTAGATAGGTATAAGAAGGGGTTGGATGCTTTATTCACCAGTAGCTCCTCCCAGCAGACAGGAGGGAGCCAATGAGATCAGAGGAGGGAAAGGGGTGTTACAGGGAGAGCTGGGAAGTGAATCAGGGGTACAGGCTGATACATTAGATAGGTATAAGAAGGGGTTGGATGGTGTTTAGCAAGTGAGGGAATACAGGGATATGGGAGATAGCTCATAGTACAAGTTGATCCAGGGACTGGTCCCATTGCATCTTGGAGTTAGGAAGGAATTTTTCCCCCTCTGAGGCAAATTGGAGAGACTTCAGATGGGGTTTTTTTGCCTTCCTCTGGATCAACTGGCAGTTAGGCAGGTTATATATAGACTTAAAAGGTTGTACTTGATGGACGTGTGTCTTTTTTCAACTTAATTACTATGTTACTATGTTACATAAAGAGCATCCTATTCATGCATTGATCTAATAGTGGCAGTAGCCTAGGGTGAATCTGGAGTGGGGAGCAGTTAGGAGAGAGCAAGTAAGTCACCAGCAAGTGATTTAGCAAGTGACAATCCAACAGGCAGTTTATAAGTGGCAACAGAGATGGGGAGCAAGTGGGAAACACTGGACTAAGTAGCATGCGTATTACTAGAATCGGGTCTTGAGCAACCCTATCCTAAACCAATGTAGATATTTAGACTGTCACAGCTAAATTTAACCAACCATCAAAACCATTGTACATATGTATGTATATTTTTATTTGTATAGCGCTCCTTGAGGGTAAAGCACTGTACAGAAGAACTATAAATTAGTAGAACATATATTATAACAATAACAAGTACAGATAAGTACATAGTAACATAGTGAGTAAGGTTGAAAGAAGACACATCCATCAAGTTAAACCTTTTAATTCCATTTTAACCTGCCTAAGTGCTAATTCAGGGGTGTCCAAAATATAGACCGGGACCAACCAGTAGACCTTTCATTGGTGATCTCAAGTCACTGTCTACAAACAGCTTGACTAAATTACCCTTCTGTTTTAATCTTTTCATTCAGATATTATTCAGATTTTTTTCTGTTAAGGCTACATAAGAAATAGTTGTTTTTTTTTAAATATAGTAATATAAATGCTCTTATAAACCAATATAATATTTAAGTAATATTTTCAATGGAACAGAATGCTAACAGTGATATTATGGATGTAGCTCATAAAGGGACAACATCACTGGCATTACTAAAGTTTGGGCACCCCTGAGCCAGTTGATCCAGAGGAAGGTTAAAAACTCGATATGAAGGTTCTCCAATTTGCCTCAGAGGGGGAGAAATTCCTTCCTGACTCCAAAATGTAATGGGACCAGTCCCTGGATCAATGTGATCAAGAGGCTGCTCTGATGTTCTTCTGCTTAGGAAAGATTTGAGAGAGGTTTCTAATTATTTTCCTAAGCAGAAGAACATCAGAGCAGCCTCTTTCTTTCTCCTGACAACTTCCTTGACTACTTGGTGGTCAGACTGGTGGGAAACTGACCAGCAGGTGGCGCTGTTGTAACACAATTCATTCATATTAACAGTACATGTATCCCTTAATATCTTGGAATGAGAAAAGCATAAATAATGAATGTACATTGCAAAAGTGCTTAGAAAAACACTCTCATCGGTTTTACATTCACTTATTTTAAAGGTTTACTTATCCTTTAAGGCCATATTAAAGGCCAACATGATCCTGTGCTACATTAAGAGATTACAGTCAGTAAAAGGAATGCCTCGATTTCAAACACCACAAGTAATGCAAAAGAACACAAAGTGACAAGCCGTGAAAATCAGCTTCCCACAGAGCCCAAACACCAGTTCCCCTACAGCAGATTCATATTATATATGCCTACAATCCCTAACTGCCAGCTGTGTATCTCAAGGCTGAATGTGACAGGGAGGCATGATGGTATACAGAACAAAAGCTTCCTGAGAAACAAAGGATGAACTGTACAGCACTCAACATTAACTTGGGGAAATCATAAAAGCACACAAAAACCTGAGAAAAAAATATTTATTCCGCATATATCACAGTCAGGTTTTGGGGGATTGCAGAGACGGCATCTGCTCTGGGTATTGGGCTGTCAGCTACAGAAGGGGCTCACTTGGTTTGTGATTGTACCCAGTTTAAATATCAATTGTTCTTACACTGTGCAAGGAATGAGAGTTATCTAACTGCACAGCAGAAATTCACAGTATGTTTAATTTAAGGTTATGTAGTAGTTAAATTATCAAAAAATGCACAGGCTGAGGTAGGTACCCCCTATTGTAAATGATAAGGATATTAGAAGTCACTGAGGGGTTGTTCTGTGACCATATAAAGGCACAAGGCTGCAGGCTGAATTATACAGGGAACTCTGAGTATCACTCATGTATTATAAGGGATAATGTACCCCCTACTGTAAATGATAAGGATATTAGAAGTCACTGAGGGGTTGTTCTGTGACCATATAAAGACACAAGGCTGCAGGCTGAGTTATACAGGGAACTCTGAGTATCACTCATGTATTATAAGGGATAATGTACCCCCTACTGTAAATGATAAGGATATTAGAAGTCACTGAGGGGTTGTTCTGTGACCATATAAAGGCACAAGACTGCAGGCTGAGTTATACAGGGAACTCTGAGTATCACTCATGTATTATAAGGGATAATGTACCCCCTACTGTAAATGATAAGGATATTAGAAGTCACTGAGGGGTTGTTCTGTGACCATATAAAGGCACAAGGCTGCAGGCTGAGTTATACAGGGAACTCTGAGTATCACTCATGTATTATAAGGGATAATGTACAGGTCAACTTATAGATATTTTAGGGAGGTAGAGCACCTGGATCCCCTGTTAGTATTGGTAAGTGTACCTTACCACTCACCATTTTTGCAATATTGGATTTTTTTTCATTATCTCTTACCCCAGTAAATTTCAAATTTTTAGGGGCCTCAAAAATAATTTGCTATGGGGCCCGGTAGTATCTAGTTATGCTTCTGACGACTGTCCAAAGATATTGGAATGTGAACTTCCGCATCAATCAAAGGGCCGAAGGTTAGGAAATATAGAAATATATAGTCTTAATCTTGCCCTCCTGCACTACTGCACCTCAGTCTGATTGTTGTCTGTATTTGGTTTCCATTACAGACAGTGCTGATATTTCTCCATTTATTTAGAGCGTGATCAACAATGTACTTCATGAAAAACTGGTCTCATCACACTAAAATAAGAATAAAAATACCAAACAACCTAGAAACGGAGGTCTCGGGAGGCTGGAGTTATTTCACAGACAAAACACTCGTAAGAGTTGGAAAGTCAAAGCTCTGGAGTCCACATTACCAGTATGCAGAGGACAGGGTGGTGGGTGAAGGATTAGATTCTGCTCGTTTTGGTGGACCGTGATTCACAAACAAGGAAACAATCATTTTGGATACTAGGCTGGAGAAAGAGACAACCAGGTTCAGGAGAATAATGGTTGGGTAGAGAGCAGAATATCTTTGGGTTGAGAACAACAAGGCCTGAAGAATTCCTGGACACCTCTAGTTTCCAAAAGAAAAAGTCCTACCACTACTGACTTAAAGTGCTATAGGCTGGGTTTGTGCCCAAGCGATATTTGAACAATATCATTATTGTGTTAGAACAGGTGGTGCATTCAGGATTCACCCCACTACATGGCTGAAATCAGACACCACTGCCTTGGATAAAACCCACCTAAAAACAAACAACCCCAGACCAAAGAAGGCATTTTCAGGAAGCTGGTTCATACCTACGTAGAGCTGAGGTTTTGACAGATGTCAGCCCCACACCAATTCTTTCCATGCCCAGTCTGAGAGGAGATTACAACAGAGAGACAGAGGAGACATATCCCAGATAATGGAGGACGTGGCACAGAGAAGTTGATGACAAGGGGCAATTGATATAAAGAAAAACTGATTTGAATGGTAGGATTCTGCAGAGAAAGATACTGGAGGAGACACAATGAGCCGTGGTTAGGCAGAGGCAGATGGAAAATGGATCCACTAGATGGACAGAGAGAGGGTGAGAATAGCAGAGAAGGAGCTGTAGGGAAGTCTGAGAGACAGAATGCTCCCCCCTCTTTATTTAATAAAATCCACTGGCTTTTTTCAGCAAAGAACTATCTTTCCGCTGTGTCGAGGGGCTTCAAAAAAAAATAAGGCTTTCTATTTTTCCTAAAGGCTTAAACATGAAGAAATAAAAAAGCTGCCAAGACATTTAAGGCTGAAATGGCTTTTGCTCTTTCAGACAGGCCTGGAATTGAGGCCAAAAAAATTAAGTACAGTTTAATTAGCCGTTTAACCTGAGTCGCCGAGATCGTTTAACAGCCCGGGGCTTAGACTGTGCACATTGCATTGAGCTCACGATGCCCGAGTGTAATGCTTTCTGGCACCTACCCTGGCAACATCTCTCTGCCACCTGCCCATTCCCTCAAGCACAGTATAACATGGAACCATAAAGCTGGTCCTTGATGGATACAGGAGGACAATATGGCGGCAGTAGGACCAGATGGCTCTGCATGACAAGGCTCATCTCCTTCACATCCACCATTATTGGGGTGCAGCTTTCCTAATCTGTCTGTAAGAATCGGATGGGAGCCTGTATGGTGGAGAGCCCGAGGTATACCCATAAATAGCAGAACCGAGTCTTAAAGTCATGGTGAAGTAATACCAGATTTAATGAGACAAAATAACAAATCAGGTGCTCAATGAAAATGTGTAGTGAATAAAGTACCCCCTATTGTAAAATATAAGGAAATTATAAGTCAACAAGGAGTTCCATGACCATATAAAAGCACCAGGCTGAAGGCCTTTTGAAGGTTTTTATACAGGTCATGGAACTCCGAGGTGACTTCTTATATCCTCATATTTTCCAACAAGGGGCACTTTATTTATCATAATACAGAAGTTGTAGTGAGTCATGTGACAGAAATGACATCACTCACCGTTTATAACTGATGACATCACTAGTCACCATTTATAACTGATGACATCACTACTCACTGTTTATAACTGATGACATTCCTCACCATTTAAAAGGATATAATTTACAAGATATTCATGGCTTTTGTGTATTATAAAGAAATATACTAGCCAGTGACATAAACAGAGTCCAGTGATCAGGCCAGAGGTCACAACCAATAATCCAATAAAAAGACAAGGAGGGGACAGGAGCACAGGAACAAGGATGGGAATCAAGGAACAAGGAAGGGTCGTAGGAAAAGGAATCTCGGAACAAGAATTAGCACGGGAAGATCAGGGCTAAGAAGCAAAATGACCAAGCAAGGAGCAAGGTCATGGGCAGGTTTATAAAGGGTCCAGATTATGGAACGACGAACCCATGGGACGAATGAAGTGGGTGGAGACAAGGGAGCAGACAGAAAATACAAATACAAAAGTAGGAGGACTGGTCAGGTGTAACCATGAAAGTGGCTCAACTCAAATGTGCAAAGTCCTGGAAACACACAACCCAGAGTTTGAATCCCAGCTGATCCTGTTGTACCCCTAAAACAGACGTTCTCCGCATTCTATTATGCACCACTTTTTATGCAGCAGCTGCAACAACAGAACTGACCAATGTGCAGCCTCCATCTCTCGTTAGTGTAAAACTCAATGCGTCACACACAACTCACACAAGAGAAGAATACACAAATTTCAATACCTGAGCACAAAACCAGATCATGTACACAATAATTGTGTCCTTAGTGCTCTTTGACCCAAGCCCCAAGTTTGCCTCATTTATCTGTATGGAACAATAACAGCTACACTAAATTTCTTAGCCTTTTGCAACCTGAACAATCTCAACCTGATGAGACTATGGCTTTTTTCCTAGGTCTCAGCCCTCAGGTCTCACATGTTTTCTCTACAAGCTTCTGCCTTCCCATTGATTTCATTGGCAGATTGGCAGATCGGAGGAGATACAACCGGTGCTATTTGGACATAATAGAATAAGTTAAGAGTCTTTCCTTGTTCCTGTCTCATTCCATGAATCAGGCTCCACAGCAAAGTCATTCCGACTAAAAGGGAACCTGTGTATTGACATCTCCCTTTCTGCGGGGCTGAATTATTTACACTTTACTGCGTGAAGTTGGTTTGCAGTGATTTATGGTGAACACTAAATATAAATACTCTGACCATACAATGACATTTCCCAGACCAGACTTCTCTGAAAGGACAAATACACATGAAGGTTTGTGGCTAATGCAATGCTGAGCATAAGGTTATTGCGCTCATCATGAACATCAACCACATCTCATGCACAGTATCATCTATCATCTATCTATCTATCTATCTATCTATCTATCTATCTATCTATCTATCTATCTATCTATCTATCTATCTATCATCTATCTATCTATCTATCTATCTATCTATCTATCTATCTATCATCTATCTATCTATCTATCTATCTATCTATCTTTCTATCTATCTATCTATCTATCTATCTATCTATCTATCTATCTATCTATCTATCTCTATCTCTATCTCTCTCTCTCTCGTCTATCTATCTATCTATCTATCTATCTATCTATCTATCTTTCTATCTATCTATCTATCTATCTATCTATCTATCTATCTATCTATCTATCTTTTTATCTAACATCTATATATATATATATTATCTAGCTATCTATCATCTCTCTCTCTCTCTATCTCTCTCTCTCTCTCTCTCTCTCTCTTTTGTCTGTCTGTCTATCTATCTTATCTACAAATATATATTTACATTGTAAATATACACAAGGTAAACATACTTATACACAGTAACTATTCTTCAGTTGTTGTAACCAGAAGACATAAGAGAGATTAGAAGTAAGGGGGGTTCATCTTAAATAGTGAAAATGGATATTTAAAGTAAGGAGGGGAAGTTGCAGAGATTTCTCCATGTACTGGAGTAGAGGAAACAATAAATCGGTTTAAGAAAGGGCTGGATGTCCAGTTAGTACAAGGACCGGTGCATTATGGAATGATTTTTTTTTGGGAACAGCCAGTTTACAAGATACACATGAGTAGCAGCTGAATATCTTCAGGGGTAAAGTAGAATATGGTACTTTATTATCAACTGCTTCTGGAAGGGTCTAATTACCTGGTTGGGATCAGAAAATAATTCACTTTTCTTTGTTTTTCAAAAGGTCATATACGGTATATGTCATTGGTTTTATGTGGATTTTATGTTGTTGCCAATGTAGAATCCATGTTGTTGGCAGGGGTAGGGTTAAAATGGGTGTTAGATATTACTTTAAATGTAAAACGTGTGTACATAAATTACTAGGTCACTTTTTTAGGTTGCTGCCAAAGCAGGTGGTACTATATTATTATTATTATAAATTATACTTTGCACCTGTGTGTTTCACAGAATTCTCCACAGATGCACATTTAGTTACAAGCAGGGGGTTGTGTAAAGCAAATAATTAAGGCTAATTCTAATATATGTGTTTGTTGCCTCTTGTCTTCTGATATTCCTATAATTTATAGTAGGGCAAGGCATTATCCTGTATATTAAACTAGTTCCCTGACCTGTATAACTCAGCCTGCAGCCTTGTGCCTTTATATGGTCACAGAACAACCCCTCAGTGACTTCTAATATCCTTATCATTTACAGTAGGGGGTACATTATCCCTTATAATACATGAGTGATACTCAGAGTTCCCTGTATAACTCAGCCTGCAGCCTTGTGCCTTTATATGGTCACAGAACAACCCCTCAGTGACTTCTAATATCCTTATCATTTACATTAGGGGGTACATTATCCCTTATAATACATGAGTGATACTCAGAGTTCCCTGTATAACTCAGCCTGCAGCCTTGTGCCTTTATATGGTCACAGAACAACCCCTCAGTGACTTCTAATATCCTTATCATTTACAGTAGGGGGTACATTATCCCTTATAATACATGAGTGATACTCAGAGTTCCCTGTATAACTCAGCCTGCAGCCTTGTGCCTTTATATGGTCACAGAACAACCCCTCAGTGACTTCTAATATCCTTATCATTTACAGTAGGGGGTACATTATCCCTTATAATACATGAGTGATACTCAGAGTTCCCTGTATAACTCAGCCTGCAGCCTTGTGCCTTTATATGGTCACAGAACAACCCCTCAGTGACTTCTAATATCCTTATCATTTACAGTAGGGGGTACATTATCCCTTATAATACATGAGTGATACTCAGAGTTCCCTGTATAACTCAGCCTGCAGCCTTGTGCCTTTATATGGTCACAGAACAACCCCTCAGTGACTTCTAATATCCTTATCATTTACAGTAGGGGCACATTAATGGGTGTCTTAATGCCCTACAACTAGTTGATACTTTGCTGCTTTGTAAAGTTTCTAATAGATAGTATTTGATGGCCCCAGCACTTTATTTACCCAGTAGCCCCAGCAGTAAGTAATTGCTTAAATCAACTTATTAACCAAACCAATATCCACTTGCTTGCAGCGCACCCTTCACCATCACAACATCATTTAAAAAGCAAATAGACTGAAAGAGACAACCTGCGATAGCTACAATTTCCCTTTAAATTAACCCAATTTTGGCAATTCTTGGGGCTCAGCCAGGGAGGGAAGCCTGGGAAATTGGGAGTGCAGAGAAAGACGGTGCCATAAATAAGAAATGCAGGTACAAGAGAGGATTGTTAAAAGGAAAATGGAGTTTAAGTGACTAGGGGGAGATTGGGAAGGAGAGAGAATAAACAGAGAAGGAGAGAGGCATCAGCACTCACACAGTGTAGGCCCTGTCTCCCTGTATTTATCAAATGAAGCTCTGATTAAACCCTAGGGCACGTAGCTCCAATCTCTTTCTCTCCTCTCGCTATTAAACTCCGGGTTCAAAGAAAAGCCTTTTATTCAAGCCGACAGCTTTCAGATGGAACTAAATCTCCCTGCGTTTTATGTGTTTTTTTTTCATCTTCTCTCCCTTTCTCCTTCGTTTTCACATTTAAGCTGCATTTTTGTGGCCTGGTCTTCTATTTATATTATTATATTATCCTAAAAACCATCTGTGGGAGAAAGGGACGGATTGTGTTATTTGGGGGGGGGGGGTAGTTTTGTTTTTCCGGGAAGAAAATGAGTAGTGGGGGGAGAGTGGCTGGAAAGAAGAGGGCACGATTGGTTTAACTGCGAGACAGATGTGAGACAGATGTGAAACAAACAGTGGGTCATGTAAAAGTTCTGCCGAATGGCTATTATACCTCTTTATTTATTGGTTTAATAGGCTAGGCTTTATAGTAGTGCTTGGACACCAATGCTGATTGGCCAAGCTCAGATTCCTGGGGTCTAATAGACCAATGGCATTGTAGTGCTGGGGTGCTGTGTTTGATTTGAATATATCACTGCATTACAGGGGTTGTTCACCTTTAAATTAACTTTTAGTATGATGCAGAGAGCGATATTCGGTCAGTTTGCAATTGGTTTTCTTTTTTTTACTATTTGTGGTTTTTGAGTTATTTAGCTTTTTATTCAGCAGCTCTCCAGTTTGTAGTTTCATCAATCTGGTTGTTAGGGCCCAAATTCCCCTAGCAACCCTGCACTGATTTGTATAAGAGACTGGAATAGGAATAGGAGAGGCCTGGATAGAAAGATGAGTAATAAAAAGCAGCAATAACAATATATTTGTAGCCTTACAGAACATTTGTTTTTTTTTTTTTTATATGGGGTCAGTGACCCCCCTTTTAAAAGGTGAAAAGAGTCAGAAGAAGAAGGCAACTAATTAAGAAACTATAAAAGAAGAAAATATAACATCTATGGATGGGCTAAGCAGCTGTTGGCATGTGGCCACATCATTCAGAAACTAAAAAGTGCAATGGGGCACAAAGCACAGGAAAGGGACCTGGGGTTTTCTGGATAACGGATCTTTCTGTAATTTGGATCTTCATACCTTAAGACTACTAGAAGATCTTGTAAACATTAAATTAATCCAATAGGCTGGGTTTGCCCCCAATAAGGAATAATTATATCTTAGTTGGGATCAAGTACAAGTGACTGTTTTATTATTACAGAGAAAAAGGAAATCATTTTTAATAATTTGGATTATTTGGATGGAGTCTATGGGAGATGGCCTTTCCATAATTCGGATCTTTCTGGATAACAGGTTTCCGGATTAAGGATCCCATATCTGTATAAGTGAGTCACTCTACCCCATGTGAAACAGCCTGCACTTAAGGCAAGCGCAGTGGAATGTGCTAAGTTGTTTTTAGCTAACCATGCCAAAGGGCCCTGTAGTGTCTGCTTATGGCTGGTCTTAAAGGATAAGTAAACCTTTAAAATAAGTGAATGTAAAATTGATGAGAGGGCTATTTTAAGAACTTTTGTCATGTACATTCACTATTTATTTATTTTTTATTTCAAGATATTAAGGGAATTCTGTAATGTCAAGGAAGTAGTCAAGGAAGTTGTCAGGAGAAAGAAAGAGGCTGCTCTGATGTTCTTCTGCTTAGGAAAGATGTGAGAAAGGTTTCTAATTTTATTCCTAAGCAGAAGAACATCAGAGCAGCCTCTTTCTTTCTCCTGACAACTTCCTTGACTACTTGGTGGTCAGACTGGTGGGAAACTGACCAGCAGGTGGCGCTGTTGTAACAAAATTCATTCATATTAACAGTACATGTATCCTTTAATATCTTGGAATGAAAAATAAATAATGAATGTAAATAAATTACAAAAGTGCTTAGAATAGCACACTCATCAATTTAACATTTTATGTTACTTATTTTAAAGGTTTACTTATCCTTAGGGATGCACTGAATCCACTATTTTGGATTCAGCCAAACCCCCGAATCCTTCACGAAAGATTCGCCCGAATACCGAATCCTAATTTGCATAATGGAAAGGGGAAAACATTTTTTGCTTCCTTTGTGACAAAAAGTCACACAATTTCCCTCCTGCCCCTAATCTGCATATGCAAATTAGGATTCGCATTTGGCCGGGCAGAAGGAATCAGCCAAATCCAAATCCTGCTGAAAAAGGCTGAATCCTGGTCAAATCTCGAACGAATCCTGGATTTGGTGCATTCCTACTTATCCGTTAAACATCAAAACGTGTATCTATAGCCCAGCAGAGTTTTAGCCAATGAATCGGGCGTTACATGTCTCAGAGCTTCTAAATCCCGCTATCCCGTGTTTTTAAGGAAAGCTAATGTGGTTGCTTCGTTAGACCATTTACTGCGGCTGCACCGCGCTTGTTAATCAAGTCTTGTCTCCATTCCGAGCAGATCGTTAGCCAGATTTACGTCAACTGGCAAAGTCTCTGAAGCAGAATACGGGAGGGAAAAATTACAGTAATAAAACTATAATGGGCTTAATTTGTTACATCCCGTCCTAACGAGGTGCCCGTCTTATTCCCTCGCTTCCCTGGCAGTGCCCCCCTCATGGCAAAGACCAGGCACAACGTGACGAGGCACAAGATGGAAAGGCCTTCGAAGGTGGCAACGTATCCCTATGAAATCAGCCTGAGCCCATTATTATTGCTGCTGCCCCGTCAATACGATTTTTTTTTTCACATTTTCTTTTCTGTAATTACCTGAACTTGAGTCTTATCTGCAGCCTCTGCCCTCTGGGGAAATCACCGCTCTCCGGATACGGGTACACAGCCTGGCTATTCTGACACAAAGGTGTCCATACAAAACGTTAAACGCTCTCGGCCGTGGTTTGGATGTTAAAGTGGAGCTGACATTGAGATTTCGTTTCTGTTAAAGGAGAACATGGGCTGACCTTATTACTGACTTTATTGTACCAGCTCAAAGTAGGGTTGCCACCAGGGGTGCTTCGTCAATGAGGCGAGTTGAGGCTGTCGCCTCAGGCAGCAGCGCCCCACTAGGTATCAGGGGCAGCAAAAATGCTGCTCCTGGTACTTTAAGAGCGAATTTCCGGGGGAGGGTTGCCACTTGCCCGGTTTTTTGAAGGGCTGCCTGGGTCAAAACTCCCTGACCGGTTTTCCAAATTAGGAAAACTGGGCAGGATTTCCTATGCGATGCGGCGACTGACCAATCGATGGTCGCCATGTGTTAGTCCCACCCCTGATGTCACTGCTCTGCCACATCATGGCCAGCCCCCTGCCCTGCCCAAAAAGGTGGCAACCTTAGCTCAGAGGCTCTGCAGCTCCATAACAGGAATGATGTGGGCCTTCAAAGTTGTCCCCAGGAGCTTCCCATCCTGGATCTTGATAGGCATCTTTTGTGGCACGGCACATGCTCATTGTGCTCTTAGATAAGCTTAGGGGTCGTCAGAAATTATCAAACAGAAAATGGGGTTCCATCCATCGTAGAAGCTGAGGCTACAGGGCTGATTTTTAAATTCTATAAGAGAAAGCACTGAAACCTATGCAGGAATGTTCTGGGCACACAATAAGCCATACCCTAATGGAAAAACAATATGGCAGCTCAGACCCACAGATCTAAATACAACTACATAGGGGGGAATTCACAAAAGTGCTGATATTGAGACAAAATAAAAAGTGGAGATAAATATGTTGGATTTCCCACCAAATTCACAAACCTCTATCTCCACTTTTGTGAATTTGTCTTTTAAACAGACTTTTTTCAGATTTTGCACAACATTTTAAAGACATTCTGAATTTGTCTTTAGCTCTTATTAAACCTGTCAGTCAGCCATCAAATTGGAATTAATCTAGGAAAATTATACATCATTTTTTTTTCAGGATAACCTGGGCTTTCTTAATGTGTCTGCATGTTTGTGTAACTGCACTTAAATCTAAGAGTCTAAATACAAAGAATGCTATTTTGCATAATATAGGGATTTGTATCAGAAATATGTTTTATTATATTAGGTCATGTGTCTAATTGCTGCTAAATTAGGCTTTACTTTTCTTTTAGGGCAGAGACAGACTCCGGGCGATTTAGTCGCATCTTCTTCGGGCGACTAAGCTCCACCATCTGCCTCCCCGCCGGCTAGAATCTAAATCACCGGCAGGATGGCCCTCGGAGTGTTTCGATTTACAAAGTCACCCAAAGTTGGGGAGACTTCAGACAACTTCAGAAAAGTCTAATCTCCCTGAATCTTCTTCTCTGTCTCTGCCCTCAAATTGCTAATATTGCCTCATTTTCAAAATTTATTTCAAAATGATCATAATTATAGCAGGCAGGAGCCATTTTGTGGACACTGTTATTAAGACAAGCCTTGTATCATCTCAGAATCTTGTTTGTGCACCAGAATGGGGGACCTGATGTCCATCCCCATGTACTGGTTACACAATTAAATGGTGAAGAGAACGGGGGGACCTGATGTCCATCCCCATGTCCTGGTTACACAATTAAATGGTGAAGATAATGGGGGAATGTGGGGAGAGCAGTGACATGTAGGAAGTGCTGAATGGAAAGTGAAAGTAATTGCCTAAGGCATAGAGGCGGGGCAGACAATATTTGATTGACAGCTGAGATGTTTAAACGAGCTTACAACAGCTATGAATGCTTTAATAAAAAAATAGATATTGGATTTCATGTTTAATTTGAAAAGGACTTTTATTATACAGATTTTTGTGTCTGGGGGACAGATCCACTTTAAGATAAAACTAGTAAAATGATGTTAATCCCTATTAAATTGCTAATAATCCCTAGGGCCCAACGATTGGATCAGCCGGATATCGCCCACTTCAATGTGGGCATATCGGGAGGAGAGATTCGCTCGTTTGGAGATATCGCAGATCACTACGTCTATGGCCACCTTTATACTGAGCTTTACTTCATTTTTAAAAATGTCGGGAGAAAATTACGTTTAAAATGTCGTTTTTGCACCATTTTTATGTCGTTGGAAAGACAAATTTATGAAAGTGTCTGTAAACTGCCTTTCTGTCACTAAAAAATAATACAGTGGCGGTTGAGTCGGAATTTAGGAGGATTTCTGTTTGTGAATATGGAGAAAGTATTTTACACCAGTTTACCACCACTTTTACTCCAAAAATGGACTATCTCCACTTTTGTGAATCCCCCCCCATGTGAATGCAAATATATAAGAAAGTCTCTGCACTTTATATTTATTATATTCATTTTTATTCTGTCTGTAAAAGCCTCCCGGATATGAGTGCATGGGGTGGTGGGGAGAGTTAAAGGGCAGGAGCTGAGATCTATTGATGATGTTAGTGCTTCGTACACAGACACTGAGAATAGAGGAAATATTACAATTATAATAACATCAGGCGCAGCAGTCAGGGCAACGCATAACTTGTGCCGGGAACAAAGCACCGAGCCTGACTCTTTGTCCTTAATAAAATGTGCCGCTGGGCTGGTGTAACGTTGTCCCAATTACACCAAGAAATGTGCCTTTTCTCTATCCTTCCCGGGCATCACAGGACATATTATTTATAACAAGAGCAGGCGAGATTACTTCTGCGAGTCTGTCCCTCTGTCTAGTTAGCTGCTACGCCCTGTATCTGTCTTTATACGCGTGGGTGGGAACTGCCTTGTCGTTTCCCTTACTCAGTACAATATGGGGACAGACTGAAGTTTCTGTATAGTTGTATTTATATAGATGTTGGGGGACTGCCATACTGATTCCCTCAGCAGAGGCTTTCTTCATAGGCAACATGAAAAAAGTACTTTTCCTGCTTTTATTTGGGCTGACTATAGGGAATCCCTTTCTCTTGAGTCAAGAAATATGGCAGCCCACACTTATAACATATAAATACATCGTACTCTGGCCGGTAAGTCTGACCCTGCCCATATAACTTAGTCAGCAGGTACCTCTCCCACCTGAGCTCCCTGGGGGTGGCCCTGAAAACTCTGTAGAATGGGGCACCATATAAATAAAAGGCCAACTAAATGTCATGCTGGACTATGACCACAATTAACCAAAGCCACTCCCCATTACACCCAGAACCTGTAATGGGCTTGGTTAGGCTGTGGCAGGGTTGGAATGGGCTGGCGGGACATAGGGAAAAACCCGGTGGGCCCCGTTGGCCCTGATGTTTGAACAACTACCTGACCGTCCCACATTCTGATCACAGGCGCATTAAGAAATAATTAGGTAGACACTGGGGGAGAGGGGAGTGGGTTGCGGTTACAGGTCACAGGCAGGTATTTTACAGGCCTGGCCGGTAAAAATGATGGTTGATCCCAATGTTATTAATAGGGAATAAAAATAAATATATAGGAAGGTGAGTGATCCCAATGTTATTAATAGGGAATAAAGATAAATTTATAGGAAGGTCAGTGATCCCAATGTTATTAATAGGGAAAAAAGATAAATATATAGGAAGGTCAGTGATCCCAATGTTATTAATAGGGAATAAAGATAAATATATAGGAAGGTCAATGATCCCAATGTTATTAATAGGGAATAAAGATAAATCTATAGGAAGGTCAGTGATATGATCCCAATGTTATTAATAGGGAATAAAGATAAATATATAGGAAGGTCAGTGATATGATCCCAATGTTATTAATAGGGAATAAAGATAAATCTATAGGAAGGTCAGTGATCCCAATGTTATTAATTGGGAATAAAGATAAATATATAGGAAGGTCAGTGATCCCAATGTTATTAATAGGGAATAAAGATAAATATATAGGAAGGTCAGTGATATGATCCCAATGTTATTAATAGGGAATAAAGATAAATCTATAGGAAGGTCAGTGATCCCAATGTTATTAATTGGGAATAAAGATTAATATATAGGAAGGTCAGTGATCCCAATGTTATTAATAGGGAATAAAGATAAATATATAGGAAGGTCAGTGATCCCAATGTTATTAATAGGGAATAAAGATAAATATATAGGAAGGTCAGTGATCCCAATGTTACTAATAGGGAATACAGATAAATATATAGGAAGGTCAGTGATCCCAATGTTATTAATATGGAAAAAAGATAAATATATAGGAAGGCCGGTATTTTTTTTCAGAAAAGGTGGCAACCCTAGTTGCGCTTAGGGCCAGTTGGGGTGGCCCAAAGTATGGGTGCAGGCCCCTGATGCAGCAGCTCTGGTGGGCCCAGACCCCTACCCCATAGTCCAATGATTGTCGGTGATGTTTGAACAACTACCTGACCGTCCCACATTCTGATCACAGGCGCATTAAGAAATAATTAGGTAGACACTGGGGGAGAGGGGAGTGGGTTGCGGTTACAGGTCACAGGCAGGTATTTTACAGGCCTGGCCGGTAAAAATGATGGTTGATCCCAATGTTATTAATAGGGAATAAAAATAAATATATAGGAAGGTCAGTGATCCCAATGTTATTAATAGGGAATAAAGATAAATATATAGGAAGGTCAATGATCCCAATGTTATTAATAGGGAATAAAGATAAATATATAGGAAGGTCAGTGATATGATCCCAATGTTATTAATAGGGAATAGGGAATAAATCTATAGGAAGGTCAGTGATCCCAATGTTATTAATTGGGAATAAAGATAAATATATAGGAAGGTCAGTGATCCCAATGTTATTAATAGGGAATAAAGATAAATATATAGGAAGGTCAGTGATCCCAATGTTATTAATAGGGAATAAAGATAAATTTATAGGAAGGTCAGTGATCCCAATGTTATTAATAGGGAATAAAGATAAATATATAGGAAGGTCAATGATCCCAATGTTATTAATAGGGAATAAAGATAAATATATAGGAAGGTCAGTGATATGATCCCAATGTTATTAATAGGGAATAGGGAATAAATCTATAGGAAGGTCAGTGATCCCAATGTTATTAATTGGGAATAAAGATAAATATATAGGAAGGTCAGTGATCCCAATGTTATTAATAGGGAATAAAGATAAATATATAGGAAGGTCAGTGATATGATCCCAATGTTATTAATAGGGAATAAAGATAAATCTATAGGAAGGTCAGTGATCCCAATGTTATTAATTGGGAATAAAGATTAATATATAGGAAGGTCAGTGATCCCAATGTTATTAATAGGGAATAAAGATAAATATATAGGAAGGTCAGTGATCCCAATGTTATTAATAGGGAATAAAGATAAATATATAGGAAGGTCAGTGATCCCAATGTTATTAATAGGGAATAAAGATAAATATATAGGAAGGTCAGTGATCCCAATGTTACTAATAGGGAATACAGATAAATATATAGGAAGGTCAGTGATCCCAATGTTATTAATATGGAAAAAAGATAAATATATAGGAAGGCCGGTATTTTTTTTCAGAAAAGGTGGCAACCCTAGTTGCGCTTAGGGCCAGTTGGGGTGGCCCAAAGTATGGGTGCAGGCCCCTGATGCAGCAGCTCTGGTGGGCCCAGACCCCTACCCCATAGTCCAATGATTGTCGGTGGGCTAATAACCTAACCCCTGCCTCACCCATAAATTTCTGATGTTCCACACCCTGCAGTATAAGTGGCCTAGTAATACCCAAATGGCTAAACTGCCTGTACATATAAACTGTGTATAGAAATAAACAATAGAGCAGCATGTTCTTCACAAGTCTGACCTGCAATTCAGCCTCTCACCTTCTACCTCCCTCCCAAAACTGCCCCTTTCATTCAAGCCGACGGCAGGCGTGATCTCCCTCCGAGTGGAAGCCGTTGTGCCGGGAATGAAAAAGACTCATCAAATGAGCGTGTCCCTGTCCCAGTGATGTAACAATAGAGGCAGATTGTTTGGTGCGTGACGATCGCTTTGACAAGGTCATACTGAACTGTGATTAGATTCCACTTACTGCTGCACCTCACAAGCTTGCGCCTCTTCATCTTCCCTTCCAACCAATGGGCAAACAGTATTACCTGGGGCTTCAGCACGCACCAATGGAATGACTCTTTCATAGAAGTACCATACACATTTATATTAAACATGATATTACCAAGATAAAATAAAAGCAGAGCAGGCAGTAACCAGTCAAACACTTTCCTCTTGTCTCTGTCCCTGTATATTAGATACAGTGTTGGACTGGCCCACCGGGATACCAGGAAAACTCCCGGTGGGCCCAGGTCGGTGTATATAGGCTCTTGCTTCTGACCATTTGGCCTATTTCATGGTCGTTCCCTATTTATTTATAAGGAAAAGAGGCTAAATAATGGAAGAATAGAGTATGTTATGTATAGACTAGGAGAATAAAGAGATGAGGTATAACAGTTTCGAAAGTGGGCCCTCAGCCTGAGGTCTCTGGTGGGCCCCTGGCATCCCAGTCCCACACTGATTAGATACTGATCTACTGCTGGCAATCCTTATTTCTCTTACTTTCCATGGAGCGATGGAACCTTATACTGTGATTTAAACCCGTGACTAGTGATGGATGAATTTGTCCCGTTTCCCCGAAAAAATTTGCGAATTTCCAGCGCAAATTAGAGAAAACGCATTGAAGTCAGTAGGCGACAAAATTATTTTGATGCGCTTCAATTTTGACGCCCGCGACAATTGTTATACGCTCGCCTATTTTGGCCAAATGCATTAAAGTCAATGGGCGTCCAAATAATTTTGACGCACGACAATGTTTATGCGTGCAACTTCTCTGACGCACGGCCAAATATTTACAACGTGGGAGATTTTTTGCTGGCAAATTTTTTGCGAATGTATTCGCCGGCAGCAAAAAGCAGAATTTCGCTGCGAATTCGCTCCTGGCGAACTTATTCGCCCATCACTACCCTTGACCTGTGCAACCCAGGGGCCCATGGGAAGGACGAGGGAGCAGCATCTGATGCATTTAGTCAAGCACCACTTAACACAAGTTTCAATAAACCCTTTAACTAAATGTAAATGTGAGAGTTGCCGGATGCCATGGGAGCCCCGCGCCAGCCAAAGTGGAGGAGTAACAGCAAAGTAAATCATTTATCACGGCCAAGGAGCCTGGCAGTCTTAAAGTGCAGTGGGTGAGAGGCTGTTAAATATTGGTCACAATCCAGAGGCTCCATAGAAAGGGAGATAAAGCTGAAATGCAGAACCATTGTCCTTCTCCTATACTGAGGGGTCTTCCTTATTACCTGTCCGTCCCTTTCTGTTCTCTGCCCTGATGGTTCTGACTTCATACCCCCAACTGTCCCGTTTTTTGAGGGACAGTTCCGCTCAACCCGCAGTCCCGAATTGTTACTGAAATGTTCCTAATTCCTATTTGATCTCCTGCACTGAGCAGCCAGAAAAAGATACAAAATTTCTAATACGTGGCAGGTGCACTTAGATACATTTCTAACAATTTAAGAGAAGCAAAAAAAATAATTGTAACAATTTAAGATAAGCAGATCTCTTGGGGGAACTATGACTTGCTTCGTAAAAGCTAATTCACCTTCAGCAAAACTGTCATAACACAGAAAAAACACAGAAATGTGTTCAAACTTTTATAACTTGCCAAACTTTGTAAAAAGGATGTGATTCTTTCTATTTTCCAAATGTTGAGAGGTATGTCAGAACTTTCATCATGCTAAATTTTATTTTTTGCATTTACATCCCCTTTGATGTTCAATAAAATGCCACATTCTTCCTGCTAATAGTTAAAGGAAAATTTTACCCCAAAAATGAATATTTAAGCAACAGATAGTTTATATCATATTAAGTGACATATTAAAGAATCTTACCAAACTGGAATATATATTTAAGTAAATATTGCCCTTTTGCATCTATTACCCATGAGTCTCCATTTCGTGATGGTCTGTGTGCTGCCTCACAGATCACCTGACCAGAAATACTGCAGCTCTAACTGTAACAGGAAGAGATCACCTGACCAGAAATACGGCAGCTCTAACTGTAACAGGAAGAGATCACCTGACCAGAAATACTGCAGCTCTAACGGTAACAGGAAGAGATCACCTGACCAGAAATACTGCAGCTCTAACTGTAACAGGAAGAGATCACCTGACCAGAAATACTGCAGCTCTAACTGTAACAGGAAGAGATCACCTGACCAGAAATACTGCAGCTCTAACTGTAACAGGAAGAGATCACCTGTCCAGAAATACTGCAGCTCTAACTGTAACAGGAAGAGATCACCTGACCAGAAATACTGCAGCTCTAACTGTAACAGGAAGAGATCACCTGACCAGAAATACTGCAGCTCTAACGGTAACAGGAAGAGATCACCTGACCAGAAATACTGCAGCTCTAACTGTAACAGGAAGAGATCCCCTGACCAGAAATACTGCAGCTCTAACTGTAACAGGAAGAGATCACCTGACCAGAAATACTGCAGCTCTAACTGTAACAGGAAGAGATCACCTGACCAGAAATACTGCAGCTCTAACTGTAACAGGAATAAGTGTGGAAGCAAAAGACACAACTCTGTCTGTTAATTGGCTCATGTGACCTAACAAGTAAGGTTTGTTTGGTTTGTTTGTGTGCACCGTGAATCCTATGATCCCAGGGGACGGCCCTTATTTTTAAAATGGCAATTTTCTATTTATGATTACCCAATGGCACATACTACTAAAAAAGTATATTATTATGAAAATGGTTTATTTATATGAAGCAAGATTTTACATATGAGCTGTTTATGCATTAGAGACCTACATTGTTCGGGGGGTATAGTTTTCCTTTAACTGTGCACGCTCCGTCACTTCATATTCTGTTGCCTAAATCACTGGATTTGTAATTAAACAAACACTTAATATTGTGCGCAGATTTCAACTTCAACTGCTGTCCTACTCACAATGGACTCTCAACCCCAAACTGCTCTGTTTAATTAAAGTCAAAAAAAGTAAAATTTGTAAACAACTGTGAGGACTGACTATGTACTGGAGGGGGTTAAGATTGGCCTAATTCCTGCAATAAGGCAGCTGGGGTGTTTATTGCGCAACCTTTTATGAGATGTTAGTGAGTTTATTAACTCGTGTCTGATACAACGTCTGTCATTTTGGAGCTGCTCCGTCCTGCTCAACCTTGTGGAAGGTGGAGTTCCATCTGGTTATTGCCTGGTGAGGGCAAGGGGTGTCATTCTGGCCCAGTGTACCCCAATTCCATCTCCCGGCACCCTCTCTACCCCCTCCTCCTAGGCTTGCCACCTTTGATCTTGTCAAAAACCAGATAAGTGGATGGGCTGATGACATCAGGGGGTGGAGCAGTGACATCTGGTGGTGGGGTCATGACATATGAGGGGTGGAGCTGTAACATTGATGGTCTGTATTGGTCACATTTTTGATTGGTTTCACAATGAAAAAACCCAAACTGACAGTTGTGAACCAGAAAAAGAAAAAGCAACCCCTACCTCCCCCACTTTATCACCCTCCCCTACTCACCAAACCCACCTATGTCACTGCCCATCTTACCTTCTCTCCTAGGTGGTATGTCTTGGTGTAATGTACCAACCCTTCTGGTCACCTATAGTGGCACCCCAGTCTTCCCACTCCCAATCGCTTCCCCCACTGAAAATGACTGGAACTGCTCCTTAAAATCATCTGCAGCACTTATAAGCTATACAATCTTCAGTGGTCCAGGGGTGTAACAGGGTGTGGTCAAGGGTGTAATTGGGTGTGTCCAACAACCTCCAGGAAGTAAACTCAAGCAGTGTGACATCTCCAACCACAGTTTCATTTTGAAGGGAAACAGAAAAGCAATAAGAGAAGTTGAAATTACACCTGCCTACACCACCTTAACAATTACAACTCCTACAAATAAATCATCCCCTTTAATAGCGCCGACATGGGGAGGCACATTTATCAAAGGTCGAATTTCGAATTCATGTGAGTTTTTAAAAACTCTGATAAACTCTAAATTCGACCAATCGTAATTTATTAAAAACAAGCAACTCATTTCCTAAACTCGGGTGAATAGGATCGACCCGAAAAACTCGAATCGAATTTGATTCAAGTTTTAAACACTCGATTCGAATACTCGAATTTGAATGTCCGGAAGGTTGCAAACGACTCCAAATTGTCTCCCATTCACTAAAACAGCAATTTGGCAGGTTTTAGTTGGCGAACAGTCGAATTTGAGTTCTTAAAGGGCCAGAGTATGATAAATCTCGAAAATTTGAATTCGAAATTAGGATTTTCAATTCGACCCTTGATAAATCTGCCCCTCGGTGTCAGCAGCAGTAGATCGGCCGTAAGAAATCCCACGGTATGGCGCCTGCATCCACTAGGCCTCATCTCCGTCGAATTATAATCTAAATTAATGGTGGGTGAAACCGTAGAGCAGTGGCGACGGCGAGATTCGCAATGACAAATGTCTGAAAGATTGTGTAATAACATATGTCGAGAGGAGAAGAGAGAAACGATTGGGCAAATAGCTCTACTTGTAACCATTCCCCGAGTGCTTGTTCTCTAATGGAACACTACAACCATTTTCCAACCGACGCTCCTTCCGCGACTCCATCTTGGGAATTGCCTGCGCTTCTTTATTGCCTTGTTACTGCCTTGTACTGTGCGGGGGAACGGGACGCAGTCTTAATGCTGAGAAACCGCTACATCCCTGAGCTGCTGAAAAGCTTTAACCCTTTTATAGATTGTAAGCCTTTGTGGGCAGGGACTTCATTACCTAATGTATCAGTTATTATGTACAACGCTACGGAAAATGCTGGTGCTTTATAAAACAATGCTGCACTAATACTCCAGCATAAGGGAACTAAACGTTAGCTAAATGCAGCCGCTGAATAGGATAAGTGTTGGGGATCTCTCCATGGCACGTTTAGGGGGCCCAACGTTGAATTTTAAAGGGACTTATTTGCAAACGGAAAAGCTGAAATCAATAATGTTTCTTACACTGACATTTTTTTTCTTTCACAAGGACCAGTGCCAAGTTGGCAGGGAGTTTGTTTAACGGCCCGGGGGAAACTGCAAGGAAAGGCTAAGTGTCACCTCGCTTGCTTGATTTATCAACCGCTTCATTTTAAATGAATTAAAGGCACAGGAAAACGGCTGTAATGCTCTCGCTATTTATTCTGCAATGAAAACATTTACACTTCTCTTCAAGACGCTGGGAAGATGGAGCCATATGAGACTAAGGGGTAAATTTATCAAAGAGTGAAGTTCCGCCACTAGAATGAAATTCCGCAGCTCTCAATTCATATCTATGGGATTTTGAAAGGCGTATTTATCAATGGGTGAAAGTGAAATTTCACCCTTTGATAAATACGCCTTTAAAAATCCCATAGAAATGAATGGAGAGTGGCGGAATTTCACTCTAGTGGCGGAACTTCACTCTTTGATAAATATACCCCCTAAATGTGCCTGATTTCACCACCCACGTCCTGGGACTAATTGGGCTCATCCGACGTTTGGCCACTGGAGGTCTGTTCAGAATGATGGGGATAGGACTGCATCAACGGGGGACAGTGGCTACTAACTGTCAGATATCAGTTGGACAGACAGGAAGGCTCCATATGTGGGCATGGTGTGGGCCATAGTGAATGCAGAATGATCCCTTTCAATCTAAACTGACCAATCGAAGGACTGGACGGGGCCAAAAATCATTATTTTGCTGTGGTGCCTGAAGTGATGGATTTAGTTTGGTGCCCATAGCAGATCCTGATGCTCACTACTGGAATCATAGCAGGGATTGCAATATACCAACCTATATACTGCCAAGATATGTTACCCACCCTCATATTGAGATGTAACACATGATTTATTATTGCCCCACATTCAAATACATGAATGAGTAATAAGGGGGCACTCTCACCAGATCCTCCGCAGTGTCATCCCAGCCATCCAATGCCATTCATTTGTGCTCAAACCCTTTGCTTACCCGCCATCCAAAATAATAGAAAACACACCCAAAATGCTTAAAAGCTGCCAGAGTAGGAAGCATGACCGGGAGGCATAGTTGGGGTGGATTGTAGGAGTAGTTGGGGTGGATTGTAGGAGTAGTTGGGGTGGATTGTAGGAGTGTTTGGTGTAGATTGTAGGAGTAGTTGGGGTGGATTGTAGGAGTAGTTGGGGTGGATTGGGGTGGATTGTAGGAGTAGTTGGGGTGGATTGTAGGAGTAGTTGGGGTGGATTGGGGTGGATTGTAGGAGTAGTTGGGGTGGATTGTAGGAGTGTTTGGTGTAGATTGTAGGAGTAGTTGGGGTGGATTGTGGGAGTGTTTGGTGTAGATTGTAGGAGTGCTTGGGGTGGAGTGGGTAGAGGAAGATGTATCCGGATCCCTTTTGGTCTTGGTTGGCATCTCTGGCCTGGGAACTAGGGAAAAAACTTTTTGCTTTGCTGACTCTCCATCCAAAATAATAGAAAAATAATAGAAATTCTGCCGAATTCATTCGTCTATCACTAATATTTAGATGATTTTCCAGCAGACTTAAGGTATGAAGATCCAAAACCAAACTGAACAGAGAGACTACTGTAACGGCAACACAAGGCCTCAGGTTGGGCAATAGTTATTATCCCCACTCACCCTTTAGGCACTCGCCCTACTGTAACCAAAAGGTTCAAACATTTCTTGCTCATTCTATTCCGTACAACTCTTCTTCTTTGTTAAAGAAAGAAAATATTCAGAAATATTTGCACGGGACATAAACCCACCTCCAAACCCTCATGTGAATTGCATCGTTGCAACCTATTTGTTTTATTTTCTTTCTGTTCAATGTGAGCTCAGCAGGCAGTAAAAACTCATAGCGAGGAGATAAAAGCGCTCCCTTGTGCCACAGCCCTAATGGAGTCATTTAGTGATTGTTACTGCAGGCTCTCTTAGTGATTGCTTCAGAATTGTATGCAAGTGAAAAAGGTAATTCCGGAGTTAGAATCTATAACCCTGTCCAGCATTGGGGCACCCTGACATATTTACTCTTTATAAATCCTGCTTTGTAAGGAATCATGCAGGAAAATAGCACCAATTTCTGCATCGCATTCTTATATGTCACATCACAGTATGTTTTGCAGTGTTGGAACATAAGACATGTTTATTTATGTTGTCAGTCTACTCATCTCTGACACTGCAGGCTATTGGTTTTAATTTGCAGCTTCACACAAGCATTGTTATATCTGATGTCACAAAATGATAGTAGGAGTGAGTATGAGAGATGGTGCCTATAGTAAAAGTGGGATAATGGTCTCTGGGAAGGGAGTGTGACTGTGGGATAGCAGGTATAGTAGGGAGAGATGGTGCCTATAGTAACAGTGGATAATAGTCTCTGGGAAGGGAGTGTGACTGTGGGATAGCAGGTATAGTAGGGAGAGATGGTGTCTATAGTAACAGTGGATAATAGTCTCTGGGAAGGGAGTGTGACTGTGGGATAGCAGGTATAGTAGGGAGAGATGGTGCCTATAGTAACAGTGGATAATAGTCTCTGGGAAGGGAGTGTGACTGTGGGATAGCAGGTATAGTAGGGAGAGATGGTGTCTATAGTAACAGTGGATAATAGTCTCTGGGAAGGGAGTGTGACTGTGGGATAGCAGGTATAGTAGGGAGAGATGGTGTCTATAGTAACAGTGGATAATAGTCTCTGGGAAGGGAGTGTGACTGTGGGATAGCAGGTATAGTAGGGAGAGATGGTGCCTATAGTAACAGTGGATAATAGTCTCTGGGGAGGGAGGGTGACTGTGGGATAGCAGGTATAGTAGGGAGAGATGGTGCCTATAGTAACAGTGGATAATAGTCTCTGGGGAGGGAGGGTGACTGTGGGATAGCAGGTATAGTAGGGAGAGATGGTGTCTATAGTAACAGTGGATAATAGTCTCTGGGAAGGGAGTGTGACTGTGGGATAGCAGGTATAGTAGGGAGAGATGGTGTCTATAGTAACAGTGGATAATAGTCTCTGGGAAGGGAGTGTGACTGTGGGATAGCAGGTATAGTAGGGAGAGATGGTGTCTATAGTAACAGTGGGATAATAATCTCTGGGAAGGGAGGGTGCCTGTGGGATAGCAGGTATAGTAGGGAGAGATGGTGTCTATAGTAACAGTGGGATAATAATCTCTGGGAAGGGAGTGTGACTGTGGGATAGCAGGTATAGTATTGTGAGATGGTGCCTATAGTAACAGTGGGATAATAGTCTCTGGGAAGGGAGTGTGACTGTGGGATAACAGGTATAGTAGGGAGAGATGGTGTCTATAGTAACAGTGGATAATAGTCTCTGGGAAGGGAGTGTGACTGTGGGATAGCAGGTATAGTAGGGAGAGATGGTGTCTATAGTAACAGTGGATAATAATCTCTGGGAAGGGAGGGTGCCTGTGGGATAGCAGGTATAGTATTGTGAGATGGTGCCTATAGTAACAGTGGGATAATAGTCTCTGGGAAGGGAGTGTGACTGTGGGATAACAGGTATAGTAGGGAGAGATGGTGCCTATAGTAACAGTGGATAATAGTCTCTGGGAAGGGAGTGTGACTGTGGGATAGCAGGTATAGTAGGGAGAGATGGTGCCTATAGTAACAGTGGATAATAGTCTCTGGGAAGGGAGTGTGACTGTGGGATAGCAGGTATAGTAGGGAGAGATGGTGTCTATAGTAACAGTGGATAATAGTCTCTGGGAAGGGAGTGTGACTGTGGGATAGCAGGTATAGTAGGGAGAGATGTGTCTATAGTAACAGTGGATAATAGTCTCTGGGAAGGGAGTGTGACTGTGGGATAGCAGGTATAGTAGGGAGAGATGGTGCCTGTAGTAACAATGGGGATAAAGTGAATCTTAGATTATGAGTTGTATTTATTGAAAAATTATTTCCTCATAGAAAGATGTTATTAGATATTATTAGCATAAAAGACCAATTTTCCAGTCAATCACATTAATTGGATTTGGGTTGCACACCTGTTTCTCTGAATCTTCACATAAAACACATGGATTATTACCATAAATGTTTTGCTTATTAAGAGTTCGGGCCCCTTGTAGGTAACTTCGAGGATCCCGGGTCCTGCTCGGCTGAACACAAAGGGGGGTTATTTGCTGATGTGCAGATATAGGTTCAGAGCAAATAAAAAACATATATCGGAAGAAGAAGGGAGAGGATTAATCCAGATTTAAGCATTTACGCTGAAAGAACAGGGCGAAAAAAATAAAGTCCCTAAAAATGGAAGATGTTTTTCTGCAGTGGGGATCAGCTTTGAGCCGTATTCCTCTTCTTGGCAAAGTGAAAGGAATGAGAGGGGCTTGGGATTTATACAATAATAATAATAATAATAATATAATACTGGGTTAGATCTGCTCTTAGGCTGATGCTCCTGGGGCTTTTGTTGGGGTTGGTGTGGGGCATTGGCACGGCACAGAGAATTTTGGGTACACACAGGTATATGCTAGTTGAGACTCTAAAAGACAAGTCAATCCATTTCAAGCCTTCGATTTCTTCCTTGCTTTCAGCTAATCAGTAAAAATCAGTATGAAGCTGTTTCCAATTTGCCTCGTGTAGGGGCCAACCGCTACCTGATTCCAAATTTTAAGGGTAACTGAAAGCTGCATTTTAGGCATCAGTCATACGTTGATATATTTTAGCTTGTTCTATAGAAATAAAGTACCCCCTATTGTAAATGATAAGGATATTAGTCACTAAGGGGCTTTCTGTGACCATATATAGGCACAAGGCTGCAGGCTGATTTATACAGGGAACTCTGAGTATCACTCATGTATTATAAGGGATAATGTACCCCCTACTGTAAATGATAAGGATATTAGAAGTCACTGAGGGGTTGTTCTGTGACCATATAAAGGCACAAGGCTGCAGGCTGAGTTATACAGGGAACTCTGAGTATCACTTGTGTATTATATGGGATAATGTACCCCCTACTGTAAATGATAAGGATATTAGAAGTCACTGAGGGGTTGTTCTGTGACCATATAAAGGCACAAGGCTGCAGGCTGAGTTATACAGGGAACTCTGAGTATCACTCATGTATTATAAGGGATAATGTACCCCCTACTTTAAATGATAAGGATATTAGAAGTCACTGAGGGGTTGTTCTGTGGCCATATAAAGGCACAAGGCTGCAGGCTGAGTTATACAGGGAACTCTGAGTATCACTCATGTATTATAAGGGATAATGTACCCCCTACTTTAAATGATAAGGATATTAGAAGTCACTGAGGGGTTGTTCTGTGACCATATAAAGGCACAAGGCTGCAGGCTGAGTTATACAGGGAACTCTGAGTATCACTCGTATTATAAGGGATAATGTACCCCCTACTGTAAATGATAAGGATATTAGAAGTCACTGAGGGGTTGTTCTGTGACCATATAAAGGCACAAGGCTGCAGGCTGAGTTATACAGGGAACTCTGAGTATCACTCATGTATTATAAGGGATAATGTACCCCCTACTGTAAATGATAAGGATATTAGAAGTCACTGAGGGGTTGTTCTGTGGCCATATAAAGGCACAAGGCTGCAGGCTGAGTTATACAGGGAACTCTGAGTATCACTCATGTATTATAAGGGATAATGTACCCCCTACTTTAAATGATAAGGATATTAGAAGTCACTGAGGGGTTGTTCTGTGACCATATAAAGGCACAAGGCTGCAGGCTGAGTTATACAGGGAACTCTGAGTATCACTCGTATTATAAGGGATAATGTACCCCCTACTGTAAATGATAAGGATATTAGAAGTCACTGAGGGGTTGTTCTGTGACCATATAAAGGCACAAGGCTGCAGGCTGAGTTATACAGGGAACTCTGAGTATCACTCATGTATTATAAGGGATAATGTACCCCCTACTTTAAATGATAAGGATATTAGAAGTCACTGAGGGGTTGTTCTGTGGCCATATAAAGGCACAAGGCTGCAGGCTGAGTTATACAGGGAACTCTGAGTATCACTCATGTATTATAAGGGATAATGTACCCCCTACTGTAAATGATAAGGATATTAGAAGTCACTGAGGGGTTGTTCTGTGACCATATAAAGGCACAAGGCTGCAGGCTGAGTTATACAGGGAACTCTGAGTATCACTCATGTATTATAAGGGATAATGTACCCCCTACTGTAAATGATAAGGATATTAGAAGTCACGGAGGGGTTGTTCTGTGACCATATAAAGGCACAAGGCTGCAGGCTGAGTTATACAGGGAACTCTGAGTATCACAGTGACACAGATCTTATTATGAGAAATGTCAGTGAAAGGAATCAGTAGCAGCTTCTGATCTCTGCACTTCTTGGCACCAACGGGTTACTGTTCGGGTTACTGTTCGTAGCCCACATGAGTTAGAGTAATGATCGGCCTGAGCCCTGCATTCCAAAGCGATGAAGCAGAGACCTTCCCTCTCCTACTGGCACAGCTAATAATTGTAATTTGTGAATAAAGCTCTGCCTTGCCATCTGCTAAGCCAATGGAGATTTTCTTTTAATGGCGCTCTGCATTCTCAGGCTTTTTATGAGGTCTTCACGAGCCGTAGAAGTCACGACATACTGCATAATAATCAGGCTAGACATATATATATATATATATATATATATTTGTTTGGTGAAGCTTCGTGTTTAGATGTGGGTGGCATATTATCATCTCCGTTGGCTAGTGCAGGAAAACTGTGCCGATTCCCAGGAATTGGGGGCAGCTGTGCTGCTCAATGATTCCTTTAAGTCTTGAGCTTTTTCCAAATCGTTGTCTCCTGGACATCTGTGTCACCTCGAGGGAACATCAACTTCTCTATGGCGCCAAGGTTCCGTAATCTGAAATTTGCTTCCAAGTGATCCATGGCCTTTTAATTACTTGACATTAAAAATGAAATGCTTTCAAGATCATCCGCGCTTATGGGCAGGGTTGGTTGTGTTTGTTTCCCAGATTTTTAGGCATTAAAGGAGAACCAAAGCCTAACTAAAGAAGTAGCTGATATTGCTGCTATTGACAAGCTGAAACTTTAGGCTGGTGCTTTAAATTCAGTATCCAAAATATGGCATTTTTAGCCATATTCATTTTTAGGGTTTAGGTCTCCTTTAAAGGAGAAGGAAAGCTACCAAGGCAGCTGCCATTTTAGCTTGCAGTGACATCACTTCCTGCCTGAGTCTCTCCCTGCTCACTCATAGCTCTGGGCTCAGATTACAGCAGGAAGGGGAGGGAGAGGAGCAAACTGAGCATGCTCAAGCCCTAGCCCTGGAGGTTTAAGCTGAAAACAGGAAGTCTGATACAGAAGCCCATGAGTACACAATAGACTAGAGAATAGAAACATTAGCAGAAAATGAGGTCCCATCTGCCATAGAAGCTGCTTCTACAGGGCTGAGTATGGATCAGTAGAAGATGGGGATCTACTAGGGCATCTCCAGAGGCAGATCTTCCCTGCTAATGTTAAAGAACCCCAAGCCATCAGTATTAGCATTTCTATTTCTGTAGCATTAATACTATTACAGGCAGGAAACATACAAGATGTAGCAGATCAATTAGAGATGGAAATGAAGGATCCATACGCTCTTTCCATATGTTCCATCGTGTTATTTTTGCTTGAGCGGCACATCTTAAAAGTGCAAGACCTGATTAAACACGGGAAACCATCTGTATAGAAACATATGGATGGAAGCTGTCCTGCTTATTCGCTCTCATGCCCACCCGCAGCGTGGGTGTTAAAGTTTCCCCAAGCATTCGTTTCAACTTACTCTGATATTACAAAGTGTCATTGAATAAAACAGCTCCAAAGCTGTTGACAGGTGATATTGCCCCCAAGTTGGAGATGGTAGGGGGAGAATGGTAAAGGAGAAGTAAAGCCTAAAGTAGAATGTGGATAGAAATGCTGTATTCTATATATAGAATTAGCCAAGAGCAGTCCTATAACAGTATTGATCCAGGCCTTCAAAGTTGCCTCCAGCAGTTCGGATCAGTCCATCTTTTGTGAGTCAGTGGCACTGCACATGCTCAGTGTGTTCCGGGCTGACGTTGGGACGCTAAGCTTAGGGGTCGTGGGAAATCATCAAACCGTTAGCAGAAAGTGAGGTTACATCAGGGTTGATGAATGAATTCTGATAGAGACTGCTCTGGTTTCTATTGTACCATGTCATGTGAATCTGAACTGATCTTTATAGGTCTAGATGTTACTGCTACAGACATACCTCCCTACTGTCTCGTTTTTCTCGGGACAGTCCTGATTTTGACAGCATAACCCGCAGTCCCTGGATTGTTACTGAAATATCCCTACTTTCTCTTTGATGTCCTGCATTGAACAACCAGATACAAAGTTTCTAACTTAATTGACTTTTGGCAGAGAACTAGTGATGTTCGGGCCGGCCCGATATCCACAGGTCGGTCGGGTTCGGGCCGACCTCGCACACTACTTCGTGGGTGGCTCTTCTCTGCTCTCCCCGTCCGCCACCGTTAAATGCCGGCTGCCGACTTCCGGGTTCATCTTTTATAGACGATGCCCTGCTCGTCCCACCCCTTTTGTGACGTCATCGGCAGGGTGGGTCGGTGCGGGTCTATAAAAGCAACCCAGAAGCGCGGATGGGGGCGGCCGCGGGCTAAGGGAGGGTGGGTCAGGGAAATCCCGACCTGCACATCACTACAGAAAACCCAGAATAGATACTTAAGATACTTATGTAACAATTTAAGATAAACAGGTCTCTTGGGGAAACTGTGAAGCAGCTTAAAGGGCAATTCTGCAAAACTGTAACAACACATAAAAACCACAGAAATGTGTTCAAACTTTCATAACCTGCGACATTTTGTAAAATGGACATGGTAATTAGGGGGTGTGGCCACAAAATTACTCAAGGGCCCTCATCAAGGGGACAGTCTAGACAGGGGAGTGGGCCTTGGTCAGCAGGACCCATAAATACCAAAGCTCATCGTGTTTGACCCAGGTGTCCAGCCAGCCCAGTCGGCTAAGGTGTCGCACTTCTAGTCAGAATTATTTTTGAGCTTTAGTTCCCCTTTAAGGACCAAGAAGATGCCAGCTGCTGCTGCAGAACCTCTTGGGTGGCACAGTGTTCTGGAGTGCCCTGCTGCAATGCTATGCAGGCCCTGTAACCAATCAGAATGCAGCAGTTTAAAGGGCAGTTCTCAGTTGGCGATGCTAATTTCTGTTCTTAATGGCTTAAATACGTATTTGTTCTGTGCCGTATCGGTGATCTCACTCCATATGAAGCCCATTTGTGCTGTGAGCCGTCTCTCTCCTTCCCTCTTACTGCTTTACTGCTTTATGACATTTCCAAGACTCCCCGGGGGCCTTTGGAGAACAATTTAAGCTTTAATGAATACAAGCAGCACAAAGAAAACCCACACTACTACTTTTTTTTTTTTGCCACTTAAAATTGAAGGTATCAAAGTTCATTCACTGTTCGTGATGGATTTGAAATTCATTTTCTCTGAAGTCGTTGAGACTGGGCTCCCCCAGTTTTGTTTCTGTAAACGCTGAAATTACAGGAATAGAAAGTAATCCCGGCAAATGTGTCTCTAAACCGCGTTATTCTAAACCGTATTTACTTTAAAGGAGCGTGAGCCTTAAAGGAGAACTAAAGCTTAAAGGGAGTCTGTCATGATTTTTATGGTGTAGTTTTTATCTCTAAATGACTCTGTTTACACTGCAAATAATTCACTGTACAATATAAAATTTAATTCCTGAACCAGCAAGTGTATTTAGTTGTAATATTGGTGTGTAGGTGCATCTCAGCTCATTTTGCCTGGTCATGTGATTTCAGAAAGAGCCAGTACTTTAGGATGGAACTGCTTTCTGGCAGGCTGTTGTTTCTCCTACTCAGTGTAACTGAATGTGTCTCAGTGGGACCTGGATTTTACTATTAAGTGCTGTTCTTAGATCTACCAGGCAGCTGTTATCTTGTGTTAGGGAGCTGCTATCTGGTTACCTTCCCATTGTTTAGTTATTAGACTGCTGGGGGGGGGGGGGGAGGGCGATGATATGACTCCAACTTGCAGTACAGCAGTAAATAGTGACTGAAGTTTATCAAAACACAAGTCACATGACTGGGGGCAGCTGGTAAATTGACAATTTGTCTATCCCCATATCAGATTTCAAGATTAAATATAAAAAAAAAATCTGTTTGCTTTTTTGAAAAACGGATTTCTGTGCAGAATTCCGCTGGAGCAGCACTATTAACTGATGTGTTTTGAAAAAAAACTTTTTTTCCCATGACAGTATCCCTTTAACTAAAGAAGTAGCTAGAAATGTTTTACATTATATTTTGGGTTTTCTGTACCAGCCCAAGGCAACCACAGCCCATTAGCAGTAAAGATCTGTGTCTCCAAAGATGCCCCAGTAGCTCCCCATCTTCTTTTCTGCTGATTCACTGCACATGCTCTGTGCTGCTGTCACTTACTGAGCTTAGGGAGCCACTCACAATATACAGTACACATAGAATAGAAATGTCACAATATAAGGCTGATTAGTAATTAATACACATAATTACTACATGGCAGCACAGAAACCAGTGCAATTAGCATCAGAATTGAATAATCAGCAAACCTGTAGCATCAGCTTATATTACAGCCAGGGAAGCTCATTTTCTGCTGGATAATTAGTGACGAGCCCTAAGCTTAGCTTCTCAACAGCCAATCAGAGCCCACTGAGCATGTGAGTGTCACAGACACTTTCCAAGATGGTGACCCCCTGTGACAAGTTTGAAGTCCTGGATCATTGCTGCTATTGACAAGCTCAAACTTTAGCCTCGTGCAATAAATTCAGGTTCTCCTTCCAGGCGTCGGACAATAATCATTTCTGACTACGACAAAGTGGAACTAAAATATTTTTCCCCGACGCCTGGGCTTCATCTCGCTTGATGCTTGTTTTCCTTTTATAGATTTTTTTGGAAACTCCGTCAGGTCCCTGATACCTCGGAACATTAATTGGAACATTAAATCATTATAATTAATCCCATGTTAGGAGACTGGAGTAAAAGCAGGCTGACTTTCCGAATCGAGGTCAGGTCAGTTCTATCATGTTGATGGCAGGCTTGTTCCCAAGGATCAATAAGATTCCATCTCTAGTTTGTGTCTAAGTATATGTGTTGTATGTGTTCAGAGAACTCTTTAGGGGTCTAAATAAGTAACAGGAATAATAGGAAAGAAGAGTAGTGGGCAGGATTGATGGTAGGGCAAGATGGCGGCAGTAGAGCAAGATGAAGAAAAAAGGGTGGAAGATGCATTTAATGAAGAGTCTATGGGGCAAATTCAATAAGATGCGAAGTTGTGCCAGGCGCAACTTCGCCGCACTTCGTCACACTTCGCCAGGCGTATTTTCGCCAGCACTCTGCAAATTCACTAAAATCCGAAGTTGCGCACAGGGGTAGCGTAAGTTTTCGAAGTTGCGCTAGCGTTGATTCGCCAAGCGAAGCGAAGTTTCGCTAGCGATGGTTCATTTGCATACGCCGCGAAATTCAAATGAGTCAGGAAATGTAGGGGGGAAGGAGGGGAGCACCAAAAATATTTTCGATCTTTTTCAGCCTATCACCCATCATGTAGAAAACACGCCAGCGTTTTTTGGGACTTAGAAAAAAATTAGACTTTTTTGGAAACAATCCCTATCTACTCTATTGCGCTTCACCAGGTCTGAGGTGGCGAAGGAAGTCTAGCGTAAAAGGTAGCGTTCAGTACACTGCGCAAGTTAGTGAATTTGCGTAGTTACGTCGCTAGCGAAAATTCGCCTAGCGTAAGGGTGCGAAGTAACACTACCGAAATTACGCCAGCGTTCGTTAATGAATTTGCGCAGTAGCGAAAAATGCCAAACGCTAGCGAATTAACGCTAGCGTTCGGCGCTTCGGCGCTTAGTGAATTTGCGCCTATATGCATGGCAATATTTGTGGGTGGGTTCACTTAGCAGTGAAACCCCATGTAGTGTTAATCGCATGCCGTATGATCTAAGGAAACTGAAGACGAGGAGATTAAATAATTAACTGACTATTAATTTGAGCGCAATATGGTGTCATGAAATATTTAGGGAGGTGCAGTGTAGGATGTGTGTGAGCAGATGTCACTCGCATTGCTTAATCACTTTAAGAAGAGCTGAAGATGCAGGGAGGTGAACATGGAAAGGCAAAGAAAATGGCAAATTCAACTTTAAAGGGCATGTAAAAATCTAATTTTTACTTTCTTTAATGAAAAAGAAACCTATCTCCAAAGTAATTTAATTCAAAAATGGCAAGCAGCTTTGTTTGTTTCCCTGTAGAGCAGTCAGTGACTGTGTAGAGATTTGTATTGGATTTTATTTTTGCCTTTACATCCCCTTTACTGTTTCCAGCTCCAGCTGCAGGGACAAAGATCATGGAGCCAGATTTAAACAGATAAACTGGGATTCTATTTGGAGGATTATTTTGCTGCAGCCACTGGTTCTGCAGAGTTGGAGAAAGTTTGTATTAAACAAAACAAAAACTATAAAATCTACATTAGATTACATGACAACACAGGACCCAGTACAGTCTGTATATTCTGATTATTAATCAGTCTTGTGTATCAGCTTCTGGCAGATATTATTTGACTTGTGCTGTTTTGATCATTTCTGACGATCCCTAAGCAGCCCAGACCACACTGAGCATGTGCACAGTCTTAGTCTTGCAAAGATGTTTAACAAAGTTACAAGATGGTGACCCCCTGTGGCCAACTTTGGAAACATAAATCATTTGTTTGATTAGGCTTGTGGTTCAGTAAGTTCATGTTTATGTTTAGTATACAACATACAGCATTTCTAGCCTTATTCTATTTTAGACTTTACTTCCCCTTTAAATATATGTATATTTATATGATTTTATTCGGCAGTATAAGGAAAGGTGAGGTCACGAAGCTATTGATCCAATGATTGCATCATAATAGGGGCCTTTATAGACAACCTCATCCCCAGGGTTGGGGATAGGTGGAAGAGGCCATTTCGGAGGGTGCAACAGCGGTGGATGGGAGTACAATCATGAGTCCATTCTAGTTCCTGAAAGTTGAGCAAGATGTGGAGTTCGAACCCCCAATAACTGGGGTTTGGGAGTGGAAGGGGCACTGTAGGCCACACGTTGGTCAGACAGGCAATAGTGAGTAAGGAAGTGGAGGTGGATAGACCTCAGGTAAAGAATAATGAGATGGTAGAAAGGAAGGAACTTGGGTGGAATCCACAAGGACTTCAGGAGACCGTGGAAGACCTGGAGGAGAATGGTGGAAAGTGAGGACATTGCTTTGGCACCATACATGGGCCAGTAAGTTAACTTGGAAAGGCAGAGTGGGTAGCTAATTTTGGCCTATGTATGGCTCTGGCATAAGCCAATTTGGAAATTTCCCCTTTAAGTTAGCATACACCCCTTTAATTTAGCATGACCCCTTGGTGCCTCCATAAAGATGTATGAAGTGTAGGATTTGGTCATTTGAGCTCATTGGCAAACAACCTGAACTGAGGCTAATATTGTTGGACTTGCCAATCGGATTAACAGAAGATCTCCTGGTATGCCCCAGTCAAGGTTTAAATTAAAGCAAAATGATTGGGCAACATGGTGCTAATAAGATTCTATATTAGAGTCGACTCAACTTGCTCTCTATTTCTCATTGAAGTTCAATTGGCAGTACCCTGGGGCTGATAGTCTGGAGTGCAACTATTGCAATCACTGTATACAATGGTAGGCCTCTTATAATTACTGGCTCCACACAAGTTTTGTTTCCTGACAATAGGTTTTACTGCCTTATGGTCAGGAGATCGGCTGAACAAGTGTTACAGGGTGATACACTGAGTTATTTTCTCCTCTTTAACCCCATAGCAGGCCAGGGCTTTGCAACACATTGCTTTATTATGGTGAAAAGAGGGGAATCCGGCAAATCAAGGTGAAACCGGGAATCAAGGAAAAGCCGAAACACTGGGGCAAAAAAATCAATTTCAGTATTTATGAGCGGACTCGGCTGGAGACTCTGAGACACGGCGGTGGACTTGTGACCCTTTGTGACCCGCTGCTATTTTCTTTTTGTGCCGCAGTTCTCAGGGTAAGGCAAACAAATACATTTTGAGATGATGGTATTGGAGACCTTTCAGCCGACTCTGAATGGCAACACAGCGAATTCATTTTACCCCATGCGTTCTCAGCACAGTATGTTAGAACGTTAAACTCAATCCGTGGATAACAATCAAATAGGGTTACAACCTCCTGGCTCTTGCTGCCCACCTTGTTGCAAGGGAAGATGTAATGCTACTGAATTAACCTCTTATTATCCAGAAAGGTCATCAGAACACAGGGTCTCCATAAACCAAGCCCACCTTAAAGGATACATAAACCTTTAAAATAAGTGAATGTAAAATTGATGAGAGGGCTATTCTAAGACCTTTTGTAATGTACATTCATTATTTATTTTGTTTTAATTCCAAGATATTAAGGGATACATGTACTGTTAATATGAATGAATTTTGTTACAACAGCGCCACCTGCTGGTCAGTTTCACACCATTCTGACCACCAAGTAGTCAAGGAAGTTGTCAGGAGAGAGAAAGAGGCTGCTCTGATGTTCTTCTGCTTAGGAAAATAATAAAAAATCCTTTCTCAAATCTTTCCTAAGCAGAAGAACATCAGTCTCTTTCTTTCTCCTGACAACTTCCTTGACTACTTGCTGGTCAGACTGGTGGGAAACTGACCAGCAGGTGGTGCTGTTGTAACAAAATTCATTCATATTAACAGTACATGTATCCCTTAATATCTTGGAATGAAAAATAAATAAATAATGAATGTAAATGACAAAAGTACTTAAAATGCACTCTCATCGATTTTTAATTCACTTGTTTTAAAGGTTTACTTATCCTTTAAGAACTGTTTAATTGCAGTCCTAATGCATCAACTGATACTTTCATAAAGCCCTGGGCTCCCAATATCAATGATACTCTTTATTAAAAAATGTAGTACAGGTATGGGATCCGTTATTCGGAAACCCGTTATCCAGAAAGCTTAGAATTTCAGAAAGTCCATCTCCCATAGACAAGGAAAATGAAAAATGAAAAATTACCGGCACTCAGGACTCCATGCAAGCGGGACAAACCCTGCATGTTTATTGAAATGTAACATTTCGGGGGCACGCCCCTTCGTCAGACAAGCAAACCACTGTAAGAGTGAATATTTAGCATTAAAATCGACAACAATAAAGCCCCCGAAAAAAACGCAAAGTCCATAATCATGTATATGTGCAAAGAGTCCGTAATACTCGCAATTTAATTTCAGGTCCAAAAAGGTGCATAATTCATAATTTATAATATATTTATAATAAGAAAAGAAAGAGACTGCTCTGATGTTCTTCTGCTTAGGTAGAAACCTTTATCAAATCTTTCCTAAGCAGAAGGACATCAGAGCAGCCTCTTTCTTTCTCCTGACAACTTCCTTGACTACTTGGTGGTCAGACTGGTGGGAAACTGACCAGCAGGTGGCGCTGTTGTAACTAAATTCATTCATATTAACAGTACATGTATCCCTTAATATCTTGGAATCAAAACAAAATAAATAATGAACCTACATTACAAAAGTGCTTAGAATAGCCCTCTCATCAATTTTACATTCACTTATTTTAGGTTTACTTATCCTTTAAGAAGGCTCAACCTTATGGATAAAACAGAGCAGTTCCATGGCTGTGTTGACACAACTCTGTATTAACTGAGCTAAAGTATCCAGTTGATTAGATTACACAGTAAGAGCTCTATGTTTCTTATCTCGGGAGATTAATGTCATATCAGTGGACGGGAAGTCTCTGTCTTGTAACCCATAGCAACCAGTTAGCAGTTAATGGTCCAGTGTAGTCTTAATAATAAAAGTTAATAATCTCATTGGTTGCTATTGGCGATTAGACCTGTGCAAACTAAGTCACTGTTAATACATAACCTTTGATTCAATGTATAAAGCCAATAATTGACCTAACTGCTCCCAGGAGCCGGATACTGAGGGACCAAGAATAAAACAAGAGAATGGGAAACTGTTCCCATTTGTAGGCTCAGCGAATAATTAAGGCTACGAGTGATCTCCTGGTATGTAGGCAGCCTGTTGCTTTCCGGAATAACAACTGAAATAACTTTTCATCTTAACCCTTTGTTTTGGCTGCTGTATGTGGCGGCACCGGAACTAGACAATGGAAGCTTTCTAGGTCACTCTCTGTTCCATTCAGACTTGCTCCTCTATACAAGGACATGGTGGGATGCTTTATGGTAACACTTCATATGATCTCAGCATTTATTTGTACACAGCCCCAGTATATGTGATAGTGGCACGTGATCAGTGATGCCACAATGGAATTACTTGTATAATTGCAAACTTCTGCTTGGCTGTTTAATATAAATCTTAAACTGAATACAAAACTATCATCATAACATGTTCATAGAATATGATACATATCAGTAACTTATGTTTTAAATCATGCAATATCATTAGGGATTTGATGTCACAATTGTGGTGTATTCAAAATATCTCAAGCGCATCATTTTAGCTAACTTCCTGTTCCATTCAAGCCTTTCTCATGTATTGGAGGGCACGTGTGACTACTTAAAGGAGAAGGAAAGGTTAAAACTAGGTAAGCCTTATCAGAAAGGTCCATCTAAATATACCATTAAACCCTCAAAGTAATGTTGCTCTGAGTCCCCTGTCAAAAGAAACACAGCATTTCTTTCCTTCTATTGTGTACTCATGGGCTTCTGTATCAGACTTCCTGCCTTCAGATTAAACCTCATTGCCCTGGGCAAGAGCATGCTCAGTTTGCTCCTCTCCCCCCCCTCCCTTCTCTACTGTAATCTGAGCCCAGAGCAGGGAGAGACTCGGGCAGGAAGTGATGTCACACCATGTTAATCCTGCAGCTCCTATTCTAAACAAACAGAGAGTTTCTAGAGCTTTTTACTCAGGTATGGTAAAACATTCTACAGAATAAATATAGCATTCTAGCTTGCACTATTGCAGCTAATCTATTGCCAATAAAATGCCTCTGTGGCTTTCCTTCTCCTTTAATTCAAAGTCTCCTCCACATCTGACTGGAAATGTATTTCTTAGTGCTCTCCAAGAATATCTCAGTGTTAGTGCCACCTGGATATTAAAGGCAGCTAGGCAGAAATCCCTGCTGTATACAGGCAGCACCTGAACAGGAGGTGACGACACAAAGGAATCAGTTTGCACCTGTATGTAGGGCTATGAAAAAAGAAGTGCTGGCACGATAGAAGCAATTTCACCTGTCTACAAGCTTATAAACGATAAGTGGAGTAGTGGATGCAATAACAAGATCAAATAATGATGACACAATGGAAGGAATTGTACCTGTATACATGAACAGGAAGTGATGACACTGTGGATGCAATTTAACCAGTTTACAAGGTTATGAACAGAGAGTGATGACACAATGGAAGCAATTGCACCTTTATAGAAGGTCATGAACAGTGAGTGATAACATAACTGAAGCAGAAAGTGATGTGAAAGTGATGACACAATGCAAGCAGTTGCAACTGTATACAACATTATAAACAGCAGGTGATGACTAAATGGGTGCAATTGCACATGTATACAAGGTTAATGCTTAAAGGGGTTGTTCACCTTCAAATTATCTGTCAGTATGATTCTGAGACAATTTGCTAGTTTTCATTTTTTATTTTTTTTTGTGGTTTTCAAGTTATTTAGCTTTTTATTCAGCAGCCCTCTACTTTACAATTTCAGCTGGTTGCTAGGGTTCAAACTTCCCTAGCAACCGTGCATTGATTTGAATAAGAGACTGGAATACAATAGGAGAGGCCTGAACAGAAAGATTAGTACTAAAAAGTAGCAATAACAATATATCTATAGCTTTACGGAGCAATTTGTTTCTAGAAGGGGTCAGTGACCCCCATTTGAAAGCTGGAACGAGTCAGAGAAAGAAGGCAAATAATTAAGCAACTATAAAAAATAAATAATGAAGACCAATTCAAAAGTTGCTTAGAATTTTTATAACATACTAAAAGTTAGTGAACCCCCCTTTAGTACTGTAAAAGACTTGAGAGAACCATTCCAACTGTGACTTTGCCCCAGCTTTCTCTACAGGCTGCTAGGTACATAAAACACAGATCATCTCCTTTTCTCCATGGCAGTAAATGATAATTGGCTTCTCCCTGCAGAAGGAGCCAAGACAATCAAAAAGCTAGAATTTCTCATTCACTGGGAAGCAAAACGCAATGAAGCACCATATCTGCGTCTATAAGTTTAACTCTCTCCATGCTACACAGCCACCTTGTAAATGCTGTACTGGACTGTCAGAGTCATCATAGGTATGAATAAATGTAAAGGGCACATATAAACACTCACCCCAAATCTCCCCCTAACTGACCTTCAGACTGGGCCCCCTTAGCTCATAACAAGGTTACAGATATATAGAAACATTGGGGTAACAGTCACCCTGCTATAGTTCCAGGGGTACCCAGGGTACAAATAAACACTCACCCCAAATCTCCCCCTAACTGACCTTCAGACTGGGCCCCCTTAGCTCATAACAAGGTTACAGATATATAGAAACATTGGGGTGTCACCCTGCTATAGTTCCAGGGGTACCCAGGGTACAAATAAACACTCACCCCAAATCTCCCCCTAACTGACCTTCAGACTTCATAACAAGGTTACAGATATATAGAAACATTGGGGTGTTACCCTGCTATAGTTCCAGGGGTTCCCAGGGTACAAATGAACACTCACCCCAAATCTCCCCCTAACTGGCCTTCAGACTTGGCCCCCTATGTTTATCAAACCATATCTCTACTTCTGTTCCCAGCATCCTCAGCTGGCTGCAAGCTGGCTATAAGTGTTTTTTTTAGTAAAGTACCAGTTTATCACTACTTTATAGACTTACATGGCCTGTGGAGTTAGGCATATTCTCCTCTGGGATTCTGTTTGTCAGACTAACCGGATAATAATTCCCTGAATATAGAAGGAAGAATATAGATACATATGTGCAAGACAGAGATGAAAGGAAGGTTATTGCTTCTCCAAACTCATTAAAACACAAGGCTGGATTCCCATTTCCGAATCCCCCAGTCATCTTTCCCAAAGCCGCTTCTTATTTATTTATATTTTTAATGAATGCGCGAGTGACGGAAATGAACTTCTTTAGCCTCGAGGATTCTGGCAGAGTGGAGTTAAAATGAGTAAATAGGATTAGCATAAATAATACAAGCGCCTCCGGTTGGAGAGAATCCGATTGGATGGGAATATGACTTGCCGTAGCAGCACACGCGGCATCATAAATACCAGCACAGAGGAGGGGAGAAGCGCTGCAGTTTGGATTGAACTAGAGGCAGTGGGCCTCATTTACTAATAGCAGTCTTTGTACATTGGCATCAGTGCGGGCATTCTCTTGCACGTGCCTTTTATTTGCCCACTATTTCATTGGAACAAAATCGTTGGGTACTGAGGGTTCCAATGCATCAATGGGTGTTACTGTACAAAAACAGGAGGAAGGTGCCCGAGAGCAACTATTCGGAAGTGCTAGGAGCTCATGTTGATACCTTTAGAAAGGTGCAACTAATTGTGGCCAGCTAAGCATGGGCACAACTTAGAATGTCCCTAGTATGTTCTCCCTGGACCTTAAAGGAGAAGGAAAGCTACCAAATCAGTTTATTGACAGATTATTTATAATCTATTATTATAATAGATTAGCAAGAATAGTGCAAGATAAAACATTATATTTATTCTGCAAAATGCTTTATCATGCCTGAGTAAACAGCTCTAGAAGCTCTCTGTTTGTTTAGGATAGCAGCTGCCATATTAACTTGGTGTGACATCACTTCCTGCCTGAGTCTCTCCCTGCTCACTCAAAGCTCTGGGCTCAGATTACAGCAGAGAAGGGAGGGGGAGGGGGAGAGAGGAGCAAACTGAGCATGCTCAAGCCCTAGCCCTGGAGGTTTAAGCTGAAAACAAGAAGTTTGATACAGAAGCCCATGAGTACACAATAGAAGGAAAGAAATGTGCTGTTTCTTTTGACAGAGGACTCAGAGCAGCATTACTTTGAGGGTTTACTGGTGTATTTATATTGACCTTTCTGATAAAGTTTACTTACTTTTAGCCTTTCCTTCTCCTTTAAGGGATAAGAAGCAGCAAGAGAGAGTGAGACGTGTTAAGGTGGCCATACACGGGCAGATAAAGCTGCCGATATCGGTAGTTTGGACCAATTTGACAGCTTATCAGTTTATCAGTTTATCGTGTATGGACGGGCTCTTCCCGATCGATATCTGGCCACGATATTGATCGGGAAGGTTGGATTTTTACCCGACCGACCCGTCGGAGGCGCTTGGCGCATCGTAATTCGATCGTTCGGCCATACAGCCGATCATTCGAATTACCCCCGATATAGCCATGCAGTTTAGTGGCATATCGGGGAAAGATCCGCTCGTTTGGCGATGTCGCCAAACGAGCGGATCTTGGAGTCTATGGCCACCTTTAGAGATGAGAGATGGCAGTGGATGTGTGTGGAATGAACTGACGGTGGCAATGAGAAGAAAGAGATGACAGGGAACATGTGCTGTAGAGAAGAGATGTAGTAAAGTGCGGAGGAGTGAAGGGCTAGGAAGGCTAGCGGATTTTTCAAATGAACCTTTGCTTGACAAGGAGCCATGATAAAGATTTTAATAGCAGAACAACTTGGGGCAGATTTGCTAAAGAGCGAAGTGACTAACGCTGACGAAAATTCGCAAGTGCGATGTCATTCAAGCACCATGCCGATTTGCTAATGGACACAGGCGTAACTTCTCTAGCAGACGCTATTGATCATTCACACTCTATCTCCAGGCGAATTTTCGCTCTAGCCAATGGACGTTACTCCGCAAATCCACTAAGATGTGGATTTTACTGAACGTTACCTCTTTCGCCAGACTTGCCTTCGCCAGCTCAGACCAGGCCAAGTGCAATCGAGTGTATAGATATAACACTGCATATGATGATGATGATGATGATGATGAAAATAAATGATGATCTTCCTCAATTTTTGATGGAAACATTTTCGAAGTCCCAAAAAACGCTGGCGTCTTTTCCTTATTTCAGAGTGATAGGCTGCAAAGGTCCGTTAAATATTTTTTGGGTAACCGGGTTCCCCCTACATTTTCTAACATGTGGAACATAAACGATACAGTTGGCTCATGTGTAGGGCAATATAACAACTCTATTGTCTTTATTAAGGTTCCCTGGACTTGTGTAATGTAATGTATTTGCTGCAACATATATGTATATTCAACTTTATCATTTCCCGCCGTATGCAAATTAGGCAACGCTAGTGCATCTTCGCTTTGATTGCCGAAGTAACGTTAGCAAAAATTCGCCAGAGCTCGGCGTCCTGGACGCAACTTTGGATCTTAGTGAATCAGCGTTGTCCTAGCGAAGTTATGCCTGGCGAAGTGTTGCGATGGCTTTTCACCGGTTAGGGAATTTGCCCCCTTGTTTGTTAGGCACCCCAAAAGTTGTAAAAAGGATTTGGCCTTTTTCAGCAGGATTCAGATTCGTCCGAATCCGTTTTCCCGGTCGAACCGAACCTGAATCTTAATTTGCACACGCAAATTAGGGGCGGGGAGGGAAATCGCGTGACTTTTTGTCACAAAACAAGGAAGTAAAAAATGTTTTCCTCTTCCCACCCCTAATTTGCATATGAAAATTAGGATCTGGATTCGGTTTGGTATTCGGCCGAATCTTTTGCAAAGAATTTGGGGGTTTGGCCGAATCCAAAATAGTGGATTTAGTGCATCCCTAATAAATACACCAGTAAACCCTCAAAGTAATGCTGCTCTGAGTCCTCTGTCAAAAGAAACAGCACATTTCTTTCCTTCTATTGTGTACTCATGGGCTTCTGTATCAGACTTCCTGTTTTCAGCTTAAACCTCCAGGGCTTGGGCTTGAGCATGCTCAGTTTGCTCCTATCCCCCTCCCTCCTCCCCTCCCTGCTGTAATCTGAGCCCAGAGCTATAAGTGAGCAGGTAGAGACTCAGGCAGGAAGTGATGTCACAGTTAACTAATATGGCAGCTGCTATCCTAAACAAACAGGAAGATGGTATGATAAAGCATTCCACAGAATAAATATAGTGTTATAGCTGGCACTATTGTGGCTAATCTATTAGCAATAAACTGCTTCGGTAGATTTCCTTCTCCTTTAAATCGTTAGCTTCCCTGCGTCTAAAATTCGCCATTTCTCTGCTCTTGTCAGCTCTATCCTGTGAGACCACCAGTGGGTTAATGGGACTTGTTTGAAGGAAATGCTGGAAATGTAGGAGAATTATAAAGGCGCTGGAGTGAGTGTTCTGTTTGAAGTGAGGAGGTAGGACGCACATAGGAGTTAGCTTGTGTGCACAGTGAATATCGTCTCTTTCATCTCTCCGCATTACACTTCTCAAATCATTTCTTTCTCTGCCTCGGAATCCTTTTCACCTTTCCCCTCTCTTTCCACGACATCTCTCTCTCCATCTCAAATAACCTAATGATTTCTCATTTAGCCACCCAGCCCCAGAGCCTCGCTGCCTCCTTTATTGGCGCCGACACCAGTCTCACAACAAATTTAGCACCTCATTTCCTCAACGATCAAATATTCCACCTCGATTATCTGGCTGATACGGGGGACGCGGGCTGCTTTGCATCCCAACCAACGGCAGAGACATCATCACTGGACGTCACAGTCAATCAAGTTAACTGGTACAGAGGAGAGCGGCGCTAAACGTGAGACGGAGACAGAACAAAAGGGAACGTGGACAAGGAGAAATAAAAGAGAGAGAAAAGGTTGTGTAGAGATGAAACCTGGCGGTTAGAATTATTTGGCATCTGCTTCTCCTCCCTTTCCTCTGATCAAGATGTAAAGGAGTTGAGTTTGTTGCTGTGATTGGTGTAGAAGAGGCAAATCCAATGGCCCCATTACCTACAGAAAGTAGGATTGTCTGAAAAGAGCCCCCCAGTGTTCCCCCTGCCAACCCTCCTGTTCAATTGAAGGCTACTGGTTTTGGAACACTGATATAAAGCCTTACTGCTGCCATCTTGCCCTAGTGCTTTCCATCCAGCCCTACAGCCACCATATTACCCTATAGTTGGCATCTTTCCTTACAGTCACCATGTTGCCCTACTGTTGCCATATTGACCTGCTGCAGTTTTGCTCTGCTGTTGCCATCTTGCCCTACCATTGTCCACCCAGTCCAACTGTCACTATATTTCCCTACTGTTGTCATCATGCCTCACTGCCACCACCTTGCCTTATTTTCATCATTTTTGCCTACTATCTTCATGCCCTACTGTTGCCTTCACCATCTTGCCTTTCTGTCTCCATCTTGCCCTATGTTTTCATCTTGTTCTACTGTGACCATCTTGATCAACATCTGCCATCTTGTCCATGTTGTCTCTCTGCTATACGGTTGTCATCTTCTCCTGCTGCTGCCATTTTGCCATACAACGACCATATTGTCCAACTACTGCCATGGTGCCCTATCGTTCACATTTAGCCCTATTCTTTACTTCTTGCCCTGCCATTGTCAACTTATCATGCTGTTGCCATCTTGTTCTACTGCTGTCCACAACGCCCCATCAGGTTACCCTAATTGCTGCTATTTTGCCTTTCTGCTGTCAACTTGCTCCACTGTATTAATCTTGCCCTACTGTTCTCCTCTTGTTCTCCTGTTGCCATCTTGCCTTTCTGCTGCCAACTGTCATAATTTTGCCCTGCTGTTGCCATCTTCATATTCTGTTCTGCCTACTGCCACCACCTCATCTCACTGTTTCCATCTTGCATTACTGTCATCATCTAGACCTACTATGTTTTTCCCCTACTGCCTTACTGTCACGATTTTGCCCAGTTGATGGCTTGCTTTGCTGTTGCAAGCTTGCCTATTTTTGTAATGCAAAGCTGAGCTTTCCAATATTCTTCTATATCTGGTTCTCCGAGGGGCCCCACAGTATGTGGACTATATAAGAGCCCTTGTTGTCTATGAATGTTGCCATAACTCATAACAGGTATAAAGACCACAAGGTATAAAGTCACTATCCCAACACTGCTTCCAGCTCAGTCAGGCAAGGAGATTGTGGTGGCCAATAGAACTTGGGGTCCCAGAGAGGATTGGACAACCTTGTTTCTACCCCTAAAGACAGAAATATCAACTCATTACTGACTCATTAAAGGCCTTCCAATGTACAACACAGCTCATGGGGTTTTCTGGGAATTGGTTCAGGGAATTTTGAGATGTCCATGTTGAGTGTATCTTGTATCACCCTCCCTTACCAGGTCCTCAGACAGAAGGATCACCCACTTACTGTGTCCACTGCCTTCTGTCTCCAAGTCCTCCCTTCTCTGTGCTACTTTCAAGCCAATTAGTTTCTCTGTTTTACACATCTCCCCTGTATATATACGTCCCTAGCGAATGGACCTAGAGACCTGCTGGTTCCCTCTCACAACTACCCGTCTTAAGGAGTCCCACAGGACTCCTGTCTACTCGCCCCAGTTAAGCTTCTAGTAACATGGAGAGGGAGATATAATGTAGGATGATGCTGTACTTCCCACCGTATCTCTGATCTGCTTGTCCTCAAAAAAAGTCCAGTGCAAAACCAGTAACCCAAAATAATACTGGAGCCATAAATGTAGCGTGCTTGGAGACTAAAAAAAGGCTCCGATTTCCCATGGTACTTTGGGAATCTCAGTAGATCTGAGGTACTTTTGAGGCTCGCTGGAGTTGGGGGAAACATAGACGGAAAGAAAACAGCTTTCTGAAAAATGTCAGCAAAATGAGTATGTAAATTTTATGGCGAGCAATTAAACGCGAGAGGGAAGTTGTACGGAACTGACAGGAGAGGAATAACGCTGCGCTCAGAGACGTTCTAGATGTTTTATTCTTCGATTCTTAAAGTACACGTCTGAGAGTGCTGGCAATTACATGCTATGGAGAGAAGGAATGGAGGGGCGTGGGGGGCGATGGAATGGGGGGATATCTATCAGCTAATGCAAATGTTAATGTACTCTGTACGGAATACTGATTAAAGGCGAAATAACACATCATCGTCCCTGGGTGAGTATAAAAATAGGGAAAATATTTCTATTGGGAAAACTATTTAAAGGGAAACTTCTCCCTTATAGTAACAGAAAAAAATCCATAATGATAGAAAACTGAAATTAAATGTAAAGACCTGCAGGTTTCTGGTTGGGAAGACCCATGTCTGACCAGGACCCACCTGGACCCTTTGGCTGAATCAAATCCAGCCGTAAATACTTGAGCTTGAGTTGCAAACTATACAAATCTGGAGTTTTATGCCCAAAACTGCACTCCCAACTTTCCCTAGATCCATTTTGCTCGTTAGCTAAAGTGAATGCATAAGCAACAAGCCCTGTCTCAATCACGTAAGGAGACGGATTTCTCCCCATCCCGACCCTTTTCTTTCAAATAAATGAACATTCGGCAGCCGTGAGTGCGTACAATGTGCTACACGCCGCTGACAGCTCATTTGTTCCGAAAGAAACACACATTCAGTCAATAACTGTCACCTATCACTCAAAGCTTCCGCTCCGGGGGCTGTCACTGTTAATTGCAATATTGCTCTTATTTGCCTTAATGGGACGTCAATCCCATTCTTCTGAGGGGGGGGGAGATAACAGGGAATAATTTGAATAATCTTGGATTAAAGAGACAGCATTGTTCTGATGAGCAGCAGCCACAAGACTTTATATGGACTGCTGTTAGCTGTCTAATTGACCAGACCAAGTCAAAAGTTTATTGGCCTATGTATGGGGTCAAAACAATAACTGGCTGAAGACTTTCCAGATATCTTTTGGCTGGTTGGGAAAATAAAAACATTAAGATAATAATCAGGACTGTATTTAGGTCCCATGCTGCCCTAGGCACCGGACCTAAACACGCGGAAGTGATGTCACGCGATATGTGCTTGTGACATCACATACCCCCCCTATGGAAATCCGTGGAAGAGGCTGGGCTGTTGTTTCTCCTACTCAATGTAACTGAATGTGTCTCAGTGGGACCTGGATTTTACTATTGAGTGTTGTTCTTAGATCTACCAGGCAGCTGTTATCTTGTGTTAGGGAGCTGCTATCTGGTTACCTTCCCATTGTTCTGTTGATATCACTCCAACTTGCAGTAAAGAGTGACTGAAGTTTATCAGAGCACAAGTCACCAGCTGGGAAACTGACAATATGTCTAGCCCCATGTCAGAATTCAAAATTAAATGATAAATGGATTTCAGTGCAGAATTCTGCTGGAGCAGCACTATTAACTGCCTGTGACATACTATTATCACATATTTATAAAGCACATATTAGGCAGCACAGAACAATAGTTGTGTTCAAATCTTAATTCCATACAACTACTGACCAATGCAGAAGGTAGGGAGGTTTCTACTCGTTAGCGCTCATTATAGTTTCTCTCGTATGCAGATTTCAGTTCAGTACTGTAATTTCCTTTGCTGCCAGAGCAATAAAAAAACATTATGACTTTATATTGCTTTTTCTTGGATGGCTCCCATCTCAGCAAACAGGTTCAAACCTCAAAGTGCATTTTGTGGCGGGATTTAGGGCCTGGGCAAAGGGAAAATTGAATTATTCAAAAGGAGTGCTTTAATTAAACATTTTCCCTTCCTGATCAGCAGAACAAGAAACAGCTCCCTGCTTCATGTGTTAAGCACAGAGATTAGAAAGAGCAGGCAGCACAGAGGCGTGAGGTCTAAGGGTCAGGCCATGCGCTCAGATTAGGGGAGATTAGTCGTCCGGCGATAAATCTCCTCTTCTTCGGGGCGACTAATCTCCCCAAACTGCCTCCTGCCTGCTAGAATGATAATTACCGGCGGGATCGCACTCGGATCGCTTTGTTTTCCGAAGTCGCCTAAAGTTGCCTCATGAGGAAACTTCGGCGACTTCGGAAAACGAAGCACTCCGAGTACCATCCCACCCGCAGTTTAGATTCTAGCCGACGGGAGGCAGTTCAGGAAGATTAGTCGCCGGCCGAATAATCTACCCGAATCTGAGCGTGTACCCTGACCCTAAAGGTGGACAAACCAGGCTAAGGTCCTTTTATTTGATGACATTCCAAAAGAGTGAATCCAAGCATGTATGGCTGGTCCGTCTATCATCAGATACATTACCAATTTTTACCATATATAAAAAGACAAAAGACAGTAGCTAATCTCCATCTTCTTCTGATGGGTTCAGAGTTTCACTAGTTACTACACGGTTACTACACTGCCCTACAGTCCTTCCCTGGACCCAACTGCTTGTCTCTGAATACTCTAAGCGGGGCTGTCTAACTGGTGGCCCATGGACCAAATATGGTCCTTCAAGAACTCCTAGTCTGCTCAGGCTTTACACAGACATTTACATACAATGTGGCCCTTAATATGTGATATGTGACCTTATCTCATACCACCGCACTACATGTAGAAAGCTGGACAACACGCTGTAGATGAGGCTTTCCTGAGGGCCTCCTTAACCTTCACAGCAGGGTTGTCTAACTGGAGGCCCATGGACCAAATATGGTCATCCAAGAACTCCCAGTCTGCTCAGGCTTTCCACAAACATTTACATACAATGTGGCTACTTAATGAGTGGTATGTGAGATTATCTCATACCACCACACTAGAAAGATGGACAACACTGCTGTAGATGAGGATTCCCTGAGGGCCTCCATAACCTTCATTTGATCTATCTTGTTAGCTAAAGGCCACTTTAGTTTTTCTGTTCAAAACTTGGTCAATACATGTTACCTCTTCATGCTTCAGCAGAGCAAATAGTTCTCAGACAATTCCTGAAGGGAACACATCATCAACTAGTTCTCTGGACTGAATCCTTGCCAAACGCATTGTCTACTCTCAGCCAACCAACATAGCTGAATACCAGCGGTATGCACGGGAAATCTGTGCCAGCCCGAGAGATGCCAGGCCCTAGTCTCAGGGTTGGAAATGAACACGCGTTAACTTGCCGTAGAGTTCTGCGTATCATATCCATAGGGAAACCATCGTACTGAATGAAAAAAAAAAATTGAGAATACAGAGAGCCATTGTAATTCTCCTTGGAGAAGGTTATCTACCAGACTTACAAACAGCTGTGGGAATTTTCTGCATGTCTAAACAAATTAAGGGCTGATTAATTGGTTGGAGCAAACACCCCAGGTCGAGCTTCCCACAACCACTTTAAAAAAGGGCATTAAGAGCCTTGGGGGATTTGGGGAGGAGAAAACGATTTGATTAGTATAAGAGGTGATTTTTTTTTTCTTTTGAAATTTCTAGAAGAATAAAGTGTTAGAGAAGAGCAGGAACGTCAGACTATATAAGGCAATGAGCTCAATGTAGTAGTAGGGAGCATTACCTGAAAAGATCAATATGTTGTTTGGCTGAAGTTACATTATTGGAACATATACATCAAGCAAGAGCATCAGGTTTTATCTGGTGGGGTCCAAATAGGAGGCAACACCAGCAACACCATAGATTTGCCACATTATTAACAGGGGCGTATTAGTATTAAGGCACCTGAGGGCCTGTGCCTAGGGCGGCAGGTTTTGATGGGTGGCCCTCAAGTGCGTGGGTTTTGCGGCAAAACTACAGTAAGGGATAACATGCCTATAGTTGCTGTCAGAAGAGACTGTGACTGTGCCATAGAAGTTGCCACTCTTTGGACCAACCAAATGAGTCGACACAGTTACAAATGCAGTAGTTGACTCAGGGGAGTCTTTAGTGTTTGAGGGGCCTGGAGCAAACTACACATTGTAGGGCCTCCAAATTGAATAAGCCCACTTCCTGCACTCTGAAGGTGGCCATCAGTGTCGGACTGGCCCACTGGGATACCACAAAAACTCCCGGTGGGCCCAGGTGACAGTGGTCCCTCATGCTGCTAAACATTTGGCCTATTTCATGGTCATTCCCTATTTCTATGAGAACAAAGAGGCTAAATAGATACAATAGAGTATGGTATGTAAAGAAAAGAGACTAGGAGAATAGAGGTTAAGTGAGGAGAGAAGGAAATGTATTTCTAAGAGTGGGCCCCTGGTCTAAGATTAATTGGTGGGCCCCTGGCCAAGGTTTTTGGGTGGGCACCTGGTGTCCCAGTCCGACACTGGTGGCCATACATGGGCAGATTTAAGCTGCGGATTTGGCCCTACGACAGGCCTCCCAGATTAATATCTTGCCAAAAATAGCCCAGCTCTCCATCGTCAGGTTTGATTTTTCTGTCGGATCGAGGACCACATTGGCTCATTGATGAGGTCCTCACTCCAACTTTTTGTATCATCTTCGAAAACGATAACACGATACTACCCACCCAAGCTGGGCATGTTGGAGGAAAGATTCATTTTTTTGGAGACCTCACCAAACAAGCAAATATTACCTTAAGTTGGTGGGCTGAGTGTAGACATGTGTTTGGCTTAGTGTGTACCCACCAACAGCTCAAGTTTACTCAATGCATTTGTCTGACATTTGCACCAGGTCTAGTAACCCATAGCAACCTATCAGTTACATAGAATTTTCTGGTGACCTCTGTTTAATTGGTCACTCTGGGTTACTCGACCTGGTGCTAGCTTACCCATAAAATGACAACTAATACATACCCAACAAAAAGAAAGTATTGCAGGGTAAACATTGGGAAATATACACCCCCTGGCTATTAAACTCATCACATAAATACCATAATTATGTCTGAAGAACATTCACATATTCAGGATCCTTATAAGGAAAGACAAGTTGAGATATTTAATCAGCCAATTCTGGAAAGAAGCCCTCATTAAAGCGATTAAACGGAAGCAGCCATTGCGCCAAAAGAAGACAGCAGGGCCGGGGGTTTATTATAGTATCTACTCATCATTAAAGCTCTCTCGTTTGGCTCTTTTTTTTTTAATTGAAGTCTCAATTAGCTATTGTTCCTAACTGGGTTATTACACAAATGAATTAAAGGCAGACCAATAAACGCTGGTACTCAGCATGTCTGAAAGAAGGGGGGGTGAGGTAAATGAGCTACTGACAATGACTTGGCTAGAGGTGTATTAGACTTCCATGATCCCAAATCCTCCAAATTGTCATTGAGGAGTCGCCTTATATGCAGTGTGACACAACAGACTTTGAGGTTTGCAATCAAAGCCTTTGCAGCCAATCAACAACTAGCTTCTACTGGTCTAGCATAGTTACAAAAATGAAAGCAGACATCTCATTGGTTGCCGTACATCATTGGACGGTTAAATATTTTATATCCCAGCAACTCATATTTTATTATTACTGCTACTTTGTCTTTAGGAAATGGAAATTACTTTAAAGGATAAGTAAACCTTTAATATAAGTGAATGTAAAATTGATGAGAGGGCTTAAGTTAATATTAAAATGAAAGAATTTTGTTACAACAGCGCCACCTGCTGGTCAGTTTCCCACCAGTCTGACCACCAAGTAGTCAAGGAAGTTGTCAGGAGAGAGAAAGAGGCTGCTCTGATGTTCTTCTGCTTAGGGACATAATTAGAAACCTCTCTCAAATCTTTCCTAAGCAGAAGAACATCAGAGCAGCCTCTTTCTTTCTCCTGACAACTTCCTTGACTACTTGGTGGTCAGACTGGTGGGAAACTGACCAGCAGGTGGCGCTGTTGTAACATAATGAATGTCTATTACAAAAGGCTTAGAATAGTACTCTCATCAATTTTACATTTACTTGTTCTAAAGGTTTACTTATCCTTTAAGCAGCTGGTCCGGTATCACAGAACCTGGGGTGGCACAAGAACCACAGACATATTTTCATACAACTGTCACAACACGCTCTTGTGTAAAAGAGCTACTTAGCCTTGGAACATTAGTCTTCTTTCAACAAATCCAAACATGCACCAATATCTTTGAAATAGCTTTAAGAGGTATTCTCTATTGGCTGACATGGTATGTAAGGGGAATCTATACCTAAATGCAGAAGGGGAAAGCCAGCAGCTGGGGGGAGCAAAGGTTTTTTTTTTTTTTAAATGTTTTTTTAATATCAGTATTCCTGTAACTCAGACTGACATGCTCACGTACTGAACGATCGGACTTCCCTATCTCCTGACCAACCACTAACCTTCAGTTTAAATAAAGTAGTAAAAGAACAGATCAGCCGATGTTCTGCCCCTGACAGCAATCGTACGATTATGTCCGACAAAGCTGGTGACCGTCTCCCTCTGAAAATCGTCAGATCGGCAATACACGCAGAGAAATCTTTTAACCTAACGAACGATCTCCGTGGGACGAAAGATGTCTGGAATTGAGGATTCGTACGATCGGATCTTTGCATCTATGGCCAGCTTAAGCTTCATGCTGCTTTAGGGTAAAGGCCTCACTGAGGCAACTTCGGGCGACTATTGAAAACGCATCGCCGCGTGTGCATTAGCGCAGGCGACTTTTCATTCTAGCCTATGGGGAAAAATGCTGAGGCAGTTCGGGGAGATGTCACTCAACAGACAAGGCGATCAGTCACCAGTCGACAAAATCTCCCCGAATCTCCTCGTGTGGACTAGCCCTTAGGATCCACCAAGTCTCTAAGGGCTGGGACACACTGGGCGATTTGGGGAGATTTAGTCGCCTGGCGACTAATCGCCGCGACTTTCCACGACCAATCTTCCCCGAATGCCTCCCCTCGCTCTGCGCCTGGCTAAAATGAAAAATCGCCTGCGCTAATCACACGTGGTGATTCGTTTTCCGAAGTAGCCCGAAGTTCGGGCGACTAAATCTCCCCAAATCGCCCAGTGTGTCCCAGCCTTTACCCATAAATCAGTCAGTGCTTTGAAGCTTGGCCAGATTAGCAACTGCCTGTTTAGTCATTTCTAGCCCCGGCCTGCTTAGGTAATAAACATCTCTCTCCCCTATGACTGCTCCTTTACTCCAGGCTAATGAGGGACACAAAAGGCGCAGTAGTTTTAGTAACTTGTTGCAAATTGCTGCCCAGCAGGGGGGCTAGTGGATTACAGCAAGGGAGTGTGTATGAGTGGGAAAGGAAGGGGAAGGGGGTCGTGTATCATTAAAGTGCGACTTTCACAACCAAAAACAAAAAAAGAGAGACCAGTCATGGATTCGGGGGAAAATAAAGGGGTGCATAATATGTACTAATTAAGTTTATCGAAATTTGCTTTATATAAAGTAATAGACTCCCTACAGCCTTACATATGCAGACTCCAGTGCAGCAGCAGGCTCCTTATTGGTCCTTCCCCAGTGGAGCTTACAATCTAAGGTGCACTTACACTAGGGGCAGTTTTATCAGAAGCTAATGAACCTGTATGTCGTTGGAGTGTGTGAGACTGCCTGGAGTTCCCACGCAAATTCGTTGCACGTAGTTCCCCGACTGGAATTGAACCCAGGACCCTGGAGCTGCAGGACTCAAATCTAAGCCTCATCGGTGAGTTTCCCTTTAAACAAAATCTCTCAATAAAAGAAGACGTTACAAAGACGATTGTACAAGCAGATATACAATTACATGTGATATTTTGCTGTAGCCTTGGGGGAAGCATTTTTCTGTTGCACCCATGACCCTTCAATCAAGAGGCAATATTCTCTGTATTGTGTTCTATTATTAAGCACTCAGACTGGGGTTAATCCTTCTAACATACAATACCCCCCACTAACGCCCCCCAGAAATACTTATCCCTGCCTGCTCCATTCTGCCCCCTGCCTCTCTCCCTGTGTCTCTGCGCTCCCTTCCCCCTCCTGTATTTTCCCTGCAGTCTCAGCTCAGCAATGACCCCACTAGTAAGGAATTCCCGGAATTTCCTGCTCTGGGCTCCCTGCAAGAGATGCACAGACCTCATTAACCCCACACTTTCCAGTCCTGTCCTTACAGGCCCATCTGAAGAAAACGGCATCTTGACTTCTTATCCAGGGTGGGATAGGGCGATACAGGGCCCCAAAAAGTAGAACCTAAACATCCCTTGTTTGCCCATGACTTCAAATATATAAGCTGGAATTGGTTCAGAATCAGAAAGTTCACATGACATTGGGGTGCCGTAGGAAAGACTGTCTGATGGGAAACGACACACTTATTATTATTAACATTTATTTATATAGCACCTACATATTTCGCAGCGCTGTACTGCATTGTGCAATATATTGGCCTTTATAAATCCATCATACCTCCCAACTGTCCCGTTTTCTGCGGAACAGTCCCAATTTTGACAGCTCAGCCCGTAGTCCCAGGTTTCCTACTGAAATGTCCCGACTTTCCCTTTGATCTCCTGCACTGGCTCAAGAAAAAGAGACAAAGTTTTTAAAAACTTAAAGAAGAAGGAAAGCTACGGAGGCATTTTATTGCCAATAGATTAGTCACAATAGTGCAGGCTAGAATGCTATATTTATTCTGTAGAATGCTTTACCATACCTGAGTAAAAAGCTCTAGAAGCTCTCTCTGTTTGTTTAGAATAGCAGCTGCCATATTAGCTTGGTGTGACATCACTTCCTGCTTGAGTCTCTTCCTGCTCACTTATAGCTCTGGGCTCAGATTACATGAGGGAGGGGAGGAGGGAGGGGGAGAGGAGCAAACTGAGCATGCTCAAGCCCTAGCCCTGGAGGTTTAAGATGAAAACAGGAAGTCTGATACAGAAGCCCATGAGTACACAATAGAAGGAAAGAAATGTGCTGTTTCTTTTGACAGAGGACTCAGAGCACAGAGCAGCCAGCAACTGCACTTAGATGCATTTGTAACAATGTAAGATAAGCAAAGAAACAATTGTAACTATTTAAGATAAGCAGGTCTCTTGGGAGAACGGAGAGTAGCAGCTTAAACGGCAATTCATCTTCATTCACACCTTCTCTCTTAGCAGAGCGATGCATTAGACCAGAGGTCCCCAACCTTTTGTACCCATGAGCCACATTGGAATGCAAAAAGTGTTGGGGAATGGGGAGCAACACAAGCATGAAAAGAGTTACTGGGGTGCCAAATAAGTCCTGTGATTGGCCATTTGATAGCCCCTATGTGGACTTAGCAGTCTACAGGAGACTCTGTTTGACAGTACACCTGTTTTTTTATGCAACCAAAACTTGCCTCCAAGCCAGGAATGCAAGCATAAGCACATGCTTTGAGGCCTCTGGGAACAGCATCCAAGGGGTTGGTGAACAAAATGTTGCTCACGAGCCACTGGTTGGGGATCACTGCATTAGACAATGAAATATGGAAAGCCCCAATGTAACGGTTGGCACCCTGAATCTAGAACCAATGCCAAGCACCCTGGTCTCGGCTCGTGTTTCTGCCTGTAGCAGCCGCCTTTGGCCTTGGTAGGAGCCCTCAGCTACTCAGATGCTGCCAGGTCTTAAAACGAGAGGTGCAAGGTGAAAGGTTCTAAACAAGCTAAGGGGTACAACTGTGAGCAAAGTCTTTTGGGCAGAAGGTCGTGGTACAAGGTGTAAGACAGAATCGTAGTCAGATCAGGCCGGGTCCAGGCAAGCAGAGAATAAGTGTAGTCAGGCAGGCAAGGGCCAAACTGGGAGATCAATCAGAAGGGATTTAGCAGAAGAGGTAGTCGGTATACAGGCAAGGGTCAGGATCCAGAGGTCAGAATAGTCAAAAGCCAGGCAGAGGACACAACAGGAATCAAACAGGTTCAAAACAGATTAGCACAAGCTCAAATAGTACCAGGAACAAACTCCTATAACGGGCAATGCAAAACGGAATGAAGTACCTTTAAATACCCTTTATATTTCACGCCAGCGCATCTGCGTCCATAAAGGGGACAAAACTCGGGCGCGCGCTCCAAGGATCAGTAATCCTCCTTCAGCTTCATTTCTCACATTCGGCCCATTCACTCGGCGGCCATTATTGTGCACGTGTTTCTGCTTTATTCTCTCTCTTGTACTGACACAAGCAAGGCAGGTAAGTGTCATTGTTTACTGGAATAACATGAACTTGGGAGCCCACTAATGAATCTGCTTTTTTGCAGTTTGTTCTTAATGAAACAGTCCCTGCTCAGATTTGGGCTTGGAAAGATATAAGGGGTTCTGGGACCTATTCTTTCCTCGCAGCAGGAAGGTGTAAGCGGGTGAGTAAAGCTTCCATTAGGCTTATAGCACAGCGTGGATTATAAACATGCAAGATGTGAGCTTTAGTCTCCTATAGGTCGAGGCAACGAGACAAGAACAGGAACGACTGAACAGCCATTTTTTTATATTTGGTCTTGTAGATGGTGGGCCGATGAACTCCATACATTGGTTTCACCAGATCAGGGCCAAATCATGGATAGGCAGGTGCTTAGGATGCAGTTTGCTTGCCCTGTCCAGCTTTGGACTAGATACAGGGTCGGCCCCAGTCCTGTTTTGTCCTGAGCTGGTCTGGTGGGACCTGTTTACCAAGATGATTAAGTATCCTGTTGATACGAAATGCATTAGGCTATGCCCTAGTGTTCTCCAATAAATAATTACTTTTTAATTGAAAAGTCTGTCTGGAAGGCTGGTTACTAGAAGTGCCTGCTCAATTTCTACAAACGGTTATCTGCTCCCTCAGCTGAAGGTTCAGGGCGGTGCACCTGGGCTCCTTCCTTAAACTGTTGAGTGTTTTTCACTTTGAGACCTGAGAAGACATTCTTACATCTACCTATCGGTGTTCATGATCCTAATCTGTTTACCAAGATACACCAATACCTGATGCCCCTGATTTTTTTTCCTGCAGGCAGGTGGTGGACCCTACTCCAAGAATACTAAAGGCAGTGTCAGACTAGGACACCAGGGGCCCACCCAAAAACCTTAGACCAGGGCCCCACCAACAAATCTTAGACCAGGGGCCCACTCTCAGTACTATTATTCTTCTTCTCCTCACTCAACCTCTATTCTCCTAGTCTTTATTGTTTACATACTATAATCTATTATTCCATCTATTCAGCCTATTTGTTCTCAAAGAAATAGGCAATGGCCATGAAATAGGCCAAATGTTTAGCAGCACAAGGGCCCGCAGACACCTGTGCCCACCAGGAGTTTTCCTGGTATCCCTGTGGGCCAGTCCAACACTGTCTAAAGACGGCCGATAAAAGCTGCGACAGACCGAGTCGGCAGTGTATTGGCCCATGTGTGGGGCCATACGACAAGCTTCCCCGATCGATTTCTGTCCAAAGTTGGGCAGATCTCAATCGGGCAGGTTAAAAAATGCCTGCATCTATGCCGTTATGAAGTCCCACAATCTGACCACCCATTTCAGATCCATTATGATCCGATCGTTGGTCCCTAGGGCCCACAATCAGATCAGCCCAATATCGCCCACTTCAGTGTGGGCATATCGGGGAGTGATCCGCTCGTTTGGCAATGATCTCTACGTCTATGGCCACCTTTAGGCTCACTTCTGCCACAGGAGCCATCCCTGATGATATCAGTGACTGGGCCTATGAGCCCTTAAAGGATAAGTAAACCTTTAAAATAGGTGAATGTAAAATGGATGAGAGTGTTATTCTAAGCACTTTTGCAATGCACATTTATTTTTTTATTTTTTTTATTCCAAGATATTAAAGGATACATGTACTGTTAATATGAATGAATTTTGTTACAACAGCGCCACCTGCTGGTCAGTTTCCCACCAGTCTGACCACCAAGTAGTCAAGGAAGTTGTCAGGAGAAAGAAAGAGGCTGCTCTGATGTTCTTCTGCTTAGGAATAAAATTAGAAACCTTTCTCACATCTTTCCTAAGCAAAAGAACATCAAAGCAACCTCCTTCTTTCTGCTACAGGTTTGCTGATTATTCAATTCTGATGCTAATTGCACTGGTTTCTGTGCTGCCATGTAGTAATTATGTGTATTAATTACTAATCAGCCTTATATTGTGACATTTCTATTCTATGTGTACTGTATATTGTGAGTTGGTCCCTAAGCTCAGTAAGTGACAGCAGCACAGAGCATGTGCAGTGAATCAGCAGAAAAGAAGATGGGGAGCTACTGGGGCATCTTTGGAGACACAGATCTTTACTGCTAAAGGGCTGTGGTTGCCTTGGGCTGGTACAGAAGCACAAAACATCATGTACAACATTTCTAGCTACTTCTTTAGTTAGGCTTTAATTCTACTTTAAGGCACAAAAAAAAGAACTGACTAGCATATTCCACTTAGGGCAGTACAGTCACAAGAAAGCTGTTATTAATGCTGGAGGAAAGGAGATTACATCATCAGCAATGAGAAGACTTCATAAATAAGCTCACTGCAGAAATGTTGCCTGGTAAAAATTACAAAGGGCCACAATGGATAACTTTGTTCCTTGTATGGGCCAGACCAAGGTCCCTAGAGGTCAAATAACTCATTGAGAAGAAGGCAAGAGACTTCCCCTTCAGGTCTAGCACACAGCAGGGCTCCTTCTCTCTGATCTACTACAGGCAGCACATTTGTATCTAACCCTTCATCCACAGTTAGAAGAAGATCAGAGCAATGAGGAGCAGAAGACAAAAAATAGAAACATAAATAAACGAGTACAAGAAGTTTTCCCCCCTCCCTCTATTTTTGGTTGGTCCGAGGACCTTGTTATATTTCTATGGTCTGTTTATGAGCGACTTTCCTCCGCGTGCGAGGAAGGAAGCAACGTGCTATCGTTCTGTCTGTTTTATGAAGGAATTCCCGGCGGAGGGGAGCATGCAGATGGTGGTCCGATGTCAGGAAAACATAATGGAGAGAACCTTTAAATAGAAAATGCACGTGGGGAAAAATGCTCAGAGGTAGAAATGAAAGAAAGTAGGACTCTTATGTAAGGGGAAAACAGCTTTCTCGTAGGGTCCTGTAAGACTTTGTGCTACTCGCCATATGGAAATGCTTTTGGTTGGCCATGATTCTGCAGTAGAGATTCTTAATAAACAAAAAGGAGGAGGGTACAATTTATCCTTTGCACCACTAAGCAGTGGAGTAACTAGATGTTCCTGGCTGCTCTCTCCACACTGTTTGCTCCTTCACTTCCCCTTTACACAGGGTTGCCACTTGGCCGGTGTTTTGCTGGCCTAGTCGGTAAAACACCTGCCAAGGCCGGGGCCGGTATTACAAATTTACCGGTAAATACCCTACCCCATACCCTTAATAAAACCCTTGGCCCGCCCCTCAAAACTTTCCTTTTCTCCACCTTCTGGCCATCGTGCCGCAATGTGGCTCCACCCCTTTTGCATCACGGCTCACTCATTTTGTTTCCCCCCCACCACCGGTGGAAATTTTATGTAAAGGTGGCGACCCTACCTTCACAACATTACAATTTGCAACCAGTGGCGGAACTACCGGGGGAGCAGGGGGTGCGAGCGGGCCAGGGGCCGCACCCCCTCAGGGCCCCCCGGGCTGCTCGCGCACCACTCAGTTCTGCGGCCGTTTCCGGCCGTACGGAGGGGGCGGGGCCCGGCTGCACATCCCGCGCCAGGACCCGCCCCCCTCTAGTTACACATCTGTTTGCAACCCTTTTATTGTTTTGATAGTCTGGGGTTAAGGCTAAACATTTCAGCAGCTTTGCTATGGAAGTCAAGGAAGCACAGAAAGTCATGATATCAACACAGACCTCTAGGGAAATGGCTGAACAGCTGTGCTGTAAAGCATCACTGCACCGTTGTTTATTGAGAGGCAGGAAGTAGAATGATCACACCAGCAGCAGACAGATATAAGATATATGAGAACGCCGCATTCATTTTCTAGTCTGATACATTTCCCCTTAAATCACTGTGTAACTGCAAGGCTTTCTAGAGAGCTGGCAACCAGTTCATTAATTTTGGGTGATACTGTGTATAACCCCAATAAAGTGGAAGCGCTAGAATGGGCACCGACTCACAGGAACAGCTCATTCCTTCTGCAAGATCTCGTGTTCTGGAGTCAGAAATAAATCTTTACTTGCGCGCTGAATAAAATACTCAGACGCTTTATTTTTTGGAGTTCTCTTATAGATTGAATTATTAAAAGGGTATATATATATATATATATATATATATATATATATATATATATATATATATATATATATATATATATAAAGCCGTGATCAAAACGAGGCTGCACCTAATATTCCCGTTTTGTGAAGTTGCATCAGAAATATTAAATGGGTTGTTCACCTTTGAGTTAACATTTAGGGCAGATTTATCAAGGGTCGAATTTGAAAAACTTCGAAATTCGAATTCAAAAAGACCAACCGAAATTAAGTTGAAGGTTTTTTTTTGGCCGAATAGGTCTGTTTTCGATCTAATAGGTCAGTAGAAATTAGGGATATACCGAATCCATTATTTGGGATTTGGCCGAATCCCTGAATCCTTGGTGAAAGATTTGGCCGAATACCGAACCAAATCGGAATCCTAATTTGCATATGCAAATTAGGGCCAGGAAAGGAAAAAGTGGGAAAAAATCTTCTTTTGTGCCCCTAATTTACATATGCAAATTAGGATTCAGATTCGGTTCGGCCAGGCAGAAGGATTCGGCCGAATCCAAATCCTGCTGAAAAAAGCCGAATCCTGGCCGAATCCCGAACCAAATCCTGGATTCCTTGCATCCCTAATACGAATCAAAGTAATAGCACATTCGATCAAATTCGAATCAAAGTTTTTCCTAAAAAAATACTTTAATTTTTCGAAGTCCACCAATTGACTCCAAATTGGTTCTAGGAGGTCCCCCATAGGCCGAAACAACAATTCAGCAGGCTTTAGATGATGAATGGTTGAAGTCGAATTTTTAAAGAGACAGTGGGGCTCATTTATCAACACTGGGCAAATTTGCCCATGGGCAGTTACCTATAGCAACTAATCAGTGATTAGCTTTTTGAAGCCAGCTGCAAGTAGAATAGTTAATGCATCAATCTGCATCGGTTGCCATGGGTTACTGCCCAAGGGCAAATTTGCCCAGTGTTGATAAAAACGAAATAACTCAAAAACCACAAATAATAAAAAATGAAAACCAATTACAAATTGTCTCAGAATATTACTCTCTACATCATACTAAGGGGCAAATTTATCAGAGGTCGAGGTGAATTTTCCCAGTACATGATAAATTTTGATATTCGAATTTTCGAATTTTTTTCAAAATACAATCAAATTTGGACTATTCCCTAGTCGAAGTACACAATTTTTTAAATTGGAAAATTCACCTCGACCTCTGATAAATTTGCCCCTTAGTATGATGTAGAGAGGGATATTCTGAGACAATTTGCAATTGGTTTTAATTTTTTATTATTTGTGGTTTTTGAGTTATATAGCTTTTTATTCAGCAGCTCTCCAGTTTGCAGTCAGCCATCTGGTTACCAAGGCCCTAGTTACCCTAGCAACCATGCACTGATTTGAAAAAGAGACTGGTATATGAATAGAAGAGGACTGAATAGAAAGATGAGTAATAAAATTTACATATATACAATAACAATATATTTGAAGCTGTATAGAGCATTTGTCTTTCAGATGGGGTCAGTGACCCCCATTTGAAAGCTGGTAAGAGTCAGGCAAATAATTCAAAAACTATAAAAAATAAATAGTGAAGACCAAATGAAAAGTTTCTTAGAATTAGCCATTCTATAACATACTAAAAGTTCACTAAGGGTTAGTTCATGAGGCAACTTGGGGTGATTTCGAAAAACGAATCGCCGTATTTGATTTAGCGCAGGCAACTTTTCATTATAGTAGATGGGAAGACAGTCGGAGGCAGTTCGGGGAGATTGTTGCCCAGAAGAAGAGGTGATTATTCGGCTGGTGACAAAATCTCCCCAAATCTCCTCGTGTGAACTAACCCTTAAAGGTGAACTTAATTGGCTTTTGGCAGAGAGCCCAGAAAAGCCACCAGGTGCAGATAAGATACTTTTGTAACAATTTTGAGATAAGCAAATAAGTAATTGTAACAATATAAGATAATAGGTCCCTTGGGAGAAGTTAGACTCACGGCTTAAAGGGCAATTCACCTTCATTAGCAAAACTGTAATAACTGAAAAAAAACCACAGAAATTTGTTCAAAGTTTCATAATTTGCCAAATTTTGTAAAATGAACATTGTAATTAGGGGGTGTAGCCACAAACATGGGCGTGGTCAAAACATTATGCCATTCTACGCGCGCATCCACTTAGGGATGCACCGAATCCACTATTTTGGATTCGGCTGAACCCCCAAATCCTTCACGAAAGATTCGACCGAATACCAAACCGAATCCGAATCCTAATTTGCATATGAAAATTAGGGGTGTGAAGGTGAAAACATTTTTTACTTCCTTGTTTTGTCATTTCCCCCAGCCCCTCTGGCATTTGCCAGAACCCACAGATTGCCAGTCCGGGCCTGGGTAGTGGACATGGGGCATTCGCACTCACAGGCACTAGGACCCTGCAGCCTTGGGGAACTGGAGGACGAAATTCGGTCCTGACAATAGCTCCCGAGCATTCTGGATAACAGGTTCCATACCTGTACTTGGTTTGGGTAACTTAGTACAAAACATCTCTAATATTAGCTATGAACTGCCATGGGTGCCATACTCCAAACACATACGTAGTATTACAGGTATGGGACCTGTTATCCCAAAACGCTCGGGACCTGGGGTTTTCCTTAATTTGGATCTTCATACCTTAAATCTTCTAGAAAATCATATAAACATTAAATAAACCCAAAAGGCTGGTTTTGCTTCCAATAAGGATTAATTATATCTTAGTTGGGATCAAGTACAAGTTACTGTTTTATTATTACACAGAAAAAGGAAATCATTTTTCAAAATTTGGATTATTTGGATAAAATGGAGTCTATAGAAGACAGCCTTTCCTTAATTCGGAGCTTTCTTGATAACGGGTTTCCGAATAACGGATCCCCTACCTGTACTACAGGTATCATATACCAATAAGTGGTAATATTACCATCACATCAAATACTATGGGTACCATATACCTAAAGATATTCAGTATTTTCATTGCAAATACTACTGGATTTAATAGTCTAATCTAATACTAATCTAATAATCTAATACTACCGCTCAGAATAATACTATAGACCTAGGGATGCACCGAATCCAGGATTCGGTTCGGGATTCGGCCAGGATTCGTCCTTTTTCAGCACGAAACAAGGAAGTAAAAAAAGTTGTCCCCTTCCCACCCCTAATTTGCATATGCGGATTCGGTTTCAGTATTCGGCCGAATCTTTCTTGAAGGATTTGGGGGTTTGGCCGAATCTAAAATACTAGATTCGGTGCATCCCTATATAGACCTAAGGCATACTGTATCTAATATTACTACTCAGAGCATTACAAGTACAGGTATTGGACCTGTTATCCAGAATGGTCAGGACCTGGGATTTTCCATATAATGGATCTTTCCGTAATTAAGTCTACTAGAAAATCATGTAAACATTAAATAAACCCAATAGGCTGGTTTTGCCTCCAATAAGAATTAATTATATTCCCACCCCTAATTTGCATATGCGGATTCGGTTCGGTATTCGGCCGAATCTTTTGTGAAGGATTTGGGGGTTTGGCTGAATCTAAATACTAGATTCGGTGCATCCCTATATAGACGTAAGGCATACTGTATCTAATATTACTACACAGAGCATTACAAGTACAGGTATGGGACCTGTTATCCAGAATGGTCAGGACCTGGGATTTTCCATATGATGGATCTTTCCGCAATTAAGTCTACTAGAAAATCATAGAAACATGAAATAAACCCAATAGGCTGGTTTTGCCTCCAATAAGAATTAATTATATCTCAGTTGGGATCAAGTACAAGCGACTGTTTTATTATTACACAGAAAAAGGAAATCATTTTTAAACATTTGGATTATTTGGATAAAATGGAGTCTATGGGTGCCTAAAACATGTGTAATATTACCAATGAAAATGCTACAGATCCCATAGTCTTAGCTTTTTATCACAGAGGTTCTGGTATCACTTGATGTGTTTTTTTTTTTTGTGCGGAGGAAAAATGCAGATATATTTCATAAAGGAATACAGAACAGAGCGTGTTCATATTTAATAAATTATCACTCTTTTGGGATCCCTATACTTTAATGTGAATTCTGGTCTCTAATTCCCCAACCTCATTTATAGCAGTAGGTGGACCATGACAGTTATGGGTGTGTGAGAGGCAGCTTCCCTATTAAAGCTTAAAAAATTCTTCTGCAACCTAGAGAAATTCATTGCTGGCTGCAAGTTTCCCCTTTGTTTTTGTAAAAACGAGTTTAAAGTCTTTGCCGGGGACCTACATTACATCAAAGAGAATTGGACCCGTCTGGATACTGCTAAGTGATGAATGTATGGTTTCACAGGACCATAAGGAATCAGAGAAACCAGAGTAATTCTGCTTTTTTCTATCCAGTGCACCGATTATCTTTTAAACCATAATATCCACAGGCAAAGAACCCCGTTAAAATAATGATGTCATAGAATGAAAAGTCTATGAAATGGACTAAAGTCTGTAAAAAACGCTTGGAGGTTCACAGATGCCTTCTTATTGATACACAATTATACCTATCATACACAATAGCCAAGAGTAACTAGTAAAGTTGAGTCCTGCCGCGGGTCAGGTACCTGCGGTTACCCGAGGGATACCCACAAAAACCTGCGGTAACCTACAGGTTGTGGGTAGACGTTCCGGGTGTAGGTATAGACGCGGGACTGTGGGTCAGGCCACGGGTCTTCTCAATAGTGATTTTTACTCCTTTTTTTCTGATTACGCCTACTTCTGATGATGCTACTTCCGGTTTACTCCTTTTTTTCTGATCACGCCTACTTCCCATGATGTCACTTCCAGTTTACAATGACAGCACTTCCTGATTCTTGATAGTCAGAGGGTTGCGGGTCCGGGTTGTGGATAAGGTACTTGCAGGTCGGGTAATGGGTCCAATCAGGTAAGAATGCGGGTTGCGGGTCTAAGCTGCGGATTGCAGGTTGCGGGTACGGGTTCCAAAAAATGGACCCGCGCAGGACTCTATTGTAAAGTATATCCCAAAATCCATGAATATCCTTGTAAAAAATTCTATATCATGGACAGCCCCATCAAGAATTGCTTTTCTTTAAAATGCCTTTATTGAAACATGAGCTCTGATATTAATTCAACTTAAAACAGGCAAATGGAACATATTTTGTGCAGCAAAAGGGACCAAAATGTATGAAAACATCAGATTAGAAGGACATTTCTTAAACCTTTTTTTCCCCAACACATCATCGACATCAATATCCAGGCCTTTGGACTGTTGCAATCACAATTACAATCAAGGTTAAGGGTGTGTATAAATAGCACTCTTATATAAGAATGGGATGTTGTCTTGCAAAAGTTACAACCAGAACAATATAAATGCTAAATAAAGCCTTTCCTATTCTTAAAGGAGAACTAAAGCCTAAAAATGTACATGGCTAGAAATTCTGTGTTATATACTGAACTTACTGCACCAGCCCAGAGGTTTAGTATCTCTATAACAGTAATGATTAGTAAAAAGAGAAAAAAAGGCTTTGTTCCAGCCTGTAAAATTGTTAAGATTGGCATTGTTGGTCCTGTTAGGCCAACGTTTGTGGGTCAGTGGCACTGCACATGCTCAGTGTGATCTGAGCTGCTGTTGAGAATCTAAGCTTAGGGATTGTTGGAAATGATCAAACTGAAAATGAGGTTTGCCTGTCACTGAAACTGAGGCTACAAGGTTAATTATTAAACTATGCTGCATGATTTATGAGCTACCTTGCCGTGTGAAGCTCAATTATTACAAATTAGAATTGTATTGTGACTTTTATATTATACATTTATATTATGCATGAGATATTCAGATATATGCAGAATAGATACTGATACACATTTCTATAGTATTACAGTTAAAATACAAAAAAATATGAGTTGTCTGTAAATATTACCTCAGCTGAGGTGTATCCTCCTAATAAATTTAAGGGAAAACTACAGACTCTGAACAATGTAGGTCTCTATAAAAAACATATTGCATAAAACAGCTCATGTGTAAAACCCTGCTTCATGTAAATAAACCATTTTCATAATAATATTATTTTTTAGTAGTATGTGCCATTGTGTAATCATTAATAGAAAATTGCCATTTTAAAAAAGAAGGGCCTCCCCCTGAGATCGTAGGATTCACGGTGCACACAAACAAACCAAACAAACCATACTGTTAAGTCACATGAGCCAATCAACAGACAGAGTTCTGTCTTTTGCCTCCACAAGTCTTCCTGTTACAGTTAGAGATGGGTTGCCTCCTTTTGAGTGGTGGAAATCCAGGCAGGAGGGCGGGGCGGTGATGTAATGGGGCGGGTCAGTGATTCAATGAGGGCGTGCCACAACATCAGGGGTGGGGCTATGATGTGGCGATTATCCAATAACCACGTCAATTCTGCAATTCTGCCGGGCAGGCAGTTTTGACCCTGGCAGTCCTTTAAAAAACCGGACAGGTGGAAATCCTAAGTTAGAGTTGTAGTATTTCTGGTCAGGTGATCTCTTCCTGTTACAGTTAGAGCTGCAGTATTTCTGGTCAGATGATCTCTTCCTGTTACAGTTAGAGTTGCAATATTTCTGGTCAGGTGATCTCTTCCTGTTACAGTTAGAGCTGCAATATTTCTGGTCAGGTGATCTCTTCCTGTTACAGTTAGAGCTGCAGTATTTCTGGTCAGGTGATCTCTTCCTGTTACAGTTAGAGTTGCAGTATTTCTGGTCAGGTGATCTCTGAGGCAGCACACAGGCCATCACAAAATGGTGAGTCAAGGCAAGAGATGTAAAAGGACAATATTTACTTGAATATATAGATAAATATATATTCCAGTTTGGTAAGATTCTTTAATATGCCTCTTAATTTGATGTAAACTATCTGTTGCTTAAGTATTCATTTTGGGGGTATAGTTTTCCTTTAATTGCATATTTGTTAAGATCCTAAATTAATGCTGGTCCACAGCAAGGCGAAAGGCAATGGAATTAGTCTAGTGTTTTTCAGTTTCTCCAATCCCCTGCTATTTGATAATGGTCTTCAAAAAAAGTGGGGATGTATCTTAGGTAGGGATGCACCGAATCCAGGATTCGGTTCGGGATTCGGCCAGGATTCGTTCTTTTTCAGTAGGATTCGGATTCAGCTGAATCCTTCTGCCTGTCCGTAATGAATCTGAATCCCTAATTTGCATATGCAAATTAGGGGCGGGAAGTGAAATCCCATGACTTTTTGTCACAAAAACAAGGAAGTATAAAATGTTTTCCCCTTCCCGCCACTAATTTGCACATGCAAATTAGGATTTGGATTCGGTTCGGTATTCGGCCAAATCTTTTGCGAAGGATTCGGGGGGTTTGGCTGAATCCAAAATAGTGGATTCGGTGCATCCCTAATCTTAGGTGGGAATACAAGAACCAATCACATATGCTCTTGTGAGGGCTGCATGGATGGAGAATGTGTGTAAGGTTGCCGGGTTGTAGGTAATTAGGGATGCACCGAATCCACTTTTTTGGATTCGGCCGAACCCCGAATCCTTCACGAAGGATTCGGCCGAATACCGAACCGAATCCGAACCCTAATTTGCATATGCAAATTAGGGGTGGGAAGGGGAAAACATTTTTTACTTCCTTGTTTTCTAACAAAAAGTCACGCAATTTTCCTCCCTGCCCCTAATTTGCATATGAAAATTAGGATTTGGATTCGGTTCGGCCGGGCAGAAGGATTCGGCCGAATCCGAATCCTGCTGAAAAAGGCAGAATCCTGGCCGAATCCCGAACCGAATCCTGGATTCGGTGCATCCCTATAGGTAATGTCATTGGGGATGGTGCGGTGACATCAAGAGGAAGGGAAATTGGGGCAGAGGTAGGTCAGTGCCAAGAGCAGGAATTGAATGCTTATAAGAGGTTATAGAGGTTAGATAATGCTTATAAGAGCTTGTGCTTATAAGGGCAGCAGAGGAAGTTAAGGAAGAGAGATTCATAGCGTATTTACGCCCAGTTGGGTGACAACCATCAGCGTATGAGTGGCCACACACAATATGGCTGAAGCACTGAGCTCACACACAAACAAGGGGGACACATACATGCTAGGTTACATCAGCCAATAAAAAGACAGAGCTGAGTCTTAAGGTGGCAATAGATGTTACAAGTATGAGGTCGCAGGGAAGATCATTTGTTTTCAATACTGACTGTTAGAGCTCAATTGTAATATATATATATATATATATAAACAATATAATTTAACCCGTATCTGATGATTCAGCACTAACAGTGGCCGATGTTTGGCACCCGATTAAAATTTTCTGGCCAGCCCAATCGAAGAGCCGTCCGGAAATCCAAGTCTTCTGCCCATATAAGTTTGGCTCATCTTCCAACAGAAATCGTTAAAAACGTATTCTGTATGATATTATTGGCGCGTGTATGGCCACTTTTATACTGCTACACTTCTTCCTGTTACAGTTAGAGCTGCATTACTTCCTGTCAGGTGATCAGTGAGTGACACACAAAACATCACAAAATGGTGGCTCAAGGGAAGATTTGTAGAAAGGAGATGTTTACTAATATGTATACTAATATGTATATGAACATTGTTCAGACTGTGTAGTTTTGCTTAATGATGATGCCATTAATGATGTAAAAATATTAAGAATGTCAGTGCCTTCACTTCCTTTTTGACAGGAAGTCCACATCCCAGACAATTAAAGAATAACAGAATAATATTTCCGCCATATTACTTTCACCATTTTCAAGAGAAATAACCCAAAAGTTGGAGGAAAAAAATGTTAGGGCAACAATGTGCCCCTGTGAATCTCATTGAGCGGTTTAGAACATTTTAATGGAATTACACGGATAATGCCCTGTAGGTAACGATTCAGCCTCAAAACCCTCAGCATTTGGCACTTAATTATCCTGGAAAGGTTTTGTTCCTGTCTCTTAAACACTTACTCCTATTGGGCTGCCCTGGAAAAATACAAATAAACCAGTTTAGAGGCCTCTCTCGCTTTATCTTTTGTCGGTTGCTATGGAAACTGTTTAACTAATAGAATGGACTCTAGAATTTAAAATAAAGAAAAAAAGTTTCCCCCCCTCCTGGTATCAGTCTTGTTCTTTTGCTGACTGTGTCCTTCTGTCTGCCCCCCACCTTGGCATCTTTATCACCCTTTCTCTTTTTTTTTCTCTGCTTCTGTTTTGATTTCCATTTCGTTTATATAATCTCCCTGTTTCCAAGGCAACAATGACAGGACATTGCTCTTCAAACTAGACCTTAAAAAAGGGAAAAATAGAAATTTCTCCTATTTTGTTATTTTCTTTCCTTATCTGCCATTGAGAGAAAATACAGAGGATTAATGGCGCTGGGTGGGATGAAAGAAAAGAGACATTTGGTGAGAGAGAGATAGGGTTGTCTTCAGTGGTGGCTGGGTCTGGAACAAGACAGATTTCCTTGGGCTCATTATTTCTGTAAAATACGACCTGACAACCAAAAGCTTTTCAGCTGTTAGTAAACTACAAATCCCAACACTCCTCAGTCCCTATACATACCATTCTCAGAGGCTGCTGTTCTCAGAGCTACAGGCTCTGTGTCAACCTACTATACCTGGCTGCTATCCCATTTACTCCGTTATTTCCTGAGTCTATTACTCATCTCCACTTCTATGAAAGGAACTATCTCTCCCTACTATACCTGCAATCCCACAGTCACACTCCCTTCCCAGAGACTATTATCCACTGTTACTATAGGCACCATCTCTCCCTACTATACCTGCTATCCCACAGTCACACTCCCTTCCCAGATAGAGATGGCGCGAACTGTTCGCCGGCGAACTTGTTCACGCGAACATCGGGTGTTCGCGCTCGCCGGAAGTTCGCGAACGTCGCGCGACGTTCGCCATTTTGGGTTCGCCATTGTTGGTGCTTTTTTTTGCCCTCTCACCCCAGACCAGCAGGTACATGGCAGCCAATCAGGAAGCTCTCCCCTGGACCACTCCCCTTCCCTATAAAAACCGAAGCCCTGCAGCGTTTTTTTCACTCTGCCTGTGTGTGCTGAAGAGATAGTGTAGGGAGAGAGCTGCTGCCTGTTAGTGATTTCAGGGACAGTTGAAAGTTTGCTGGCTAGTAATCGTTTTGATACTGCTCTGTTATTGGAGGGACAGAAGTCTGCAGGGGTTTGAGGGACATTTAAGCTTAGGTAGCTTTGCTGGCTAGTAATCTACCTTCTACTGCAGTGCTCTGTATGTAGCTGCAGTGGGCAGCTGTCCTGCTTCTGATCTCATCTGCTGACTGCTGCAATAACAGTAGAGATGGCGCGAACTGTTCGCCGGCGAACTTGTTCGCGCGAACATCGGGTGTTCGCGCTCGCCGGAAGTTCGCGAACATCGCGCGACGTTCGCCATTTTGGGTTCGCCATTGTTGGCGCTTTTTTTTGCCCTCTCACCCCAGACCAGCAGGTACATGGCAGCCAATCAGGAAGCTCTCCCCTGGACCACTCCCCTTCCCTATAAAAACCGAAGCCCTGCAGCGTTTTTTTCACTCTGCCTGTGTGTGCTGAAGAGATAGTGTAGGGAGAGAGCTGCTGCCTGTTAGTGATTTCAGGGACAGTTGAAAGTTTGCTGGCTAGTAATCGTTTTGATACTGCTCTGTTATTGGAGGGACAGAAGTCTGCAGGGGTTTGAGGGACATTTAAGCTTAGGTAGCTTTGCTGGCTAGTAATCTACCTTCTACTGCAGTGCTCTGTATGTAGCTGCAGTGGGCAGCTGTCCTGCTTCTGATCTCATCTGCTGACTGCTGCAATAACAGTAGTCCTTGTAAGGACTGCTTTTATTTATTTTTTTGTTGTTTTACTACTACTACTACTACTACTATAAGAGCCCAGTGCTATTAGTCTAGCAGTGTTGGGGAGTGGGACTGGTGTGCTAATCTGCTGCTCCTAGTAGTTCAGCAGCACCAACTTTAATTTTTTTTTTTTTAATATTCATTTTTTTTTTATTTTACTTTTTTTTATTTTACTACCGCTGTAGTAGTGTATAAGTTGACCTTTTAGGCATTATTTGCCCTGTAGGCATTTTTTGCCCAGTGTGTTATTCAACCAACTGCCATCTAGCATCACTAACAGCTCTCCCCCTACACTATCTCTTCCAAGCACACACAGGCAGATTTTTCAGATACATTTTTGCCCTTGATCCCCCTCTGGCATGCCACTGTCCAGGTCGTTGCACCCTTTAAACAACTTTAAAATCATTTTTCTGGCCAGAAATGTCTTTTTTAGATGTTAAAGTTCGCCTTCCCATTGAAGTCTATGGGGTTCGCGAACCGTTCGCGAACCGCTCGCATTTTTGCGCAAGTTCGCGAATATGTTCGCGAACTTTTTTTCCGACGTTCGCTACATCCCTAAATAACAGTAGTCCTTGTAAGGACTGCTTTTATTTATTTTTTTGTTGTTTTACTACTACTACTACTACTACTACTACTACTATAAGAGCCCAGTGCTATTAGTCTAGCAGTGTTGGGGAGTGGGACTGGTGTGCTAATCTGCTGCTCCTAGTAGTTCAGCAGCACCAACTGTAATTTTTTTTTTTTAATATTCATTTTTTTTTTATTTTACTTTTTTTTATTTTACTACCGCTGTAGTAGTGTATAAGTTGACCTTTTAGGCATTATTTGCCCTGTAGGCATTTTTTGCCCAGTGTGTTATTCAACCAACAGCCATCTAGCTGTGTGACCTTGTTCACATTCTGTCTAAATATCCATAATATTACCGTCTCCAGAAAAAACACCGGAGTGACTTTTTTCAAGCAGCCATAATAAATTTTACGTAATCCGTATCCATCGCTGTAGTAGTGTATAAGTTGACCTTTTAGGCATTATTTGCCCTGTAGGCATTTTTTGCCCAGTGTGTTATTCAACCAACAGCCATCTAGCTGTGTGACCTTGTTCACATTCTGTCTAAATATCCATAATATTACCGTCTCCAGAAAAAACACCGGAGTGACTTTTTTCAAGCAGCCATAATAAATTTTACGTAATCCGTATCCATCGCTGTAGTAGTGTATAAGTTGACCTTTTAGGCATTATTTGCCCTGTAGGCATTTTTTGCCCAGTGTGTTATTCAACCAACAGCCATCTAGCTGTGTGACCTTGTTCACATTCTGTCTAAATATCCATAATATTACCGTCTCCAGAAAAAACACCGGAGTGACTTTTTTCAAGCAGCCATAATAAATTTTACGTAATCCGTATCCATCGCTGTAGTAGTGTATAAGTTGACCTTTTAGGCATTATTTGCCCTGTAGGCATTTTTTGCCCAGTGTGTTATTCAACCAACAGCCATCTAGCTGTGTGACCTTGTTCACATTCTGTCTAAATATCCATAATATTACCGTCTCCAGAAAAAACACCGGAGTGACTTTTTTCAAGCAGCCATAATAAATTTTACGTAATCCGTATCCATCGCTGTAGTAGTGTATACGTTGATCTTGTGGGCATTATTTGCACAGTGTTTTCTTCAAACCGCCATCTTGCTGTGTGAGCTTGTTCACATTTTGTCTAAATATTGATAATATTATCGTCTCTAGAAAAACCACTTGAGTTACTTTTTTTCAAGCAGCATTCTTATATTTTACGTAATCCGTATCCACCGCTGTGTATACGTTGACCTTGTAGGCATTATTTGCACAGTGTTTTCTTCAAACCGCCATCTAGCTGTGTGAGCTTGTTCACATTTTGTCTAAATATTGATAATATTATCGTCTCTAGAAAAACCACTTGAGTTACTTTTTTTCAAGCAGCATTCTTATATTTTACGTAATCCGTATCCACCGCTGTGTATACGTTGACCTTGTAGGCATTATTTGCACAGTGTTTTCTTCAAACCGCCATCTAGCTGTGTGAGCTTGTTCACATTTTGTCTAAATATTGATAATATTATCGTCTCTAGAAAAACCACTTGAGTTACTTTTTTTCAAGCAGCATTCTTATATTTTACGTAATCCGTATCCACCGCTGTGTATACGTTGACCTTGTAGGCATTATTTGCACAGTGTTTTCTTCAAACCGCCATCTAGCTGTGTGAGCTTGTTCACATTTTGTCTAAATATTGATAATATTATCGTCTCTAGAAAAACCACTTGAGTTACTTTTTTTCAAGCAGCATTCTTATATTTTACGTAATCCGTATCCACCGCTGTGTATACGTTGACCTTGTAGGCATTATTTGCACAGTGTTTTCTTCAAACCGCCATCTAGCTGTGTGAGCTTGTTCACATTTTGTCTAAATATTGATAATATTATCGTCTCTAGAAAAACCACTTGAGTTACTTTTTTTCAAGCAGCATTCTTATATTTTACGTAATCCGTATCCACCGCTGTGTATACGTTGACCTTGTAGGCATTATTTGCACAGTGTTTTCTTCAAACCGCCATCTAGCTGTGTGTATTATCGTTTCCAGAAAAACCAACTGAGTTTTTGTTGTTGTTGTTTTTTTAAAAATAATGCCAGGCAAAGGCAGGCCGCCACGCAGAGGCCGTGCTAGGGGCCGTGCTGCTATGCAATCCTGTGGCCCTAGCAAATTGCCCAGTTTTAAAAAGCCAATGACCCTGAACTCCCAAAATGCTGAAGAGGTAGTTGACTGGCTTACACAGCACACCCCATCCTCTACCGTTTCTAACTTTACCACAACATCCTCCTCATCCTCCACTGCTATGGCCACCCCACGTAACACTTCCTCCACCACCGGTGCCCCTTCTTCACTGGAGTCAGAGGAGTTATTTTCCCATGAGTTTCTTGAACTGAGTAATGCGCAACCATTATTGGCAGAAGAAGATGAAGGAGATGAGGACGTTACACCAGATTTAATTCTGGCAGAGAACACGACAGAGATGGACATAATGATGAGTGATGAGGAGGAGGTCCCCGCTGCTGCTTCCTTCTGTGATGTGTCAGAAGAAATTGATGCATCTGAGGAGAATGATGATGAGGAGATTGATGTTTTGTGGGTGCCTAGTAGAAGAGAGCAAGAGGAGGGTAGTTCAGATGGAGAGACGGAGAGTCAGAGAGGCAGTAGGAGAATAAGACTTAGAAGAAGCAGGGAGGACAGCCCGCAGGGATCAGTAGGGCAACAACATGTATCGGCACCTGTGTTCAGCCAGCCAACGCACCCGCCATTGCCGCCAATGCCGCCAACTTCTACTGTTACCGCCAGATCGCACACTTCCAAAAAGTCAGCAGTGTGGGATTTTTTTAATGTGTGTGCCTCTGACAAAAGCATTGTAATTTGCAATGAGTGCAGTCAGAAACTGAGCCTTGGTAAGCCCAACAGCCACATAGGTACAACTTCTATGCGAAGGCACATGAGCGGCAAGCACAAAGCACTTTGGGAGCAACACCTCAAAGGCAACAGGCAAACTAAAAGCCACACTCCTTCTGGTCCAGCATCTTACTGCTCTACCTCTGCTCTCCTTGACCCATCTGAACCACCCTCCACTCCGCCTTCCACCTTGACCACCTGTTCCCATTCCCAGTCATCTGCCACCAGCCAAGTTTCTGTGAAGGCCATGTTTGAGCGTAAGAAGCCAATGTCTGACTGTCACCCCCTTGCCCGGCGTCTGACAGCTGGCTTGTCTGCACTCTTAGCCCGCCAGCTTTTACCATACCAGCTGGTGGACTCTGAGGCCTTCCGCAAATTTGTAGCAATTGGGACACCGCAGTGGAAGGTACCCAGCCGCAATTTTTTTTCTAAAAAGGGAATACCACACCTGTACCAACATGTGCAGAGCCAAGTTACCGCATCTCTGTCACTTAGTGTTGGGCCAAAGGTCCATATGACTACTGACGCATGATCCTCCAAGCATGGTCAGGGCAGGTATGTCACCTACACTGCCCACTGGGTGAACTTGGTAATGGCTGGGAATGGGAAGCAGGGAATGGGTAGCTCAACAACAACAACAACAGTGGAGTTGGTGTCACCGCCACGGATTGCACGCGGTTCTGCCACCACCTCTACTCCTCCATCGCTCTCTACCTCGTCTTCTTCCTCTTCTTCTTCTTACTCTGCTGCTGGGTCCTCCTTCTCCTCCTCCACACCTGTGCACCCCCAGCTCCCCCTAGGCTATTCGACGTGCCAGGTACGCCGTTGTCACGCTGTCTTGGGGATGACGTGCCTGGAAAGCAAAAACCATACCGGATCTGTACTCCTGTCATCTCTGCAGTCACAGGCCGATCGGTGGCTGACCCCACACCAACTGCAGATCGGAAAAGTGGTGTGTGACAATGGAAGCAATCTGTTGGCAGGGTTGAGACTGGGAAATTTAACACATGTGCCCTGCATGGCACATGTGTTAAATTTAATAGTCCAACGTTTTGTCTCCAAGTACCCAGGATTCCAGGACGTTCTCACCCAGTCCAGAAAGGTGTCGGCCCATTTCAGACGTTCCTACACAGCCATGGCACGCCTTGCTGACATTCAGCAGCGCTACAACATGCCAGTCAGGCGTTTGATTTCTGACAGCCAGACTCGCTGGAATTCAACGCTCCTTATGTTGGAACGTCTGCTGCAACAACAAAGGGCCGTCAACGAGTACCTTTTTGAACTGGGTGGTAGGACTGGATCTGCAGAGCTGGGGATTTTTTTCCCCCGTTACTGGGTGCTTATGCGCGATGCCTGCAGGCTCATGCGACCTTTTGAAGAGGTGACAAATATGGTCAGTCGCACCGAAGGCACCATCAGCGACCTAATACCCTTCGCTTTCTTCCTGGAGCGTGCCATGCGACGAGTGACAGATGAGGCTGTAGACCAGCGTGACGAGGAGCTGGAAGCGCACGATTTATGGTCGGAATCACCAGAACGAACCCAGGCACCTGCTGCAACGCAGGGAGAGGTGCCAGAAGTGGAGTCAGAGGAGGAAGGTGGCTTTGTGGAGGAGGAGGAGGAGGACCAACAGGAGCAGGCTTCCCAGGGGGCTAGTGGTGACCTTTTGGGGACCCCTGGTCTTGTACGTGGCTGGGGGGAGGAGACCGTGGATGATGCAGTCCTTGATAATGAGGAAGCGGAGATGGATAGCTCTGCATCCAACCTTGTGAGAATGGGGTCTTTCATGCTGTCATGCCTGTTGAAGGACCCCCGTATCAAGAGGCTTAAGGAGAAGGACCTGTACTGGGTCGCAACGCTACTAGACCCTCGGTACAAGCATAAAGTGGCAGAAATGTTACCAACATACAACAAGTCCGAAAAGATGCGGCATTTACAAACCAGCCTGCAAAACATGTTGTACAATGCTTTTAAGGGTGATGTCACTTCAGGAACTCATCAACATTCCAGGGGCAGAGGTGCCAGTAATCCTGCCACGAGCACACCTGCAAGGACAAAGCCCTTTGGCCGGTCTGTAACATCAGACATGCAAATGTTTTTCTGTCCAAGGCAGCGCCACAACCCTTCTGGATCCACCCTCAAAGAACGCCTCGACTGGCAGGTAGCGGACTACCTGGCATTAACTGCAGATATCGACACTCTGAGGAGCGATGAACCCCTGGACTACTGGGTGCGCAGGCTTGATCTGTGGCCAGAGCTGTCACAATTTGCCATGAACCTCTTGTCTTGCCCAGCCTCAAGTGTGCTCTCAGAAAGGACCTTCAGTGCAGCAGGAGGGATTGTAACTGAGAAGAGAACTCGCCTAGGTCACAAAAGTGTCGATTACCTGACCTTTATTAAAATGAATGAGGGGTGGATCTCGGAGGGTTACTGCACGCCGGAAGACTTGTTCTGACTTCTATGCAGCTGTCCTTCTCTTCAAGCCTCATGACTCCACACACAGCTGTCCTTTAGCGTCCTCCTCCCTCCGCCACCGTTACAAACTAGGGTGCAAACCCTACTGGTTTAATTTTTTCTGGCCTCTGTGCTTCAGTGGCTGCAACCAAAAAAACTGGGCAAACAATGTCTACAAGGTCAACGTATGGCGAAAAATGACTATTTTCAGCATTTATATGGCATATTTTTTCTGGCAACTGTGCTTCAGTGGCTGCGTCCAAAAAAATGCATATTTTCTGCATTTATATGGCATAATTTTTCTGGCCTCTGTGCTTCAGTGGCTGCAACCAAAAAAATGCATATTTTCTGCATTTATATGGCATAATTTTTCTGGCCTCTGTGCTTCAGTGGCTGCAACCAAAAAAATGCATATTTTCTGCATTTATATGGCATAATTTTTCTGGCCTCTGTGCTTCAGTGGCTGCAACCAAAAAAATGCATATTTTGTCCATTTATATGGCATAATTTTTCTAGCCTCTGTGCTTCAGTGGCTGCAACCAAAAAAATGCATATTTTCTCCATTTATATGGCATAATTTTTCTAGCCTCTGTGCTTCAGTGGCTGCAACCAAAAAAATGCATATTTTCTCCATTTATATGGCATAATTTTTCTGGCCTCTGTGCTTCAGTGGCTGCAACCAAAAAAATTTATATTTTCAGCATTTATATGGCATAATTTTTCTGTCAACTGTGCTTCAGTGGCTGCGACCAAAAAAATGCATATTTTCTGCATTTATATGGCATAATTTTTCTGGCCTCTGTGTTTCAGTGGCTGCAACCAAAAAAATTTATATTTTCAGCATTTATATGGCATAATTTTTCTGGCAACTGTGCTTCAGTGGCTGCGACCAAAAAAATGACTATTTTCAGCATTTATATGGCATATTTTTTCTGGCCTCTGTGCTTCAGTGGCTGCGGCCAAAAAAACTGGGCAAACAATGCCTACAAGGTCAACGACGTTGACCTTGTAGGCATTGTTTGCCCAGTTTTTTTGGCCGCAGCCAATGAAGCACAGAGGCCAGAAAAAATATGCCACATAAATGCTGAAAATAGTCATTTTTTGCCATACGTTGACTCAACGTATATGGCAAAAAATGACTATTTTCAGCATTTATATGGCATATTTTTTCTGGCAACTGTGCTTCAGTGGCTGCAACCAAAAAAACTGGGCAAACAATGTCTACAAGGTCAACGTATGGCGAAAAATTACTATTTTCAGCATTTATATGGCATATTTTTTCTGGCAACTGTGCTTCAGTGGCTGCGTCCAAAAAAACTGGGCAAACAATGTCTACAAGGTCAACGTATGGCGAAAAATTACTATTTTCAGCATTTATATGGCATATTTTTTCTGGCAACTGTGCTTCAGTGGCTGCGTCCAAAAAAACTGGGCAAACAATGCCTACAAGGTCAATGTATGGCAGTTGTTTAAAGAGAACAGTAGATTACTAGCCAGCAAAGCTACCTAAGCTAAAATGTCCCTCAAATCCCTGCAGACTTCTGTCCCTCCAATACAGAGCAGTATCAAGCAGATTACTAGCCAGCAAACTTACTATCATCTGTCCCTGAAATCACTAACAGCTCTCCCCCTACACTATCTCTTCCAAGCACACACAGGCAGATTTTTCAGATAAATTTTTGCCCTTGATCCCCCTCTGGCATGCCACTGTCCAGGTCGTTGCACCCTTTAAACAACTTTAAAATCATTTTTCTGGCCAGAATGTCTTTTTTAGATGTTAAAGTTCGCCTTCCCATTGAAGTCTATGGGGTTCGCGAACCGTTCGCGAACCGCTCGCATTTTTGCGCAAGTTCGCGAATATGTTCGCGAACTTTTTTTCCGACGTTCGCTACATCCCTATTCCCAGAGACTATTATCCCACTGTTACTATAGGCACCATCTCTCCCTACTATACCTGCTATCCCACAGTCACACTCCCTTACCAGAGACTATTATCCCACTGTTACTATAGGCACCATCTCTCCCTACTATACCTGCTATCCCAAAGTCACACTCTCTTCCTAGAGACTATTATCCACTGTTACTATAGGTACCATCTCTCCCTACTATACCTGCTATCCTACAGTCACACTCCCTTCCCAGAGACTATTATCCCACTATTACTATAGGCACCGTCTCTCCCTACTATACCTGCTATCCCACAGTCACACTCCCTTCCCAGAGACTATTATCCACTGTTACTATAGGCACCATCTCTCCCTACTATACCTGCAATCCCACAGTCACACTCCCCTCCCAGAGACTATTATCCACTGTTACTATAGACACCATCTCTCTCTACTATACCTGCTATCCCACAGTCACACTCCCTTCCCAGAGACTATTATCCACTGTTACTATAGGCACCATCTCTCCCTACTATACCTACTATCCCACAGTCACACTCCCTTCCCAGAGACTATTATCCCCACTGTTACTATAGACACCATCTCTCCCTACTATACCTGCTATCCCACAGTCACACTCCCTTCCCAGAGACTATTATCCCACTGTTACTATAGGCACCATCTCTCCCTACTATACCTGCTATCCCACAAGTACAGCCCCTTGCTGTTCCTCTACTGTTTGTAGAGCTAAGTGTAGTTTGCAGTCCTTAGCAGCTGAGGGGCCACCATATTGTTGGGGTCTGCTTCATACCTCCCAACATAAAAAAAAAAACGAATAGAGGGACAAAGGGACAAAAAATAGTGCCAAAAAATTGTTTTGGTCATGCTCATTTTATGGACACACTCCCTAATTACCATGTGTCCAGACTCATTATACAAAATTTGGTAGGTTATGAAAGTTTGAACACATTTCTAGGAGTTTAAGTGCAATGTTTTATGTGTTATAATAACAGTTTTGCTAATGAAAGTGAATTGCCCTTTAAGCTGTGCGTATCAGTTCTCCAAAGAGACTTGCTTATCTTAAATAGTTACAATTTTTTTTTTGCTTATATTAAATTGTTACAAAAGTAACAATTGGCTGTTTTGGGCTCTCTGCCAAAAAGCCTCTACCTGCATGCAGTAAAAATAAATAAATAAATGAATTTGCCATCCCGATCCCCAAAACTGACCTTTTTAGGTGCATAGTGCAGCACAGCTCCTCTTATATATGCCTTTGCTTTAGAACTGCTCTGCTTTTGAAGATATGCAGATAGCGTAAGATTACGAATAAAGTAATCAGAAATGGAAACAGTGTTTTGGTTTTTTTTTATTAGAAAAACAGCTTTTCCCATACATTTTATTTTTCCGGCGACTAGATTCATGGTTCTGTTGCCATGGAAACATGAACATTTCTACTGGCCTCCAACATGTGCACACGCACACTCCAACGGTTCAACGGTTAAAGAGCAATAGGGTAAACCCACTTATCCGCATTTAAAAGCTTTCTAAATCAATCGGAGGCTTCAAGCCTCTGTTGGAGGCCATTACAGAGTGAGAGGTCTCTCTCTAACTCCGAGTTGGCCTGCAGAGCCAAGGGAGGCAACAAACTGCTTATTAACATGTCAATTAGTTGTTGGCGTGACGCTGGCGTGCGTTTATAATGACCTGAAGAGAGTAACATGTCATGTCTAAAAATCTCCTCTCCGTCTCTCTCTGTCTTTCTCTCTCTCTCTCTCTCTGTGCGGCACAGAAGGAAACAAAACAATTTCATAAACAACAGAGAATATGGAATAGTAATAAGTATTTTCCCCTCAGTCAATTCACAGAAGAAATGAACAATTTCTGGTAAGTGCTGTATGAATAAGGGATAATAGAGAAATTGCAAACAACGAAATCAAGAAATGAGGGAAACGTTTCCACACAGACATATCTCATTTCTAATCTAATATGAAGCGCCACATTACCTCATGAACTGTTCAAGTCCTGTGGGAGGAAGTGACATCACAGGTCTGTTGGTACAGTCGGCCATTTTGGTTTGACCACAGTAAGAAGCAAAACAATCTCATAACAAGAAAATATAAAGTAATGATGAGTTATTTTCTTCCCTCTAAATCAGTTGAAGAAAAGAAATATTTCTGGCAAGCACTGTATTAATTAAGGATGGTAAAGAAACTGCAGAACAAGCGTGCGGAGAATCGATGAAATTAAACATTTTCACACTCTATTCTCTTAGGTCTAATCCAATGCGAACAGCCAAATCACCTCACGAACAGTTCTAGTTCCGTGGGAGGAAGTGACATCATCATTATAACAAGACGCAGGCTTATTTGCGCAGCCATTTTGGTTTGAACGTGTTTTTTTCTACAGAACAAGAAAAATATCAAAATCAGTTAAAGTTCAATGTAAGGAAAAGACATCACCCAGAGATGCCAAGCCAGTGCTTTTGTATTTTGGGTGCTTTGCCTAATCCTTCGTGTTTCTGAGTTCATTTTCAGTCTTGGGGGCAGATTTACTAAAGGGTGCAGTGGCTAACGGCAGGGCCAGAGCTAGGGGTAGGTAGAGTAGGCACATGCCTAGGGTGGCAAATCTAGGGGGGCACCAGGCACGTATCTGCTCCGTTGCATACCCCATGTCCGGTCCCGTCTCTCCCCGACAGCGGCTGGTATTTTTTATGCAAATGCGCTTCTGCGCATGCGCGCACCCCATTTCACACATGCGCAGTTTCACGCATGCGTGCTTGAGAGCAGTTTCGCGCATGCGCAATTAAGAGCACACTTAGCCGGCGCCGTGCCTGGCCAGGTTGGCCCGGCTCTGAACGCTAGCGACTTTTCGCAGGAGTGTTCTGCAGAAAACTCGCCCATTGGTAGGCGGCTCTCATTTAAAAGGGGTAGCTCACCTAGAGCTAAATTGCATTTTCCCATTCTTACCAACTTTTCAATTAATCTTTATTTTTAAAAATGTTTTTTTAGAGTTCTGCCTCTTTCCAGCTTGCAGTCTAAAATACTACATGTATGGGATGTATTATCCAGAATGCTCGGGACCTGGGGTTTTCAGGATAATGGATCTTTCCATAATTTGGATTTTCATACATAAAGTCAACTAGAAAATCATGTAAACATTAAATAAACCTAATTGGCTGCTTTTGCTTCCAATAAGGATTAGGGATGCACCAGGATTCAGGCTTTTTCAGCAGGATTCAGATTCAGCTGAATCATAATTTGTATATGCAAATTAGGGGTGGGGAGGGAAATTGCATGACTTTTTGTCACAAAACAAGGAAGTAAAAAATGTTTTCCCCTTCCCAACCCCAATTTGCATATGCAAATTAGGATTCGATTCGGTATTCAGCCGAATCGTGAAGGATTCCGGGGTTCAGCCGAATCCAAAATAGTTGATTCGGTGCATCCCTAATAAGGATTAATTTTTAGTTGGGATCAAGTACAAGCTAATGTTTTATTATTACAATTTTTTTTTTTAATTGTGGATTATTTGGATAAAATGAAGTCTATAGGAGACTGCCTTTCTGTAATTCGAAGCTTTCTGGGTAATGCGTTTCCGGATAACGGATCCCATACCTGGTTGTTCAGGGTCACTGGACCCACTCCAAAAAACTATTAATAAAGCAATTTTATTTTTGTTACCTTTATTATCTTTCTTTTTTTTTATTAAATCCAGGGTAAACTGGACCATTGCAACTAGATAGCTGCTTAAATTCCAAATGGAAGGGGCAGTTAAACAAAAAGATAAATAACTCAAAAAACATAAAAATGAAGACTTATTATAAATAGTCCCAGAATGTTGCTGTCCACGTTGTACTGAGTTAATTTAAAGGAGAACTACCCCTATACAACCAAGAGAAAAAAGTTTCCATCCACTCCTGTGTATTAATTTCAATTTACATAATAATGGAATGGTTTGTATGCAGAATAACTCATACCTCCCCATACTGTACTGTATATACACACTCAGGTGAGTAGCTTAACCAGACACAGTTAATTTGGGTCCCAGAGATTTCTATATTTTCACATGAAGTTAAATCATTAAATCAAATTGGAATGTACTGCACATTTTTTAATCATTTCCTGATAGAACCCCCATCAATATTTTCAAGATAAGAGTGAAAACATTATGAAGTATGGATGCCTTCTAAGCCTCGTCTCTGCCAGACCTGCCTCTCTCTCTGCCTGGGAGCAGGGAGGTTATGAAAATGAGCGCTGTGCCCATGAGACACTAATTATCTACTAAGTGTGAAAGCCAGAGTGATTAATTAAGAGATAATAACGAGAGAGGGAGGGCAGGAGAGGGGATAACGCCTTGCTTTGATGATAAAACCCGTAGGTAAGCTAGGCAATTAGGGGAATCTTTATCTTGTGTTAGCTATAATCCACAAGTTATCTGCATCCCAGATATTTTAGCAAAGGAGTCAGGAGTTCGTTCAAACAGAGACCGGCGGAATGAAAAACAACCAAAAAAAAAAATGACAGCCTCTTTTTTACCCTCTGTATTGGTCAGTATTTCTAGGTGATTGTATGATTGATGTTTATACCCTTCTGCAGAATATGTTGGCACTTTATATATTTGTTGTTATTATTAATAATACAACTAAAATATTCATCTTTTTTCATGTTTTATTTTGCTGTACAGTGCTTTGCCCTCAAGGATAGGGTTACCACCCTCCCCCGATGAACTCCGGGGGGAGGCGGGGCTGTGACACAGTGGGGGCGGGACAGTGATGTAATGAGGTAGGGCTGTGATGTCATGGGGCAAGGCTATGACATGGGGATTGGCTGATCGCTGCATCAATTCCAGGAAATCTTGCCCGAACGGCCCTTTAAAAATCCGGCCTGTCCGGGTCAAAACCGGACAGGTGGCAACCCTACTCAAGGAGTGCTACACAAATAAAAATATACATACATTAATCTATAACCACACTGTAATTTACTTTAACTCCACCCACTGTTTTGTAATCCCACCCCTTTCTGGTAAATGTCTGTCATAGGCAGGGTCAAATTGCTACTTTCGGTTGTGCCCTTCTCTCTTCATGCCCAACCCCTGCTCCTCCCCTGCCATGCTCCATCATGCCCCAGCTTTGCACCCACCACACCTCTGCTCCATGACAATGGGCTCTCTTGGAACCTTGGGCCCCAGGCACTGCCCATATAGGCATAATGGCAACCTGCCACTGAATTCCAGTGGGGTAACTATCAAGGGAGCAGACCCCATGACATGTGGGAGGCTCATGGCATGAAGGGGCCCAGTAGAGACTGGAGACCAGCAAATGGGTACTTAGTGAGGCTCATGCATACAGGATCACAGAGGACACTCCTTAGCATGAGCACTGGTTGAGGAGGGCCCAAATCTATTTTACTGATGCATCGGGGTACCTGCTGTTTTCTCTTTAGATAAAAGTTTTAGTGGTTGTCAAGGAACAATTGAGTTTTAATGACACCTTCTTCTTGACTGTAGTGAACTAATACCATTAATTACCTTTAATGCCTTGCATGTGATTGACCACTATACAGAGACAGAATGTTCTGCGTACATAGTAAGCTATTACCCCAAACTGTTTTGTCTTAGGGTAGAACTACACAAGCTCCTTCAACTCGATTCCAGCGGATCCCACGTGGTGCGCCAAAACGCAGGCATCAATGAACGCTGCGACACCATCCGACATTGCTATTGCTTACCTTATTTTCCATTGCATCCGACTTGGCACCTGCGCCGGAATCACGCTGAAGACGCTTGTGTAGTTCTACCCTAAAACGGTATGGAAAACAGCATGGAATTTCCCACCCGTGTGTGTGTGTGTATATATATATATATATATATATATATATATATATATATATACAGAAAAGGAATTACTTATGAACACAATGAGCTATACGCTTACTTTACTGCTGTCCATTAAGATGGAAATCAATTAATTAAATGTGGGCAGATATAAAATATGAAACCTCCTGTTCTATCAGCCCTGGAGGAAAGTGCAGGCCATATATCAGGATGCTAGTAAAGTGCTGTCACTTTAAATAGAAAATGTAAGAGATGAGACAAGCCAAATATTAGATCAGAACCTTGCTCAGCAGAAATGATAAGAATGGGCTCATTTCCAGGACCATAAAAATGCATAGAAGTAAAAAAAAAAAACTGGGCAGCGATTCTCTATATCACTCAAATATATAGAGGGATGGAAGAAAATGCTTTGTGACTACAAGGTACAAAGTTTCTCTGCAGATAGCAGCACAGCATAGGATTCTGGGACCTTACAGTCAGGCTGAGCCACAAACCCGAATGTCTGTGGAATATAAAATATATAAAGATATAAAACCTGGTGCACAGTCCTTTGTTTCTGATCCCCAATACCACCCTGTCTGTCCACCTATAGTACTCAGCCCCTACAGGAGCAGCTATGAATTGTCACTTTTATTATTACAGTTGCAGGGTGAAATGTTGAAAATGAAAATATTTCAGGTCACTGGGCTGTAAAACAGAGCAGATACACATATTCCCCCCAGTGAATACAGTGCTGCCAACATTTGGCATCAGTGGTGTAATTTCTGGGGGTGCAGGGAGTGAGTTGCACCTGTGACTGTTCTCCCTTCGGTCCCACAGGGGACGTACTGGCTTTAAAGGTATTTGTGAAGTCAGCTTCTGGGAAGGTCTTGTGCAAATCCTGCACCTAGGCGCAAGCAACTAAAGTTACACTTCTGTTTGGCATCACTATATAATCACTATATAAGGGAACCGCAATGGGTGGGGCATGCACACCACCCAAGTGTCCCATTTATCGTGGGACAGTCCCGATTTTGACAGCTCAAACCGCAGTCTCGGGGTTGCTACTGAAATGCCCCCACTTTCTCTTTGATCTCTTGCACTGAACAGCCAGAAAAAGAAACAACGTTTCTAACTTCACTGGCTTTTGGCAGAGAGCCCAGAATAGACACATATACTTTTGTAACAATTTAAGATGAACAATCAGTCTCCTACTGTGCTTCTGGCAGGGACTGTTAGGACACGCCCACCCCTCATTTGAAACTCAGACAGGGATCAGTTAACATCTATAGGGAGCTCAAATAAAGGGGCTATTTTTAAAGATAATGTTAATTTTTAGCACCACATAAAATCCACAGAAATGTGTTTCATATTAGACAATATGGCCTGCTTGCACACCCTGGCCTTCGGAAGTAGAAGCCTGATGCCCGGTGTTGGAGGGATCGGCACCCTCCCCAGGAGTCAATTGCACAAATACACTGGCACTTCAGGGCTTGACAAAGGGGTATAGCCCCGAAACGTTGCTTTTTCTGCAAATAAATACACAAGGGGACCTCCCTGCTTGAACTTGCCGTGAGTGCCAGTGTATTTGTGCAATTCAAACTTTCATAACCTGCCAAAATGTGTAAAATGGACATGGTAATTAGGGTGTGTGGTCATGGCCAAACTTTTTGCAAGCGGAGTGTGGCAAATCTTTTTGTTCTTCTTTCTATTTCCAAAAATGTTGGGAGGTATGATGCGGCATATGTAGGTGTTCCCCCTCCCATCCCCTAATCTGCATGTCATTCAGACAACACAACAGGGGGCACCCGTGGACACAGGCTGCAAAAGACCCCTGCGTTTAGCACCTGGCCAATGGCAGGAGGTAAGGACAGAAGCTGCTTTGCCCCCATATTTTTTTTTTAATCTGGTTCAAGGTGCAGAGTGCAGCCAGACTCTACACATGTAAATAAATACCTAAAGGTGGCCATACACGGGCCGATAAAAGCTGCCGACAGACCGTGTCGGCAGCTTAGTGGCCCGTGTATGGGGGCCCCCGACGGGCTTCCCCGATCGAGATCTGGCCGAAAGTCGGCCAGATCTCGATCGGATGGGTTTAAAAACCCCGTCGGATCGCGGCCGCATCTGTTCGTTGATGCGGTCCCGCGATCCGATGCCCATTTGTGAATGCTAGGATCCGATCGTTGGGCCCTAGGGCCCACGATCGGATCTGCCCGATATTGCCCACCTCAAGGTGGGAATATTGGAGGGAGATCCGCTCGTTTGGCGACATCGCCAAACGAGCGGATCTATCCATGTATGGCCACCTTAAAACTAATCAGCCACACAGAATGTGCATTAAGTACATGACCATTTTAGTACAGATTAGCCAAGAATATGTTCTGTTCAGCCCAGGGACACACAGGTGGCTATTGTTGACCACTCTCTTCTATTTTGCAGTGCCCAGGTATTTAAGCTGCATGCTTTGATGCTCCTGCACGCAGTCTTCGGCACTAACGACGACGAGAACCAATTTTGAAATCACTTTACTTTGTGCAGCATGGCCTCTGGGGCCTCAATGCATTATTAGTTACCCCTGGGCAGTGAAAGGGTTACCGTGTAAGTGACACCTTTTAAATTAATTTTGTGGCGCACGTAAATCAAAACAGACAGGCCGCAGGGCCCTCTAGGATCTGCACTTCCAGGACTGATAATGGAATTTAATGATGTGGAGCCAAATTCTTTTCCGCACTAATTTAACACCCCCCCAGCGCAAACTCTTCCCCCCCCTCCACATAGCTATGGCAATAAGGCAGACAGCCATAGAAAGAAAAAGAGATTATATTAACATTAATTATGCTCCATATCACTAGAATTTCCAAGGTATTTGAATTTCAGAACACAGTGAAGGACTATGGGTAATAAAAATCCTTACCGCATAATCATACAACGTAAAGTGCTCCCACCGGAGCAAGGGATTCTGGTTCATGTTCAGCCATTACCACATAATCGCACAGGCCTTTTCCCCGCTGCAGGCAAGGAGGATTCTGGGTAATTCCATGACTGACCACTTAACCACAAAGGAGAATATATAGATTATATATATATTATAGCAGAACTCTCACTGCAGTCGTTGGAATCTGGGCAACGAGCAATGAGTAGACATTTCTGGGTAATAATGTCGCTCGGTTGACACCAGGGCTTTAATAAACACGAACATCCCTAAAAAAAACTCCCAGCATGCCTACATTGTATATTAAAGTATGTTAGGAGAGGTAGTCCATGAACATCTGGGAACCCAAGACTAAGGCACAGGGAATTACACTGTCACCATTTCTAAATGCTGGTGGTAATATTTAAAAACCAAAACGTGCTCCATATTGAATCATATCCTTATACAGAGCCGGACTGCGAGTGCCACCAGGGCTTCCACATCAGGGGGCTGCACCCCCTCCACAGGGCCCCCCTCTGCTATCCCCAAGGGGCCCCCACCCAAAAGCGAGGGAGGGAAATCACATGACTTTTTGTCTCAAAACTAGGAAGTAAAAAATGTTTTCCCCTTCCCACTCCTAATTTGCATTTGCAAATTAGGATTCGAATTTGATTCGGTATTCGCCCTAATCTTTCGCGAAGGATTCGGGGGGTTCGCAGAATCCAAAATAGTGAATTCGGTGCATCCCTAGTTATTAATAGGGAAAAATCTTAATATATAGGAAGGCCTGTATTTTTTTTCAAAAAAGATGGCAACCCTAGTGTCCAGGAGGCTTAAACCAGGTGTATCCCTAAAAATTCTGAGATTTTAGATGTCTTTTTCTACTAGAAAGTACAGTACAAGCACATTTTTCGACCAACTATTTATATCACAGCATTAAGGCAGCCCCGGGCCTTGACAGCGTGGTGTCAACTAAACCTGGTGTGTAAGAACAAGTGTGTCATTTCCACATTGCACGTAGTCACAAGATCAACACTGTATAAACATGGACGCCGAGCGAAAGCGACTTCACCCCCCCCGCACTTATCCAACAGCGAAGTGGCATTTGCTGAGCCAAATATCATTTTAATGAGCTGACAGTCGGCAGGAGAGAGAACTAAAGGGATTTAGCAATCTGAGGGCTGCTCGGATATAAACAGGAGTTGTGTTTGTCTATACAAAACGTACTTGTGCGTTCCACACTCCCAGCTGGAATGCCAGTTTCTGGGTGACGCGTCAATACAAGATCACCGTTTTCAATCTAAAGGAGGCACAAGGCATAATATTTAGCATTACTGAGAAGAGTCGGACAATGAAGAGCTGTCGACTTTTTACTGAAAGGGATCCTGTCATCAGAAAACGTGTTTTTCAAAACACATCAGTTAATAGTGCTGCTCCAGCAGAATTCTGAAATCCATTTCTCAAAAGAGCAAACAGATTTTTTTATATTCAATTTTGAAATCTGACATGGGGCTAGACATATTGTCAATTTCCCAGCTGCCCCTGGTCATGTGACTTGTGCCAGCACTTTAGGAGAGAAATGCTTTGTGGCAGGCTACTGTTTTTCCTTCTCAATGTAACTGCATGTGTCTCAGTGGGACATGGGTTTTTAATATTAAGTGTTGTTCTTAGATCTACCAGGCAGCTGTTATCTTGTGTTAGGGAGCTGCTATCTGGTTACCTTCCCATTGTTCTGTTGTTAGGCTGCTGGGGGGGAAGGGAGGGGTGATATCACTCCAACTTGCAGTACAGCAGTAAAGAGTGATTGAAGTTTATCAGAGCACAAGTCACATGACTTGGGGCAGCTGGGAAATTGACAATATGTCTAGCCCCATGTCAGATTTCAAAATTGAATATAAAAAAATCTGTTCGCTCTTTTGAGAAATGGATTTCAGTGCAGAATTCTGCTGGAGCAGCACTATTCACTGATTCATTTTGAAAAAATGTTTTTTTCCCATGACAGTATCCCTTGAAGGATTTGGGGGAGATGCGTTACATGCCAGCGCATTGCCGAAAATTTCCAGGATTTGGGATCACGTGCATGTGAAGAAGCTGAAGAAACCGCTCTGCTGACTTCACTGAAATAGTCTGCATATACGCACATTGGATTTTTGCCTGCGAAAATCATCAAAAATCAGCGTAATGCATGTAAGTGACGGGAGACCAGCGCAAAATATGGTAAATTCCAATAAAATAGGGGACGTTGACAGCTCTGACAATGGGCATTTGGTTGTCATCTGACTGTTAAATAATAATCTTACTTCTGATATAGAGACTAGGGGGCAGATTCACTAACCGGCGAAAAGTCACCAGCGACCAGGCGAGAATCTGCTCAGACAACGCTAATTCACTAAATTGCGGAGTTTCGTTGTGGGCGCCCAATGCTGGAGACTTTTCACTATCGTTACTTCGGCAATTCAAAGCGAACATGCATTAGCGTGCATTTCTGCCTAGCGCAAATGTGCTAGAGGTCTTGCGCTCAGGTTAATTTGCATATGGCGGGAAATTTAAAGTTGAATGAACGTCTTTATGTTATGTTGCAGCAAATACTTTACATTTCCACTGTTAATTACACAAGTCCAGGGAACCTTAATAAAGACAATAGAGTTGTTATAATGCCCTACACATGAGCCCACTGTATAGTTAATGTTCCATATGTATTTATGGGGGAAATCGGTTACCCAAAATTTTTTTTGCAGGCTATCACTCTGAAAAAAGGAAAAGACGCCAGCGTTTTTTGAACTTTGATGCTTTTTCCACTAAAGAATATGATGTAAGTGACAGAAGATTGAGGAAGATCTATTCGCTCCATTGCACTTTGAATGGGCTGAGCTGGTGAAGGCAAGTCTTATGAAAGAGGTAACGCTCAGTAAAATCCGCATCTTAGAGAATTTGCGGAGTAATGTCCATTCGCCAGAGCGAATTGTTGGCTGGCGATAGAGTGCTAATGGGCGCGGATGAGCACTAGCACCTACCTCTTTCGCTAGCGAATTGGCGCCTGTGCCCATTAGTAAATCGGCAATATCTCCGCGGACGGTAACGCTGTCGAATTGCCGCCAGCGTTTGTCACTTCGCTGTTTAGTAAATCTGCCCCTAGGTCTCAGCTGAGCAAACAACATGGCGGCACCCAGTAATGTGAATGCAGATATTATGAGACATCACTGGGCACCACTCAGGCAAACTTCGGAGAACAAAGCACTCCGAGTGCCATCGCGCAGGCAAATTTAGATTCTAGCCTGCGGAAACGGCAGTTCGGGGAGATTAGTCACCTAAGAAGAGGCGATTTGTTGTTAATATCCCCAAATCTCACAAGTATAAAGAGAAATTATAGTGCAGTGTATATAGAGCACTACCAGCACCCCTTGTGAGTGAGAAGGGGATTATGTCCTTACTCATATACTGTTACTGAGGACCACCATCAGACATCATTGGGCCCCATACTACACAGTTAGCTGGGCCAAACCTTCAGGGGTCCCAGTTCTTAAAGGAGAAGGAAAGGTTAAAACTAAGTAAGCCTTATCAGAAAGGTCCATCTAAATATACCAGTAAACCCCCAAAGTAATGTTGCTCTGAGTCCCCTGTCAAAAGAAACACTGCATTTCTTTCCTTCTATTGTGTACTCATGGGCTTCTGTATCAGACTTCCTGTTTTCAGCTTAAACCTCATTGCCCTGGGCAAGAGCATGCTCAGTTTGCTCCTCTCCCCTCCCCCTCCCTTCTCTACTGTAATCTGAGCCCAGAGCAGGGAGAGACTCAGGCAGGAAGTGATGTCACACCACGTTAATACTGCAGCTCCTATTCTAAACAAACAGAGAGTTTCTAGAGCTTTTTACTCAGGTATGGTAAAACATTCTACAGAATAAATATAGCATTCTAGCTTGCACTATTGCAGCTAATCTATTGGCAATAAAATGCCTCCATAGCTTTCCTTCTCCTTTAATCCATTGCCTGCCTGGTCAACCTGGTCATTAGAACCTGCTAACTAAATAGAATGTGTACGATTGGGATCGGGACCTTAGATTGTAAGCTCCACTGAGGCAGGGACTGATGGTTATGATGAATAATCTCTGTAATTCCGTGTGAAATATGTCTGCGCTATATAAATAAAGGTTAATAAATAATAACTGCATCTTGATTTATGATCAAAACACGGCGTGCACCATAGCCCCTAGGCGAGTTGCCCTGCACGCAATCCACGTGTGGCCAACGTGCTACAACTTAAGAATTAAAAATGAATATTTTTCTTTTATAGAGAGCCGCCCTTTGAGATCCTTAGAATAAAAGTGGCTCATTACCCCGAGGATGGATTGTGCAAAGCCCGAGCGGCGACACGCTGAGCTTCTTTTTCAGCCGCCTCATCTGAACGATTCAGCTATTGATATATAAAATACATAAAAATAAATGCATTTATCTGTTGGCTTTGGCTAACAAAGACAATAATGGGCCACCCTGCCAGGCGCGGGAGCTCAGAAGGAGTCGGCAAACTGTGCCATTTACACTTACTCATCTCCTGAAAATGATTTTCTTTCCAACTATGGCTAATAGAGGGGCCACTGGGGTCTGCTCCTCCGCCTCCTTACTGCTGAGTGGTGCGGGCTGGTGGGGGAGGCCACATTAACCCTTCTTCTGCTAGTCCCTAGCCCAAAACTACACTCTGCCCATTGTTATACAAAAAAAGCAATAATGAATAATCAGAATCGGTGAAAGCGGGTCACATTTTCCAGTTTTCCTACTTGGGGCACAAAGGAAATTTTCTGTAAGTTCCTAAAACGTCAACCCTAATTGGTGGGCTTCCAAAACGTGAGGTCTCTATGGTGGCTTGTTAGGAGTTTCACACTACAAGTTAAGGAAGACGGAGAAGGAAGTCCTACATGTCTGCTAATGGCAATGCATTTGCTTTCAGGGATGGAGCCCTGCTGTGAGAAAAGTCTGACACTTTTATGGGCGTCCTACATCTCCATTCCTAAGAATGTCTTCTGTGGGCACCACTACACCCCCATTCCTTTAGGTGCTTTTTGTGGGCACCACTACATCCCCATTCCTATAGTTGCTTTCTATTTGCACCACTACATTCCCATTCCTATAGGTGCTTTCTACGGGCACCACTACACCCCCATTCCTTTAGGTGCTTTTTGTGGGCACCACTACATCCCCATTCCTATAGTTGCTTTCTATTTGCACCACTACATCCCCATTCCTTTAGGTGCCTTTTGTGGGCACCACTACACCCCCATTCCTATAGGTGCTTTCTATTTGCACCACTACATTCCCATTCCTATAGGTGCTTTCTAGAGGTACCACTACTTCTCCATTTGTAGGAAAGTGTTCAATAGTCACCACTACATTCCCAGGATGTCCTCTATAGGCACCACTACTTCCCCAGTCCTAGAGGCATCTTTTATAGACACCATTACATACCCACTCCTAAAGGTGCCTTCTATAGACACCACTATTTATCCATTCCTAGGTATGTTTTTTATGGTCACCACTACATCTCCAGTCGTACATGTGCCTTCAATTGGCATCACTACATCTTCAGTTCTATATCTCCAGCTCTAGAGGAGCTACAGGATAGAACAATGGCATATACAGTATTTCTACTCTCCTTAAAGGGCACCTGTTGGGCAAAAATATTATCCCCAACCAAAGGTGCTGGCTAATAGAGTCCGCACTCTGGTTGAGGGTAAAAGTGTTTTTTCTTCAAAAAATGCCCCCCGCCAGCGTTATGCCATGTGCACCAGGAGGAAGCTACCAGTATGAGCAGCCATGTTGGGGCACACACATGCATATAATGAGTGAGTGCTGCAACTTTATCATTATGCGCGTGAGGGCAGGAGAGCATTCTCACATGCGATCTGACTGAGATCGGTTGCAATTAAAAAAAAATACTGTTACCCCCAGCCTTAACATTTTTGCCCAACAGGTGCCATTTAAAGGGCTGAAGCTGCAAATCTATTGACTAATGCAGCTGTTCATCAAATAATAAAGTTAACATTTTAGAGAGTCACTGAAAAAAAGCAAAGTTTAAACTAAGCAGAGATGTGCCAATTTGTCTTTGAATTAGTGTGAGACAATCACTAGAATCCCCAACCGCAGTGGATCCTGGGAGTTGGCAGGGAATTCTGGTTCTATTATGGCTGTAAGATAAGATCTTTAGTGGAATGGGAAAAACAATAAGCGGAGCAAACAGAAGCAAGGCAGTGTAAGTCACCTGTAGTGCCTACAAATGGGAGAAAACACGTTGCATTATTCAAAGGTATATAAACACTTTTAACAAGTAATTATGAGGGGCCTGATTTTGAGATTTGAGGAACCAGCAAGACATTTTCATTCTAAAAGGGCAACTTATCTCCCCAGCAAACTCCCCAACGTCCATTTGTTGTTATTTCCCTCTCCCTAATAAAGCAAATCTCCATATAGATCCTCATGGAGTTGTATAGGCTCTCCAGCAAGCAGCAAACAAACCCACTGGGGAGACATTGCTGGGGCTCATAAATGTCTGTCTGCCGACTCCCCTTTATTAGGCCTGGGATAACTGCCTTTTCATTAAAGCAGAAGGAAAGGTTAAAACTAAGTAAGCCTTAGCAGAAAGGTCCACCTAAATATATAAGTAAACTGCTCTGAGTCCCCTGTCAAAAGAAACATCACATTTCTTTTCATTCTATTGTGTACTCATGGGCTTCTGTATCAGACTTCCTGTTTTCAGCTTAAACCTCCTTGCCCAGGGCTTGAGCATGCTCAGTTTGTTCCTCTCTCCCTCCCTCCCTTCTCTGCTGTAATCTGAGCCCAGAACCATGAGTGAGCAGGGAGAGACTCAGGCAGGAAGTGATGTCACACCAAGCTAATACTGCAGCTGAGCTTCTAGAGCTTTTGACTCAGGTATGGTAAAACATTCTACAGAATAAATATAGTGTTATAGCTTGCAATATTGCTGCTAATTTAATAATAATAGCAATAAAATGCCTCCGTAGCTTTCCTTCTCCTTTAATGTCACTTTGCAGCTGAATTGTATCTTAAAGGGAGCTGTCTGTCTGTCGGTATACAGCACATGATATTATAATCTATGTCCGTATATGTAAAGTGCATTTATCTTTGATAGCAAGGGTAGAGATGGATCAGTAATGCAGATGAGTGTGTTCCTTTAATACCCAGAATAATCCCATTGTGTTATACATAGATGACTATATGCTCCCTACTTTATACCCAGGATAATGTACCTACGTATTATATTAGGGATAATGTACCTGCCTTTCAGCCAGAGAGATGTTTCTGCACTCAGGATAATGTATCTATGAGTTAAGCAGAGATTAGATATTCTTGTGCTACATGATACATGTGCATTCCCCCAGCTATTATCAGCCCTACCCTCCAGCAGTCTCAGCTGCCATTGGCTCACTAAGGCTTTATATGTTAATTTAATTGCTATTGAAAGCACTATCTGTCTCATGCAATTCTTTCCACTGCTGGTCACGGCTATTGAAACAATGTAGCAGATGCCAAGCTTTTTAAGAGGATTGTTCACCTTTTAGTATGATGTAGAGAGGGATATTCGGAGACAATTTGCAATTGGTTTTCATTTTTTGTTATTTGTGGTTTTTGAGTTATTTAGCTTTTTATTCAGCGGCTCTCCAGTTTGCAATTTCAGCTATCTGGTTGCTAGGGTTTAAATTCACTTAGAAACCATTCATTGATTTGATTAAGAGATTGGGATATGACTAGGAAAGGGGCTGAATAGAAAGATGATTAATAAAAAGTATAAATAACAATACATTTGTAGCCTTACAGAGCATTTGTTTTTAGATGGGGTCAGCGACCCCTATTTGAAAGTTGGAAAGAGCTGAAACAAGGTGGCAAACAATTTAAAAACTATAAAAATTACACAATGAAGACCAGTTGAAAAGTTGCCTAGTATTGGCCATTTTATAACACCTCTTTAACACACAAGTGATGAGGAACATAAGATAAACTGGATATTTTGACTTCCAGTATGCTGTTTCAGTAGTCAGAACCAGCAGTGAGCACATATAATATATAGCAAGCGATAGAGGGACACTACTTTCACTAATTACTGATCAAATATCAAACCACTGAAAATGTGCATTGACTATATTGGAAAGTTGCTGTATACATAGCTGGATTTAAATAGCTGCCATTCATCACAAACCTTCATCATCATCAGTTTGGGAGCCCTGGGGATTTAAAAAACGATTGTATCTCATGAGCAGCCCCAGAGCTTCTGAACCAATGTAGTTTGGTTGGGTGGCATGTTACCCCCTAAAATCCTGCCGCCCCCTAAAACATACCTCCCAACTGTCCCGTTTTTTGCGGGACAGTCCCGACTTTGACAGCACAGCCCGCAGTAATGGATTTTTACTGAAATGTCCTGACTTTCTCTTTGATCTCCTGCACTGAACAGCCAGAAAATGATACAAAGTTTCTAACTTAATTGGCTTTCGGCAGAGAATGTGGCAGTTGCACTTAGATACATTTGTTACAATTTAAGATGAGCAAAGAAACGATTGTAACAATCTAAGATAAGCAGGTCTCTTAGGAGAAACTGTGACTTGCAGCTTAAAGGGCAATTCACCTGCATTAGCAAAACTGTAATAACACATAAAAACCACAGGTTCATAACCTGCCAAATGTAATGGACATGACAATTAGGGTGGTGTGGCCAAAAAACAGGCGTGGCAAAAATCTTTTTGTTCCACAAACCCTAAAAGCCTGGCTCTGAATTGCATTTTCTACAGTTCCCCTTTAACCAATCGAAAGCCCTGTGATGCCCAAGTGCAAACCATAAAGCAAACCCAGATGAAGGAAATTGTTTTAGCTTCAGAAATCCAGAGACTGGACTGGACTTGAATCTTACTCTGATGCCTAGAACAGCCTTGTACACCCCCCTCCCATGCAATGCTATGCTGCAGACTGCACCGTTTTCTATGCAGCCCTGCAGAATATAATTGTCTCTAACAACACAATATACTGCTATACCCACAGTGGAGTGTGATTATCCCTTCTGTAATGGCCGTGAAAATTATTTTATTGTTTTGACGCCCGCTCCAATCGTTATACGTGCGCCTATTTTGGCCGAATGCATAAAATTCAATGGGCGTCCGAATAATTTAGAATATTGTTTATGCGTGCAGCTATTCTGACGCACGCCCATATTTTTCGACGCGGTGGATTTTTCACCGGTGAATTCTCGCGGCAGTTTCACGAATTTATTCGCCAGCAGCGAAGCGTGGAAATTCGCGCCTGCCGAATGTATTCGCCCATCACTAGTGCATATGTCTTCTAGCAGGCGGCTCGGCGTTTCCATTTTTCCCGATGCTCCAAGAACTTGTACTCCTCGTTTTAACCCTTTCTGGGAGCGCGTTAACCCCTTGGTGATGAGCCAGTCAGCTCTGAAACAAAGGCCGGGATTTGATTAATTAGCGGGATATTTCCGACTGCGAAGGAGGTGATTAAATAGGCAAATTGATTCCGGTGCAGGGAGAGATATTAATAACCTTGATTCCCCACCACCTTCTTCCTTTGTGATGGGACAAAAGGCAAAATTAGAGCTGAATTTATTTGGAAAGGGAAAAGGAACACACAAAAAATAGAAACTTAGTAGACATTGTGAATGTGGTTGTAAAAAGCATCCTGAGAAATGGCTGATAATTAGTATCCGGACACATTTATATACACTGAGTCTGGAGGATTAGCAGGGAGCGGAGATACACACCATCCTGGCATTAAAGCATCAATAAAGCATCAATAAAGCCTATAAAAGTCTCAGTGACATGAATAGGAGACGGGAAGGGACCCCTGTACCCACTGCATTTACCTGTTCCTCAATTCCTGACGCACAGACTTATGGCTGAGGGTGTGAAGGTGCAACAGAAAACGCTTCCCCCTGTTTAGGGCAGAGACACTTGTAGAGATTTGGGTAGATTTAGTCGCCTCACGAGGAAACTTCGGGCGAATTTGGAAAGCGAAGCGTTCTGAGTGTGAAGATTAGTCGGCCGAAGAAGAAGCAATTTGTTGCTTACGTGTGTCTCTTAAAGGATAAGTAAACCTTTAGAATAAGTGAATATAAAATTGCTGAGAGTGCTATTTGAGTGCACCTTTGTAATGTACATTCATTATTTGTTTTCTTTTTATTCCAAAATATTAAGGGATACATGTACTGTTAATATGAATGAATTGTGTTACAACAGCGCCACCTGCTGGTCAGTTTCCCACCAGTCTGACCACCAAGTAGTCAAGGAAGTTGTCAGGAGAAAGAAAGAGGCTGCTCTGATGTTCTTCTGCTTAGGAAAGATTTCAGAAAGGTTTCTAATTATTTTCCTAAGCAGAAGAACATCAGCCTCTTTCTTTCTCCTGACAACTTCCTTGACTACTTGCTGGTCAGACTGGTGGGAAATTGACCAGCAGGTGGCGCTGTTGTAACAAAATTCATTCATATTAACAGTACATGTATCCCTTAATATCTTGGAATGAAAAACGAATAAATAATGAATGTACATTACAAAAGTACTTAGAATAGCCCTCTCATCAATTTTTCATTCACTCATATTAAAGGTTTACTTATCCTTTAAACAGAGTCCAAGTTCAATTCTTGTCTCTGTATTAGAGAAAAGTGATGGACCTTACGTGGCTGCTCAGCAAGCAGTGCAGTCTGCAACATGCTCTCTATCATGGGGCTTCTCTATGTCGAACACTTCTTTCAGTTCAGTTGGTTTCAGACAGTTCCCCAGAAATAAAGACTTTTTCCAATTACTTCCAGTATAACAGTGAATAGATCCGCCTATTCTTTAGCAACATTTCTATTTGGCGCTCTCCTTCCCCTTTAATGAAGTGGCCCAGATTTGCAGGGGAGCCGGCAGTGTTTCACGTTGGAGTCGCTCGCTCTTCTCCGGCTGGTTTTTTATAATGGCGGTGACACTGCGCTACAAATGAAAAGCGCCACGAAGCATCATTAAGCGCCCAAGGGCTCAGATGTTACCGGTTGCTATGAGCACTGCCTTAGATACTGTAAGAAGCTCTTGAGCAGCAGCTGCGGGTAATGAGCTATTGACAGGAGAGTGAATGCGGATGATTAGAAAATAAAGGGGAAGCCAAGAGCGGGCGAATAAGTTTGCGAATCTCCCGCGAAAATTCTCTGGTGTAAATTCGCCAGCATCCATTTCCGGTTTTCAAGAATTTTCAGTGAAAACATTCGAATTGCTCGATCTTTTCGTGAAAACATTCAAATTGCTCAATTCTAGTGAAAACATTCAAATTGCCCGATTTTATAGTGAAAACGTTCGAATTGCTCGATCTTTTAGTGAAAACGTCGAAATTGCTCAATTTTAGTGAAAACATTCAAATTGCTCAGTTTTTTGTGAAAACGTTGAAATTGCTTGATTTTTTTTGTGAAAACGTTCGAATTTAACTTTTTTTTCGTTGTTCGCCGCCCGCAAATAAATTTGTGAATCTCCCACAAAAATTCTCCGGTGAAAATTCGCCAGCATCCCATTACCGATTTTCACAATTTTTCAGTGAAAACATTCGAATTGCTCGATCTTTTCGTGAAAACGTTCATATTGCTCAATTTTATAGTGAAAATGTTGAAATTGCTCAATTTTAGTGAAAACATTCAAATTGCTTGATTTTTTGTGAAAACGTTCAAATGGCTCAATTTTTGTTTAGTGAAAATGTTCGAATTGCTAATTTTTTTGGTGAAAACGTTCGAATTTCAAGTTCTCTTCGTTGTTGCCGCAGGTGAATAAATTCGTGAATCTCCCGCGAAAATTCGCCAGTGAAAATTCGCCAGCATCCCGTTACCGATTTTCACGATTTTTCCGTGAAAATGTTCGAATTGCTAGATCTTTTCGTGAAAATGAAAGTTTAGATTTCGAAGGATTCAGCGTCCGCGGGTGCTCATATGCTGTTACACTTTAGGAATGAAGTAACGGGCGGGGCCTAATCTCAATTTAGGGAAGGCTGATTACTGATCTGTCATTTCATGCCTAGAGGGGAACAAATTCTCCAATACATTTAACCCTTTTGATTCCATGCAACGTTTTATGACAGTTTTGCCCAAGTCTCCTGCAGCTGGTGGAGCTGTTGCTGAGAGTTGTGGTTCAACAACAGCCGAAGGGCCAAATCAGACAGCAGCACTTCATATAAGTGTTTTGTGGGGGGATGGGGGGGTGGATACATTTATGAACAGTTTATGATCAGTTACATTCCATGATATATTACACAAATGTGATTCATGGGGGAAAACTGACCCGCTAAATGGAAAAAACTTTCCCGACTTTGCCAGCCGCTCACAAATTGGAAACAGACTGATTCTCCCGGTTACTAAGCAACTAATAACATGGTAAAGTCATTACTGGTCTGCCCCGAGCTGCAGGGGTTTGTTTAACCCATGCAGGCCCCAGCAATGACAGAAAGGACATGCTGCAGTCATAGTAATGGCAATGGAGCACAGCACTGTTCCTGGCATTCCCTATTCATCTCATTGCAATTGCCTCAACTTGTGGGTGTGCTCCATAATTCTGAGTGTCAATCACTCAATGAGCAAGGGCAAAAAGTGCTGTGTGCAATTGTCCCCCCCCCCAAGGGAAAATACAGAGTCCTGATTGGTGTATCCTGCTTGCATGTAAATAAGGCCAGAGACACTCTCTCAGATTCGGGGAGATTAGTCACCCAGCAACAAATCTCCTCTTCTTTGGGCAACTAATCTCCCTGAACTGCTAGAATCTAAATCGCCGGCGGGATGGCAATTGGTGCGCTTCGTTTACCGAAATAGCCGAAGTTGCCTCACAAGGAAACTTCGGGCAACTCTGGAAAACAAATTGCTCCGAGTGCATTCCCACTGGCGATTTAGATACTAGCCGCGGGAGGCAGTTTGGGGAGATTAGTGGCTCCGAAGAAGAGGCGATTTATCTCGGGGGCAACTAAATCTCCCGGAATCTGAGCGTGGGTCTCTGCCCTAAGATTTCATCTGCAGGTGGAGAGGAGACAGGAGAAAGTCATTAAGCGTGTTACCTGCCATTAATTAATTGGAGGGGGTCTCGGGAACTTCTCCGGTGTGCATGATCCCCAGGGGGATAAAACTCAAAGTTGGATAAGTATTACAGCTGCACAGAACTAACTTTTTAACTAACTTTTGTGTATGATGCACAGAGTGAGAATTTACCCTTGGTTCTGAAAATTTCCTTCAACTATGATCCTTTTGACTTCCTCATGTCCCACCTTAATTCACTGGTGACATCATCATAATATCAGAAGTGACATCATCATAATATCAGAAGTGACATCATCATAATATCAGAAGTGACATCATCATAATATCAGAAGTGACATCATCATAATATCAGAAGTGACATCATCATAATATCAGAAGTGACATCATCATAATATCAGAAGTGACATCATCATAATATCAGAAGTGACATCATCTAAGAGTGGGAAGAAGGAAGGAAGGGAGGGAGGCAGAGAAGTGACCTGTGAGCATTAGTCCCCAAACCTCTTTGTTTTGCCGGGACCTGTGGGTACCCGACTAGTTCAATTTTTCTTAACCTTCTTCTTAGGAGACCCAAATTAAGTTGGCAAATTGACTTTTCTTAAAGGGGTGGTAAAAGTTAACTTTTAGTATGTTTTAGGGTAGAGACACACAGTCAGATTCGGGGAGATTAGTCGCCCGGCGACAAATCTCCTCATCTTCTTCAGGGTGACTAATCAACCCGACCTGCCTTCCCCTGCCTTCCCGCCGACTAGAATAGGGATGGCACTTGGAGCGCTTCATTCCGAAGTCACCAAAGTTTTCTCGTGACTTCGGAAAAAGAAGCGAAGCGATTTCCATCCCGTCAGTGATTTACATTCTAGCCAGCGGGAAGGCAGGGGAAGGCATTTCGGGGAGATTAGTGGCCCCAGAGAAGAGGAGAATCTACCTGAATCTGATTGTGTGTCTCTGCCCTTAGAATGGCCAGGTCTAAGCAACTTTTCAAGTGGTCTTTATTATTTATTTTCTTTATTTTCTGATTTTATTTGCCTTTTTCTCCAGATTCATTCCAGCTTTCAAATCGGGGTCACTGACCCCATCTAAAATGAAATGCTCTGTAAGGCTACAAATGTATTGTTATTGCTACTTTTTTATTACTTGTCTTTCTGTTCAGGCCTCTCCTATTCATATTCCAGTCTCTTATTCAAACCAATGCACGGTTGCTAGGGGAATTTGGAACCTAGCAACCAGATTGGAGGGCTGCTGAATAAAAAGCTAAATAACTCAAAAACTACAATTGATAAAAAATTAAAACCAATTGCAAATCTCTATACTATCAGTTAACTCAAAGGTGAACAACCCCTTTAACTCCCAGTGGCCCAGCTGTCCTGGAATGGGACAGGCTTACAGGAACATGGGCAGAGTTTCTGGTGGATCTGAGCATGTCGGAACATTTCCAAGGTGGACGAGGGTCATTTCTTAAATTGTCCCATTTTTGGGGACGCAAAGATGATTGGGTGTAAGGGGCACTCCCAAGTGACGTCAATGAGCTGTAGCCTCATCACATTCAGTCCAACAGTGCTACAATGGGCACCAGAGTTTCAAGGGAAGATATCAGCACCCACTTTAAGGTCCACAGCCACCAATGAGGTTACTTGCACATTAAATCCCTTTGCCCATGGTAGGTACCCCTGTATGTTATTAATCTAGACTAGTGATCCCCAACCAGTAGCTTGTGAGGAACATATTGCTCTCCAACCTCTTGGATGTTGCTCTCAGGCTCCTCAAAGCAGGGGCTTATTTTTGAATTCCAGGCTTGGAAGCGAGTTTTAATTGCATAAATACTAAGTAGAGCCTCTTGTAGGCTGCCACTCCACATAGGAGCTACCAAATAGCCAATCACAACCCTTATTTGTTACCCCAAGGGACTTTTTCATGCTTGTGTTGCTCCCCAAATCTATTTACATTTGAATGTGGCTCACGGGTAAAAAAGGTTGGGGACCCCTGATCTAGACCTATCCTTGACTTTGTTCTTTAGTGACCCTTGCTCAACTTTTTATGGCTGTTCAGTGAAGAGAAAGTTGTGACTTTCCAGTACAAACGCGGGACTGCCGGTTGTGCTGTCAAAAGCGGGACTGTCCCGCTGAAAACAGGACAGTTGGGAGGTATGTATCTGGTATGTGCGATACCTAAGTTCTGACTTTATTGCTTCCTCCTTGATCCTAACTAAACCCTTAATAGGGACCAGTGGCCCCTGGTGGTCCATTTAAGCCTCTAGTATCCTAGGGGCCACAATGGACTAAAGAAAAAACAAGGATCATCATGGGACCCATATCTGGTTCTTATGTTCGAATATCAAAACAAGTCAGAATATAGTACTTTAAATGTTATTGCTGCTGGAAGACTCAACGCGTTTCATTTTATCCAGGCAGGGAAAGGGTTTTTACTGCGAGCTACAATTTAAAATTCCTACCAAACATTTTGATAAAAAGAAGAATAAAAAAAAGCCCCAAACGGTAGAGCAACAGCGCAGCGGAGAGCTGGCAGCGCCTATTGTATGAAGCACTTTATGGAGAGATTTGCACAATGCAGTAATCACCTGTTACAATTACATAATTTATACCCTCAGCCTCCTGTACAAGGTACCGGCAGCGAGAAAAAAATAAGATAAATGCAGACTCCGAGGTGTAAGCTGTGTGTTTGTTTTATTTTCCGCACGGCTTGTCAGGGTCTGGCAACGAATGGAGAACCTGGAGAGACATAACAAAAGCAGAACGCTCAAATCCACTCCAGCTTTGCAAATGTGGTGGATTGGTGGAAAGGCTACCCAGCAGGGGAGGGAGCATGGCTGGGAAAGGGGTCAGTAACGCACATACATAAAAATAGGAATATTTATCAAGCCTGGAAAGGCACAATCACACTGAGCATTTATGATGGGCAACTAACCGTTCAGGCCGAGGGGGGCCAATTTCCTCTGCAACTTTACTTCCTGCGAAGGCCGGGCACAGCAGGAAGTGATGCTGACACTTAAAAGTGCTTCCCCCTGGATTGCTGAAAAGGCCAGGTGTGTCGAGTAAAGGAAACAGCTTCATACAAAAATAATAAATAAATAATTTGAGATAGCCAATCAGGAATGAGGCACATGCAGTTGTTAAGTGATTGGGAATATGTCACAAGTCAGCAGCTTATTGGCCAGTGTTTGGGTCCCTCAGGAGGTCCTTCCTAATCAGTAGGACCCAAACCACTGGATCGTCTCCATCTTGCCCGTCGCATTTGGTTGCCAAAGAAGAAGATCTAACCAATGAGAAGTAGGATCAGGGATCACAGGTTGCGAGGTCTGTTCTTACTATTTACACCAGTGCTGTACCAGGAGGCCCACCATATAGTCAGTCTGTGACCACAGCAAGGCTTCCAATGAGGTCCCATGACCCCACCACCCCACTTGGGTTCAGAGATCCCACGTCTCAAAAATTATTATTGGTTTGGGGGAAGTGGGCACTAAGTTATTCCACTGTTAATGATGGGCGAATAAATTTGCCCGGTGCGAATTCAGTGCGAATTTCTGCGTTCCTTAAATAAATTTGGGAATCTCAAATTACTCGGACTATTCGGGACGCCCATTGACTTTAACGCCAGCTTCAAAATTGACACATGCAACTTTTTCCCACTGGTTTGCGCGATTTTGTCGTCAAAATTTCCGATTTTCATGATTTTTTCGTGAAACTTTAAGATTTTCACAATTTTTCTGTGAATTTTCCACCGTTTCGCTAATTTCACTAATATTTCGGGACATTCACAAATTTTTCGGCAAAATGGGTGAAATTTGACCGTCACTAGCCACTGCCACTCCCCTAAGCTGAGAGTTTGGGGATCAGCACCCAAACCCAACACTTACATTGGTGACTGTCATACTGCTTCAGTCAACTGCCAATTTACCCTTCTATAACTGCCGCCAGGGACTCATGAATGATCACGCTTATTTCTAGGGGTACAAATTGTTACGCCATTGCCCATGCACCCCTTAGTTTTTTTTGCCATTGTACTTATTGCTTTATTGCAGTCAGAAAGGGATTATTTTCACCTTCTGGAGCAAATCTGGACTCCTTCTTCTGTATCCACTGTAGGTTATATAGTGAATAAAGTACCCCCTATTGTAAAATATAAGGATATTGTAATTCACCGGAGAGTTTTGTGACCATATAAAAGCACGAGTCATGGAACTCCAAGATTACTTCTAATATCCTCATATTTTCCAACAAGGGGCACTTTATTATAATATAGAATTTATAGTGAATCATGTGACAAATATGACATCAGAACTCACCGTTTATAACTGATGACATCACTACTCACCGTTTATAACTGATGACATCATTAGTCACCGTTTATAAGGATATCATTATGAGATATTCATGGCTTTTGTGTATTATAAAAGAATAGTCTCAGCAAAGGGTTCAGCTTGATGAATGAACGTGTGTCTTTTCCCAGCCCCCCCCACCCCCAATTTCTATGTTGCTATGGCAGAAATAAGCAACATTAATGCGCTTTTCAGACCTTAGCGAAACGGCTCGTAATTCCAGCATGAAACGTCTGTAGCAATTGATTGAAACGTACAGAGTGTACAGAATGGGATCCGGCCGGGCAGCCAGAGGAATGGCACATCCTTCAGAGCTTATTAAAGCCACTTCTGGGTTCGGCGCTGAGAAGCCCCTGGGCCGCGCTGCGGGTGAACACAAATACAAGATTTATCGTGATTGAGTTCACATATTACTTTTCACTACATTTTTTTCCTCCCCACAGCCGCCTTGCCCGTATCTAATCAATGTAACCTCGGATCCGCCGGAGAACTCGATGCATTATGTTCGCCACATTTTAATACAAGGCTGGGTATTCATTTATCAATGTTATCGTCCTGTAGATAATATTGCTATAATTCCTATAATGAGCAAGCTGCTTGTGGTATATCACCATTGTGGCATCACTCGTGCGCCAGCGATCGTTGTGAGGTCAACCATTGTGACATCACTCATGTTTATAATAATATATCTTGCAACTTAAACATATTAGGAGATAAAAACAAGCATTCATATTTGCATCATCTGTTTCAATAAATATTGGTAAAACAAGTCAACCTGCTAAACATTTTGGGGGCCTGAAAAATAATTTTTGTTGGCCACTTGTTGGCTATCTGGGCCACTCATATATAAACGAACCAGTAATATACCATAATTAACCTGTGATGGACAGAGACCTCGCAACAAAATGATCCCATTATACAACATTATCAATGCCCTGATGCATACAGATGATGCACCCAAGGGGTCCCAGAGATGCACTGTCTGAACCCCTAAATTTAATTATTTTTTCCCTATTTTCTGTTTCTCCCAGTTGCCTTTGTGCACAGGCTGGTGTGGAATACAGAGTTCCAGCAGCACATTGAGGCCATTCTCTTGTGCTCAGTGGAGCATGGAAGAGGTTAGTAACTGCTCCACTCTTCAGATTACCTTTCCTATTATCTCCAGGCTCCTGCCTCTCCTATCAGACTTGCAGGATATACAGTTCAGTGCAGGATTGTGCTGTCACATGGAAAGAAACACAAGGGATTCTATAATAGCTCTCTCTGCGGGGAGATAAGATTTCTCTGGCTCGAGACACAACTTGTTTGTTTATACAGAGCAGGGATAGGCACACTGCAGCCCCCCTGGGTTGTTGTTGAACTGCAGCTACTTACCAGCTCCTACTAAAATCTTTTTATAGGGTCATTACCCAAAACAAACCAAAACATGGAGATGGGACAAAAGAAAGAAGTTATCATTCCTGGCCTGGTGTGGGAAATCATTTCATTCATTTCAAAAATGTTATTGAAACTTTTGTTTGTGAAATCAAACAGAGGATTAGTCGCTATGGGTTACAAGACCTGGAGCAAGTTTTGTACAAGTCATTACAAAGAGGCTAAATTCCATTTTTAAAATTCCCACAGGGGCTTCACATTTCCTTTCTCTCTGCATCTGCCGGAAAGTCATTCCCTGTATTTATCACCCTATATGTAAAGAAGTGTTTCCTTATGTTCCCTTTTAGTGTTACTCCTTCCAGCTCCAAAGGGGCTTTGCAGCCTTTCTCTTCCCTCCATAACTCTATTAATTAATAGGTCTGATTGTTTTTATTAGGGATGCACCGAATGCACTATTAGTGAAAGATATGGCCGAATACCGAACCAAATCCGAATTTGCATATGCAAATTAGGGGCAGGAAAGGAAAAAGTGGGGAAAAATCTTCTTTCATAATTTCCCTGCCTGCCACTGATTTACATATGCAAATTAGGATTCAGATTCGGTTCGACCAGGCACAAGGATTCAGCCGAATCCTGCTGAAAAAGGCCGAATCCTGGTCGAATCCCAAACAGAATCCTGAATTTGGTGCATCCCTATTTTTTATTGTATCCACCCTCCTCCATCTCCTCTAAGTTCCTACCCACCCCATGTAAGAAATTATCTACAAAATCATTCTACAAGCACCTAAGATTTCTTAATCAATCTTTTTCACAATTTCCAACTATAGGAATATATAATTTTTCCAATTATTTGCCAAAATATCATGTAAAATTGGCAATTTGTGGGCATTTACGACTATATCTACTACTACCACTATTACTACTATTACTATAACTATTACTACTACTACTACTACTACTACTTTTACTACTGCTACTATTACTACTGCTGCTACTATTACTACTACTACTACTATTACTACTACTACTTTTGGCAACAGATTCTCCTGTTTTTATTGTATCCACCCTCTTCCATCTCCTTTAAGTTCCTACCTACCCCATTTCTTAATCAATCTTTTTCACAATGTCCAACTATAGGAATATATATACATTTTCCAATAATTTTTTGCCAAAATATCATGTAAAATTTGCGATTTGTGGGCATTACTATTACTACCACTATTACTACTATTACTACCACTATTACTACTACTAATTTTACTACTGCTTACTACTGCTAGTATTACTACTACTTCTGGCGACAATTCTACTTTTTTATTGTATCCACCCTCTTCCATCTCTTCTAAGTTCTTACCTACCCCATGTAAGAAATCTACAAAAAAATTTCTACAAGCACCTAAGATTTCTTAATCAATCTTTTTCACAATTTCCAACTATAGGAATAAATCTAATTTTTTCCAATATTTTTTTGCCAAAATATCATGTAAAATTGGTGATTTATGGGCATTTACTACTATTACTACGTCTACTACTATTACTATTACTATTATTACTATAACTATTACTACTACTGCTGCTGCTGCTGCTGCTACTACTACTACTACTACTATTACTACTGTTACTACTATTACATTTGCCAACAGATTCTCCTGCACAAAAAGAAGTTAGAAGAAGTTCTAAATACAGTGATGACAATTTATCACTTACAAGTCAGCATTTACTTTAATTTTTTTTTTCCTCCTGGGCCAACTGTTTAAAAATGTACAGGTCTGCATGTAGTTTGTAAAACTGTTTTTACCAAATCTGACCCAATTTTAAAGAAAAATCTAAGGTAACATTTAGGTATGCACTGAAGCCAAAACATTTTAAAACAAAAGATTTGACCAAAATTCATCTTGAATCTAAATTTTTAACTAAATATTTAAATTAAAAAAAAAAGCATCACCTGCAAACAGAAAAAAAGTTGAGGTGGGAGTTGCCTATATAAATTTTTTTAGGGATGAATCCAAGATTCGTCCAAATCCCGGCACTTGTGTAAGATTCATTTCAGAATTCAGCCAGATTTTGTGCATCTTGTAAAAGTTTCAAAATGCTTAAAAAAATGTACAGCCTGATTATTTTTCTCATGAATATTACAAAAAATTCAACCTGCAGGAACAACACTATTTCAAGTCGATATTGAGCAGCTTGACCTTTGATCAGTTCGCCCTTTGATCTGGGGACCTTATTTCTAGGGATCCTAACCATATAATAAGAAAGCGCTGGCACTTTAAAGATTCTCTAAAAATCATCTTTTTTCAATAGCCGGATAAGTCATATTTTTAGTAAATAAAAACGAAGGCAGAGGTCCAGAAATTGTAACGAGATAATTTCAAATCCCGCCTACGCCTGATATGGTTTAAAGAGGGGTTTTGGCTCAAACAGGCTGCCATACCTACGGATTTGAATCAGATGCATCAAATCTGAATGGATCAGAAAAAGCTTTAATGGCAACGACTTTATTCATTTGGCTGATTGAATGCTTCGAGTGCATCCATTTAGGAAAGATTTACATATTTTACTTGGGCATTAAGATCTCTTTAACCCGCTGAAATTCCACGAGAAAGAGTATTTAGGAGACAGGGAGAGAGAGGGAGGGAGAGGGGGAAAGAGCTTGAGCTTTCCAGACTCTCTTTATCTGTAAACCTTGACCTGTGACTCTCTAGTAGTGATGAGCAACATTTTTCACCAAGTTTCGCCCAAAAATAACACCTTTGGGTGAAAAAACATTGCGACAAAATTTGGTTGCCAATAGACTTCAATGCATTTCGGCAAATTTTCACCGTTTCGCGAAATTTTGGGGAATCGAAACAGGTCAGATTCGCCCATCGCTGCTCTCTAGCTGTTCACCGAGTTCTGAAACCGCCGGGGATCCAGTGGGAGCCGTAGTTCAGAAACATGTGGAAGGTACTGATGGGCGAATTTATTCACCAGGTGCAAATTCACGGCGAATTTTGCGAAACTGCAGCGAAAAGCGTCCGGTTTTTGGACACTGACACATTTTCGCTGCCGAATGTGCGCCGGCGTCCAAAAACGGTAGGAAGAAATTATCCGACCAGTAAATGACTTATCCATCTTGCTCATGTTTGATATATAAACCCTGTTCTTCACAGAGACTATTATCCACTGTTACTATAGGCACCATCTCTCCCTACTATACCTGCTATCCCACAGTCACACTCCCTTCCCATAGACTATTATCCACTGTTACTATAGACACCATCTCTCCCTACTATACCTGCTATCCCACAGTCACACTCCCATCCCAGAGACTATTATCCCACTGTTACTATAGGCACCATCTCTCCCTACTATCCCACAGTCACACTCCCTTCCCAGAGACTATTATCCACTGTTACTATAGACACCATCTCTCCCTACTATACCTGCTATCCCACAGTCACACTCCCTTCCCAGAGACTATTATCCACTGTTACTATAGGCACCATCTCTCCCTACTATACCTGCTATCCCACAGTCACACGCCCTTCCCAGAGACTATTATCCACTGTTACTATAGGCTCCATCTCTCCCTACTATACCTGCTATCCCACAGTCACACTCCCTTCCCAGAGACTATTATCCACTGTTACTATAGGTACCATCTCTCCCTACTATACCTGTTATCCCACAGTCACACTCCCTTCCCAGAGACTATTATCCACTGTTACTATAGACACCATCTCTCCCTACTATACCTGCTATCCCACAGTCACACGCCCTTCCCAGAGACTATTATCCACTGTTACTATAGGCTCCATCTCTCCCTACTATACCTGCTATCCCACAGTCACACTCCCTTCCCAGAGACTATTATCCACTGTTACTATAGGCACCATCTCTCCCTACTATACCTGCTATCCCACAGTCACACTCCCTTCCCAGAGACTATTATCCAATGTTACTATAGGCACCGTCTCTCCCTACTATACCTGCTATCCCACAGTCACACTCCCTTCCCAGAGACTATTACCCACTGTTACTATAGGCACCATCTCTCCCTACTATACCTGCTATCCCACAGTCACACTCCCTTCCCAGAGACTATTATCCACTGTTACTATAGGCACCATCTCTCCCTACTATACCTGCTATCCCACAGTCACACTCCCTTCCCAGAGACTATTATCCACTGTTACTATAGGCACCATTTCTCCCTACTATACCTGCTATCCCACAGTCACACTCCCTTCCCAGAGACTATTATCCCACTGTTACTATAGACACCATCTCTCCCTACTATACCTGCTTAGCATGCTCCTTTCAAACCATTTATATTCCTACAACTGCTGTTGACGAGGCCCATTATGTACAGTGCCCCTGGATGGACCCCCTTAAGATATCTGTGCCTAACTATTTCTGTTAAAAAATCTCACCATCAAACATTTTCTGTTTTTTTTCCCTCCACCATATTTCCAACTTCTATGCAAATACTCCATAATAGCACTGGTTGTTGTTTTTTCAATGTGCACACTGTTTCTAATTACACTTAATTGTCCCTCATTTGCATTGAGCTGCGGACACATTTCAGGCTAAATACCCGAGGTTCTTAAACAATAGGAGGCATTTATGGTGAAGTCATGCCATTTTATTCCCTTTCTTTACGCTCACCATTCCCATTAAGCTCAGTGAAATTGACTCATTTCATTGTGATAATATCTAATGACACATGCACTATCTCCGGTGTCTGTTCTGCCATATCTCTCTCTCGAATTATCATTCAGTAAAGACGCTTGCGCTGCTCTAAACGTTATAGTCATAAATTATACCAACATCAAGATAATGCTTGCCTTGAGGCCCCTGAATAATGAGAACCAATACGCAGGATCTATGGAGTAGCATTTGCTTTAAAGACCATTTCAGTTGATACAACAAGAATTCTTTAAGCCATTGTAGACGTTCAGCTCTATGGGAGGTGTGTAGCATTTCATAAAGGGGTATCCCATTTAACAGGGATGTCTATCCAAAGTTTGGTCTTCAAGGACATGATAATGTCTTCTATCCTCTCTATGAACTTAGGGGTTGGTCTCCAGGTTTACCTTTGGTGATCAACCTGTAGTTTTGTAGGCATTTATTCTACAATAGTTCTATGAATATTTAGGCAAGAATATATAGGACAATCAATCCAGGTAGGACCCTAAGTTTCCTTTGGGTTGGGCCTCCAGGAATATCTAGGAAAGCAAATAAACGTTTAAACCAAATCTTATCCCAGATGATTTTCAGGCTGACCCCCCACCTTTCCACAGCATCCACCAGTATGGAGGCCTCAGCTTTATGGAGTCCAAATATGGCCCCATATTCTGGGTTGCCACAATGCAGAAACTATCATTCAGAAGTGGGGGGGGGATCAGGTTGGAAAATAGAGCAGCAGTAGGAGAAGATGACAAGAGTAACAATTTACATAATTCTTGCCCAACAGGTAGAACTTTAACTACTGTTGAAGGGGCGACTTCAAGCACCCTCTGGAAGCCTTCAGGATGTGGAGAATTCTGTCCAAAATAGCTGAAGTGTCTTAAGTAGGGCAGACCTACTATATATAAATGATATTCCCTGTTTTGCCCCAAGCCCCACCACTTGTAGAAGGTATTGTAATCCAGCACATGGTTAATGTATGTCAGTTATTTAGCTAATTTTATGGGAAAAAATGTACAGCATTTCCATAGGAAATAGGTTATACAGTATATTTAGCTTTGCTTATTCTATACTTCTCATTAGGAATAATTGTTTTGCTTGCTCCAGTAAAAATGAGCACCATTTTAAGTATAGCTTAGATATTCCATTACTGTTCTTCTGCCTCCCAAGAGAGCCCTATGCAACTGCTATGGGTCCATAAGTGGTGGGTAATTTTTGTGTTTGGGAAGGCTAATTAAAGTCCTTTGCAAGGGCCAGTCCCATGTATCATACCCCCAGTATGCACAGCAGGATAAATACAGTGGTAATTCCAGTTATGATACCCCAGAACACACAGCAGATAAATACAGAGCCAATTCCATGTATAATACCCCAGAACACACAGCAGATAAATACAGTGCCAATTCCATGTATAATACCCCAGAACACACAGCAGATAAATACAGTGCCAATTCCATGTATAATACCCCAGAACACACAGCTGGATAAATACAGTGCCAATTCCATGTATAATACCCCAGAACACACAGCAGGATAAATACAGTGGCAATTCCATGTATAATACCCCAGAACACACAATAGGATAAACACAGTACCAATTCCATGTATAATACCCCAGAACACACAGCAGGATAAATACAGTGTCAATTCCATGTATAATACCCCAGAACACACAGCAGATAAATACAGTGCCAATTCCATGTATAATACCCCAGAACACACAGCAGGATAAATACAGTGCCAATTCCATGTATAATACCCCAGAACACACAGCAGATAAATACAGTGCCAATTCCATGTATAATACCCCAGAACTCACAGCAGGATAAATACAGTGCCAATTCCATGTATAATACCCCAGAACACACAGCAGATAAATACAGTGCCAATTCCATGTATAATACCCCAGAACTCACAGCAGGATAAATACAGTGCCAATTCCATGTATAATACCCCAGAACACACAGCAGGATAAATACAGTGACAATTCCATGTATAATACCCCAGAACTCACAGCAGATAAATACAGTGTCAATTCCATGTATAATACCCCAGAACACACAGCAGATAAATACAGTACCAATTCCATGTATAATACCCCAGAACACACAGCAGATAAATACAGGGCCAATTCCATGTATAATACCCCAGAACACACAGCAGATAAATACAGGGTCAATTCCATGTATAATACCCCAGAACACACAGCAGGATAAATAAAATGGCAATTCCAAGTTTAATACCCCAGAACACTTGGCAAGATAAGTACAGTGCCAATTGAATGCACAGTATAACAACTGTTTGTAGGCAATTCTTTGATGCCAGTTTAAGGAGGAGTATTCACCCCAAGCATTTATTCTGATTATATAGGGGCCCCTAGACTAAACAGCAATCAGGATATGAATCGGAGTTTGGGAATTCTGTAGTAGCAACATTATGAGCTAATACTAAAGCCCAAAAAGTTCTAGTAGAACTTTTAAGGCTTTTTACCGGACTTGGATTGTGCCATTCCCGGTGGGATCCCCATGACTACAACCAGATCTATTTTCTTTACATGTAATAAATTGTGGGGGAACAGAACCGACCAAGCTCAGTCGCAACTGCCAGCAGTTAACAGTGCGGAAGTGTCATCTTCTCAATCAAGGCGAGTTTGAGAAGTGATGTTGCAAGATGCTGACTAGACTGCCAGCTGTTTATAAAAAGAGCCAGAGGTGGGGGGGGAGTCTCTAGAGACGGGAAACAAACAGGCTATGGGAATGGTGCTTGTAGATGTGGCCTACAACTGGACATGGATAAAAGGGGAATCCAGAGGGTGAGGAAAGTCCATCCAAAACAGAGGTGACTTCCTTTCCTCTTCCTGTAAAATGAAGGCAGGAAATATCTATCTTTCTGTCTACCTCCTCCCTGTCCCATTTCATTTATATTTTCAGTTAACTTCTTCATGATCCTGGTAACTGTTCTTTCAAACTCAGCGTCATATGGCTATGGTTATTTATTTAATTTATTTGCCACCTACGTCGGTGCTTTGTCAACGAATAGTTACAACCCAGGTGGGCAGATGAACATCTGACACCCTCCTGGAAGCCACTATTTCATTAAGCTGAAAGCTCTCCAAGAAGTTGTGCAGCATCTGAGGTTTGCAGCCGCTATGGTTGGCAATATGAGCGCATTTTTCAGTCCTCCCTGCTGCTGCTGTTGCTGCTGCTCGGCTGAAATATAATAACAACTGGTTGTCTGGTATCTGCACCAGTATATGATTCATTCCCCTCCATGTCAAAAAGCCATGAGCCTCTCTGTGATACAGAGCAATTTTATGGAGCAGCAGAGACTTTTAGGCATCTATGTACTTGTGGATTTCATGTGCCTGTACAGTGTCAACCTTAACTGCTTGAATGGATGGATGGAGCCAGTAACACATTGCTTTCAGGAGAAGCAGACATTTGCATCACCTACCCTGGTGTTTCCATTTGTCTAGTCAACAAGGGCAGGAGGGTAGTTGGTAAGAAAGGGTTAAAATGACTGTGCAGCAATTACCGCTGCTGCTCTTTATTGTTTGGGCTCACATTAGCTCGGTCCATTGTCACACTTGTGTCCCTGGTGTTGTGTTAAATGCTAAATGAGGCATCCAAACGCAGAGGCGTGCAAAGTCAACACAAGAGACAATAGGTGGCCGCATCAATGTCCAGCGGCGTGTGGACCGGAGAGAAGTTGAATGCCGCCCGGCCAATGCAGCAAACTCGATAGAGAGGGACGGATACTGATTAGAAGTCTACCCTACTGTCTGCAAGACTGTGTAGTCCAGCCGTCTGTCTAGATCTATATGCCTTTCCTATGTCATCATCAACAAAAACCATCTCAAAAGTCTATCTGCCTTCTTGGAATCTCTAAATAATCCGAAAAAGTCCGTCCATTACCAAAGTCTGTCTATTCTTCTATCTAGCCTGTACAGACGTCTGTCTGCAAGCAACAGCCAAACTGTCTCTCTTTCCCTTAAGTCTTTTTCCTTCTTGTTCTCTATTCTGCCAGTCTGAAAAAAGTCTTCTCCCACCCCCATCCCAAAAGCATGTCCATCCTTCCGTCTCTCTGTGGGTCTCATTAGCTAACCACAGAATTCCATTTCATCCTTCCATCCATCGTCTATGCTACAGAACAGTCTGAAAATTCCATCCATCCCTCTTGCCTGTTCCTCTCGCACCATCCTTCTCCTCCAAGCTCGACATGGTTAAACCTCTCCAAAACTCACTTTACATCCCCCAGGCGCCGTGCCATATACCCAAACCCAGCTTCCAAAATCAAGGATCCCAAAACATCTCAGCTCATTGTTTAAAGTTGCATGTCATTTACATCATCATCATCAACAACCTCAATTCTGTGAAAGCTTCAAGGGTCTTAAGTTGGGTGCCTTACCTTGTGATAGAGTCTCGTGCAGCGTAAATATCCAGATAAAGAGAAAAAGCATGCTCTCTCCTGGTCTCCCCCAAACCCAAGGAAACTGATGACTTCAACTGGATTTTCCTTCTTTCCAATGTCCCTCTATTCGGCTGGATCTCACCGTCCTTTTCCAACCATATCCCAAGGCTCAAAAACAGGTCTTTATAGTACAGTTCAGCTATAGATGGTGATTCCTTTCCCACGGAGTGCGGAGCTTTCTCTCTCCCCTGTTACACTCACACACACAAAAAGTCTTGGAATGAGAGTGGATCGAGAATCCAAAGGGGGAAGGAACCATTCCTCCAACAGTAGGGGGAGGGAAGGGAAAAATACTTTGTAAACTCTCTTTTTTACCAATACATTTTTTCCTCTCTCCCTCGCTCTCTCTCTCTGTATCAGAACAACACACACGAGGAAGGAGAGAGAAAGAGAAACAGTAGGATTTAATTAAAGGCAGGAGGAGAGAAAGGGCTGCCAGTTCCAGGGGGAGTTTGGGGAAGGAATTGCTGATGTGAGGAATGGAATTTAGGATTTTTTTTTCTTTAGACTGGAGTTTTTTAACCAATCCAACCCCCTCCCTGCCCCCACCCCTTACATGCGGTGACACAGAGGGAATTGTCCTTCCCCTTGAAACATTCCATATCTTGTCTGAAAGGGGATTGAGCAAGTCTGTTGTGCTTGTCTGAAAGAACTCTGCTCCGAGGGGTTTTTTACGCTGGCGATGGCAAGCTCTTTGGGGGAATATATAGTTTTATCAAGCATTTATCTAATGTTGTGCATTAGCAGTATGGTAGCTCAGTGTATAGCATTAGTGATGGACGAATTTCTCCCGTTTCGCTTCAATGCAAAATTCCCGAAATTCCTGAGAAATTCACAGAACAGCGAAAAATTTGCAAAACTCGTAAAATTGACACCCGCGTCAATTTTGAGGCTGGCGTTAAAGTCAATGGGCGTCTGAATAGTGTTGACGCGCTGTGGTTTTACCGTGAGAGACAAGATTTTGTCGAATTCTCATGAATTTATTTGCCATCGGCGAAACGCAGAAATTCATCACGCATTTACGACAGGCGAATTTATTCACCTATCACTATATAGCATCAGTGCCTTGCAGTATTGGGGTCTGCGTGATTCTGTCTCCCCATGTTTGTGTGGGTTCCCACACAAACATACAGGCAGGTAAAAATTGCCCCCGGTGACTAATGATAGAGACCTTAGATTGTAAGCTCCTCTGGAGCAGGAATTGATGGGAATGATGGAAACCCTCTGCAGAATTTGCAGATTGTAAAATCAACACCCTATAAATGAAAGATAATACACATTACAATAAATCAATATAAACAATTTCAAAGATTAAGAGGCCCCTAGCCCGCAAAGCTTGCAATCTAACTTGGTGCTGCTACTAGCTAGTGAATTATTTTACCATTATCCTTCATTACATAAAATGCATTCAACAGGAGGATTCTGGAAGTTGTAGTTGTATAACAGATATAGCCCACCACCTCTTTTTTCATGACTTCAATTTGCTCATTAATGAAAGCACTTCAGTATCATTGGAAAACTTTCCTCCGGAGAACTCTATTTCCCAGAATCCTTCATCAACCTATGCACCTGATGTTCTTCTGCTTAGGAATAAAATTAGAAAACCTCTCTCAAATCTTTCCTAAGCAGAAGAACATCAGAGCAGCCTCTTTCTTTCTCCTGACAACTTCCTTGACTACTTGCTGGTCAGACTGGTGGGAAACTGACCAGCAGGTGGCGCTGTTGTAACAAAATTCATTCATATTAACAGTACATGTATCCCTTAATATCTTGGAATTAAAACAAAATAAATAATGAATTTACATTACAAAAATTCTTAGAATAGCACTCTCATCAATTTTACATTCACTTGTATTAAAGGTTTACTTATCCTTTAAGAACAAGAAGCAGAAGAACTGAGGCAAAGATCTAGGTGCCCTTGTAGGAGTGGAGTAGATTGAAACCGTGACGCTTCCTATGTCTCTTTGTCTGTCTATCACTTGATTGATCGGTAGATTTATCTTTAAATTCACGTCAGTCTATCAGTCGGATTATCTGTCCATCCATCACCCGGCTGTCTCCTTGCCTTGAGCAAACCTGTCCCTCCCAGCCCCACTTGCTTCTCTTCATCAGGTGGTTCACTCTTAAAGTTAACTTTTAGTATGTTGTAGAATGGCCAATTCCAAGCAACTTTTCAATTGGTCTTTATTTTTTAAAAGTTTTTGAATTATTTGCTTCGTCTTCGGACACTTTGCAGCTTTCAAATGGGGGTCACTGACCCCGTCTAAAAAACAAATACTATGTAAGGGCAGAGACAGACGAAAAGATTTGGGGAGATTTAGACGCCCGGTGATAAATCGCCTCTTCTTCGGGCGACTAATCTCCCCATACTGCCTCCCCACCGGCTAGAATCGAAATCGCTGGCGGGACGGCACTCAGAGCGCATCATTTTCCGAAGTTGCCTTACGAGGAAACTTCAGGCGACTTTGGAAAACGAAGTACTCCGAGTGCCATCCCGCCGTCGATTAACATTCTAACTGTTCGGGGAGATTAGTCGCCCGAAGAAGAGGCAATTTGTCACCGGGCGACTAATCTCCCCAAATCTTCTCATCTGTCTCTGCCCTAAGGCTACACATTTGTTGTTACAAGTACCTTTTCTTGCTCATCTTTCTATTCAGGCCTCTCCTATTCATATTCCGTCACTTATGCAAATAATGCATGGTTACTAGGGTCATTTGGAACATAGCAACCAGATGGCTGAAATTGCAAACTGCAGAACTGCTGAATAAAAAGCTAAATAACTCAAAACAAATAAAAAATGAAAACCAACTGCAAATTGAAACAGATGGACTTTTGTTAAGAAAGGGCTTTATATACAGAACGATCACTAACACACAGAGCTTACAGTCGTCCTAACACGCTACAGTGATTTTTTTAAAGGCCTTCACATTTTAAAATATAAATTGTAATGAGAGTGAATAGGATGACAATTCAAATACACCCTTAAAAGTTCTGTGCTCTGATTGGCTGTTAAACCCCTGGATGCCTGTAGGCTTTGGATGTGATCTGAAGAGCTGGACATCTTCCCCATTCTGATTTAGTGGTTAAAATTGACCTCGTGATGGTCTTCACTGAATCAGCCAATCATCTCTATGTATGTTTGCTATAAGAACAGTTATTACTAAGTGCACAGCTATTAAACTAGAAATCCCATGTTGCCCGTATGTGTTTCTTTCCTATAGCTGAGGATGCTGGGAGTTGTAGTCTATGATAGATTGGAATATGAGCTGCTTTATTTCAATCTGGAGTGAGTCAGTTGTCTGTGTGTCATTTCATTGCCCCCCCACCCGCATTATTTCGTTGCAATCTTCTCCGCCGATGCGACTGTTTCTCAGCAGGTCTCTATGGCTGCCGTGTAATTGGTCACTTTAAGGAGCACCCACAGCAAAGCACCAGTGTCTCCCTCAAAGTGATGCCAATTAGCAGCGCTCGTAACCTTCCCCACTCAGACCCTGATAGACACTTAGCACCGGCTAAGGGCAAATATTCACCTCTGGGGCTGGATTTGATTTTACTGTATCACCGCAGCCATAACAAAACGTCCAAACGTTACGCGGTCAGTTAAAGGCGCCTGGCCGTATTGTATAGATAGGCTGCTATTTAAAGCAACAGGTTGGGGAAAACCTCATGGAAAGGGTTTGTCGCTTAGATAGGGCTTATTTTTGGACTGGGGCATATAAAAACAAATAAAACCTAAGGGCAGAGGCACACGCTGCTATTTCGGGAGATTAGTCGCCCAGCGACAAATCGCTTCTTCTTTGGGCGACTAATCTCCCCGAAAAGCCTTCCTGCCAGCTAGAATGTAAGGGTAAGGGCACACGGCAGATTCGGGGAGATTAGTTCGGGGCGACAATATCCCCAACTGCCTTCCCCTACCTTCCCGCTATAATGATAAAAAACACCAGCGGGAGACTTTGTTTTCCGAAGTCGCCCGACGTTTCCTCAACTTCGGATTACGAAGTGCCGCGAGTGTCATCCAGGTGGCGATTTTTCATTATAGCCGGCGGGAAGGTGGGGAAGGCAGTTCAGGGAGATGGTCGCCCCGAAGAAGAGGCGATTTGTCGCCAGGGCGACTAATCTCTCCAAATCTGCCCATGTGCCCTTACCCTTAATTACCGACGGGACGGCACTTGGGTCACGTCGTGAGGCAACTTCGAGCAACTTCGGAAAACGAAACGTTCCAAGTAATATCCCGGCCTTGTTGCTCCATTTTTGTATTTGCCATTGAGCAACATGGAGTGAGATTAGGTGGCAGAGTAGAGGTGGATAGTCCCGTGGGATTAGCACAGCAAACAGACTGAGATATAAACAGTGTCACATATTAACCTGGGATTCTTTAACACTTCAGCTCCCAGAACAGGGTAGTACCATTGTCCATGTAGGGGTGTTACATCCACTGTTACAATGGCATGGGCAGTCAAGGAGGCTCCCCTAGATCCGCAAAGTCACCAAAACAGACCTTTTAGACCCCCATGTTTAAGCAACAAAAAATAAGGGACCCCTTTGGCCCTCCCCTTCCGTGGCGTGCAAAGGCAATATCTGGACCCTAGTGGTGCTTACAAAGGGCCCGCAGTGATATATAGTGACTTTTCATGTAGTTGTAGGGGCCCCAAGCTAACAAGTGCCCATTGATTAAATTGGTTAAAAAGTGGCGCATTCCAAGGTAAGGCATTTAGAGGGGTTTGTTCACCTGAACTGTTAGTATGATGTAGAGAGGGATATTCTGAGACAATTTGCAATTGGTTTTCATTTTTTTTCATTTGTGGTTTTTGACTTATTTAGCTTTTTATTCAGCAGCGCTGCAGTTTGCCATTTAAGCAATCTGGTTGCTAGGGACTGAATTATCCTAGTGACTGAGCCCTGATGTGAATAAGAGACTGGAATATGAATAGGAGAGGCCTGAATAGACAGATGAGGAATAAAAAGTAGCAATAACAATACATTTGTAGCCTTACAGAGAATTAGCTCTTTAGAAGGGGTCGGATGTCAAATAAGGGCTGTGATTGGCTGTTTGGTAGCCCCTATGTGGACTGGCAGCCGACAGGAGACTCTGTTTGGCAGTACATCTGTTTTTTATGCAACAAAACAAGCCTGGAATTCAAAAAAAGTGCTTTAAGGCCACTGGGAGCAACATCCAAGGGGTTGGAGAGCAACATGTTACTCACAAGCTACTGGTTGGGGATCACTGGCCTAGGGATATCAATATGGCAGCTCCTGATTTTACGTATGATTCAGTATATATATATATATATATATATATATATATATATATATATATATAGATATATATATATTTATATATATAGACAGCCCAGGCCTGTTATGAAAGGTTCCCTCTTTCTGATCCAACCCAGTGCAATGCTCATTGCCATTTCAGCATCGAAGCCAATTGAAAGGAGAATTACGGCAGCCTTGCGAGATTCATTAAATATGATATATGTAAAAGTACCCTTTGCGCACATTATTGCCCGATATCTAAAGTCTGTAAATTGGGCACAGAAATGACTTGTTACAGAAATGTGATTTATAAGCTGCATCAAAAGCTACGGTTGTAGCACACTGCCCCCTGCTGGATCACTGGATCAGATACACGTTGCAGCTTCAAGGTCTTCTATGACAAAAACAACCAGCAGCTCCAAGCAGGGCTATTTGTGTTGTGAGTCTATATATACAGACACTTGTATCATAAAAGACATTGTATCCATATAATTACTAAATAAACAGCCCATTTCATACAAAACATGTTTTCTGCTCTTATGTGTATTGTGTATGGCCCCGGCACACAGGCCAGTGTAATAAAAGGCAGAGCTCTAGTGTTCTATAACAACCAGTCATATGTTGGTCTTTAGCAGGAGACTTGCAACTGAACCTACTGCCTCAGAATCTGGGATTTAAACTGTTAACAGGTTGCTAGGGTCCCACTTCCCTTAGCAACCAGTCATTGACTTAAACAAAACACTGGGGAATGACTCATAAAGGTTCTTGCTAATTAAAATAATATGTATGAGTGATAAACAGGCAGACAGGTACTGGCCTGGCAACCGCATGCCTTATAGATACAGACGTTTGGTATCTGAGCAAAATGGACTAGAGTCAGCCTCAACTACAATGCAACTACTTCTTTCCTTCCAAATATTCAGGGGCGTAACTATACAGCAAGCAGACCCTGTGGTATCAGAGGAGCCCAGGAGGTATTGGGGCCCCATGAGGCCCTAATTCAAATACAGTTTCAATCCATTCCTTCCTTCCATCCATTCCTTTCATCCATCCTTTACTCCGTTCCTTTCCTTTCTCCTCCCATCCATTCCTTCCTTCCATTCATTCATTCCATCCTTTCCTTCTTTCTTTCTTCCATCCATTCCTTCCTTCGAGCCACCTTTTACTTCTTCCTTCCATCCATTCCTTCCTTTCCTTTTTCCTCCCATTCATCCTTCCATCCATTCCTTCTTTCCTTCCATTCATTCATTCATTCATTTATTCCTTCATTCCTTCCTTCATTCCTTCCATCCTTCCCTTCCCTTCATTCCCTTCTTTCTTCCATCCATTCAGCCTTCCTTCCCTTCTTCCATTCATTCCTTCCTTCCATCCATCCATCGATCCTTTCCTTCCTTCCATTCCTTCCTTCCATCCTTTCCTTCCTTTCCTTCTTTCTTCCATCCATTCAGCCTTCAGTCCTTCCCTTCTTCCTTCCATCCATCCATCAATCCTTTCCTTCCTTCCACTCCATCTTCCTTCCATCCATTCCTTCCACTGTTCCTTTCCTTTCTTCCTTTCCTTCTTCCTTCCATTCCTTCCTTCCCTTCCTTCTTCCCTCCATCCTTTCCTTTCCTACTGCCTTCAATCTATTCCTTCCTTCAATCCATTGCATCCTTCCATTCCTTCCTTCCATCCTTCCTTCCTATTATTTGCACTTCCATGCATTCCTTCTTTCCTTCCTTCAGTTCCTTCCACACATCCATTCCTTCTATCATCCCTATCTTCCTTCCTTCCATCCATTCTTTCCTTCCTTCCTTTCTTTTTTCTTTAACACCGTGCCATGACCTATTTTCATGACTCCGTGTGTCCGATCACCAGCCGGGTGGTAAAATGCCAGAAATGTGTTTTGTTGATTCCTGCCCTTGTCGTCCCTAACAAGGTTTAGTATCCAGCGTCTCTGCGCCAGGCTTGGAACGTTACTCGCTAACTTGGCCGCAGGCTGCTCTGTGCAATTCCAAACTCTTCTGTGCCCTGTATAAAAGCTTGCCAGTCCCTACAGAGCCACAACGAAACCCTGTTCTGGATCCAAAAGGGTTAACAGACACAGGTGTTGCTCAACATGGCGTGCGGGTGCCAGGGATTGGATAACTGGTTTGGAGCAGATGGCAATTGGAGGCAGCTTGTTCCCATGACTGCAGGATTCCCAACTTGTGGAGTGCTGGAATGTGGTCAGGTCATTTAGCTAAAACTTTTAACAACCATTGACGTTGTGCCTAGAATGTGCCACGGTGCAGCTACAAGTGCCCACTTTCTCTATAGGAGAATGCAATGTAAGACTTTTAAGCTCATTCTACTGTTGAAAGAATAATTTTATGTGATTAGGGCAAAACCTCTTCTCAATAACCCCCTTTAAGTTCTATTGCTTTAAGCTGGACACTATACTGGCCTATATAAGATGCAGATTAAGTCCCTTCTGACTGACACTGTAGATTACTGGACCATTTATACCTTTGTGAATGTTACAAAACTTCTTGAGGTGAGGACTGAATCATTACATTGGTTCATTCCTCTTCTGATGGATCTGCATAGGATTGAATCATCCGCCTGGGAGCCAAACATTTGAATCAGCCCAATTTGCCCCCCACAGAGGTGCCCACCCTGGAGAAAGCAATTTGCTTGGTGCCATCATCAATTGAGTAGATCATTTCTAGAAGTGGTTCTTTGCTAAGCAAGACTAGAGGGTAGTATATTGTATCAAGGTGCAGGAATGCCCTGTGGGTGGTGTTATTGGGGCACAGGGATATCAGGTGGTTTCCTCTAGCCCAGTGGTTGCCAAACCGTGGGCCAAAACAATGGGAGGGCACAGCCTGAAGACCAGTTAGGGCAGAAGCCTCATGAGGAAACTTTGGACAACTTGTGATTTCGATTCTTGCTGGCGGGAAGGCAGTTCAGGGAGATTAGTTTCCCAAAGAAGAGGCGATTAAATCTCCCCGAATCTTTGTGTGTGTCTCTGCCCATAGAGTTTAATTAGTGAAGAATGACTATTTATACCCATAGGTGTTCAAGGGACACCACACTAAAGGTCAGTTAGATTGAGGTTTGGGATGAACAGTTTGCTGAATATATGATTTTGGAACCCTCGGAGGACCCTGACCAAATGCTGGGGGTCTGGTCAAAATGTAAAATTATTTTGCCCTTGGGCTCCACTTATGGAGAAGGGTGGTCAGTGGTAAAAGCTTGAGGCAATGGAAGCTTCAATGCCTCAGGAAGCCTCATTTTTTGGTAGGTTAAGGCACAAAATTTCTTAAATATATAGATAATGTGTTGAGTGTAGAGGACCTCTTGAATTAGCCTCAGTGAAGACCCTGGTATAAGAGAGACACCTCATGGTAAGCCAACGTCCACTTACCTTTCTACCTTGGCCACTATAGGGGTTTCAACGCTGGGCCTCCTGTCCCTAGTGCACCTGCATGTACCAGATTATTAGGGAACCCCATGACTAATAAAGATGAAATATTGCTTTTATTTGTGATTTGGATGTATAGCCCATATGTTCTTAATTAAACACAGCCTCAGTCGCCAGCATTTTGTATTCATTTGTAATGATCATTCAGTCTCTTCGCAGTAATTGACCAGAGGAAATATGGAATCATCACTGAACAAACACAAGTCTCATAGGGGTTGCGTTATCATTGGGTAAAACACAGTAACGGATGCCCTACAAGCAATTGCCACATGAATCTTAAACATCTCCCTTATTTTATTGTGTCTGATCAGGTCTAGTAACCCATAGCAACTATGTGTAAATGCCCCCTGCTGAGACTGAGAACCAAACTGAGCAGCTGTGCAATGATGTTGAGATACCTGTAAGGGCAGATACGTGATCTCCTACTATACACTTTGTCCTGCCCCACGGAATACAATGGACCTGCACTTGCGGCCAGTTTCAGTGCAATGTTATCACTTGTTTCTTTATCATGTGAAAGAGCAACTCCAGTGCAATTTGCTTCAGAGCTAATGAGAACAATAAGGTTTCCCATAAACCCCTCTGACCTTGGGAAAGGGCATGTTTGGACCCAACAGTCTTCTATCCCAGCTCTGTTTGACTATGTCATTGCTTCATATTTGTTCTCTTTCTTATCTCCCGCACCCCCCACCTTTCCCAAGGAATAAAATCACAGTATCTGGGTGTGTAAAGCCAACAGACAACGGCTTGCTGATCTCTCTTGCACAGGCACGACAAAGGCACGAAACCTCCTGGGAATAACACTGGAGAATCCAGTCGTCCTTGTTTCAGACTCTGAGTAGGGCTATTGTTCTACCGTAGAACGAGGAAAAAATAAAATAGGGCAACATCACCTGGAATGCAAAATCAACCCATACATAGGGTTGCCACCTTTTCTGGAAAAAAATACCGGCCTTCCTATATATCTATCTTTTTTCCCTATAATTAACATTGGGATCAACCATCATTTTTACCGGCCAGGTGGCAACCCTACCCATACACAGGATATCCCTGGCACAAGTTTTGGGTCGAAAGATCTCAAGCACGTTGGTCCCACACATGCTGGTAGAAATCTGGCAACAATTGGATCAAGCTTTTAACACGGGTCGATAAAAGCTGCAAATTCAACAAACAATCTCTATGTGTATGGCCACCTTTAGGGTGCCACTAGTGATGTGTGGGCCTGCCCAATACCTGAAGGTACAAACCAAATCCCACACGCATTTTACAGGTTTGGTTCAACGCTTCTTCACCGTTCATGACCTTACTCTTCTGGCTTTGGCCTCTGCCATACCAGTGTCCATTTATAGATGTACGCCTGCCCCTCCCCCTTTCACAATGTCAGATTGGGCAGGTCAGGGGTGGGTATATTAAGGGAGCAGGCAGTTAAGATCGGGTGCGGGTGCTCACATATCACTAGTTGCCACCTGTCCAGGGCTGTCTGGGTCAAAACTACCTGCCCGGTTTTCCAAATTAGGAAAACCAGGCAGGACCACCACGCCCTGTGACCACCCCATGATGTCAGCACCCAATCCCCTGCCTGGATTTAACAACAAAGAAAGGTGGCAACCCTAATCTTACTGCAGGCCTACAGACGAGGATTGCATCAAATCCAGTGCTCATCTGGTTTTCAGTCGTGCCTGATACATATCTGGACAATTGGTGACCAATTATCAGTTGGAAAGGCCTTCAGTTTCCATGTTTAGCTCGGGAAATAACAAAAACCAACAGGCATGTATCTATGATCAGCCCAAGAATTTATAAATACTAAACTTAATGGGCGCTTGAACTGATGTGAGGAACACTCTGTGTATTCTGAGCTGGGGGAAGAGAAGGATGAAATAGCAACGGGGAGGAAGGAAAAAACAACATAAGGAGGGTACACTCCAAAATTACAGTGTGGGAGACAGTGGGGGGATTAGGAGACATTGCTGGACGCCTGGAATAACTGAGACTCAATAGTCTGGTCTTTCTCAGATACTTAGGAGAGGGGCAATACTGTTAGGGCAGAACCTAGAGAAACTGACCCCATAGAAAAATAAATGAGAAACTGTTTGTTTTAATATGTACTTCAAATAAGTAATCAGTAGCTTTATGTTGGGATATATATTCTGTGGCTTGCTAAGTTTTGTAAACTAGAATCTCAGCCATAAAGCAGGACAGGACTGCTGCTTACAATGGGGATCAGATAGGATCTGTGCAGCCACTGGGACAGAATGTTCTGTTATACAGATAGCTAGAATCTCAGCTGCCATAAAGCAGGACAGGACTGCTGCTTACAATGGAGATCAGATTGGATCTGTGCCAGAGAGAATGACTAGACACAATCGTTCATTCTTGCTTTTCTTCCTAAACTGGATTTGCTGATGTCTGATCCCACAGAGAATGAGGCCCATTACCTTAAAGACCATGACATTAATGCTAAAGGAATTCTCCACCCTACAAATAGAAAGAAAGAACTGTTTCTGCTCCAGCAGACATGAATGGGCTCCAGCAGTTAGGGGGCATCTCAGGAGCCAGCGGGTGGTGTGGGCTTTTTGGAGGGGGAGGAGTTTATAAAGTGCTCTGTGCCGCGCTATCCCCTCCTCGGCTTTCTCTCTGGCCTTTTATTCTGACCCTCCGAGGGGTGAAGAGGCCCCGGCTTCTCTGTCTAATCCATTATTGAATTCACTCAGATCCTCACAGAGAAATCCCAGGCCTCCCCAAAGTATGATGTGCTGCTTTTAAAGGGGAAACAAGAGGAAATGAAGTATAACAATGTAACGCTAAATACAATATACAGTTATCTCTTAAAGGCACAGTGTAGCTAAAATGCAAGCTCCTCCTGTACAAATGAGGGTGTTGTTGGTCAGTGCTCCTGCCACAACAGTGACCACCCACAAACTTTTATGTATGGGTTGCACTTGGCTGAGTACATGCTAAAATTTAGCCTCTGCATTCCATGCCAGCCATCTGTACAAGACCACCATGCTTTCTCCACAGGACAGGTGGGCTCAGGCCAAGTGCAGCTTTGGGCAGGTCTCAGGTCCCCTTCGACGACATACTTTCACCAACCTCCTCCTTTGTCATTCTTCCTGTGTAATTGACAGAAAATATTGGTATATGATGTCATAGTCCCCAGCCCTCATTTCTTTAACCTGCATCCAGCTCGCTTTGGTAAAGTCAGCATGCTAATTGTGATTTAATTGGGGTGGTCAGGTTGGGTGGGATTCAATCATGCTGATTGTGACCTCATTAGGTTGGTCAGGCTCGGTGGGACGACACCATGCCAATTTTAACATTGGATGTCACCATGCTGATTGTGACGTCATTGGGATGGTCAGGTTGGGTGGGATTTAGCCATGCTGATTTTGATATCAATGGGGTGGTAAGGATAGGTGGGATGTCACCTTGCTGATTGTAACGTTATTGGGGTGGTCAGGCTGGGTGGGATGCCGCCATGCTGATTGTGACGTCATTGGGGTGGTCAGATTCAGTGGGGTGTCACCATGCTAATTGTGGCGTCATTGGGGTGGTCAGGCTGGGTGGGATGTCACCATGCCAAATGTAATGTCATTGGGGCAGTCAGGCTCTGTGGGGTGCCACCATGTTGATTGTGACGTCACTGGGGTGGTTAGGCTGTGTGGGATGTGACCATGCTGATTGTGGCATTATTGGGTTGGTCAGGCTGGATGGGATTGGATTCGCCAGACACAATAAATTATTTTCCCTCCCCCTTTTTCCACATTGGTGTTGGGTCTTTAAATACCGGCATCACATGCAACGAGTTTAAGCTTACGACTAAGTGTCAGTTGGACACAAAACGCTTAAGCTGAGCATGGTTGTCTAAATAAAGTTTTTTTTTACTGTTTAACCAATACCTTTGGGTTGGGTGGGATGTCACCATGCTGATTGTGACATCATTGGGGTGGGTAGGATGTCAACATGCTGATTGTGATGTCATTGGGGTGATCAGGTTGGGCGGGATGTCATTAGGATAGTAAGGCTAGGCGCAGGTTAAAAAAATTAGAAGGACTGGGACTCCCAATATTGTCAGCGAACTGCACATGAGGAATGACAAAGGAATTGATGTGCTTCTTGTCAGGCCAGAGTTAACTGCAGCCCTCCGCAAAGGATTCTGGGAGCACACATCCACTAACAGCTGGAAATAGCTCGCTAAGTAATTCGGCATCTGCTCGCCCAATGGACAGCCCTTAACTGAATTCTAAAAAAAGACCAAGCGCCCCCTGAGGGCTTGTTCTTTCTTCCTTATAAATCTGGGCAAGATGTAATTCCTAAGTAAAATAATGTCTATTGTAAAAGCACAGCCCTTTCTGGTCTAGTGAAGCAAAATAAGCTGTAGCCCCGGGAGCTGCCGCGCTGCTTAAATCAGGAAGAATGAGACTGGTACTGAGGCTGAAGCAGAGGGACTCCAATGAAACAGAAAGGAACCGCAGGGTGGGAGCGTAACCCACAGCAATGAACGGGTCCCCTGCCATTAACCCTTGTCCTGCCGCAGGGAGCCGCGCACACCCCAAGCCTTTCATCCCCCCCACACAGAAAAGGCAAAGGCTTCACAGTGCTCAGTATTGGGAATAAAATATGACATTTCTGACATGTTCTATATATCAAGGGAGAATATGGTTTCACATAAAAAAAATGATGAGATTCTGAGATTCTAGCTATCTGTATAACAGAGCATTCTGTCCCAGTGGCTGCACAGATCCTATCTGATCCCCATTGTAAGCAGCAGTCCTGTCCTGCTTTATGGCAGCTGAGATTCTAGCTATCTGTATAACAGAACATTCTGTCCCAGTGGCTGCACAGATCCTATCTGATCCCTATTGTAAGCAGCAGTCCTGTCCTGCTTTATGGCAGCTGAGATTCTAGCTATCTGTATAACAGAGCATTCTGTCCCAGTGGCTGCACAGATCCTATCTGATCCCCATTGTAAGCAGCAGTCCTGTCCTGCTTTATGGCAGCTGAGATTCTAGCTATCTGTATAACAGAACATTCTGTCCCAGTGGCTGCACAGATCCTATCTGATCCCCATTGTAAGCAGCAGTCCTGCCCTGCTTTATGGCAGCTGAGATTCTAGCTATCTGTATAACAGAACATTCTGTCCCAGTTGCTGCACAGATCCCTGTGTAAGTATCAGTCTTGTATCTCTGATGATCACTAAGGAGCACATACCTGTTAAGTGGACTGAGGCTCCTAGGGCCCCACAGTACCGACATCCAGGGCCCACTCTACACACCATTAAATGGAAAATGGTATTTGTATAACACAACTCTATGGTAGAAAAAGAGAGCTAATGGGATTTGTCATATGCCGGGAGCCACTGGGATTTTTCTGGGTATTCTGGTAGGCCAGTCCAAACCTGGGGTTCAACATGGCTTGCCTGAGAGTAGTGAGCTTGGACAGGGTGCAATGGAAAGGGGGGTACAGGAAGGTGTCCAAGGTGCATCTCTACAGCCCGACGGGAAGCGAAGGCAAACAGTAAGACATAACTGCTAATGTGCATTTGCTTCTCTACCCATGGATTTCGCTTTCCATGGGTAGAGAAGCAGTGTGGAGCTGAAAAGCTGTTGCTTGTCCTTTTCAAAGATACCCATCTCATGTTATGAGAAGGTAAGGAGGCCTGTAAAATTACATTTAGAGAGGACCACATCAAGCTGGAGATATAGTCCTCTCCTAACAGGTCTACATGGACTCCTATGAGGTCCCGTCGTTGGTGTGTTTCTACGATATTGGAGAGCTTAACCCAATCCCAAAATATTGAAAGTGCAGGGTGCTTGACCAGAAGACCCTTCCGCTACAACAGGGTCAATGGAGCAATACAAAAAAATCTGGATGCACAGCTTTTGTTTGAATTGTGTCAAACGTTATTTATTAAACACATATACATAAAAAAAGGCCAACTTGATAAAGGGCCCAGAGGGGGACCAAAACTTTGCCCTATTTGATGTATATGGGCTTTATAAACCACTTTTTACACAATTCAAACAAAAGGCGTACATCCAGATTTGTTTGTATGTGTTGTCGGTGTGTGTGTCAAAATGATCAGATAAACGTAATGAGGCCGTCACCCTTTTTGTGTTATTATAGGCAAATACCAAGTAAGTTCTCTCTCTCTGCGGGCCTTCAGAAGAATACATTTGGCCATTCACCAGTCAATATTGTCTGGAAGGTTTGTTATTGGCCTATGCATATTAGATATCAATAGGGTGGGGCTGGAAAATCCCTTTGGTACAAGGACCACATTGGGCTGTGGACACCTACCTGCTTCCCCCTACCCATCGATTTTCAATCTAGCACGCCTAACTCAGGCTGAAACAGAGTGCAGAGGTCTGCAGATATTCGCACAATGGTCCACCTATTGGACTATGCATGTAGTCCTCTCCCAACAAGTTCAGTTAATGGCTTGTGTGCCAAATGCTATGATTAATCCAGTTTAGCCTATCACTTGGGTAAATAAGATCTTTCAAAGATCTGCTTATTTGGTAGACTAGCCTGTTAAACGTCTCTGCCTTTGCATGTCAGATATCAGAAGGGAGGTCTAGAAGTTCACATTGGGCAGTGGATTCAGTCCTCTCCCAAGAGTTCTATGTGGGCTCCCACAACATTCAGTCATTGGCTTGGGATCCAAAAATACAATTGGTCAAGCTTGGGCCATAACTTGGGTGGCTAAAATCTGTCAACAATTCATCTGCTTGTTTGATGACCTCTTCAAATGAGAGGATTTGCCTATGTATGTCAGATATCAGAAGGTAGGGCTGAAAATGTTCCACATTTGGCTGGGTATGCGGACCTCTCCTAGTAGGTCTGCATGGGCTTCCATGTTCCAGTTATTGGCTTGGAGTACAGATGACCAAGTTAAGCCCATCACTTGGGTGCCTACACCTGTCAAACATTGTTGGGTGACCTCAACAAATGAGCCGATCTAACAATGGATGACCAGTTGTAGAATTAGAATTTTAGGAGGCACACTACATTCCTGTAATGTATCTGAAACATATGATGGTTCCCCTTTATGTTCCTCACTAAAACTACCTTTAGAGAAAGACTTAAAGGGGAAGGAAAGGTTAAAATTAAGTAAGCTTTATTAGAAAGGTCTATATAAATACACCAGTAAGCCCTCAAAATAATGCTGCTCTGAGTCCTCTGTCAAAAGAAACACAACATGTCTTTCCTTTTATTGTGTACACATGGGCTTCTGTATCAGACTTCCTGCCTTCATCTTAAACCTCCAGGGCACGGCCTTGAGCATGCTCAGTTTGCTCCTCTCCCCCTGCCTCCTCCCCTCCCAGCTGTAATCTGAGCCCAGAACTATGAGCGAGCAGGGAGAGACTGAGGCAGGAAGTGATGTCACACCAAGCCAATATGGCAGCTGCTATCCTAAACAAACAGAGAATACTTCAAGAGCTGTTTACTCAAGTATGGTAAAGCATTCTGCAGAATAAATATAGTCTTATAGCTTGTACTATTGTGGCTAATCTATTGAAATAAACTGCTTCTGTAGCTTTCCTTCTCCTTTAAAAGGACTACTGCAAGAGTAAGTGACAGCTTATTTAGCCATCCTTGTATTTTATATATAAGAGATGGTAAATGGCAGACAATGGGATGTCCCAATGAAAATATAAGTGTAAACCCTTAATACTATTTACTAGCCTATGATAATGATGTTGATCTCCTGTGCCAGCCTATTACAATTTAAAAATGGCAAATAATCCTTTATCTGTTAATCCATAATCATGATGAGGAAACCTTCATTCTAGAATATCTCATGTAGGTGTCCAATAGGTCTTTCCATTTTGAAACCACTCTATCTGCCTGAGGTTCACTAGCTTTACAAACACTATACAACCAATTGTATGGGGACACTTGGCTTTCCAACATCTTATTCCCAAACCAAGAGTATTGGCCACTCTGTAAATGCTTTCACTCTTCTGGAAAGCTTTCCACTAGATGCTGGAACATTGTCGAGGGATTTGCTTCCATCCATGTAGGCACTGATGTTGAGGATCAGGCCTGGTTTTGAGTTGGGCTTCTAATTTGTCCCACAAGGATTCACTTTGAGTGAGACCAGGGCTCTGTGCAGGCTACTCATGTTCTTCCACTCCTATTTCACCAATCCCATTCTGTATGGACCCCATTTAGTGCATATGCTAAAACAAGAACCTTCCCCCAAAGTTGGCACAAAGTAGGATGGATGGAATTGTCACAAATGCCATTGCATGATTTAGTAGTTACTTTAATATCCAATTCTAATAATTAGAAGGGGTACCCATCCACATCTTTTTGGCCATATAGAGTATATCCATATCTGTCCATATAAACAAATGATGGGGTTTTTGGCACCATGTGGCTCTGCAGTTTGGCATTTGGCACATTCCACCCTTTGAGACTAATGACATCATGAAAAGCCAAGGCTGTGGCTATAGATCAAGGATGCCTAACGTCACTTAGAAATTCGAACAGTTAGGGCTCAATCCCATTATGTCGGGAAGAGAAAAAAAAAAATCAATGCTGGGAATTCTTTCAAGAAAGGTTAATTTGCAATACATCTAACCTGATCTGGGGGGGGGAAGAAAGGCTAATCTCGCAGGGACTGCTGATCCGTCTTGCTGATTGCTCCAGACAGCTAAAGGGGAAGGCACATTTGTATGTCTCGATGTTCCTGTACAAAATTAAAAACAAACATCTCCGGCAGAAGCAATTTCATTATTGTATAATTGTTCAGCATATTGGTGTCACTCCCTCATTGTGCAGCGACAGTAATTGTTTGTGGCTGCCATAAAACCGAGTGCATTAACGATAAAATTATAATATTATGGCAGAATAAAAGGCTCTTCCCCAGCAATGCCCCGACAGACACGAAGAGAAAAGAGCAATCGAGGAAAAACTTGCTGATTGGTTCTACACCATCTCGGACGTATAATTATATGCAAATTTTCTTCTTCTTCCTCCAATCTAATTACAAAAGCATTAGCTGAAATTCATATTCTGAGAAATATTCTGATTCAATTAAAAATCCTATTCTAGATTGTGGGTTTTGATATAAATTTTGTATATATATAAAAATATATATATATATGTGTGTGTGTGTATCTCTAAATATACAGGTTTATCCAAGCCTGGGGTTTTCCAGATCTTTCCATAATTTGGATCTTCATACCTTAGATCTACTAGAACAGGGGTGTCCAAACTGCGGCCCGAGGGCCACATGCGGCCCAGGATGCATATGAATGTGGCCCAGCTTGAAACGCTTGGTTCCCGAGGAAATAGGAGGAGGGGGACTCTGCCCATTGGCCAGTTAGTAATAATAATAATATAATAATACGTCTATTTATTATCCAGGTGTCCCATTTTCCAGTGTAAAGCTCCATCTAGTTATCCAACTGGCATTGTAGTTCTTTTCTGTGTATTTCCTTTACTCTTACAAATCAAACATGTTTTGGCGTATGTCATGTGTGGCCCCAGACAATTTTATCTTTTTCCAATGTGGCCCGGCGAACCAAAAGTTTGGACACCCCTGTACTAGAAAATCATGTAAACATGAAATAAACCCGATAGGGTTTGCTTCCAATAAGGATTAATTATATTTTAGTTGGGATCAAGTACAAGCGACTGTTTTATTATTACAGAGAACAAAGGAAATCATTTTTAAACATTTGGATTATTTGGATAAAATGGAATCTATGGGAGACCGCTTTTCCGTAATTTGGAACTTTCTGGATAATGGGTTTCCGGATAACTGATCCCATACCTGTATGTCTTCTGGTGAGCCCTGGGTCCAGCTTCGGCTACACCAATGTCCTCCGGTGTGAAAAACTACATAAGATCTGGGCAGGACTTTAATTGAATACAAATATTGTTGTTATGGAGAGGGGGTGCTGGGAGTTGCATTCTATAAATGCCCTGGCCTACTGAACACCAGACATTTATTTAACAGGCTACCGACACAACTCGGGGAACAGAGTGTTAAGGAAAATGAGATTGTGTTCCCTAATCTCTGGCACCCCTACGGGCCCTTAGGAAGGCAAGCCGTTCCCATTGTGTGAGCTCTGAGTTATGGCAGATGTCTCTGGAAGCAATAAGTTGCTCCGTAATATTTTAATGGAAAAAAAGAGGGGACATTTTTCACCCGGCCGATGCTGCAATTTCACAAGGAGAGAGAGAGAGAGAGGCAATTTCCGCCTTCTGCACAAGAATCATTAGTTTTGCTAAAGCAAAGAGACTCAAATAACTGGAGATTGATATGGAAAGCTGCCATTCTCCTTATAATGGTAACATTTTACAAGGAACCTGAAATGATTGGCTCCCCTTGCTCAGGAGAAAAGAAGATGGCGGCAGCACATAGCGCCAATCTTTTCTGTTTCTGACTTCAACTGGACTCTATCCCCTGGAAAATCCAAGGTGTAGTAAGGAAGTTAGCAAGAAGTTAGTAAGAAAATTGTTTGGTGTAGTCTGCCAATTTGGGTCTAAATCAGTTCATTAGTCAGGTTGTTTTGACTAGTCAACCAGGGTCGGACTGGGCCAGCAGGATACCTGGAAAAAACCCAGTAGGCCCTACCAGCCCAGACCTGGCCCAGAATTTTGTTCATGACTAATAAGCAGGTCTCTTGGAAGAACTGATACTAACAGTGTAAAGGTCAATTTCACCTTCATTAGCAAACCTCATATAACAAATAAAACATGGAATGTTCCATAACCTGCCAACATTTGTAAAATGGGCATGGTAATTAGGGGGTGTGATCATTATAAAGGTGTGGTCAAACATTTTCAGATCTTTTTGTGCATTTTTCAAATGTCGGGAGGTATGCCCTGATCTGCCCAACCCTGTGCTGATATGCCCAACCTTGACATGTTCTGCCCAAACTCTGCTCCAACCAAGCTTCATGCTTATATGCTTCACTCCTTTCATGGTGGTATCCCTCCCCACAATTAGACTTGGCTCCTCTGCCCACCTAATGGCAGCCCTTGGCCTAAGTTGTGTCCAGCAATTGTCACCTCCTTAGAGTAGGACCCCATGTTTATAATGGTGGTCTTACTAGCAAGATGAACATAGTAGGTCATGATGGAGTCCATAAGGGTAGTATTATAGTAGTACGTCAAGATGGAGACTGTAATGCCCACCTTCAGTGTTGCCCAACCTGCTTAGTATTAGTAGTTTGTCTACATCAAGTAACTTATAGCAACCATGCTGATTGGTTGCTACGTGCTAATAAACATGTAGCAAACTTAGGAGGGTCACAGGTTGCTATGTCTTACTTATATATAAAACAAGGGGCCCTAACCTATTTGCAGGGTAAAATGGTATAAGAGAGCCGGTTTCCTTTCCAGGAATTAAATACTCGCGACAGTTGCTTGAGAATCAAAAGATCAAAGCTCAGAATGTGGCTTCTTTATCAAGATGAGTTTGTGATTGGCTGTCACTGGGTACATTTCTATTTGTGACAACGGGCTTATCACTCGCCAGCTCTATTTCTGCCAGCGTCGTTCTCTCTCACTCCATTCCTTCCCTGAGATAAACACCCTCTCGCTCTAAGTCACGAGAGATTGAACAGGATAATTCCTTGTGATGGGAGAATGAATTTGTATTAATTAGAAAATGCCGGGCGAGGAATGTTTGGGGTCTCGCATCATTACTATCAGTCGAGGCAATCGAGCCGGAATGACGAGAGCTTGGGTCGGGTGCATGTGGGAAGCAATGTAATTAAATTGGTGTCATGTCAAGGAGGATTCCACACTGAATAGATGATTCTCACTGCCCCAGACGTCTCGATTCTCTCTCATTTACTGCCACAAGCACATCAATCCTGTTTCTTTATTATTTAAATTAAGAGCAATCCGCATTTGGACCAGGTTAAATAAACCATAGCAACCAATAAGATGTTTGCTTTTAAGTGCAGCCCTGATTGGTTGCTTCACTTGGTATAAGATTACTCCCAAAGTTCATTTCAAGGTGACAAGTTTTTGTTGTGTTGAGGATGGAAAGATGCATTAAACTGCCATCCATTTGGATATGAAGAAACTGTTCCAACTCTGAGTCCTCCACTAATGTCTTCACTCAGATAGCAGCTCCCTGCCGCACATAGGTATGTGGCCACCAGGTGCTTGATATGAAGAACAAGACAAAAGAAATTGGGAAAGGTTTAAGGCTGATTGGTAGGAACGCCAGTAGTGCCAATGGTACATTCCAGTACAGTTCCAGAGAGCAGATCTCCTAAAAGGGTGGCAACCATGCTATTGCTTTGAAAAAAAGAATTTATTATGGTTGCAGCAGGGGTCCCCAACCACTGGGCCGGGTACAGTCCTGAACTGTGGCGTGGAGCCTAGCCCGAAATTAACGCCGGCACAGCCGAATTGGATGCTGGCACTCCGTATGGGACACCAGCGCACCAAATTGGACGTCGGTGAGCCTGAATTGGATGCACAGTTGCCACTGGCCCTCCCAAAACCCTCCCGACCCCCTCCCAGATACCCTCCCGCCCCCTCCCCCCCCCGCCCCCCCAGTCCTTGCAAAAATGTTTTCCTTTACACTGGTCCATGAGCCAAAAAAGGTTGGGGACAGCTGTGTTGTGGATTTTTGAAGTGGATTTTTGATGACTAGAGTCTCCGGGTCAATGAGATGTGTCCTCTACCTGAGACAAAGAGGGCTGACTTGAAAAAGTAAATATTTTGAAACATATCAGTATTCTGCATCACGGCTTGACTGACAGACCCAATGCTCATCCTTCCGTCACGGCTGAATTTGAGCACCTTTCTATCTCCACTCCATTAGGCTGTCAGTGTGTGTCATGTTGAGGAGAAGGCCCAAATATACCCTGAGCGCAGCACCAATGGGAAACATCCTTCTTCTGCGCTGACATGCCGCCTTCCAGCTCTTTAAATGCAAAAGTAGAAAGAGACTTTGTAAAAAGTAAATGTTCGGTGAGTCAGCGCATCATTTTCAGCACCATTTCCCCCTCTTGAAAGACAATGTTGTTTTGTTGATGTTAATACTTATTTATTAAAAATGGTTTTTGGGAGTCAAATTCTTGCACACCAGTAGTAGGGACCTTGGATTGTGCTAAACTATCAAACCAGTATTGGACTTGGGTATGTGGGTCCACTGGGAATCTGAGAAACCTGCTGAGACCCCCCACCCTTGCACACCCCTCCCCAACAGGCTGGGTGCAGAGGGGCCTGCCTGGATTTTTCCTGGTGTCCCAGTGGGCCAGTCCGACCCTGTACTGAAAAGTTATTGGGCCCCTGGCAAAATCTTTTTAGATCTCACATCCACTCTACTCTCCTGATTTCTATTTTCCCCTGAAGAGGTGAAGAACAGATTGGCCTTGTCACTTAGAATTTAGTACAAGTCAATTGCACAAGGTATTTTTCCCAAGGCATTGTCTTCAGCCATCGGGTGCTCCTGGAAACATGCTCATCTCTTACATCTGCTGGAGACCATGGGGCCTCTTCTTCAAAGCTAAAGATGAATCACCACCATGACTCTTTGCAGAATGAGTCTCATTGTTACACACAAATGACCCAAAGGAAAAGGCAATCTTGGCACTGCCGTTCTACTGAATTGATAATACCCAAATGCTTAGCCAACCCCAATTTTTTTAACTCCCAGTTCTGCAGGATTCAATTCAGATAGTGTCCTATCCATTCATTTCCTTCTGCCTCTTTCTCTCTTTTTATCCCTCCATCAAGCAGGTCTCTATCCCACCGCACACACCAGCCCCCTCCTGAATGGGATCCCAAGGGATCACAGGCCTGACCTCCATTCTGAGCTAATTAATTGCCTGCCGGGAGCTGCTCTTGCAGCTCCTGTGCTCTTGGAGAAGAGCCTGTCATGAGGATGCACAAGAGCAGAGCGAGATGATGAGCCAGTGATACAACTGAGTAATAAAAATAAATAAAAGATTGAATGAGACAGAAAGAGCCAGAGATTCATATAAGCTCTATTAGAGCGGAACTATGTGAAAGGGAAATAAAGAGCTGCCAAATTTGTCACTTCAGGAACTATAGGGGCCGCTAGGGCTGGGTGAAGAGGAAGGCTACAGTGGTGAGAGCTAATAAACTTAATATACCCTTTAGTCTTACATTCTACAGCAAAATAAAATAATGAATAATAATAAAATACAAATTGCTCATAAAAGTGCAGATTCAAGAAACAAAGAGGTAGTTAATGTCACAGAAAGAGGTTCAACTAGGAGATGGATTTCTGTCCTTGAGCAGGTGCTTTATTTAGATGACCTCCCACAATTCCTAGGCCTGGCTGTTGCCACTGAAAGGTATGTAGGAAATATCACATCTACATAAGTCACTCACGTTAAAAACGCCAGGCGTCAACACTATATGGATGCCCATTGACTTTAATGCCAGCGTCAGCTTTGACGTGGGCGTCAATTTCCGATTTTTTTGTGAAAATATCCGATTTTTACTATTTTTTTGTGAAATGGTCAGAATTTCACGATTTTTCTGTGAAACTTTCCAATTTAACGATTTTTCCTCAAATTTTTCACCTTTTCTCGAAAATGGGAGAAATTCGCCCATCACTATCCTTGAGCAGTCGTATAAGGCTAATGTTAATTTAGAGAACTGGGGTAGAAAGGAGTGTTAGGGTGGCTATACATGAGCAGATTTTAGCTGCTGATTTGTCTTATTCAGTTCTATCTGCAGCTTATGTGTCCGTGAATGGGGCGCTCCAACAGACCCAACCAATATCTGGTCGAAAACCAGCCACGTTTTAAACAGGTTTAAAGGAGAAGTCTTCTTCCACTTGGGCGAGCACCATGGAGCGATCCTCTTCCAACTTCTTCTTTCTTCAAATTTCCCAGGGCAGACGCATGCACAGTAGAATGAAATAGCTGACTTTTTAGTTAAAGTTCAGCTTTTTGCTCTACTGCGCATGTGTCCTTAGCTCATGAAATAAGATCAGAGAGAAGCTGTGGTGTTGAGAATGATACATGTGGATTAAACTTTGTGTGAGGTTTTTTTAATGTTAGAGTGATGGTGAGGATGCAGACATTCCTTCTAAAAAAGTGTTCTTCTGCTTAGGAAAGATTTGAGAAAGGTTTCTATTTATTTCCTAAGCAGAAGAACATCAGCCTCTTTCTTTCTCCTGACAACTTCCTTGACTACTTGCTGGTCAGACTGGTGGGAAACTGACCAGCAGGTGGCGCTGTTGTAACAAAATTCATTCATATTAACAGCACATGTATCCCTTAATATCTTGGAATTGAAAATAAATAAATAATGAATGTAAATAACAAAAGTACTTAGAATAGAACTCTTGTCCTTTTTACATCCACTTATTTTAAAGGTTTACTTATCCTTTAATAACTTGAAACTAAAAAAAAACATTATGACTGTACATTACAAAAGTGCTTTATCCTTAAAGGTACGGCACCATAGTTATCTATTTTGGATTTCCCCGCTAAGATTTGTTCTGTACTGGAGACAGCTAATTTCAATTGCAGGTTCCCCAGTACAAGCATGGCATGAACTTTGTTGGCTCTGAAGGACATGCTTGAACTCTGCCTGCCCTGCCCTTTTGTTTTGACTTTGATCCCCTTTTCTGCATTACTTTCCCTGCCTATTCTAGTACCTACAGCAGTTGGTTGGTTCCCCTTTAAAATAACGGGGAAGGGGGCTCATCTATCAATACTGGGCAAATTTGCCCATGGGCAGTTACCTATAATAACCTATCAGTGATTAGCTTTTTAAAGCCAGCTGCAAGTAAAACAATGAATGCAGCAATTTGATTGGTTGCCATGGGTTACTGCCCATGGGCAAATTTGCCCAGTTTTGATAAATGACCCCCACTTTATAGATAGATATAAATGGAGGTGTTTGCCTTCTACTGCAGCTTCACAAACAGGGAAAATAATATTGTTGAGCAGATATTTTAAACTGCAGTGAGGACAGGAGAGCAAATCTCAACGGCACTTTGAAATCAAATGGATATAGAAATTCAGCCAATAATAATGATAATAATTTGCTTCTCCCCTCTCTAAAAGCTCCTGGTTCTCTCTCAGCCGCGAGCAGCAGTTAAGGGTTTCTCTAATGCCGCCTGGAAGGAGCCTGGACATCCTGTGATTACATGAACCATCTTGAGCGCGACCAATGCCATTTATTTTCTGATAGCGCCGGAGCAAGAGGGGAACGGATGGGACCGGATTAGGGAGGGGGCAGAGATAATTTATTTTTTGTCATGTTAACTCTTATGAGATATCCAAAAAGATTACAGAGGGGCTGCCATGCTTTTAAGTCGTGTTCAGCCCGTTCACCATTGATAGAAACATGATGAATACCAGCTCAGGGTTACTGGAGTAACTGCCAAAATAAAGGAAACACGTGGGCGACAGAGCCTTACTTCATTATGAAGCAGGTGGTGTAAAGTGAAAGATAACCCTAATAGCCTCATATTTATTCATTATAAAACACACGTCATGTGACTGCACCGATTATAACTGATGACATCACTTAAGCACCATGTATATAGTGAATAAAGTACCCCCTCTTGTAAAATATAAGGATATTTATTATGTCACCCAGGAGCTCCTTTTATACAGGTCACGGAATTCCGAGGTGACTTTTAATATTTTTTATTTATTATAATACACAAGTTTTAGTGAGTCATGTGACAAAAATGACATCACTAAGCTCCGTCTATAACAGATGACATCACTAAGAGCCGTTTATAAGGATATCATTTATAAGATATTTGTGGCTTTTGTGTATTATATATATATAGTGAATAAAGTACCCCCTCTTGTAAAATATAAGGATATTATAATTACCGAGGAGTTTCATGACCATATAAAAGATTGAGGTCGCAGGCCAAGTGTTTTAATACGGGTCATGGAACTCCGAGGTAACTTCTAATATCCTCATATTTTGCAACTAGAGGTACTTTAATTATTATAATACACAAGTTTCAGTGAGTCATGTGACAGAAATGACATCAGAACTCACCGTTTATAACTGATGACATCAGAACTCACCGTTTATAAGGATATAATTTACAAGATTTTCGTGGCTTTTGTGTATAATAAGGATATAATTTACAGGCCCATGACTCTTTTATATGTAGTGTTACTGCCACTTAAGGTTGCCACTTGTCTAGTTTTCACCCAGACAGCCCAGTTTTCGAAAGGGTTATCAGGGTGCAAATCATAGCTCCACCCACTGACATCACTGACCTGAAACGTCATGCCCCTCCCCATCTGGACTTAGTGTTTTTATACATACAACCCTTCCCACTTCCTGCTTCCTGCTATTGCCTTGCAGAGTCAGAACATTACTTCCTGTTTATATTCAGCTCGAGACATGTCTGTTATTAACAGGGCCAGATTGGTCAGCGAGAGTATTAGTGGATCTACTTGTGGGCCCTGGACCTTCTGGGCACTTTTTGGGGACAATTCCCATCAGCCCTATTTTTTACATTCAACGTGGCCCAGTCTGAAAATGGTTTCTAGCCAATAACATTACAACCAATATTGAAACAAAATGGGACAAAAGAAAAGTTAATTTAGTTAAAGAACTTAAATAACTAAAGTTAGAATTAGGTAGAAATGTTGTACATGATATTTTGTGCTTCTGTACCAGCCCAAGGCAACCACAGCCCTTTAGCAGTAAAGATCTGTGTCTCCAAAGATGCCCCAGTAGCTCCCCATCTTCTTTTCTGCTGATTCACTGCACATGGTCTGTGCTGCTGTCACTGAGCTTAGGGAGCCACTCACAATATACAGTACACATAGAATAGAAATGTCACAGTATAAGGCTGATTCACTCACTGCACATGCTCTGTTAGGGTTGCCACCTTTTCTGTCGGTGGAGACCGACTGGGGGTGGGGCCATGATGTGGAGGGGCGGGGCCATGACATGGCATGGGGCGGGCCGCAATGTCAGGGGGCATGGCTATGATGCAGTTATCGGCCAATCGCTATGTCAATCATGGGGAATCCTGCCCAGTTTGCCAAATTAGGAAAACTGACACTGTTTTGACAGCCTTTCAAATTACCGGCTGTCCGGGTCAAAATCGGACAGGTGGCAACCCTATGCTCTGTGCTGCTGCGACTTATCATACCTCCCAACTGTCACGTTTTTTAGAGACAGTCACAATTTTGACAGCTCAACCCTCAGTCCCAGGTTGTTACTGAAATGTCCCGACTTTATTTTGATCTACAAAGTACAGCCTTTCAAATTACCTGCTGTCCGGGTCAAAATCGGGCAGGTGTCAACCCTATGCTCTGTGCTGCTGTCACCTATCATACCTCCCAACTGTAGAGACAGTCCCAATTTTGACAGCTCAACCCTCAGTCCCAGGTTGTTACTGAAATGTCCCGACTTTTCTTTGATCTACTGCACTGAACAGCCAGAAAATGATACAAAGTTTCTAAAATGTATTGGGCTTTTAGCAGAGAGCCCAGAATATAGGTGATACTTTTACAACAATTTAAGATAAGCAAAGAAACAATTGTAAAAATTTAAGAGAAGCAGGTCTCTTGGGGAAATGGTGACTTGCAGCTTAAAGGGCAACTTACCTTCAATAGCAAAACTGTAATAACACATAAAAACTACAGAAATGAGTTCAAGCTTTCATAACCTGCCACATTTTGTAAAATGAACATGGTATGGTCAAAAAAACAAGAAGAAAAACCTTCTATTAGAAATGAGAAATTCTTCTATTAAAGTTATTAAGAAGCCACAGCAGTGCAGACTCAGTCAACAACTGGCATAGTGATTTTTCTCCTACAATTCCAGTGTCTACACCCATTTCTAGATGCAACTCAAATGAAAATGCAGGTGAAAAACGTGCAAGTTGCTTCAATGCCATTATGGGCATTAGGCACTCAGGGCTGGCACAAAATGTAACGCGTGCTTGGCCACAAAATTTCATATAAAGAGATTCACGGCTGGCAGCACAGGATAAGAAAGGATAATAAGTCCCTTACTCTGAATATTTCCAATACATTATAAGCAAGGTTTCAAATGTCAGATTTTACTTTTTCATGAAACAAATCAAGCAGAGAATATAAAAAGTTATGACATATAAATTGTACCATTTTCTTGTTTCATAACGTCTGCAGTTCCATGGAAACAGATGCACTTATATGAAAATGATTACTTAGCCCCTATAATGGCGTATCTAGCTACAGGTTGGTTCTCTAGGGTTAAAGCAGTGGCTGGAGTGGGCACAGCTGCACCTTCCCGTGAATTGGCTGGGAGTATGGGCACTGTCACACAGTAAACAGAAGATCATTAAACTACATGAATATTTGTCCAACTAATGGACTATGGGGGGATTCATGAAGACCCCGGGACAGGATTGCACTCAAAACTACTGAATATTTAACATATAAAAACAAAGGACTTTTACAGGTGAATTAGGCTCAACAGCTACATCTTAGGTTTTAGGGTTTCTGCACCAAGGCCACCCCAACTCATTGGCAAGGATGCTCTTGGCTGCTCTCGCTTACCTAAGTTTAGGGCCTACTCTTAATATACTAATATAAAATTCATAATACTAGTCTGATGAGTAAATCACATCCACACGACATGACACCCTAGAAATCTGTGCGTTCTGCATCAGAACTGATTAATCATCAACATTGTAGCAATGGTTTCTATGACGGATGGAACCTCACTTTCTGCCGATGGTTTGGTGATTTCCCACAAGCCCTGAATTTAGCTTCTCAACAGCAGCCCAGAACATACTGAGCATGTGCAATGCCAGTGACACACCAGGGATGGCCTAACAATATCCAAGATGGGGAGCTCTTATGGACAAAGTTGAAAGCCTGGACCATTACTGTTATAATAATAGACGGACCAGTAAGTTCAGTCTGTATAATACACAGCATCGGACTGGGGGGCTACCACCACTCCCTCAGCCCCCCACACCAGACGCAAAGCGCCCTTTGGACCCCCTCCCGGAGTCGCAACATCCCCCCAGCCCCCCGTGCCAACCTTCTGTTTTGTTCAGCTGCTCTCGGGGGGCCAGGGAGGGAAGTTGGAACTGCTTCTGTGCAAGGACCAGGACTCGGCCAGCGGGGCCCACGAGGGCCTACCGGGTTTATTCCCGTTGTCCCGCCGGCCCAGTCCAACACTGATAATACAGCATTCTTTTTAGGCTTTAGTTCCCCTTTAAAAATCTTTATAGAATCGGATTATTGAGGAGATGCTGATTTTTTTTTTTAAACGGCGCATGTTCATGTTCTGAATGTAAATGGTTCAATAATGTAATTTTGATTTTATCCTATAAGAATGATTGCGTAAAGCATTTACATTTGTAAGATGTTCTTCTTAATATCCTCTCTAATAAATGGTTTCTTATAGAAAATACCGTCTGAGTATAGCTACCAACAGATATTACTCATATAGCTGAGTTGTGTCGCTTTTCTATATAGATACAGCAAACTCACTACGTATGGCACAGAAATAACAAGCAGTGAAAGGCTTGAAGAGGTGAAACTGGAAAATTAACAGAAGTGATGCGCCTACTATGGCTTAGTGCTGTGATTTAACACCGTTCGGAGGTGTAATAAAAACTTTGTAACCACTCGACAAGCTCTTCTAATGTTCCATTAACAGCAGAGAGAGTCGTGCCGGCTCAGCCGCCTGATCATTTCTCACTTTTGGTCACCGGGACCTTGTGTTTCCTCTTCCTGTACTCAAGTACACAAAGGGGATTCAGCTTCAACAAGCAAAGCCATTCAGCCTGTATAGTACTGTTGCACCTGGACCTCAAACACATGAATGGATGGGATTCTCTCCTGTCTATAATTGCCTAGTGTTGGCTGGAGGGGTCGGCACCTCTCCCAATTGTATCAAAGAAGAAATTTCTAAAATTCTAAACAACAGGGCAATTAAATCTGTGCTATGGAGTAGGTGTATCATCAGTCCTAATATCCATTCGTTAGTTGAATGCCCCCTTCAGTTGAAACCTGTGTTGTTACTACTCTTGCTCAAGCCAAGGTGGTATCACATTGGCCAAGGAGGACAGGGTTACACCATTGTAAATTGTTTGAGCATGTATCTGGAAGACATTGCTTGAACATATAAACAACTGGGACAATGAAAGCATCCTGTGCTAGGGGAGGTATCAATATTTGATAGTCATGGTCAGAGTATACCCTGATATCAAAGAGCATAGCAATCGCAGGCTCGTGTTACAAGCCCTCCATTGCTTATTGATGGATTCTTCTTGGTGTCTTTATCTTTGAGAGAATCACTCCCATAAGAAGGTACATGTAGGACTTGGACAGAGTCTTTCCTTCTCAACCAGGTTTAACATGAATGCTCTCTTCCTTCTACATCTCTCTTTAAGAAGGGTTACTGGATCTCCCCAAGACTCTCTTTCCCATCCTTATATATCTGTGTAGGGGACTGATAAATGTATTCCCTATTTATAGTGCAATCCCCTAACGTTTGGCCACTTAAGGGCCCTTTAATTATACAGGAGCTAGGCTCCATTTCCTGGGTCAAAGCTTGACTCTTAATTATTACAAATTTAGCCACTAGGTGGCATTGTGTTATAATAGAAAAGCTGAGCATGTGCTTAGGGTCCATTTTGCCAGTCCCCTTACCTGAGCAGGCAGGAAGGTTTTGCACTTGGAACCTAGACGGGTTAGGTCTAGTAAGTGATAGATTAGCTAATTTTCTATCAACTCTAGGAGTGATAGATAGTTAAGCTATTTAGCCAAGCAACTGAGGCTCCACGAGGAGTGTTGAGTGGGATTAGGATCCTGGGTACTTATTGCCCAGAAGTAGGGACTAAGTGTCAGAGTTTTCTCCACTTAGAGCAAAGGCTGAAAGCTGGGTGTACCTCCATACAAGTTCTGTTTTCTCTTTTATCCTGCAGTGTCTACACTGTCCATTGGTGCTGTGAGTATTTGCCTATTCACTGATATTACACTTTCCTGCTTATCACTATTTGAACTCCTATGTGGATTATGTTTTTTAATAAATATGTTCTATTATTAAGTTATAAGAACCACTGACGCCTAATTATTGTGCATCACATACAGTTACAGTTGCCCAACACCCTGCCTCCACACAGTTGCAAGGGCTCACCCCCTGGAAATCAAGGTCTCATCCAGAGATTGTATTGGGGTAAAGCTACTAGTGGAGAGTAATGGGACTCCCCAACATTTTCTACAGAAGAATTGACCACTGGTGTATCTAAATGTGGTGGTGAAAGACCATTGGTCAGATGTTCCCTCAAACTGGTGAATTGTGTTTTAATACTTGTGTTGATGTGTGTCAATTCTTTGAGACTATTAGTAAAATTTGCAAAAGAAATGTTAACCAAAACTCAGGTTTCCTGTGTGGTTGTAGCAAAAGGAGATTTCATTATTTTCTATGTTTTACAACTACATTTTCTGGCAAGAAATACTAAATTATATTTTGCCGTTGAGCGTATATAGAAATTTATATCAGTACCAAAAATGTTTTTTTCACTTACAAACTTATATCCGTATAGAATACTGCCCGGGGCTTGTGTCTACAATGTTGTGCTTGCTGGTGTCCCATCTTGTGGCGTATATTGAGCGCAGTGATTGGGTGAAGACCCAATGAGCCATAACTCATAAAAAAAGGTGCAGGAACCAGGAAACAATATGGAGGATGATGCATATGGAGGATGATGTAGTGCTACAGATCAATGACTTCATATTCTTCTCACCCAAATGACATCATTAAAGGTCGGAGACATAACTGAGTGGGCTCATGCTCATGACTGAATGGCTTCCATCATCCTTGTGGGCAGAATATGTAGTATAGTGGTGGCCCTCAGCCTCTTTTGAGGGCTAAGCATACAGAGCCCAGGTTGGTGGACAGCGCCGGATTTCTTTGTGGGCCGCCCCTAGGCTGCACGGTCCTAGCACCTGCCTACACATCCCCTTCACAGCGCGCCGGTGAAAAAACGCCGGCGCAGCTGGTGTAATTGAATGTGGACGCACACGTCCCCATAATGTGGCTGGGCAGCATGCCGCCCCTATTTTTTGCCGCCCTAGGCCCGGGCCTATGCGGCCTTGCCGCAAATCCAGGCCTGATGGTGGATCCTGCATGCATACTGGGGAAAGCAGAGTTTGGTTTTCGTTTAATGAGAGTTGGGTAACACATGGCAATAGCTTTGGAAAGGACAAGGGCCAAGCCAGTATTTTAGTAGTGGATTGTCACACAATGGGATAAACATCTACAGAACAGTGAAATTAAATGTAACTTTCTAACCTATTTATTTGATCTGACAAAAATCGATATTGAAAAACAAATTTCTTTTTAAAATGTATGTTCACGCCGGTACTTCCCCTCTGGAGAAATGAAAGAAGCCAAATGCCGGCAAGCTTTGTTTTGTTTCAGGCTGCAGCGGCCGCCTGTCTCTTGATTTCCAACTCTATTCAGATTATTGCCCTATCACAAGATAAAATAGCTCTCTGAGCAACGATTTACACAGAGGAAGACTATGAGACAGGAGGAAGGGGAGATTGGCTCACAATGAGTCAGGGCTGGAAGATGAAATATTCATTATTCTGGCAGAATACACAGCGCCCCGGGGCCAGCAATATGATGGAAATGGTAATTTTCACGATTACCCAGAGTTCAAACAGCTCCACAGGAAAACCTGCTTGTGTAAACCTAAGTCACTTGGGCCGTGCGATTGCTCGACATGTAGAACACGATTTGGGGCATAACATCCACCTTGCGCCGAGTCATAATAACAACTGTCATCCTGCCAAGCAACGCTCAGCTTGTACCCGCACTTGACTCCGTACTGATCTCCTTATAATGTGAATTTATTGGAATGGCGTGCTGCGGTTATACAGGGGCACAAACACAATCTCAGCGTCTGATTTAAACACAACAAAAAATTACCTATACAGCCTAGTGGAATAACAGAGACCCGGTCGCATGGAGGGTACATAATATATAAGAATCACGGGCAATGAGACCTAGAGGAATAACGTAGTAAAAATGCTGCAACAGGCCGAGAAAGTCATACAAAGAAATTACCTTTTCTTATTTGTTTGTGACACGACACTGGTCACATTACGCTATTGAGAGTTAAAAAGAAAAATAACTTTTCCTGGTCTGTTAACCCAAATCAAATGCACTAAAGCATAAACTGATATTGTGACTCTCCATCACACCCCAACACAAGACAAGACTGTGACTCCCAGCATAAGATATTGGCATGTGACCCCAGCATAGGAGAACTCAATGGCTTCCAACACAAAAAATAGGACTACAGCATAGCATAACACTGTGGCTCCCAGCAGAAAACAGCACTGTGACCCCAGCATTAAATGACACTGTTACTCTGAGCATTGGATAACACATTTACTCCTAAACTACAATAGCACCATCATGGAACTTTACATTGGTTTCCAGCATAATATGACACTGTGACCCCAGCACAGGACAGTACTGTGACTCCCAGCATAAGATGGCACTGTGACCCCAGCTTCCCCTAGCACAGGAGAGTATTGTGACTCCCAGAATATGATAACACCATGGCTTCTGGCAATAAATGGCACAGTGACCCCAGCATAATCAGGGCCGCTTCTGCCATGAGGCAAGATGAGACCCTTGCCTCAGGCGGCAGCAAGCGGCCAGTTACAAGGGGCGGCAAAAAGCCGCCTCTTGTAACTTTAAGAGCAGAACTTCCGGGTTTTAACCCGGAAATTCGGCTCCACTAGTGCAGAGAGTGCTATTGCGCTTAATGCACTAGCGATACTGCCTTCTAGACCCACTCCGACGCTAATTTATAAGCGCCGAGATGGAGAATAGGGGGGCGGCATCTGCCACTGTGGCTCCCAGAAAAAATGGCAATGTGACCCCCAGCACAAGACAGCATTGTGACTCCCTGCATAAAATGGCACTGTGACCCCCAGCATAACATAACACTGCAACTCCCAGCAAAAAATGTCACTGTTACCGTTTGCATAGGATAACATTAAACTGTCCCGTTTTGAGCGGGACAGTCCCGCTTTTGACAACTCAACTCAGTCCGGCATTTGTACTGAAATGTCCCGACTTTCTATTTGATCTCCTGCACTGAACAGCCTGAAAAAGAGACAAAGTTTCTAAAACTTAATTGGCTTTCGGGAGAGAGCCCAAAATACTTTTGTAACAGTTTTAGATAAGGAGGTCTTTTGAAAGAGCTAAGACTCACATCTTAAAGGACAATTCACCTTCATTAGCAAAACTATAATAACCACAGAAATGTGTTCAAACTTTCGTAAAGTGGCAGATTTTGTCAAATGGACATGGTAATTAGGGGTGTGGCCACAAAAAAGGGCGTGGTCAACATTTCCCCACCCTGCGCGGCAAATCTTTTTGTCCCTCTTTGTGGTTCCAAAATGTTGGGAGGTATGGAGCACATTTATTCCTATCTTACAATAGTACTATGATTTATTGTGGATCCCAGCATAAAATGGCATTGTGATGAACACTGGGACCCGAGCATCAGAAATCACAGGTATGGGATATGGGCCCTTAAATGATATGTAGCCACTTATCATAAAAAAAAAATAACTCCCCTGGCTTAAAATTAAGCCAAGAGGTATTATAATAGCCCAGCTTCTGGGATTTTGACAATAAATTAAATTCTTGCCTAAAGAGCTTACATTCTAGTGAGTTAATAGCAGATATGGCAACAGACAGGTGGTGTATTTATAAAGTCCCTCCTTTGTTCGGCTATGACTATATCCCTTATGTTCTAGGTCCCAGCCAAACACTCAGCAGATTCTATTGGATTTTTCCTGGTCCCGTGCAGTGAGGCATCTGCTCCAGCACCTGTGACCCATATACCCAGCAACACACAGGGCACTAAAAATAATAATGTTCATCACACACAGGCTGAGGTGGATGGTTATAGCATGATACAGAAATGTATGGTCAATACAATGCAGATTTATTAACTGCATTATTGTTGAAAGATAATACATTTTACCCTAAATCAGTGAATAAAATGGAACTCGTAAGGGGCTGTGCTTAGTACAGGGGAATACCTATGCTGTCATAGTTTTATGGGATCTCTCTGTACAGACTATGAGCAAACTTAGGGGACTGTTCCTGCTGAATTGTGCTTAGTGCAGGGAATACCTATGCTGCCATAGTTTTATGGGATCTCTCTGTACAGACTATGAGCAAACTTAGGGACTGTTCCTGCTGAATTGTGCTTAGTGCAGGGAATACCTATGCTGCCATAGTTTTATGGGATCTCTCTGTACAGACTATGAGCAAACTTAGGGACTGTTCCTGCTGAATTGTGCTTAGTACAGGGGAATACCTATACTGCCATAGTTTTATGGGATCTCTCTGTACAGACTATGAGCAAACTTAGGGGACTGTTCCTGCTGAATTGTGCTTAGTACAGGGAATACCTATGCTGCCATAGTTTTATGGGATCTCTCTGTACAGACTATGAGCAAACTTAGGGGACTGTTCCTGCTGAATTGTGCTTAGTACAGGGAATACCTATGCTGCCATAGTTTTATGGGATCTCTCTGTACAGACTATGAGCAAACTTAGGGGACTGTTCCTGCTGAATTGTGCTTAGTACAGGGAATACCTATGCTGCCATAGTTTTATGGGATCTCTCTTTACAGACTATGAGCAAACTTAGGGGCTGTTCCTGCTGAATTGTGCTTAGTACAGGGAATACCTATGCTGCCATAGTTTTATGGGATCTCTCTGTACAGACTATGAGCAAATTTAGGGACTATTCCTGCTGAATTGTGCTTATTACAGGGGAATAGCTATGCAGCCATAGCTTCATATTATCTTAGTGTACAGGCCTAAGAAACACCTTGGAAACTTTCCCTGATATAAAGAGTTCCACCCTGGCCCTGATTGGCTGCTGGCCATGCCTGCAATAATATTACACCACATCCATTGTGTCACTAAGCCACACCTCCTTGTGGCCTATTGCTAAAGGATTATAACACAATAGGAGGGTTAAGGCAGGTTACCAGAACACTTACCTCCTGATTCCAGTCCCTGGATAAACTATTTACTCTATTACTGTAAAAAAAAAAAATCCCTATAAATAATATTCACCTTTATTGCCCTAATAAAATAATGATTTTGATGTCTAATAGAATTAGAATGTGATTTATAGTAACGCTGACTCTATATTTGGCTCTATAAAAGCCAATTATTTTTATAGGAAGTCTTATTTTTAGCTGTTTTGTCACCCGGTGAGCAATTAAAGAGCGACGTAGAGCATTTGCTGCCTCGACACTTTCTCCTGCACCTCGGCCGTTCATTTGTGACTCATCCGAGGGGAATATTTTAATGACCAGATGTACTGGGATCCCTGTCCTGCATTCCCTCCATGGCCTGAGGCTGGATTCGAACATGCAGCTGTCAGTCGGAGCCAGGGTGCTTCGCCTAATACGTTCTACGCCGCCTCACGCGTCCAGCTGCGCTTAAAGAACGTGCCGACACTATCAATGTGGCCCCGTAAATCCACAGCCTGACGGGCTCTTCCCAATCTCCATTCATAAGTCATCGGGGTGAGAAGTAATTTACCCAGGAGAGCGTTTAGAGAGGGCGTCAGACAATAATTTACTGCGCGTTTTAAACATGGCACCAAATTACTTATTTATGGGAAAATCTCTGACAGATCGAACGTTGAATAATTTATCCCAAAAAGAGAAGCCTTGCACCGGGGTCACCAGTAAATAATTCACTTATAATAAACTATAGGAAAAAAAAGAGCTTTGTTTCTCAGTAAATTTCTACCAAACAGGCAGTTAGGAGCCCGGCCATTTGTACCAGGCTGTACATTTCCCAGATTAGCGGGTTGCCATGAAAATGTCACTTAGCCGTCCATCATCCCGCTTAGGAGGGGACATTCATTTCATTTATGTGATGTCAATTCCAGCAGCTCCACAGAATTCCACTATATGTGCCCAATATTACAGACCCCCCCCGATAGAGTTGTCAGGGGGGCCCAGGAGGTATAGGGGGCCCACGAGGCCCTAATTGATGAGCAATTTTAAAATACTTTGGTAAAAAAGGACAACCTCTGGATATGTTGGGGCAGGGTCGGACTGGGGTGCTTGGGGCCCACCGGGGCTACTGCCCCAGGGCCCCCCCCTGCTGTTCTGGCATGGCACCGGGTCTATGCACATGGCATTAAGAAATGGATCTGGGCCGGCAGGGAGCACAAGAGCCCGGGGCCCACCAGGTTTTTCCAGGTGTCCCCCCGGCCCAGTCTGACGCTGTATTTGGGGGCCCAGTAACATCTGGTTCTGTCACTGGTTGCCATCTTTTTCTGGGGCAGGAAAATGGGCAGGGGGCTGATGACATCGGAGACGGGATGAGGGCAGGACCAGTGATGTCGGGGGTGGGATGGTGACATCGGGAGCAGGGCCGGGACGTGGCGATCAGTCATTATTTTCAGCGTCCTGTTCCAGATTTCCAAAATTTAGTAATTCAGACAAGAAAGTTTCACCCAGATAGTCTTTCCAAATACTGGGCTGTCTAGCGGTGAAATCTACCTACCCCATGACCATCACCCACCTCGCCTCCTGACGTTATCTGTCTGCTCCCAATGTCACCAGGCTTGCTCCCTACTTGGTCTGCATAGGGGTAGAAGGTGGCAACCCTAAGCCATTTTTTTGTACCCACAATACAGCTCCCCCCAAAAAAATTTCAAAGTAATTGCTCACCTGATGCCAGGGCCGGACTGGGAGTAAAAAGCAGCCCTGGCAAAAAAATCAAAGCAGCCCACACATAAATGCGTGCTGGTCTTTTACTTACACACGCATATATATATATATATATATATATATATATATATATATATATATATATATATATATATATATTTATATATTTATATATATTTATACATATATATTATATAGTGGATAATGTACCCCCTACTGTAATTTAGAAAGATATTATAAGTCACGAGGAGTTATGTGACCATATAAAAGCACCGCATAAGTCCGAGGTGATCACTTATCTTTATAAATTAGGGGGTACATTATGAATTATAATTTACAGTTTGTAGGTGCCTTAAAATGTAAAGAATGGCTTTGCTTACATATTAATAAACGACACTTATTAATATGCTATGCCTTTGCCAAGACCACCCCCCTCCCCTGATTTCAGCTTTCTGCTTATGTTTCCCTCTTTTTTGGGGGGCTGATTACCTTTATTTGAATTTCTTTGCTGTATTCTGCCCTTGCCTTCTTGCTTGCCATGGTTTATGTCATTAGTTGCAGCAGGTAAAGGAGATAGATCGGAGGAGGGAGAGTAGGACAGAGAACAAGACTGGGGATTGAAAGTAGGAGGGGGGAGAGAGAGAATGTGTTACAGGGAGGGGGGGCCTTAGAGCAGAGAGGGACCCTGCAAGCAGGGAGGGAGATTGGAGAAGCACCGTGAAGGGAGGAAGCTGGACAGAGCTGACATGAGGAGCTGTGAAACTTGAGACAGTGGGTGACTGTGAGGGGGGGCAAGACTGGAGAAGGACTGTCCGAAATCAAACAGACAACTGGAAGGCAGCTTGTGAGGGAGACCCTAAACGGAGCAGTCAGAGGCAGGGAAAGAGATGTGCAACATATGGAACGCATTTTAGGACATCATGCGCCTAATTACCTTTGCTGCATGCGTTGTCCTATGCCTTCTCCATAGCGCATTGTTTGCCTTTGTAGTCACGCATGCTCCAAACGCATGATGTCCTAAAATGCGTTCCGTAGCAAAACTCTTATCAGTAAAGCTAAATAAAGTATTACCTTCTCCTCACTTACTCGCTCTCTCTCCCCCTCCCTCTGGAAATAGCTTCGGCGCACTTCAACTATGTGAACTGTGCGCTCCTTGCTCGTAAAATATATTTTCCTTCTAATAGCAGATAAGTGCAGCGCCCGGCCCACTTCATCACAGGATAGAGCGGCCGTTCGGGCAAATGCCCGAACGGACAGATTACCAGTCCGGGCCTGCCTGATGCCAGTGTCGGACTGGGCCGGCGGGACACCGGGAAAAAACCCGGTGGGCCCAAGACTCTTGCGGAACACCGGGAAAAAACACGGTGGGCCCCAGGCCGAATAGGCACTTTGTCGGGGGTTGTGGTAAAATCAAAAACGTGCGTGGCGCCACTGACGTTGCACTACTTTCATGCGCACTGACACGAATATGCACATATCTGGCACCGAGCGTATGCAAAGACACAGCGCACCGGAGCGTCAGGGGAGGGCAAAGGGTGGCCCTGGGTCAGTAGCCCGGTGGGCCCCAAGCCTCCCAGTCCGACCCTGTCGATGCAGTAAAATGCACTTCTGGTTCAACGCAAATGGATGAAATTGCATTGCTCAGATGACATCACTTTCAGTTTTCAGTGCCAAAATTACATCCTCGCCCAATTCTCTAGGCTCCCCCGAGATTAAAGTAGATCCAGGGTTTCCCAACCTCAGTAGCTGCCCTGCTACAGATTCATCCAAACAGACTGCCAGGACGTATTGGCACAATGAGCAGCTTTATAACATTGAGTTAGCAGGGTCCAACCCCAACTGGCCAACTGAACCCACTGGATGGCGGCCCTGTCAACAAGTGAAATGTACAGGGCTGGATTTGTAGAAAGGCCACCAAGGCCCAGGCCTAAGGTGGCAGGATTTTAGGGGGCGGCATGTTGCCCAACCACACCTACATTGGTTCCGAAACACTGGGGATGCACAGGAGCTTTTATAGTTTTTTAAATTTTCCATGAAAATTGGAAACTTTCAAATTGGAAATTTAAAAATTTGCACTACTAAAGGGGAGGGGGATGGGGGTGATGATTGTCAGTGGGCCTAGGGGTCTGGTCTTGTTAATGGGACCCCCTTGGAAAAAAGTATTGCGCCTGATCCACCATGGCCACATTGGCTGTTTGCCTAAACCTCATCCATGATCAAGCTCCGCCCAGTCCCTTAAACCCTGCAACGTTATTGGTCTACAATTGTGCCTATTCGTGCTTGCCACACATCCCCTTGCTGCAATACCCCCTACACCAACCACTAACAGGTCTCGGTGCCTGCATGTGGGATACTTTATTGGCTCCCCTTTAACCTAGACCAGTTTTAGGGGAACATTTTTGTCACCCATTCATGGTTAGAGGCCCCAGAAAGTTAAAGGATAAGTAAACCTTTAAAACAAGTGAATGTAAAATTGACAAGAGTGCTATTCTAAGTACTTTTTTAATTTACATTCATTATTTATTCTTTTTTTTTCATTCCAAGATATTAAGGGATACATGTACTGTTAATATGAATGAATTTTGTTACAACAGCGCCACCTGCTGGTCAGTTTCCCACCAGTCTGACCACCAAGTAGTCAAGGAAGTTGTCAGGAGAGAGAAAGAGGCTGCTCTGATGTTCTTCTACTTAGGAAAGATTTGAGACAGTTTTTTTATTATTTTCCTAAGCAGAAGAACATCAGAGCAGCCTCTTTCTCTCTCCTGACAACTTCCTTGACTACTTGGTGGTCAGACTGGTGGGAAACTGACCAGCAGGTGGCGCTGTTGTAACAAAATTCATTCATATTAACAGTACATGTATCCCTTAATATCTTGGAATGAAAAAAGAATAAATAATGAATGTACATTACAAAAGTGCTTAGAATAGCACTCTCATCAATTTTACATTCACTTATTTTAATGGTTTATTCATCCTTTAAGCAGGGTTTGTCACCTTGTCCGTTAGTCATCGACCTTATGCAACTGGGCTGGGGCAGGATGACTTCCATACCATAACATGCATGGGCTGGTAAATTCTAAAATATCGGGTGCTGCTAATTGGGAATGTCTGTCTTTATGACTATAAGCTCAAGAGTTAAGTAAACCCTAAAAATTAATGTGGCTAAAAATGTCCTATTTTATATAGTGAACTTATTGCACGAGGCTAAAGTTTGAGCTTGTCAATAGCAGCAATGATCCAGGACTTCAAACTTGTCACAGGGGGTCACCATCTTGGAAAGTGTCTGTGACACTCACATGCTCAGTGGGCTCTGATTGGCTGTTGAGAAGCTAAGCTTAGGGCTCGTCAATAATTATCCAGCAGAAAATGAGCTTCCCTGGCTGTAATATAAGCTGATGCTACAGGTTTGCTGATTATTCAATTCTGATGCTAATTGCACTGGTTTCTGTGCTGCCATGTAGTAATTATGTGTATTAATTACTAATCAGCCTTATATTGTCACATTTCTATTCTATGTGTACTGTATATTGTGAGTGGCTCCCAAAGCTCAGTAAGTGACAGCAGCACAGAGCATGTGCAGTGAATCAGCAGAAAAGAAGATGGGGAGCTACTGGGGCATCTTTGGAGACACAGATCTTTACTGCTAAAGGGCTGTGGTTGCCTTGGGCTGGTACAGAAGCACAAAACATCATGTACAACATTTCTAGCTACTTCTTTAGTTAAGCTTTAGTCCTCCTTTAATTGAAAGTTTTGCTTCCCCTTTAAGAGGAGCATAATAGCTGCATGTTCAGTGATGAACCCAAAAACAAAACAATTGGTTTTCTCCCCCAAAACATGGTTGTCTTGCTGCAGGAAGACGGGCGACTGTTTGTTCCTCGCCGGTGATGAAATGACCATGTGGTGAAAACCTTGCAGCGAGTAATAATGACAGGACCAACAGCTGCCGTAACATTTATGGCTGGGAACCCTGCCCGCATCTCGTGCCCGTCATTCTCTCACATAATGCCTCTTGACTGCCGACATTAATGCCCATCTGCTCGGATGGCAGGGTGCCACACACAGTCCTGTAGCTGCTGATATCAGGGCATGAAGCTTTATGTGTCAGAGCGGGTGCAACACGATAATGAGCAGCGAGTGCTAGCTCCGAGGTGCAAACAGCAGACCCAGAGACTGTAGGGGGCAAGTAGTATAAATCTATAGCACACTGGGGGCACTAAATGGCTTTTAGATGATTTTTATTTTCATTTAACTTTTAAAAGTTAAGTTAACTAATGAATCTTATGTCCCTGCAGATACCCAGAATATTGTGCCAGGGAGATAACTAGCACAGGCTATATAGTACAGTGCCACCACCCTGCTAGCCTCCTGCAGCTACCCACAATGCCAGACATATAACAATACTATACCAGTAGGGTTGCCACCTGTCGGTTTTGATACAGATAGTTTTTCTGAAGGTCTGTTCGGGTCAAAACTGGCTGCCAGTTCAATGGCCAATCGCCGATCACCATCTCTAGTACAGTGCCATTACCCCACTAGGTATCTGCAGCTACCCAGAATGCCATGCCATACACACTATATAGTACAGTCCCTTCATTTAACTGACAGTTTTCAATGTGGCGCCTCCTCAACAGGTGCCCCCCTGCCACCCATGCCCAATGGGTTTGCAGAGATGGGAGTGGAAGAGCTTGACTGGCCTGAACTCAACTCAAATGGACCACTGTGGGAAAAACTGGAACCCAGGCAGTATCGGATTGGGACACCAGGGTCACCAGGGTCCCCACCTATTCTTCTAGTCTTTTTTATGTCCATACTATAACATATTATTTTCTATTTAGCCTCTTTGTTCTCATAGAAATAGGGAATGGCCATGAAATAGGCCAAATGTTTAGCAGCTAGGGTTGCTACCTGGTCGGTAAAAATGATGGCTGATCTCAATGTTATTAATAGCTAAAATAGATAAATTTATAGGAAGGCTGGTTTTTTTTTCCAGAAAAGGTGGCAACCCTATTAGCAGCATGAGGGGCCACCTGTGCCCACCGGGAGTTTTCCTGCTATCCCGGTGGGCCAGTCCAACACTGAATTTAGGTCAGGCCTGATCCCCAACATCAGCGACCAAACCTCTAACTGATACATGAAAACTAATCCTGCCGATGTTCCAGCATCTAGTGAGAACGTTACTGGAAGAGTGGAGTTTGCTATAGCACCAAATGGAGCACCAAAGGGAGCAGGCCTGGACTGGGAGTCAAAATAGGCCCTGCCATTCCAAGTACACAGAGGCCCAAACCGCCCCCTACCAGCCCACTATATGGTAACTTTCTATGGAACCTTACAGCAGCCCCTCTGGCATTTGCCAGAACCCACAGATTGCCAGTCCAGGCCTGAAAGGGAGCTACAACTTCATATTAATCCTTCTCGGAATGAGATGTTGGACATGGCAGAGGGTTATATACACTTTTGGCCATATACTGTACATCAGGGATGGGCCTCAGGTTTTTGTTGGAATGCCAGTCCAAGCAGTCCACCAGCAATCATAGATATTATATAGTTATTTCCCCTTTACACAGATGCATGCATGAAGCAAGGACTTCTGCCAGTACAAAATATACATTTGTGTAAATATTTTTTCTTAATGCTGAACCTTCACTCACTCCCTTGATCTGTTGGCCTTCAAGAAATCCATGTCACTTTGTGTCCCAAGCAATTGATGAACCACTGTGAGCCTCCATGGATTTCATAACACTGTGACCCCCAAGCATTTCATGCCAGGCACTGTGGCAGCAGCTCACCCCAAGCCCCAGGCTCCTCATCTACTCGGTGCTATGGGTATGATTTATATATTTGTATGTGCAGATAGGGGTGCCATTGGAGGATCAGCAGGTTAGTGGTTCTGCAGAATGAGGGCCATTACTGTATTTAGGTCTAGACACCAGGTGATACAGTAAAAAATAGAGAGGGTCTCCACACAGTAAAATGATTACTCACCACATTTGGGAAGTGGCCCTGGTGCACCGCCTCGAGCCCTCAGCGCAGTGAGCTGACAACCGAAAGGATAAATCTGGAGCAGGCCCTCAAATAGTCTTCCAGCTATGATTAGCCTAGCCTATGATTAAGCGTTGAAGACACGAAATGCGTAAGGCATAAGACACAATAAATCTTTACTTTGTTTTGACTGTTTGGTGGAAGACTGTCTTCATTTGAGTGCCTGCTCCAGATTTATCCTTTCTAGGCACCAGATGGTCCATGTTTATGAAGACACCACTTTCAGTTTATGGTGACGTCATTTCATGGTGACAAAAATATTGTGGGTTGGATCAGGCAGCAGGTTCGATTGGGTAAAAATATAGTTTCCTGGTCTGGGTGCAGGTTTCAGGTCAGCAGGTGTGGTGTCCAGCCAATTTTACCTGTGCAGTTCTCTATCAGGCAGGGCAAATCCTAAAAGAGGGTTATAATGCTTGGGGTATTATATGATTTGCTGCAGACAGATTTTGTGGCACGGGCACCAGTGCCACCTTTGCATAAAGCACACAGTTACTTAGTACAGGTATGGGATCTGTTATTCGGAAACAGGTCGGACTCGGCTGGCAGGGCCCCAGGAAATAACCCGGTGGGCCCCGGCCCTCATGGGCCCCGTCGGCCTAGACCCGCTCCCTGCACTTGCTGCTGTGATCTCTGTCTCCGGCTCCAGGAACGGCAAAACGAGGCATGCGCAGGCATATATGCACTCAGGAGTGGAAGGGGGATTTGTGGCAGGGTCGGTATAGATATAATTAATCCTTATTGAAGGCAAAACCAGCCTATTGGCTGTATTTAATGTTTACATGATTTTCTAGTAGACTTAAGGTATGAAGATCCAAACTACAGAAAGATCTGTAACCCGGAAATCCGGATTATAGGTCCAATACCTGTATTAGCAAATCCTGAAGGGCAATTTTACTTGCATTTAATGCGGCGTGTGGCAACAAAGGTGTTTATTGATCTGAGTCTGCTCCGTCTGTTCCCAAACTGATCTTTCTGCGGTGCCCTAATCTATGTGGCTGCTAACTCAGCCTGACGGGTGGGTGTTGAGAGAAGAAGAAAGTCTGTTTCTCTCCCTCCTTTGTATTCCCTCAGCATCATCCTTCCATCAAATGCCGTAATTCACCAGTTGCCGGCGCAGGAATAATTTCCCTTGGCTGCAATTTGTTTTTGGGAGCAGCTCTGGGGAGAGGGAGGGCTTGTAGCCTGGCAGGGGCACAATATCTGCCATCCAACAGGGGGAACATAAACATACAGGGAATCCACCAACAGGCAGGCCCTGGTGCTCCGCTTGCTGTATGGATGCCGCAGCTCCAAAAAGCCTCATTAACGGCACATTTAGCATCGAAAGTAATAACACAGGCTGTAATGGGTTCATTTAGGGTCCCTGCTGCTGAATGTCTGTGCAGCTTTTCAGAAGGATGCCACTAATTCAGCAATCTCCTATGCATCATAAGCACAGCGGGATTGGGGGAAATGTTTTTAACTCATTCTTTGCCAACTGTAACATTTTTTAATTATTTTGTGCAATATTCCTGCTTTCTATTGCAAAACATTTAAAGGAGAACTAAACCCTAAAAAGGAATGTGGCTAAAAATGTCATATTTTATATAGTGAACTTATTGCACGAGGCTAAAGTTTCAGCTTGTCAATAGCAGCAATGATCCAGGACTTCAAACTTGTCACAGGGGGTCACCATCTTGGAAAGTGTCTGTGACACTCACATGCTCAGTGGGCTCTGATTGGCTGTTGAGAAGCTAAGCTTAGGGCTCGTCACTAATTATCCAGCAGAAAATGAGCTTCCCTGGCTGTAATATAAGCTGATACTACAGGTTTGCTGATTATTAAATTCTGATGCTAATTGCACTGGTTTCTGTGCTGCCATGTAGTAATTATGTGTATTAATTACTAATCAGCCTTATATTGTGACATTTCTATTCTATGTGTACTGTATATTGTGAGTGGCTCCCTAAGCTCAGTAAGTGACAGCAGCACAGAGCATGTGCAGTGAATCAGCAGAAAAGAAGATGGGGAGCTACTGGGGCATCTTTGGAGACACAGATCTTTACTGCTAAAGGGCTGTGGTTGCCTTGGGCTGGTACAGAAGCACAAAACATCATGTACAACATTTCTAGCTACTTCTTTAGTTAAGCTTTACTTCTCCTTTAAAAGCCTGGTCTCAAAGCTGCTGCTGCACAGGTGGCTAAGGATGCTGGGAGTTGTAGTTTGCAACAGCCAGAGAGTCACAAATGACATCACACCACTGTCATATTTGCTGAGAATAGAAATTATTATTTAGTTACATCTCTATACAAGCTCACGAGTCACTATAGGGGTCATTTAGGCACTTGGGTCCGGACACGTCCATCCTGCTTTTCTTTATGAATGGTGCACGACTGTGTCAATTGCCACTGGGGGACAATTTGCAGCTGAAATTGCACTTTCCACTTATATTTAAAAATGACCCCAGAGGACAGTTGCAATTATGGGACCTGTTATCCGGAATGCTCGGGAACCTGGGATTTTCCAGATAACGGATCTTTCCATAATTTGGAAGTAGTATACTAAAAAAATCATGTAAACATGAAATAAACCCAATAGGCTGGTTTTGCTTCCAATAAGGATTAATTATATCTTAGTTGGGATCAAGTACAAGCGACTGTTTTATTCATAAGGGAGATTTCCATCATTTGGAGCTTTGTCAATAAGGGGTTTCCAGATAATGAATCTCATACCTGTATTATGAAATTAAGGGAAAGAAAACACTGAATTATGGATAAAAAAAAACATGGTGATTAGTGTCAGATTACTTTGCACATTGTACTTGCCAATTACCCCTGCAGTGTAGATGCACGGGGAGCTGTGCATTATGGGTAAAAACATGGTGATTCTACTTATATTCGAAATTTACCCTGGTGCCCATTTACAATTATGTCAGAATTAAGGGGAAAACACGGAATAAGGGATAAAAACATGACAATTGCACATTTAAAAGACCGCTGGAGCGCTGTGGCTCCAGTCATAAAATAACGGGTGAAAAACAGAACAGTTTGCATCTAAAATTGCACTTTGCACACTGCACTTGCATTTGTAAATGACCCCTGGAGAGCAGATGAAATTATGATGAATTATGGCAAAAACAACAATGCATTATGGGTAAAAAAATAGCAACTTTGCACACCACACTTGGTTTTCTAATAAAGCCCATTTTTTTTAATGACTCTGCTTTGTACTCTGATTAAACTGGGGTCCATAAACTATGATCTTAATTTGCCTTTTTTCTCCATAACCGTGTATCTGCGAATTTTCCGTCAGCCATGATAATGATTGATCACTGGGAGATGAGATATAAGTTGCTTTGAGAAGATGCTAGGAAGCCATGAATCCAATCAGAAGTCTAATGCCGCAAGAGGAATGGCCGGGTCATGGTCGGGAAGAGGCTGGATGATTGAACGTTGAGCAGCAGCCATGCATCACCGCATTCCGTTTTATTTACGGCCGATTCAAAAGTGCAACTTTGTTAATAAAGGGGAGATGTTCCCTGGAAGGAGGATATTGTATATTTTTTAAGTCTCACACAGCCCCGGCCATTGGGCGCCAGAAAGCAGCTCTGATTCATTCCTTCATCTAGTGAATTAACCTGCTGCGTTCCCCATGACTGAGCGATTTTCTTTGGAGTGGTGGCAGTCACTCCCCGATGGAGCCGTCACATTGTAGATTAAATGCTCGAATTATAATGGAACTCTGTAACGTTATGACCACTATGAATTCTTTTCGAGGCCAGGTGAAACCATTGAGAATTGTTACTGAGATGAGCACTGGGCTTAGATCCATGCAGATCTCTTGGCAAGAACCTTCTGAAGGGGGCAAAGGGCTCTTGACTTTTAATTTAAACCTAATGTCTTTGGAACCTCATATTGTATAACTTCTAATGTCTCCTGCAAAAAAAGGTTCTTACCAGTGTGAGATAAACACTGCCCCTCTTAGCAGGTATTCTCACAGTATTATGTATCTTGAGACCCGTGATGTTTCCCTTCCATACCTTCCCAAGACCATCCAAAGTACTTAGAGGAACAGTGGAGTAGCATGGAGCAGAATAATCTACATCAGGGTTGTCCAAACCTAAAGCCTACAGGTTGGATATGGCTCTCCAAGGTATTTTTATGGCTCCATGCCTGCCCAACGTATAACATCATTCATTGTGATATAATCCAGCCAAAAAGGAAGGAGCTGCTAGCCAATTGGATCCATAATCCATCCATAAGATCAGAAAGAGGATATAATTGAAGTAATGTAAAACGTTATCAACATCTTGATGTTTTTACCTTCAGGATTAGCTTGTAGAGAGTTTTTGAAAAGGATGACCTGACTAATATCCCATTACCTTTGTGCAGTAGATGCCAGACTAGACCCACTGGGGGGCTTGGGCTAGTTGCAAGGGGGCTCAGCGTATAGGCTAGTTTGGGTGTCATTTGAGGAGAAGGTTTGTTCTAGATACAACTAAAAGGACAACTTGGAGGCCAATAAGGATGAGATTTGGAATGGTCGTTTCAAGTTCTAGATATTCTTGGATGAATGGACAAATGATTGATACATTGATGTTGTCTATACAGTATCTGTAAATTTGTTATGAACTATGGAGGGGCCTGAATTGAGCTTGAACCTCTGGGTGTGTATGTGTGTGGGGGGGTTGCTTGAGCTCAAAAAGTCCAGCAACCCCTGCCTAAATGTATTAAGCATTAAAGTCTATCTATTGATAGAGGAATGAGTCCTACTAACCACAATCCAATGCGATAGACTCTGCTTTTCCATATATTGATGATATAATAAGCATTCCTCCAGTCTCAACAGATGTCTCTTTTCACTTGAACCATCCTACAAGACAGGTATAGGATCCATTATCTGGAAACCCATTAAAGTTCTGAAATATGGGAAGGCCATCTCCCATAGACTCCATTTTTACCAAATAATCCAAGTTCCTTTTTCTCTGTAATAATAAAACAGTAGCTTGTAATTGATCCCAACTAAGATATAATTAATCCTATTGGAAGTACCAAATAAGGGCTATGATTGGCTATTAGGTAACCCTTTTGTGGACTTGTAGCCTACAGGAGGATCTGTTTGACAGTACAGCTGGTTTTTCTATAACCAAAACTTACCTCCAAGCCAAGAATTCAAAAATAAGCACCTGATTTGAGGCCACTAGGCCTCCAGCTCTCCCGTTTGCATTTTTAGGTTGATAGGATCCAAAGTCCCCTAGCAACCAGGCACTGATTTGAATGAGACTGGAATATGAGTAAAAAGAGAAGTAATAAAAAGTAGCAATAGCAATACATTTGTAGCTTTACAGAGCATTTGTTTTGTAGATGGGGTCATTGACCCCCATTTGAAAGCTGGAAAGAGTCAGAAGAAGAAGAAGAAGGCAAATAATTCAAAAACTATAAAAAAAAAAAGCATGAATGCCAATTGAAAAGTTGCTTAGAATTAGCTATTCTATAACATAGTAAAAGTTCAATTAAAGGTGAACTAACCCTTTGAGGTACGGTGATACAAAATATGGATAGATCCATTATCCGGAAAACTTCAGGTCCCGAGTATTCTGGATGACAGGTCCCATACCTTTATAGATTGTTATTCTCCCATTATAGTTTTCTAACCTAACTAGCATTAGGGTCCCCTACCCACTTTCTCGATTCATTTATTAGGTCAGGTCACAGCACCCCAATAAAAACCATCTGAACCCATAAGAAGTTTAGAACTTCAGTCTTGATCATCCTTATCTACATATCCCAGGCAGAGAGCATATTGGGAAAGAGTTAACCCAAGAATTGAACCATAACACATGGCAATTTACATTTCTTTCTATTGACATTCCTGTCTCTCTTTCAAACCACTGCCTAGTTGTAGGTTAAATTGGACCCTAGCAACCTAATAGCTGCACAAAAAAAAGCTAAATAACTAAAAAAAGGCCAATAATGAAAACAGGAAGACCCATTGCAAATTCTCTAAAAAGTAATTTTAAAGGTGAATAAGCCCTTTAACATCATTAAATGATGTGCACCTTCACGTTAGAGTCCTGCAGCGGGTCGGGTACCCTGCGGGTTGCGGGTAGAAGTTCCAGGTGCGGGTACAGACGCGGGTTGATATTCTCAATAGCGATTTTTACTCTTTTTTTCTGATCACGACTACTTCCGATGATGTCACTTGCGGTTTACAATGACAGCACTTCCTAAATTCTTGATGGTCAGGTCGTGGGTCTGGGTTGCGGATAAGGTACTTGCGGGTAGGGTCGGGTAGTGGGTCAAAGCGGGTTGCGGATTGCAGGTTATGGGTACGGGTTCCAAAAAATGGACCCGCACAGGACTCTACTTCACGTTAACTTTTAGTATGATATAGAGATTTGCAGTATATTCTGAGACAATTTGCAATTGTTTTTCAGTGTGTTTTGTTATTTTTGAGTTATTTAGCTTTTTATTCAGCAGCTCTTCAGTTTGCAATTTTAGCAATCTTGTAGCTAGGGTTCAAATTCCCCTAGCAACCCTGCACTGATTGGAATAAGAGACTGGAATATGAATAGGAGAGGCCTGAATAGAAAGACAGATAATAAAAAGTAGCAATAACTATACATTTGTAGCCTTACAGAGCATTTGAATTTTAGATGGGGTCAGTGACCCTCTTTAAAAGCTGGAAAGAGTCAGAAAAAGAATCATAAATAATTGAAAAACTGAAGAAAAAAAAAATGAGGACCAATTGAAAAGTGACTTAGAATTAGCCGTTTTACAACATGCTAAAAGTTAACTAAAAGGTGAAGTTCTCCTTTAAGGGATATGTTAGAAATAAATTGCAATATGTTGCCTCAGCCCACGAATAAAATTACATATTTAATGTACATTTATGGGCATGTCTCTGAAGAGTTAATGACTTGCTGACTATTATGACTCCATCTGACTGTCTATATCAGGAATATTATATGAGGAAGCAGATGAGGACAGTCCGGCCGGCATAAGGATGAGCTATTGTAGCCGGCTCTGAAAGATTACCCTGCAATATCATGGAAGCAACGGGCTCATTAGGTATTAATGCCCATCTGATGCGATATTCTGCAGAAATTAATTGAACGCATTAGTTAATGCTTATTTATTGCAACATTATCATGCAGGATCAGTACACCAGACTGTGTAATTCCTCCATAACCATCATTTGTGTCACATTTCAACCAGCCCTCGTTAAATATATGCCGCCTCCACAAAGCTTTCATCTTCTGCCATTAGCAGACTGGCAGTTTTGTGCCGATCAGGGACGACGTCTGCGAAAAGCAACACCCCCCCCCCCCCCCGTTATTAGAAAAGGGGCAGATGGGCCACTGGAACAGGAGATCATAATCTATAATATGAAGCACGTTTTGTAGCCACTGACTAATTTAAAGTAGGATATTACATGTAAGAGTAATAGGATATCACTGGCTTTATTAAAGGGTAAATAAAACTTTAAAATAAGTGAATTGATGAAGAGAGTGCTATTCTAAGCACTTTTGTAATTGACATTCATTATTTATTTTGTTTAAATTCCAAGATATTAAGGGAGACATGTGCTGTTAATATGAATGAATTTTGTTACAACAGCGCCACCTGCTGGTCAGTTTCCCACCAGTCTGACCACCAAGTAGTCAAGGAAGTTGTCAGGAGAAAGAAAGCGGCTGCTCTGATGTTCTTCTGCTTAGGAAAGATTTGAGAGAGGTTTCTAATTATTTTCCTAAGCAGAAGAACATCAGAGCAGCCTCTTTCTCTCTCCTGACAACTTCCTTGACTACTTGGTGGTCAGACTGGTGGGAAACTGACCAGCAGGTGGCGCTGTTGTAACAAAATTCATTCATATTAACAGTATATGTATCCCTTAATATCTTGGAATTAAAAAAATAAATAGTGAATGTGCATTGCAAAAGTGCTTAGAATAGCCCCCTCATCAATTTTACATTCACTTATTTTAAGGGTTTACTTATCCTTTAATATAGACCAGCATGTGGGCCAGTGAGCACATTCATTATTATCCAGAGATCAGACCGCACTGTAATATTTGCGTGGAAGTTCTTCTTATAGTTATTTAGGGCACATTAGGAGAAAGAAACCCCAATTTTATTCACTGTACAAGAAATGCATTGGGAGAATTTGGCAGGGCAGTTCTGATGCGGTGCAATCAGAGAGTTGGCACACGTTGGCGCAATTAAGCTGATGCATCCCACAAACATCTGTTTGACTGGCACTGTAAGCTGATCTGATATAGATCCATGCAATTTCCTGATCAACCAGCATTAATACCGACCAACTGCAAATAGACAGGAGGGGAGGTGAGAATCAGGTTCAGACACTTTGGGGTTTTTATTTGGGGTTTTTACTTTATATTTGATATTTTACTATATTTACTCTCTATATAAAAAATATACAGTAGTATCTTTATTTTAGGAGGGCAGGCAAAACTCATCAAACTGTTTCTCCTTATATCTGTCCCTGTATATTAGATGCTTATCTAGTGTTACCAATCCATGTTTCTGTAGGGAAATGAGAGAGAGCAAACAGTAACCCTTCCAACACTTTCCTCTTGTCTCTATATATTAAGTACCTATCTAGTGCTACCAATCCCTATTTCTGTAGGGAAATGAGAGAGAGCAGACAGTAACCCTTCCAACACTTTCCTCTTGTCTCTATATATTAGGTACCTATCTAGTGTTACCAATCCCTATTTCTGTAGGGAAATGAGAGAGAGCAGACAGTAACCCTTCCAACACTTTCCTCTTGTCTCTATATATTAGGTACCTATCTAGTGTTACCAATCCCTATTTCTGTAGGGAAATGAGAGAGAGCAGACAGTAACCCTTCCAACACTTTCCTCTTGTCTCTATATATTAGGTACCTATCTAGTGCTACTAATCCCTATGTCTGTAGGGAAATGAGAGAGAGCAGACAGTAACCCTTCCAACACTTTCCTCTTGTCTCTATATATTAGGTACCTATCTAGTGTTACCAGTCCCTATTTCTGTAGGGAAATGAGAGAGAGCAGACAGTAACCCTTCCAACACTTTCCTCTTGTCTCTATATATTAGGTACCTATCTAGTGTTACCAATCCCTATTTCTGTAGGGAAATGAGAGAGAGCAGACAGTAACCCTTCCAACACTTTCCTCTTGTCTCTATATATTAGGTACCTATCTAGTGTTACCAGTCCCTATTTCTGTAGGGAAATGAGAGAGAGCAGACAGTAACCCTTCCAACACTTTCCTCTTGTCTCTATATATTAGGTACCTATCTAGTGCTACCAATCCCTATTTCTGTAGGGAAATGAGAGAGAGCAGACAGTAACCCTTCCAACACTTTCCTATTGTCTCTATATATTAGGTACCTATCTAGTGTTACCAATCCCTATTTCTGTAGGGAAATGAGAGCAGAGCAGACAGTAACCCTTATCTCTGTCCTTGCCCTTACTTATATATAAAGCACTCTGAATAAGGCAACATCTTCTCCATCATGCACACAAGGAAGCACAACAATCTCTAATTAAGTAAGGTACAATAATTACTCACACTGGAAATTAAAATAGTTTCTAATACAAGAGGGTGCAATTACTCACCCAGTAAGGTACAACATTCAAACAATCCATTTACTGATACTGGACAGTTACTCATATTGTAAGGTACAACAGCCACTTGCACTGGGAAGCACTACAGTCACTCACACAGGAAAGTACAACAGTCACTCACACAGTAAAGTAAAGCAGTCAGTCTCACAGGAAGTAAAACAGTGACTCACAAAGCAGTTAGTCACACAGAAAGTACAACAGTCACTCAGACAGTAAGGTAAAATAGTCAGTCACACATGAAGGAATACACTGACTCACACAGTAAGGTAAAGCAGTCAGTCTCACAGGAAGTAAAACAGTGACTCCACACAGTAAAGTAAAGCAGTTAGTCTCACAGAAAGTAAAACAGTCACTTACCCAGTAAGGTAAAGCAGTGAGTCTTACAGGAAGTACAAAAGTCACTCCACACAGTAAAGTAAAGCAGTCAGTCTCACAGGAAGTAAAACAATGACTCACACATTAAGGTAAAGCAGTTAGTCTCACAGGAAGTACAACAGTCACTCAGACAGTAAGGTAAAATAGTCAGTCACACATGAAGGAATACACTGACTCACACAGTAAGGTAAAGCAGTCAGTCTCACAGGAAGTAAAACAGTCACTTACCCAGTAAGGTAAAGCAGTGAGTCTCACAGGAAGTACAACAGTCACTCCACACAGTAAAGTAAAGCAGTCAGTTACACAGGAATTACAACAATCACTCACACAGTAAGGTAAAGCAGTCAGTCTCACAGGAAGTACAACAGTCACCAGTGCGGTTTACAAATCACTCAAAGTGGAAGGTATATCAGTCACTAACACAGGAAGGTACAAGAGTCACTTACACAGGGAGGTACAACAGTCAGTAACAGGAAGGTATAACAGTCACTCATACAGAGAGGTACAACAGTGACTAAAACAGGGAGGTACAACAGTCACTAAAAGGAAAACTCATACAGGAAAATACACTATAGGAAGGTACAACAGTCATTCATACATAAAGATAAATAAATCTGTGAAACAGGAAGGTACAACAATCACTCATACAGGGGGGTACAACAGTCGCTAACATAGGGAGGTACAACAGTCGCTAACACAGGAAGGTACACCAGTCACTCATACGAGGAGTTACAACAGTTACTAACAGGAAGGTACAATTGTCACTCATACAGAAAGGTATAGTAGCTATTCATGCAGGACGGTATAACAATCATTAACACTGGAAGGTATAACAGTCACTCATACATTAAAGGAAAACTGTACCCTTCAAACAATGTAGGTCTCTATAAAAGATACTGCATAAAACAGCTCATGTGTAAAACCCTGCTTCATGTAAATAAACCATTTTTGTAATTATATACTTTTTTAGAACTATGTGCCATTGGGTAATCATAAATAGAAAATTGCCATTTTAAAAAATAAGGGCCGCCCCCTTGAATCGTATGTTTCACGGTGTTCAAACAAATGCTGAAATATTGAGCCTCATTAGACCCTCTAGCAGCTTCACAACCAGAAAACTGTAGAGCAGGCACTCGAGTAAGGGCCGTCTTCCACCAGGCAGAACATTTAAGTAAAAATGGGATTGGTTAACTGATGTTTAAATATTGTGAACAGTTAGCCTATGACTAAGTGTTGATAACATGAAACGCGTAAGGCTGTATTTATGACATTATAAAAAATGTTCACTTCAATTTTCTGCCTGGTGGAATATGGCCTTTACTCAAGCGCCTGCTCTACAGTTTTCTGGTTTTTGAACCGCTCCCTTTGCTGAAGGCTCAGGGCGGTGCACCTGGGCCTCTTCCTTCATATCTCTCTCTTAATAATCTATTATCACCTCTCGCTGCTTGGTCTGACTTTCTTTATACCCCTTAATGTAAGATCCAGTAGCAAGGGAATTCTTAGACCACTTTTGAGGTCCCCATATTGATATTCTATTGTCTCCAGCTACACCAGCCAACCGAGCAGCAGAATGTTTCCTTAATGCACAGCGCCACCTATCGGACAAGCAGAGAACATTACATGATAGTTTTAAAGGAATTCTCTTAAGGGTTAACAGCCCTAATCTGAAGCACACGCTCTTTAAAGGGGAAGTTCACATAACAATGTAGTTTTCATTTGCTCCTGGTGTTGATCTTCTAAGACTTGCAGCTGACTTTGTTCATTTCATTTTTCTACTTCTGACAGACTCTAGCGTAGAATGTAAACAGTAGAGGTTTATTGTTAAAATACGTATTACTTAACTGGTTGCCGGGGTGTCCTAGCAACCAGATAAGAGATAAGAGTTTAAATTGTAGACTGCAAAGGTGCAGCACAAAATAATAAATCATTCTAAATGCGAAAATATATATTTTAGAAAATCTTCAAAATGACAGCTTTGATAGATATAAAGTTGGGGTAATTGTAATAAAAGAAACACTGTTTGCTCGTGTCAACATACACTGACATTGGAACATCCAACAGTCACTCACACAAGAAGGATCAGCAGTCACTCACACAGGGAGGTAAAACAGTAACTCACACAAGAAGGATTAGCAGTCACTCACACGGGGAGGTAAAACAGTCACTCACTCAGAAAGGTACAGCAGTCACTCACACATGGAGGTAAAACTGTCACTTGCACAGGGAGGTAAAAGAGTCACTCACACAGGGAGGAAAAGCAGTCACTCACACAGGCAGGTAAAACAGTCACTCAAACAAGGAGGTAAAAAAGTTACTCACACATGTAGGTAAAACAGTCACTCAAACAGGAAGGTAAAACAGTCACTCACACAGGGAGGTAAAACAATTACTCACACAGGGATGTAAAACAGTCACTCAAACAGGGAGGTAAAACAGACACTCAAAGAGGGAGGTAAAGCAGTCACTCACACAGGGAGATAAAACAGTCGTCACACAGAAAGTTACAGCAGTCACTTACACAGGGAGGTAAAACAGTCACTCACACAGAAAGTTACAGCAGTCACTCACACAGGAAGGTAAAACAGTCAGTCACACAAGAAGGATCAGCAGTCACTGACACAGGGAGGTAAAACAGTCACTCACACAGGGAGGTAAAACAGTCACTTACACAGAAAGTTACAGCAGTCACTCACACAGGGAGGAAAAACAATCACTCACTCAGGGAGGTAAAACAGTCACTCAAACAGGAAGGTAAAACAATTACTCACACAGGGATGTAAAACAGTAACTCAAACAGGAAGGTAAAACAGACACTCAAAGAGGGAGGTAAAACAGTCACTCACACAGGGGGGTAAAGTAGTCACTCACACAGGAAGGTACAACAATCATATAGGGACCTTCAACTGTCACTTACACAGTAAGGTCCAATAGTTGCTGCTACAGGAAGGTCCAACCATCAGTCACACAAGAAGGTACAACAGTCACTTACACAGGAAGGTATAACAATCACTCTCACGGTAAAGTCCAACAGTCAATTACATACATTTTTAGTAACGTATTTATATATATATATATATATATATATAACCTAGTGCTACCAATCTGTATTCCTGTAGAGAAAATGACAGCAGAGCAGGCAGTAACCCTTCCAACATTCTCCTCAGAATTTCTTGGAAACCGATCGCAATAATCAATTGTGAAGACGGCAGCCCCATATTGTCACTCGTTACTAAATAATGGAAAATTACACTTCCTCTTTAAGTGTCTGCCGTTGGCCAGGATTAACCGGGAGCTGAACGCCGGGCGGTATCTGATGTGCCAGGGAATGCTCTGAGCACTTTGGGAAAATGAAAAAGAAATGCAGAATTATTATATTTCCCCTGAATCACTTCCATCCCAGAAGAGCCGACAAGTCTGGAAGAGAAGAAGCGGAAAACAAAGCAGTTAATGTAAATGGTGGGTGCCCCATAGAGATGACAGTTAGGGCCAACCTTACACTGTACATAAAAGTGCAATACTGACACCTAGTGGCCACATTTTGAACTTCAGTTGTATAAAACACAGAAATCAGAGACAAAGAAGCAGTTGACAGTTGCTCGGGTTTCTTTTTTTGTTTGTTTGTTTATTCCATCTTTATTTAGGCACAATTATACAGATTTCCTTCTTTCCATGTAAAGGTCCAGTACTATTGGCGATACAGGTGAACCCATGACACAGCCATGTTTTAGTCTAAAAAAGACTTCCTTGTGCTTGAAATAAGTAGCATTAAAGGATAAATAAACCTTTAAAATAAGTGAATGTAAAATTGATGAGAGGGCTATTCTAAGTACTTTTGTCATTTACATTCATTATTTATTTTGTTTTTTCATTCCAAGATATTAAGGGATACATGTACTGTTAATATGAATGAATTTTGTTACAACAGCGCCACCTGCTGGTCAGTTTCCCACCAGTCTGACCACCAAGTAGTCAAGGAAGTTGTCAGGAGAAAGAAAGAGGCTGATGTTCTTCTGCTTAGGAAAATAATAAAAAAACTGTCTCAAATCTTTCCTAAGCAGAAGAACATCAGAGCAGCCTCTTTCTTTCTCCTGACAACTTCCTTGACTACTTGGTGGTCAGACTGGTGGGAAACTGACCAGCAGGTGGCGCTGTTGTAACAAAATTCATTCATATTAACAGTACATGTATATCCCTTAATATCTTGGAATGAAAAAAAAAAATAGATAAATAATGAATCTTAATGAAAAAAGTACTTAGAATAGCCCCCTCATCAATTTTACATTCACTTGTATTAAAGGTTTACTTTTCCTTTAAGGGTAAACCATCATATTTATACATTATACTCTCAGAAATTAATTGTCCATAATTATCACTTTATGGAGTTTCCAGCCCTTTAACTTTCACAGTGTCATTCTGTAATTAACCCAAGGGATTATCTCAGGTTGGAAGTCCCCTGCGTGGTCTTTTCTTCGGCCCATGTAGTAATCCCTATTGATTCAGTGTTGGCTGACTGTATGACTCACGCTCATTACAAAAGCAATCTGAGCAATCATTTCATATAAATGATATAACAGGTATTTCCTCTAATTATTTTATAAGGTGGAACTAGCATGTGGGGAGAATAAAAGAAAGCATTTCATGTTTGTTTATGCAAAACTGTATCTGACATAATGGGACATTTTTTTCTCATACTTACAGGAAAAGCCTTTATAACTGTTGAACAGAGCTCGGTGTTACAGCAGTTTGTGCCACAGTTATGTGTTGCTTCAGCTACTGCCTCCTCCTCCTCCTCCTCCTCCTCCTGTCTCTACACTATGGTAAGTACCAGTCTCACTTCTTAATATTGTATAAAGCCCTTAGAAGAACACGGTGGTTAATTTGCTAAACATAGATTTATGATCAGTAATGCTTGGCTTAGACAGTACAGTATGAGGGTATAGCTTATTGTGTGCCCACAACATTCTTTCTCTGTATATTTGTATTTATACATATGGGAAAATATGCTATATTGGTTCCCTATGATCCACTGAGGGTAATAATCTTTTTAAGAGGCCACTGTACCTTTAAACTGTCTAGTAGCGTTGTACTTTGTACAGCTGAATTACTGGCAGTGTTTTAAAGGTATCGCTGTGTGCAGGCTATGAGAAAACATCCCTACATCCCTAAATCTTATTGAATTGTGCTTAGTACAGGGAATACCTATGCTGCTATAGTTTTATGGGATCTCTCTGTACAGACTATGAGCAAACTTAGGGAACTGTTCCTGCTGAATTATGCTTAGTACAGGGAATACCTATGCTGTCATAGTTTTATGGGATCTCTCTGTACAGACTAAGAACAAACTTAGGGGACTGTTCCTGCTGAATTGTGCTTAGTACAGGGAATACCTATGCTGCCATAGTTTTATGGGATCTCTCTGTACAGACTATGAGCAAACTTAGGGACTGTTCCTGCTGAATTGTGCTTAGTACAGGGAATACCTATGCTGCCATAGTTTTATGGGATCTCTCTGTACAGACTATGAGCAAACTTAGGGACTGTTCCTGCTGAATTGTGCTTAGTACAGGGGAATACCTATACTGCCATAGTTTATGGGATCTCTCTGTACAGACTATGAGCAAACTTAGGGGCTGTTCCTGCTGAATTGTGCTTAGTACAGGGGAATATCTATGCTACCATAGTTTTATGGGATCTCTCTGTACAGACTATGAGCAAACTTAGGGACTGTTCCTGCTGAATTGTGCTTAGTACAGGGAATACCTATGCTGCCATAGTTTTATGGGATCTCTCTGTACAGACTATGAGCAAACTTAGGGGCTGTTCCTGCTGAATTGTGCTTAGTACAGGGAATATCTATGCTACCATAGTTTTATGGGATCTCTCTGTACAGACTATGAGCAAACTTAGGGGCTGTTCCTGCTGAATTGTGCTTAGTACAGGGGAATACCTATACTGCCATAGTTTTATGGGATCTCTCTGTACAGACTATGAGCAAACTTAGGGGCTGTTCCTGCTGAATTGTGCTTAGTACAGGGGAATATCTATGCTGGTATATTTGTATAGTATCTCTCTGTACAGGATATGAGCAAATAGGGGTCTGTTCTGAAATGTGCTTAGCAACAAAAAATACACAGGGCTGCTTTCAGAAACCTTCTCTTTCCTCTGGGATTCACTAGAGTGGAACATGTAGGACCCCTGTGACATCTATTAAATATTGGTTAACAGTGCTACAGAAATAAAGTGGCCCCAACAGCTGTTCCTCCTGTAGCGCACTGATGGTTGTTGTGGGAATACCTATCCTGACAAGGTTTGATGGTAAATGTACGTTCAGTCCATGAGCAAACTTAATATATGTATGGGATTTGGCCAGTCTATACTTTGTCTACTACTTGTATTTCTGAAGCTTTCATGAAACTTATGTCCTGTGTTATCCCACATACCTTGTTTGTAAGTGACAATGTTCATTCAAAAGGGATCCACTTCTGCCAAGAAGGCACTCAGCCCATAAAAGAATTACACCTATCAAGTCATATCTTGGTATGGAGAGCCATAACTTGATTGTCCTTGCTGAGGAAGAGGTTCCAGGACTAGAAGCCGTGAGCCACTTTGGACCTTAAGCAATGGATTGGTGGTGGCCACCTTGAAAGCCATTTTGGTTAGGAACTTATATGTTCTCCTGGAGAGTCCAGTAAGGGGATATTTAGGAAGAATACTTGTATACTTTACTGGCTATATAGAAAGATAGCTGATAAGACAATGCTTAATGTAGAACCTTGCTAGGAGCTTCATGAATGTTGTCCTATAAATGAAGCTTTAACCAAAAAACTCTCTTTATCCCATTCCCTAGTCTTGCAATGTGCTTCTAACTGAGCCTTTTTTATTCTTTCTCCCATAAAGGTTGTACTAATTACAATGGACAGGACAAAGAGTACAAGACAATAAAAGGGACCATTGGCCAGCCTCTCTATCTTCCTTCTAATATCACAAATCCCAATCTGAAACACTGGCTGAAGAAAGTGACGAACAATGCCAGAACCAAAATATTACTGTATGATCCAAAGAACAAGGAGAACTATGTTTCCAATGAGGTTCCATTCAGATTCAACACCAGTAAGATGGTATTTGAGATTCTCAGGGTGCAGAGAAAGCACGAGGGACGTTATATCATCATAGAAGAAGGAGATGGAGAACTTGAACTTGACAAATTCCATATAAAAGTTTACGGTATGTTTATTTGCTGCAATCACAAGATGATATGAGGAGGTGGGACTAAGAAATTGTTGTTGACTGATGGCCTTCGGCCTTGTGCTTTTATATTGTCATGAAACTCCTTGGTGACTTATAACAGGGTCGGATTGGGGGGTTCGGGGCCCACCGGGACTTGCTTTCCAGGGCCCCCCTCTGTACCCCCTTTACCCCCTATCCCGACGCCGCACAAAGCTGCACATGTGCACAAGAAGCGCATGCGCAATCGGAGCTGCACGGAGCACATATGCACACAGAGCCGCACACAGTTGTGGGGTGCCCCAGATTGGTTTTTATTTTAGGATCAGGAGATCAGGAGAGGGGGTCTGGCCCGGTGGGGGGCCATGAGGGCCAGGGTCCACCGGGGTTTTTCCCGGTATCCCGCCGGGCCAGTCCGACCCTGATTTATAATATCCTTATATTTTACAATAAGGGGTACTTTATTCACTATATATAAGGGGTATTTTATTCACTGTATATACAGTATATACTTTATATAGTATATAATATACAAAAGCCATGAATATCTTGTAAATGATATCCTTATAAACGGTGAGTTCTGATGTCATCAGTTATAAACGGTGAGTTCTGATGTCATTTCTGTCACATGACTCACTGAAATTTGTGTATTATAATAAATAAAGTACCCCCAGTTGCAAAATATGAAGATATTAGAAGTTACCTCGGAGTTCCATGACCTTCGGCCTCGTGTTTTTATATGGTCATGAAACTCCTTTGTAACTTATAATATCCTTATATTTTACAAGAGGGGGTACTTTATTCACTATATAATATGAAGAAAAATAAAAGTCATAGATAAAAGGCAGCAAACCAGGAGAGGTCTCGTTCCTTCTTCCTCCCTAATAACACCCTTTGTTGTGACTCCTTTGTTTTAAAGATAAACAAAAGTCCATTATGGACTATCTGTGCACTGGGAAACTAATTGTCTTCTAGCCAAACTTGGAGAAGCTGAAGTTTTCTTGTTCAGTCTATTTAGCACAAGAGAACAAAAAACATAAATTTCGTAAAACGTAAGTTCAGCACCAGCCTGATTCATTGCACTCGTGTTGCACAATGGGGGTCTACTGGTTCTTTAAGCTGTTTGAGTATGTGCGATATAACTGAAGCGTGGGTCTTGTTTATCATGTCAGGAAGCTCTACAGCACCGACATTAAACCACATAAAAGGATCCTGTTATTATTAGACAAAAACATTTTCTGAAAATAATTTCCTCCGCACAAGTGGGCTGATTCCATCTGCGTCAGACTTTTCTTGCTGAATGGCGTCTACGCTTTTATTTATCTTCACTCTTTATTTCATGTTTTTACACGGGTTACAGACAGGGATGGGCGAAGGTGACCCGTTTCGATTTGCAGAAAATGCGTGAAACATTTTTCAAACAACGCAACTTTTTTTTTAACTATACAATAGTTAAAATCCTCCCCATAGGCTTCCTAACAGTTTTCTGATCGAAGGATAATCCTTCGACCGATGGATTAAAATCCTTTGAATCGTTCAATTCGAAGGATTTAATCGTTCGATCAAAGGATTATTCCTTTTAGTGTGATTGCGCTAAATCCTTCGACTTCGAATATCAAAGTCGAAGGATTTCAATTCGGCAGTCGAATATCGAGGGTTAATTAACCCTCGATATTCGACCCTAGGTAAATTTGCCCTGTACTGTTAATATGAATGAATTTTGTTACAACAGCGCCACCTGCTGGTCAGTTTCCCACCAGTCTGACCAACAAGTAGTCAAGGAAGTTGTCAGGAGAAAGAAAGAGGCTGTTCTGATGTTCTTCTGCTTAGGAAAATACTTAAACCTTTCTCACATCTTCCTAAGCAGAAGAACATCAGCCTCTTTCTTTCTCCTGACAACTTCCTTGACTACTTGGTGGTCAGACTGGTGGGAAACTGACCAGCAGGTGGCGCTGTTGTAACAAAATTCATTCATATTAACAGTACATGTATCCCTTAATATCTTGGAATTAAAAGACAATAAATAATAAATGGACATTGCAAAAGTGCTTAGATTAGCACTCTCGTCAATTTTACATTCACTTATTTTAAAGAGGTTTATTTATCCTTTAATAAATCCCAAAAATTAGAGTTTTTAAAAAAAAATGAAAAAAAATTGAGTTTTGCCCCAAAAAGCCCAACCTGAGTTTAATAAATAACCCCCAATATCACTTGTTACAGAACCAATAACCAATGTATCGATTGGGCAGACGGAAACCCCTATGATGAACGACAGCTGTTTGATTACACTCAACTGTACGACACTGGGAGGAGATGATGTGATCTACAACTGGACCCAAAACCAGGAATATTTACAGAACAACAGCAGCGTCTTAGAAGTCACTCTATTACCTGACAGTGCCAGCGTCTCTTATACCTGCAGAGCCACCAATCCGGTCAGTCACGGCTTTGCCTCCATCAACCCCCTGGCAACCAGATGCAGCATTAAGTCAGGTAATGGGGGGCTTCAATTCCTTGCATAGGCAGCAAATCTACACAACAAGGGTTAGTTGACTATACAGGAGAATTTATATGAGTATAAGCCTCTTTCAGTCAATAGAGTATAATGAGAACGGGCAGTAGGTTTTAGATATGGTAACATTGGTTTTAGAGAAAATTTTTTGAAACTTTGGTCTCCCTACTTTAAAATTCTGGAGTCTGAAGTTTTTATGGAGCAGTTTACCGTATGTATAATTCTAACGTTGAGCTGTTTTAGCAATTTTAGGCTATTGCTGGGTGTGCTCTGACCCGGTGCCAATGTTTTTGCCCTGGAATTTGACTGAGGGTCCAGGGGATCTCTACATATCGCCTGCATTGACCCCACATATTGGAAAGTATCGCTTGCAATTATGGAGAAAAGTTGCATTGTGGGCAGAAAACATTGTTCAGATATTTCGCTTCCTTCGTTGAGGTTATATGACATTTCTGTATTCCTGCTCACAAATATTTCCATCTAACCAATGAATCCTTCAAATTAAATAACCAGACTGAACAACAAGACTTGTGGAAAATAAAAGGGACCAGAGGCCACCGCTTTATTAGAATATTTTATTACATTTATTAGAATATTAAGTCCCCTCCACCAAATGTGGCCCAGTTGACATCACATGTAATTTTTTTAAAGGAGAAGGAAAACTACCCAAGCAGTTTATTGCCAATAGATTAGTCACAATAGTGCAAACTATAACACTATATTTATTCTGTAGAATGCTTTACCATACCTGAATAAACAGCTCTAGAGCCTCTCTGTTTGTTTAGGATAGCAGCTGCCATATTAACTTGGTGTGACATCACTTCCTGCCTGAGTCTCTCCCTGCTCACTCATAGCTCTGGGTTCAGATTACAGCAGGGAGGGGAGGAGGGAGGGGGAAAAGGGAGGGTGGAAGGGAGAGAGAGGAACAAACTGAGCATGCTCAAGCCCTAGCCCTGGAGGTTTAAGCTGAAAACAGGAAGTCTGATACAGAAGCCCATGAGTACACAATAGAAGGAAAGCCCTTTGTCCTGCTCTCCCTCATTTCTCTCTTCTCAGGGTCCAATTTCCAGAACCCACCAGCACACCCTGGCCTCTCCAGCATAAGTTGGCCCGGTGCACAGTCAGAAGGGATCGGCCACCCCAATTGTAGTCAGCGTAATAAAAGAAAAACTGGCACTCAGAGCTCGATGCATGCAGGCAAAGCCTCTTATTACGCTCTCTTCTCAGGGTGCCTCATGGTGTTCCATACCCCAGGTTTCTGCACAAGCCTAACCGTACGATCACAGCCTGCTAGCCTGGGCATAGCCTCTACCCTCTGGTGCTTTCTCTGTCCTGCTGCATTCCGCCATTAAAAAAGAGGGGATTCTTAAACCAGATCATGGTGCACACTCTTTTTTACCCCACTACCAAACCATTGCCATTGACCTCAAAGTGCTAGCTGTGCCTCTGAACCCCAAACCTTCTCAATTCCATCCTGTAAACTGGCATTAAAAATATCAAAAACAAAAAAACAAAATGGTTATCTGGCCCCTCTCCTCCCCACCTCACCTTATAAGATTTAATCTCCTCCCCTCTCATACCTGCCTTGAGCCAAGGGGAGGGGGTTGAAAACAACCAACTAGACAGACCCCACCCCCTCCCACTGGCAGTCAGCAACCCCATCCTACTGGCAATCAGCAACACCTACCCAAAGAACAATGGGTCTCATGGGCCTCCATTTAAAGAATTGCAGCCTTCTTTATACACAGGCAGCTTGGGCCTCGTGCATAAAAACTTCCAACAAGGCATTAACGCATGTGAATAAAATATATGTTTTTTTAATTAAACAATACAAGGGCTCATATATGATCCCTAGGAACAAACTGGCAGCCTTATAAATCATATATATTATAGTGCCTACTTGACTTTGGTGTCTATGTTGTGCCTGTAGGTGCTTCCAAGATGTGCTGTTGAGATTGAATGCAAACACTATCCCTGAACCCCCAGCTTGCACCTTGTTTACCATAATGGGAAATTAAATTCTTAATTATAGTAGAGGCCCTACCTGATTGGAAGCCACAACCTCATGTTCCATATAGTTATCTTTTATTATAGCAGTTCATTCTTTGTTGAGAAAGGAGCATAATTCATACAAGATGACATATTTATATGCTTATTTATAGTATCACACTTCCTACTGCTGGTAGGGTTGCCACCTTTTCTGTAAAAAAAATACCGGCCTTCCGATATATTTATCTTTTTTCCCTATTAATAACATTGGGATCACTGACCTTCCTATATATTTATCTTTATTCCCTATTAATAACATTGGGATCACTGACCTTCCTATATATTTATCTTTATTCCCTATTAATAACATTGGGATCACTGGCCTTCCTATATATTTATCTTTTTTCCCTATTAATAACATTGGGATCATCCATCATTTTTACGAGAGAACTATTTCATAATGTGGCAATTTGGTTGTAAGTCCCTATATAGCTATTTTTGCCAATTTTAGATCAACATTTGGACAGAGGCACTATACAAGTCTATCCTTTGGTATAGAAATGGGTGAACCCATCCATGAATGCCTCTCTTGGCAGGGAATTCCTGATGATGAAATCTCCTTTCCTCTAGTCTCGGCAGATGTTCTCTTGACTGCCACAAAGTATAACATTCTGCACATTTGCACCTTCAATGTTGTTGATGATATAAAAGGCCTTTGTCACAAAACCGCCTCACTCAACCACACTTAACTCTTGGGTTTGGCTACAAGGGGTTACAATCAGTCTCTCAATCACCTTACACACAGGTAAGACTAACATCAGACACCCCAAAAACACACCAACACCCACAAAGTTCATTCGCTGCCACCATCTATCATTAACAGGCAATAGAAACCTAATGTGACTATTCCCCTGCCCTCTATAACAGGTAATAACTCACACTACACAATACATCAAACACTCTCTAATATGGTAGTTACTCAGGGTAAGATCCTACTAGTCTAACAAGCACTCCAGCAGCCAAAGGGTTAATCTACATTCAAACCCACTTTCCTGCTAGTCGTACTAATTATCCAACATACAAATAGGCAACTTTCCCTTTCCACACATACGAAGAGTTCATACACGTAGGCACAAGCATTCATAGGGGCAATGAGTTTGTTTAGAGCACAAGGACTAAAGTATTAAATGATATTTAATATTTAAAAGAAACAGTGCATATGTATATATATAAAAATGATATTACAAAGATGACACACAGTTGCAAATACAGTAAATAAAATAAAAGGGAGTAAAAACACAAAGAAAACCCTTACTTTACCAAGTTTTGAAGTTGTCAGTGTATTTCCTCTGAGGCACGAGTTGGAAGCTGAAAAAATGGAGCCTCCTTGTATGACAATGTGATATTGGGAATGTCACCTTTTTATTTCCTGCTGGGACACTCCCCTCATTACCTTATGCATGAGGTAGGAGTGCCCAGGAACATGTCATTTACGACCCCCTGCAGGGGGTTTGCTACTCTCAGGCAATATTCCCCAATATCCCTTAATATAATATGGGTACTTGCCAGTACCTAATACTATAATACAAAGATGGGCAGGCTGTGATCCATATGTGGGCAAGAAGAACAATACCAAACACTAATAGGTTCCCACTTTCCAGTCCCCTAGGAACCAGCCCTCCTAACAGGTGGGTATAGGCTAGCCCTGTTTGGTATTGTTAGGGAGCATGTGACCTCCTCATAACCAATATGTAAGTTATGAGGTTGTGAATCCTATGACACAGGAGATATGGATACTTTCCTATAATCCATAATTTTCTACTAGCTATCCCCCCCCTGCTGCTCTAGGTCCACAGCTCTGTTCTTTGATCAGCCGATCATAGAACAGACTGGCCCAGCTTCCTTGCCCAAATGGTTTGGCTCCAGACCGTCTCAGATGACAGATATGGATGTCACCTTTCCACAGCCCCCTGGTGAGATATACAATAAATGGTCTCTGTGTGAGCCTGAGACTGAGTAATTACAGTATTAACTTTAAAAATGCCAGCGCAAGGTGGCCCTGGCATGACAGCCTTGAAAAGGTTGATGTTCCTATTTTGAACATTTGATATCATGGCTGTTGATGGGTGAATTTATTCGGCAGGCGCGAATTTGCGGCGAATTTGCGCGATTCGCCGTCAGCGAATAAATTTGCGAAACGCCCGTGAAAATTCGCGGAAAAAATTCGCCAGCATCAAAATTTTTTTTTTTGAAAAAACGGACGCCGGCGTCAAAAACGGGCACCGGCGTCAACAACGGGTGCCGGCGTTGAGAAAACGGGCGCAGGCGTCAAAAACGAGACGCCGGCGCCGTTTCGTGATTTTTTCGCCGTTTCGTGAATTTCGCACGAAATTCGCTAATTTTTCTGTGAAGCGAAACGGCGCAAATTCGCCCATCACTAATCATGGCCCTTGGTGAAAAGGTTTGCTTACAGGCAACTGCTTAAAACGTACCTAGAGTTTGCATTTATATAGTGATACCTACAAGAAACTCCGTTATACTGTACGCCTCCCTAACCCCTTCCTGCCTCCTCCAGTCACACACTGTTTAAAAAGGGACTTTCTTTTTATAAAACCTCCAACATCCGCCCAGGCAGAGGAACTATTTGAAAGTCTTTTATTTCTTACCAAAGTAAAAACAGCAGAGATGAGGGAAATTTCTGAGCTGATAAATTCAAGATAACAATCATTCTCACTGATATAACACAATGTCCTTATCCTCTCCCCAAATTATATCTCCTTATAGCAATTCATAGATGTCAGACTTACTGGACTAGAATTCCTTGAGCAGTAGGAACTAATGACCATTAAACAGTGCTGATTATAATATATCCATGTTAGGCTTTAATCAGTTTAACAATGTAGGAAGTTAAAGGCAATAACAAAAAAAATTTTTTACTTTGACTTTCACAGCTGTTGTGACACATAAACCACCTGCCCCACAATCGCTGTCTAACTGTACATTTATTTACATCTCCACAACCCACTAACATACATTTACTCATAAAACTCAACAAAAAGCTCACCTAAAGCACCCATGTCCCATTAAGGTTACACTGAAACAGTTTTTGTCTTCCCGACCATATTGTTAGGGCAGGGGAATTGTAATTTAATGTATGTTGCAAAATAATATTTTGAAACTCTGTCTTTCTATCCCTAGAGCAGAGATGGGACATACTAAATGTGGTTGTTGCAATTCTATTGGCAGTTCTTGCGCTGACATTACTTACTGTCCTTTACATATATCAACCAACAAAGAAAGGTAAATTAAATGTGGGTAGGCTGTTTTGTGTCTAACCAGGTCTATGATACTGATAAATTAAAATGAAGAAATGAGTCAGTGGGTATCTTTTTAAAAGAGAACAAGTACTAGACCTGGTGCCAACTGTTCAACCATTGCTGGATTTTAAGGAAGGCCTAAACCTCCCCAAACCTACACCAATTAAAGTTGAAACAGAAATCAGTTATTATACATGGAATTGGCACTGTATTTATCATGTTATGTGTTCTGGGTTATTATACATGGAATTGGTCCTGTATTTATCTGCTGTGTGTTCTGGGGTATTATACATGGAATTGGCACTTTATTTATCCTTCTGTGTGTTCTGGGGTATTATACATGGAATTGGCCCTGTATTTATCTGCTGTGTGTTCTGGGATATTATACATGGAATTGGCCCTGTATTTATCCTGCTGTGTGTTCTGGGGTATTATACATGGAATTGGCACTGCATTTATCCCGCTGAGAGTTCTGGGGTATTATACATGGAATTGGTACTGTATTTATCTGCTGTGTGTTCTGGGGTATTATACATGGAATTGGCACTGTATTTATCTGCTTTGTGTTCTGGGGTATTATACATGGAATTGGCACTGTATTTATCATGTTATGTGTTCTGGGTTATTATACATGGAATTGGTCCTGTATTTATCTGCTGTGTGTTCTGGGGTATTATACATGGAATTGGCACTTTATTTATCCTTCTGTGTGTTCTGGGGTATTATACATGGAATTGGCCCTGTATTTATCTGCTGTGTGTTCTGGGGTATTATACATGGAATTGGCACTTTATTTATCCTTCTGTGTGTTCTGGGGTATTATACATGGAATTGGCCCTGTATTTATCCTGCTGTGTGTTCTGGGGTATTATACATGGAATTGGCCCTGTATTTATCTGCTGTGTGTTCTGGGTATTATACATGGAATTGGCCCTGTATTTATCTGCTGTGTGTTCTGGGTATTATACATGGAATTGGCCCTGTATTTATCTGCTGTGTGTTCTGGGTATTATACATGGAATTGACACTGTATTTATCCTGCTGTGTGTTCTGGGGTATTATACATGGAATTGGCACTGTATTTATCCCGCTGAGAGTTCTGGGGTATTATACATGGAATTGGTACTGTATTTATCCTGCTGTGTGTTCTGGGGTATTATACATGGAATTGGCACTGTATTTATCCTGCTGTGTGTTCTGGGGTATTATACATGGAATTGGCCCTGTATTTATCTGCTGTGTGTTCTGGGGTATTATACATGGAATTGGCACTTTATTTATCCTTCTGTGTGTTCTGGGTATTATACATGGAATTGACACTGTATTTATCCTGCTGTGTGTTCTGGGGTATTATACGTGGAATTGGCACTGTATTTATCCCGCTGAGAGTTCTGGGGTATTATACATGGAATTGGTACTGTATTTATCCTGCTGTGTGTTCTGGGGTATTATACATGGAATTGGCACTGTATTTATCTGCTGTGTGTTCTGGGTATTATACATGGAATTGACACTGTATTTATCCTGCTGTGTGTTCTGGGGTATTATACATGGAATTGGCACTGTATTTATCCCGCTGAGAGTTCTGGGGTATTATACATGGAATTGCTACTGTATTTATCCTGCTGTGTGTTCTGGGGTATTATACATGGAATTGGCACTGTATTTATCCTGCTGTGTGTTCTGGGGTATTATACATGGAATTGGCACTTTATTTATCCTTCTGTGTGTTCTGGGGTATTATACATGGAATTGGCACTGTATTTATCATGTTATGTGTTCTGGGGTATTATACATGGAATTGGCAATGTATTTATCATGTTATGTGTTCTGGGGTATTATACATGGAATTGGCACTTTATTTATCCTTCTGTGTGTTCTGGGGTATTATACATGGAATTGGCACTGTATTTATCCTGCTGTGTGTTCTGGGGTATTATACATGGAATTGGCCCTGTATGTATCTGCTGTGTGTTCTGGGGTATTATACATGGAATTGGCACTTTATTTATCCTTCTGTGTGTTCTGGGGTATTATACATGGAATTGGTCCTGTATTTATCCTGCTGTGTGTTCTGGAGTATTATACATGGAATTGGCACTGTATTTATCCTGCTGTGTGTTCTGGGGTATTATACATGGAATTGGCACTTTATTTATCCTTCTGTGTGTTCTGGGGTATTATACATGGAATTGGTCCTGTATTTATCCTGCTGTGTGTTCTGGGGTATTATACATGGAATTGGCCCTGTATTTATCTGCTGTGTGTTCTGGGTATGATACATGGAATTGACACTGTATTTATCCTGCTGTGTGTTCTGGGGTATTATACATGGAATTGGCCCTGTATTTATCTGCTGTGTGTTCTGGGGTATTATACATGGAATTGACACTGTATTTATCCTGCTGTGGGTTCTGGGGTATTATACATGGAATTGACACTGTATTTATCCTGCTGTGGGTTCTGGGGTATTATACATGGTAACATCAAGTTTTTTTTCATTTAAAGGATCATTTTCGTTGGATCCACAAAGACAACATCCAGTGCCGGAGCCATATCCAGAGCCAGAACCTGTGCAAACAGAAATTAACACAGTCTATGCGGCTGTACAGAAAATGCAGGTATGCTTTGCCAGCAGAGAAACTTAACAGGAGGCCATTCAAACCCATTCATTATTGCTACCAATCTGTATTTTGACTCTAGTGCATAATGTAAATACGGTGCTGTGCTGCAATGTATAATGCTGCAATATAAATTCCTGCAGATAGCAGCTCTGTGCACAGCATTTTCCTTGCTTTCAGTTCAGACTCAGCCAGAGATAAATAAACCCACCTCTTCCTGTTATTGATTAAGCATTAATTCTGAGGAATTAATTGATTTTATTTTTAAAGGACCAGTGTGCCTTCATTTTCTTCCCTATTTCTACGTATATATATGTATAGGGATACTTAAAGACTGCTATAATACAGTAGATATTCACCTGTTTGTCTAGCAGTTCTATAGAGAATCTGAGGGTATAGTATCCCTTTAAGGTTTATATTATAAATGTTTCCAACCAATGATAATTACTTCTCATTATTTTGTTTGCTGAAGGCTCCAGTGCATTCACCGACTGCAGGACCTTGTACTATATATGAGCTTGCAGGCCCAGTGGGGAATCATTCTCACCAGTCCGCAGTACCCTGAAAGAACCAGCGGGTTCAACTCATGTAAGAAACTTGTTCTAGTCTATTGTAAAATGTCTAAAGAGAATCCAACAGTTATTTTATTTGAGTGTGTAGGTGCCAGTCTCATAGCAAATGTGATGCCTCAGTAGAGTAGCTGAGCTGCTACTAAAAAGCCTACCCAGCAACCTCCCACTACAAAGTAATACTTTTTAAAAAACCAACTTTATTTTTTGTTGATAGTGTCCCTTCAATGATTCATGCTTTGCCTTTAAAGGTTTCTCCCTTGGTTCCCACTCATTGGAGCATATAAAAGCCATAGATATAGCAGAGGAGGGAGTGACACATCTCTTGGAATCAGTGAATGTTTATAGTAAGCTCCATTTAAGAGCCCCAAAAATAAAACTTCAAAAGCAAGTTAAATGCTAATCTTTGTGCTCAAACCCTGGTGGAAATTTAGAGTTGTTATAAACAGACCCGACATTTCACTGACACAGGTCCATTCACCCCCACAGGTGCCAATCCCTAGGAACCTTTTTTCATGCTTCTGTTGCTTCCCAACTTATTGCTATATTTTAATGTGGCTCATGGTTTAAAAAGGTTGGGGACCCCTGGACTAGAGCCTTGCTCTTACTGGGGCTTGATTTGAGCCAAATTGGTCTTATATACTGTTTCTATATTTAAAAATACTAATGATGTTCCTTGCAGAACTGGCTCTCTGAACAACATGTCCAGGTCAAGACACACAACTGGTATTTTCTTCCTTCTGAATTTTGTCTTCTTCTGACTGACTTCTTCCACTGACAATTTTGGGCATCTGATCCGTTCTGAACAGGATTTACCCAATGGCCTATAAGAATTGGATGCAAGAGAAAGAACTGGATTAACCTGATTGGATACTCAATATCCAAAGGATCAGCAGTGGTTGTTTATGCCTTGAGCACCTGTATGAAGTGTCTACTTGTGCATCCATGGCTTCAGTACTGTACCCCCTGGTGTTCAACATACACTGTGTCCTGTGGAAATACTGTACATAATTTAGGCACAACTCTCTTACAAACACTCTGAAATGGCCGGCAAGGTTTCAGTTCACTAATGGGGGTGTCTTGTTGTCACTATGTAATGCGACTGGTGTCATATGGTCTTCTTTGCCTCTACTGGAGAAATGGTGGTATGGTACACAGGGGACAGTAATCCAGAGGGACTTTCCTGTACTTTACTTACTGGGAGTTGCTTAATCACATGGCAATATATGGGATACATTTAGGGATTCTAGTCACTAAGCCACACTGAGGTCATTCATGAGATGCCTCTTTTCAACCTCCAAGTGCTGACCTTTCCTGTCCCAGAGTGGTCTGGTGGGGGGGCTCTTAAAGTTTTTTTTGGTAACTTGTGGGGCACTGCCACCTGAGTCATTGCAGAAGCACCCTTGGATGGTAGTGATGTGTGGGTGGAGTTTTTCACGACCCTTACCTGACCTAGACCCGACCTCCCTCAATCCCAGCCCACCTGTGCCCGACTTCCCCCTTCCTTTTATAGACCAGCGATGACATCACAAAAGGGGCAGGGCGAGCAGGCGCACGTCTATAAAACTGGAAGTCGCAAACGTGGGAGAGAGGTCGGCTCAAACCCACCGACCCACTGGTAAACCTGCAAGTATCGGCCCGGCATGTACATCACTATTGGACGGATGTATATATTCAGTTTAAACAAACAGAGCTCTTCCGAATGAATAAAACTAAAGGGTTTCTATTTCTCTGAGATCTTATGGTACTTCAGACAAAAATGCTCTACCTTTAGCTCACATCAAAATTTGCCTATGTTCTAGACATTTGTGCATGGGCTAATGGTACCAGTGTCAGAACTAATGAAGTCTGGCTTTGGTTCAGGATGTGCTACTGTCGGGGCCCCTAACTGCTATACTCATGACACTTGCGTTGTATACACGTCAAAAATCGCAGGCCCTCCCATCTGTGATTTGTCTATTCCAGTGGGCCTCAAGTGGGTGTGGGCCCAGGTGCAATTCCACCCCAGATAATTATGCCATTGGGTGTACTGCAAGTTGTAGCACGGTGTGTTTACAGCTTTAATAACTTCAATGAGTGGAGCATCTCCCAGAAATGATAGACTTTATTTTAGCTGGAGGAAGAAATGTGTATATATGTGTGTATTGCTTTTCAAGGGTCAACCCAACACTTTCAAACAAATGCAGCTGGAAAACCTGAAGCATTACTCATTAGGAACCAGATGCTTCACCAAAAGCCGCTACATCATTACTACCTCATATTTTCTATATAGATTTTTTACGTGTCCAATTTTTGATTAAAATAGTTTTTAATATAGTTGACTGTACAAATGAGTGAGTGACCCATTCTTAAAAGCCGACACTTGTTTACCTGTCAGTCGACAGCTATTCATTACCATGTGGCTCTGTCTGGTGCATAGGACTCAACCACCTTATTTATAATGCAATGACCGAGTTCAGGACCAAAACAAGAACAAAGATAAAATGTTGGTGACCTCTCTTTTCATAAGATCCATCAATCTTCAAGCTTCTTGGCTTTGGTCCTAATGCATCACCTGCTTTCCCTCTAGAAGGGCAGCACTGTTGCCCTTAAAACAAAATTCCTGTTGGGATTGAACATGGGCAGAATGCCAATCTACTATCTTAGATACGCCTTAAAGTCCAGCTTGAAGGAAATTTAAAGTGATATTTTTGGCAGAATATGTTTTTTGCTCCCCTGGATTCATGAAACTATGGTTGAATGACTAATTCAACTGTACTAATTATACAATACTGTCCCCTTGTAGGATGAATCATATTCTGTTTTATACTGTAGGTAGAAGAGAAAATCGAATTGCATAAGGCAGTAGGTACCAGGAAATGTAAGTTCCATATAGAATATATACATTACTAGTATCTCAAGTAGAGACAGAGAACATCAAGGTCACGAGCAGTAGTACTATGAACCAGTGCAGTGCCCCAGTTTCTCAATATCATTTTAGATAATTTACATTTAAACATGTGTTACACAGACTTGTATAAAGTTTATTATAATGTGAACTTGCTTTTTAGCTCAAGCCCCCCCTTTAAGGTCCAATATTGAGGCAGGGCCCCCTTTAATTTATAGTTCCAAGAACATTTAGGTCAGGAGGGAAGTTTTCACTCTAAATCTCAACCTAATTGACCTTTAAGGTGGACTTTCAGGTGTATCTAGCAGGCATTTTCCCCAGGCATTAAGACAAAGTCCCTCTTGCTACTACTGCAAGTCCTCTAGTTTGGGAACCACTGGCTTATTAATTAAATAAATAATCATAGCAATGTATACGCTAGCAATGTATACGCTAAGTCTACTTGATGTTTTTTTCTGTGCTACGAACAAACTTAGGGGTTGTCTTCTCTGTCTTGGCCATGAGTTTGTCCAGAAGGATTTAATGTGAGATTAGTGGGATAGGGCCATGTTTGGAAATATAAAACTCTAGGAGGAATAATTCACCATATATCTAGCATCCCAAGGTTCCCTCTGCCCATTTATATCTTTTAAAATAAGGATGGCATGACAAAGCAAACGCTAGCCTTGCATCTTGGAAGGGTGGTGTCCTTGGTATGTTTTTGACTAGGGATCTATTTGAGTATTTCCCCACCTAGGGTTTCTTCATGGTGCTTTGGTTTCTTCCTACAGCCTAAAATCATACTGATACTTGATATGAGGATGTTGCTGAACTGCTGAGACTGTATTTAGTTATATGCACTCGAACACTCAAAGGGAGTAATTGGTATGGTGGCATTTCCCAGACATTTTATGTATTAGTTGGTTGCACAAGAGTAAAAATGTTCCGTATCACCCTGGTGTTGTAAATATCCAACCAGACTTTGTAGATTTTTGTATTCAAGTTATCTGCCCTTTAGATGGATGGAATTAGAGGCTGAGCTAGACTTCCTTGGGTGACCTGTCCTAGACTCCATGACCAGTCCCTGTACCATGTTTCCACTATAAATGAGCTACAGAATATAAGCTACAATTAGACGGTGACTGTAGGTCATGTTGGTGTCAGAAACACTTTATATTAGTGTTGCCCAACCTGTGGCCCATCACTCATTGTTAAAGAGCCACTGGCAGGACAGTCCTTTTCCTTCCAAAGGCCTCAATACCACACTGTTATGATTGGTATCCCAAACCCAGAACAATTCCCAAGGTCCCATTGAGGCTCAATCTTCCGCCTATAACAGTCACCTTTGGCTTCAGGAGTAACAATATGCTACTTGGGTGCTACCATGTCTGAGAGGACCAGGGAGAGAGTTCTGGGCAGGCAACAGAACCTCATCCTTGCATGGAAGCGGATTGTTGCGGCACCGGGGCCACAGGATGCTTTACTTCTGGGGTGTCTGACACTGCATAGATGCCCTTGCTAAAACACAGATTATTATACAAGAGCTGAGAACTAAACCCCACCCACATGCACCCTGGGTGCTGCTCCGCGCCTGATAAGCACAGATTTGCACATGCTTTGGAGTCAAGTGATTTCTGATCAGCCCCGAGGAACCAAATCAATATACACCATGTGGGGAATCCACAAAATGATAGTAAGCATTCCTCTGCAGTAGTCACCCACAACAACCAATCAGGACTTGCCTTTCATTGGTATTACTGCTATAAAACACTCAAAGCTGTGTCCTGATTGATTGCTGTGAATACTCTTGAGCAAAGCTCCACCCACAGGTAGTGGTCAGCTCTACCTATTGTCCGGCCCATGAGGAGCAGAGGGGAGAAAGTGTTTGGTGCAGGATCAAGTTCCAGTCCCGTTGCAGACTTGAACACATTTCCAAGGAGTCTTTATTTTCCAGAATAGTTGCTATATCCAGGGCTTCTTCTACTGTATCGGAGATGCTACTTCAACCTTCAATTAACAGACTGGTGCACAGAATATAATATAATATTAGGGACTGTTTAGTGCAACATAAAATGCTGAATACAGACCCAGGGACTTTCTGTCTGAGTGTATTTTTGAGCTGAAGTGTCTTCTGGGCGGGCTTCCAAAACTCAAAGGCGAGAAACCAATGTAACCCAGCAGATATCCTGCACCTGCCACTTGTTTGATGGAGCGAGTCGGGGGGGGGGGGTCTGGGGGATAAACTCAAACACTGCCGCCAACTTAAAGGGAAAGTATTACCTCAAATAGAAATAGGTTGCAGAAATTCCCCCTGGTATTTACAATCCATGGTACCTGGAAGAGTGCAGTTCAGACAAGTGTTTGTAAATGTTGATCACACTGCAAAGTTTTTTTTAGGATTATATTCAAAGCTGGGAAGGGGATCTGTTCCTCAAACATATATTTAAAATTGCACCTCTGTTGTTCTGTTGCTGTTGATGTAAGTGGTTTTGCTGCCAGCGGTGGTGGAAAGCGGTACTGCACGTCAAACAGGTATCTTTCAAATATTATGGACAGAACTGCAGGGAAGCATTGCTAAGCAACAGATCCCCTTTTTTTTAATGAATAATAAACACATTATCAATGGTTTATCAATATAGGGGGCTAAATAGCATAAGTGCAGTTGCAACTGTAGCACCAATCAGATCATAGTAACATAGTAACATAGTAACATAGTAAGTAAGGTTGAAAAAAGACACATGTCCATCGAGTTCAACGTTTTGTTTTTTTTTTTTTTTTTTTTTAACTACCTATCTGCCAGTTGATCCAGAGGAAGGCAAAAAAACACATCTGAAGCCAATTTGCCTCAGAGGGGGAAAAATTCCTTCCTGACTCCAAAATGGCAATCGGAATAGTCCCTGGATCAACTTGGACTTGGACTATCATTGCTTTGATTTCTTGTGCATGTACAACCTACATAATAGGGATCATTTATGAGCCAATTACAGTCATGCAACACTTGCAATCAGCACCAATGCACCTGTCCTGCCTCTGCTTCTGAATCACATGTAATAGCACCAGGGCCGCCATCAGGGGGGGATAGGGAGGACAAGCGTACCGGCCCGGGCATGAAGGGGGGCCCGGCAGCGCAGCATTTTTTGAAGATCGGGGCCCCCCTTACGGGTTTGGGTCTGTGTTGCCGAATGCGGAAGTGCCGAAAAGCCGATGCGGCAAAAAGACCCGAAGTCACGAAAACAGCCGAAGCCGAAGTCCTGAAGCAGCGCAAAGACCCGAAGTCACGAAAACAGCCGAAGCCGAAGTCCTGAAGCAGCGCAAAGACCCGAAGTCACGAAAACAGACGAAATTGAAGTCCTGAAGCGGTGAAAAGATTCAAAGTCACGAAAGGAGGTGAAGTTGAAGTACTGAAGCCACGAGTTCAATTCTACTGAACACCAGTTTGTGTTTTTTTGTTTTTTTTTTTAATCCCCTGGCCACCAATGTATTATTTTAATATTCTATAGGCCCCTGCCACCAATCTTTTTTTAAAACATATTTTTTTTTAACTTGTAAGGGGCCCCTTGCCACCAATGTTTTTTATTTTATTTTTTTTAAAAAAAATTAAAAAAAAAATTTTATTGGGGCCCCAATTTTTTTAACTTTTAAGGGGACCCCTGCCACCAATGTTTTTTTTTTTTTCAAAAAAAAATTTTTTTTACATTTTTTTGGGGCCCCAATTTGTTTTTAACTTATAAGGGGGCCCCTGCCACCAATGTTTTTTTTTAAAAAAAACATTTTTTTTCCATTTTTTTTACTTTTTTAGCGCTGATGTCTGTGTGGTCTTTTAACTGCGATGTGGAGTGGGCGGGATATGGGGTGGAGCTTGGGCGTCAGCTTGGGCGTCAGCATGGGTGGTGCCCAGGGGGCCCCAAAAATTTTGTTGTACGGGGCCCCGTGATTTCTAATGGCGGCCCTGAATAGCACCAATTCATGCAGGGGAACCCTGGAGCAACTGCCACCTTCTAGCTGGCAGTAATTGTAAGGTTCCCTTTCAATGGGAACAGCAGACTTTTGCTCAGAAAATCACATGCAAACGTCATAACTACGAGCCCTAGAAATAATACAATCCACTCTCAGACTAATGACAATCAAAGCACACACAGTGGGAATATTATAGGTGCAGGACACCGTCTCCTTCGGGTCTGGACTATTTTGGCCAGAGAATCAGTGGCATAAGCCACAGGCTGACCACAAATACATGCTCAAAATAAATGAGCCACTAATAGAGGATAAAAAGAAACAAAAATGTTAAATACAGGTATGGGACCTGTTAATCAGAATGCTCGGGACCTGGGGTTTTCTGGATATCGGGTCTGTAATTTGGATCCTTAAACCTTAAGTCGACTAGAAAATCATGTAAACATTAAATAAACCCAATAGGCTGAATTTGCTTCCAATAAGGATTAATTATGTCTTAGTTGGGATCAAATATAAGATACCGTTTTATTATTACAAAATCAAAAGTAATCGTTAAAAAAAAAAAATTGGATCGTAATGGAGTCTATGGGAGATATCCTTGCCGTAATTCAGAGCTTTCTGGATAACAGGGTACCATATAACCGATTCCATACCTGTATTGACTATTTGTTGCTTCTTGATGATTTTTTTTTGAGTTTCGTTTTTTACCACTAGATGGCCTGAGATACCTGCACTTGTATTTTTGTACATCGCAGTCTAATGCATTTTATTATGACTCTCGCTGATGACTATTCTGTCCTGAACAACTAGGTGTTCTATTCAGAGAGAATTAATGGAATATCTGTTTTTAAAGGGGAAGTCCAAGTTAAAATGACATTGTGTTTAGAGATAGGGATTCAATTATGACCTGCTAGTAAATTAAAATAGGGGACCAAGGTTCAAATAACTCTGTGGCCCCCAGTTTCTAGTTACCCCACTGCTCTGGGGCAGTAATAGAGATGGATAATTAACAGTGGAGCAGATGGAGCTGCAGCTTTAGATTTGGATCCAAAAAGCCTGACACTCCCAGGCACAGGGGGTACAGAAATCAAAGGGAAATCAGGGGGAGTGTGTGGTGCAAAGGAGAGCTGATTACTACTAATGTATTGTTCCAATGGTGCATGTAGTCAGAACCAGCAGTGCAAGGAATGGCACAGGGCACACAGATGCCGCAGTCGGTGGCAGCTGAATGCAGTGTTTAAAATAAAAGAAAATTCTAGTCGTATAATTTTATTCCATTCAGGTATGGCTACTGGGACGGTTTCTCCTCTGACAATAATGTGAGAGGATTTGTTACACCAGGGCCCCCCAACCTATTGTACTCATGAGCCACACCGAAATGTAAAGAAAGTTGGGGAGCAACACCAGCATGCCAAATGTTCCAGGCTGTGATTGGCTGGAATTAAAAAATAAGCACCTGCTTTGAGGCCACTGGGAGTAACATCCAATGGGTTGGTGAGGAACATGTTGCTCACGAGCCACTGGTCGGGGAAGAAACACTGGTTACACCATTAGAATTCAGCCTCCTGTGTAAGAAAAGACCTATGATCTCTCCTCATGGAGCTGAAATATGTTTTTTATCTTGGCTGGTTTGTCAGTATAAAAGGGGGGTTGTGGGAACACTCCTAAGGCTAAGGAGGAACGAGGCCCACCTAGGGTCGAGGTGAGTTTAGGCTGGGCCCCCTCCCCCGCTAGATGTGTATTGCGAGTATCGGCCCTTTCAGCCCCCACTCCCTCTCACAGGGAGTTACAACAATAGGGCCCCCTTTTCGGCGGGAAAAAAGGGGGCGGGCTGAAGGGCGGAGCCAGGGGGCAGGTAAGCCAGGAAGGGGTTTTTAAGGAGGAGCAGGAGGCCAGTAAAACATAACCTGTTTTTTCTTTCTCCCACCCTCCCATCCCAGGTAAAGAGCAAGAAGATACGAAAAGACGGTGCTCCAGGGTTTCTAGCAACTGATCGCCCTTATGGGGTCAGGAAGGAATTTTTCATCAGGCTGCTAATTGGCCAAAAAAGCACCTGAGTTTTTTTGCCTTCCTCTGGGGCACCATTATCTGTGTAGGTCAATGGGTACCACCCTGACACAGCTGCGTTTTCAGTTACAAGGCATCAGTGCGGCTCCAGGAAGATGGATGGTTTTTTCAGTGAAGTGCAGGCCTACCCTCGGAAAGTCGCGAGTGTGGAGCAGACTTTGACTGCACGGTCTTGTCTGTGTCATGCGAGAGGCTGGGTTAGCGCCATTATTGCACATGATAGGGAGCAGGGGGATGGGCTACTGGTTGGTCAACAGAGGGCGCTCTGCCCCATGATCCCTGCTCTCTAAAATAACTGTTTGGTACGGTGTGGGCACCAGGCCCACGTTCTTGGCGATTATAGGAGCCGCAGCTGGTGGTCAGGGTGTACGTAGTCCTTGACACATATATATATAACTTTGTTAATAAAATACGTGACCTCCACAGATTTTGCCACCTTAAGAAGTCTCCGTGTCGTTATTCAGGTTGGTGGTAAGCACAACGGAAGGGGGTAGCGGGATCCTTAGCCTAGTAAAAATGTATTAAAGTATAACGGAAGTGCGACTGACTTGGCCAAATTAATCAGTGCACATTCCCTGGGCCCCTTTAATACAGAATATATGCAAGTGCATTTGCTCACAAAGACAGGGGTTTTTAGTTATGATAATAAAGTTGACAAGTCACCATATCACATCAAGCTAAACCCCACACGGTGGTCCCTAACTTGTTTACCTCTAGTCAGAGTATAAAGGGTCTTGTGCCTCTCTGCATAGTATAGTAGTATTAACTGAAGTAAATGTCTGCTGAACATTGGCTTCAGCAGGTTTCACGAGCACTTCCATTATACTTTAATACATTTTTACTTAGCCTTAGGAGAGCTCCCACAACCCTCCTTTTGTATTTTGGTTTGTCAGTCGGCAGCTCAGCTTACGTGAATATATAAATGGATATCATAACAAGCAAGGGAAAACTCGATATTTTGGAACATTTAGGGATTATTTAGTAGCAATAAGTTCCTGGAGGAGCCAGTGCTTCATGTGGTGTCAGCGGGTGGGGAAGGATGTTGTGGTTCGTTTATAAACCCGTTTTCTTTGCAGAGCGAGTCTGAGTAAGAGAAAGACATTCACAGAAATATCACCCCCTGATGTTTTCCGATTTCAGAGTCTTTATCTGGCAAAAACAAAGATTTCTAGTGAAGCATCAGGCTTTCAGTCTCATGCAATACACCATCCAATAGAGTGCTAGCCTGCAGACCACAGACGGAACCTGTCATTTATGAGCAGTCACTCTTGGCAAAAACAAAGATTTCTAGTCAAGCTTTCAGTTTAATGCCAGACACCATCCAATAGAGTGCTAGCCTGCAGACCACAGGCGGAACCTGTCATTTATAAGCAGACGTTGTTGCTGATAATAAGGTGAGAAGGTGACACGTGATAGTGAAAATAATACTTAATACTGGGTCTGGGTTTGGCCACAGGTGGAAGCAAATTTTTTACCCTAAAAGCAGTAGGCCCAGCAGGAGATATGAGAAAGTTGAGGTCCCCAAATGAGCAGATCTCTCCCCGATATGCCCACCTTGAGGTGGGCAATATGGGGCTGTCCTGATTGTGGGCCCTAGGGCCCAATGCTTGGATCACAATGAGCAGAATACAGTCAGTCAGGATTGAGGACCTTCACATTCACAGTACTTCCAGCTGCAGATGATTTCAGTGAGTCGCTAATTCATTCTTTCACACAGGTTTGACTAACAAACCAGCACCCCCAAACACCAACTAACCCCCCCCGAAAATTCATTCTCTGCCCCCATCTATCATTAACCGGAAATATGAACCTAATATGTCTATTCCCCATCTCTCTCTAACAGTTATCAACTCACAATACACCAATGCATTAAACACTCTCTCTCTAACTAAATTCAGGGTTAGTTCCTACTGATTTAACAAGTACTCCAGCACACAAAGGCGCAAATTCACTAAGCGCCGAAGTGCCGAACGCTAGCGTCAATTCGCTAGCGTTAGGCATTTTCGGTACTTTGCAAATTCACTAACGAACGCTGGCGTAAATTCGCTAGTGTTACTTCGCACCCTTACGTCAGGCAAATTTTCGCTAGCGACGTAACTACGCAAATTCACTAACTTGCGCAGTGTACTGAACGCTACCTTTTACGCTAGACTTCCTTCGCCACCTCAGACCTGGCGAAGCGCAATAGAGTAGATAGGGATTGTTTCCCAAAATGTAGAAAAACGCTGGCGTGTTTGCTACATGATGGGTGATAGGCTGAAAAAGATCAAAAATATTTTTGGGGCTCCCCTCCTTCCCCCCTACATTTCCTGACTCATGGCAACTTACCTAGACAGTGGGCACATGTGTAGGGCAAAATAACATTTTTATTTGCAGATTTGAAGGTTTTTTAGGCATTTGTAGTGCTGATACGTGTTCCTCCATTGAAATTTGAATTTTGCGCTGTATGCAAATGAACCATCGCTATCAAAACTTCGCTTCGCTTGGCGAATTAACGCTAGCGCAACTTCGAAAACTTACGCTACCCCTGTGCGCAACTTCGGATTTTAGTGAATTTGCGAAGCGCTGGCGAAAATACGCCTGGCGAAGTGCGGCGAAGTTGCGCCTGACGCAACTTCGAATCTTAGTGAATTTGCCCCAAAGAGTTATTCAGCATACACACAGATTAGCATTTCCATTCAGCATGCAGAGGGTTAAGGCTCACAGTTACACACTTTTTTTTATATTTAATATTATAAAAGATATAACAGTGCATTTATACAAAACAATGACACAAAAAGAACGTACAGTAAAATACAACAAACAGTTAAAATAAAATGGACAAAAAGCTGAAAATCTATTCTAAATATAGAATTTCCCGGTCCTGGAGGCAAGGGGAAACAAACTGAATAAATCCCCCCATGGAAATGGGTCCTACTAAGTAAATCCAAGAGCTGACTATTTATCAATGAGTTTGGGGTATCAGGTAATTGGGCACTCCCCCTTCCCTCGTTAACGTCAGCACACAGATTTTTATAGCCTCCGGTGAATAGGAACTGGACCAAACATATAATTGCCATAATCCTTAAAGGAACACTAAAGAAAAATCATATAATATGTAGTGGCCATATTTCTTCCTACTAGATACCAAATATCAATACTGTGTGACCTGACCCTGTTCAGATATTCCCATCTGATAAACCAAGAGCCAAACCTGGTCATGTTTGGACTCGTTTGGAAGCTAAAGTGGCACATTGAATCCATAACCAGTTTCTTATGGTGTTGGTACAACAGGTCTGGATTCTGGGCTGATAAATATGTTTGAGTATAGGTTATAGTGTGACCTTTACTTCACCTGTGAGGGGCCTTCTTGTGAATTTTAAGTTCCCTATCCTTGGCTTTCACCCCTCCACATGGAATGTCTCCTATCAGCCAGGGCTTGGAGCAGTGCATTACAGACTGTGACCCCTTTACACATGGCTCATTCCAGACCTTAGTGAACAGAGGCCCATTACTTATCTGATTTTGGAGACTACGTGTTTTTTTCACTCTTACAGGCCTGTATCATGACAGGACTGCATCAGAGAACCAATGAGGAGCAAACTTGGATACTGCTTCTACCTCCTACTCCTGAAAAGATAAAATCAGGTATTCAGAAACCCGTTATCCAGAAAGCTCCCATATACTCCATTTTATCCAAATAATCCAGATTTTCAAAAATGATTTCCTTTATCTCTGTAATAATAAAACAGTACCTTGTACTTTATTCAAACTAAGCAAAACCAGCTTATTGGGTGTATTTAATGTTTAAATATTTTTTTTTAGCAAACTTCAGGTATGGCGATCAAAAATATGGAAAAGACCCCTTACCTGGAAAACTCCAGGTTCTTAGCATTCTGGATAAAAGGTTCCATAGAGATTACTGTACATTCTCTGTAAAGTGTTTATTATGCAATATTATATATTATAAGGAAAATGTAATATTATATATATATATATATATATATATATATATATATATATATATATATATATATATATATATATATATATAATATAATATAATAATATAATATAAATATATATATATGATCAGACAAATCCTTCTCCTATTTTTCTGTCTGTGACATCATCCAGCCCAGTTACAGGCCGGAGAGTCATCTGATTGGCTGGGTGCCCCAGTGCATCCTTGGGAGAGAGGGAGTTGCCTGAGTTTGGAGCCATTTTTTAACAGGGTCTCCAACTGAGTTTAGCAGGAGTTGTATGCTGCAACATCCAGCCAGAACCAGTTCTTGTGAAACTGTCCAAGCTGTTGCATCTGTAGAAGTACAGCGAGAGCCCATCCTGTTCCCTGACAAGCTGCTAGAGACTCAGGAGGTGAAAGGTGCCACTGGTGAGATTGATCCTGCTGCAGAGCTGCCTGTAATCTCCAGTGTGACTGCATCTGAGGGCACCCCAGTGAGTGAGCCACCCAAGGGAGTATACTGGCAAGGATACATGCATGGGGCTCCAATTTGAGGACAATTCTTGTGCATTTACCTGCTACGTGGGAGCGGCTGCCAAGTTCCAAAGGGATAGGTACTTTTGGGAACGGTAGCGCTACCTGGGGTATAAGAGCTCTGGGGAAGGGACATTCTATTTGAACTGAACTGTGTGGTTATTAACCCCTTCCAGAGGATTGGGACTTTGATAATAAAAACTGTATTGGAAAAACAGTCAGGTACCTAATAGTGAGTTCGGTACGTCCCACGTGTCCCCAGTGCAGGAGTGTATTGTGTATTAGATTGTCCAAGCTCTTTCACTACTGTTTTATATAATGTGTATATATGTTTCATTTGCAAATTGTGTGTTTTATTTTTCCTAGTGGAAATTCCATGAGGTGCGCTCCTCAGTGTTCCCTAGGTGGAGGCACTGCACTGTAAATCCCAGTTCCCAGTACTTTTCATACGGAAAAAGGGACTCAGGGCCCCTAGATTGCAAAGGGTTAATTGCAATTTAAAGAGACAGCAACCAAATTAGGATTACATATGTATGCTACAAAGAGCTCATGTCTTTATCATGGTTTGAGTATGTTATTATGGCTCATTTTATCTGAATTCAGATCAAAGGAAAAGGAAGCAATACCCTGCCTAATAAGCACTAAAGGTGCCAGCCGCAAAGAGAGCACAAATAGAGATAATTAGGTCAGAGGCCCACTGTGCAGGGGGTGAATAGAAACAACATCTTTAAAATATCTCATCAAAAAATAAACAAGTGAAAAGGAGGTATACGGAAAGATGAAGAGGGCCCTTTAAATGACATGGAAAATGTTAGAGGCTTGAAAATTTTTCCACTTTAAATAAGATAAAGCTAATTGATATCAATGGTTGGGGTGTACACATTACTTTTTAATCCCTCACTGCAGTGCTTAGCATGAAAAGAAGTGATACAATATGTTTTACAATAACCAATAAATAACTGAGAACTAAGAAAAGTCTCGTATGGGAAACCTAAGCTCCACTTGTAGAAGGACACTTCCCTCTTCAGCTCCAAAGATCAGTGTTTTATTGTGCTCACAGTGTATAGAGCAGATGTCATCTTCCCATTATTGGGAACAAAGCTTTATTAGGCTCTTTATATATATATATATCACCACCATATTCCCTAGTGCAGGGATCCCCAATCTTTAGAATCCATGAGCAACATTCAGAAGTAAAAGGAGTTGAGGAGCAACACTAGCATGAAAAGTGTTCTTGAGGTGCCAAATAAGTGCTGTGATTGGCCATTTATTAGCCCCTATTTGGATTGTCGACCTACCGGAAGTTCTGTTTGGCAGTGCACCTGGTTTTTACACAACCAAAACTTGCCTCCAAGCCTGGAATTCAAAAACAATCACCTGTTTTGAGGCCACTGGGAGCAACATCCAAGGGGTTGAGACATGTTGCTCTCAAGGTACTGGTTGGGGATCACTGCCCTAGTGATATATAGTAGCGCTGCATGGACTGGCCCAAAACTAGTTGGTGACAGGCCAACATTTTTCCTTGGCCCCTTGTTACCCCACAATGTCAGCTCCATCTGATTCCCCTCTTGTTCTGATGGCTTATTTATGCTCGAGGTGAGAACATTGCCCCACCGGTAACCAGCGTAATCCTGCATAAATACATAAATCTGTCCCACGGTAAGTGAAGCACTGTTTTTTTTAACTTGTAGGCAAGACTCGTAAAAAAAAAATGAAGAAGCCGCGTCAGAAAAGAACGAAGGAGGCCCGATGGAAAAGAACAAAGAAGCCAGTTCGGAAAAGAATGAAGAAGGCTCATTGGAAAAGAACGAAGAAGTCACGTTGGAAAAGAACAAAAAAGCCACACCGGAAAAGAACGAAGAAGCCACGTCAGAAAAGAATGAAGAAGGCACGTTGGAAAAGAACGAAGAAGCCACGTCGGAAAAGAATGAAGAAGGCATGATGGAAAAGAACAAAGAAGCCACACCGGAAAAGAACGAAGAAGCCGTGCCAGAAAAGAACGAAGGAGGCCCAATGGAAAAGAATGAAGAAGCCACGTTGGAAAAGAATGAAGAAGGCACGTTGGAAAAGAATGAAAAAGCCCCGTTGAAAAAGAATGAAGAAGGCACGTTGGAAAAGTATGAAGAAGCCACATCAGAAAAGAATGAAGAAGGCACGCCGGAATAGAACTTAAGAAGCCCATCGGAAAAGAATGAAGAAGGCACGTCGGAAAAGAAGGAAGAAGGCATATCGGAAAAGAACAAAGAAGCTGTGCTGGAAAAGAACGAAGAAGCCTCGCCAGAAAAGAAAGAAGAAGCCCACAACGGAAAAGAACAAAGAAGGAGGAACTTTAAAGGCTAAGTTTCACTGAACACCAATGCTTTTTTTTAGTTATTTTTTTTAGTTTGTAGGTTTTTATTTTTTAGTTTGTAGGTGGCCCTAGCCACCAATGTTTTTTTTCTTAACTTGGAGGGGGCCCTGGCATAATTTTTTTTTTGCTTGTCAGGAAACCTGGCACCAATTTTTCTAACTTGTTGGGGACCCTGGCACCAATTTTTTAGCTTGCAGGGGGCCCTGGTCACCAATGTTTTTTACAATTGTGGGGTGCTCTGTCCACCAATTTTTTTTTGGCTTGTGCGGGGAGCCCTGGCCACCAGTGGGGTGGGTCGGCCCAGGGGGCCCATTTTTGATGGCAGCCCTGGCAAGGGGGCACTATTGTGCTAAAACAGGGACTTCACCAAATAGCTGCCACAAAGTAAGAAGCATGAAATTGTCAAAAATGGCATTGTATGATTCAATCGTACCTGTGTTGGCAACAAAGAGTTAGAAAATTAGAATGGGTGTTTAGAAAATTAGAATGGTTACCCGAATATTTTTTATCATAAGGGGTTTACCTAGATGTTCTATGGATGCAGCTTTAAAATCCTTAACCTGCCACTAAAAAACTGTATTTAAAGTTTCAAAAATAGACAAGTCCCTTTCATGTTGGAGATCTGGTTCCCTCCATTCCCATTTCTGAATGTAGAACTGTAAGAATTTATTGCCACAGTTGAGGAAAGAATTTTTGGAATCAAGAAAGTGGGGCGAAAAAATGTGATAACGAGATTACTCCACTGCAAACCTGTCTCACCTTAACCCTGAGAGCCAAACAGCTATTAGAGTGAGATATGAGGCAAGTGTTATATCCTGTGTAACGCTACTAGTTAACTGAACCACTCGCTTCTTCTGGTCACAGTGCAGATCAACAAAACACCATGAAGGTTCCTTTCTCCAGTCTCCTCCTGCTCCTACTCCAGGAAAGTAAGTCCTCCTCGTCCTGTTACCCCTGGGGTTAAACATTGTCACACTGAAAACTGTATATCAGTCTAAAATTATAGATGATAGATAGAATGATAAAATGATAGATAGATAGATGATAGATAGATAGATAGATAGATAGATAGATAGATAATAGATGGATGATAGATAGATAGATAGATAGATAGATAGATAGATAGATAGATAGATGAAAGATAGATAGATAGATAGATAGATAGATAGATAGATAGATAGATAGATAGAATGATGAAATGATAGATAGATAGATGAATAGATAGATAGATAGATAGATAGATAGATAGATAGATAGATAGATGAAAGATAGATAGATAGATAGAATGATGAAATGATAGATAGATAGATGAATAGATAGATAGATAGATAGATAGATAGATAGATAGATAGATAGATAGATAGATAGATAGAATGATAAAATGATGATAGATAGATAGATAGATAGATAGATAGATAGATGATAGATAGATTAATAGATAGATAGATAGATAGATAGATAGATAGATAGATAGATAGATAGATAGATAGATAGAATGATGAAATGATAGATAGATAGATGAATAGATAGATAGATAGATAGATAGATAGATAGATAGATAGATGATAGATAGATAGATGATAGATAGATAGAATGATAAAATGATAGATAGATAGATAGATAGATGATAGATAGATTAATAGATAGATAGATAGATAGATAGATAGATGAAAGATAGAGAGATAGATAGATAAATAGATAGATAGATAGATAGAATGATGAAATGATAGATAGATAGATGAATAGATAGATAGATAGATAGATAGATAGATAGATAGATAGATAGATGATAGATAGATAGATAGATAGATAGATAGATAGATAGATAGATAGATAGATAGAATGATGAAATGATAGATAGATAGATGAATAGATAGATAGATAGATAGATAGATGATAGATAGATGATAGATAGATAGATAGATAGATAGATAGATAGATAGATAGATAGAAGTGAGGTGGCCATAGATGGCAGCTGCCAACAAGGTGGAACAGATAAGAGTTTTACTAAGAGGTACAAGTGCAGTTGGGGAAATGGCAATGGGAACTTCACCGTTGAACAAATTTAAGAGGTTTGTTTGAATTGTGCCGAGGGCCAGGGAATTATTTGCAAGCGATAAGCCATAAGCTCTCAGGGCTGTTCCTGCAGAATTGTGCTCAGGGCACTACATGCATGGAACTGGTATGTGTTACATAGAGACTAACAAAGCATTGTTTCCTACATTGTGCAGGTGGCTTCTACTCCATATGCTGTGAGCACAATAAAACACTGATCTTTGGAGCTGAGGAGGGGAGTGTCCTTCTGCAAGTGGAGCGTAGGTTTCCCATACGAGACATTTCTTGGTTTGTTGGTGAAAAGATGATTGCGTCAACGTATCTGAATGGTGAGATGCACATTCCTGACATCGCTACATTCACAAACAGACTGAGCAGCACGACAGATGGATCTCTACGAATTCACTCCCTAGGAAAGAAAGACCAGGGGGTCTATACGGCCTATATACGGCAAATGGATAAAGAGATCTGTTCCCAAAAGTACGAGCTGCAAGTGTATAGTAAGTGATTAAATAAATAATGATAATGCTGTTCCAATGTCCTGTATGTAAACGTGATAATAAGCCTGTGTGAGTGACAGCCCTGTACTTTGACCTGATCTCTTGCTCTCACATTGGTTGGGCAGGAATCACACACTTATCAGGACATTGGTAGAGAGCAGTCCCCGTGCTGTGTCATAACTTGGCCTCATATCTTGTAATAATTGTTCTGCACCGACCATGCCCCAGTTATGCCCCGGCACTCTGCTGATCTTCCCAAACTCTGTCCCCAAGCCCTGGTCCTTTTCAGGTTGGAGATGCAGGACTGTCTTGTCTACAACAAGATTGTTGGAAGTTATGATGTTTCCAAGTCAGGACCCTAAGGCTCACTTGCACTCTTTGCACTAGCGATGCAGACCCCCCACTCCCCAGTCCAGTTGCAGGAGAGGTAAGAGTAAGTGTGTGTAGAGGGGCTGCATTTTCACTGGTAACCCCTCCATAAAGTCCTAGAATGGACTGAATAACATTGAAGCTCACACTGGATACGGTTGGAAACCACAATGGGGCACCCAGGCCACAGCAGCTGATGCACACCTATACCCACCTCACAGCTCCTGCACTCTTTACTCTTACACTACTCCTATCACTTATTTGCACTTAACAACCCCTCTCCTCCCACTACAGCTAGTGAGCTGACCACTAGTACTGGACCAAACAGCCCATATGGCATTTCACCCCTAGAATCCTGCTGCCCTAGGTCCAGGTCTTTCAGGTCTTCCCTCAAATCAGGGCTTGACTCTGGGCACAGTGATGAATTCAGTGGGGCAATTGATGGTGTAATTCAGAATCTGCACTAGGGATCACTAGGGGCACAGGACTGGTTTTGTCAGTGGTTGGCAGCCCCCCTTGGCATCCAGTGGTACGAGAGTGACAGTACTGCCTAAATGTCATGGCCGATGGGTTGTATACCGTATAGAGGTTGGTTGGTGCATGGCCAGTAGGGATGCACCGAATCCAGGATTCAGTTCGGGATTCGGCCAGGATTCGGCCTTTTTCAGCAGGATTCGGCCGAATCCTTCTGCCCGGCCGAACCGAATCCGAATCCTAATTTGCAACACCAGGGAGTTTTCCTGGTATACCGGTGGGCCAGTCCGACACTGTGCGTGGCTACTGCTTAGTGATCTTAAGTAATTTGATAACTGAGAGATCACAATTTGGTCATAAAGTAATAGAATGCTTGCCACTCTTCTGTTTTGGACTATAAATCCCAGCATCCCCTTTGACTGGCTGAGGACTTCCGTCAAATAGGAACAAGAGCTTTTTCTTTCAGATAGAGTTGGAGCAGTGCCTGGTAGGCTCATATGTAGCTAGAGAATTAACCACAACTTTCTAAGAGGAAACCATAGACTGCCAAAAGGACAGATGTCACATGCAGTTCAAACCATATAGGTGTATTTGTCATGTCATGTTTATTGACGCCACATCCAGTTACGAACCGAATATATGTATATTACAAATATTTAAAGGCATCTGCCATGGGGGCAGCCATTGATTTTAAAACAGGGCAATAGGGAGCACTTTACATATCAGATAATCTGTGTAGATTACAATGCTCCTTAAAGTATAAGTAAACCTTTAAAATAAGTGAATGTAAAATTGATGAGCGTGCTATTATAAGAACTTTTGCAATGTACATTCATTATTTATTTTTTTTATTCCAAGATATTAAGAGATACATGTACTGTTAATATGAATGAATTTTGTTACAACAGCACCACCTGCTGGTCAGTTTCCCACCAGTCTGACCACCAAGTAGTCAAGGAAGTTGTCAGGAGAAAGAAAGAGGCTGCTCTGATGTTCTTCTGCTTAGGAAAGATGTTTCTAATTTTTTTCCTAAGCAGAAGAACATCAGAGCAGCCTCTTTCTCTCTCCTGACAACTTCCTTGACTACTTTGAAAAGGATTGAGATTTTCTGTTGTCATTCCTATGGGATATATTTTGGAGGTTATTTAATTTCTTAATGTTTGTGTTTCCTATAAAGGAAATTTATCTCAAACTGATATCCACATCAACCATAGCGTATCCATAAAGGAAACATGTGACGTCACCTTGTTTTGTATGGTGAATGGAACTGACGTAACGCTTACTTGGCTTAACGTAGGGATGGACCAGACTGTATCAGTGAACAGGGATCTCCATGTCTATGATGCTCATCAAGGGGAAACCTACATCTGCACAGCAGGGAATCCTATCAGAAATGTTTCCAAAGCACTAACGCCGTGGGATCTCTGTGAGCAAGGTAATTATATCATCTCATGTCAGACCTTTTATAGTAAATCTTTGGTCAAACAGTAATGCACTCAATCTCTTTGAGTGCAAAATTGCAGAGAGCTCTGCAGCTCCCACCTGTGATCAAATCCAGACCCAATATGAAATATTATTCTCAATATTACATGTTGCCTTCTCACCTTCTTACCAGCAAGAACGTCTGTAAAGGTGTAAGAATAAAGAATTTATGTTTATTATGTAAATAGTTAAGCTCTGTTGTTGTGCAGAAAACAGGTGGGGCCACCTGAAAGCCTATATAAGACAGTTCCTTGCGGAGGCATTTCTTATTTAGGCCTATAACATAAAACCAGCAGCAGCAGACCCAAGTGGACAAACCTTGGGAAGGTTGGTGCCACTTAGTGGATATCAGCAGGGCTGCCATCAGAAATCACGGGGCCCCGCACAACAAAATTTTCTGGGCCCCCCTCGCCACCCCTCCCTCAGTATGAAGCCAACACAAGACACAGGCATTAAAACATGAAGTGCCCCCCTAAAAGTTAAAAAAATAACTTTGGTGCCCAGACCCCTCCTACAAGTTTTGGTGGTCAGGTGGTGGTTAAAGAGAAAAAACATTGGTAGCCAGGGCCCCACACATTTAAAAAAAAAAACAATTAGCCAGGGCCCCCACACATTTAAAAAAAAAAACAATTAGCCAGGGCCCCCACACATTTAAAAAAAAAAACAATTAGCCATGGCCCCCACACATTATAAAAAACCAATTAGCCAGGGCCCCCACACATTTAAAAAAAAAAACAATGAGCCAGGCCCCCCACACATTTAAAAAATAAAACAATGAGCCAGGGCCCCCACACATTTAAAAAAAACAATTGGTCAGGGCCCCCACAAGTTAAAAGAAAAAAAAACTGCACGTACCTTAGCCAGGGAGTTCAGATGCCGGTATCTTCAGTTTCTTGTGCTTCGATTCGCTAGTGAAATGTAAGTCCCAGTAAAGCCGCATGGTGATTGGATAAAGTAGAGGGGAGGTTCAAACTTCTCCCAATCAATCCGCATGTGACTTTACCGGGACGTACATTTCACTGGCGAATCAGAACACAAGAAGAAGTCATCGGAGCTCAGATGCAGGGGCCCGGCTGTGCAAGTAAGTGCAAGTAAGTGCAGCACGGCCGGGCCCCCCTTAACTCCCCAAAACATCCGGGCCCGGGACAACAGTCCCCCCTGTCCCCCCCTGATGGCGGCCCTGGATATCAGTGGCAAGTAAGTTCACGTTATGAGGACTAGCGAACACGGACAGCAAGGAGTTCTGCTAGAGCCCTGAGGCAATTGTGCACCAGAGTAAGGCAATAGAGCCTTCAGGGATACCTTAGTGCAGGGTCAGACTGGGCCAGGACACCGGGAAAATACCCAGGTGGACCCCGACCCTCATGGGCCCTCCGCTGGACCAGACCTGCTCCCCCGGCTTCCCCATAAAGACCTGCTCCGCATCACTGTGCACATGCATGTGTCACGTTCGTACATGCGAGTGGCGGCACCCAAAGTTTTAAGGTTGGGAGTGGGTCGCCGGGGACTGCCAGGACTGCCCTTGTTTTGCAGCCCTGGTGGGCCTCAAAGCTCCAGTCCGACCCTGGGTTAGTGAAGAGCCTACTGGAGAAGCTTGGGCCTTATAAGAGAGGTTGTAGCAGAGAATCGGGTGTAAGACTTCCTTAGCAGACCAGCCAGCCAGATCGCCCCCATCCCCGTCGCGCAGTAGCTGCTTTCACGCGCATGCATGGTAGCGGCATTGGGACGTGTCTGTTTGGTATAGGCGTTTGTGCAGTAGAGGCTTTCACGTGCACGCTCGTAGAGGCGTTTGCACGCACAGTACCGGCGTTTGCGCACAAGTCTAGTGCCAGGTCCAGTCTAGGGGTAGGCAGAAGAGGTAGCTGCCCAGCGCCCCCCAATCGTTGCTCCCTAGGCAGCTGCCTCTTCTGTCTACCCCTAATTCCGGCCCTGGCCCTGTACAACAAATGACAGTCTTGCCAATACGTCTTACATGACGAGGGTCCTGGAGGCTTCAGATGGGAGAATGCTGTGTATGTGCGTCAGTACCGGAAAAAACTTTTGGAGCAGGAACTCAATGAAGGCAATCTTCCACCAGTGCCTGCTCCAAAATTTTTTTTTGGTTTGTCTGCTCCCCGTGCTGAGGGCTCAGGGCGGTGCACCGGGGCCTCTTCCCTTATCAATTTCTACTTGCAGACCCTAAACTACAGATTTATTATTGATATGTGCGTGAGTAGCCACCATTGTATGACCAAGCTCCTTGTGGGCAACCAGAGCCTCGGTCTGACTGGAAGCTGTTTCCCTGCTACATGAATATAAGCGTTTGAGTCCATTTATTGCGGAAGTGGATTCTTCGAGCAGGAAGGCCTAAAATAGAAACATCTTAGCGTGAGATGCACGAGTGGCTCTGTTATACGTCTGCTCATAAATGATGGGTTCCTCCTGTGGTCAGCAGGCTAGCACTCTATTGGATGATGTCTGGAGTGAAACTGAAAGCTTGACGCTTAACTAGTTACTTTTGTCAGATAAAGACTCCGAAATATGATGAAAACAATGAGAGGGTGGGGAGATAATTCTGAGAAAGTATTTCAGACAGGTTTGTAATTTAACATCAACCATTAGTCCCTCCAGCAATGAACGGCCCAATATATTTATTATCAGCTGTTTTGCAGTGTAAAGTTATCTTGGTTCTAGTACGAAAGCCTCTGAATTCTGGTGGTGAACAACAGATGTCCCTAGTAATTTACATTCATGACTCCTGTGATATGATGAAATAAATAAACCTGATGCTGGTTCAAAACAGGGCCCCATAGTTTCTATATATGAAAAAGGCTCCATGCTAGGACTGACTGTTTTATAAAGACTTTTATAAGATATCAGACATTGCAGCCCCTTTCTCTAAATGAATTGCCAATTGCTTTATTTGCAAAAATATTTCAGCATTATTATCTGACGTTAAATTTGCAACTTTCTTTTTTCCAGCTAAAGCCCTGAACCACTGCAGACTACAAAATATAATAAAGCTGGCGCTGCTCATATGGATAATGCTACAGGCCATTTGCCTCCTTATCCACCAGAGGGCAGCGCAGCGCAGGAGGCAAAGGGCCAGAGGACTCGCTCATACGCACTCGGGTCACAACTGGATGAAGATTCCATAACAAAGTAAAAATGTTGGAGTTACTTAAAAAATGAAATGTAAATGATTTGTATTCTTATTGATGAAACAGGGGGTATAGTAATAGAGCTACATGTTTCTAATATGAAGGGAAGAGCTAGAAAATAAATGGGGTATAGAATACAAAATGAAAGAGAACTTTTTGAAGAATAGACACTGAAATGTAAAAAGTAGGGATGGCGCGAACTGTTCGCCGGCGAACTTGTTCGCGCGAACATCAGGTGTTCGCGCTCGCCGGAAGTTCGCGAACGTCGCGCGACGTTCGCCATTTTGGGTTCGCCATTGTTGGCGCTTTTTTTTGCCCTCTCACCCCAGACCAGCAGGTACATGGCAGCCAATCAGGAAGCTCTCCCCTGGACCACTCCCCTTCCCTATAAAAACCGAAGCCCTGCAGCGTTTTTTTCACTCTGCCTGTGTGTGCTGAAGAGATAGTGTAGGGAGAGAGCTGCTGCCTGTTAGTGATTTCAGGGACAGTTGAAAGTTTGCTGGCTAGTAATCGTTTTGATACTGCTCTGTTATTGGAGGGACAGAAGTCTGCAGGGGTTTGAGGGACATTTAAGCTTAGGTAGCTTTGCTGGCTAGTAATCTACCTTCTACTGCAGTGCTCTGTATGTAGCTGCAGTGGGCAGCTGTCCTGCTTCTGATCTCATCTGCTGACTGCTGCAATAACAGTAGTCCTTGTAAGGACTGCTTTTATTTATTTTTTTGTTCCAATACAGAGCAGTATCAAGCAGATTACTAGCCAGCAAACTTACTATCATCTGTCCCTGAAATCACTAACAGCTCTCGCCCTACACTATCTCTTCCAAGCACACACAGGCAGATTTTTCAGATACATTTTTGCCCTTGATCCCCCTCTGGCATGCCACTGTCCAGGTCGTTGCACCCTTTAAACAACTTTAAAATCATTTTTCTGGCCAGAAATGTCTTTTTTAGATGTTAAAGTTTGCCTTCCCATTGAAGTCTATGGGGTTCGCGAACCGTTCGCGAACCGCTCGCATTTTTGCGCAAGTTCGCGAATATGTTCGCAAACTTTTTTTCCGACGTTCGCTACATCCCTAGTAAAAAGTGCCGGAGAGCAACACAAGCATGAAAATGATCTTGGAGGTTATCAAATCAGCCCTATGTTTTGTTATTTGGTTGCCCCATATGCACTGACAGTCTGTATGAGGCCTTGTGTGGGGTAAACTTGTGTCATTAGGTCTCCAAATCTTGCCTCCAACCCAGGAGTGTAAAAATGAGAACCTGTTTGGAGCCACTGGGAGCAACAACAAAAAATATGTTGTTTATGGGCCACTGGTTGGGGATCACTGGTGTAGAGTAAAGGCAGACAAGATATAGAGTTTTCTTCCTAGAGAATAAAGACAGACAAGCTATGGGATTTTATTTCTATAGGGTAAAGGCAGACAAGATATAGAAATCACTTCCTACAATGTAATGGCAGTCAAGTAGCAATGACTAATATACTGTTGTGGTAAAAAACAGGTTGAATTTTTGCCGGACAGAATACACCAGTGGATTAGATAAAAAAAATACATTTTAAAATATGATTTTATGAGTTCAGTAACTCATTTCAGCTTCTGCGTCAATACAGATTTTCCTTTCTGTAAAGTCACATTTGTACCTATTTCATTCATCATAATTGATAATTGTAAAAATATGTGGTTTCATTATTATGTATTTTCACGTGTTAGTTCTCTACAGGACAATAAGTGCAGCAATCCATATTAGGATGCTCAGATTACACACAGAATTTATATTCTTATAGAGTTATCTTTATACTGTACATGTCGTTACGGTTTACCACTATGTAAGGTGGATGAAAATGATGTCATTTGAAAAATGCAGTGTATGATGGTGTAAATGTGAAAATGCCTGTTATGTGTGTATATGAGTTTTGAATGTTGAAAATGTAATGTTAAAAGGGTGTATTTGCAGGGTTTGGCCACAAGGGGCCAGTTGGTTCTTATTAATCATGTCATGGTTACATTATAGTGTTATGTAAAAAAATGTAATATTTCCCCAGCCACTAGAGGGAGATAGGGGATTAGGTGGTATAAAAGTGTTTAAAAGGAGGGGGCGTGGCTATGTAAGGGAACGGAGTAGACTCCATATTCTGGGGTTGCCTGAGGGAGCGGAGGGGCAATCTCCAACTGAATTTATTGAGATACTGCTTAAAGATGTGTTGGCGCCCATTACTTTATCCACAGCGAGCACAGTGGAAAGGGCCCATAGGATTCCTACTCGGCATATACCAGGTGAGACGCCTCGGCCCTTTATTCTACGTCTTTTGAATTACAGAGCTAGAGACGCCATCTTGTCTGCAGCCAGGAAAAAGGGTGAAGTCAAGTATCTTAATGCTACGCTGCAATTCTATCCGGATTTTACAGCAGATATACAAAGACAATGCCGCACTTTCCAAGATGTTAAAAAACGGCTTAGAGAAAAGGAGATCAAACACAGCATGCTTTACCCTAGCAGACTGCAGGTAATAGATGGAGCAGCTACCCGATTTTTTACAGACCCGGCTGAAGTCAATCATTGGAAAGACAAGCATCATCGATAGGGCCTGAGTGCCCCTTCCAAGCTACACCTTGCAAAGTAAGGCATATTGAAGAAATACAACAGCACATGAGAGCCCCAGCCAACAAAAAGACGACAAGGTAGCACCTTAGATAGTTACGGTGTGCCTCCGTAGTTAGATAGACAAGTTTAGGGAATAGGACCTCCTTTTTTGGTTTCGAAGGTCATGGTGGGGGGAGTTAAAGGGATTTGGCAGGCTATTCTGCCTATACGGGTTGATTATCTTGTTGTATAATTGATAAGAATATGGCAATTCCTATACATGTTGATATGACATATTTGACAATGCTTGCCACTTATTTCTGTGCTTTCTATGTCTCAACTTTCTCTTTTTCCACTGTTCTTTTTTCTTCACTTTGGGTGCAGGAGAGGACTCAGGGGTGCTGGCAGTTGGGCGGTTCCTAATAGAAACGTACAATTATGGCGACTTTAAAAATACTTAACTGGAATGTACAGGGTTTGGGCACTAAGGAAAAACAGGCTTTGGTATTCTAATTTGTGGAAAAACACAAACCTGATGTTCTTGTGCTCCAGGAAACCCACCTCTCGGGGCAAAAAATTTTGGCACTCAGACGGGCCTGGGTTGGGAGAACGTTCCATGCCACATATTCCACATACTCTTGGGGGGTGGCGATCCTGGTGCATAGGAATATTGACTGCCAAGTAGAAAAGGTTAAGCAAGATCAAATAGTTCAAGACCGATTCAATGGGGTTAGACTACTATTAGCCTCCATTTACGCCCCGCCTGCTGTAGAACATCAATTTTTACCCCATCTTATTACACAAATGGCAGAGATGGTTTCATCTCCTACTATACTGTAAGGGGACTATAATGCGGTCCTGAACCCCGCTGTCGAAACGACTAGTGGTTCACACTATAGTAAGCTACCCTTAAATAGCTAGGCCGATAGCAGTGTTCTTACTGAAGCGTGGAGGTGGAAACACCCGAATAAGAGGGAATACTCCTGTTATTCCGCCACGCATAAATCACACTCTCGCATATATATGGCTTTTGTATCCCCAGATTTTCTAGCTAAATTGACTTCAATAGAGTATTTACCTAGGGGCATATCAGACCACTCTCCCCTTTTACTCACGCTAGTCCTATAGGTGGAACCAATCGATAAGGTGTGGAGACTTCCTACACACTGGATTGGCACCACTAAAATAGAGCCCATAGTTCAACCAGCTTTAGGGCAGTACTGGCAATTAAACCCTGGAACTGCTGACACATTCATAGTATGGGAAGCATTCAAAGCAACAGCAAGGGGAGTGTACATATCAGGCGTTAGTCAAGCCAAAAGGTCGATAGGAAATGCAATTGACACTTTGGAGGTGGATACTGAAGCTAAGGAACATGTGTATTTAGCTGACCCCACTGATGAAAATAGAAATGACTGGTTGCAATCCTCTCGCTTACTTGCACTGGCCAATCTAGAACAAGCCCGGGCGAACATTCAGAAGCAATCACACAGACTTTTTGAGCTGGGGGATAAAGCCGGGAAGCTATTGGCCATGCTGGTAAGGGACGAGCGCAATACGGCTTCTATTCCCTGTATTGAGAACAGTGCCGGTGAATTAATAACTCAACCTTGTTGCATTGTAGATATATTTTGACAATTTTACCAAGAGCTCTATACCTCTAAGGTGACATGCACAGAAGTACAATTGCTTGATTATATATTCTACAAACACCACCTGACCTTGGTGGCAATACTGCAATATTTAATGATATAACCCTGAGGGGTGCAGTGCCCATGTCCCAAGCATATATTTCAATTATACCAAAGAAAGGCAAAGATCCGCAGAAATCTGCTTCATATAGGCCTATATCGCTCATAAACCGCGATTCCAAGATTTTAGCTAAAGTGTTGGCGAATAGACTGAAACCACTCATGAAAGATTTAGTCCACCCTGATCAAACTGGCTTCATACCCTCTAGAGCGACAGTCATTAACATTAGAAGGCTTTTTACTCATTTACAGATAACACACGACAATGCAGGTTCCCGAACCATTGCGGCATTAGATGCAGAGAAAGCCTTTGATTCGGTTGAATGGGCCTTTCTGTGGCAAACCCTGAAGCGATATGGTTTTGGTCCCAGGTATGTGGGGTGGATTCAGGCACTGTACCACTCACCAGTAGCTCAGATAAGAGCAAATAATATGCTCTCATTCACTTTCAAATTAGGGAAGGGTACCAGACAGGGCTGCCCCCTATCTCCCTTTTTGTTTTGTTTGGCAATAGAGCTGCTTGCAGAACTAATTCATAACTCTGATGGTATTACAGGATTGAGAATTGGAAACTTGACAGAAAAGTAGTCATTATATGCCGACGATATGTTGGTATACCTTGAAAATCCTGGCCCAGCCCTTAACAATTTATTGGAGATCATAAATGAAAATGGGAAATACTCTGGGCTTCGAGTAAATTGGCACAAATCCACACTATTCACCCTAGACAAGGCAGCCAAGGGTTGACTACCTCCAAATGGGTAGATACTTTTTTATACTTGGGAATTTGGGTAACTCAAGAGATTACCCGATATAAGGCAGCCAACATAGATCCTATTACTACAGATATGGTTGCCAAGTTTGCCCAATGGGAGTTTTTGCCGTTATCATTATATGGTAGAGTCAACTTATTAAAAATAAAGTATGTACCTAAATTTTTATATATGTTCAGCAAAACTCCAATATGGTTTACCAATCCCTTTTTTCAGCAAGTGAACTCCGCTATTTCCTCATTCATATGGGCCAAAAAGGTCCCTAGGATCAGTATGGTGACACTATACAGGTCTACTCAGGCCGGGGGCCTTGCCGTTCCTAATATGTATTTATACAGGGGAAGGGAGGCACACCCACAGGTTACTGGTCTATGGAGACCACCGTTGAAGCTTGGAAGGCAGCTCAAAAAATTTGACTCCAGCAGGTCTGAAATACCACTTACCTCATGCTCCACTATGGTGCAATAAGTTACTCCCACACTTCCTCACCAATCAGGATTACAAATTTTGGGCAGGCAACGGGCTCAGATATGTGAAAGATCTTTATCATGAAGGCGGCCTAAAGGGTTTCCTGGAGATATAGGCCTCCTCCCCGGCAAAGCATGTCACTCAATTTCGATATGACCAGCTTCGGCACGCTGCTCAGACGCAATTTCCTAATCCGCAATCTACAATAGTGGCTACCACCCTGGAAACAGCTATGCAACTTCAGGTGGTCGCCAAACCTCTCTCCACCATTCATCATACCCTATTGGCACCTGAGGAAAAACATCCTCTTAAATGCTTCCAGAAATGGATCAGGGACATTGATAACCTGGACGAAGAGTCATGGGAAGTGATCATGTGCCGCATGTTAGCCACTGCAACTTCAACCAGGGACAAATTGATACAATTGAAATTTATGCATCGATCATACTTAACGCCGGTGCGCCTCCATCATAAGGATCCTACAAGAGAACGAAACACGGGAACGTGGTTTCATGTGGTGTGGACATGCCCCAAATTGACTCGTTACTGGGCTGAAATTTTCTCCTTCATTTCCAGAGTTCTGGTTCTCCCTATACAGCCACACCCCAGTCTGGCACTACTGGGGCACACAGGAGGTGTTGTGGACTCAGTCAAAAGTAGGACTTTACTCCAGCTGCTGATGCTATGCTATGTACTATGCTAGAAAAATGATTGTTCTTCGGTGGAATAAGAAGGAGGCACCCAAGTTGGAGGACTGGAAAGACCTAATTAACAAGGCCCTATCGTACTATAAAGCGGTATATATGTCTAGAGGATGCACAGATAAATTTATAGCTATATGGATGATATGGGTTTTGAATTCGGACACTAATAGCCCACATGTGTTTTAAATACAGGTCTATACTGGCAACACCAGAATTTAGACATTTCGAATGCTTGATCCCTTCTCACCCCACACTCTACTCAATTCCCTCTCTCTTTCTTTTCTTTCTTTCTTTCCAAGGTGTAGACAGAACGGTTTTGGAGGTATCGACAGGAAGATCGTAAAATGTGGTACTAGGTGCCTTAGCCAGGTAGGGCAAGTGAGAATGGGTAGCTGGCACCCCAACTAGGAGGAAGTGGCTGTAGCAGCCGTGGCTCAACCACAGTTAGGGAAGAAGTATGAAGTAAGGAATTAGCGGACAATCCAGGCCAAGGTGGTTGAAAATCCTATCCAGAAAGGTCCAGAGTAACACTGACGTGGTGTTCATGGGCTGAAGCAGGAAGGTGGCACAGGTAAAAAGCCTAGCTGGGGCGAGACAGAGGGTTGCAGGACTTGTAACAGACTGTCTGACCAGTAGGTGGTGCGCTGAAAGGCCTTTGCTGGGTTCGCAGATTTCATGAAAAGTGGGTTATGTGAATCACCTGTAAACCTGTAAGAGAAATCGTACCCTTGTTGGTGAGTAATCTGTGACATCTGTCAAATAAAAACTGTTACTTAAGTTTTTATCAACTAGTGTACTGTGCCTTTAATTCACAGGAGGGCCCTCTACAACTAGGTTGCAATTGTTTGTTTCACCAGAAGATGGTACCTATGTGACTTCTTTCCAATCCAGAGGAAGGTAAAGAGAAGAACGCTCTATCTACAATTTCCATCAAAAGGGGGAAATGTGTTTTTTACAGATACTATACCATAAGGTCATGGCGTATTTAGACTTTCCAGCGGTATCAAGGCAAACCCTTGGTAAGCCATAACCTTTTGCTACATGGCATGCAGAGTTAATGTTCCTAATTTCCTGTAAATCACCATATTTTTTTAAAATGGACCAACTGCATAGACCGCTGTCACTCATATTATACCCAGAAGCCAGGGGCTACCAGTGTCAGGGGCACTGTCGGTAGCAGCCAAAACCCTGTGGCAAGAGTGAGATGCAGAATATCAAGGCAAATAATTCACAATGCACATGTTACAACAAATTTCCACATGATCTGGGCAAGGTTGCACAACATTTGAGTGATGTAGAATGACATCATTATTCACTGGTGATTTCCACCAAGGCCTTCCCTCTGAAAGCCAATATGACATCTACTTCAGCCTCAGGCTACAGACACACATTCTTATTCCTCCTAAGTGGGATTAAAGAACAAACTAGTGGGATCAAGGAACAAAAACTATAGCTCCCCACCCAGTCATTTATAGTATCCGGGGATGTCACACTTGCAACTGATAGGACACCAGCAGTGACTTTTCCAAAAACATCTTCTGGCCAAGGAAAATTTTAAGCTGGGACAATAAACCCTCATTGCCTTTCCCCTTAAACAATCTGTGAGTTTATGTTCATCAAGCAGTCATGCACTTTGTCATGTGGGGGAACTTCCTATTCTAAGTAATTTTGGCAGTGTCAGCCTCTGCACTCATGCATCCAATGGTGTCCATAGGTCAGTGAACTGCAGGTCCCAGGGCAGTCTCACAGCCATCAGGTGACTCTCTGTACAACTGTGTTGTCTTTTTTCTAAAATGTAAGCTTCCATTATAGTTACCCAGTGCAGACAGTAGTATTCTCACTGGTGGGGGGGGGAGTTTTCCTAGGTCTAGTAGCCCATAGCAACCAATCAGATGTTTGCTTGCAAGCTAAAATTCAGTATTCATACTTGTCTGCTGACTGGTTTGGGGAATTAGTCTGTTAGGTCAACTAGTGCACAGGCTATGAATCAGTGCCGGGCCACGCTGGGCAGGCGCCCTAGGCAGGCTGGCAGTCGTGGCGCCTGTTTAGTGTGCGCGTGCGCATGCGTGAATTTGCGCTTGTGTGCGCATGCATGAATTTGCACTCGCGTGCACATGCGTGAATTGAAAAATGCATAGAGTCGGGCAGAGAAGGGAACCGGACTTGGGGTAGGTGACAGAGGAGGTACGTGCCTGGCGCCCTCCCTGCTTTGCGCCCTAGGTACCTGTCTACCCTTAGTTCCGGCCCTGCTATGAATGCACAAACCTTATTGCTTAGTACTATGTTGCCAATAGATAAATTATAACAATAATTTTGGTTACCCTAGAAACTAGCCAATGATCTGAATAGCAATACAAATACATAAAGAAATACAAAGTCAGAGTTACTTAGATTACTCCTTTTTAACAGCAACTTGAAATACTTGGGAATAGCATAAGGCTTATTGACCTCCAATTAATTATATTACGTACTGGGAATTATTTTGGGTTCGCAGGTGTCATGCAAATAGACGTGACATCATAGCTCTGGAACTTCTGTTTGTTTTATGTCCCTTTTAATTCCATTAAAGAACTTAGCTTGTAAGGGGGTAGACAGAGCAATTGCTGAAAATATCATTGTAAACTGTATTTGTGAAAGTGATGTGGAGTGAATTTGTTACTGTTATAAGTGTGTTGTTAAAACAAAAAGCCGAATTTAGAATCTCCGATCTAATGATTTGTATTCGATCGACTTTGAATTGAAGTCGAGTCAAAGTTTTGACTGTAGCGTATAATCGAATATAATCGAGTTTGCCGGTGCACCACTTAAATTTGAATCAAATTGATTGAGATTGAGAAAAAAAATTAGAAACCTTCTCTCAAATCTTTCCTAAGCAGAAGAACATCAGCCTCTTTCTTTCTCCTGACAACTTCCTTGACTACTTGCTGGTCAGACTGGTGGGAAACTGACCAGCAGGTGGCGCTGTTGTAACAAAATTCATTCATATTAACAGCACATGTATCCCTTAATATCTTGGTAGAAACCATTAAGGGACTAAAGAAAGCTATCATAAAGACATTTCACATGAAAACTCATGGACAAGATTCAATTTCAGTTTAGTAAATATCTCACTGTTATTCAAGTGAAAACTCTATATAAGTCTATGGGGAAAAACTGGAATTGAATTTGGAGAAGTTTTCTCTCTCTCTCTCTCTCTCTCTCTCTCTCTCCTGTATATATTGTTCCTGTATGCCTAAATGTTTATTCTTTATGGACACAACTTGTCTGTTAAAATCTGTGCCTGCTGAAAAAAGTGTGAGAGTAGTATCCAACTGTCTATTGACTACAGTTTCTAGAGCTGTATATGGTTCTGTCCATTCTGAAAAGAAGTCAACTCATGCAACTACTGTGTATCCTGTGCTTGAATGGCTGCCCCCACAGCTACACAGCAGCTTGTTTATATAAACTATAGTAGTACTTATCTGTTATCTACTGTGTATCCTGTGCTTGAATGGCTGCCCCCATGGCTACACAGCAGCGTGTTTATATAAACTATAGTAGTACTTATCTGTTATCTACTGTGTATCCTGTGCTTGAATGGCTGCCCCCATGGCTACACAGCAGCTTGTTTATATAAACTATAGTAGTACTTATCTGTTATCTACTGTGTATCCTGTGCTTCAATGGCTGTCCCCATGGCTACACAGCAGCTTGTTTATATAAACTATAGTAGTACTTATCTGTTATCTACTGTGTATCCTGTGCTTGAATGGCTGCCCCCACAGCTACACAGCAGCTTGTTTATATAAACTATAGTAGTACTTATCTGTTATCTACTGTGTATCCTGTGCTTGAATGGCTTCCCCCATGGCTACACAGCAGCTTGTTTATATAAACTATAGTAGTACTTATCTGTTATCTACTGTGTATCCTGTGCTTGAATGGCTGCCCCCACAGCTACACAGCAGCTTGTTTATATAAACTATAGTAGTACTTATCTGTTATCTACTGTGTATCCTGTGCTTGAATGGCTGCCCCCATTGCTACACAGCAGCTTGTTTATATAAACTATAGTAGTACTTATCTGTTATCTACTGTGTATCCTGTGCTTGAATGGCTGCCGCCATGGCTACACAACAGCTTGTTTATATAAACTATAGTAGTACTTATCAGGTTTTTTAACCACAATTTTTTTGGATTTTGCGTGTCAAGCTCTGGGACAATTCCATTATTTTTTTTTAGGTATTTAAAGCCCTATTTCTTATTACAGGAATGCAGTTGCCCTCAAAAATGTAGATTGTCCTTTATATTGTCAAGTAATCCTGGATAAACTAACAGTCCCCACAGGAAATGGTCCTGCCAAATTTTCAAAAAACTGCTAACGCTGAGTACAAATGCAATGTGAAATTCTCCTGGGCAGATTAACTTGGCAACGTCTGGCTTTTTTTTCCCGAGCGGGCTTTTGTAAAAAATAAAAGTCCATTTGGGGGAAAAAACAGGAGTTGCCAAGTTAATCTTACACAACGTAAGATTAATCACATGCAAGGTTTTCCTAAAGACTGCACTGCTTGTAAAATAGTAAGTGAGGTTAAAAAAAGACACACGTCCATCAAGTTCACCCTTTTAACTCTATATATAACCTGCCTATCTGCCAGTTGATCCAGAGGAAGCAAAATACCCATCTGAAGCCTCTCCAATTTGCCTTAGAGGGGAAAAAATTTTATATAGTAGAAAATCAGATGGCACACACTCTGGCAAATGTGCAAAACACTTGTAATTTATTGAGATCCACACACGACGTTTCAGAGGTACAACCTCCTTTCTCAAGTGCTTTCTTAGGTGTAACCCAGTTCACAGGTATATAAAGGTGCTCTGGAGGAATGCTCCTCCTTTCCAAATAAGTGAACTGGGTTACATCTTAAGCTGGCCATAGACGCAAAGATCTTATTATACGAATCGAGGATTCGTACGATTTTCGGAACGTGTGTGGAGAGTCCCGACATTTTTCGTCCGGCGGAGATCGGTCGTTTGGTCGATCGGACAGGTTAGAAAATTTCTGTCGGCTGCCGATAATATCTCTGCGTGTATTGCCGATCGTACGATTTTCAGTGGGAGACTGTCACTAGCTTTGGTCGGACATAGATATCGTACGATTGCTGTCAGGGGCCGAACATTGCTGATCTGTTCTTTAACTACTTTATTTGATTGGAATGGTAAGACTTTGATCTGAATGGTTAGTGGCAGGTCGGGAGATGGGGAAGTCCGATCATACGATGATTCGTACGATCAGATCTTTGTGTCTGTGGCCAGCTTAAGAGAGCACTTGAGAAAGGAGGTTGAAACGTTGTGTGTGGATCTCAATTGATACAAGTTTTTTACAAATTTGCCAGAGTATGTGCCATCTAATTTTCTACTATATATGGATTACTGAAACCAAGGTTAGCAGCAAGGTTTCCAGATTGAGCACCACCGGAATACATGCACAGGGGAAAAAATTCCTTCCTGACTCCAAAATGACAATGGGACCAGTCCCTGGATGAACTTGTACTATGAGCTATCTCCCATATCCCTGTATTCCCTCACTTGCTAAACACCATCCAACCCCTTCTTATACCTATCTAATGTATCAGCCTGTACCACTGATTCACTTCCCAGCTCTCCCTGTAACACCCCTTTCCCTCCTCTAATCTCATTGGCTCCCTCCTGTCTGCTGGGAGGAGCTACTGGTGAATAAAGCATCCAACCCCTTCTTATACCTATCTAATGTATCAGCCTGTACCACTGATTCACTTCCCAGCTCTCCATGTAACAACCCTTTCCCTCCTCTAATCTCATTGGCTCCCTCCTGTCTGCTGGGAGGAGCTACTGCTGAATAAAGCATCCGACCCTTCCTTATACCTATCTAATGTATCAGCCTGTACCCCTGATTCACTTCCCAGCTCTCCCTGTAACACCCCTTTCCCTCCTCTAATCTCATTGGCTCCCTCCTGTCTGCTGGGAGGAGCTACTGGTGAATAAAGCATCCAACCCCTTCTTATACCTATCTAATGTATCAGCCTGTACCACTGATTCACTTCCCAGCTCTCCATGTAACAACCCTTTCCCTCCTCTAATCTCATTGGCTCCCTCCTGTCTGCTGGGAGGAGCTACTGGTGAATAAAGCATCCGACCCTTCCTTATACCTATCTAATGTATCAGCCTGTACCACTGATTCAGGGAGACAATTCCACATCTTCACAGCTCTCACTGTAACAAACCCCTTCCCAATATTAAGGCAGAATCTCGACCAATCTTAAATAGGACCCCCCATGTTAATGAGGTTCAAGAAAATCTTTGAACCAAAAATATAGATACAGATTCAGGAACTACATTCAAAGGACCAGTAACATCAACTTTTTTTCATTAATAAATTTGTTAGTGTAGAACGAAAAAAAAACAGAAAGACATATTACATTTAGTAGATTAAGCACTTGGCAAGTGAAATGTTGTATAGTGTTGTATTGTTATATTTTTAAACCCTTCTGCACAATTCAATCATTAGGGTTCATTCACAAACATTCAGTATGCTAAAATGCACAGCTGTCCTTACCCAAAACACATTGACTGTTAACTGTCATTATTATTTATTAAATTCTCTTTAATATTATAAAAGGTATAACAGTGCAATATACAAAAATATGTTACAAAAAGAGACATACATTCAATAATACAATTACAAACAGTTGTAAAATAAAAGGGTAAACATGGAAAACCTATACTTAACTCTAAAGATATAGAATTCCTGGTCCTGGAGGAAGGGGAAACAAACGGGATAACTTCCAATCGCAATTGATCCTCCAAAGTAAATCCAAAGTTTACACACAGTGCTACGCAATATGTTGGCGCTATATAAATACATGTTAATAATAATAATAATTATCGTTTACATGAACTCAAGGCAGAGCTAATTGCTGATTAATTATTGTGAATTTCTTTGCTGGTGCAGTTATGCCTTTAGGGTAATGACTAAGCACTACTATTGCTCATTCTATTTCTTTCTAATAAACCTGCTGTATATAAGCTCATCAGTAGTAAGAGAAAGAAGAGTCAACAAGAAGTACACAGGATAATACTTACTACAATATACTGCTGGGATACCAAGACTGATTAACAGCACAACATATAACATTTTGACCTTATTCTTGCTTCTCTGAACTAGTAACTTCAGTTTTATTTTCTAAATGAGTCTATTTTACACTGATTGTACAAAGATAAAATAAATCCTGTCCAATAAAAAACAAGAGATACAGGATTGGTTATTTTGTACTAGGCAGAAGCATATAGGAAATAGCTGTACATACGTACATTACAGGGTGCAGAGAATTTGATAGCAAGCAGCAACTGAAGAACGGGAAGTTGTCTGCACTTATCATTTGGCCCTTTTGTTTTAAGTCATTCAGCGTAAAAAGGTTGGGTGTATTTGCCAGACAACAGTGTTGGACTGGCCCACAGGGATACTAGGAAAAGTCCCGGTGGGCACAGGTGTCAGTGGCCCTCCTGCTTCTAAACATTTGGCCTATCTCATGGCCATTGCATATTTGTATGAGAAGAAAGAGACTAAATAGATTGAATAAGAGATTATAGTATGTAAAGAAAAGAGACTAGCAGAACAGAGGTTGAGTGAGGAGAGGAATTATAATGGTACTGAGAGTGGGCCCCTGATCTAAGGTCTTTTGGTGGGGCCCTAGTCTCAGGTTTTTGGGTGGGGCCCTGGTGTATCAGTCCGACACTGCCAGACAATACTGACCCTGACAGATTTAGCAAAATTTGACTTAGATTTTTTTGCGTTTCAACAAAAAATGCAGTTAAAAAAAAGTCAACAGAAATATACTCTAGAATATATCTTGCAAACTCAAATAGTTGTGATTTATTATGGAAAAAACACTAAAAAATTTGCATAAAAGTAAAAACTGCAGAGTTTCTATTGAAGTCTACAGGAAATGTCTCTAATCAGTTCAAATAACTTTATTTTATCTATTTTCCCCCAGTTTATTAAAACAGTCAGATTTATAGCCTTATAGAAAAATGAATGCAATGTGATTTTAATTTGTGCACGTCTTTTTGCCTTGATGTGTTTAAAGGATAAATAAACTTTTAAAATAAGCGAATGTCAAATTAATGAAAGTGCTATTCTAATCATGTTTGCAATGTACATTCATTATTTATTTATTTTTCATTCCAAGATATTAAGGGATACATGTACTGTTAATATGAATGAATTTTGTTACAACAGCGCCACCTGCTGGTCAGTTTCCCACCAGTCTGACCACCAAGTAGTCAAGAGAGTTGTCAGGAGAAAGAAAGAGGCTGATGTTCTTCTGCTTAGGAGAAAAATTAGAAACCTCCATCAAATCTTTCCTAGACCCTTTGGTGCCCTACAAAACCATAATTATCATCATAATTATCATTTTCTCTATAAACACAAATTCCATGAAAGTTATTAAAAGATCCGAATGGAAAAAAATGCTTAATGATCCGAATAAAAATTTGAAAACTGCTAAAACCTCTAACAGTCTGAATGGCTTATAAAAAGGTCCAATACGATCAGCGCAGCTCCCACTGAGTTCTATAGGACCTCAACTTCTTTGACATTTTTGTAATCGAATTTTAAATCGATAGATCCTAAATCTCAAATATGTTAAGCTTTGGAGAAATAAAAAAAACACCATTTATTTGCAGCAGTTTTCCCTGCCCAGCGAAATGTAGAAATTGAAATTCGCTGCAAATTCTCGCCTGGTGAATTTATTCACCCATCACTAGTGTTTAGAAAGTTCAACTTTGTTTATTCAGGTCTCACTCTGGGAGGCCTCTTGATTTTACCTAGTTATATCAGGTTTTTTCCTGTGGCTATGTTTCCTACTCTTCAACAGAGGGGTCCTGGTGGCGTTTACTCTTTTTATATTTTGTTCTGTGCATTTAAGTAACTCTTGCGTATTTCCTTCTCCTGTGGTCTCCTGGAGGGATGTTTTTATAGCACAGTCATGTTTCATTAAAGAAACATTAACACCATAAAATGAAAGTGTTTTAAAGTCATTAAAATATAATATATTGTTGCTGTGAACTGGTAAAAGTTGTGTGTTTGCTTAGGAAACATTACTATAATGTATAGAAACAAAGCTGCTGTGTAGCCATGGGGGCAACCATTCAATCAGCTCTGTAGAATACAAAGATAAACAGGAATGATAAAGCATTCTTGGCTCTCTATGGAACTATAAATTGAATACCGCTCTCATATAGAATGGAACATTTGTTACCAAGAAATAGCTGCAGGTTGCTTCCCTCCCTCCATCGCTATATCTTTCTGTTCGGCAGCTGGAGTAGTATGCGGCGGAGTTATTGTTAATGTGCGCATCTATGCGATGTGTGCTCTTCCGGGTTGCGGTGTCACGTGACCATTCGGCAGCAGTCCAGCCACTTTGCTGGAGTGGCCTCCCTGCATTGCGGCTGCTGCGCGTGTCTGCTGTGTTCTGGTAAGGATCTTTGCTTCTGGGTGTTGTGTGTTTTGTTGCATAGGGGTTATTATGTAGTTTATTTTCTTGTCTTGTAGCCATGTCCTCCTGCTCCGAAGGTAAAGAACAAGAAAGGGAAAGATCCAAGAGATGTGCACTATGCAAGTTAAGACTCCCTCCTGATTTTCCGAAGAGGATTTGTCAGGATTGTTTTAAGAAGAATTTTCAGCAAGATTTGCCTGAGTCTATGTCAGAGTTCATGTCCTGGTTCAAGGTTAATATACAGCAAACCCTTGAGACTTTAAAGGTTAACGCTCAAGCTCAGCCTCAGGCAAGTACTTCAGCGGCTAGCCAGGTGGAGGCGCCAGATGTACATGAAGTATTTTTGGATTCGTCTGATGAAGACATCAGAGAGAATGCTTATGTGTTTATTTAGTGGAGAATATTGAATATCTCGTTAAAGCTGTAAGATCCTCGATGGATTTAAAAGATGAAGATAAGCCACGCTCTAAACAGGGTATGATGTTTCAAGGCCGTAAGAAGTCGCCCGGAGTTTTTCCAGTGCATGCGGTGATTTCAAGTATAATTTCTAAGGCGTGGTTGAAGCCTGAAAAGAAATTAGTACTGCCTAGGAAGTTGAAGGCTTTATTTCCATTTGATGAAAAGGTAGCGGCGATTGGGATCTTCTGCCTAAAGTCGATGTGGAAGTGGCTAGATTAGCAAAAAAGACAACTATTTCTAGAAGATGGAGCCAGTTTTAAGGATCCGATGGATCAGAAGGTAGATGCTGCTTTCAAGACCTGGGGTGGCTACAGCTTGTGTCATAAGGTCTATTAGGCTTTGGCTTAAGCAGCTGGATCACGATATGGAGGCTAGAGCCTCCCGAGAAGATATGAAGTCTTTGATGGAGATTATCAAATTAGCTGCAGATTACTTGTGTGATGCTTCGGTGGAGACCACCAGAATGGCAGCTAGGTCCTCTGCTCTGGCTGTAGCTGGCAGGCGTGCACTATGGCTGAAATATTGGGCAGCAGACTTGGCATCAAAGAACAAGCTTTGTGCCATGCCCTTTGAAGGTCCTTTTCTTTTCGGTAAGGAGTTGGAGGCTCTGGTCTCTAAATTAGGTGAGACAAAGAAATTGGCGCCTCAGGACAAAAATGTTTTTTTTCACAGAGAAATTCTTTTCATCCATCAAACCAGTTCAAAGGTTCTAGAGGTAAGAAGAAGCCTTTTTTTCATCCCACCCGTGACAGACCAGGTAAACCTCACATAAGGGGAAACAGGTCAGAGGAATCTCGCAAGACAGATCAGTTCTGACGCCAACTTGTCCAGACCAGTAGGGGGAAGACTTTGTTATTTTTTTCACGACTGGACCAGGATCACCAGCGATCCATGGGTTCTAAGTATTATCAGGGAAGGGTACATGCTCGTGCTGGCCTTTCACACAGGACCTTGTTTTCTATGTACAAGAGTTCCCAGAGAGTTTGTGAAGAGAACATATCTTCTCAAGGGAATTCAGGAATTTGTGCAATCCCGTGTTTTGGTTCCTGTTCCTCGAGGCGAAGAGAGGAAGGGAGTTTAATCTTCAGTTTTTTTTGTCCCCAAACGGTCAGGCAAGTTTCGGACGATAATCAATTTAGTTTATCTAAATACCTTCATGAAGAAGATGGAAATTGTCAGGTCAGCAGTTTCAATCCTGCAAGAGGGGGATTTCATGGCGACGATCGACCTTCAGGACGCCTACCTCTATATCCCGATTTGGGAGGGACATCAACAGTTCCTGAGAATTGCTATTAAAGATCAGCACAAGATAAGTCATTATCAGTTTGCAGCCCTGCCATTCGGTCTGTCTTCATCCCCTCGCATTTTCACCAATGTCTTGGTGGAGGTGGTAGCTTTTCTGAGAACCCAGAACATTCCTATTGTGCCTTATCTGGACGACTGGCTATTGAAGGCGTCTTCCATAGATCTACTTCTCAGTCATCTACAAAGAACAATTTCTTGCCTAGAGACCTTAGGTTAGACGATCAATTATCCGAAATCAGATCTCATTCCTTCTCAGAGGAAACAGTTCTTGGGAATCCTGTTGGATTCGGAGCAGTGTTGTACCTACCTTCCTCAGCAGAGGAGGGTCAGCCTGTGCAGTTCCTTGATGAGTCTCTCTCAAGAATAGTCTCAATCAGGCAGGCCATGTCAGCCTTGGGAGCAATGACGGCGACTATAGAAGCAGTGCCGTGGGCCAGACTGCACATGAGGCTTCTTCAGAGAACAATATTGAGACATTGGGATGGCACAGAGAGCACTCTGGACAATCCCATGAAGCTAACTCCTCATGTGAGACACTCGCTCAGTTGGTGGAAAGGTCTAAACTTGTCCAAAGGAGTTCCTTGGGTCATACAGCGGTGGCTAATTCTCACCACCGATGCCAGCAGGCAGGGGTGGTGAGTGACTCTAGAGCAAAATATCTGGCAAGGCATGTGGTCTCTGCAGGAGGCGTCTCTCTCTTCCAATCACCGGGATCTCCTGGCTGTTTGGAGAGCACTCAAAGTGACGGTACCATCCGGACCCCAGAAGACTAGCTCTATCAGCGTGGATCCTGAATGGCAGTCGTTAACCCAACAAGGGTTATCCTCAGAAATTATTGCGGTTATGGTTCACAGCAGGAAAGCAGGAACTAATAAGATCTATTCTAGAGTTTGGAAGAGATTTTCTTTCTGGTGCCGAGATCATTCTATTGATCCATATAAGGCTTCGGTTCCCCAGATTCTACAGTTCCTTTCAGATGGTTTTCGTATGGGGCTAAAACCCTAAAAGCCCTGTCTCAAGTGTGATACAAAACAGAATTTGCAAGCATTATAAACACACCCATCCTTTCCCCCTCACACTTTAAAAGGGTGATTAACTATTTCAGGTGTGTCCATTTTCTCTGCATCAGAAACAGGACTTTTCTTAAGAAAGTAAAGTCACTATATAGAAAATCCATATATGTCAAAGTCCTTAAAGCAGATATTCAGTTCAAAATGTGGAAAAACCTTGTGCATAAGCAGTGAAGTGACACCATTCCTGTAACAATCACTGGAAAGAAACAAGTTGTTACACTTAATCTTTAAAAACATCCTATCTCCATAAAGATAAGAATTTGTAACATTTTTAAATAACAAGCAGTTTGTTGCCACAAGACAAGCACTGTGCATTTGGGCTAGTCCACACGAGGAGCTTCATCTTTTGAGTGACTATCTCCCCGAACTGCCTCAGCGTTTTTCCCCATAGGCTAGAATGAAAAGTCGCCTGCGCTAATTTCTTTGTGTGGCCTTACCCTAAGAAGTATAGCAATAATCATTTCTGTCACAATCACTATACATCATCATTCAATAAAATCAAAATTACTATAGCATTTTTAGTTAATAAACAGTTTGTTGCTACAAGGAAAGTACAAGAAAAAAGGGCTAGTACTGCATATTTATAAGTGCCTACTAGGGGCTACTAATTATATTCTTATAGCACTAATGTTATCTTTAACCATCTAAGTCACTGGTAAGCTCTATATTCAGTAGTCAATACCTTCAAGGTTAAGGAAAAAATTATTAGTTCATAAGGTTTATAAAAATGGTTTGAGACACCAAAAATCATTTAAACCATCAGGGGCCATTGTATTTTGGTAAGTTTTTTTATCCATTTACCTTCAGCCTGTAATAATTACTTATGCCTGTCCCCACCTCTTTTTTCTGCAGCTATTTCTTCTAAAACACACCATTTTAGTTGTGTCTGATTATGTTTTGCTTTATTAAAATGTCTTGAAACCTGTGTGTCTGCTGGTGTGTTTCCTTTGAAGCAGTGGCGGAACTACCGGGGGAGCAGGGGGTGCAAGCATGCCAGGGCCCGCACCCCCTCAGGGCCCCCCGGCAGTTCGCGGGCCACTTATTCTAGGCCAGTTCCGGGCGGAGGGGGGCGGGGGGCCCAGCTGCGCGTCCTGCACCAGGGCCTGCCCCCCTCTAGTTACGTTTCTGTTTGAAGTTTCTTATGTACCCTTTGTGTTCTCGGATCCTTTTCTTGACCTCCTATTTTGTCTGGCCAACATAGTCCATGCTGCAGGAACATTTTAACAGGTATGCTCCCTGTGTGCCATACTCTGCTTGCAGCCCTGCACTATGCTCCCTGTGTGTACCATACTATGCCTCCCCTATGCTCCTTGTGTTTGCCCTACTCTGCCTGTCAAATGCTCCCTGTGTGCTATACTTTGCCTGCACTATGCTCTCTGTGTGTGCCATACTCTGCCTGTCCCTATGCTACCTGTGGAGAAGTGAGCCTGGTAGGGTTTGTTCTGGGGTTTGTTAGCATTAAGAAATTGTTGTTAGAGGCCCCTAAGGTGTTTACCTTACCTTTTTCATGTACTGGGGGGTGCAGTGTTATCCACAGGGGAGGAGAAGGCATATGGATTTATGGGTATGTTTTAATATGACTTGATCATGTAACATGAGCGCTATCCCTGCAGTGAGCATTAACCATTTGGTATTTTGTTGTGCTACCACCATTAATGTGAATATGGTCTTATAAGTTCTTGTGGTAACATGGGTGTGGTTTAAAGTGGGTGTAGTTTAAAAAGGATGTGACCAACACTGACTTTGATTATTGAACCTCCACTATGGAGACCAGAAGAATTCTAGTCCTTGGTACCACAGAAGTTGGACAGCACTGATATAGAGGACATGGTTAAGTGTGCAAGCAGTAAAATGTGAAAAATAAAAAACTAAAGTTAAGGTTGTTTTTGAAGACAGTTAAGTGAACATGGTGATCTTGTAGGTTGCTAGAATACACATGGCTGTATGTTTAGTGGAGCCTAAATATGGTTGCCACCTGTCCGGTTTTGAACTGGACAGTTAGGTTTTTACACCTGCAGTTTCGAAAATATCTGCCCGGTTTGTCAGAAGTCTGAAAACTGGGCAGGCCTGTTACCTGCTTCTCGGGCGCTGTGGCGAATCACAGGCTGCCACATCACAGGACCGCCCCTTTATGTCACAGGTCCGCCCCTTTACATCACAGGCCTGTCCCTTTATGCCACTGGCCCCCCTCTGATGTCACAGGTACCACCTCTTGCCCAGATTCCGAGTATGAGAAAGGTGGTAACCCTAGGCCTAACATACCGTACCTGGAATAGTGAAATTGACGCTCACAAGCACCTGCAGCTTGGAGGGGGCAAAGGTAGTTTCACAAATCTGCTTTTTATAGTGTTGCTACATCTGGGTTGGGTATTGAAGTAATAGCATTTGGTTTGGTCGAGGTGAGCCAAATGAAGATGTTGCTAGGAGTCCTAGGTAGTCTTGACCTTCAGGGAGTAACCGGAAGTTATTTTTCAGATTAAAATATGTAAAAGTTTTGAAGTTGACATATGTTGTATTTATATAACTGTAGACTGAGACAGAACTTCGCTTGTTAAGTCACAGGATGATTTGCAAGCAAAAAATGCAATAACAACAGTTTCCACAAATAAACAAGCGTCAAAACTGAAAACCGCATTACTGAGATATTTAAGGTTTTGCGCATTCATGAAATTCCATATTGCAATGAATTAATTAAAGTGGATAAAGATGGATTAGTGCATGTAAACACATTTCATCATTATCGCACATTTAGCACATTGAATTAAATCGAGCCCATAGTAACATAGTACATAGTAAGTTAGGTTAAAAAGGCACACATGCGTCAAGTTCAAACTTTTATGTCTATATTTAACCTGCCTAACTACTAGTTTATCCAGAAGTAGGTAAGCCTCTCCAATTTGCCCCAGTGGGGGAAAAAATATAGAATATCTAGAACCTCATTTAGAATATGCCATATAGTTTTGGTCTCCAGCATTCAAAGGAGGCATTACTGAATTAGAGAGGGTTCAGAGAATGGCAACTAAGCTGGTAAAAGGTATGGAAAGTCTCAGCTATGGGGAAAGACAAGAAGACTTAACAAGTCTTCTAATAATTTGCCTGTCACGGATGTCAAATTTACTGTCCTATAATAGCCAGCCTGAGATTATAATCGCTGTTTAAATATAGGAGTTACATCATCTTTCCTCTAATCCATAGGTACCATACAAGAGAAAAGATAGCATGAGAAAATCAGAAATAGAGGCCGGTCTAAAACTGAACTAGGGTATATTCCATCTGGCCCTGGTGCCTTGTTTTGAGTAAAGCTTTATGTACCATATCCTGAGTCAGCCACTGACTAGAGTGAGCTGAGCCATTAGTGCAGCTATGAGGTGAGTCTGGGAACTCAGACTCCTCTATTGTATACACTGAGGAAAAAACTGATTTAGCATATTTGCCTTTTCTGTATCTGTTAAATCCATATTGGTATCATTATTTAAAGCAGCAACACTCTCAACCTGCATCATTTTAGTATTAATATACTTAAAAAACCTTTTGGGGTTAGTCTTAGCCTCTGCTGCAAAGCGCTCCTCCTTTTTATTTTTGCCTTTCAGATTGCAGTTTTACAACATTTATTATAATGTTTATATTCATATTATTTTTTTGTATTATCTTTATTTAAGTTTTTCAATACAAGGGGATTCAGGGGGGAGGGTACAGAAGGAAGAAAGGAAGAGGGGAGGGAGGAAGGGGGGGTAAATACCACATTAATTATCATTTCATTTTGTACAAGCAGTAATACCCAGATAAACATAGGGTCTGTCATATTATTTCTTATGCTACCCTATGGGTTTAACGATTCTCCAAATAATCTATCCAGGGGTACCATATACTCCAGTAAATACTACTACTATTCTGTATGAAATGTGTTAATTCTTCTAAACGCCTAATTTCTTCTACTTTAATTCTGAGCCATTCTGAGAATGTTGAGGGGCTGGTAGATTTCCTTTTAAGGGTATCAATGCCTTAGCTGAGTGAAGTAGATGAAGGGTGAGAGGATCAGTTACTGCCTCTTCAGAACCAGGCAGAATGTTCAGCATTAGTTATTTAATCTAAAATCACTTTTGGTGTCAATATTTATCACTTTAGTATGTAGTTAAATTAGGACAGGTCAGCCATATATGGTCATGTGTTCCCTTATTTTTCTTACAACGCCAACAGTTAATGGTAAATTTCGGGGATATTTTATTTAGTTTGGCAGGGGTAAGGTGCCATGTGGTAAACAGTTTGTACGAAGCCTCCCTAGTCCTCGAGGCTCTTGACGATTTATGGATTGATTCAAATACGGATTGCCACATGTGGTCGGATGTGTTAATATTTAATTCTTTGTCCCATGTAATACAAAAAAGGTTCTTAGATGGAGGATAGGCCTGAGAACTTAGAAGGATTTTATAGGCTTTTGCAAGAACTTTATCCACCTCTAGTGGTGTCGTAAGTATTTGTTCCCAACTAGTTGCCGGTCTATTCCAATTTAATACATTATTTGCTTGAGTAAACCCAAGAAGTTGATTGTATCTCCATTTATCTCTCGGGTGACAACCCCAACACGTCTGAATATCAGTTAATGATATCAATTTATTGGTTATAAATAAGTCGGCCATTCTTCTTTTTAAATTTTCCACTCGTTCCACCTGTTTAAAGAGCCCCTTTCCATGCTAGGCACGAATATATTCATATTATAGTGTTTATATTCAGAGAGACTAGATGCATGCTAGGATTTGTCACTGTTACCCCACCTTGTGGGATCCAGCAATATGCCAGTGGGTAGCCATACTATACCAAAAAACACTAAAAGTGGCCATACACAGGCCTGGCCTGCACAGTATCCAACCAATCAATCCATGGACTACTAAATGAACCTATACGTACAAGGGGTCATAAATGTGCATGACTACCTGAAAGGATCCAATAAGACAGTAAGCACAAGAGAAAGAATACAGGAGCAGTAAAATGGGAAATGGAAACCTTGTAAGAGTACAATGTGTAAAAGAAGAGGTGTCTAAATCCAACTCACTTCTTCTGTCCTACTGAGAGAATAGCCACATACTTTATGTATGTATCAGTACCTTCATTAATTTGTATACCTGTAAATCTTAATTTATATAGAGCTGATTGAAACAAACATGGCGTTACATATAGCGTTACATTACATATGCTACATGTCAAAAGACACAGGAGAAAAAAAAGAACCATTCACCACAGAGCATTAAATACAAGTCAAATTAGAAGAGAATTAAATAATTGTCAACTATACTGTATGTATATGCTTTCCATTTATATGGCATGATAAAAAAGGCATAACTTTTTATTTGTGCAGGTGGGCAATGCATCTCTCCAGTGAGACATCAGAAATCTGTTAGTTGCATATCTGATCCTGCCCCATGTATGTGTGTGTAGAAGGGATTGTTTTAAAATGAGCAGCATTGGTTGGTGGGCTGCATATTCATGACCATTCTACTGATAAAAGTGAGGCCACTGAGCACCAGGTTTTTACCCAGAACCAATTGCATTTTGTCCAATTTAGTTATGATGGCAAATGTATGTTGGGGAACCTATTTAGATTTTCAGTTTTCCTCCTCCGTGCTCACACTCTGGTGGCTGCCACTGGGATCTAAAAGAAAACAAAAATGGTTTTTGAAAAGAGATTTCTCAAAAAAACGATACATGGCGCAGCCAACTGCAGAGAGGAGATATGAAGAAACGGAAGTTGTTGGGAGAAATTTGTTGTCAGGTACTCAAAAAGAGAGGGAATGCTAGAGATGAGTGCAGGTCAGTGTAAAATCTATATGAAAAGTCTTAACCCATAACTAGAAGCAGCTCATATACTACAGTAAAGGATAAACCATCTTACAAAACTTCCCATTGATGATATGCCAATAAATTAGTTTGCCACTTTACCCTCCCATATTTCTGCAGAAATTGCCTGTACAGACTATGAGCAAACTTAGGGACTGTTCCTGCTGAATTGTGCTTAGTACAGGGAATACCTATGCTGCCATAGTTTTATGGGATCTCTCTGTACAGACTATAAGCAAACTTAGGGACTGTTCCTGCTGAATTGTGCTTAGTACAGGGAATACCTATACTGCCATAGTTTTATGGGATCTCTCTGTACAGACTATGAGCAAACTTAGGGACTGTTCCTGCTGAATTGTGCTTAGTACAGTAGTACAGGGAATACCTATACTGCCATAGTTTTATGGGATCTCTCTGTACAGACTATGAGCAAACTTAGGGGCTGTTCCTGCTGAATTGTGCTTAGTACAGGGAATACCTATGCTGCCATAGTTTTATGGGATCTCTCTGTACAGACTATGAGCAAACTGAGGGGCTGTTCCTGCTGAATTGTGCTTAGTACAGGGAATACCTATGCTGCCATAGTTTTATGGGATCTCTCTGTACAGACTATGAGCAAATTTAGGGACTGTTCCTGCTGAATTGTGCTTAGTACAGGGAATACCTATGCTGCCATAGTTTTATGGGATCTCTCTGTACAGACTATGAGCAAACTTAGGGACTGTTCCAGCTGAATTGTGCTTAGTACAGAAGAATACCTATACTGCCATATCTAGTATAGGTCAATCTAAAAACAACTGGACTTGCTGAGTAATCAATGAAGACATTTCACTACTCATCCGAGCAGCTTCTTCAGTTCAACTGACTGGTGTGGGAAGTTGTCAGTCAGTTGAACTGAAGAAGCTGCTCGGATGAGTAGTGAAACGTCTTCATTGATTACTCAGCAAGTCCAGTTGTTTTTAGATTGACCTATACTAGATATACTATGACCTGGATGAATGAAAATCTTCATAGTCATCTCTCTGTACAGACTATGAGCAAACTTAGGGGACTGTTCCAGCTGAATTGTGCTTAGTACAGAGGAATACCTATGCTGCCATAGTTTTATGGGATCTCTCTGTACAGACTATGAGCAAACTTAGGGGACTGTTCCAGCTGAATTGTGCTTAGTACAGAGGAATACCTATGCTGCCATAGTTTTATGGGATCTCTCTGTACAGACTATGAGCAAACTTAGGGGACTGTTCCTGCTAAATTGTGCTTAGTACAGGGAATACCTATGCTGCCATAGTTTTATGGGATCTCTCTGTACAGACTATGAGCAAACTTAGGGGACTGTTCCTGCTAAATTGTGCTTAGTACAGGGAATACCTATGCTGCCATAGTTTTATGGGATCTCTCTGTACAGACTATGAGCAAACTTAGGGGACTGTTCCAGCTGAATTGTGCTTAGTACAGAGGAATACCTATGCTGCCATAGTTTTATGGGATCTCTCTGTACAGACTATGAGCAAACTTAGGGGACTGTTCCTGCTAAATTGTGCTTAGTACAGGGAATACCTATACTGCCATAGTTTTATGGGATCTCTCTGTACAGACTATGAGCAAACTTAGGGGACTGTTCCTGCTGAATTGTGCTTAGTACAGGGAATACCTATACTGCCATAGTTTTATGGGATCTCTCTGTACAGACTATGAGCAAACTTAGGGGACTGTTCCTGCTAAATTGTGCTTAGTACAGGGAATACCTATGCTGCCATAGTTTTATGGGATCTCTCTGTACAGACTATGAGCAAACTTAGGGGCTGTTCCTGCTGAATTGTGCTTAGTACAGGGAATACCTATGCTGCCATAGTTTTATGGGATCTCTCTGTACAGACTATGAGCAAACTTAGGGGACTGTTCCTGCTGAATAGTGCTTAGTACAGGGAATACCTATGGTGTCATAGTTTTAGGGGATCTCTCTGTACAGACTATGAGCAAACTTAGGGACTGTTCCAGCTGAATTGTGCTTAGTACAGAAGAATACCTATGCTGCCATAGTTTTATGGGATCTCTCTGTACAGACTATGAGCAAACTTAGGGGACTGTTCCTGCTGAATTGTGCTTAGTACAGAAGAATACCTATGCTGCCATAGTTTTATGGGATCTCTCTGTACAGACTATGAGCAAACTTAGGGGACTGTTCCTACTGAATTGTGCTTAGTACAGGGAATACCTATGCTGCCATAGTTCATGGGATCTCTCTGTACAGACTATGAGCAAACTTAGGGGCTGTACCTGCTGAATTGTGCTTAGTACAGGGAATACCTATGCTGCCATAGTTTTATGGGATCTCTCTGTACAGACTATGAGCAAACTTAGGGGACTGTTCCTGCTGAATTGTGCTTAGTACAGGGAATACCTATGCTGCCATAGTTTTATGGGATCTCTCTGTACAGACTATGAGCAAACTTAGGGGACTGTTCCTGCTGAATTGTGCTTAGTACAGGGAATACCTATACTGCCATAGTTTTATGGGATCTCTCTGTATAGACTATGAGCAAACTTAGGGGACTGTTCCTGCTAAATTGTGCTTAGTACAGGGAATACCTATGCTGCCATAGTTTTATGGGATCTCTCTGTACAGACTATGAGCAAACTTAGGGGCTGTTCCTGCTGAATTGTGCTTAGTACAGGGAATACCTATGCTGCCATAGTTTTATGGGATCTCTCTGTACAGACTATGAGCAAACTTAGGGGACTGTTCCTGCTGAATTGTGCTTAGTACAGGGAATACCTATGCTGCCATAGTTTTATGGGATCTCTCTGTACAGACTATGAGCAAACTTAGGGGACTGTTCCTGCTGAATTGTGCTTAGTACAGAAGAATACCTATGCTGCCATAGTTTTGTGGGATCTCTCTGTACAGACTATGAGCAAACTTAGGAGGCTGTTCCTGCTGAATTGTGCTTAGTACAGGGAATACCTATACTGCCATAGTTTTATGGGATCTCTCTGTACAGACTATGAGCAAACTTAGGGGACTGTTCCTACTGAATTGTGCTTAGTACAGGGAATACCTATGCTGCCATAGTTCATGGGATCTCTCTGTACAGACTATGAGCAAACTTAGGGGCTGTACCTGCTGAATTGTGCTTAGTACAGGGAATACCTATGCTGCCATAGTTCATGGGATCTCTCTGTACAGACTATGAGCAAACTTAGGGGACTGTTCCTACTGAATTGTGCTTAGTACAGGGGAATACCTATGCTGCCATAGTTTTATGGGATCTCTCTGTACAGACTATGAGCAAACTTAGGGACTGTTCCTGCTGAATTGTACTTAGTACAGGGAATATCTATGCTGCCATAGTTTTATGGGATCTCTCTGTACAGACTATGAGCAAACTTAGGGGACTGTTCCTGCTGAATTGTGCTTAGTACAGGGAATACCTATGCTGCCATAGTTTTATGGGATCTCTCTGTACAGACTATGAGCAAACTTAGGGGACTGTTCCTACTGAATTGTGCTTAGTACAGGGGAATACCTATGCTGCCATAGTTTTATGGGATCTCTCTGTACAGACTATGAGCAAACTTAGGGACTGTTCCTGCTGAATTGTACTTAGTACAGGGAATATCTATGCTGCCATAGTTTTATGGGATCTCTCTGTACAGACTATGAGCAAACTTAGGGACTGTTCCTGCTGAATTGTGCTTAGTACAGGGAATACCTATGCTGCCATAGTTTTATGGGATCTCTCTGTACAGACTATGAGCAAACTTAGGGACTGTTCCTGCTGAATTGTACTTAGTACAGGGAATATCTATGCTGCCATAGTTTTATGGGATCTCTCTGTACAGACTATGAGCAAACTTAGGGGACTGTTCCTGCTGAATTGTGCTTAGTACAGGGAATACCTATGCTGCCATAGTTTTATATCTATATCTATATTTATATAATTTTTTTATATCTCTCTGTATGAGCAAACTTATGGAGTTGCCACTGCTATGCAGAGAGTCATACACTTCCTCCTTTTTCTTGATAAATGCATACAGATATAAATGGCAAGTCCATTGCACAGTACACTGTGACAAAAACTGTGGTACTGTGTTAGCCGTAGCAAAAATAAATAAAAAACAAACCAATACAAAAAGAATTGTAAAAGTGATACCTATATTGTTAGCCAATATAGGTATCACTTTTACAATACTTTTTGTATTTGTTTGTTTTTTTATTTGTTATTTTTACAGTACACTGTGGAAATTCACTGCACTAACTTTGTTAAGAAATTACACAATAGGTGCACAATATCCATCACGGAGAAATAGGTAGTAAGAGATGCAACATTAATACTATAATATATTATATAATTAGCACTTCAAGTGTAACAATTATACTTCTCACATCTGCACAGGGAACTTTTCAGATCCAACTACTGGAAAGTTATGAGTTTTAGTCAAAACAAAATAGTACATAGTCAGAAGTAAACTTGATTCGAGTATCCCTGGTATCTAAGTTGCTTGTGAGTGTGTAGGATCTGCCTACTGATTCTCTCACTTTGCAGAGCCCCCAGTAGCTAGAGCCAAGTGTAACTTCAAATAAAACATGAAATTTTAAAATAAATACCTTTTGACATTCTATTTCTGTATAGAAACATTGCCAGAGTAACACCTGGGAGGAGGAGCAATACCGCACTGATAGAGATGATGATAAACAAAATGCTTCTCTTGTTGGATTCTGCTGATTGGAAAGTAAAAAGAGGAAGTAATGGTGTAAAATTTGAAATTTGAAGAAAGACATAGTGAGGGGCACATCTAATCATAGGCATTTATAAAGTAAATATAAGACTCAATTCTGTTATCACTTAAAGGGGAATTAAAATAAAAATTTAATATTCGCTTCAGTATACTGAAATAAGAAACTTTCTAAATACAATCAATTAAATATTCTGTATTATTTCTGAAATAATCAAGTTTATATTCACTATCCCTCTCTCAGCATCTGTTTCTCTCTCATTCTATCTTCATGCAGCAGTTGGGTGTCAGATATTCACTGACAGTTAGATCCAATTGACTGTATTTAAAGAGTTTATTATTTCAGTATGAGGAAGCCAATATTGAATTTCCCTTTTTGTGATAGAAACAATGCAGAATATTTAACTGGTTGTATTTAGAAAGTTTATTATTTCAAAATGCTGAAGCTTAGATTAAATTTTAAAGTTCCCCTTTAATATAATTTTCCATTCAGTTCTAGTATCTAAAAAAACTGGGGAACCGGGAACTGTCAGTGTTAGGCAGGTTAGTTGATTTAATTGACAGTGACAAGGATTTCCATTGGCAGCACCAACACAGTTGCAATGTAGACAGCAGCTAGCAAGTTTAGAGAAAAAAAAAATTGTAATAAGAACAAAAGATACCAAGTACACTACTATATATACAGTATATATAATATATGCTTTATTTGCAGGGACAGTCCATGATTTATTACCTATCCATCTTATCTCTTATAAATATCCTAGATTTTTTTAAATTTAAATCTGCATGGTGCCAGTTGCAACAGTCTATTCCTCAAATGTCTGTTGAAAAAATAGGTACTTCAAATGTGATACATTTCATACAGCCCAGCCCACTAGGCATTTCAATTACTGATGGTAATTAGGGATGCACCGAATCCACTATTTTGGATTCGGCCGAACCCCCGAATCCTTCGTGAAAGATTCGGCCGAATACCGAACCGAATCCAAACCCTAATTTGCATATGCAAATTAGGGGTTGAAAGGGGAAAATCTTTTTTACTTCCTTGTTTTGTGACAAAAAGTCACGCGATTTCCCTCCCCGCCCCTAATTTGCATATGCAAATTAGGATTCGGATTTGGTTCGGCCGGGCAGAAGGATTCGGCCGAATCGGAAACCTGCTGAAAAAGACCGAATCCTGGCCGAATCCCGAACCGAATCCTGGATTCGGTGCATCCCTAATGGTAATTCTGATTTATAATGTTATTTGGCTACAACCGCCTGTAAAACTTTTTGGCCAAACGTGGCCAGTTATGATGCAAAAATGTTTAACTTGTAAAACTTAATAAAAGTGTTCAGTGATACCTAGTTAGCTGCTTGACAGATTTGTTCTGCTGTAGCCAAGTTATGCAGGGCCCATGATGTGCTCGGTGCCGTGGTTGAGTGAGCCTTCACTGAGAATGGTCTGGGTGTCTGTTTGAAATCATAAGTGACATTGATGGTTTCCACCAGCTATCTTTGTGAAGTTACCCTTAGGAGACTCATCAGCAGGTAACTCTCAAATGCTTTATTGAAAAGAGTGGTAGAAATATGTGAACAGAATGTAACTAATCGTAACTTGATAACAGATCTTCTTTGTTGACCAGTTGTGGGTTTCATCCCTGTTGAGGTCGGATTGTGGTCGAAGGAGAAGTTAGAGACTCTCTTTCATGCTCCAACAATAAATCAGCCACATCTGGTTGGTTTGCCCAATGATTTCTGGTGTGTTGTGCCATCAGTGCAGCCATCTGGCCCTTTGTGAGTTCTTCAGGATCAATTTCCCGGCTATGACATAAGCTTTGTAGGATTGGAGAGCGCAGTTCAGTAAGTTCACTTTCCATTTGTACCTGGTTTATTCTGGGACAATCTTCTGGATGCTCTTATCCCACCGCTGCCACCAGTGTGAAGTTACCCCAAGGAGACTTGTCAGCAGGTAACTCTCAAATGCTTTATTGAAAAGAGTGGTAGAAATATGTGAACTGCATTTAACTATTGGTGACTTGAAAACAGTCTCATGAATAACACATCCCAACAGATATATGACAAAATAGCAGCAACAACAATTTACAATACACACGTCAGTCTCTCTGGATGGTTATTAGGGAGTTGAATCTTGCTTCAGCTGGTGATAATAGTGACTAGGAGGTGTAGTTCTAAACAGCAGCCACAGGGGGGTAGCAAGCAGTTTCACTCTGACCTGTAATCCAGCACATGTACAGGCTGCACAGTATAGTTCCATAGAGAACACAGTATAGTTCCTTAGTCTCTCCTCAAGATGTGCCAAGCACAGGGGCAGTGCAATGTGTGGGCACAGACTGGGCACAGTCACATATGGTGCTGAAAGCACAAATCCCAGAGGATGATATGGAGATGAAGGCCAGGGGAAATCCAGCACTTTACTCTTACTCTCATACTGGGATGATGTGTGGGATTTATGGAGCAGCCCATTACTGGCACTGACCTGAATAACCTCCAGTTTCCCACTGTCACACTCTTATGTGTCAACAACTCCACCCACTTTCTCCCTCAGGGAAAAGTCACTTCCTGATAGTCTTTCCCCACCCTCAGGAACAGCCTCTCACTGGGATTGGCCATTTGGACAGGGATGACAGTTCCTGATAGGCAGTGACTAGGTTTGTCAAGTTCAGTGATCAGGTGATGTCACTCCATATAAACATCACAATCTTGCTATAGTTCGTTTAGAGATGCCCTTCCTCTGAATGCTGTGGCATAGGAGATGAATAACCTATCTGACTGCCTATATGCTGCAGACCGTTATATATATTTGAAGGGTATGTACCACGTCCAGTTGATGAAGCAGTTTCTCACCGCCGTTTGCTGGATTTGGGCAGAATGAGGGTAATACAATGTCTTGGTTCAAATGAGCTTCCGACACAACTTTAGGAAGGAAACCAGGAACAGTTCTAAGTACTACTTTGTCTAGATGGAACATAAGCCATGGTTTTCTACAGGAAAGTGCAGCTATCTCAGATAGATACTCGCTTCGCAGATGTGATAGCCACTAAAAAGGTACCCTTAAGTGAGAGCCATTTGAGATAATTAGACAGAGACTCAAAAACAGGAAATTGTTTCTTACTTCTTAATTTCTGTTTCCTGGTCACTTTCCATGGCAGCATTCACCGAATGGGTTAATCCTCCCACCGGGCCGACAGACAGGATCCTCCCCCAAGCAAAATAAAACCATCAGCCCACCTCACCTCTACTCACTGTTTAAGTTATACAGCTTGTCATCTGGGTGGGAATTCCCTGGTGAATGCTGCCATGGAAAGTGACCAGGAAACAGCAATTACAGTAAGTAAGAAACAATTTCCTGTTTTCCTCATCACGCATAGCCAGCATTCACCGAATGGGAACTACCAAAGCTAAAAGGTGAGGGATCTTCGACATAATGTAGATAACTCAAAACACTTTATTCAGTAACATGAACAATTGACTGCAAGACCTTCCTCCCAAATCTAGCTTCCTGGGAGGCAAGGACATCCAATTTATAATGTTTAATAAATGTATTGACGGACCACCATCTTCAAAAACGGAACTAGAGGGGGGCGGGCCCTGGCGCAGGACGCGCAGCCGGGCCCCCGCCCCCCTCCGTAAACCCGGAAGTGGCCGCCGAACATGCGGCGGGCGGACTGCCGGGGGGCCCTGAGGGGGTGCGGGCCCTGGCCCGCTCGCACCCCCTGCTCCCCCGGTAGTTCCGCCCCTGACCATCTTGCTGTCCAGCAGATTGCTTCTGGCGATGCTTTGGCTTCCATCGCCCAGGAACTCGCCAACGCTCAGGTAGAATGTGCCTTCAACCCCTGGGGAACCTTCCTGCCTGCTAAGTTGTAAGCTTTTGTAATTGCTGCCACAATCCAGGAAATAACTGTCTTCTTAGACGGAGCTTCTCCTTTCCTGAATTTGCATGGAATTACAAACAAATGTTCAGATTTTCTCCATGACTTGTTCTCTCCATGTATATAGTAAGAGCTCTGACCAAGTCAAGCATATGCCACTGCTTCTCTTTCTCTGACTTTGGTGATGGACAAAAAGAGGGAAGAGGCAGTGAGTAGAGGTGGGCTGATGGTTTTATTTTGCTTGGGGGAGGATCCTGTCTGTCGGCCCGGTGCAAGGATTAACCCATTCGGTGAATGCTGGCCGTGGATGATGAGGAAAGGTGGGTGTTGTAATGCCTCGAGGACCAATGGCAAGTCCCATGTGGCCAGTGGTTGCTTTAGAGGTGGCCGAGTTCTAACTACCCCTCTAAGGAATTGTTGGAATGTGGTGTCATCAGCCCATCTAATATGTGTCAGTATAGTTAGCGCGGAAACTTGTGTTTTTAGTGTACAAAGGCCTAGTCCCTTCTGAAAGCCATCTGCCAGAAATTGTACTACTGAGCATGTCGCACTGAGCGTTGTTGCACCAGTTTAGGAAGGCCTTCCACACTCTGTGGTAAACACTATTGGTGGACTGCTTGCGAGCTTGGAGTAGAATATCTATGGTTTGCTGAGAAAATCCTAAACATGACCACCATGTGGTTTCAATAGCCGTCAAACGTAGCATGTCCAAATTTGGGTGTCTGACTGGTCCTTTTGTGAGAAGGTCGGTGGGAAGCGCCATAGTTTGGCTATAGACAGCAGGATTAAGTTTGTGTACTCACCCGATCTGGTACTATGAGAATTGTTGTTGTCGTGGTGGTCTCATCTTTTTGATAATTCTGAGCAGAATGGCTAGTGATGGGAAGGCATATACCATCTCGAAGTTCAATTGAGTGATCAGGGCATCTACAAATGCTGCGCCTTGGTCCCTTGTCCTGGAGCCGTAGATTGGGCGCTTTTTGTTGTGTCTGGAAGCTAGCATGTCGACTTTCAGAGTCCCCTATCTGTGAACTAGTTGGAATATCTCGTTGATGAGTGACCAGTCTCCCTGATCCACTGTCGTTCTGCTTAGGTAGTCTGCTTCCCAGTACTATACTCCTGGGATGCTGGGAACAATGTGCTCTGCCCATGTGAGAATTCTGGATTCTTCCTTCATAGCTAGTTTGCTTTGCGTACCACCCTGTTTGTTGACGTGTGCCACTGCTGTGGCATAGTCGGACTGAACCCTGACTGGGCGATATTGTAATTTGGCTGACCAACCTTCTAATGCCAGGGCGATCACACAAAGTTTGAGAATATTGAGTGTGTGTGTCTGATACACTGCCCCCTAGCCTCTGAGGCTGGCATCTGTGGTCACCATCTCTCAATCAAAACCTGAGGGTGCCCAGCTCCGGCCCTGACGTAAGTTGCATGGTTTTGTCCACCATACTAGACTGGTATTGGTTGTCTGTGATACTGGTATTATCTGTTGGAGGTCTTGGTGGTTCCTGTTCCAGTATTGTAGGAAATTGTGTTGTAGACCTCTGAGGTGGAACCTGGCAAATGGTATGGCCTCTAGGGTGGCGACCATTAAACCTAGAAGGTGCAGGCAGTCCCCTGCTGAGAGCTTCTTCACTAATAGGAAGGATTGGGTTGCAGATATAATTGTGACTATTTTATCCTCCGGTAGATAGACTAGACTAGAGTCAAATTGGAGGCCCAAGAATCTAATGGTTTGGCTCGGCCTGAGTGAGCTCTTGCGATGGTTGATCAACCAACCATCTGGTCTGAAGACGGACTCGTCAGTGAATCTGAGCGAGAGTAGTTTTAACTTTAATGTGGTGTCTTAACCATAAGGCGTGCAGTGTTACCACCAAATTTGCTGTTGTTTTAGCTGCGGATTTAACATTTTCCATGGCTGCTTCTGCTAAGAATGACAGTGTGGTAGATAATCTATCCACCTCTGTAATTGTTGTCTGGATGCCGGTGGATGTTTGACTAAATCCTGTGCCCAGTATCGAACTGTTTGGGCCAAACCTGCTGAAGCTGCTGCAGGTCTAAGTATTGCTGCTGCTTGAGTGTAGCACCATTTCAGGATTGACTCCATGCGACGGTCCTTAAAGGAGGCCTCCTCAGCTGGTAGGGCTGTTTGGCAAAATAGGCGGGCAACTGCAGAGTCCACCTTGACAGCTTTGTCCCATTTTTTTGATGTTCATCGAGAACTGGATATACTTTGAAAAATCTCTGGGGTAAGGCAATGCGCCTCTCTGGTAGGTTTCACTCCGACACAATTGCCTGTGTGATAGAGTTAAAAATTGGGAAGGCTAATTTGGATTTCTCTTATACCCCTAGGAACTTATTAGCCTTTGATAGTGGTATTGTTTCATCCTCTATGTCCAGAGTTTGCATAATCTTTCTGAGTAACTTTTTGGACACCTCTGGGTTAGTGTACTCTGATCTTTCATCATCAGTCAAAGTCTTTTTTTGTTGTGGATTATCTGAGAGGTCGGAGTTAATAACATCCTCATTCTCTGTGTCTGAGGCCAAACCCTCTTCTGATTCAAAGTAAGAATCAAAAGTCATTGTGGCTTTCTGTTTTTTGCATTACTTGCCACTTTAGTGTGAGGTGGTTATACAGTGTTCATGATCCAATGTAGAATGTCCCCAAATTGGCAGATACCTGGGGAACTGTTTGGGATGGAGGATTTTGATCCCAAGGCATTTTAGATCCCCCTGCCACCGGTAATGGTGAGTCTGCAATGGAGGGGGTATTAGATATTGGAGCATAGTCCTCAACAGCCTGGCCTGGATTTATTTGAGGAGAAAGCACTGAAGCTTCCTGTATGGCCTGGGGGTCTGAGTTGATTTTACAGTCTGAGCAGTAATTCCTTTCTGACTTTCGTAAGGAATGTTTGCATTTTCTGCATTTTGGCAATTTATCAAGTTTCCTAGTATTTTTAGTGGATTGTATGACCTCCCTTAGGTCTTTAAGAGAATCCTCTTCCTCCATTACTGTAACAATAGAATATGCTGTGCACTCACAGTTTTGCACAGTTATTGTGTTCAGTGACCTTCTGCTCGCCTGTTCTATCATAGTGGTGGTGAAAAGGCATTGTAACAGCCGCCTCTGTGTTACTTGGAGGGAGAGAGATGCGTCTCAGGAGCACAGGGAGCCGCGTTGTCTTGCTGTCCCTGTGGCACGCGTTGTGATATCATTGCGTAGTGAGCGTATTGAATGGAGGGAAAGTTTGGCGAGCAATCGCGGTTGGCTCTCAGCGCCAGTCCAGTTGCTTAGCAATGCGCATGCAAAACATGGGTATAGAGAAGTGAATAGAAGGTGACTGTACCCTGTTGTCCCTACCATAGTTCGTCAGGTGCGCTGACCCCAATACCTTGGTCTGGTCAATATGCCCGATTTGTTCCTGGACAGCTCTGCGTGTCCTATTAATGTGCCATCTGGTTGTTAACCTCCATAGGACAGCTCTGCATGTCCATTAGGCCAGTGTAGTGCATCACCATTGACTACTAGCCTCTCTAGGACAGCTCTGCGTGTCCGGTAGGCCAGGATATTATCAGCCTTGAACTCTGTCACGTTTTTGTCACGGCTGCCACTGTGAGGCTTGAATCCCTGCTGTGTGTGTACTACAGGAGGACAGCTCTGTGTGCCCTTTGTGCCTGAGTCACCTAAACAGCATTTCTGTATGAAGAGGAACAGCTCTGCATGCTCCTGTAGTGTTCTAATTTATCAAAAGTCAAATTTAAACAATGGAAATGAAAACTAAAAGGAAAGAATGAAGAGACAAAATGAAACTGTCCTTCACCTCCAAGGCAGGACAAAGAACCGAGAAGAGAAGGTTGAGCCAGCTGATGGGAGGGGCCAGATTGACAGGAGGGCCGACTACAGAAATTCCATATTTTATATTTTATATAGTGAACTTATTGCACGAGGCTAAAGTTTCAGCTTGTCAATAGCAGCAATGATCCAGGACTTCAAACTTGTCACAGGGGGTCACCATCTTGGAAAGTGTCTGTGACACTCACATGCTCAGTGGGCTCTGATTGGCTGTTGAGAAGCTAAGCTTAGGGCTCGTCACTAATTATCCAGCAGAAAATGAGCTTCCCTGGCTGTAATATAAGCTGATGCTACAGGTTTGCTGATTATTCAATTCTGATGCTAATTGCACTGGTTTCTGTGCTGCCATGTAGTAATTATGTGTATTAATTACTAATCAGCCTTATATTGTGACATTTCTATTCTATGTGTACTGTATATTGTGAGTGGCTCCCTAAGCTCAGTAAGTGACAGCAGCACAGAGCATGTGCAGTGAATCAGGAGAAAGGAAGATGGGGAGCTACTGGGGCATCTTTGGAGACACAGATCTTTACTGCTAAAGGGCTGTGCAGAAGAACAAAACATCATGTACAACATTTCTACCTACTTCTTTAGTTAGGCTTTAGTTCACCTTTCAAGCAAGTTCCCTGCAATGCTTTGGCCCTGAAAACATGTCAGATACTCGAAACAATTGACACTTCCTCAAGCCATCAAGTCACTCACCAAAGGGAACAAGCAGTGTGCTATTTAAACTGCTGTGATCCACATGGCAGGAGTAAGTGGCGCCCTCCTCTGGTGTTACCTTCACACTGACTCTGATCTGATAGGTGCCATCAGGGTTTGGCAGGATCTCTGGTGCCTCCTCTGAGTCAATCCCATCTCTCCCATTCTTTATCCACTTCACTTCCACATCTCTGGGATAGAACCCATACACCCAGCAATGCAGTACTGTGAGAATGCCAGATCCTGAGCTCGTAATTGTCACATAGGGCTGAACTGGAATGAAAGGCAAGAAAAGTAATTAGTTGATCCAGTGAAATATAAAATGGAAAACAAGGGCACGGTCCTCATATATCCTGTATATAAAACCCTTGAGAGTCTAGCTACCATTATATGAATAACAGAGCAAAATTGGCACTTGAATACTGGAAGTTGAAGTCAAAGTCCTGTTGTGCATGCAAACTGCCCAGGGCAGCGAGGGTCACAGAGACTGGAAGCAAGATGGAGGTGCAGCTGTTCCTACAATAGAAGCACAAATACCCTGTGCTGGGGACATTAAAATGCATAGTATTGCGTTTAACAAGCCAATATCCAATCAGAGTGTATGCACACAGGGCTACATGTTGCCTGGTAGTGCAGCGGAACAGTGAGCAGATGGGAGCACAAATCGGAGAGAAGCTGAGGCTGCAACTCATGTGCCCTCAGATCTAGAGTTACACCAACCTTAGGTTGGCCATTGGCCATATCATATAGTGAATGCTAAGTCTTGGGTTGGTAAAGAAGCCCGAACCATAGAATAACACATCTAGACTGATTGTTTGTTGAGTTTTAGTTCTCTGTTAAAGGATAAGTAAACCTTTAAAATAAGTGAATGAAAAATTGATGAGAGTGCTATTCTAAGCACTTTTGTAATTTACATTCATTATTAATATTTTTCCATTCAAAGATATTAAGGGATACATGTACTGTTAATATGCTTTTGAGAGAGGTTTCTAATTTTATCCCTAAGCAGAAGAACATCAGAGCAGCCTCTTTCTCTCTCCTGACAACTTCCTTGACTACTTGGTGGTCAGACTGGTGGGAAACTGACCAGCAGGTGGTGCTGTTGTAACAAAATTCATTCATATTAACAGTACATGTATCCCTTAATATCTTGAAATGAAAACAAAATAAATAATGACTGTAAATTACAAAAGTTCTTAGAATAGCACTCTCATCAATTTTATATTCACTTATTTTAATGGTTTACGTATCCTTTAATATTAGTCTGTAATATTACCTTTTTTCTCCAGATCATTGGCTACAGCAGAAAGAAATATACTCAAACGGTGAGTACAGAAGTTTTCGAGGAATATCTTCTGCATCTTAGCATAATTTTCATTCCAAATCTGGGCGACAATTTGAGCCTCTGGTGTTGTAGGAATAAAAGTCCCTGTCTGCTTATCATAGGCTATCAGCTCCTTCCCATCAAATGCCACCTCTTCATAGACTCCAACGGTACCATCGTCATGCACCTCACAGGCAGATTTTGTCTGGTAAATATGGATGCCATCTTTACCTGCAACAGAGTTGTACTGACTCATGAATACCCCAATTCCATTGTAATGTTGTGCTCTACTAAACAAGCTACACAAAAAAAGGAATGTGATTTGTCACCTGCCCTGCCTCTGCCTAGAAGGTCCAGACCTTCTAGCAAACAAAGGTAACAACCCTACAGTCCCTTAACTGAGTGTCTTAATAAAGAACAAGTTTGTGGTTTGATAGGGGCAAGATGTCCCTATTCATGAATAGCTTTTTGTGCAGAGGCCTACAGCTATTAATCTACCTGCAGGATGCATAATGCAAAAATGTATGGCATTGCACCCACTTTTTTTGCATCGTGCCCTAAACATACTAAATGGCCCTTAATAAAGCCAACATGCTAAATGAATAGCTTGGATCCTAAGATATAGTTAAAAGGGGTCACCATTTACCTTAACTGTTACTATGTTTTAGGTTGGCCAATTCTAAGCAACTTTTCAACTGGTCTTCATTATTTATTTTTTATATTTTTTTAATTATTAACCTTCTTCTTCTGACTCTTTCCAGCTTTCAAATGGGGGTCACTGACCCACTCTCAAAACAAATGTTCTAAAAACAAATGCTCTGTAAGCAGTATTGTGGTGTTTATACAAATGGCCTGAAGGTGTCACTGTGCACATGAGTTATACTGTGTATACATAGTACTATCAATACTGCTTAAGAGTGATAGAGTTGGAAGTTACTGTTGTGTAATGGCTGCATGAGTCTGCTAATAATTCACTGTTATACTCTACTCATCCTCTGCTACCAAAACATAACAAATTGATGACGAGATGTCTCTTCTACCTCTGCAGCAGCCTGCACCTTTTCTTCCAAACCCTGGTGAGCCTACCATACCTTTTACTGCTTGGATCCGTATGTTTGAAAATGACATTATTGCTGCTGACCAAGGGGAGATTTCTGCTGCTACAAAGCGTGCTTTATTTATTCAGTGCCTGGGAGCAGAGGGCCAGCGTATATTCTATACATTACCATTACCTGATACTTATGAAACTGCTCTTACTGCTATAAAGTACTTTTTCATGCCAAGAGTAAATTGCTGAAAGATATAAATTCTGCCAACGTAGACAATGTAATGGGGAATCCACAGAACAATTTGTAGCAGCTTTGAGAGAGCTGGTTGTTACCTGTGAGTTTGGGAATCTAATGGATGAAATGCTAAGACACTAAATAGTGGAGAAAAGTGTTTCTATACTACCAAAGGATATATTCTTGAAATACTTTGATCCGCTTGTTGCACCTGCCCTGAAACTGGTCAGTTACTTAAAGGATCCAATCCCTGTGCTTGGTTGCTTGCCAGCGACTGTACAATTTGAATCAAATACTGCAAAATGTGACTTTTACATTGTGAATAAGGGAACTGCTATACTTGGAAGGGATCTCTTTGCTGCATTAAACCTACAATTAGTTGATGGTCTCATTACTACAGCACCAGTGCCTGCCACACAGCCAGTGTCTAAAATTTTACCACAAAGCAACACTTCACTGCGTTGTGCAAAGAACTTTGTTAAGTTAAGGCGAGACCAGATGTAAAACCAGTACCATTTCCTGATTCAGCATGGGAAAAACTTGCTATTGATATTGTCGGCCCTTTTACAGATGCTCCTATAGACTGTAGATTTGCTATAACCTTGATAGACTATTACAGTAAATGGCCTGAAATTGCATTTGTTTCTCATATAACATCAGCTACAGTAATAACATTTCTGTCTACAGTCTTCAGCAGAGAAGGTAATCCAAAGGAGTTAATATAAGACAACGGACCACAGTTTGTCTCATCTGAGTTTGAATTCTTTCTGAAAAAAATATTGTGCATAGGAAATCTTCAGTGTATTACCCACAAGCAAATGGAGAAATCAAGCGATTCAACAGAAGTCTGAAAGAAACACTACCGACAGCAAATCTTACTGGGAAATCTTGGAAAGTATTTACAACAGAGTTCCTATTTAACTACACAGCAACGCGCCATGCAACAACCCAATCATCTCCAGCTGAATTATTACATGGCAGACAGATGCGCACTAAGTTACATGTTGCAGACATCAAACTTCCACAAAATACTGTGCCTACAAAATCCTCTACTGCTGACATTGTCAAACGTCAACAAGCCAAATGTAAGGCTTATACAGACAGAAAACATGGTGCAAGATAAGTGCACTTTCAGCCTGGATCTTTAGTCAGAATTAAGAAACCAGGACTACTGAAACAATGACAATCTAAATTTACTACACCACTTGAAGTGAGACAGCAGCGAGGACCATTCACATATGAACTGTCTGATAGTTGCATATGGAATGCAAGTTGTCTTGCTTCCATTAGGAATGACTTTGGAGAAGCTCCATTTGATGAAGGACATTTTCCTACCCCTGATGCCTACTGGAATGGGCCTGAAGAAAATGAACCTATAAGGCATTCTGAGAGAGTCAGAAAACTACCTGCATGGACCCAGGACTATGTGACGTGAACAATGCATAAATTGCTTTAAGATGCATTACATCTAGGGATGCACAGAATCCACTTTTTTGGATTCGGCCGAACCCCCAAATCCTTCGTAAAAGATTCGGCTGCATACCGAACCGAATCCGAACCCTAATTTGCATATGCAAATAAGCGAGGGGGAGGGGAAAAAACATTTTTACTTCCATGTTTTGTGATGAAAAGTCACATGATTTTAAGGATTCGGATTCAGTTCGGCCAGGCTCAAGGATTCGGCCGAATCCGAATCCTGCTGAAAATGGCCGAATCCTGCCCGAATACCAAACCAAAGCCTGGATTCGGTGCATCCCTAATTACATCTGCCCAAATGCTTTCCTACTATAGGGGGAATATGTGGTGTTTATACAAATGGCTTACAGGTATCACTGTGCACATGAGTTATACAGTGTATACATAGTACTATTAATACTGCTTAAGAGTGATGGAGTTGGAAGTTACTGTTGTGTAATGGCTGCATGAGTCTGCTAATAATTCACTGTTATACTCTACTCATCCTTGGCTACCCAAAACATAACAAGTGGCATAACTAGATGTTACAGGGCCCCACAGCAAATTAATTTTAGGGCCCCCAAAATATCCAGAGGTTGTCCTTTTTTACCAATATATATGTTGAAATTGATCATTCATCAGAGACTTATGGTGCCTCCTATACCTCCAGGGCCCCCACTACAGCTGCAGGATCTGCTTCCTCTGTAGTTACACCCCTGTCTGTAAGGCTACAAATGTATTGTTATTGTTATGTTTTATTCCTCATCTTTCTATTCAGGCCTCTCCTATTCATATTCCAGTCTCTTATTCAAATCAATGCATGGTTGCCAGGGGATTTAAAACCACAAATAATAAAAAAAATTAAAACCAGTTTCAAATGGTCTCAGAATATCACTCTCTACTGAAAGTTAATTTAAAGGCAAACAACCCATTTAATCTTTATTGGAGGCAAAACATCCTATTTATCTAGTTTATTTAATGTTTTTTTAGGAGAATTAAGGGATCCAAATTATGGAAATACCCTTTATCGAGAAAACTCCAGGTCCCGAGCATTTTAGACAACAGGTCCCACACTTGAATATCTCTTTTAAGTACATCATGGTGGTTATTTATTAAAAAACAACTTTTTTCGCATTGTGTTTTTTGATGTGCAAAAATCCTGAAAAAGTCACTGGAAAAAAAAACTTTTTTTTTTCCATCTCCATCTAAAACCTGTTGAATTATTTAAAAGCCAATTGCAGATGTCCCTTTAACCATTTGGAGATGTTTTTAACCTTCACAAGTTTTTTGAGTTTTGGCCTGTTTGACACTAGTGTTTGCTCGAATTTTTCTTATTTTTTGGGTGTCAAACTCGATCAATACCGGTTTGTCACGCGACATTCAAAAAAGTCGAACGATTTAAATTAACACTTGATTTTTTGTGTTTTTTAAATTATTAGTAAATAAGATAAATTATTTGATGGGAGTAAGTTTTTATTAAAACATGAGAAATTAGATTTTTAGTAACCCCCTATGTGTTATGTGTGACATGTTTAGGAATATGTGCACTACACAGAAACAATAGGACTTTTTAATATTCATAATTCATAGGATAATGCAGGTCCAAGACCCCTAGGCAGAAGAACAAGAGCACTTAGTGGCACAGAAGCAAGCTCCTTAGTGCTCACATAAAGGATAAGTAAACCTTTAAAATAAGTGAATGTAAAGTTGATGAGAGTGCTATTCTAAAAACTTTTGTAATTTACATTCATTATTTTTTTTTTATTCCAAGATATTAAAGGGGAACTCCACAAAAACATAACTTAAGCTTTTTGAAAAGTAAACATAATTTCAAGCAACTTTGCAATATACATAAATTCAAAAATGTGCAAACTTTTCATGATTTTTAATGGTTTCTGACAGTTTCCTAAGCCTAGCCCCCTGCTCTCCTGCTGATCTGTCTGACTACTTTGCTGAGCTGTCTGACTACTGTTACTTTGTATCAACAGCCATCTGTCCTTAGTCTGCATCCTGCAAACGCCACAATTCCCAGCATACAGAACGCATTTTAGGACATCAGGAAAACACGCTCTCATAAAGAAGAAGTATGCAGACTCGTCTCTTATTCTACTCCCTTATCTGAAGAAACTGCAGTCACTCCTTCGTGCTGCCCACATTTGCTATTGCAATCTCCCTCCTCGGTCCTCATTACAAAAGCCCTCCCTCCTCAGACCTCAGCTCGTAAGCCAGACTGATAGCTGAGGAGGGAAGGCTGAGGGCTGCATACTTCTTTACGAGAGTGCATGCAGGAGTGTGTGCTCTCCTGATGATGTCCTAAAATGCTTTCCGTAAATAATACATGTGATTTCACTAAGGAAAGGAACATCCCAGTGCAATGCATTGTGGGTTATGTAGTTCCTGCATGCTGTCTGTAAGTTGTGGAGAAGTTGTTACAATTTGTAACCAGTGTTTAGTCCCTCCTTCCCTGCCAGGATTTCTAATGATGCAGAAAGAGAAGAACTGTTAAACAGCTGGATTTCAGCATATTCATACTTTTTTAAGAAACAGGAAACTGTGATTGGTATATTACGGGTTTCTGTGTTGTGTGGCCTCTTTATCAAATTTTGGTTTGGAAGCCGGAGCTCCACTTTAAGGGATACATGTGCTGTTCATATGAATGAATTTTGTTACAACAGCGCCACCTGCTGGTCAGTTTCCCACCAGTCTGACCACCAAGTAGTCAAGGAAGTTGTCAGGAGAGAGAAAGAGGCTGCTCTGATGTTCTTCTGTTTAGGAAAATAATAAGAAACCTTTCTCACAACTTTTCTTTACATATATGCCTTAATATCTTGGAATGAAAAAAAGAATAAATAATGAATGTACATTACAAAAGTACTTAGAATATCCCTCTCATCAATTTTACATTCACTTATTTTAAAGGTTTATTTATCCCTTAAAGAGCATTTCATTCTGGATCTGGCTGCACTGTGAAATTAATGACAGATAAAAATCTGGTGTGAGGTAGAGAGCAACATTGGAGGCAGGCAGTTAGTACAGGGCCCCATTGCGTCTTGTTTATTTGAATGATATGCAAATTAGGGGACAGTAAGGGGCAAGAAAAAGGAGAGACAGAACTGAATTCACATATGTTTCAGCACTGTATTTTGGAGTTCTGTGGCTATTCTTTGCTGTTCATGGCAGGACGCAAAGTACACAAAAATACAGCAGATACTGCCCATTTTTTTGCACATTACAGCCTGCCATGCACATAATAAACAACCTCTTTAAACCGTCTTGCTAACACCACTCTTATTTATGGATATTGTCAGGCTTCTATTCTTTATTGGTTATTACTGATAATAAAAAGAAAATTTGGTAAGGAGTTGGTATGAAATTCACATTTATTATACTAGGAATGCCCTGTATATTACACTCACCAGACGTCTTGTTATAAAGATCAGTTAATATTTTCATTTTCTGATTATGGGAAATCTCAATGTCATTAATAAATTTCTTCTGCAGCATCATGCGCTCATACATTGTCCCCAGAGCCGGGATCCAGAACTCACACTGGTGAACCTCACTGTTGTAACTAGCAGAAAGCAAACCGTCCACATACGCAGCATGAATAAAATCTGGGAGACCAGTGCTTGAAGCTGTGAGCTTGGTTATATGATACTGTAGTGTGTGACTGCCTGTAAGGAAAAGAAACAGCCAAGTTAATAACCCATAATAATTAGAAGGTAATGAAAGTAATAGAATAATGCAGCAATTTGGAGAGTGCCATTTTGCTCTGCTTGAGGTTGTCTTCTACGCAATCACTGACATCAATCACGGATAGCCAGGTACAATTTAGCTTGACTTACATATGACCCATCCCAACCCCACAGCAATTATTCACAACATATTGGGTGAAAAGGCCACAGCTTAATTTATTATACAATGTTACATATATAAGACCCCCATATCAGAATACTCCCTGCATGTAATTATGAACATAACTGCAGAATGGTGCTTCCATGGGGCAAAAGTATTAGGAGAGCTTAGGGTAACCCTAATTTAGTATTCATGTCAGGGAGGAAGCCAGGGTTGGACTGGGCCAGCAGGACACCAGGAAAAAACCCAGTGGGCCCCAGGCTCTTGCTGGCCCAGATCCGATCCCTGCTCTTCTCTTTCCTGCTGCGACATCCCTTCTTTGGCTGGTTGTGGCAAAAAACACAGTACACGCAGCGCCGGATTTCAATGTGCGGCGCCCCTAGGCCGCGCGGTCCGACCAAGCGGCCGCGCGGTCCTAGCGCCCACCTCACCTCCCCTTCCCAGCGCGCCGGCGTTTTTTCGCCGGCGCAGCTGCTGTAATTGAATGGGGACGCACGTGTCCCCATAGTGCGGCTGGGCGGCATGCCGCCCCTATTTTTTTGCCGCCCTAGGCCCGGGCCTATGCGGCCTTGCCGCAAATCCGGGCCTGAGTACACGCATTTGTATACGCAAAGTGAAGCAGGGGAGGGGCCCCCAGTCCAACCCTGATGTTGTGGGAAGGCCCAGGGGACAGGGGGGCTGGACCACAGGGTCTGCTTACTCTACAGCTATAAAGAAATCCCCTTGACAAATGCCTGGGGGGCAGAAATGCACGTGAGCAGGTGGATGGCCAGAAGGATTTGAAGTGAGCGACAGGTCCTTCCAAAGTAAGGGGTACCCCCCTGCACTCTGGTTATGCCGCTGATCTGCATACATATAGGTGTACACCACATACTTTTTTTTACACTATCTGCTATAGCTACATATATAAGGGTAAGCATACATGGTCCTTTTGTAACTTTTGCTGTACTTCTAGCTAGACCATGGGGTTTGGGGAGCCAGTACACATTTATGGTTGCAGTCAGGTCAAAAAGCAAACACACCAATGAGGTTTAACTTTACTAACACCAATATGATTAAATCAGTTGTGAGTTCATTCTTGTGGGGGAGGGGTCTGTTGTGTATAAGCCTGTGTGTGTCTGTGTGATTATGTTTTCCTGTTTGCAAACGTACAATAAACATAAAAAAAACTGTCAGCTGTTGCAAGTAAGCACTTTTTGCCATTTGTTCTCCTTGCTGTTGACAAAATGTACTAATATGATATTAGGAAAGGTAAAGTCACTGGGGGGTGTCAAAAGTTAGCACCCCCCTTGATTGTATTTAATTAGAGAGAAAGAAAGAGGCTGCTCTGATGTTCTTCTGCTTAGGAAAGATTTGAGAAAGGTTTCTAATTTTATTCCTAAGCAGAAGAACATCAGAGCAGCCTCTTTCTTTCTCCTGACAACTTCCCTGACTACTTGGTGGTCAGACTGGTGGGAAACTGACCAGCAGGTGGCGCTGTTGGAACAAAATTCATTCATATTAACAGTACATGTATCCCTTAAAGGGATACTGTCATGGGAAAAAAAAAAAATTCAAAATGCATCAGTTAATAGTGCTGCTCCAGCAGAATTCTGCACTGAAATCCATTTCTCAAAAGAGCAAACAGATTTTTTTATATTCAATTTTGAAATCTGACATGGGGCTAGACATATTGACAATTTCCCAGCTGCCCCAAGTCATGTGACTTATGTTCTGATAAACTTCAGTCACTCTTTACTGCTGTACTGCAAGTTGGAGTGATATCACCCCCTCCCTTTCCCCCCCAGCAGCCAAACAAAAGAACAATGGGAAGGTCACCAGATAGCAGCTCCCTAACACAAGATAACAGCTGCCTGGTAGATGTAAGAACAACACTCAATAGTAAAAACCCAGGTCCCACTGCGACACATTCAGTTACATTGAGAAGGAAAAACAACAGCCTGCCAGAAAGCATTTCTCTCCTAAAGTGCAGGCACAAGTCACACGACCAGGGGCAGCTGGGAAATTGACAAAATGTCTAGCCCCATGTCAGATTTCAAAATTGAATATAATTAATATCTTGGAATGAAAAAATAATAAATAATGAATATACATTACAAAACTAAGTAAGAACAGCACCCTCATCAATTTTAACATTTTTCAAGGTTTACTTATCCTTTAAAATACAGCTTTTCACTCCATTGTGCGTGCGCACCCAAGTGCAGAAAGAAGCAGGAAGAGGATCAAGCAGTGGTGCTCAATGAGAAGAAAGCTGGACCCTGTCAGATTTATGCTAACAGAAGCACCGGCCCAGGGTATCAGGTATATAAATACAATTCTTTATTTATCCACATCATAGTTAATATCAAAATTCTAATTATACTCACCAGAATATACAACAGAAGTTTCCAGGCTAAAAAACAGAAACACCAGGGGAATGGTGCAATGGAACATGTTTCTGCTACACTTTACATCCCACAATTAAAATGACTGAAAACTTAGGGGATTTAATAAAAGGCACTAACGTCTGCCCTATCAGATTGCTCCATTTTTTTGTAAGTCACATGTTTCCATTGATTGGGCAAGCTTAATTTCTCTATCCAACAGGAAAAAAGACTCTGTCTCAGCAATTGTTGCTGAGCAGAAAGAGGAATTTATTTTTACAAGAACACAGAGGGAGGTTGACTTTGTAACATATAATACTTCCTGTCAGTTACAAGCTGCTAAAGAAATAACTCCCATTTTAATTGTTTTCTTTTGTTAAATGAAAATTGATATTGTAGACAGGCGCCAACAGGAAATAATGAGGCATATTTACCAAAAGAGGTGTAGCATGCAAAGCCAGCACATTGTCATTTAATTATTTGTACCACTACTAAACAGATAACAGATAAGTACTACTATAGTTTATATAAACAAGCTGCTGTGTAGCCATGGGGGCAGCCATTCAAGCACAGGATACACAGTAGATAACAGATAAGTACTACTATAGTTTATATAAACAAGCTGCTGTGTAGCCATGGGGGCAGCCATTCAAGCACAGGATACACAGTAGATAACAGATAAGTACTACTATAGTTTATATAAACAAGCTGCTGTGTAGCCATGGGGGCAGCCATTCAAGCACAGGATACACAGTAGATAACAGATAAGTACTACTATAGTTTATATAAACAAGCTGCTGTGTAGCCATGGGGGCAGCCATTCAAGCACAGGATACACAGTAGATAACAGATAAGTACTACTATAGTTTATATAAACAAGCTGCTGTGTAGCTATGGGGACAGCTACTCAAGCACAGGATACACAGTAGATAACAGATAAGTACTACTATAGTTTATATAAACAAGCTGCAGTGTAGCCATGGGGGCAGCCATTCAAGCACAGGATACACAGTAGATAACAGATAAGTACTACTATAGTTTATATAAACAAGCTGCTGTGTAGCTATGGGGACAGCTACTCAAGCACAGGATACACAGTAGATAACAGATAAGTACTACTATAGTTTATATAAACAAGCTGCAGTGTAGCCATGGGGGCAGCCATTCAAGCACAGGGGCATAATAAATCTCAAAATAAATCAAGTTTTTTTTAACCACAATTTTTCTGGATTTTGCGTGTCAAGCTCTGGGACAATTCCATTATTTTTTTTTAGGTATTTAAAGCCCTATTTCTTATTACAGGAATGCAATTGCCCTCAAAAATGTAGATTGTCCTTTATATTGTCAAGTAATCCTGGATAAACTAACAGTCCCCACAGGAAATGGTCCTGCCAAATTTTCAAAAAACTGCTAACGCTGAGTACAAATGCAATGTGAAATTCTCCTGGGCAGATTAACTTGGCAACGTCTGGCTTTTTTTTCCCGAGCGGGCTTTTGTAAAAAATAAAAGTCCATTTGGGGGAAAAAACAGGAGTTGCCAAGTTAATCTTACACAACGTAAGATTAATCACATGCAAGGTTTTCCTAAAGACTGCACTGCTTGTAAAATAGTAAGTGAGGTTAAAAAAAGACACACGTCCATCAAGTTCACCCTTTTAACTCTATATATAACCTGCCTATCTGCCAGTTGATCCAGAGGAAGCAAAAAACCCATCTGAAGCCTTTCCAATTTGCCTTAGAGGGGAAAATTCCTTCCTGACTCCAAAATGACAATGGGACCAGTCCCTGGATGAACTTGTACTATGAGCTATCTCCCATATCCCTGTATTCCCTCACTTGCTAAACACCATCCAACCCCTTCTTATACCTATCTAATGTATCAGCCTGTACCCCTGATTCACTTCCCAGCTCTCCCTGTAACACCCCTTTCCCTCCTCTAATCTCATTGGCTCCCTCCTGTCTGCTGGGAGGAGCTACTGGTGAATAAAGCATCCGACCCTTCCTTATACCTATCTAATGTATCAGCCTGTACCCCTGATTCACTTCCCGACTCTCCCTGTAACACCCCTTTCCCCTCCTCTAATCTCATTGGCTCCCTCCTGTCTGCTGGGAGGAGCTACTGGTGAATAAAGCATCCGACCCTTCCTTGTACCTATCTAATGTATCAGCCTGTACCACTGATTCACTTCCCAGCTCTCCCTGTAACACCCCTTTCCCTCCTCTAATCTCATTGGCTCCCTCCTGTCTGCTGGGAGGAGCTACTGGTGAATAAAGCATCCGACCCTTCCTTGTACCTATCTAATGTATCAGCCTGTACCACTGATTCACTTCCCAGCTCTCCCTGTAACACCCCTTTCCCTCCTCTAATCTCATTGGCTCCCTCCTGTCTGCTGGGAGGAGCTACTGGTGAATAAAGCATCCGACCCTTCCTTGTACCTATCTAATGTATCAGCCTGTACCACTGATTCACTTCCCAGCTCTCCCTGTAACACCTCTTTCCCTCCTCTAATCTCATTGGCTCCCTCCTGTCTGCTGGGAGGAGCTACTGGTGAATAAAGCATCCGACCCTTCCTTGTACCTATCTAATGTATCAGCCTGTACCACTGATTCACTTCCCAGCTCTCCCTGTAACACCCCTTTCCCTCCTCTAATCTCATTGGCTCCCTCCTGTCTGCTAGGAGGAGCTACTGGTGAATAAAGCATCCGACCCTTCCTTATACCTAGCTAATGTATCAGCCTGTACCACTGATTCACTTCCCAGCTCTCCCTGTAACACCCCTTTCCCTCCTCTAATCTCATTGGCTCACTCCTGTCTGCTGGGAGGAGCTACTGGTGAATAAGCATCTGACCCTTCTTTATACCTATCTAATGTATCAGCCTGTACCACTGATTCACTTCCCAGCTCTCCCTGTAACACCCCTTTCCCTCCTCTAATCTCATTGGCTCCCTCCTGTCTGCTGGGAGGGGCTACTGCTGAATAAAGCATCCAACCCTTCCTTGTACCTATCTAATGTATCAGCCTGTACCCCTGATTCACTTCCCGACTCTCCCTGTAACACCCCTTTCCCTCCTCTAATCTCATTGGCTCCCTCCTGTCTGCTGGGAGGGGCTACTGGTGAATAAAGCATCCGACCCTTCCTTGTACCTATCTAATGTATCAGCCTGTACCCCTGATTCACTTCCCGGCTCTCCCTGTAACACCTCTTTCCCTCCTCTAATCTCATTGGCTCCCTCCTGTCTGCTGGGAGGAGCTACTGGTGAATAAAGCATCCGACCCTTCCTTGTACCTATCTAATGTATCAGCCTGTACCACTGATTCACTTCCCAGCTCTCCCTGTAACACCTCTTTCCCTCCTCTAATCTCATTGGCTCCCTCCTGTCTGCTGGGAGGAGCTACTGGTGAATAAAGCATCCGACCCTTCCTTGTACCTATCTAATGTATCAGCCTGTACCACTGATTCACTTCCCAGCTCTCCCTGTAACACCCCTTTCCCTCCTCTAATCTCATTGGCTCCCTCCTGTCTGCTGGGAGGAGCTACTGGTGAATAAAGCATCCAACCCTTCCTTGTACCTATCTAATGTATCAGCCTGTACCCCTGATTCACTTCCCAGCTCTCCCTGTAACACCCCTTTCCCTCCTTTAATCTAATTGGCTCCCTCCTGTCTGCTGGGAGGAGCTACTGGTGAATAAGCATCTGACCCTTCCTCATACCTATCTAATGTATCAGCCTGTACCACTGATTCACTTCCCAGCTCTCCCTGTAACACCCCTTTCCCTCCTCTAATCTCATTGGCTCCCTCCTGTCTGCTGGGAGGGGCTACTGCTGAATAAAGCATCCGACCCTTCCTTGTACCTATCTAATGTATCAGCCTGTACCCCTGATTCACTTCCCGACTCTCCCTGTAACACCCCTTTCCCTCCTCTAATCGCATTGGCTCCCTCTTGTCTGCTGGGAGGGGCTACTGGTGAATAAAGCATCCGACCCTTCCTTGTACCGATCTAATGTATCAGCCTGTACCCCTGATTCACTTCCCGGCTCTCCCTGTAACACCTCTTTCCCTCCTCTAATCTCATTGGCTCCCTCCTGTCTGCTGGGAGGAGCTACTGGTGAATAAAGCATCCGACCCTTCCTTGTACCTATCTAATGTATCAGCCTGTACCCCTGATTCACTTCCCGGCTCTCCCTGTAACACCTCTTTCCCTCCTCTAATCTCATTTGCTCCCTCCTGTCTGCTGGGAGGAGCTACTGCTGAATAAAGCATCCGACCCTTCCTTGTACCTATCTAATGTATCAGCCTGTACCCCTGATTCACTTCCCAGCTCTCCCTGTAACACCCCTTTCCCTCCTTTAATCTAATTGGCTCACTCCTGTCTGCTGGGAGGAGCTACTGGTGAATAAGCATCTGACCCTTCCTTATACCTATCTAATGTATCAGCCTGTACCACTGATTCACTTCCCAGCTCTCCCTGTAACACCCCTTTCCCTCCTCTAATCTCATTGGCTCCCTCCTGTCTGCTGGGAGGGGCTACTGCTGAATAAAGCATCCGACCCTTCCTTGTACCTATCTAATGTATCAGCCTGTACCCCTGATTCACTTCCCGACTCTCCCTGTAACACCCCTTTCCCTCCTCTAATCGCATTGGCTCCCTCTTGTCTGCTGGGAGGGGCTACTGGTGAATAAAGCATCCGACCCTTCCTTGTACCTATCTAATGTATCAGCCTGTACCCCTGATTCACTTCCCGGCTCTCCCTGTAACACCTCTTTCCCTCCTCTAATCTCATTGGCTCCCTCCTGTCTGCTGGGAGGAGCTACTGGTGAATAAAGCATCCGACCCTTCCTTGTACCTATCTAATGTATCAGCCTGTACCCCTGATTCACTTCCCGGCTCTCCCTGTAACACCTCTTTCCCTCCTCTAATCTCATTTGCTCCCTCCTGTCTGCTGGGAGGAGCTACTGCTGAATAAAGCATCCGACCCTTCCTTATACCTATCTAATGTATCAGCCTGTACCCCTGATTCACTTCCCGGCTCTCCCTGTAACACCTCTTTCCCTCCTCTAATCTCATTGGCTCCCTCCTGTCTGCTGGGAGGAGCTACTGCTGAATAAAGCATCCGACCCTTCCTTATACCTATCTAATGTATCAGCCTGTGCCACTGATTCAGGGAGACAATTCCACATCTTCACAGCTCTCACTGTAACAAACCCCTTCCCAATATTTAGCTGGAACGTCTTTTCTTCTAATCGGAATGGGTGACCTTGTGTCAGCTGTAAAAACCTACTGGTAAATAAATCATTAGAGAGATTATTATATGATCCCCTTATATATTTATACATAGTTATCATATCTCCCCTTAAGCGCCTCTTCTCCAGAGTGAACATTCCCAATTTGGCCAGTCTTTCCTCATAGCCAAGATTTTCCCTTTACCAGCTTAGTTGCCCTTCTATGGACTCTCTAGCACTTTAAACCCTAAAGGAGAATGAAAGCTTACCTAACATTATTTTCTGGAATGTAAGTCCTACTAATAGTGCCTAACAGGCATTCAACTACACATAAATCAATCTTCTAACTTTGACCTGAAGTCATGATTGAAGAAAGTCCCTTCTACTTAACTGCAGGCATCATTGACCAAGAGGGGGAGAAAAAAGATGGGCAGTGGGGGTATGGAATGTTAGCAATTCAATGATGTCTCTGAGCCTTGAAGAATGGAGCGGTCAGAGAGATGGGAAGCGAAGTAAGTGGAAACAGTGAGTGAGTTGAACACTGGTTGAAAATTATGTTAAAATGCAATAGACTTAATTGTAATTGTAACCTTTCCTTGTCCTTTAAACGAGTTGTTCACCTTCAAACACGTTTATGAGTTCAGTTGGTTTCAGATAGTTTACCAGAAATATGGGGGGCAAATTCACTAAATGGCAAATTTTTGCTGATGAAAGATCCGCCACACTTCGCATCACTTTGTTAGGCACAAATTCATTGCCACTACGCTAATTCATTAAAATACACATTTTCATCTCATCAGTGAAGTTTCGCTAGCAGTAATTTGTCAGCATTTCATAGCGAACTTTTGCTAATTTTCAATTCTGCCTAGCGAAACTTCGTTAGTACACTTACGCGTAAGTCAATTTGTATAGGGCAGGTACATACAGGTCATATATACGTCTTTATTAGAGTCGTTGGTGCAAATGCTTGAAGTGGCCACTTATTATTACACATGTCCAAGGAAGCAAAATAAAGACACAAGATCCTCTTATGCCCTAGACATGAGCCCACCCTAAAACAAATGTCACATGTCCCTCAAATGGTAAACACAAAAATGTTTAATAGTTAGAGCACTTGAAGACAATCCCACTTTAAAATAGAAAAAAACACCAGCGTTTTTTTTAAAACTTTTATGACTTTTCGGCATACAGGATATGATGTCACTGACATAAGATTGAGGAGGATGTAGCTTCATGTTATCAGTTCGTCAGGTCTAAGGTGGTGAAGGAAACTCTGGTGAAAGAGGTAACGTTCTGTAAAATTCCTACTTTAGTGAATGTGTGGAGTAATGACCACTCGCAATGAGCAAAAATTCAGCTGGCGATAGGGCGCAAAACTGCGCAAGCGAAGTTTTTTTCGTTAGCAAATTGACGTCTATGTCTGTTAGTAAATTGGCGATGTCCCTGTGGATGGGATTTTTCACTAGCGACAGCCATTTTGTCCTTCCAATTCGCAATCAGCTCTTTAGTTGTCTTCCAGGCTCAGGCTTTGACATTCTAAAACATGAACACAATAGGAATAAAATAAAAATGTCACAATACATTAGGTAAAACACATTGGGGCAAATTCACTAATATTCGAAGTTGCGCCAGGCGCAACTTCGCCACACTTCGCCAGGCGTATTTTCGCCAGCGCTCCGCAAATTCACTAAAATCCGAAGTTGCGCACAGGGGTAGCGTAAGTTTGCGAAGTTGCACTAGCGTTAATTCATCAAGCGAAGCGAAGTTTCGCTAGCGATGGTTCATTTGCATACGGCGCCAAATTCAAATTTCAATGGAGGAATACGTATCAGCACTACAAATGCCTAGAAAACCTTCAAAACATCAAATAAAATGTTTATTTTGCCCCTACACATGTGCCCACTGTCTAGGTAAGTTGCCATGAGTCAGGAAATGTAGGGGGGAAGGAGGGGAGCCCCAAAAATATTTTCAATCTTTTTCAGCCTATCACCCATAATGTAGAAAACACGCCAGCGTTTTTTGGGACTTAGAAAAAAGTTAGACTTTTTTTGAAGCAATCCCTATCTACTCTATTGCGCTTCGCCAGGTCTGAGGTGTCGAAGGAAGTCTAGCGTAAAAGGTGGCGTAAAGAACATGCGCATGTTAGTGAATTTGCGTAGTTTCGTTTGTTGCGCAAATTCACCAGGCGTAAGGGTGCGAAGTTACACTAGCGAAATTACGCCAGCGTTCGTTAGTGAATTTGCGAAGTACCGAAAATGCCAAACGCTAGCGAATTAACGCTAGCGTTCGGCGCTTCGGCGCTTAGTGAATTTGCCCCATTGGATCAAATCTCTATCCATGCAGGCCCACCAATCCCAACCAATATCCATGTACTACAGATATTGATTGGTTTGGGGATCAGGTGTATATGAAATTTTAGCTAGCAATGTATCAGAGTAAGTGAAGACGAGCTGCAGCTCAACATGAATGATCAGAATGATAGAAAACCGCTCCATATTGTGTGTGTCCTCCCTCTATGCTCTTCGTCTTGCTTTGTAAATTCAATATATACACCCATTTATTGTACAGTGCTGTGAAATATGTTGACACTTTATACATGTGTAAGAATAATAATGCCTTCTTTGTGTGATGTGAACATCTTCATTGGTATAACTTTGCATAGAAAGTGACTTTCATTGACTATTCCTCCCCTATACCTAATAAGTCTACCAGCTGTTATTCACTGATACACCAGAAACTTTAAAAACTGCTTTAAACCCCAAAACTAGGAACAAAATTTGTGAAATCTGGGGGCAGCTGTGTTTATTATGTATTTAGTTAGTATTAATGGTGTTACTCCTTCCTGTCTTCCTGTATGAATCTGGAGAAGACTTTTTAAAGGGTAAATGAGTGTTGAATATGGGTTAGGATTTTGGATGAACTGAAGGGGCAGTTTGTGAGACCAAAGCCTGGGGGTAGGTAGACTGCTCACACTGCTCTTAGTCACTGGCAGTTGCAAATGTCCTTTGGGGGTAATTAATGCAGAAGATAAAGAAAACAATATTTAATAATGTAATAAAAGTCAGTAACGGAAAAATATTCACAAAGCGAAAAGTTGTGCCTTTGTGCTAACAAATTTGCCTTTGCGGGTATTTAATATAGCTTTTGCGAACCCGGAAACGGTTTAGCGACCACTTCTGACCGGGGAAGACGGTGTGTGCAAATGTTATAGTTTGTTCCAGGGCGCAGTGAATATAATAAAACTTCTTACTGAAAAAGTAGTTCTGTTTGCTCCAAAAGATTACGACACCTTCAAGCACTTCTAAAACGTGGACAATGTGCAATGAAAATTCGCAATGCAATAATAGTTTAAGGAAGAATATTACATTTCAGATTCTTATTCTTATTTGTGCAAATTGTTTGCTCTTTGCGACTTTTGTTTCATTCCCCCATAAGAGTATTATAATCAACCACAATATAAGTGCAAGCAGGTTGCACATTACAAGAAATGGGTGCAATCCACCATTTTTTTTGCCCTGCACTATAAAACCACACACGAGGTCCCTGTGCTCCATAAACTGCATCCTGCCCATGAATACAACACTCTCTGCATTCAGCAACACTGCTGAGGGGTGAGGCACACAGACTTGATATTTAATAAAGGAATAGAGAAGGATATTAAACACAACCTGAGCTGCTGGATTTCAAACATGGAGGGCAATGAGTATTATCTTGCTTGGTGTTACCACTGTCTGTAAGAAAAGGAAACATCAGTTATTGGATTAGTAACCTCCATTTCTAAAGGCTGTATTATCACCCAACTATATAAGAGCTAGATAGAGCTAGATAAAGGATCATGGCTCTTTGGGTGCTTTATAAAAGTCAAGGGGATTATTGTGAATGAATACTAACAAGATTCAAGACAATATAACTGATAAGTACAAGTCAGTGTCACTTTAAGTTAATGCCCTCTGTACATTATTAACCTTCATATTTATTTCTGCTATTCCTTATCTAAACTATAAACTTATATGACATCAATAATGATGCAACAAGGCTGGGGCAAATCATACAGAACAAATCATTTGAATATTGGTGAAAATGAACCCTCTTTCACAACTTACAGCACAAGGAAGCTTCAAAAACAATGTTTATCATGGTCCTTGATCATACTGTATCTGCATGTATTTGTGTGTTGCCATTATCTGAAAACCCATTATTCCTAAAAGCTCTGAATTACCAGAAGGCCACCTCCTATAAACTCCCTTACAATCAAATAAATAACATTTTGTATAATGATTATCTTTATCTCTGTACCATCCCCGGAACACTGGTTTCTATAGAGCAGACCCTGGTTGGATAACCAACTGTGATGCAGTAGTATTGAAAATAATACCTTTTTTCTTTCTACATATAAATACTCCAAGGACAACAAGGACCACAACAGCCGCCGCAAAAGAAATGATGGCATAGAGGTTCTCCCTGGGTTCTGTTCATTGGGGAAAGAAAATACAGAAAATGGAATAGTTCCTATTTCTAGACAGGGTGCAATTGTGCAAAGCAACTCGTCCCTCTGCTAACTGAACTGTGAAAAATCCAGGGCAGCATATTATATGCAGGGCCATTTTGGGTTGGCAGGACACCACATAAAACCCCAGTAGGCCCCAGCCCTCAGTGGCCCCACTGACCCAGATCCGTACCTGCCTATGGCCCATGCTACCCCCTGATCTTGCACCCACCAGCCCCAATCGCATGTGCAACTACAGGACAGGTACATGTGGGGGATCGGAGGGGGGTTGAGGCAGAGGAAGGTGGGCTCAGAGGAGGGTGGAGGTCCCTGTGGACCTGGGACCCACCAGTCAGATGCTGAGTATATGGGTAGGCCATGGGCATCCTCTGACTTGTCCTACTGTACCTTGTGCATCATACAGACATGTCAGGCAGGAGGGCCAGGGGGCACTAGGTGCAAAGTAGCCCTATACACTATTTAGCTTTCTGCATTACCCCAAAAGAATCCTGCACATTATCTCTGCACATTTTAATACTCCCACTGTATGAGGGGACTTTCTTCCTAACTCAAAACACATGGGATTAGATCTATATCTCCATCCAATAGCTTGGATGTCCAAAACCCCAGAGACTCTGACCATATGTAACCACAATCACATATTTTGGGATTAGCATCATAGTCCCCTCTTAAACCCATCAAGCTAAAGACACTCACCAAAGGGAACAACCAGGGGATATTCCAAACTGCTGTGATCCACATGGCAAGAGTAAGTGGCGCCATCCCCTGGCGTTACCCGTACACTGACTCTGATCTGATAGGTGCCATCAGGGTTTGGCAGGACATGTTTGAGTTCTTCTGGGGGAACCTCCTCAGTTCCATTCTTTATCACCTTCACATGCACCTTTTTGGGGTGGAATCCATAAACATGGCAGCATAGTAGTTTGCCCCTGTCTGATATTGAGACTGAAATCTTCACTTTGGGGGTAACTGATAAGAAAGGGTGGAAGATTCTGTCACACAATAATACAGTAATAGGCGGTTGGCATTGAAATGTGAAAATGAAAATTAAGATGAGAGCACAAGAATGATAAATAGCTTTAACAAATGATAGCCAGAGATGCCAACCTGGAAGCAACCATGCATTGATTTGAACAAGAGACTGGAATATGAATAGGAGAGGCCTGAATAGAAAGTTGAATAATAAAAATCAGCAATAACAATAAATGTGTAGCCTTACAGAGATTTGTTTTTAGATGGGGTGTTTTTTGAGTTTTTCAGCTTCATCCTGGTTTTCCAGAGATTCAAAAATTTTAAAAATTGAAATATTATCAAATCTGCCTCCCCAAAGTAAATGTAAAGTCTAACTTCCCCTTTTACGGAAATCTTACTAGAATAAGAATGCATAATGCCGATTTCACTGATAAATCTAGACTTTAAGATACTAACAAAGATATTAGCAGACAGACTATCAAATCTTATGCCTGAATTTATATTTCCCCTCAACAAGAAGGATTTGTTAAGAACAGGTCAAGTGTCAAAAACATTAGAAAGCTACTAAATTTAATATTTAAAGCCTTGATGCTGAAAATAATATAATATAAGGTGGGACTTTTTTATTTAAATGTTGTGATAACAGGTATATTTCTAATGTTACTGGAACAAATCTATTCATTTCTTAAAGCCAGAATAATTGTAACGGGAGAGTGATTAGAAACATTTAATCTGTTCAGGGGGACAAGATAAGGCTGCCCTTTGTCTCCACTATTATTCAACATTTCAACAGGCTCTTTTTTAGGTTATAAAATCAATCTCAATAAAACAAATATAATTGTTTTATAGTATATTATTACATAACTGGATCCATCCCCAAAAAAGACCCTTAAGGACCTTAAATTGAAACTGCCATTAGGAGAGCTGAAATACTTAGAAATTAAATTTGCTTATGAGTTAACCAGACTATATTCATTAAATTATTCCCCTTTACTGGAATGAACAATTTCCCTATGTAAAAAAATGGATAAATTGCCCCCTCAGTCTGTTAGGGAAAGTTGCATTTTTTAAAATGTTAATTTTCTCTAAGATATCCTACTCTTTACTGAACCTTCTGTTACTCTTAAAATATGAAGATATAATACAATAAGACAAAACTTTAAACTATTCTTATGGCTAAAGAAGAAACCAAAAATTTCTTTACAAAAATTGAGAAGCTCAAACAAATTGGGTGGTCTTTCAATCCCCGATTTTCGGAAATGTAATCTAGCATCTAACACCAGATATTTAGTTGAATGGATGTCAGGTAAAGAAATATTCACCAACCTAGACCTGAAATTGAGACCTGGCTTATCTCCTTAATTCATAGGAACTGGTCTGTCCAACTGGTGGAAATTAAGGATAATCCCTTATATGAAGATACAGCAATAACTTGGAAGGTTACATATAATTTGGACAAAGTGAATTAGTGAATTATAATATTTCACTTTTTATTTTTTCCATTTTATTTGGGTAGTTTTCCCAAAAAGAATAGGGATCAAGTATTACTGAAATGGGATAAAAAAGGGTATTACTCAAACTAGACAATTAATAGATCCAAACACAGGAGAAACATAAAGTACTTAAAGATTGTCACCGATTAGAGGAAAAAGATAAACCAATATATTTCCTACTGAAAAGGGGTATTAACTTATTTTGAAATGAGTATAAGGTTTCTCTACACTATCGTCACTTTTATGAATCTTTATGAATCTTTACTAAGTTTGCTTGAAGACTTTAATTGAAATAAGATTCCCTTAATTTCTCAATTGCTTTTGTCTCGAAAGAACTATGATCCCTTAGCAAATTTAAAATATTATAATAATAATAATAATATTATAAAGAATATGCAACAATATTGGTGAGATCACCAATTTAGATTTCTACATCTTGGCTATAGTACACTATTTTTGAATTATCTTGACTCTAGTAAGTTTGTCCGAAATGCAAAAAATATAACGTAGACATTTTCCACTATATATGGTTTTGCCCTTTCATTAAATTACTATGGGAAAAATGCAAGAATTTATAAGCAAGGCAACTTATTTTGATTTTAAACTTTCCCCACAATTTGCACTTCTTGAGCTCATTGATTGTCTCCAGGAGTCTGACGAAAATTCTATCCTTGCTATTTCTGATGAAATGGTTCATTTCTGTTTTTTAGTAATGGCAGCTTCTAGGAAGGCCATATTTTTGTATTGGATTAAGGATACTGCTCCAGTTTTAAATGATTTTCTTAAATATCTCCATAGCCTTTGCTTACAAGATGCTATTAGAAATAATTTAGGAGACCATTCTTCAAGAAAGCTATTCAAAATAAAGTGGTTGATTTGTTTAGAAATATCATAAACAAGCAATTTATTTATAAGTTTACGGAGAAAATCCTTTGCTACCTATACTTGACTGTACCATTCACATGTTATATTGGAGAAAATGTTTGCTGTGTTTTTAATTGTGTCGAGCAAAAAGATGAAATAGATCTCTGGTAGTTAATACCTGTTAATGTTAAATTAATTTAATTCACATAGAATCTTGGCAAATATTGTTTGAAACGTTGCTGCTGGATTATTAAAAATTCAATAAAGAGAATTTGAAAAATGAAAAAAAAAATACAAAATGCTGATTGGTCTCACCTTTCCTCTCCAACACTGTTGATATATGTGAGAGGTACAACTGCAGGTGTTTAATACAGACGTTTTCCAGGTAAAACTTATTTGCTTTGACTCCGGCCAGATACTGGTTCCAACTTGGTATCAAATGTGCAGCCTCTGCTGTTATCGGCACAAATGTCTCTCGCTCTTTATCGAATGCTATAACCTCCTTCCCATTGAATAAAAATGCGTGATATCCGAGAAATGTGCCGTCATCTCGCAGCTCGCATATATACTTCCTCTGGTACACATGAACATGGTGGTGTCCTACAATTAAATATACAACTGAAACACTCTAGACAATAATCTCAGTGAAGGTTTAGTGGGAAGAAGATGAAACAAAAAAAGACAAACTGGATCTGTTAGTAAGGGGCAGAGACAAGGGAAAGAAGAGGAAGGGTTACTGCCTGCTCTGCTCTCATTCCCCTACAGAAATAGGTATTGGTAGCACTAGATAGGTACCTAATATATAGAGACAAGAGGAAAGTGTTGGAAGGGTTACTGTCTGCTCTGCTCTCATTCCCCTACAGAAATAGGGATTGGTAACACTAGATAGGTACCTAATATATAGAGACAAGAGGAAAGTGTTGGAAGGGTTACTGTCTGCTCTGCTCTCATTCCCCTACAGAAATAGGGATTGGTAGCTCTAGATAGGTACCTAATATATAGAGACAGAAACAAGAGGAAAGTGTTGGAAGGGTTACTGTCTGCTCTGCTCCCCTTTTGACCAACAGAAATAGGGATTGTTGGCACTAGATAGGAGTCTAATATATAGTGACAGGGTTACTGCCTGCCCTGTGCCTCTGTTCCAGCAAAACTCATACAATTCTTCTGCCATTTTCTGCAAGCACCGTTTTGTTGGTCTGAAGAAATGCTGCATTGAGGGTGAGGGAAATGAGCTAATTCTGACATTTTTCCACGAGACCCAGTGGCTTTTAAGTTAATGATCCCTATCTTACCGTGCCCTGCTGTCTTGTTTAGAAATTGCATCAGAAACGCCATCTTCGATTTTTGATATTCCTCCCATCTCTCAGCAAAGCTGGTCTGCATCTCCAGGTGCTCAGTCAATGTACCGAGAGATGGGATCAAAGGCTCGGCGCGGCGATGGTCGCTGGTGTATCTTCCGTGCTGCAAGCTGTCCACATGGGCAGTAATTGAGAAGCGGGGAATTCCGGGGATGTGATCCGATGTCATTGTCATATAATACTCTAGAACATGTTTGCCTGGGGGAATAGAAAATACATCAGAATGAGGATTTATCCCTCCGACCTAAACCTCCACCTATTTCCCTTGTTGTCTTGTTGGGAATCCCATCAGGCTGACACTGGGAGGCCCATTTATCAAAGTCTGAATTAATCCCTTTATTTTCTGAATAATACTCTCACCAAATCCACACAGGTTTTTTCTTATTATTTATCTATACATTTTCCCGAAAATTTCCTGTGCGGGAAAAAAAACCTAAAAAATCGTGAACAATGAATCGTATGATTTTTTTGGTTTTTCCACCCAAAAACTGGTTCTTCGGATTATTGCACGAAACCCATCGAAGATTAAGATATCTTCTGGACTTCTCCCACTGACTTATATGCAACCTCAGCAGGTCTGACATGCCGGATTTTCAGAATTTGACCTTTTCCATCATCTGGTGATAATAAATCCTAAAAATGTAGGGGTTTTTTTCCTACTAAAAATTCAGATTTTATAGCAAAAAAAAACACAATTTTTGACAGGATTTTGGCATTGAGACTTTAATAAATAACCCACTACGTATCCTATAGCCCATCGGGACCCAAAATCTAACCATGTCATGGCCCCATCCCTCCAATCTTTCCATGTGGTCCCCAAGCTCCACAATGATGCACTGGTGAAACATTGGGGCAAATTCACTAAGATTCGTAGTTACGCCAGGCGTAACTTCGCCGCACTTTGCCGCACTTTGCCAGGCGTAATTTCGCCAGCGCTTCGCAAATTGACTAAAATCCGAAGTTGCACTCAGGGGTAGCGTAAGGTTGCAAAGTTGCGCTAGCTTTGATTCGCTAAGCGAAGCAAAGTTACGCTAGCGATGGTTAATTTGCATATGGCGCCAAATTCAAATTTCAAGGAAGGAATATGTAGCAGCACTACAAATGCCTGGGAAACCTTCAAAACATCAAATAAATTTTTTATTTTGCCCTACACATGTGCCCACTGTATAGTTAAGTTGCCATGAGTTAGGAAATGTAGGGGGGAAGGAGGGGAGCCCCAAAAAAAATTCGATCTTTTTCAGCTTATCACCCATAATATAGAAAAAACGCCAGCCAGAAAAATTTTTAACTTTTTTTTGAAGAAATCCCTATCTACTCTATTGCGCTTCGCCTGGTCTGAGGTGGCGAAAGAAGTCTAGCGTAAAAGGTAGCGTTCAGAACAATGTGCGCATTAGTGAATTTGCGTAGTTACGTCCATTGCGCAATTCGCCAGGCGTAAGGGTGCGAAGTTACGCTAGTGAAGTTACCCTAGCGTCCTTTAGTGAATTTGCGAAGTAACAAAAATGGGCAACGCTAGCGAATTGACGCTAGCGTTAGGCGCTTCGTCGCATAGTGAATTTGACCCTATGAGTTTTGTGAACATAATTCTCTTTTTACAACAATTTCACTCCATTCATCTTCCCTACTCGAATTTCACTTTATTCCACCTTGGTGAATAAGTCCCAGTGTCTAAATTTCAGGGAAAAATAAAAAGTATATTAATGTGGCAGGAAATTGTTTTTCCATGGTTGAGTTGCATATTTTTCTAGGCACCTGCCCCTATGTTATACATGGCATATTTATCCCCTTTATATTGTCATAATAGTATCCCCTGTCAAGGGCAACTTAAATATTATTACATTGCAGTACAACCAGTGGATTAAATATACAGTAAAATGATGCTGTAGGTTGTATGTAGTCAACAAACATATTTGGCAAATTCCTTTGTTTTATAAAATTTACATACAAAGAGATTTCAGCAGCAGATGAAGGTTTCCAAGCTCTTACAGACAATTACAATCATCACATAGATTTAAATATAAATACAGTTATGGGCTTCCATTATGGAAAGCCTGTCTCCCATAGACTCCATTTTATCCAAATAATGAAATATTATTTCTCTTTAATAATAAATCAGTAGCTTGTACTTGATGCAAACTAAGTTAATCCTTATTGGAAGCACAACCTTTTTATTGGGTTTAATTAATGTTTAAATTATTATTTAGTGGAAGATCCAAATTAATGAAAGATCTGTTATCCAGAAAAACCCAGGTTCTGAGCATTCTGGGAAACAGGTGGGAGTCCACTGCTATTAAGAGGCAGCAGTTGATCCAGATGGAGCTTTTAGGGTGCAACATTCGCACATATATATATATATATATACTGAGTTGTGTAAGAATGGGGGAAGGAGATGAGAGATAAGCACCTGGGGCACAGGGAGGGTGGGACTGGAGATCAATGACTGTAGGGGGGCCTTGGAGTGTGGGGCAGGCAAAAGGAAGGAGATGTTTTCTTTAATCTCTCTGCTCAGATCTGGGTCGGATACAGTAAATGATGGTACAGATGTAAGACAGTTACTGAGCCAACTGCTGCCTGATGTTTTCTATTTGGCTTTTTCAACTTTTTGACTGGTTGATTTAGAATTTCACACGTTAATCATAGGGCTGGTTTATTTTTATAAAGGGTGAACAAAATAAAGGAAACACCTCATGGGAAAGGAAAACTGGTGTAGACTTAGAAAGATGCAGTTGCAGGATACAGTCCAATAGCAGAAGAATACCAGAAGAACTTAGCATGTCAAGGCAGGCAGCAAATCAGCTTACAGGAACGGGCCAACAGTTGGGGAACCAGAGACTCAACATGGAACCAAGAACATGTGCCAGAACTATACCATAGTACAACATTTAATTATATAAATCTCTGGAGGTCTTTGGGGCTAATTAAATATTGTACTATGGCACTGGCATTATATTACTTTTTTGCACCAGGATTGGCGCTAGTGATCTATGGGAAATGTGATGCTCAGATACAGCTTGCCTATGACTGCCGCATGTACAGTATTTTGGGCATTTCATTGACCATAGATGACTAAGGCAGATAGGGTTGTCATACACACCACTGATTTATGAATTGAACATCACTGACAACAGAACTAAACCAGCACCACTATGATCCAGTGATCCAGTTCCGAGAAAAATGATCCATTGCTCAGGTACAATGGCTGAGGCACCATTTAATGCTGTGGGTCACTATGAAATTAATTGCTCAGGTTACTGTTAGTGATGGGGTATATGTCGTTATACAGGGCTGCCATCAGGGGCACAGTTGTCCTGGGACCATGGGTTTTTGTGTCTTAGGCAGGCCCAGCTATGCTTCACTTACTTGATTAGCCCCCCCCCCCAGTTATGCTGTACAGGGATTGGATGAGTGAAGTAGGAACTTCCCCTCCAACCTATCCAATCCCAATGCAGCTTCACCAGGATGAGGGTACAGAGAACTCAAAGAACTGAATAGGAGAAAAAATCATGCTCGCACCAGAGCTCCCGTCCTTTCTTCTAAAGCTTGCAGCAGGCTGACAACAGGGGGGCTCGGCTAATCAAGTAAGTGAAGCATGGCCAGGCCCCCCTTAAAGAATAAGTAAACCTTTAAAATTAGTGAATATAAAGTTGATGAGAGTGCCATTCTAAGCACTTTTGTAATTTACATTCATTATTTATTTTGTTTTAATTCCAAGATATTAAGGGATACATGTACTGTTAATATGAATGAATTTTGTTAAAATGAGTAAATGTAAAATTGACTACATATAGAGCATTAAGTGGCCAAAAAATGAGTCAACCTCAAAAGAAAGAAAGAGGCTGCTCTGATGTTCTTCTGCTTAGGAAAAAAATTAGAAACCTCTCTCAAATCTTTCCTAAGCAGAAGAACATCAGAGCAGCCTCTTTCTCTCTCCTGACAACTTCCTTGACTACTTGCTGGTCAGACTGGTGGGAAACTGACCAGCAGGTGGCGCTGTTGTAACAAAATTCATTCATATTAACAGTACATGTATCCCTTAATATCTTGGAATTAAAACAAAATAAATAATGAATGTACATTACAAAAGTGCTTAGAATAGCACTCTCATCAAGTTTACATTCACCTATTTTAAAGGTTTGCTTATCCTTTAAGAGCCAAACTTATGGGGGACCCTGGTAAGCCATTTTTTTTAATTTTAGGGGGCCTGGCCACCAATGTTTTTTTTTCTTTTTATTAACTTAAAGGAGGGTCCTGGCCACCATTGGCTTTTTATAACTTGTGGGAGGGAAGCCCAAGCCATCAATATTTTTCTTTTTTTACTTGCAGGAGGGCCCTGATCAATGGCTTTTTATAAATTGTGGCGGGGGGCAGGCTATCAATATTTTATGGCTTTTTATAACTTAGGGGGGTTACTTTATTAGTTCTGGTGGGCGAGCTATGGGGTGGGGCTTGGGGGCAGGCGGGGACCAGGGGGCCCAGAAAATTCTGAAGGCGGCTCAGCCGCTATTTGATCTCCCCTTAGAATTAAAGGTGTTCTATTGCAGCCCGCAGTGTTGGACTAGGCCAGAGGGACGTCAGGAAAAAATGCAATGGGCTCCGCCGGCCAAAGCCACTCAACCGTCGGAATCTGACGACACTCCCCCAACCCCTTGAGTTGAGAAGTAAAAGGTATGCTTGGGGTTGGGGACTCCAACTATAGAGACTGGAGGAGCTCATGACTGGGGTGGAGGTCCCTGAGTTGGTGCCCCTGAGTTGGCAACCCTGGTGGGCAACAGACACCCCAGTCCAATGATGGCAGCTCTACATTATACGCACACTGTAACAGGGGCAATGTATGTTCAAATATCTGCAGCCACACATTAGGCAAATTTCATAAACCTTGCTCTTCCATTGATCTGTTATACACAGTTTGCGTTCTAGTGCAATTACTCACTGGCAAAGCAGCGTCGGAAAGCTGTAAAAAGCTTTAAAATAATAAATATCAAACAGGTGTTGGTGATGGGGAAAGCTGGAACTATTTTTATTGCCGGCTGCTCTCACGGCCCTTCCCACGGCCAACGAGCATCTAGATAACGTGTGCTAAAGTGCATTTATATTACATAGAGCTTTAACAGACATTTTGCAGCAGACACATACGCAAGTTACTATGTGCATATTCAGTGTAATAATATTTAAAAGCAAAAAAAAAAACAATCCATTGATGAATATTTAGTGAACAATGTTCTTGAAAGGGCTGGATGTGCCATATCATATCAGGTACAGGTATGAGACCTGCTTGGGCTTTCCAGATAAGGGGTCTTCCTACAATTTGGATCCCCATACCTTCAGCTAAAAAACATCATTCAAAATAAACATAGTAGGATCATGTTACCTCCAATAATAATTACTTATATCTTAGGATCATTTACAAGGTCCTGTTTTGTATTACAGAGAAATTTCTGGGTAATGAGTTTACGGATAATGGGTTAACGGATCCCATGCCTGTACCATTTTTGGGAGACCCCATCGCACGGTCATTTAGAGCAAAACAGGAATGTTGAGTGAAGTTGAGTGATTTATACAGGAGATGGAAAGTTTCACACGCTGTCTTTGAGGTGTTTGTGCTGGGTCGGACACATAGTAGGGTACTCATAGGTATTAGATGTGTAGTAGAAGATGGTGTTAGTAAAGCAATAACATTTTATAGGGATTATTTACCATGAGCTAGACACAAGTGCAGGAGCCCCAATGCATCAACCCCTTGCGACTAGATCTTTAAGTACTGCAGTGTACATACAAGGTACAGAGTGCAGGACACACCGGATTGAGGGTTCCCTGTGCAAGTACAATGCTCTAAATGCATTGCACCCTATGGCCCCCCTGGCATGCACCTTCAAAACTATAAGCATAGGGGCTGTCCATGTGCCTCTTGTAAGCAAAGAGAAGTGCAGCCCATTCTTCACCATTCTGGGAGAATAGCTTATGAGTGCCAGATGCAATTTCTACGAAAACAAGGTGAAAGTAAACAAAAAAAATTACACTTATTTGAAAATGAGGCTGTGTATCACTATTGAACAATTTGAAGCCTTTAGTTGATGCTGCTTTGTTTTTAATTTAACCCAATAAGTTTGTATTTCCTGCTATTACACCTGCTACACACAGTACAGTAAGTCACTAGCAGTTGGTATGATAAAAGAGAGGGCGGCATCATTAACTTACCACAATAGACTGCTGAGATGTCAACACTAAAGATGAGAAACACGAACCAACCCGTTCTCCTGCCATCCATTATACACACCAGTTACACAACCCCAGCAAAATTCAGCCCATCGTCTCGTCTGAGCTTTATGGACTATAGTTAGTGATTACTAGAGTTTCACTTACAAAAGTCACTTACTTTATCATGATTGGGCAGGAATACGTTTTCTGTCCAATAAGAAAATACATTTGAGTCACTGTTACTATGCTGAATGAAGAAAGTGTTTTTATAGAAAGATTATGCTGATAATACTGCTGTGTCATATAGAGAAATGAGAGCCCCCAAACTGCAATCTATTGTCTATGAGAATTGCCCAAACTCTCTTTCCAGTGATTGATATATGGAAATGCATAAATACAGCAAATACCAGAACAAAATAAAGCTGGGGTAACAAATAAATTGTATTGTACTAGAAAGGGGGTTATTATGTGATGACAAAGTATTATACTTCAATTTATTGTGGATCTGTTTGCTGGTAATTACTTGGTAAATCCTGTACCATTATACAACATTTCATATAATTGTAATTGCTGGTCAGTGATACATAAATGTTATATGAATGTTTATCAGGGAAGGTGCACATGAAATGATATAAAACTCACACAGTTTTCAGACAATGTGAAATGTATTAAAGGAGAAGGAAAGTCATCCTGCACTTGGGGGTGCCAAATGTTAGGTGCCCCCAAGTGATTGTATTGACTTACTTGAAACCCCAGGCTGGCGCTCCTATCAGGGTTATTCCAGTGAGCACCACGGAGTGATCCTCTTCCGGCTTCATCTTTCTTCAAATTTCCCCGGGCAAACGCATGCGCAGTTGAACAAAATAGCCGACTTTTTAGTTAAAGTTCAGCTTTTCGCTCTACTGTGCATGCGCAGCCGCAGTAAACTCAGTGCAATACTGAACATAGTTGTTTCACCAACAAGTAAAACAATGATCTAACCACTAATTCAGACAGGTACAGTATTGGGTAAAGGCAGTCAAATTTCTTTTCGCAGACTGCAACCCAATGCCACCTTTGAACAATTTGGCATTTTACTGGCACAGGTACATGCACCAATTAAAATGTTGTTGGTATAACAAATCAAGTTACTGTCCATAACAGCCAGCATATGCCATAGATCAGGGATCCCCAACCTTTTGAACCTGTGAGAAGTAAAAGGAGTTGGGGAGCAACACACGCATGAAAAATGTTCATGGGGTGCCAACTAAGGACTGTGATTGGCCGTTTAGTAGCCCCTATGTGGATTGTCAACCTACACTGAGGCTCTGGCAGTTCATCTGGTTTTTATGCAACTAAAACTTGTCTCAAAGCATGTAATTCAAAAAAAAATCACCTACTGGGAGCAACATCCAAGAGGTTGGATAGCAACATGTTGCTCACGAGCTACTGGTTGGGGATCACTGCCATAGATGGAGCCTTTGCCATTCTTTTAAAAGGGGAGTGATGATTTGGTAGGGAAATCCATTTTATCCCTAAAGTTCTTCATGGAGAAACATAGGTGGCTATCCCTCTTATGAACAAGCTCTTGAATTCCCGAATTCTACTTGTTTCTTAGATATAAGGAGTTCACTTTATGGGAAAAAGGTGGTGGTCTTCAACTCCAGTGTCCTGCCGCCTGCTCCCATGAACTGAGTACCTCATTTTCCAGTCTTTCCCACCATAAAGTGGCCCAAAATAAACTTCGCCGCACTTCGCCGCCCTTCGCCGCCCCTTCACCAGGCTTAGTTTCGCCAGCGCTCCGCAAATTCACTAAAATCCGAAGTTGCGCACAGGAGTAGCGTAAGGTTGTGAAGTTGCGCTAACGTTGCTTCGCTATGTAAAGCGAAGTTACGCTAGCGAAGGCTAATTTGCATATGGCGCGAAATTTAAATTTCAATGGAGGAACACGTATCAGCACTACAAATGCCTAGAAAACCTTCAAATCAGCAAATAAAAATGTTATTTTGCCCTACACATGTACCCACTGTCTAGGTAAGTTGCCATGAGTCAGGAAATGTAAGGGGGAAGGAGGGGAGCCCCAAAAATATTTTCGATCTTTTTCAGCCTATCACCCATCATGTAGAAAACACGCCAGCGTTTTTGGAACTTAGAAAAAATTTTGACTTTTTTTGAAACAATCCCTATCTACTCTATTGCGCTTCGCCAGGTCTGAGGTGGCGAAGGAAGTCTAGCGTAAAAGGTAGCGTTCAGTACACTGCGCAAGTTAGTGAATTTGCGTAGTTACATCGCTAGCGAAAATTCGCCTGGCGTAAGGATGCGAAGTAACACTAGCGAAGCTACGCCAGCGTTCGTTAGTGAATTTGTGCTGTAATGAAAATGCCAAAACGCTAGCAAATTAACGCTAGCGTTCAGCGCTTCGGCGCTTAGTGAATTTGCGCCTAAGTGTTTATGGTATATGCCTCAACATTTAAACATTGGCTCCTTGATGGTGATACTGCTCTTCTATTTCTCTGTAGGCTGGAGGAGAATCTTCTATGTAGCCTGAGAGAATCTGCTCAGATTAGGATTGAACATATTTACAGTATGTAATGTGGATCTTTTTTTTATTTCTTTGTTTATTTGCCATTTGTTCTATTTTTGCTGGGGATGCAAACTGGAGGGGGTTGGGCATGGAAAAGACTTTTCTGGGGATTTTGGTTTGGGTTGGTGGTGGTGGGACTAAGGCTATATGGACATAAACAAGACTTTGCAAAGTGGCCTTTGATTTGCTTTGATGGAAAGTTTCCAGTGGACAATGGACTCTGCAGGCTGAAGGGTATATGGGTGGGTTTGTGGAATTTTTGGTTACTTTTGTTTGGTTTCATTGTTTGTGAACTGTTCATAATATGTTGATTATTTACTGTAAAGCGATTTTATAAATAAAAGAAATTCTATATTGTAGCATTCCATTTTATATGGTGACTTCTGGAGTTGCAAAACAAAAACAAGTATGGAGTTCTACGGTGGCTTTTCTCACCAGGTTTGTATGAAATGTCTGCTTCATCTCCAGAATGGCAGTTACCATCTCTAAAATGTTATCTCATATCCCACATTTTTTTAAATTGCCTTTTAATGCTGAATAGATTGAAATGAAACTCATGAATATCAGTTCATTATGTTTTATTTAAGGTAACTGTGTGGTGGCTTTGGGCCAAAATTCCCAGATCATGTGTGGAAATCCAGCATGAAGGTCTGTACCCATGGAATATAAGTTGAATAAAATTAGTTTGCAAACAGCCCAGCAACTTGCATAAGCATCCCTAATTTCATATCATCTGGTAACCTTACACTGGCTTCTCAATGAACTTCAAGTTGTTTCCACCTCAGGGGTCTCTAAGCAATAAAATAATAACACACAAAGATTGCAACAATGGTAAACATTATATAATTAAAATATTGTGTTATACAACTTTATAACACAATCAGAACAATAGCAGCATATTGGTTCTTTATGGCACATGAATAATGAGCCACGTGCTAGCTGGCTCATTAACACTGTTTCTTGATGTGATAGTCCCCACAAATGGCTCCAGAATGGACTCCAAAGACCTGTCCTTGCACATGGGTGACACACAACTCCTTTTAGGGAATGAGCTCTTTATTTTGCATGGCAACTTCATGTAACAGGTTTTTCTCAGAGTCTAGATGGTAGCCAGCCTGAATTCAGTGGTTCTGCTTGAGGATGTTGGTTACTGGAGCATGTGGGTACAGCTGCGATGGTTTACAGCCGGGCAGTCTCTGTTATCCTCCACGTATGTAAAAAGACTAACAAATTGGAATTCTTAACAGCTAACTTTGCAAAGGGAACAACCCCTGTCTTAAATGCACAACAGGGTTTGATTCCTTCTGCCAACCACAAAGGCAGTTTCCACAAGGGCCAATCACATGATAGGCCAAGCGGGCCATTGTAGGGACCAATCTGGCCATGAATTATAATGGTGCCAATCACAGCTAATACTGTTTGGCCAATGGGGTGCCATTTGGGGAGCATGCCCAGTTTAGTCTGAATGTAGGATCTAGACAGTACACAGCTCTTGGGGTCATCTATGTGTATTGAGTTACAGAGGACTCTTGTTTGTTTGCCCTCACAGTAGGGGTCACTTACCAAAGAATGCAGGCCTGGCTATCTAACATCAAAAAACACATAGGGAAATGTGCAAAGGTTATCATACACAAACCATTTGTTGAAGCAGTTAGGAGCAACTAAGCAATAACATAATAGTTATTGAAGCTCCAAAACACAGCTCATGGCTGAGCTGGACAGTCTCGGCATGATACACTTAAGGGTGGACTTTTATTTGCACCTTCCTTCATTTGGAAAGCAAATGTTCTATCAGGGTAACTTTTCTTCCCAGAAATCACCTGATGCTCCAGGTAACCTTCAAATGATTTCCAACCACATCATTTATCTACAGATGATACATCATGATGATGTCTTAGGGTAAGGACACACGAGGAGATTCAGGGAGATTTTGTCGCCTGGCTACTAATCTCCTTGTCTTTTGAGCAACTATCTCCCTGAACTGCCTCAGCGTTTTTCCCCATAGGCTACAATGAAAAGTAGCTGCGCTAATGCACACAGGGCGATGCGTTTTCAATAGTTGCCTGAAATTGCCTCACTGAGGCAACTTTGGGCAACTATTGAAAACGCATCACCGTGGCTTTGTGGCTAAGACTTAATTTTGTATCCACATTTTGTGGTTACAGGCTCCTTTCTGTGCTCTCAAAAACTAGAAGAGAAGACATAAATCTATCTGGCTCAGATAAAGGTTACCACATCATGTAAAAACGGAACATTTTAAAATTCTAGAAAATCCAGTAGGAGGGCCACATTGCTTCTCATTTAAATAGCCCTTTTCCACGTATCTAGTAACTTACAACGTGACTTCATTTGATGACTTAAGCTCAGATAACTCACCATATCCCACCATTTATATAGATATACAGTAGATTACACATTTCCCTGCTCCCATTTTCCTCTACTGAAATAAATGCTGCCTCAGGGGCTGCCACAAAGTTGTACACTGGTGTCATACGCATACACACACCAGGGTCAGGAGGCAAGTAAAAATGATATTGATTTTTCTGGTTTAAGGCAGAGCTATGGGTGGGGCAGGAGAATAATGTTTTAAGAATACTTCTCTCTGCATGTCTAGGTGACAGCTTGTCAACTCCTTTTAGCCATAGATCTACATAAAACTACAGTGTTTGGGAAATGTAATTTCTGTTAAATAATTATCTGGCTTAATGTAACTAAAGAACCATCACAAGAACTTGCAAACTATAAGCAGACATACTTATGATGCATTGGAATTCTGAATTATCGCACTCACTTTTATCGTAATGTCACAGCCGGCACCCAATACCAGAACAAATGCCAAGGATTCTGGTCTCGGCTTCACCAGTAGTGTGACCACCTTTGGGCTTTGGGAGGAGCCCTCAGCTTAATTGGGTGCCATCTGGACTTAACGAGGGGTACAAGGCGATGAGTTCTGGCTGGCAATGGGGCACGACCGGATAGCAAGAGTCTTTGGGCAGAAGGTCAAGGACAAGGCGTCTGGTGGAAATGGAACAGACCGGATCAGGACAGGCAGATAACAGAATCGTCAGGCAAGCAAGGGGTCAAAACCAGATAATCAGACAGACTGGATAAGGCAGAAGGATGGTCAGACAGGCTGGGTCGAGGCAGGCGGATATCAGAATCGTCAGGCAGGCAAGGGTCAAACCAGATTGTCAATCAAAGGGTTAAGCAGGAAGCATTGTCGTAGGCAGGCAAGGGTCAGAATACAGAATGCAGAATAGTCAGGAACAGGCAGGGTCAAACACGGATAATCAGTCAGGATAGCAAATTCAGGAACAGGTAGCACAAAGCTCAGGAAACCACAGGATATGATCCTATAACGGGCACTTGCTACAGGTCTGAATGGGCCTTAAATAGGGATCTAATTGGCGCCAAAACGTGCGCAATTTCGCGCTGGCGCAATTACGCCAGCACGCCTGCGCCTTTAAGAGATGCGCCGCGCAAGCCCTAGGAATCCAAAATGGCACCGGCAAGGACAGGAGCGGGCGTCCACGCCAAGGACGCGGCGTGGACCCCGCTGCCCACTAGACCACCAGGGTAAGTTTCTTACACATATCTACTCTATTTACATGTAACAAATTTAGTTAGTGCTTCCCCATTTATAATACTTTGGGGGAGCATAGCTTTCATAAAAGAAGAAAAAAACTGTTTTTTCCCATTAGGGTAACTCATGATTCACATTGTAGGGACATTTTTCATTACTGTGCACTTTCATTTCTAGTCTTGTTCTGTTGTGCTCACACTCTGCCGGCTACATTCAGAACCTATAAAGAAAGAAAGAGAGAATCATAGTAATATTCATCTTTTTCCACAAAGTCACCTCTAGGTGATAATATGGTTTTGCATCTGATTGCAGTTATTCTGTTTTTGTCATTTAAACTGGATAAAGTGACACTCCTCCTTGTTGTAGTACAACAGGGCAGGATTGTTTCCCACCAGTCTGACCAAGTAGTCAAGGAAGTTGTCAGGAGAAAGAAAGAGGCTGCTCTTATGTTCTTCTGCTTAGGAAAATAATTAGAAACCTCTCTCACATCTTTCCTAAGCAGAAGAACATCAGAGCAGCCTCTTTCTTTCTCCTGACAACTTCCTTGACTACTTGGTGGTCAGACTGGTGGGAAACTGGCGCTGTTGTAACTAAATTCATTTAACAGTAACATAGTAAGTAACATAGTAAGTTAGGTTGAAAAAAAGACACATGTCCATGAAGGTCAACCTAAAGTCTGTATATAACCTGCCTAACTGCTAGATTATCCAGAGGAAGGCAAAACCCCCCATTTGAAGCCTCTTCAATTCTTTCCTAATTCCTGACTGAATTCCTTCCTAAGATGGCAATCAGACCAGTCCCTGGTTCAACTTGTACTATAAGCTATCTTCCATAGCCCTGTATCATCCTGCAAGCCATAGGTACCATACCAGATGAAAGAGAGTCTGAGAAAATCAAAAATAGAGGCCAGTCTAAAACTAAACTAAGCTCTCTTAAAACCCATGGGTGTATTCCATCTGACCCTTGTTTGCATACATTTTTAGTAAAGCTTTATGAATCATATCCTGAGTTAGCTACTGACTGCTGAGCCAATAATGCAGCTATGAAGTAAGCCTAGGAACTCAGACTCCTCTATTGTAGACACTGAAGAAAAGAACTGATTTAGCATATTTTACTTTTCTGTATTTGTTACAACCATACTGGTGCCATTATTAAGAACAATACTCTCAACATGCATCTTTTTACTATTACTGTACTTAAAAAACGTTTTGGGGTTTGTCTTAGCATCTGCCACAATGTGCTCCTCATTTCCAATCTTTGCCTTCCGGATAGCTGTTTTACAACATTTATAATAGTGTTTATATTCATTAAATGCAGTTTCTGTTCCCAGAGGCATTAGAGAATGAGATTAAAGCAGCTATATCCATTCTGTTTTCTTATATCCCAGGCTTTAAAGCAGTAGTTACAGATTTGGATATGGTCTACAGATCACAAATTATTCTGCTAAACAGACAGCCAGAGTGTAAATGAATCAAATAAAACAATACCTTTTGTCTTTCGTTTTATAAAAAATCCCAGGCCAATTGCAAGGAGAGTAGTGGCAGCAACAACAATTATGATGTAAATAATGTGCGGGTTCTTACTCTCTCTTTCTACAAAATATAAGAAGCAGAGAATTACTGACATCAAACAAAACATCTTTTTAGTTCACCTCTCCCATGGGTGACAGATCACTCAACTATACCTTTTAACCCAACAGCATTGGCATCAGTGGTGTAATTAGATGTTACTGGGCTCCACTATAAATTAATTTTAGGGCCTCCCAACATAACCATAAATTGTCCTTTTTTTTAACCAATATTTGTTTAAATTGCTCACTATTTAGGGCCTCATGGGGCCCCTATACCTCCTGGGCCCCCCTACAGCTTCCTCTGTAGTTACACCCCTGATTGGCATCATGTTAACACTTTCCATGCAGTGATCTCGCTTAATCACAGGGAAGTACTTTTGCATTCTGCTGGATTAAAGGAGAACTAAACCCCAAAAATGAATGTGGCTAAAAATGGCATATTTTATATAGTGAACTGATTGCAGGAGGCTAAAGTTTCAGCTTGTCAATAGCAGCAATGATCCAGGACTTCAAACTTGTCACAGGGGGTCACCATCTTGGAAAGTGTCTGTGACACTCACATGCTCAGTGGGCTCTGATTGGCTGTTGAGAAGCTAAGCTTAGGGCTCGTCACTAATTATCCAGCAGAAAATGAGCATCCCTGGCTGTAATATAAGCTGATGCTACAGGTTTGCTGATTATTCAATTCTGATGCTAATTGCACTGGTTTCTGTGCTGCCATGTAGTAATTATGTGTATTAATTACGAATCAGCCTTATATTGTGACATTTCTATTCTATGTGTACTGTATATTGTGAGTGAGCTCAGTAAGTGACAGCAGCACAGAGCATGTGAATCAGTGAATCAGCAGAAAAGAAGATGGGGAGCTACTGGGGCATCTTTGGAGAAACAGATCTTTACTGCTAAAGGGCGGTGGTTGCCTTGGGCTGGTACAGAAGCACAAAACATCATGTACAACATTTCTACCTACTTCTTTAGTAAGGCTTTAGTTCTCCTTTAAAAGATATTTGCATCTGAAGGTGATCTTATGTAGGTGACAAAGCATTACCCTTGTCATTGCAAAAAAAGGGCAGAATAGGAAGGCTGATAATTTGCAAATGACTAATTAAAAATTAAAAAGGACAATTGAAATGCTGATTGGAACAGATCTATCTATCTATAACATGCTCAATGGTATTTAAAGGTAAAGGTTCCCTTTCTCTATATATGATGTCAATGTGTGCGATCTTTTCTCATTTGCATTCAAATTAGAAAAATTCGGTATAATCTCTGCGCTTCCTTTTATATCACAAGCTATTTAAACATAAGTGGGGTTTGTGGTGGATCAGAGCATTAGATTAGTTTAAATTGTAGCCATCAAATATAAAGACACTCACCAAAGGGAACAAGCAGTGTGCTATTTAAACTGCTGTGATCCACATGGCAGGAGTAAGTGGCGCCCTCCTCTGGTGTTACCTCCACACTGACTCTGATCTGATAGGTGCCATCAGGGTTTGGCAGGATCTCTGGTGCCTCCTCTGAGTCAATCTCATCTCTCTCATTCTTTATCCACTTCACTTCTACATCTCGGGGATAGAACCCATACACCCAGCAATGCAGTTTGATGCCCCTCTTTGACTCTGAGCTGGAAACCTTCACATTTGGCTTAACTGGCAGAATAAAAAGAAATAGTAGTTAACCATTATATGAGATCGCACAAGGACTATTGAGCCATCTGATTTGTTTTTATACTCCACATCCAAACTCTTGCCAAGTCCTGCTGCCTTGATCTACTCAATATTCCTGAACTTACTCTCACTGTCTCCTCATTCCCTAACCACAGTATTTCTTACGGGCATTCCACTCAACCATCTTTTACTACTTTTACTTGTTTTTTTTCCTAAATGCAGCTGCTAGACTCCTAAGGGCTAATTTACGTACAGAAATGTAATACACTAGGAGCAAAAGGCACATGATTTTACCCAAAATGTAGCATTTTGTAATTCAAAAGCTACAAAACTTTGCCTTTGACTCATAGGAACCATTTCCCGTTCACCATCCAATTCCTCCCTTATCCTGTTACATTGTGAAGTAGTAGATTGTGGGACTTGAAGCCCTCTGCTTTCCAGAGGCTCCTTCAGCGCATGTGCATGGTGCCGTTCGCGCATTAGAGCGCCTCTATGCGCGTGCGCCAAGAAGCGCGTCAGAGCAGGGGGGCCACAGGGGGGCCCTGGACAGCAGTCCCAGTGGACCCTGGGCCCCCTAGTCCGACCCTGGTAAACTGTACAGGGTCGGGGCCTCAATGGATGCCCAACTGTGCTGCACTTTTTGAATTAACGGGCCCCCCTTACCAGCGAGGAGGTAAGAGCGAAAGAGGGGAGTCCCACATAGCCAAAGTCCCGAAGACCCAAAAACACCCAAGCCATGGAAAGACCCAAAGTTCTGAAGCCGCAAAAAGACCCAAAGCCATGAAAGGAGCCGAAGAAGCTGAAGAAGAACCTAAGGTAAGTTCCATTGAACACCCCTGGCCACCAATGTTTTTTTTTTTTTTTTAAATATTCTATGACTACCAAGGATTTTTCTTTTTTTACTTGTTGGTGGGCCCTGACCACCAATGTTTTTTTGTTTAACCCTGGCTGATAATTTTTTTTTTTTAACTTATAAGGGACCATGACCACCAATGGCTGCCCAACTGTGCTGCACTTTTTGAATTAGCGGGCCCCCCTTACCAGCGAGGAGGTAATAGCGAAAGAGGGAAGTCCCACATAGCCAAAGTCCCGAAGACCCAAAAACACCCAAGCCATGGAAAGACCCAAAGTTCTGAAGCCGCAAAAAGACCCAAAGCCATTAAAGGAGCCGAAGAAGCTGAAGAAGAACCTAAGGTAAGTTCCATTGAACACCCCTGGCCACCAATGTTTTTTTTTTTTTAAATATTCTATGACTACCAAGGATTTTTCTTTTTTTACTTGTTGGTGGGCCCTGACCACCAATGTTTTTTTGTTTAACCCTGGCTGATAAATTTTTTTTTTTAACTTATAAGGGACCATGACCACCAATGGCTTTTTATAACTTGTGAGTGGGAGGGTTTACCATTCTTATTGCTGATGTCTGTGTGGACTTTTTACTGTGGGTGGGTCTTGGGGGCCGGGCTGGGGTGGGTGGGGACCAGGGGGCACAGAAATGTTACTGTACGGGGCCCCGTGATTTCTGATGTTGGCCCTGCCCCTCCCACTGTGGAAATCATGGGGACTTCAAGTCTCAGAATTCATTACTTCAAAATGGAATATACTCTACCAGCCTAATGGGGAAGATGGTCCCTGTGAGTTATAGACAGACTATGTTTTTTCTCCTGGTCACAAAAACATACTACAGCTCTTGGGAAACATTACTTGAATGGTTAGCCTTGGGGTTCCACAAGGTTCTGTCAGATGCCCTTTATGTTAATTAAACGCAAATGCCTCTCCTCTCTGAGTGTCAACCCAAATCTCTTAACAAGGTTCTTGTCAGTCATATCTATTTGGATGTCCCAGTGCTTTCTTTAAAAATAAATGAATATAGAATTGATGAGGGTGTTAGTCTACATTCATCATTTATTTTGTTGTTTGTACAGTTAATATGAATGACTTTTGTTCTAACAGCGCCACCTGCTGGTCAGTTTCCCACCAGTCTGACCACCAAGTAGTCAAGGAAGTTGTCCAAATTACCTGCTGAATTTGCAAACTGCAGAGCTGCTGAATAACAAGCAAAATAATTCAAAAACCACAAATAATAAAAAATGGAAACCAATTGCAAATTGTCTCAGAAGATCACTCTCTACATCATACTAAAATGTAATTTAAAGGTGAACAACCTTTTTAATTTTAAGGCAGCAATTGCTATGCGGTCTCACCTTTCTTCTCCAAGTTGGTTGATAATATATGGAGATAAAGCTTCATATGGCTGATGCATTCATTCTCCATATACATCTTATTCCACATTGCATTATAAAGACCCTCACTCCCCTGTGGCAGCATTATTACAGCCTCTTGTTTTGCTGTCACAAACTCTGCTTTCTCTCTGTCAAGTGTCACAACCTCCTCGCCATCAATTGCAAATATTACATATCCACCAACGGTTCCATCCTCGTGTAGTTGGCAGGCATTTTTCCTCTGATACACATGAACTGTACCCTTGTCTGGAATACAGAAAACAGATTGTGCTGAATCATATAAAGATAAGACTTGTGCCATAGAAATGGAATTGTGCCAAATATTCAGTGGCATGGAGTTTGCCAGCATTTTAAACGCTTATGGGTAATTTAGTCATCTTAAAGGAGAACTAAAGTTAAATTCACTGGGGGTTGCCAAAATGTTAGGTAATTATAATCAGGGCTGATCCTATCAAATGTGGGGCCCAATTGGGACCATGTTGGCGGGGCCCCTAGACAAAGTGTTGCTGGCTACTGACACAGCAAGTATTTAGGAAAATAAGGGCATACAGGCACAAAATAGAAAGGAGGGGCAGACAAGGTAAGAGAGTGAGAGGGATGAAATAGGGGCACATAATAGGGGCACACAGGGTAAGAGAGAGAGGGAGGAAATAGGAGAGTGGACTGGGTCAATTAGTTTGGGGCAGACTGGGCCGATTCAGCTTGGGAGCAGGCTTGGTTGGATTGGGGGCAGGCAGGGCCTATCAAGGTTGGAGGAAAGCTGGGCCTATTAGAGTTGGGGGCAGGCTAGACCTATGGAGTTGGGGGATAGGCTGGCTTATCAGAGTTGGGGGTGGGCTGGACCTATGGATTTGGGGATGGGCTGGACTCTCAAAGTTGGGGGCAGGCCAGGCAGCATCATGTGCTGAGGGAAATATTATCTGTGCTGCCCTGTGGTGCGGGGCCCCCAGAGGTGCGGGGCCCAATTGGCCTAAGGCCGGCCCTGATTATAATTACTTGTAGGAATGCACCCAATTGAGGATCTGGTTCGGCCAAGATTGAGCAGGATTTGCCCGAATCCACGTGCGGTTCTCTTTGCCTATCGTTTCCCTAGTTTACATATGCAAATTAGGGTTTGGGTTCAGTATTCAACCAAGTCTTTCACAAACGACTTCTTCTGTCTTCTTTTTCCGGTCCTGGCAGGCCCATGTGCAATACAGCGAAAGCTGAAATTAGACTCGAAAAGCCAACTTTTCAAGTGTGCATGTGCCTGCCCACACCGGGAAAAAGAGGGACAGAAGTGGAAGGAAGATTGCTCCAATTAAAAGATAAGTAAACCTTTAAAATAAGTTGTCAGGAAGTTGTCAGGAGAAAGAAAGAGGCTGCTCTGATGTTCTTCTGCTTAGGAAAGATTTGAGAAAGGTTTCTAATTTTATTCCTAAGCAGAATAACATCAGCCTCTTTCTTTCTCCTGACAATTTCCTTGACTACTTGGTGGTCAGACTGGTGGGAAACTGACCAGCAGGTGGTGCTGAAAAAAGAATAAATAATGAATGTAAATTACAAAAGTGGTTAGAATAGCACTCTCATCAATTTTACATTCACTTATTTTAAAGGTTTACTTATGCTTTAACTTCAGCAGTAATACCCCAAGCTGGTGCAGTTTCTGTTAAAGGAGCTTCAGGTTATCTAGAGTATCAGGTAAACTATTACAATGACCAGGGTCGATGATTTTGGACCCACTGGGTTCCAAATCTCTGGGGCCCCAACGGCGTCCATTGCGCGCATGTGCGAGCGCTAATGCGCAGGCGTGAACACAGATGTGTATGCGTGGACACCTGCACGGATGCAGCCAGCCCGCATTTTTAGTTTTTTTGTTATGGACCCAGTGAACGGAGAGCGGGTATGTGCTGGCGGGGGCCCATCGGGTTTTTTCCCGGTGTCCCACCGGCCCAGTCCGACCCTGACAATGACTAATGGGTGCCCCTCCCAGTGATAGACACTTTCTTTATGGGGGGCACACATGGCTATTTCTATTCAGACTTGTAATAGGGTAGGATGCTGATGGGGAGCCTGGGAATGGAAGGCCCCAATAAAAGAACTGTGCCCTAAGGATCCAACCCGTTAGTGGAGTTGGGGAAAGGGAACCCTGTGAATGAGGTTTAGTAAGTATATTGAAAACACATGTTTAGCACAATTTAGGAGTTGTTAGCTATTTAGGGCAAATGGAAAGATGAGTACCAGATACCAGATACGTAAGTAGTAGAGTTATTGCAAAAAATATACGTATTTTCTCAAACCTCGAGTTGTCAAAATTTGTTTACTCCAGATCAGTCTTAAAGTAATTTCCCCAGCAATACCTTTGAGAATTCTCTGCCTCCCATGCCATTGTTACACTCACCAGCCGTCTTGTTTAACAATCCCATTAGAAACTTCATCTTGCGTTCCTGATAGACCTCCCACCTTTGTGCAAATTTAGTCTGATACTCCAAGTACTCAGTGAGGACATTTAGTGACGGGATCAAAAACTGACCAAGACCTTTGTCACCGTTATACTTTATACACAGCAAGTCATCTATGTGTCCTGTAATTGAATATTTGGGCATTCCCTGGGTTGGTGAGGAAGTCATCGATATGTAGTAATGTAAGATGTGGCTGCCTAGGAAACAGGAAAATAAGAAAATTGTAGAGAAGGGCACATTTATTTGCTTCCTTTTGTAAATCTTGTTAGCTCTTAGAGAAAATGAACAAACTACAACTACTCAGACCTGAGTTATTAATGTCACAAACACAATTGCCAATATGGGATCCCTTTTCCAGAAGCTATAAAATTTCGTGGAAATGTTCAAGTGGGAAGTAAAGGCCTTTCTAGCTTTTAGAAAGACTAATCAAAAGTCCCAATAAAAGATTTATATTATGGTATTTTGTTTTACTTACTTTTTGCTGTTGCACCTCCTTTGCACCCCCAATGAAAAACCATGTAGGATCCCCCATTAACAACCACCCTCTGTACCCGATCCTGTAGCCAGTTTCCTATCCATGTGCAAACGACTTCATTAAGCCCAACAGACATTAGTTTAGAAAGCAGTCGTTTGTGGGGCACGGTATCAAACGCTTTGGCAAAATCCAAATAGATCACATCTACTGCCCCCCCACTGTCCAGCATCTTACTTACCTCATCATAAAAATCAAATTTGTCTGACATGACCTATCCTTCATAAAGCCACCATACCAGATGAAAGCGAGTCTGAGAAAATTAGAAATAGAAGCTGGTCTAAAACTGAACTAAGCTCTCTAAGTATCCAAGGGTGTATTCCATATGAACCTGGAACCTTGTTCACATAATTTTGAGTAACATTTATAGGAATACTGTCATGGGAATTTTTTTTCACAAACACCAGTTATTAGTGCTATTCCAGCAGAAACTGAAATCCATTTCTCAAAAGAGCAAACAGATTTTTTTATATTTAATTTTGAAATTTTACATGAGGCTAGACATATTGTCAATTTCCCAGCTGCCCCCAGTCATGTGACTTGTGCTCTGATAAACTTCAGTCACTCTTTACTGCTGTACTGCAAGTTGGAGTGATATCACCCCCTCCCTTTCCCCCCCAGCAGCCTAACAACAGAACAATGGGAAGGTAACCAGATATCAGCTCCCTAACACAAGATAACAGCTGCCTGGTAGATATAAGAATAACACTCAATAGTAAAATCCAGGTCCCACTCCTATTCTTCTCTCTCTGACCTTATGTTGAATCTTCCAACAAGAGCTCATTAGGATTGAGGATTGTTCCAGCCAGTCCATCAAGGAAAGTTCTAAAATTTATTTTTTATCCTCAGATGGGTTTTGTGTAGCTTAGGTTGTTTGGGATAGTTGTCCTGCTACATGATTACATTTACATCAATTTAGTGCTAACCTCAATGAATGGTATGATACAAAACAGACACATTTCTTAGTGTAAGGTTTACCTGAATCAAGTGGAGAGAGAAGGTTTACAAGTTCTGTTCCCATCCTCACGTACTTCCCACGCACGTGTGAGCTGTTTGTGCGCCCCCTCTCTCTGGTTGACTCAGGTCAACCTTACACTTATGGTGTTATTTATAAAAATACTTATCAAAATGTTTTCAGATTTTTTTAGATAAAAAGTCTGACCAAAAATTCGATTTGACCTTATTTATTATTAAAAAAAAAAAGCAAGATTTAATCGGATCAGGGGAAACAATAAAATTGAGTGAAAACCCGAATCGTACAATTTTTTCATATGATTTTTGGGGGGGGGGATTTTTTCCCGAAAAGTCCTAAATAGTCCTAATTAGTCGGCTAATTACAGAGCAGACCACAGAAACTTCCAAATAGGGTAGAAACCTATCTCAGTGTCCATACTGTACCTTCAACTGCACTAAAATCTCAATTTCTTTATTATAATTGGGCAGCATCGGTAATCAATGGATAATATTGCTTTCTTTGCAGAATTGGAGTTCTACAGGAAATTTGTATGTTCTCCCACTTGTTGGGTTTTCTTTGGGTGCCCACCAGTCTGACCACCAAGTAGTCAAGGAAGTTGTCAGGAGAAAGAAAGAGGCTGATGTTCTTCTGCTTAGGAAAGATTTGAGAAAGGTTTCTAATTTTATTCCTAAGTAGAAGAACATCAGAGCAGCCTCTTTCTTTCTCCTGACAACTTCCTTGACTACTTGGTGGTCAGACTGGTGGGAAACTGACCAGCAGGTGGCGCTGTTGTAACACAATTCATTCATATTAACAGTACATGTATCCCTTAATATCTTGGAATTAAAACAACATAAATAATGAATGTAAATTACAAAAGTTCTAAGAATAGCACTCTCATCAATTTTATATTCACTTGTTTTAAAGGTTTAGTTATCCTTTCAGATTACTCCCACACTCCAAAAACTTACAGGCAGGTTAATTGGCTCTTGATAAAACTGATAAAAAGTGTGTGAGAATGTGATAGGGACATTAGACTGTAATGATGGGAATGATGAAATGTGCTCTGTAAAGTGCTGTATATATGTGTGTTCTATAAATAAAAGAAATAAATGAATCTGTACAATTTCACATCAGAGAATGCAATCGATTAGAGTAGAAATTCCAGTTTGATTATCTAATTTCCCTACAGGGAGCAGCCGGGTAGAAAACCCCAAATGGGGAGGCAGCAAGACTGGCAGTCAGATGGCAATAATTACATGTTCCCAAATTAGCAGAGGTGAAAGAAAGGGATAAGAGAGAAAATTTGGCTGTAGGAGGGAGGAAACAGGAAGTGTAACAATTAGCAAGACTGATACACTATAAATAAGTATTTGTATTAATTATACAGTTACAGAAATAGAAAAAGAAATACATTTATGTAATATTTCACTGCAAAGTATCTAAATTTATCATTGCATTCTCCTGTAATTACATCCAACTAAGCAGTATCAGTGTAAAAATTAAGCTTTAACATCGGACAAAGAAACTAGACTGGTACTTTATCTAAATGAACAGAACAATTCACTTCTTGAGTTTCTCAGCTGGTAGAGACATAATGCTCATAACTACCCACCCTCCCATTATTTAACATGTCTTGCATGCAGTTACCCTTTCCAAAATGAGCAGGGGGGGCGGGGGGGCTGCTGCCATGAGGAGAGAAAACTGCAGAAGAGAATTCTGAAGCAAATTTACATTACATTTTGGGGGTTGGACGCCCTTTAACTAAACTTTAAAGCTTGCATAAACCCATACATGTAATTGCTGAGTTCACAGGAATGGAAGGATGGGGTGACAGGCAGGACTGGGATCCATTGGGATATTGCTCAGAGCACTGCCAAGAAATTTGTCTTCCAACCAGGGGGCATATTTTCTAATGGGCAAAGTGACTAAATCGCCAGATTTACCATTATCAGGGACTTCGCCGATTTACTAAGGGGCACAGGCATTACTTCACTAGCGAAGGAGACAGACGCTAGTGATTCGCACTCTATTGCCAGGCGAATTTTCACTCTGGCGAATGGACATTACTCCGCAAATCCACTAAGATGTGGATTTTACTGAGCGTTACCTCTTTCGTCAGACTTGCCTTCGCCAGCTCAGACCAGTAGTGATGGGCGAATTTATTCGCCAGGCACGAATTCGCTGTCAGCGAATAAATTTGCAAAACGCCCGCGAAAATTCGCGGAAAAAATTCGCCGGCGTCAAAAATTTTTTTTCGAAAAAACTGACGCCGGCGCAAAAAAACGGGCGCCGGCGTCAAAAACGAGACGCCGGCGCCGTTTCGCGAATTTTTCGCCATTTTGCGAAATTCGCGAATTTTTCGGCAAAGCGAAACTGCACAAATTCGCCCATCACTACAGACCAGGCCAAGTGCATTGGAGTGAATAGATCTTCCTCAATCTTCTATTACTTACATCAAATTTTTTAGTGGAAAAAGCTTCTAAGTCCAAAAAACGCTGGCGTCTTCTCCTCTCAGAGGAAAAGTCCTTAAAATTATTTTTTTGGGTAACCAGGTTCCCCCTACATTTTCTAACATGTGGAACATAAACGATACAGTTGGCTCATGTGTAGGGCAATATAACAACTCTATTGTCTTTATTAAGGTTCCCTGGACTTGTGTAATGTAATGTATTTGCTGCAACATATATGTATATTCAACTTTATCATTTCCCACCGTATGCAAATTAGCCTGACGAAGTTTAATTTCTGAATTTTTCTGGGAGGTCTAGTAATATATAGTTATGCCACTGCTTCCAATGGAGAGGCACATTTATCAAGGGTTGAATTTCAAATTCATGGGTGTTTTTTAAAACTCCCATGAACTCGAAATACGACCAATAGAAATTTATTTTAAAAAAATCTAATTTTCTAAACTCGGGTGAATAGGATCGACCCGAAAACTCGAATCGAATTCGATAAGAGTTTTAAAAACTCAATTCAAGTTTTTTTCTCCGAAAGAAACACAAATGTCAGGAAGGCTTCAAACATCACCAAATTGATCCCTGTGCCTCTCCCATTGACTTATATAGCAATTTGACAGGTTTTAGGCGGAAATAGTTGAATTCGAGTTCTTAAAGGGCCAGAGTATGGTCAATCTTGAAACTCAAATTTGAATTTTTTAAAAAAACACAAATCGAAATTTGGATAACTCCCTAGTCAAATTTTACAGTATTGGCATCAAAAAACTCGAAAAATTCAAATTCAAAATTCGACCCTTGATAAATCTGCCCCTTAAATATACTAGCTGCACGTGTATTTTTGAATATATACATGGTCCTTGCAGTACACGTGCCACTGTAAAATATTGATGTTTTTATGCATAGGAATAAAAACAATTTATTTCAACTGTGCAAGCTCTGCTCCACTGCATCCCCACCAGATAAAGGCCACAGCCTCCTAACTTATAAGTCAATTCATTCTCACTAACATACTGTTTAAGAGAGAAGTAAAGCCTAACTAAAGAATTAGCTAGAAATGTTGTACATGATGTTTTGCGCTTCTGTACCAGCCCAAGGCAACCACAGCCCTTTAGCAGTAAAGATCTGTGTCTCCAAAGATGCCCCAGTAGCTCCCCATCTTCTTTTCTGCTGATTCACTGCACATGCTCTGTGCTGCTGTCACTTACTGAGCTTAGGGAGTCACTCACAATATACAGTACACATAGAATAGAAATGTCACAATATAAGGCTGATTAGTAATTAATACACATAATTACTACATGGCAGCACAGAAACCAGTGCAATTAGCATCAGAATTGAATAATCAGCAAACCTGTAGCATCAGCTTATATTACAGCCAGGGAAGCTCATTTTCTGCTGGATAATTAGTGACGAGCCCTAAGCTTAGCTTCTCAACAGCCAATCAGAGCCCACTGAGCATGTGAGTGTCACAGACACTTTCCAAGATGGTGACCCCCTGTGACAAGTTTGAAGTCCTGGATCATTGCTGCTATTGACAAGCTCAAACTTTAGCCTCGTGCAATAAGTTCTGTATATAACACATGCCATTTTTAGCCACATTCATTTTCAGGGTTTAGTTCTCCTTTAATAGGAGAGCGAGAGCATAATAAAAAAGAAGAGAATGATAATTGTACTCACCACAATGTGATACAGCAAGAGCAATCACCAGACACACAGCCAAAGCCATTTTCTCAGTATTGTTTATAAAGCACATGCATTTATATTAAACAGGAACATGCTGCAGGCAGCTCACCTGTCTATATAGGTTATGGGCTGTCGCCCGAGTTTGATGCTTTACCATAAGTGGGCGGCTATAAATACTTTGTCCAATTAGAAAATACATTGCAGGCTCAGTCACGGTTACTAACTGAAAGAAGGAAGTTGGTTTATAAAAAATGAAATAATGCTTTCCCTGTATTACATTGCATTACAGAGAGAAGAAACAAGTAGTGACAGGAAAACAAGAGACGCCGTAGGAGTGGGAGATATTTAAGAGGTTGTTTGTGATTCCCCCGGGCAGAAGGGCACTAAGGAGCACAAACGTGTGCCCCTCAAGTCGTTATTCAGGTAGCACTTCTGCCTAAAATCTCTCCACCCCCATAAACACGTTACTTTAAATGTCAAGATCTGTATAAACAAACCTCTCCCTTCCCTAAGCTGTAATCTTTGTAAGGCTTTGAGACAAGGAGCATCCCTTTATACAAATCGCACTTATCTGCGGATTGGTAATTTGCTTCACTACTAGTGATGGGTGAATTTATTGGCCCGGCATCCATTTGCGGCAAATTTCCGCATTTCACCACCTGCAAATTCTTTTGCGAAACTGCTGCAAAAATTTGCCACTGAAAAAAATCGCTGCGACCAAAAAAAGTTGCACATGTAAATCAAAATAATTTCGGCACCCATTGCATTTGGACAAAACAGTAGCGCTCGTAAAAATTGTTGCACGCATAGAAATTATTTTGACGCCAATTGACTTTAGTGCATTTGAACAAAAAATCTGTGCGTGTTAAAATTGTCACACATCAAAATTATTTTAACGCCCATTGGCTTCAATGCATTTTGTGAATTTTTTCGTGAGCTTTGCAAATTTTTCAGTGAAGTGAAATGGGACATATTCACCCATCACTATTAACTAGTGATGGGCGAATTTATTCGCCAGGCGCGAATTTGCGGCGAATTTGTGCGATTCGCCGTCGGCGAAAAAATTCACGAAACGGCCGCGAAAATTCGCGGAAAAAATTCGCCGGCGCCGTTTCGCGAATTTTTCGCCGTTTCGTGAATTTCTTGCGAAATTCGCGAATTTTTCGGCGAAGCGAAACTGCACAAATTCGCCCATCACTACTATTAACTATATACTAGGGATGCAGGATTCGGTTCAGGATTCAGCCGTTTTCAGCAGGATTCGGATTCAGAAGAATCTTTGTGCCTAAAGGCCCCCATAGACGCGACGATTCTTCTTTGCGAAACGACCGATTTCAGCGCAGCCCGACCGATTCGTCAAATTATCGTGCGGTTAGTGGGATTCAAACGATCGAACATCTTACGATTTTTCGTCCGACATCTGCCAGGAAATTGATCAGCCAGGTTAAAAAATCTTTGTCGGTCCCAGTACAATCTATGGATGTTTGCAGGGCCAAGCAGGCAGCTCCCCTTTGTTTTCCTGGTAAATTGGTCGTTTTAGTTGATGGACAGTTCGAACGTTCGTACGATGGTTCTCAGAAGATCTTGGTCTCACGATGTGGATTGGATCTGTTGAAAATCTGTACATCTATGGCCAGCTTAAGGGTAGGGGCACACGGCGCGATTTCGCCGCGATTCTGCGCTGGGCGAGTTGCGAGTTGCAAGTCGCTGCGTTTTTTAAGCCAAAATAGCTTTGTTAACTTTGGCGCTGGCGTCAATGCAAATCGCGGCGAAATCGCTGCGCTAATTCACACGCGGCGATTCGTTTTCTCGCAACTCGCCCAGCGCAGAATCGTGGCGAAATCGCGCCGTGTGCCCCTACCCTAAGAAGAAGTTTTCGTACAGCACCAATCAATTTAAAATGCCTTATTTTATGGCAAACAGCCTGGTCTGCGACGTTTCAGGCCTTTTATCAAGCTCTAAAATCACCCTCTAGAACCAGCCCTTTTATACAGAGGAAATTTTCGCCATCTACTGGTTACACAGCAGTAATCGCAACAAATTACATACACATTGTTATAATAGTAACAAGATTGTGTCACCTAAGCGCCACCTATTGGTTACATTGAAGTATCACAAGAGGATATTGTGTACATACTGTTACTTAGTACTTCAAATCATTAAGTTTCGTAGTAAACTCTTTGTCGGTCACAGACCAATCAGTATATGCAAATTTTCTGAAAAACAAAACAAATTAAAAACGGATTAAAATATATTAAAAACAAAATCAGCGAAAAATAGCTTGTAGATCGTATTCCCTGTTCAGTCCCTGTGGGGACAATGTCCCAAGTCTCCTAATCCATTGGGCTTCCTTTTTAAGTAGAAGTTTTATACGATCACCCCCTCGTCTGAGTATGGGGATATGGTCCAATACCTGAAATTTCAGTTGATGTATCGCATGTCCCGCCTCTATAAAATGTGCAGCAACTGCTTGTTCCACTTTTTTCGTTCTGATTGCTGATTTATGTTCCCTAATTCTTTCACGAATAGGGCGTGATGTTTGACCAACATATGATAAGCCACAAGGGCATTTATGTCACGATCGCCGCCCGGAGCAGTTCCAGGAGCTCCGGGTGGAGCGTCCTCCCCTGCCGGCGTCGTTCCCAAAATGGCGGCGCCCATGTTCGCCACGTGGGTAGCGGCGCTGGCGCGATGACGTCAGCGCGTCGACGTCGGCGCAAGGACGCCAATGACGCCACTATGGCGCCAAATTCAAATATAAAAGCCCTACCAAGACGCCAGAATGGCGCCCAAGTATAGGATTCGTTTCTGTGTGTTTCCTGGGTTTCCTGTCTGCTATTTTGAGACTAATCTTGTTCCTGTTTGTTGCCGACCTCTTGCCTGGACTTTGGACTTTGCTGATTATTCTGCCTGCCCTTGAACCATTGCCTGGACTCTGATAAATCTTCTGGTTTACCCCTTTTGGACACCGCGACCTTGACTCCCTTGTGGGCTTCCTCCTTGATCCTGACAACCTCCCTGGTGGGAGCATCCCGGCTCCCTGACATTATACTTGGGCCATGGATCCCACTGAGGAAGCTCAGCCAGATTTCGGCAGGGCCTTTCGAGGTCTGCATACCCGCATGGAGGCGTACGAAGCTCGGCAAAATTATGTCGGACGCACGCTGGAGGCGATTTTGGAAAAGTTATCCATGCTAACGCCGACTACTCCAACAACGCCCACGCTAGTTGCTGCCGACATGGCTACACAATCCTCCACTTCTGGTCCGCGAATTCCTGCACCGCCTCTCTACAGCGGCGACCCTCAAACCTGTCGTGGTTTTGTGAATCAGTGCCAGATTCGGTTCGCCCTGCAACCTGCGGAATTTAACTCTGAACGAGCAAAGGTTGGTTTCGTGATGACTCGTCTGGCGGGGAAAGCGCTCGAATGGGCATCTCCACACTGGGAGAAGGAGTCTCCCTTAATTGACGATTCCAAAGCCTTCCTTCATGAATTCCGGACTGTGTTCGATGCTCCCGGTCGGGTAGCGACCGCTGCTTCTCGTCTGTTCCAGATCCGCCAAGGAAATCGCAGTGTAGCAGAATATGCCATTGAATTCAGTACTCTCGCTGCAGAGACTTGCTGGAACAATGATGCACACATTGGTTCCCATACTCCATTTGTTCCCCAGGAAACGTATGGAATGTCTTATGGGTGGGCTGGGGGAGGTGTATCTCACAGATTTTGAATATATCCCTGAACAAAGAGAAGTTCGCATGTTTTACTGGCTGAACCGAATCCGAATCCTTAAAATCATGTGACTTTTCAAGAAAGGTAAAAAAAAAAATTTCTTTCCTCTTTCTTCCCCCCCCTCACTGATTTGCATATGCAAATTAGGGTTCGGTTTGGTATTCGGCTGAATTTTTCACAAAGGATTCGGGGGTTCGGCCGAATCCAAAAAAGTGGATTTGGTGCATCCCTACTACATACTCCTCTGCAAACTGTGGCTTAGCAGAACCAGGACATCCTACAGGAAGGAGACACTAAAACTGGTTTCATTTTCTTGTTTAGTGCAAATAACAAAAACACATTTTTTGTATGTTTTGAATTATTTCACTTTTTTCCTACAGGAATTTGGAATCTCAGCAGCTATTTGGTTGGTGGAGGCCATTCTCAGAAAACCAGCAAACTATCTTAAGTACAGGTATGGGATCTGTTATCCAGAAAGTTCCAAATTACAGAACGGCAGTCTCCCATAGACTCCATTTTATCCAAAAAATTTTACATTTCCTTTTTCTGTGTAATAATAAAACAGTCGCTTGTACTTGATCCCAACTAAGATATAATTAATCCTTATTGGAAGAAAGCCTATTGGGTTTATTTAATGTTTATATGATTTTCTAGTAGACTTACGGTATGAAGATCCAAATTACGGAAAGTTCCATTATCCAGAAAATCTCAGGTCCTGAGCATTCTGGATAACAAGTCCCATACCTGTGTTTGAACTTTATAGTCATCAGGTAAATTAGCCTTTTTACCAAAATGAAAAGGGAATGATAAATACATAACACACTCAACACACTCAGCAAAGTAGAAATTGGTCCTCAATTATAAACATAAGCACAGTCCAAAAGACAATAAATACACTAGAGGAATTATTACTTCTTTCCTCTATACTGCCTGCTGTGTCCAATAAGAGGTAATAGAACACCACCGTGACAAACAAAGAACAATCTGGCAGTTGTTTTCTATTTTGATTGTAAGTTTTAAAAGTAAATTCATAAAAAAAAGAACTGGAAACCTGCCTTGAGATTAATGGGAGAGACTGGATAACCCGTGATTTAATTGTATGGTGCCTCCACCTTGGAGAGTCCCATAAGGAAATAAATTATAAATATAGAGGATCAGATAGGCCTTTCCCTTGTTCCCTGCTGTCTGTCTGTATTATTTTAGGGCCAACCAGCTCCTGTGTAGTCTGGTTATATGTAGGATATGATTGGCTGGGAGGTGGAAGAAGTTCTTGAACTTCACAGAACAACCCCTCAGTGACTTCTAATATCCTTATCATTTACAGTAGGGGGTACATTATCCCTTATAATACATGAGTGATACTCAGAGTTCCCTGTATAACTCAGCCTGCAGCCTTGTGCCTTTATATGGTCACAGAACAAATGACTTCTAATATCCTTATCATTTACAGTAGGGGGTACATTATCCCTTATAATACATGAGTGATACTCAGAGTTCCCTGTATAACTCAGCCTGCAGCCTTGTGCCTTTATATGGTCACAGAACAACCCCTCAGTGACTTCTAATATCCTTATCATTTACAGTAGGGGGTACATTATCCCTTATAATACATGAGTGATACTCAGAGTTCCCTGTATAACTCAGCCTGCAGCCTTGTGCCTTTATATGGTCACAGAACAACCCCTCAGTGACTTCTAATATCCTTATCATTTACAGTAGGGGGTACATTATCCCTTATAATACATGAGTGATACTCAGAGTTCCCTGTATAACTCAGCCTGCAGCCTTGTGCCTTTATATGGTCACAGAACAACCCCATGGTGACTTCTAATATCCTTATCATTTACAGCAGGGGGTACATCATCACAATAATATATAATTAATATGGTGATTATTCTATGTATTTGGAAGACAAATAAAACAATACCTTCATTTTTTTCTTTTTTTTTCATCTGCACATAAGATAAAATAACAAGACTGGAGCAAAGAAGAGAATGGCCACAGCAACAACAGCAGCAATTACTTCGTAAGTCATTTTTCTATAAAATGAAAAGAGAGAAGCAGATTATTAACTGACATCAGGACACAAAGCCTTAATAAGTAAAACACACAACACAGTCAAAGACACTATTATACCAACAGAGTAGGGCACCCCAACTAAAAAAACATAACCAGTCATACTCCCTGACACACTCCGCATATTAGTGAATTGACATAGTCTGAGCGCTAGTGATGGGCGAATTTGTGCAGTTTCGCTTCGCCGAAAAATTCGCGAAATTCGCGAAACGGTGAAAAATTCGCAAAACGGCGCCGGCTTCTCGTTTTTGACGCCGGCGCCCGTTTTTTCGACGCCGGCGCCCGTTTTTCGACGCCGGCGCCCGTTTTTGGCGCCGGCGTCCGTTTTTTCGAAAAAAAAAATTTGACGCCGGCGAAAAAAACATAACCAGTCATACTCCCTGACACACTCCGCATATTAGTGAATTTACATAGTCTGAGCGCTAGTGATGGGCGAATTTGTGCAGTTTCGCTTCGCCGAAAAATTCGCGAAATTCGCGAAACGGCGAAAAATTCGCAAAACGGCGCCGGCGTCTCGTTTTTGACGCCGGCGCCCGTTTTTTCGACGCCGGCGCCCGTTTTTGGCGCCGGCGTCCGTTTTTTCGAAAAAAAAAATTTGACGCCGGCGAATTTTTTCCGCGAATTTTTGCGGCCGTTTCGCGAATTTATTCGCCAACGGCGAATCGCGCAAATTCTCCGCGAATTCGCGCCTGGCGAATAAATTCGCCCATCACTACTGAGCGCATTTGCGCCTGGCAAAGTGTTGTGCTGGGTGCGAAAACTCTGATTCTTGATGTGTATAACACACTGCACATTTACTAACACACGCATTGTTGACATGGGGACGTCCATTTATCAAAGGTCAGATATTTTCACAATTCAAATACTCATAATTCGACTGGGAGGTTATTTAAGAAAATTTTGAATGTCTAATATTCAATAGAATGGTTTCGACCGGAAAATTTGAATTGTATTAGATTCGTATGAATCAAGTCGTTCTCCCGAAAAAAAAAACCGTGAATGTCAGGAATGTTATTAACATCTCCACATGGCTCAACGGACCTCTGCTGTTGACTTGTACAGGCACTCGTCGGGTTTTAGGTGGCAGATATTCCAATTAGGACTGTTTCCATTGTCGAGGTGTGATAAATCGCACATTCGAATTTGTGAATTTTGAAACTCACTATTCAACCCTTGATAAATCTGCCTTGTACTGGACACATAACCTAAACTGGAATTAAGGGGGTTATTTATTAAAGTCTGAATTTAGAGTGAAAAAAACTTGAATTTTTCAAGATTTATTAAACCAATATAAAATCAATGGGAGAGGTTCCTATCGTATTTGTAAGTTTCTGTGGTCTGCGCTGGAATTAGCCCAAAAATCTGACTAACTCTGGCTTTTTGGGCAAGAATCAGAAAATTTCAGGCTTTTAGGTAAAAAAAAAATCCAAAAAATCCTATGTTTCATGTTTGTCCCCGATGCGATAAAATTGAGATTTTTTTAATAATAAATAAGGTCCAATTGTGGATTCTAGTTTGGTCTGACTTTTTTCAATAAAACAGTCAGATGAATTTGGACTTTGATAAATAAGGCCCTTAGTTTCAGGGCCAAGATAGTTACATGCACATCGATACCACTACTATACATTCCAAATGTTGCAGATGTTGTGCTTTTTCAATATAGAACTTTACACTGATTTCTTGCCTTGTTACATTCTCACTACTAATTGACAAGTGGAAGAAAACTTAAAAAAAATATATAATTTTAGTAAAAAAGTGTTGATGTGTAGGGTCAAACTACTGCCCCTCAATGTTCTGCCTAAATATGGGCCTACTTTCCTTTACTACTTGACTAGTGATGATGTGAGTCTGTGTTACACTGTGTTTTTGTTTTCTAAATAATAGCCATATTTGTTTTTTTTTATATATGTACTTTATGCATGTCTTCATTTCCATAGTGTTATACTCCTAGGGGCCGATTCACTAAATTCGAGTGAAGGGTTCGAATTAAAAAAACTTCGAATTTCGAAGTTTTTTTGGGCTACTTCGACCATCGAATGGGCTACTTCGACCTTCGACTACGAAAATCGAACGATTCGAACTAAAAATCGTTCGACTATTCGACCATTCGATAGTCGAAGTACTGTCTCTTTAAGAAAAACTTCGACCCCCTACTTCGGCAGCTAAAAGCTACCGAAGTCAATGTTAGCCTATGGGGAAGGTCCCCATAGGCTTGCCTGGGATTTTTTGATCGAAGGATTTTCCTTCGATCGTTGGATTAAAATCGTTCGAATCGTTCGATTCGAAGGATTTAATCGTTCGATCGAATGAAAGATCCTTCGATCGATCGATCGCAGGATTTGCGCTAAATCGTTCGACTTCGATATTCGAAGTCGAACGATTTTAGTTCCTAGTCGAATATCGAGGGTTAATTAACCCTCGATATTCGACCCATAGTGAATCGGCCCCCTAGTATATGGATAATTTATGGGACTATCTATTCCTGCATATATTATAATATCTTTAAGTTTCAGCATTAAGGTTATTATACAATAAAAGGCACTGTTTGCCCATCTACAGCAACCAATCAGAAGGCAGCATTTATTGGCCACCTGCTTAAAAGCAAAGATCTTTTTGGTTGCTATGGGTGACTGCACTTGGGCAAACGTAGTGCAATTTTATTACATATGGGGGCTACTAATGTAACAGTCACTTGATTTATTATTCAATATACATTTGTTTTAATATACACTCATCTGTGTGGATTCTTTGCTTGCTCGAAAAGAAAGCAAAGGTGCAAAGGGTGTGATTATTATTCTTAATATTATTATTAAATCTTACATCTATCACAAAACTAAATGTGAATTTAATTAGCTACTTAGCACCAATTACAATTCTGGACCTAAAAAGGCTCCCTCTGCGTTGCCGAATGCGGAAGTGCCGAAAAGCCGAAGCCGATGCGCCGAAAAGACCCGAAGTCACGGAAAAAGCCGAAGTCCCGAATCGCCGAAAAGACCCGAAGTCACGAAAACAGCCGAAGCCAAAGTCCTGAAGCGGCGCAAAGACCCGAATTCACGAAAGGAGGCGAAGTTGAAGTACTGAAGCCATGAGTTCAATTCTACTGAACACCAGTTTGTGTTTTTTTTTTTTTGTTTTTTTTTTAATCCCCTGGCCACCAATGTATTATTTTAATATTCTATAGGCCCCTGCCACCAATCTTTTTGTAAAACATTTTTTTTGGGGCCCCAATTTTTTTTAACTTGTAACAGGGCTCTTGCCACCAATGTTTTGTTTTTTTTTAAAAAAAATTTAACTTGTAAGGGGGCCCCTGCCACTTTTTTTTTTTTTTCAAAAAACTTTTTTTTTTTGGGGGGCCCCAATTTTTTATAAGGGGGCCCTGACCATCAATAGCTTTTTATAACTTGTGTGGGAGGGGTTACTCTTTTAGCGCTGATGTCTGTGTGGTCTTTTAACTGCGATGTGGAGTGGGTGGTATATGGGGTGGAGCTTGGTCGTCAGTGTGGGCGGGGCCCAGGGGCCCCAAAAATTTTGTTGTACGGGCCCCCGTGATTTCTAATGGCGGCCCTGGTTGGAACCCATAAACATGGCAGTGAATCTCAGTGTTGCTGTCTGACTGTGAGCTGGAAATCTTCACTTTGGGCTGAACTGACCAGATTAACAGAAAAGTAGTTCACCATTATAACCATTATAACAATTCAGCTTTAATGTTTGACCTCCTTTGTCCAGTATGATTTTATTCATACCTCTCAACAGTTTGGAAATAAAAAGAGGGACAAAATAGTTGGTGCACGTAGCGCGGCTAATTTTTTTAGCAACGCCTGTTTTTGTGGTCACACCCCCTAATTACCATGTTCATTTTACAAAATTTGGCAGGTTATGAAAGTTTGAACATATTTCTGTGGGTTTTTTTTCAGTTATTACAGTTTTGCTAATGAAGGTGAATTGCCCTTTAAGCTGTGAGTCTAACTTCTCCCAAGGGTCCTGTTATCTTATATTGTTACAATTACTTATTTGCTTATCTCAAAATTGTTACAAAGTATCTTATCTGCACCTGTGGCTGTTCTGGATTCTCTGCCAAAAGCCAATTAAGTTAGAAACTTTGTTTCTTTTTCTGCCTGTTCAGTGCAGATAAAAACTGGACTTTCCAGTACAAACGAAGAACTGCGGGTTGAGCTGTCAAAAGAGGGCCTGTCCCTCTAAAAATGGGACAGTTGGGATGTATGTTTTATTTAGTTCATAACTGAAACCTGATGACAGTTTCATTAAAAGAAAACAATACCTTGTCTCTATACGCTCATACGTAAACCCTGCTTCATGCAAATAAACAATTTTTACAATAATATACATTTTTAGTAGTACGTGTAATCATGAATAGAAAATTATCATTTTAAGTTCTAATGGGCAGATTTATCAAAGGTCGAATTTCAATTCATGTGAATTTTTTTTAACGCTAATAAATTCGAACAAATTTGAATATACTTACAACTCGATTCGGAGATTATTTTATAAAAAAACCTGAACGCCTAAAACGCGAACAAATATTCCCGACCTGAAAACTCAATCAAATTTGAATCGAATTCACTAAACTCTGGAAAAAACTTGAATGTCAGGAAGGCTATTAAAATCTTCAAATGGGTCATTGGACCACTGCCATTGACTTCTTCCTGTTACAGTTAGAGCTGCAGTATTTCTGGTCAGGTGATCTCTTCCTGTTACAGTTAGAGCTGCAGTATTTCTGGTCAGGTGATCTCTTGCTGTTAAAGTTTGAGCTGCAGTATTTATGGTCAGGTGATCTCTTCCTCTTACAGTTACAGCTGCAGTATTTCTGGTCAGGTGATCTCTTCCTCTTACAGTTACAGCTGCAGTATTTCTGGTCAGGTGATCTCTTGCTGTTAAAGCTTGAGCTGCAGTATTTCTGGTCAGGTGATCTCTTCCTGTTATAGTTACAGCTGCAGTATTTCTGGTCAGGTGATCTCTTCCTGTTACAGTTAGAGCTGCAGTATTTCTGGTCAGGTGATCTCTTCCTGTTACAGTTACAGCTGCAGTATTTCTGGTCAGGTGATCTCTTCCTGTTACAGTTAGAGCTGCAGTATTTCTGGTCAGGTGATCTCTTCCTGCTACAGTTAGAGCTGCAGTATTTCTGGTCAGGTGATCTCTTCCTGCTACAGTTAGAGCTGCAGTATTTCTGGTCAGGTGATCGCTGAGGCAGCACAGAGACTATAACTAAAAGGGGGCTCAAGGTAAGAGATGTAAAAGGGCAATATTTACTGATATATATTGCAGTTGGGTGAGATAGTTTAAACTATTTAAATTATTTTTTGGTAAGTTCTTTCTGCGGGTATAGTTTTCCTTCAAAGCAGTTCTCCTCACTCAACCATTTAGATCAGTCCACAGATGTCTGCCCACTTAGCATAAGTACTTTGTTCTCTACTGGGATTTATCTAAACCCAAATATGAATTGATGCAAATTTACTGTGAGTGCTTTTCTGAACACATTTGCAATTTACATTTGTTTTATACTTTCAGCAGTTTCTGATATATTTGCAATTTTAGATTCTTATAGCAGGGCTTGAGAGTGTTTGTAGTGGTACTAGTAGTGCATGGGGCTTGAGAAGAGAAGTGGGGAGAAAGAGTGGCAGATATTAGGGGTGATCTTGGGGAAAACACTGTGCATATGGTGTAGAGCCAAGTAGGAGAAGAAATTCTGGCAAGCATAGCAGATAAGTGACTAGGAATATTGTGGGTCCCTAACAAATTGGCAGCCCTACTGCCAAGATGATATTTCACTAGAAGATGGTATTTAGCATTATGCAGGGTTAATAACCTCATAGCACATTACCCTAATAACTTATCAGTCTAACCTTTAATAGATGCCTTCTAAAGGTGGCCATACATGGGCCAAAAAAGCTGAAGACTAGCAGAACTGGCCGATTATAAGCCCATGTATGGGCTCCTCTGGTTGCCTGCCCAACTGAAATCTGTCAGAGCCAGGACTGCATAGGCTCAATGATGTGATCTTCATCCCGATGACCTGTATCCCAGCTGTTATGATCTGATTGTTTAGCTCTAGGGCTATATAATTGGATCAACCTAATAACACCCACCTCACAGTGGCCATATAGGGGAAAGGTCCACTCATTTGGTCAGATTATCAAATGCTATCTTTCAGTGTATGACCAGCTTAAGTCACAAGATCGGTACTTGGTGATATATTAACTCGTATTACACTCACCGGATGTCTTGTTTAAAAAGCTTATAAGAAACTTCATCTTGCGTTCCTGATAAAACTGCCATGTTTGTGCAACTACCGTCTGCTGCTCCAAGTGTTCAGACAGGTCATTCAGTGATGGGATCAAAGCCTGAGCCACTCGTATGTCACTGGTATATCTTAATACTGGTAAGCCATCCACATATACCATGAATGAATATTCAGGCACTCCATGGGCAGGCTTTGAAGTCATCGATAAGTAGTGCTGTAAAGTGTGACCTCCTAGGAAACAAGAAAACATGGAAAGGGCAAGAGAGAGTTGCAACATACATTGATTTGTCCATCAGGTTCAGCCTGCGTAATGCCTGGAGGCCATAACCCATGTGAGTCTGTTTCCAAATCAGGAGCACAAAATGTAATTATAAAGAGACGTCAACCCACCTTGCCCCATTCCACCGCTGCTTTGCTTTCTGCTTTATAGAGGACTTCTTTAGTTGTTTCTCAGCATTTAAATGGAGTGTAAAGTTAGGGTTGGTTAGAGCCTCTAAGGCCTCTCCCTTTTGGTCCAATGAATGTCACATGGAAGGTTTCTAGGAGCCACCTGGGTTTAAAGGCTGCTGCAGGTCTGGAACCCTAAACTAGTTACTGATTATAGTCTTACTCTTCATAGAATAAAGCAAGAGTAAACCACACCCTTAATATTAATTTCCACTAGTCACAATTATTCAAAGGAAAGTCTCTGCTTAAGCCAATTTTCTCCATTTAAAAATGTGCACAACGATCTATCCAATTTTTTATATGCAGTTATACGTGGCAGGAGAAAAGGACTGTGAATGCGAAACTGGAAGTGACGTCACTCTGGTGCTGAACCTTAAAAATTAAATTAAAACCCAAAATAATTAAAAACTGGAAGAACCACAAGGGTGGGTAGGAGGGATCAAGCCTGCACCTTGGTTGGCTACCCAAGGACTTCCCGCACAGTCAAGGAATCTGGGACATTTTCCCGAAACCCGACCACTTTGTGGGTATTCCGCGAGTACCTGTGGGTACCCTACCCGCTGCACTGGTAGGACTCTACCTTGAGGCAAAACAGTACTTGTGTCTGTGAGCTGGGCACCCTCCCCTCTCCATAAGCTTTAATTCAACTGCCAACAAGCAAACTGAGACAGAGCTTAACCCTATCCAATGTGCTTATGTAGAAGTTCAGTTTTAAACAGACTATGACTCCGGGAACTTACAATTGGATATAAAAAGTTGAGTAAATAAACTGGTTTGAGCAAAGACTTCCCTTTGAACAATTGTGACTTTTTATTAATACATTTAAACCTTGATAAGAATGAGGGGCCCTGCTGTGCTTTACAAAATGGGGTGTGGTGGCCAGTAGCTATTTGCAGAATGCACAGTGCAAAGCGCTCAACAGTCTCAGAGGGTCATGGGACAAATACCAAACTCATTACATCATAACAATTTTCACAAATATTTATATTAATTATATAGTTACACCTATAATCATTTCTTGGCATCACCTGCCAGGTACAGGCCAGCGAAACTGAAAGTAATATCAAGCAATATTTTTTTGTTAGCTTTCATTTTTTTTTTTTTATATGCCCTGCGAGCATTTCATACTAACTACTTTTACTTTTACTACTAATGCTAGTAAAAAGTCACCAGCTCAGGGCTCAACTTCACATATTAGAGCAGTGATCCCCAACCCGTAGCTCGTGAGCAACAAGTTGCTCCCCAACCCCTTGTATGTTGCTCCCAGTGGCCTCAAAGCAGGAGCTCATTTTTGAATTCCAGGCTTGGAGGCAAGTTTTGGTTGTATAAAAGCAGGTGCACTGCCAAACAGAGTCTCAATGTCGGTTGACAATCCACAAAGGGGCTACCAAATGGCCAATCACAGCACTTATTTGGTACCCAAGAACATTTTTCATGCTTGTGTTGCTCCCCAACCCCTTTTACTTCTGAATGTTGCTCATGGGTTCAAAATTTTGGGGATCCCTGTATTAGAGAATATGGGGCACATTTACTTAGGGTCGAAGTGAATTCAAAGTGAATTTTCTAATTCAAAAACGTTGAATTTCGAAGTAATTTTTGGGTACTTCGTCCATCGAATAGGCCAAAATTCGATATGAATTGAAAAAACGTAGAATATTCGACCATTCGAAAATCTAAGTACTGTCTCTTTGAAAAACTTCGAATTCGACACTTCGCCACCTTAAACCTGGTGAATTGCTATATTAGCCTATGGGGACCTCATAGAACCCATAGCCAATATTTGGCTAAGTTTTTAGAAGTCAAAGTTTTTTTTTTGAAAATTGTTCGATCGATTAAATCGGTCGATTCGAATGATTTCTACGATTGATCGAGCGATTTTAATTCAATCGAAAACAGCTAAATTCAAACAAATAAAACTTTGACTATCGAATTTTTTCGAAATTCGACCCTTAGTAAATGTGCCCCTAAGTGTAGTGGTAGCGAATTTGCAAGGTAAGAGATGTAATATATCAGTACAGAGAAGCTATGGCACAGGAATAAACTTATAAATAACTTACTAGCATATAGGTTAGCAGTAAGCAGGTGCTATAAGATAGATACTAGAAAAGGAAGAGTAAGACAATTCTACTCACCACAATTTTTATCCTCATAAAACCCAGACATTTATAAACAAGACAAACGTGTTGCAGTCAGCTCTTCTGTCTATTTGGACTATGAGTCACTGAACCAGTTTGACACTTTGCATTAATGAGCAGGTGTAAATGTGTTAGGGATGCACCGAATCCACTATTTTGGAATCGGCCGAACCCCCAAATCCTTTGTGAAAGATTCGGCCAAATACCGAACCGAATCCGAACCCTAATTTGCATATGTAAATTAGGGATGGGAAAGGGACAACATTTTTACTTCCTTGTTTTGGGACAAAAAGTCACGCAATTTCCCTCCCCACCTCTAATTTGCATATGCAAATTAGGATTCGGATTCAGTTCGGCCAGGCAGAAGGATTCGGCCGAATCCGAATCCTGCTTAAAAAGGCAGAATCCTGGCTGAATCCCGAACTGAATCCTGGATTCGGTGCATCCCTAAAATGTGTTACCCAATAAGAAAATAGAGGACACCCTCAGTCACTGTTACCAGCTGATAGGAGGAAGATTTACTTATGGATAATAAAGAATTGGAGTTTGGAGCACAAGTCACAGCCTGTAAGTGAGATATATTGTGAGAGGGACAGTACACATCTTTATATACTTTTCAAACTTAATTTTACGCTACCAAGAGGGCCCTACTCTGGATTTCAGAGTCTACCCCTTCCCTAAAAGAAATCTTAGCATATCTAAACCAGTTATGCTGGCAAGAGGCCATAAAAATGTAATTTGAGGATCCACACATTAAAACTAAGTTTTCTGAAAATTGACTCTAAACACAAATCTACAATTCAGGAGCTGTTACAGCAATTAACAATGAAAGGAAACAGCTGCACAGTTCCGTGATGGATCAAAATAAATAAATAGATAAACGTGATATATCTAATTGGATGAAAAATAGGTAAATCCTGCTCACCCAATAACAGACGTGACCTGGGTGTAGAAACCCCAGGTCCAGCGCTTGAATGAAAAATTCAAATAAAACGGTCACTGATGTATACGTGGAAAAACACTCACCCGTAGTCTTTTGTGGTCCGGGTGCATCGCCCCGAACCCGTAGCAGGGGGTGTGTGCACAGTTGAGTATAGAGGAAAAGGCAAGCACAGCCGGACGTCACTTCGTAGGGTAAAATTCCAACTTTTATTTCAAATACATTAAAATCAGAATGTCCTGACGCGTTTCGTATCTAAGCGATACGTAGTCATAGGCATGGAGCTGTTACAGAACTAACTATCCTAATGTCTAGGCAACAAAATTAACTTGGTATCTACATAATATTACGGGGCACATTTACTTAGCTCGAGTGAAGGAAAAGAAGAAAAAATACTTCGAATTTCGAATGTTTTTTTTGGCTACTTCGACTATCAAATTGGCTACTTCAACCTTCGACTACGACTTTGAAACGAGCGATTCTAACTAAAAATCGTTCGACTATTCGACCATTCGATAGTCGAAGAAGTGTCTCTTTAAAAAAAACTTCAACCCCCTACTTCGCCAATTTAAAGCCCATAGGCTTCCTAACAAATTTCTTTTCGAAGGAAAATCGTTCGATCAATGGATTAAAATCCTTCGAATCGTTCGATTCGAAGGAAGTAATTGCGGTAAATCCTTCAACTTCGAAGGATTTTACTTCGACGGTTTTAATTAACCCTCGATATTCGACCCTAAGTAAATGTGCCCCTTAGTGTTATAACTCCACCATGCGAGGTTTAGGTTTGTTTTAGTTGTGTGTTGCTTTTGTGAGCTTATATAATAGTTCTTGTTACTAAACCTTATTGTATGGGTCAAGGGACTCATAACACTAATACAAGCCATGTTTAATCTTTATGTTTTCACAATTTTATCATGCCTTTGTGTTGTAAACAGCATGATGTGTGTATGAAATTAAATAGCTCAATCATACTCAACTTGCGCTGTAAAAAGTGAATCGTGTTTCTTTTGGAAAACCCAATAAACATGTTGGAAATAAAAAATAGAAATTGGATTTCATGTTTAATTTGAAAAGGACTTTTATTATACAGATTTTTGTTTCTGGGTAACAGGTCCCCTTTAAGAGACAATAAAGTGGACACAAGAAAAACGCCCATTGACTTTAATGCTTTTAGAGTGAGAAGACATTGGCGCACACCTATGAGGTTGACCACAACTGCTATAACTGCTACGGCCTCAGTGGATGCATCTGAGAAAACATGGATCTTTCTCCTCTGACTTGAAGCAAGAGAAGCTGAAGTATAGCACCTAGAGATGTGAAACTGTTACAGGGCCTTTAGAGAATGCTTCCATGGCTCCTATTTTCGTTGGTTGTCAGTTAGTAAGGGAGTGTCCCAGTCTTTCACAGTCTCTGATAGGTAAAGATTTACCTAGGATTGTGATGGCCGCTACAAACCCCAGTAGATCATACAGGCTATTCACTATTAATAAGACACCTGCTGTATGTGGTGGCAACCTGGAAGCCAAATGCTTCAATGCAATAAGTTCCATCTTAAGATGGGGGTCACCATCTTGGAAAGTGTCTGTGACACTCACATGCTCAGTGCGGCGCCAGCGCAGTTGGAGCAACTTTCTGTTTCACGACAACTGTGCATGCGCTGAAACTCATGAAAATTGCTGAAGCGCCGGTTTTATTACGAAGATTACCGAAGTGGCTGAAGATGGCGCCTGTGAACTCCGATGCCTGAATCTGCACTGAGGGGTATATAAAACATTAGGGACATTTGCCGGAGTAACACTTAGGCAGGGGGGATAAGGGAAGGGGGTCTATGTAGGGTAGGGGTTTCATCACATTCAATTAGCATAGGTAAAGGCAGATGAATGTTACCTCTGACTGAGGAGACAATGTACCGATAAGCTCTTCTGCCCAGGGTTTCAATACAACCAGCACAGGTCTTGAGGATATACAGTTCTGCATCGCCTTTGATGTTGAAAATCTCAAAGAACTGTGACCTTGCCAGAGACGTATTGCTTTGGTCATCAAGCATGGCATAAGTCTTTATTGCCTTCTCTGGCTGTCCTTCAGGATATACCTGGACTAGACATACCTTGGCACAGCACTTGGTACTATAGCCTTCTCTGCAGACTTCATTACATGAAGTTGAAAAAGTTGTTGTTTCAATTTCTTTTTAGTTATTTTACACTGTGTATTGTTGATAGTTTGCTATAGAGACAGGGTCGGACTGGACTGGCAGTCATGGGCCCCCTACAGCCCAGACCCACTCCCCCGAACGACCCACAAGATGATGCGGCAATCTAACTTTTGCGCATGTGAGAAGGCAATGGGTGTGCAATGGATGTTTGGAAATTGGAATGGGTTCCCCCCCCGGTGACTGCTAGCAGGGCCCTTGTGGTCATAGCCCCAGTGGGCTCCCAATGCTTCCACCAGACCCCACATAGAGACTAGTGTTTGGTGCCATATTCACATATATGGTGGAGGGGCTTAATCCACAGTTTGTTGTATTCCTTTGAGAAAGGTCACAGCCAGTGACCGAAACATCGGGTCTGTAAATTAAATTTAAAAAACCTTATTTTTGTTAGCACAAGACCTGTACTGTATGCGGAAATGTACCTCTCCCAGGGATGGTATTTTATTTTTTCTTTTATCTATTTCCTATACAATTTAGACATAATGTCTAAATACTGTTCATAAAATACCAAATCACGATAATATAGAACAATATAGAAAATCTCCCTTCTATTACTCTCTGCCTCCTTTCCACCTCTACATTATCCATTCCATTCCTTTTATTTGCTTTCCTCTGCTCATTCTTTCTCATTTTATATTCTTATCTATTTATTTATTCTTTGTCTGCTTCTTCCACTTTTCCTTTCTATTTTGCTTGTATCCTCTCTCTTCGGCCAGCTTTCCACCATTTTTCTTACCATCCGATACCGTTAATTTTTTTGCTGCCTTTTTGTGGTCTCCCTGCCAGCTCCCATTTATTGCTCGCTCCTGCATTTTTAAGAAAGCTTTTGATTTTGCCATCGCATCTCTCCTGCAGACGTTTAAAACTTCTCTTGTCCCTCTGCCTGTTCCTACCTCAATATTGAGGGATATTGAATATTGAAATGCAAAATCCTGAAGATTTCCAATGACTTTGTTATTTTACTGTTTTACCGTTTTCCGACTGGCTGTAAAATTCTGATGGAACTGTACAATACAACAATAAATATAATATATAGTTACTCACTCATCGCATTTTATTAGTGCAAAAATTTGGTGCATTCCTGCCCCCAAGTGAGATATGACTTTCCTTCTTCTTTAACAAAAATAATAATTATCAAATCATACTAAAACTCTGACTATAAAAATTGAATTTTCGGGTCGTTTCAATTCGTCTGAGTTTGAAAAACTTGATTTTATCAATACATTTTGATTGGTCGAATTTCGCATTTATGGGAGTTTAGGGGAATTTTAAAAAACTCACATGAATTCGAAATTCGACCTTTCATAAATGTGCCTCCCCGTGAATATCTATCATCCCCAGAAATTGGCAGCACTTATTAAAGTATAAGTAAACCTTTAAAATAAATGAATGTAAAATTGATGAGAGTGCTAATTTAAGTACTTTTGTCATTTACATTCATTATTTATTCTTTTTTCATTCCAAGATATTAAGGGATACATGTACTGTTAATATGAATGAATTTTGTTACAACAGCGCCACCTGCTGGTCAGTTTCCCACCAGTCTGACCAGCAAGTAGTCAAGGAAGTTGTCAGGAGAAAGAAAGAGGCTGCTCTGATGTTCTTCTGCTTAGGAAAATAATAAAACCCCTCTCTCAAATCTTTCCTAAGCAGAAGAACATCAGCCTCTTTCTTTCTCCTGACAACTTCCTTGACTACTAGCCAGAAACTCAATGATTTCTTTTTTCTCTGTAATAATAAAACAGTGGCTTGTACTTATTCCCAACTAAGATAAAATGAATCCTTATTGGAAGCAAAACCAGCCTATTGGCTTTATTTAATAATGAAATGATTTTCTAGTAGACATAAGGTATGAAGATCCAAATTAAGAAAATAAACCTTATCCAGAAAACCTCAGGCCCTGAGCATTGTGGATAACAGGTTCCATGTCTGTACTGTTAGTTGCTTTCCTTTTTTAGCAGACCCGTCAGCCCCATCTGAACATGTCACCAGAGTTAAAAGCTCAACTAACCTGGGTTAGCAGTTTCTATACTAGTATTTCATGTACGTATTTTGAACCATTTATGTTCCATTGTATCTCTTCTCTCTCTCTGTTAACTTTAATGCTTGCTTCTTGTCCTCTGTAAAATGGACTTTATACATAATTTATAATTAAGCTTTACATTGATTATACTTTATTTTCTAAAAAGCAGTGATTTGTCTTCTAGGTTTCCTTCTTCCTCCTAGTATAAACAATGACCAGCCTTGTGTGGCTCCTAACAATGTTGCAGATGTAAATACATGTACAGTATGTACATATTAAGTGACTTTTTGAACCTCACTTAAGTTCAGACCATTGTGTTAAAAATTGTGGGTTGCATTGTGGGTAGAAACATGCCAATGGTATCCAAAATAGCATGTGGCGCTTACTTTTGTTAACGACCTGACTTCTGTAATCTTGCACTGCATATCATAACCCTAAACACATTTTCCATGGAGATCAGACTTCAGCCTGGACCTTTTCTGGGCATCACTGGGGATGGGGTGTAGCCTCACAATTTCTTGTTATATGTAAGTAAACTATACTGGTCAGTAGAGGCTTTATATTGGCACATCTATGTTTATTCTTGTGATTCCATGTTTCCACATAGGTTTTGTTGGAGAATTCCATAACTCTTGACATCCCTTTTTTTTTTTTACCTCCTCTAAACGAAGAGCGTGGTGGGTCTGCATCTTGACATGATCAGAAAATATATTCGGTATGGGAATAGATGCCTTGATATTGTGTATGTCACTGCTGTATCTTCCAAGCATCAGGTCATCCACAAAGGCAACAATAGAAAATTCTGGCAGACCAGGAGCAGGTGCCGAAATTATGGTCATGTAGTACCGCAGAGTGTGACTGCCTGAGAAACAAGAATGCATGGAGGCAGCAGAGTAAATGGTAGAAATACACACACACAGCAGCATAAGATTAACTAAAGGGCAGCATTTTTAGGGGGTGGCCTCTGGGTGCTTAAAAAAATACTTGGAGGACTGGGGTTCCCCTCTCTTTTGGGATTGGTGCATGCCCTCTGTCCAAACTGTACTGCCTGTGCCCTGATTGGCAAGGCAGGACAGGCAGTGGGAGGTTCCATGGCTTAGAGTAGCAACTCAACTGTTGCTCAGGTCTATATTTATATGTAGGCACTTAAAATAGTAACATTTCTAAATTCCTTGACTTGTTGACTGTCTCCAACAATCACATTTGTTGCTAATCATGACCACTGCTTAAGCCTTTGGATACAATATCATTGGTCTTTAGCTGTTCTTCCGTGTAAAGCTTTCTCTTAAGGCCTCTTCTTCCTTCTAAGGCCATGGGGCCCAAGAATACAATTGGCTATGGAGGATGCTCCATCAAACAGGGAGAACACCTTTTATGCTGTTGAAGCCTATGAAGCTCATCAGAGTTGCAGTGGGAATGGACATTAATGGGGACAAACTGGAAAAGAAAGATAATAAAAAGATGCTAAAGACAGAAGGGGGCAAAAGGGACATCATAAGAACAGGAAATAATGAAAGAATAAGAGAAAGGGCAAAGGAATTATGAAGAGAAGCCGTAGAAAATAATGAATTAAAAGTTCATGGAACTAAAATAAGTTAATTGGTTGTTGCATATATTATAGTGCCTTACTCCCACCTGCACCCTGTCCAAAGATTGTGTTCTGCTTCCAGATCATTGTCTGCGCCTCACCTTCATATAGGTCTTCCAAAAACCCAAAAAGACACAAACACAAACAATCCCCTCATCTCAGCCATACTTAATACCCTATTGTGTGCCTTATGGAACAGCCAGTCAGTTTGCAGTAAACTAGCTGCTGATCTGTTGAGCTTTCTGCTTCTAAGCATAACTGAAACATAGATTCCCTCCATTGATACAGGAACCTCAGCTTCACTATGCTATGGTGGCCTTCCTACACCCACCTTGGAAAGAAACAAAGTGGAGGTGATGGCATCTTATTATATAAACAGGGTTTGTTTGCACTTTTAAACTCTCCCTGTACACCCTTTTTGATCACCATCTCCTAGGACTCATCTCATAGTACTTACCTTCTCATGACTCCCATCAGCTTTCCAACACTATAAGTCCTGGGAACCTTCAGCACATTCATTGAAACATAATTCCAACCATTCTACAGCCTCTCCTGCTAAGACTGTAATGACCAAGGGCAATAAAATGCATTCATGGGCCACCGGTCTTAGTATTTGGAGTAGGGACCAAGAAGGAAACTGACTGGGATACAGGTAGGACAAATATCTGGCAAACAGGAACACTGGAAGTACACACAGAGTAAACAAGATGAGAGGTGTTAACAGGCCCAAGTCCAATTGAGCTTATTAACAACACCTCACATTACTGGACCCACCTGGTGCATCATCACCAAAAAGGACCAGTAACATCAATTTTTTTTTTAAAAAAAAAAATCGTTAGTATACAACAAAAGAAAACCCACAAAAACAAATAAAAGTGTTTATGAAAGGGGACATATACCATAACTGTTTGAACTGTAGCTTAATCAATTCTATTTGCAATAAAATTGAGTATCTTAGCATTTCTTATCACGCTCCTCCTGATTTCCTGTCCTGTTTCAGCTACAGCAAAGCCAGGGCAGCCGTCGGCCGTCTCTTTTTTTCCACGTTTTTTCAGAGAGCAGCAGTGACTGAGAAGGACTGGGCGTGCATTGGTGGGAGGTGCTAGTTACTAATATCATCTTGGCACTATGTCAATCACGCCTGGGTCCTTCTCAGGGCTGCTTGCGCTTGTCCCTGTCCACTTGCCCAGCTTCGCCTGTACACAGACAGGAACCCTTGCACACAGACTCCGTGCACATTCAGACTGCAGCACTGGAGCTCAGGAGCTGGTTGGAGACCAGAGACTCATCACCCCTCCCTCGACAATGTGTTTTCCACATTACACACGCACAGGGCTTCGAACAATTAGGTTGGGGGGAGCAGAATGGAGCAGTGACAGGCAGACAAGTGAGGAGTTAGGAGCAGAAGTGATCCACTGATTTAAAGCAACTGTATCCCAGCAGTAACACATATAAGGGCATTAGTGATGTGCGGGCTGACCTGAGGCCCACAGGACCCACGGGTTTACCCGCAGGTCGGGCGGGTTTGGGCCGACTCCTGGACGAAATGCGCGGGTCGGTCGACCTAGTACTGCCGGCTTCCGATGCCAGAATTTATAGACTTTTGCCTGCCTCACCCCGCCCCTTTTGTGACATCACTGCAGGGCGGGTCGGGCGCGGGTCTATAAATAAAGGGGAGCAGCGGGCCCGGGTCGGATGTGGGTCGGATGTGGGTAGGGAGCGGGCGGGTTAGGGTCGGGAGCGGGTTGAATAATTGAACCTGTTTAGATTAAACTCCGCTGGTCACCCTTCCCGCTCCTCCCCCCTCCCCAATGAATTTCTCTGCACTACACAACAAGGAGGGGGTGGGTGAAGATCACATCAAGGGAGAACACTTGCTTTACAAGCGGCTTCAGCATAAATCTGTGCATGTTAAGGGATTTAACAGACACTTTTAGCAGGTAAAATGCATTCAAAACTTTTTATTTTTCTGCATCATTACATTGTTTAAGGAAAGATTAATCATATATCTGAATATGAAGATTATGTAAAATGTCCCCTTTAAGAAATAACTTACCCAAACTCCGCTTGCGCTTCTCTTCAGAAAAGGCGTCAGGGCGATGATCCATTGTGTGGCGTTCGATTTCTCCTCCCTGGCTATCTCCAGGAGGAGAAATCGAGAGTCGCGCGATGGATCGCCTTTTCTGAAGAGGGGCCCCCCTAAGAGTTAAAAAAAAAAAAACATTGGCGCCAGGGCCCCCCTTACAAGTTAAAAAAAATTGATTTAGCTGGTATATCGCTTTCATGTTCCATCAAACTAACAAATCAGTTGTACCAGTGCAGGGCAAAAGTGGATTATTTTATCATTCCTTTAAACAACTTTCATTTTTTAGTGTCACTGTTCCTTTAAGCCTGCCTGCCACCTCTCAGGCACTGTGACTCAGCACGGCCTTGGAATGGCTCTCACAGCCTGTGCTGATGCCATGGGATCTGTGAGGGAGCGTCTGCTTCCAGAACCGAAATGGAACGCAGGCTCTAGGGTTGCCACCCAGCTGGTATTTTACTGGCCTAGCCGGTAAAACACCTGCCAAGGCCGGGGCCGGTATTACAAATTTACCGACAATGTAGCTGCCAGTAAATTTGTAATACTCCTAACAAAAGCCCTTGGCCTGCCCCCAACCTGCTCAAAATTTACAATTTTTGCCCCCAACCCGCTCCAAATTTACTGGTTTTGCTGTCTTCTGGCAAATCGCTCACTTAGGCCCCGCCCCTTTCTGCACCCCCTATTTTTAAATCACGACCCGCCCATTTGCTCCAGCTCCCACCACCAGCCGGTGAGCATTTTGTCAAAAGGTGGCAACCCTAAACGCAGTTATAAAGAAAAATAGCCGAACAATACAAGCTGGTGTAGCGGGGATCTCCCCTGCACGTTTATTTCGTCAAGTGATGTAACGTTTCGGGGGCGTCAAACTAGATCAATTTTCTAGTTTGATGTACTAATCTCTGATTTTTTATAGATAATGTACTGAACAACCCATTATCCAGGGACAGCTTGTGGATAGGGTAAGATAGTCTTATATATTGTGATCATTTTGTATCGTAATAATGCTTCGTTCAGTACATACAATTGTAATTGTGTTTTTCCTTATTTATTAGGTTTTGAATCTTCTTCCCTAAATTTACGGACTTTATTATATACAGCTTTTTGCACAATTTTTACACTATCTCTTCAAGTTTTGTACAATGGAGTGTCCTGTATGGAAGCGGATTTTTTCCAATTGGAAATTGGGACTAACATCCGCGTAACTGACCACATATTTAATCATTTTTATAAAGGTTTCACCTTTTAATACGTGTTTTTTAAAAAATGCTTATAAAGTTTTTATGGCTTTTGTATAACACAAATATCTTCACGATGTATCATTGTTCACAATGTTTAATTATTTGACACATATATGCTCAATTATGTAAATCACTAAGGGTTTTTAAACACTGTTTGAGAGTGAATCTGCATGTCTGATGAAGGGGCACGCCCCCGAAACGTTACATCACTTGACGAAATAAACGTGCAGGGGAGATCCCCGCTACACCAGCTTGTGTTGTTCGGCTATTTTTCTTTATAGATACGATTGGGAGAGGCGCCGACCCCTCCAGCCAACACCAGGCATCGACTACCAGGAGAGACTCTGGGGAAATTAGGTAAAAAATTCGCTAACCCTAAACGCAGCCCATTGCCTGCAGCTTACAAAACCGAAGGGGGATTCTGGGGGGCTAATGAACATCCATGTAGGAAATGTGTCCGGTCCGGCTACAGAACTAGCAGTTAAGGCATTAACATTTAAAGAGGTGCTATAATTAGACAGGCCAATAATAAAAATACAGTAAGATAATACTTACCACTATACACTCCAGAGTTGCTAAGACAAAGCATGAAAGAGAACACAACGATAAAGGAAGCCATACTTCTACGTCTGTATGCAGAGAGACACACACAGTAGCTCACCAGATGGCAGTTTTGCTTTCATTTTCAACTGCCACATTTTTTAGCACAGAAAATGTCCAATAGGAAACCAGAAAAAAATAACCCTTCCAGAATCGAAATGGAAAGCAGCGGTGAGAATACAGCCCACCGCCTGCAGCTTACAATACCGAGGGGGGATTCTGGGGGGACACAGCCCCCCTTGACCCCCCCCGGTTCCAACGCCTGTGATCTACAGCCAGTATTGCTAATGAACATACATGTATGAAATGCTTGTTCTATGTGTCCAATATCATCTGGCTTCTGCTAAGGTGTTTCAGTAGTTACAACCAGCAGTGTAGTGAATAGGAAGAGATAAAGAAACACCGGTTTCAATAAAAATGACATTTACACATAAAGAGTATTTCATCTCTATTAAAAATTTGCTAATGATTATGTAATGGGTTTTTTTGGGCTATATTCGACCAAAAGAGTTAAGGTCCAATAACTGGAATAGGGAGGTAATAAGTAATTAGAAAGGAGCCAAAGGAAACAAGGAAGAAGAACCAGAGGTAAGTTCCACTGAACACCAATGTTTTTTTTTAAATTTTTATTAAACCCCTGCCACCAATGTAATATTTTAATACTCTATAGCCACCAATGTTTTTTAAATATTCTATGGGGCCCCTGACCACCAATGTTTTTTTTATAACTTGTAAAGGGGGGCTGGCCACCAATCTTTTTTTTTTACATTGTGGGCAGAGGCTGGCCAGTAGCCACCGATGTTTTTTTTTTCCTTTTTTTTAAACTTGTGGGGCCCCTGACAACCAATTTTTTTAAACTTGTAGGGGGCAGCCTTGCCACCCATGCATTTTTTAACTTTTATGGGGGCCCCCTGACTGCCAATTGTTTTTTTTAACTTATAAGGGAGACCATAGCCACCAATGGGTTTTTAGCACCCATGTTTGTGTAGCTTTTTTACTGTGGTTTGGGGGGGTTAGGGTCTAGGACAGGGCCTTTTGCAGTGGGTAGGGCCCAGACATTTTTCTCGTATGGGGCCCCTGTGATTTGGCCCTTTATCAAAATCATCTCTAACATTTGTTTGGGTGAGGGGCATTTAGGGAATAGTGATCATAACATGGTCTCCTTTGAGATTCTGTTGCAGAACCAATTTTATAAGGAAGTAACTACTACATTTCAGACGTTCAAACTTTGACCGTATAAGGGCATCTCTGCCACATAATAAGAGTGGGAAATTCACACTTTTTCACAGGGTTAAACACCGAACAGAAATGGGAAGTCTTGAAAATGCTGCTTAAAGGAGAACTAAAGCCTAACTAAAGAAGTAGGTAGAAATGTTGTACATGATGTTTTGTGCAAGGCAACCACAGCCCTTTAGCAGTAAAGATCTGTGTCTCCAAAGATGCCCCAGTAGCCACATTCTAGGTGGCCTGAACAGAGACAGGAGTTTTATGTCCAGATATGACTTTAACTATATGACACCTAGAAAAAAACATAGCTAAAGACAATCTAAAAATTTCCAAGGTACTGACTGTACTAGTGTTTGCTTTCTTGACTAAAGCTAAAGTGCTTTTCCACCGCACATCGAATTTTCACGGGAGTTTTGTGAATTTATTCGACGGTATTGTCATTTATGTTGAACACAAACTATCAAATCTTAAACAAAGAGGAAGTAAATAAAAGAAGTAGAAAGGAGAACAAACAAAACTAAAAACCAAAGTAATCTACTCATCAGTGTTAAAGTACATGTAACCCGTTTGACACCTCTTCTGTCTGTGTTACACTTCACATGTGGCGCTTACCTGATGTCACGGGACAAACCTGAGCCACTCCGCAGTGGTATTGGGAGAGACTGGGTACCTGGTACTTACTAGCGCAGTGCCTACACCTAGTGGGATCTGGGAATGCACCTACGGGTGGCCCCACTAGGAATACAGTAATAACACACACACAGTATTGGTTTAACTAAATAACTGATATTTAAAATAAATGGCCAACTAGTAAAAAAACAGCACTCCTCACAGGTGGAAATAGGGGGCTCACTATCTAACTCGATTGCGCTAACTTGTCAGGAGAAAAAAAAAGGCTGCTCTGATGTTCTTCTGCTTAGGAAAAAAATTAGAAACCTTAGAAATCTTTCCTAAGCAGAAGAACATCAGAGCAGCCTCTTTCTTTCTCCTGACAACTTCCTTGACTACTTGGTGGTCAGACTGGTGGGAAACTGACCAGCAGGTGGCGCTGTTGTAACAAAATTCATTCAAATTAACAGCACATGTATCCCTTAATATCTTGGAATGAAAAATAACTAAAAACAATGAATGCAAATTACAAAAGTACTCAGAATAGCCCTCTCATCAATTTTACATTTACTTATTTTAATGATTTACTTATCTTTTAACCAATATATATGGCCACAATTATATATGATCCCCTGGAGAAATTAATTTTGTGTATCAGGGATATTTTTGTATTAATGTAGACAAAATGGTTTTTGCAAGCACTGCTCTACATCTCCTCCCGAATTCTCAATCTGGTGCAAGATGCAGCACAGGTACTAGTAAGTATAGGACTCCCTGGCCTGTGCATTTATATAACATTCAAGGGGAACCCATTGATCTGTAATTACTCCTGAGTGCATCAGCCCCAAAATCTGCCATAAAAACACAAGCGGAAACGACAACAGCCTTGACCATATTAACATTTTATTTCTCAATCAGAAAAGACAATTAAAAAAAATATGGCAATGAACAGAACATCGATTAAAAAGAAAATCAAAATAATGTTTATCTCTTGGTACAGCATTTGCATAGGAAATCTTGGAAAATGAACGTAGAACAATTCATCTGGATGCACAATGGATGGCCAACCAGTAATTCTTTGTATGTTAGAGGTCTGCTCAGTTGTTTACTATGAACAAAATAAAGGAACATCCCTAAAAGAGCAATTATTTCCCCCAGAATGGCACTTTCATTACTGAACCCCATGATGCCCATCCAGCTCATTAGTTATATTGAATACTGTGGGGCACATTTACCTAGGGTCGAATATCGAGGGTTAATTAACCCTCGATATTCGACTGCCGAATTGAAATCCTTCGACTTCGAATATCGAAGTCGAAGGATTTAGCGCAATTCGTTCGATCAAAGGAATAATCGTTCGATCGAACGATTAAATCGATCAAACGATTAACCTTCAATCAGAAAAACCTTGTAAAGCCTATGGGGACCTTCCCCATAGGCTAACATTGGCCTTGGTAGGTTTAAAGTGGCGAATTAGGGGGTCGAAGTTTTTTTTAAAGAGACAGTACTTAGATTATCGAATGGTCGAATATTCAAACGATTTTTAGTTCGAATCGTTCGATTCGAAGTCGAAGGTCGTAGTCGAAGGTCGAAATAGCCAATTCGATGGTCGAAGTAGCCAAAAAAAACATTTGAAATTCGAACTATTTTTCCTCTATTCCTTCACTCGAGCTTAGTGAATGGGCCCCCTAGTGTTTAATAACTGGTGAAGAGACTCAAGCTGCAATCCTGCTTTAAAACTATGGGCAAGGGGATAAATCGTATAGTACAGCAACATAATAAGTGCGTCCCAAAATGGCTAAAAGATGCTTAATTTCACAAGATAAAAGCGCTGCACACCTAGGGGGTTATTTATTAAAAGTCTGAATGCCAAAAATGCAAAAAAATTAACATTTTTTGGATTGTATTATACCCCAAGGATGGAAAAAGTCAGAATCCGAAAAACCGCCATCTCAGACCTGCTGAGGTTGTATATAAGTCAATGGGAGATGTCCCGAAAATATCCTGATCTGCGCTGGCTTTCGTGCAATAATACAAAGATTTTGTGATTCTCTGGCAAAAATCAGAAAAAATCAGAGTTTTTGGGCAGAAAATTCTTATGATTCAAAATTTTCACAATTTTTTCTAGATTTTCCCACACAGGAAATATTCGGGAAAATGTTTCTGATAATTAAGGGGGAATAACCTGTGTGGATTTGGTTGGAGTATATTTAAAAAAATAATGAGATAAATTTTGATAAATAACCCCTCTATTCTCTCTAGTTAGAAGAAATACTTTTGTCTTAACACCTTAATTCATTGACACAGTTGCAATTAATCTCCCAGACAGAGCACTAAAAGTAGAGTGAAATAAATAAATGTGACAATAAAACATGATCTGGGGCTAAAAGGTGAAGACTGGTCAAGACCCTCTGAGTCTTTTCTTGAGGAACCTACCCTGCCTTAGCATTCTACAGACATCTTGTATATACTACCATCTTTTTTACAGTTTCTAAAGATGGTCGTACATTAAATAATTTGGTCAATTTATTCAAAACAGATATTCCAACATCCAACAGAAATGTTTATCATCCTTTGTCTGACCTCAATTCAGTTGACTACTAGATTGACCTTTAAAGAAGTAAGGCAGGACAAAGAGGATTTCTTTTAAGAACAAGTAAAGGAGGTAATGCAGTCGCTGTAAACTGTTTTAGTTTCAGACCCCATTCAGGGCCCCTTAACTCATAACAAAATTATCCAATAATCTCTAGGATAGCAAAGAGCCATTCACCATAACTCTCACCCTAGTTGACCTAGATTGGCCTTCAGGAATATCTCGGACAAGAAAATAGAAATATGCTCACCACAAGTAGCTTTCAGGCATTTCACCTCTGCTCCAGGTCATCCCAGAAGCCCTACAGTTTGGGAACCACTGGAGTTATGTAATGAATATCACAAAGTTTGGGCAGATCTATTAACCCAAAGAAATCAATTATATCATTGTTTTAAAAGAAGGCCAGTAAATGCTACTAGATGCTATGGGTTACTAGACCTGGTAGAAACGTTGTGACTTATTGCATTGACATTACGGTGTGTTTCACAGAAACCTCCAACAGGGAGCATCTTCTGGGGCTCAATAAAGCTCATTAAAGATGGAGGTGCTCTTTGTAATGTTAAAATAAGACTTTTTGTCTGAGAAACTTCTAAAACACGCCATGGTCAATTTTATTTTCTAGTGATGTTTTTGATAAACTATAAAAACATTTAACATTAGGCTTTGTGTGCGTTTTTTGTGTATTATTTGTTGTAGTACAAATGATGATAGGGATTATATAGTACAGAGAGTACTTGATGGTTGATACTGATAAGAGTTATTATATAAATGGTTACGTAACTTGCTGATTATATATATCTGTAACCACTGCCTAGATTCTACTTCATCTTCATGTATATAGTGTACCTCTTTAAGAATGGATTGTTATGGAAGTGGAAAAGTATGTCTAATTATTCCTGGCACCTTCATTATATTATTAATCTAATGGCATGTAGAGCTGGAGTGGCCTGCCATATTACCAGCAGATCTCCCAGTGGCCCCCAGCCAAGGTCAATTTACGTCAGCCCTTTCTTATTTCCAACATATAGCAATATAACACCAATAACATTTTGAACCCTCTATATTTAATGTTGTGAGAGTGAGCCCTTGGTCTAGTAGGCTTGAGGAGGCCCAGTCCAAGACTGATGGTAGAACATCTCTCATTGTACTTTCTGCCTGTCTTGAGTCTATTGAATGTTAGCAGTGGGGACACTGCTTGACAGAGCACCTGGATAAGTGTATACGGTGAGCAGTAGCGGTCCTTTACCTTTTGTTTCTGATCTTTAAAAAATACTACATCCTTCAACTCCACCCACATTGATATCAGAGGGACCATCCAGGTTAGAAGTTCTATGAACTTGGAACCAGGGAGAGACTGGAGGAGAAGCAGCGTTATTGAGTGTTAGTGACTACAGGATTTGAGAGATTCTGTATGAAACGGGTGATGGGAGGGATGTCATGTGAAATAAGGGGATTTGAGGATTGTATATATTTGGTTAATCTGTGATAATGTTGGATAGGTCAATTTAATTTTATATTACTACAGGGATTTCACTCAATGTGAGTTCAAGCCTCCTTCCTCCACCTTATCTTTACGGAAATGTATTTTTTGTTGTTGAATAAATATGTAGTCATAATGACCCTACTAAAGCACTGGCTGTTTGACATTTTCAGCTCAAGTTCAACTTTTTGTTTATACATATATAGGGAAATAATGGTCATATATTTAGCTTTCCCATTAACATACAGTATAAAAAAATAAACTTTCACCCCAAATCCCAACCCCAAATTAAGATGAGATGTTAGGTGATTACAGGAGATCAAATGGACCTTCTCATCAAATGTCACCCTAACTGGCCTTGAGACTAAGCTCCCATGACCACTGCTCCAAGCCCACCCCAGATGGACTTGTCCCTCAGTTTTGGAACCATTGTACAAAAATAAGCTTCCTCCCTGTCCACAGGAAAGTGATTGGCTGCTGCTTTCGATAGGGCATAGAGAAACAAGCAGCAGGTTCAGTTGTTTCCAAGTGGCATGCCCCCAATCCCGTAGCATTGACTTATGCCCTGGTGATCCATATAAGATCACAAAGTTGAAATGCAGGAAACCCTACCAGAAATTTCAGATTTGTACCTAAGTGCTGAATGGAGGCACAGTTTCTACTTCTATGTTGAGCTCACCATTCTTAACAACAAAGAAAAATTGCCACTCATCAGGCCTGAACTTTCTAGTATGAGTTTGCCTTTAGTGCCTCATGGAAAAGCCCTGGTCACCAACCTGGCTTCTTTCTGTTACCTGCTATGTCTAATTCTATGTTCTATGTGTTAGCACCATCCCTTTTACTGTTATTGTTCAGATTTCCACCTTAAATTAAGCAAATATATTACAAGTGACTTGCCCCTGATAACCTTAGGTTAGCAAAACATTTTTTGTGCTGAATAGAGAAGAAAATTGGGCTGTAAAAGTGTAAGGGTCCGGGCTGCACCATATAGGATTAGGTATCAGAAAAATACATGTTTTGTTATTAAAAGAAAATACTTCCATTTTCGGATCAAAGAGCTATTCGTTTAAATCATGTCCATACATGGTGGGCTTCGTTTTTCTTCTATCCCCACAGCAATTAGGCAGAAATTTGGATCCAGACTGTACAGTATTTAATGCACTGGCACCAAACAGTTATTGGCTGTCGTTACGCTCAGCACCTGAAAATGCCTGCAAAACAGAAATGAAATAAATTATTTCCAACTCATGACTGTGCAGTTGGTGTTCATGTCCTCCTTCAGCAGACCTCATTGTCCTTATTGGCTCAAGTAAAAATTAACTCTCCACGAATTTATATTTCTGTGCCTGCTCTCTAATGGGGACCTCTCTTTCCTATATACCTCTTGGTACAATGGTTGCAGTAGGTGAGAAGTCTCCCTCTTCATCATTTTAAACACAACCCTATCCCCCCATCCTTTTCTTTCTCTTCATTTGAGGAACATGCCATCCATCTTTACCCCCTCCTCTTACCATGTATGGTTGTTACCTACAGACCTCCCTATACCACCACACTGAATGCTCCAAGTGTTCTTCTTCTGCACCTTCTTGTTTTCTACCCCTGACCCCTTCCTGAGAACTTAAGCAGAAGACAGAAATAGCCAACTACAATGATGTCCATTTCATTGGCCTTGTTTACAACAAAACCTGAACTCTGCCCATTTAGCAATGACCCAGTTCCTTTTTCAGGTAATGTCCTTATCACTTCATGTCTGACATTGTCCTCCTTCAGCTAATCCTTCACTAATGTCTGGTCCTGAAGTCTTCCTCCATTTTAAAACCCCCAACTCCTTCCAGTGACATAACAAATGGGTGGGGTTGGTATCACAAGAGAGATTGGTGTTTGTGCATCGCCAACAAGGAGGGGACCTACTTGGCTCAACACTTGCCTAAACCAATAGTTAAGGCCAATCCACCAAATTCTATCACAGTAACTGTTATCATTTATAAATTGGTTATTAATACTGCTGAGAATATGTCAGATTGTAAAAATGTACAAAAATTATGAGCAGGGTTGCGTTTTAAAAAAAAACTAAATTGTAATAAAAAAATTAAGCAATCTGTAAAAAAAAAGGATCTTTGCTAAGAAATATATTTCAAATACAGCCTTTGAAATGTTGTTGTTATGCCTGGGTTGTTGGTTTTTTAAATCAACATGAGGTGGTGCTGCAGAGTCTAGTTTGGGTTCTGTTTATGTTCCAATTAGCTTCTTCTGACATATTTTCTATATAAAGAAGAAAATTTGTCAGTTTGTTTGAGAATATGTTCTTTACACTTTCGGACCATCTTCTCAGCCAGTAGGAGGCTGAATTCTACTGTTTGAGCAGAAAAACTTTTGAGCTAGTTCGCCACGACCCTGAGAATCTCAGGCCCCATCTGCAGTGTTATTTTATGTTACTACATAACATTCATTTGGACATGGAATTCAAAACTTTTCAGGCACTGTCCTTTAATCATGGAGAAGGTCAAAACTACTACATTTGTCCCCAGACCATCAATCAATCTGACCAATCAGTTAGCCACACCACCATCCACCTATGCCGCCTTACGCATTTCACCGTTACAACGGCTTCATCAAGGCAAACATTATTTTATCATTGACCAGTTTAAGTGTCAGGGTATTCATTTCTATTGAGAGCTGACATCTGAACTGGTTTGCTGAGGGTAAAAAGAGGACACATAAGGAGGAGGTGTCTTAATCTCTTCACTACAGTATTTGCTATCCACTATTCACTATTTGCTTCCATTTAGCCAAAAATCCCACACCTGCCCACCTGGTCGCTGTGTCATTCTATTGTATCACAGAGCTACTCAGCAGTATAAATGTTTTACAATACAGTTTGTATGAAATCTATGTTGTCGTCAGGTAAGGTGTAAAATAACTTGCCAAGAATCACAAAGTGTTGACACCTAGATTCAAACCAAGGTCTCTGGCTTGAGGACCAGCTGATAACAAAGCCATCTTATGTGCCTTCCATGCATTTATAGAATCTGAATTTAGCATCAGCAAGGGGATACAAATCCATACAAAGGCTAGATTATTATAGTAAATTACTAGAACCCTAACATGATTGCTTTGACCTTAAGAATGGGAACAACACAATCCTGTTTATGTTATCCAAGGGGAGCCTCTAAAATTAAGCCATAACAGCCACGCACTCTCAACCCTACCACTGAAAAGCACTTCACTAAATGCTCTACACCATGCCAAGAGCTCAAGGAATCCTGAAAGACTAAGCAAATCATTTTGGCAATCACAGAGCAAAGCTGAATTAATATCCTGGAATGATTACCATCCAGTCCCAGATCTTTGTTTACCTTCACATGTTCAAGTCTCCTTTGAATTCTACTGAGTGACCCATCTATCAATAATTCTAATTGGTTCTATTAAAAATGAAGCCTTAATTATCTTGTTCCTTATTTGTGCAGACAGAAAAAATAACAGTTCAGAATTTCTGCTTTTTCTCTGTTCTCATCAACCACCTGATACTACAGGTATCCTAAAGCAACCTGAACGGTAACCTTTGTAACGACATTCCTTGCTTACAAGGGGAATATACTGACATCTATTTATTAAGCAACAGTTTAAAGGATAAGTAAACCTTTAATATAAGTGAATGTAAAATTGATGAGGGTGCTATTCTAAGCACTTTTGCACTGTACTTTCATTCACTATTTTTTTTATTCCAAGATATTAAGGGATACATGTACAGTTAATATACATGCATTTTGTTACAAAAGTGCCACCTGCTGGTCAGTTCCCACCAGTCTGACCAACAAGTAGTCAAGGAAGTTGTCAGGAGAAAGAAAGAGGCTGCTCTGATCTTCTTCTGCTTAGGAAAATAATTAGAAGCTGTTCTCAAATCTTTCCTAAGCAGAAGAGGAGGAGTATCTTTCTTTCTCCTGACAACATCCTTGACTACTTGGTGGTCAGGACCTTATTATGATCCCTAGTCAATAAAAGCTCACCAACACAAATTCTAGAGATGAGTTTGGTATTATTAGTTATTATCATGTCCAAATGAGAGTCCTCCCTAGTAGGCTCTTCAACTAGCTGAAATAAAGTCCAGCTAAATTGTCATTTAGCATATTTAGAGACCTGCTAGCTTTTTCTGACTTGGCAACACCATTACCCTACAGTCAATGTCTGGATAATTGAAGTCACCCATGATAACAACTAGACTAAATGCACTGGAGGAGTGTTTGTCAATAATTTAGTAGGCCCATTAAACATCAGAATGGGAATGATTATCGTGGTTAAAGTAGTTGCACATTGGGTTCTTAGAGCATTTTCAACAAAGTGCTTAGTCATAGTCATAAAGGCATAGTCAGCGGAAGCAGCGATAACCACCCCTCCCACTTTCCAATATTTTTGATTGGGAAATGCCTGATACTGAAAATACTGCCTAAAACACTCATTTCAGCATTTTCAAGGCATAAGCACCAGCATTGGTAGGTGTTTGCTATGCAAACTAATAGGAGGTAGTAGAGGCATATGCCCAAGGCACAATAAGGCGGGGGGGTAGGCATATATCTCTTGCCTCCATACCCCTAGTCCAGGCCCTCAATTCCCTCCAGTACTGCCCACTATTCACTGACCCGATGCTCCCTCATCTCTCCAACCACAATTTGACTGATGTTGAAGTCACTTGGGTTCAGTTCAGTGAAATACAATGTTCCATCTCTAAGAGCCGTGTCAGTGCATTTTAACTACTATATACACAGTAAAACACGTACCAGGCAGCCGGCGCAGCATGTAAAGAGGCAGACAGCAAAAAGCACCAAGGCTATGAAGATATATTCGAAGATCAAAATCCCAAAGGCAAATTTATAGACCAGATCGTTACAAGCTCTGGGATCATCGGGGTAGATTCTGAAGACCCAAACGCTACCTGAAATCAAAAATGCACATAAATTATCCCAGAGAGGTGAAACAATTTAAATGCTTTGTAAATGTTAGTGCATTTTATATCTGTGCACTGCTTCCCTGACACTTGAAACGTATGTAGCAGAAGAGAAATAAATAAGAAACTCCGCTATAGTTACCTGCAATGAACCAGCAGAAGGAGAAGAGTCCAATGATGCTCTCAAGGGCGTATGCCAATTTCTCTGCCGGCTTCTTCAAGGGAATGAGGCAAAACCCCACTAGATGGAAGGCACCAGCCACTATAAGGTAAATGGGGATGTTGGGCTCCCTCGGGCAATTCCCCACATGCATTGACCCTGTGTGTAAAGGAAGGAAAATCAGATTATAAAGAGTTTGGGTTTCCATGAAAACCTACACAGAACAAAAGCAGTTGTGTTACTTACCGATCACCACCATGGTAGTGCTTAGCACCGTCCATACAACCAAAGTGAAGATCTGTGAACCTAAAATCACATGATTCCATCAGAGAAAGAGGCGGCACATTGTACTTTCACATTCATAGAACAAAAATATAAATTTTCCTAAAATAGTTAAAGAATAAATAATCCATACAGACTTTAACAAGTAGTCCCTTTATATTATGGATATACCGAATCCAGGATTTGGTTCGGCATTCAGCCAGGATTCTGCCTTTTTTCAGCAGGATTCCGATTCAGCCCGAATCCTCATGCCTGACCGAACTGAATCCTAATTTGCATATGCAAATTAGGGTGGGGGAAATAACTTTTTGTCACAAGACAAGGTGTAAAAAAAATGTTTTCACTTTCCCTCTTCCCGGCCCTTATTTGCATGTGCTAATTAGGATTTGGTTCAGTATTCGGCTGATTCTTTCACGAAGGATTCGGGGATTCAGCCAAACCCAAAATAATGGATTCTGTTCATCCCTACTTTATATAATGACAATTTGGTAATTTTGACTCAATAAATAAGCTACATATGAATATTTCAATTGAAAAGGAAAATGTTAAAGTATAACCGGGGGGATGGGATATTAATTGCTATGGTTTCTGTATGGTGACTTGTAAGCAAGAAATATGGAAAAATCTATGTAGAACATCAAATAAATTAGGGAGAATAGTTTATAGGATTTAGAAAGTCATTAGTGATGGGCTAATTTTTCCTGTTTCATTCGCCATGAATTTTGCAAATTTTCCTCGAAATAGCGAAGGCAAGCCCAGCGCAAGAGGTGACGTTCAGTAAAATGTGCAAGTTAGTGAATTAGCAGAGTTACGTCCCTTCGCCATAGCGCAACTTCTCCTGGCGTAAGGGTGCGAAGTAGTGCTAGAGTAGGTCCACTTCTCTAGCAAATTTACGACGGCGCCTGTTAGTAAATCGCGAAGTAAAGAAATGACGTCACCCTGGCGAATTTGCGCTAGCGTTAGCCGCTTCGCGCTTTAGTGAATTTGCCCCAAAGCTTCTAACCTAATTGGCTTTTGGCAGAGAGCCCAGAACAGCCACAGCAGAAGATAAGATACTTTTGTAACAATTTCTAGATAAGCAAATAAGTAATTGTAACAATTTTGAGATAAGCAAGTAATTAATTGTAACAATATAAGATAACAGGTCCCTTGGGAAAAGTTACACTCGCAGCTGAAAGGACAAATCACCTTCATTAGCAAAACTGTAATAACTGGAAAAAAAACACAGAAATATGTTCAAACGTTTATAACCTGCCAAATCTTGTAAAATGAACATGGTAATTAGGGGGTGTGGCCACGAAAAAGGGCGTGGTAAAAAAAATAAACTTTTTTGTCCCTCTTTTTATTTCCAAAATGTTGGGAGGTGTGGGTTAGGATTTCCTTAGGTGGGTATTAGACTTACCGACTATTGCTGAAGGGTTTGGTTCAGCCATTTCTAGAACAAGAGAGAGAGAGAGAAAGAGAAATCACTACAAATACCAACACAAACACTGATCATTTTTAAATATACCCCCCCCCCCGCCACATTCTTGTTGCTAAATCCTGACGCACAGCTACTTCACCAGCTGCCTACAGGCTGGGGATCCCTTATCTGGAAACCCGTTATCCAGAAAGCTCCTAATTGTGAAAAGGCCATTTACCATTTATCCATTTTTAAAAATTATTTCCTTTTTCTGTGTAATAATAAAACAGTCGCTTGTACTTGATCCCAACTAAGATATAATTAATCCTTATTGGAGGCAAAACCAGCCTATTGGCTTTATTTACTGTTTACATGATTTTCTAGTAGGGATCCTGTCATCGGAAAACATGTTTTTTTCAAAATGAATCAGTTAATAGTGCTGCTCCAGCAGAATTCTGCACTGAAATCCAATTCTCAAAAGAGCAAACAGATTTTTTTATATTCAATTTTGAAATCTGACATGGGGCTAGACATTTTGTTAATTTCCCAGCTGCCCCTGGTCATGTGACTTGTGCCTGCACTTTAGGAGAGAAATGCTTTCTGGCAGGCTGCAGTACTGCAAGTTGGAGTGATATCACCCCCCTCCCTTTCCCCTCCCCCAGCAGCCAAACAAAAGAACCAGGGCCGGATTTACATAGTGGGCACCCCTAGGCCCACTGCCATTTGTCACCCCTGTTGCCCCTCCGCTTTATTTGTGCAAATTTTCATCATCAATGGGGATTGGAGCATGGGAAATTTAAAAAATGATTGAATCTCCAGCACATCCCCAGTGTTTTTGAACCAATGTGAGTGTGGTTGGGCAACATGCCGCCCCCCTAAAATCCTGCCCCCCTAGGCCCGGGCCTAGGTGGCCTTTCCACAAATCCGGGCCTGAAAAGAACAATGGGAAGGTAACCAGATAGCAGCTCCCTGACACAAGATAACAGCTGCCTGGTAGATCTAAGAACAACACTCAATAGTAAAATCCAGGTCCCACTGAGACACATTCAGTTACATTGAGAAGGAAAAACAGCAGCCTGCCAGAAAGCATTTCTCTCCTAAAGTGCAGGCACAAGTCACATGACCAGGGGCAGCTGAGAAATTGATAAAATGTCTAGCCCCATGTCACTACTAAAAAGCAGACATTTATAAACTCACATGTTTTATTGTTTTTATTGTACAACAGCAGTGGAAAGAGAATGTATTTTTTAGTGAGAGGTGACCTGGCCATTCTTTATAGGAGGCTGCAATACTGTTATGGCAGGAACAATGCTTTCTGTTTGCCTTTGCTTGATTTATTATTATTATAGGTCACTCAGCCTCGCCAGGAGAAAATTCTGACTTTTTGTGTGCCGGAGGCAGGGTAAACTGACTGAGAGCCACCATTGGGCAGAAATAATGGTACAGGTATGGGATCTGTTATCCGGAAACCCGTTATTCAGAAATCTCCAAATTACGGAAAAGTCGTCTCCCATAGACTCCATTTTATACAAATAATCCAAAATGATTTCCTTTTTCTGTGTAATAATAAAACAGTCGCTTGTACTTGATCCCAACTAAGATATAATTAATCCTTATTGGAAGCAAAACCAGCCTATTGGCTTTATTTCATGTTTAAATGATTTACTAGTCAACTTAAGGTATAAAGATCCAAATTACGGAAAGCCCCCAGTACCGAGAATTCTGGATAACAGGTCCCATACCTTTACATTCACAGATATTCAGAGCCGTATTTCTCTGTTTTACTATAGGGTCGAACTGGTACACCGGTCACTTAAGGTCAGGGCTGAAGGCCCCAGTCCAAAGCTGTTTACTAATGATACCACTATAATTCTGCCCAAACTGCCTTGTTCAGTGGATTTACTAAAGCAGGGCTCTCCGACTGGAAGATTATTGGCCAGATATTGCCCTTTGATTCACTTTCATGGCCCCCAACAGGGGTGGATTAATTGTATCCTTGCCCAAGACCGTGGACCTCTGAGTTCCTCCATTGTTAGACCTCTGCCATTGCCCAACTCCATCCCCTTCATCACTGTTTCACCTTCAACTATTGGGTGACCTCCTGGATAGGCTTAATGGTCATCTAACCGTCAGACTTCTCACTGGCCTCCCAGCATTATCATTTTATTATCATCATATTGGAGAATTCTACAGATAAGCAGAACTAGGGAACATACATATGAGAGGTTCTTCTATAGGTGTATTCAGTTTGGAAATACACCCCTAGGTACCTATTTATGGATCACAAATCTAAATACAGTTCAGCCCAGTTCACCAGACTGGGACTACACAGCTCTCAGTTCTCAGGAACAGTCATAAGTTTCCCTAGGGAATTCTCTCCATTTCTTACATTTCTGCTACAAAAGGAATTATCTACCTCCCTTATCTGTGTGTTTGAGACAAACAACAGCTTTGCAGCCAGGACTACAGGAGACAAGAGATCATAATATAAGAAGTGCATAATATACAGAATATTCTCTGCAGGGAGAAGAGGCAACTAATGGAGCAGGAAGCTAATGTACGGATATGGATATTATAATACATTGTATTAGGAGTGGGAAAGAAATGCTGCCCTTGCACGTACAGATGCACAATGAACATTCACACCTTGTATCATCTATATCAGCCAATTCATCATCAGTTACACTAGAGTATTTGGGTCAGTTTGGCTCAATGGTAAATCGGTAAATCAGTAAAGAGCAGTGATGGGCGAACCTGTCCCATTTCCTGCGAAATTCGCAAAACTCGAATTTTGACACCCACGTCAATTTTGAAACCCGCATTAAAGTCAATGGGCATCTGAATAATGTTGATGCATAACAGTTCTGATGCAATGACTATTCCGATGCGCGTCCAAATTTTTATTTGCCGGTGGCGAAACGTGGAGATTCAACGCAAATTCACATCTGGCGAATTTATTCGCCTATCACTAGTAAAGAGCCATCAAGCCAGATTATTAAATCCACACCACACACAAACATTCTCCCATATTATATATTTAGATGCACTGGTGGTCTATCCTTAGGAACACCCAAGGCAGTCGTTCCCAAAATGCAGGCCTGTCCCCCCCAGATGTACTCAAAGCAGTGGTGGAGGAGCCTGAAGACCATTGAGGGTGAGGGACCATTGATAATTCTTCTCCTTGATACTCCGTGAAGGACCATCAAGTAGGGGACAGACTTTATGCCACTGATTGGAATTATGGCTCCGTGGCTGATACAGAAGAGTTATCACATATATCTGTAACCTTGTACCTAGCTAAGAGGGACCTTGATCCAATGTAGGATACCCAAGAGGGGCCTGAGCAAAGTCCAAAGCCACCATAAGGGTTCATATAGAATCTATAGGGCTATAAATGGGCACACACCCAGACTAAGAGGGTTAGCATGTATAGAAATACAATGAGAAGTCACTGCACCTCCATGAGTCACATAAAGCAAGTCACACATTACTCCATCATTATACAACTTATATATCATTATACAACGTATATATACTCCTATAACCCCATGGGTTCGGCTATTGTGTTAATGAGTAAACCAGGATTACCTTTGCTTGCCTCCAAAAACTGAAAATACTTCCTTGTGCAACACCCACGCACATAAGATAGATAATCACATGTTTATAAGATCATTTTTTTTAAATGGTACTTTTTAGATTGTCAGCCCTTGGACACAGGGTTCTCAGCACCTATTATATTAGTTTCCCCATGCAGTTGTTACATACCCTTCAGTTCAGCGCTGTTGAATATGTGAGCGTGTTTTAAATGATGGTGATAATATTGATAATGTTTAAAAGGGAAGTGAATTAAATGCGGTTGATGCCATTTCTGATAGGCCTCTGTACCTCCTATCTCATTAATACAGGGGCAAGAGATCAGATATCACACCGGATCCCACAAACGGTGCATTAAAAAAGGAGAACTGAAGTTTTACAAAGAATTAGGCTAGAAATGTTGTACATTATGTTTTTGGGCTTCTATACTCCACTGTCCTATAGCAGAGAATATCTGTGTCTCCATAGATGCCCCAGTAGCTCCCCATCTTTTTTTCTGCTCACTCCCAGCAAACTGAGCATGTGCAGTGCCACTGGCACTCAAAAGATGGCCTAACATAATACTAGATAGGGAGCTGCTGAGGGAAACTTTGAAGGCCTGGATCATTACAGTTATAGCTGATACAGTAAGTTCAGTATATAAAATACAGAATTTCTATACTATACTATATATTAGGCTTTGATTCTCCTTTAAAGGATAAGCAAACCTTTAAAATAGGTGAATATAAAATTGATGAGAGTGCTATTGTAAGCACTTTTGTAATGTACATTCATTATTTATTATTTTTTCATTCCAAGATATTAAGGGATACATGTACTGTTAATATGAATGAATTTTGTTACAACAGCGCCACCTGCTGGTCAGTTTCCCACCAGTCTGACCACCAAGTAGTCAAGGAAGTTGTCAGGAGAGAGAAAGAGGCTGCTCTGATGTTCTTCTGCTTAGGAAAGATTTGAGAAAGGTTTCTAATTTTTTTTCTTGAAAACCAGGACAGAAAACATGAATTCAATGGAATACAACACAACAAATAATATAGTGGCCTTCAAAACCTCTGTCAGAAACTCTAAGCAACTGTGTGTGTGTGTGTTATTTTATGAAGGGTATGGTTGAGGTTTAATGTAAGTTATTGCAGATACTGTGGAGCAAAGGCCAAGCACATTCACTAAAGCACTTTCACTTACTTGTGAATTTAAAGGGATACTGTCATGAGAAAAAAAGTTTTTTTCTTCCAAAACACATCTGCTCCAGCAGAATTCTGCATCGAATTTTGTTTATCAAAAGAGAAAACTGATTTTTTTTTATATTTATTTTGAAATCTGACATGGGGCTAGACATATTGTCAGTTTCCCAGCTGCCCCCAGTCATGTGACTTGTGCTCTGATAATCTTCAGTCACTCTTTACTGCTGTACTGCAAGTTGGAGTGATATTACCCCCCTCCCTTTCCCCCCAGCAGCCAAACAACAGAACAATGGGAAGGTAACCAGATAGCAGCTCCCTAACACAAGATAACAGCTGCCTGGTAGATCTAAGAACAACACTCAATAGTAAAATCCAGGTCCCACTGAGACACATTCAGTTACATTGAGTAGGAGAAACAACAGCCTGCCAGAAAGCAGTTCCATCCTAAAGTGCTGGCTCTTTCTGAAATCACATGACCAGGCAAAGTGACCTGAGATGCACCTACACACCAATATTACAACTAAATACACTTGCTGGTTCAGGAATGACATTTTATATTGTACAGTGAATTATTTGCAGTGTAATATAGAAATCATAAAAATCATGATAAAATCCCTTTAAGTACGGGATAAGGGCAATATACATGAAAAGGATTTTTGAAGTCCCTCCTATATCAGGTGTGCCACAACTGAATCAATACATCCCGTCACGTCGAGAACTATATAACAGTGCAGTAAAGTGACATGGAAAGTACTTTCATTCCCCAGATTCCCCTATTTCCTCAGCATGATGGTGGGAGAAGGAGAAGGCAATTAATGAGGTTATTTTTCCCAGTTAAAGCCTACTGTGAAATGAACTCCCTCCTTTCTGTAAACCCGAGACACAGGCAACAACTGTTTTGATTATAGGGGAATACAAAGGGTAAATACAAACGATGATCTATAACGAGGCAAGCAGCATAATGAAGAAATCTGGCTAATGGTTAGATTTGTAGTCTTTTTCCCGTCACAACAGGCCCAAAATCATGGAAGTACAACCTTCCATAGGCTTCAAAAGCAATAACCTCAAACACAAGAACTTGCAATAATCAGCGGATCGACGACGCCTTGAAAATTATTTTTAAGTGGCAAATGACAGTGGCAAGTGACCGTCACTGTCGGGTAACTCAATATGTAAAAGGAAAAGCTGACATTACTGCCTCTTTTTAAACTTTTTCTTTTTTAAACTTTTTTTTTTTTTATTTCCCCAAATGCAAGAGCGGACACTTGTTTTGACTGAAAGGGGTTGTTCACCTTTAAATTAACTCTTCGTATGATGTAGAGAGAGATATTCTGAGACTATGGGTTTTAATTTTTCATTATTTGTGGCTTTTGAGTTATTTAGCTTTTTATTCAGCAGCTAAGGATTAATTATACAGGTATGGTATCCGTTATCTGGAAAACCCGTTAACTAGAAAGCTCTGAATTACGGAAAGTTTGCCTTCCATAGACTCGATTACAATCAAATAATTCAATAGGCAAAACCAGCCTGATTTTATAGTAGACTTAAGGTATGAAGATCCAAATTATGGAAAGACCTATTATGCAGAAAACCCCAGCATTCTGGATAACTGGTCCCATAGTTGTATCTTAGTTCATTGAGAGGGGGGCCCAGCCTGCACCCAGGCCCCTGGTGCTCTAATTGCTGGTCCGGTATCTCCAAAGTGACTCTATGCTGCAACTCCCTATGCCAACACACGTGGTTCTTCCCAGCCTATGATTAAGGGAGTGTTTCCCGAAACGTGTAAGGCCCCATTATTGCAATAAACTTCTATTTTATCCGGCGTGCCGCCTGATCTAATTGCTGATTGGACTCATATTACAATTGGCAGGGCCGGCATTAGAAACCACAGGGCCCCCGTACAACAACATTTTTGGGGGGCAGGGCCACACAACACCCACCCCAAGCGCCACCCACCCCCAAGCCCCACCTAAGATCCCGCCCACTTCACATCTCAGCTAAAAGACACAGACATCAGCGCTAAAAAAGGTCATTGCCCCCCTTACGAATAAAAAAAAAAATTGGGGCCCCAGAGAATATTTTTTATAAAAACATTGGTGGCAGGGGCCTATAGAGTATTAAAATAATACATTGGTGGCCAGGGGATTAAAAAAAAAAAAAAAAAACCCACATTGGTGTTCAGTAGAATTGAACTCGTGGCTTCAGGACTTCAACTTCACCTCCTTTCATGACTTTGGGTCTTTTTGCTGGTTCGGGACTTTGGAAGGGCTTCAGCTCTGTCAAGGGGGGCCCAGCAGCACAGCCGGCCCCTCTTCAGGCCCAGTACAGTTGTACCCCCTGTGCCCCCCTGATGGTGACCCTGACAGTTGGGACGCTGGTGGCTGAGCACACAGAGTTTTGTGGAGCTGATTGGAGGGGAATAGAGTGGTGAAGTCTTTTTCTATTGACTTTCATGTTCTTCCGCCTGCCCAAAATCCCCTTTGGGGATGACTGAATGGGAAAGCCGGACTGTACCACTAGTGATGCTTTTCAGCCTAGTGAGTATCAAACATTTACCACTCAAGTCTATGGGGCGGCTGAAAAGCATCAAGTGTCCCATCGGTCTTACAGTTATGTTGCAGGGCATGAACCCCCTCAATGGAGTGGCACAGTCCAGCCAGTGAAATTGACCAACTGCAGTCCAATTCAATTGCTTGTAATCTTGTCTGGGAGTCAAAATAGGCCCTGGAATTCTAAGTACACAGAAGCCCAAACAGCCCCCAGCAGCCCAATAAATAATAATTTACAGACCGCAGACACTTTGGCATTTGCCAGAACCCACAGATTGCCAGTCCAGGGCTGTAATACACAAGGCGCAGGGATGCACCGAATCCACTATTTTGGATTCGGCCGAACCCCTGAATCCTTCGCAAAAGATTCGGCTGAATATCGAACTGAATCTGAATCCTAATTTGCATATGCAAATTCGGTTTCAGATTTGGTTCGTCCGGGCAGAAGGATTTGGCTAAATCTGAATCCTGCTGAAAAAGACCGAATCCCGAAGCGAATCCTGGATCTGGTGCTTCCCTTACAAGGAGTCCATCAGAACCTACAGACACCAGGAATGATCTGATGCAATAGTAACATCACAACTTGTGCAAAATATATCCCAAAAAACAGTGTGGGGCTCATTTATCAACACTGGGTAAATTTGCCCCTGGGCAGTAACCTATAGCAACCAATCAGTGATTAGCTTTTTGAAGCCAGCTGCAATAGATCAACGAATGCAGCAATTTGATTGGTTGCCATGGGTTATTGCCCATGGGCAAATTTGCCCAGTGTTGATAAATGACCCCCGGTGGCTATATCCATCTATCAGAATTACCTGAATTAACTCCATGTAATTACTTTTAAGTGAGCAAAATTGCAAGTGAGCAGACATTACTATTCATAGACTATATGATAGATAGAAATCATGATATAATATAATATATTTATAGCAAATGCTGCAGTGTATGTGAGCTCCCCTGTGAATGAATGGAAACTATACTGCAGACTCTCCCCGCAGCAGCACAGCAAGTCTATGGCTCAGGTTTCTCCCAGTAAATGTCAGTTGGAGCAGGAGACAGGGGGCAGTTGCAGCTGGCAGTTGAGGGGCACTGCAGTTCTTTCCTTGCGCAGTCAGTGTAACACGAGTCTCAGGCACTGAGGGTGAAGGTGATTCCCTATCATTTACACTGAGAGGAGTTTTGGGGTTTCCAGTAAGAAATTGGGGGGGAGGGGGATAATAACAGAAGAAAGACAGAGATCTCTCACCTTGTCAGACTGGTTCTCTGCTGCTGATCTCTAACTGTCCTCTCTTTTCTGCTGCTGCTGCTTCTGTGCTGCCTGCGCTCTCTCTATATATCCCAGACATAGAGCTGATGACATGGGCAGATCCTGGCCCTTCCCCCGGAGCCTCCTCATTGCAGAGGGTGGGCAGGGCCGGATTAAACCCCAGAGGCCCCTCAAGGAAGGGAAACTCACAGGTATTTTGGGCAAAGAAGAGAAACATGACAGTTAGTTCTCACTGCCAGGCATCACCTGACTCACCCACTGCTCTGCATGATCTATTGCTTCTCTTCTCTCTATGCCCAGCTCTTACCCTTCTGCTGCCTCTCTGATGTTTCTTTTCACTCTTTCTGCCCTCACTGATAGTTGAGCAATAGGACTTCCTGAGCAGCCCCAGCCTGACATTCATTCAAGGGAATAAGTATGGCAGCACCGCTGGAGTCAGACCAGGGAAAGGATAGTCAGCCAGAGTTGTATAGAGGAGAGGAAAGCAGAAATAATGAACTTTTATCATTTACTTGGGGTCACTCACAATTTGTTTGATATAAAACTACATTGCAAGGCAACTTCAGCCAATCCTTATAGTAAGGAATCCGTAGATATCCTTATATAATACACAAGAGCCATGAACATCCTGTAAATTATATCCTTATAAACGGTGAGTTCTGATGTCATCACTTATAAACGGTGAGTGGTGATGTCGTTTTTGTCAGACAACTCCTAAAACGTGTGTATTATAATAAATAAAGTGATAATATGAGGATATTAGAAGTCACCTGGAGTTCCATGACCTGAAGCCTTCATGCAACTCCTCGGTGACTTATAATATCCTTATAATTTACAAGAGGGGGTACTTTATTCACTATATTATATATCCTTATATTAAGTATGAATTGCCACCAGCAGTAAAACAGATTAGCGGTTGGTGATAAAACATCCCGTGTGCCTTTGCTGTACCGTCAGAGATTTCCCCCTGTTTGCAGGAAACTGATTGGCTGTTGCAGTTACAATGGCAGAGACTGTACCAAAGGGAAAACAGCAGCTAAAAAATGCCACTGAGCAGGAGCAGCATTAAAGTGGACCTGTCACCCAGACATATAAATTTGTATAATAAAAGTCCTTTTCAAATTATACATGAAATCCAATTTATATTTTTTATTAAAGCATTCATAGCTGTTGAAAGCTCATTTGAATATCTCAGCTGTCAATCAAATATTATCTGCCCCGCCTCTATGCCTAGACATAGAGGCGGGGCAGACAATTACTTTCACTTTCGATTCAGCACTTCCTACATGTCACTGCTCTCCCCACATTCCCCCGTTCTCTTCACCATTTAATTGTGTAGCCAGGACATGGGGATGGACATCAGGTCCCCCATTCTGGTGCACAAACAAGATTCTGAGATGATACAAGACTTGTCTTAATAACAGTGTCCACAAAATGGCTCCTGCCTGTTTGTTATAATTATGACTTCCCAGACTGAAGGAAACAAGATTCAAATCATTTATACAGTGTAATTAAAGTTCATTTTGCTTGACAAATGTGAAAAAATAGGATTTTGAAAAAATTTTTTGGGTGACGGGTCCCCTTTAACCCCTCCATCCTGATACCTCTCCCTATTAGCCCCCTATATCAGTAAAATAGCTGACAATTTCCCAATGTTGTCCCTGCCTATTATTTCCCTGGAACAAGATACATCATTGGTACCACAGGTCTCACTATCAAACATATTCTTGCTGCCCATGACAGGGTTAACTGCCCCATTAATATCATGACGGGACACTTTCCCACTGCCTCCAAATCACATCAGGTGAAATCAATGTCATAGTGTTTATTTCTATGGATGTGCAGCAGGGCCGGCATCAGGGGGGACAGGGGGTACAAGTGTACCGGGCCCGGCAGTGCTGACGTTTTTGATAGCGCCGAAGCTGCGCCGCCTCCTTCCGAAGTCCCAAACAGCCGAAATGCGGAAGTGTCAAAAAAGACGAACAGCTGAAGTCCCGAAGCCATGAAAACAGCCGAAATTAAAGTCCTGAAGCGGCGAAAAGACCCAGAGTCATGGAAACAGCCGAAATTGAAGTCCTGAGAAGTGGCAAAAAGACCCGGATTCACAGAAAGAGCCGAAAATGTAAGTCCTGAAGCGGTGAAAAGATCCGAAGTCACAAAACCAGCGTAATTGAAGTCCTGAAGCCAATTCAATTCCCCTGAACACCAATTTCTGTTTATTTATTTTTTTTCAATCCACTGGCCGCCATTGTATTATTTTAATACTCTATAGGCCCCTGCCACCAATGTGTTTTTAAAAAATATTCTGTAGGGGCGCCATTTTTTTTTTAACTTGTAAGGGGGGCCCTGGCGCCAATGTTTTTTTTAAAAATATTCTTTGGGGCCCCAAATTTTTTTTTACTTTTAAGGGGGGCCCTGGCACCAATATTCTTTTTTAACTTATAGGGGGGCCCTGGTCCCAATAGCTTTTTATAACTTGTCTGTGTGTGTGGGGGTTACCTTTTTTAGCGCTGATGTCTGTGTGTGGGGGGGGTTACCTTTTTTAGCGCTGATGTCTGTGTGTGGGGGGGGTTACCTTTTTTAGCGCTGATGTCTGTGTGGTCTTTTAACTGTGATGTGGAGTGGGCCAGGTGGGCAGGCCTTGGGGGCCAGGCGGACGGGCCCAGTTTTCTTCGATTTTTGATTTCCAACAGTGGCCCTGGTTTCACTTTTGCTTAAAGTGATGGTTCACCTTTAAAGGGATACTGTTATGGGAAAACATGTTTTTTTTTTTAAAAAAAAAAAACACAGTTAATAGTGCTGCTCCAGCAGAATTCTGCACTGAAATCCGTTTTTCAAACCTGATTTTTTGTATTAACTTTGAAATGGGGCCAGTCATATTGTTAGTTTCCTAGCTGCCCCCAGTCATGTGACTTGTGCTCTGATAAACTTCAGTCACTCTTTACTGCTGTACTGCAAATTGGAGTGATATCACCCCCTCCCTTTCCCCAGAACAATGACCAGCAGGTGGCACTGTTGTAACAAAATTCATTCATATTAACAGAACATGTATCCCTCATCTTGGAATGAAAAAAGAATAAATAATGAATGTAAATGACAAAAGTGTTTTTACAATAGCATTCTCATCAATTTAACATTCACTTATTTTTAAAGTTTAATTATCCTTTAACCCTTATAGACTGCCAAGAATGTACATGGCACGTTCTGCTACAGCTGAGCCCTTCTCTCAGAGAGTTAGGAGGAATGACAGCCCCCTGGGCAACGAGGCTGGGGACTGTCATGATGGACCTGTGAAGCGATTGTCACAGAGCCAACCTCCAGGGCAGCAGGCGCATGATCTGATTACGCCTGCTGCTCTCCTGACTTCCTGAAGTAAGTGCACCGCCCACACACTTCCTGCTGCGCGATCCTGGACACTGGACCTCGGGACCTCGAGGACCCCATCCAATGACCCTCCCACATCAAAATCACGTTTTTTTTGCACGTTTTTTTTACACACTTGCACACACTTACATACACTTGCATACATTTATACACTTACACACGTGTTAGTAGAGATTGCCTTTTTTTTTTTTTACACTTCTGTGCCCTTTTGCACACTTATACACACACGCGCGCTCAGTCAACCTGTATAAGTGTACACTCATGTATATACAAAAACTCACAAACATTTTTTTTTCTTATTCATTTTATTCTTATCTTTTGTTTTCCATCTAAAAACTGTTCATTTGGGCACCGTGACTATTGTATCAGGTATTTTGACCACTAATTACTCTGTTGGATCAGTTATTTTGTTGTTTCATTGGTTTGGGCAATTTTTGTAGTTTTATTGCAATTTTATGCCTCCATTATTGTTCCTTATGTGTTTTTTGGCATAGCTTTGCAGTTTGGTACTTTGGTTATACACAGATGCCTTTTCGCTTATGTTACATAATACGCACTCAATGGTCTCAGATTCCAAAAGCTGAATTGGCAGCGAGAAAATTCATATACACTATTTTCATTCGGGGTCCTTACATATCACATTGGTAAATCTATGCATATTGGGCATCAAACTGTTCAGTAGACCCTTGGCGTCAAAATTTAAGATGTTTTCCAATTGTATGTAAGAAGTTGGGTGAGATAAATGTGGCCAATTGCAATATTTTTAGGCCATTTTCAGAAATGTCACCATAGCTTTGCAGAATGGTAAGTATCTATTCAGAATATTGAATTTGAATACAAGATTAACAGCAGAAGGACTTGCAATGTCAGTGTAACCTGCAGAGTAAATGGATCGAATGTAAAGATTAGGTGGAACTGGAGAATGTGCAGGTGGATAACCAGACTATGTGTGTGTATAATGCAGTCCCTGGTGTTGTATTTAACTGCACTGCAGAGAATCCTGTTAGCAGAGCATCACAATCTGTAAGACCATGGGCCTATTGTGTGGTAGGTACTTACAACTTACAACTGTTGTGTTTATAGTGTCATAGTGGATTAAGATCTAAAACCCTGTATTTCCGTACTTGCAAATCTATTCCTTTATTGAAATTTAAACAAATGTACTGTGGGCACAAAGAACTTTCTACTTTATCTCTCACCACTAATCTCTGTATATTATATATTGTTTTATTTATTATTATGTTTGTCCTGTACGTCCATTCATGGAAATAATTCAACTGCTTCTCACTGAAAATAAAACCCATTTATATCTTAAAGGAGAAGGAAAGCTCCAAGACAGTTCATTGCCAACATATTAGCCACAATAGTGCAAGCTAGAATGCTATATTTATTCTGCAGAATGTTTTACCATAGCTGTGTAAACAGCTCTAGACACTGTCTGTTTGTTTAGGATAGCAGCTGCCATATTAGCTTGGTATGGCATCACTTCCTGCCTGAGTCTCTCCCTGCTCACTTACAGCTCTGGGCTCAGATTACAGCAGGGATGGGAGGAGGGAGGGAGAGAGGAACAAACTGAGCATGCTCAAGCCCTAGCCCTGGAGGTTTCAGCTGAAAACAGGAAGTCTGATACAGAAGCCCATGAGTACACAATAGAAGGAAAGAAATGTGCTGTTTCTTTTGACAGGGGACTCAGAGCAGCATTACTTTGAGGCTTTACTGGTATATTTATATAGACCTTTCTGATAAAGTTTACTTAGTTTTAGCCTTTCCTTTCTCTCCTTTAAAACAGACCATTTTTTTCAGAGGATGACCTTGTATATATCCTGGATCTATTTATTTATCTATGGTGCACATTAGTCTCAATGTCTTTCCCCCAAATCATTTTTGAACATATGAATAGACGTAAATAGAGTTTGAATAAGAACTAAACCCTAAAAAATGAATGTGGCTAAAAATGTCCTATTTTATATAGTGAACTTATTGCACGAGGCTAAAGTTTGAGCTTGTCAATAGCAGCAATGATCCAGGACTTCAAACTTGTCACAGGGGGTCACCATCTTGGAAAGTGTCTGTGACACTCACATGCTCAGTGGGCTCTGATTGGCTGTTGAGAAGCTAAGCTTAGGGCTCGTCACTAATTATCCAGCAGAAAATGAGCTTCCCTGGCTGTAATATAAGCTGATGCTACAGGTTTGCTGATTATTCAATTCTGATTCTATAACATACCAAAAGTTAACTTAAAGGTGAACCACCCCTTTAAAGGAGAAGTAAAGGCTAAAAGTAAGTAAGCTTTATCAGAAAGGTCTATATAAATACACCAGTAAAGCCTCAAAGTAATGCTGCTCTGAGTCCCCTGTCAAAAGAAACATCACATTTCTTTCCTTTTATTGTGTACTCATGGGCTTCTGTATCAGACTTCCTGTTTTCAGCTTAATCCTCCAGGGCTAGGGCTTGAGCATGCTCAGTTTGCTCCTCTCTGTCTCTCCCTTCTCTGCTGTAAGCTGAGCTCAGAGCTATGAGTGAGTAGGGAGAGACTCAGGCAGGAAGTGATGTCACAGCAAGCTAATGTGGCAGCTGCTATCCTAAACAAACAGAGAGAGTATCTAGAGCTGTATGGTAAAGCATTCTGCAGATATATATATATATATATATATATATATATATATATATATATATAGAGTTATAGCTTGTACTATTGTGGCTAATCTATTGGCAATAAACTGCTTCTCCTTTAAGGACTCTCATGTAATAGCTTACAGTTTGCCAAATTTAGGGTTGCCACCTTTACAGTGGATTGGCTCTGCAAAGGGTGCATGGCGTCAGGGGCAGATCTAGTGAAATTTGTGAATGTGTCCAATGGCGCTGTGCTTGGTGGGTTGTGTGGGCGGCGATGTTATGACGTGGGGATTAGTGATTGGCTGATCAACATGCCATTAACTATAATTTCCTGTCTGAATTTCTTAATTTCCTTCCAGGCTTTAGAGCTTGGAATACAAAGTTTATCTTGATCAACATTAAGTTGAAACAGATAATGTTCTCATGAATGTCCAATGCAGAGCCTCGGAAGAGGCGGAACAGACAGGCCATTGGAAGAAGATCAATGAATTCTGCCATTCGTTATCTGCACTAATAAAATGAGGGAGGTTAGAAAGGGAGGAGCTGAAAGTCTGGTTGAGGGAAAGAGTTGGCAACTGGACAGTGACCAGGAGCAGCCAAAGTTTGATCCAAATCCAGATGGTCCTGTTGGGGTTTTTGTTGTTGCTCCTTTATTGCAGTAGGAGCTCAGTCAGCAGGTAAGGGGCCTGTTATATTTCTCTTCCTTTACAAAAAAAAAAGGGTTAACCTGAATTAATAATTAAACATGAATTAGTATTGGAGAAAAATCTATTGCTTCGGTCCAGGCTTCCAAATTTTGTGGAATCTGAACCTCTTTATAACAAGAGCCTTGAGTGAACTGGAATTGTTGTTCATTGCCGGACTTCTCTCCCCCAAACACTTCCCATTTCTCTATCAATTTCCAGCAGTTGAGATGCACCCTAAATAATCCGTTCAGTATCCAGCGCACAGCTTCATAGCAACCAGTACCAGAGCACTGAGGAAATGCTAAATGCACAAGAGAATCAGCATGTGAGAGGTACAGTTCATCTTATAAGTAAAAATGAGGTAGGAAAAAACCTTCAAATGGCCCAGAAAAGGGCACAATGTCCCCATATCACATTTGGAGAAGAAAAATACATGAACACTAGTGATGGGCGAATTTCTCCCCTTTCGATGTAACGAAAAAACGGCAGAAAATTGACGCCCGCATCAATTTTGGACGCGCATCTGAAAAGTTGATTGTGTCAGTTTCGCCGGTGGTGTTAAAGTCAATGGGCATCCAAAATGTTTTTGACGTGGGAGTTTTGCGAATTTAATCGCCAGCGAAGCGCACTAATTCGCTTCCGACAAATTTATTCGCCCAGCACTAATAAATACACACACAACTTTCCAATATTCAGGGACATATGGTTCCCTAAACTCACATTATTTAATGTTTACGTGAACCCCAGGTCCCAAGAATTCTGTATTGACCAATTCACAGACCAATTATGCAGAATTCTCGGGACCTGGGGTTTTCTGGATAACGGATGTTTCCGTAATTTGGTTCTTCAAACCTTTAGTCTACTAGAAAAAATTCTCGGGACCTGGGGTTTTCTGGATAAAGGATGTTTCCGTAATTTGGATCTTCATACCTTTAGTCTACTAGAAAATAATTCAAATATTAAATAAAGCCAATAGGCTGCTTTTGCTTCCAATAAGGATTAATTATATCTTAGTTGGAATCAAGTACAAGCTATTCTTTTATTATTACACAGAAAAAGGAAATCAGTTTTTTGGGTTATTTGGATAAAATGGAGTGTATTAGAGATGGCCTTTCCGAAATTGGGAACTTTCTGGATAACGGGTTTTTGGATAACGGATCCTATACCTGTTCTGTATTTCCAAGCCTTGTGGTTGCTGGAAAAGAGTAAATACAATAACAATGATGACTGGACTGAAAAAAACCATAAGAATATATCAAAATTCAAAAAGACTTCTGAAAAAAGGAGGTTCATGTCATCAGTCAAGGTGTGAATCTTTCAGTACATGGATGAGATCCGTTATCCGGAAACCCATTATCCAGAAAGCTCTGAATAGACTCCAATTTAATATAATAATTTACATTTTAAATAGGGATTTCCTTTTTCTGTGTAATAATAAAACAGTCCCTTGTACTTGATCCCAACTAAGATATAATTAATCCTTATTGGAAGCAAAACCAGCCAATTGAGTTTATTTAATATTTATATGATTGTCAAGTACAGGGTTGGACTGGGCCTGTGGAACACCAGGAAAAAACACTGGTTTTTGTGGGCCCTGCCAGCCCAGATCTGCACCCAGATATGCGATTTACAGGCTCCTTTCACGGCAGGACAGCAGCCCCGATGGGCCCCTGGCCACCCAGTCTGACCCAGGTCAAGTAGACTTATATGAAGATCCAAATTAAGGAAAGATCAGTTATCTGGAAAACCTCAGGTCCCGAGTATTCTGGATAACAGCTCCCATACCTGTAATAACAATGTAAATAATTGCTGCACGATTCCAGTCCCCAGCTGAACGTCCGACTACCGGTATGGGATCCATTATCCAGGATCCGGTTATCCAGAATGATCCGAATTACAGAAAGCCGTCTCCCATAGACTCCATTTTATCCAAATAATCCAAATTTTTAAAAATGATTACCTTTTTCTGTGTAATAATAAAACAGTCGCTTGTACTTGATCTCAACTAAGATATAATTAATCCTTATTGGAAGCAAAACCAGACTATTGGGTTTATTTAATGTTTACATGATTTTCTAGTAGACTTCAGGTATGAAGATCCAAATTATGGAAAGATCCATTATCTGGAAATCCCAGGGCCCCGCGCATTCTGGATAACAGATCCCATACCTGTTGTGTCCTTGTGTACATGGCCCGTCTGACGTTTGTCTTTTCTGCAAAAAAATAACCTTTACAATCATTAGAAGAGAAAATGATATGGAATTTTGGGTCCAGGTTTCGCTCTCCAACAGCTGCAAGTGGGCAGATATTTACTGGAAAAGTCACTCACGTCCCTCTATGTTCACTGCAAGTGTGAATTTGTGTTGTTTCCCAGAAGTCTGATGTAATTGCTGGAACCCAAAAGTGTCCCTAAATACATGTCCAGCAAATTGGAGTGATTCTCTTTTGATTGAATTACACTGGGCTTTATAGTATGTTATATATTGGGTAATCTAAGCAATCTTTCAATTGGCCTTCAATTTCTTTTTTGTAGTTTTTGAATTATTTGCCATTTTTTCTGACTTTTTCCTGCTTTCAACTGGGGGTCACTGACCCCATCTAAAAAAACAAATGTTCTGTAAGGCTACAAATGTATTATTATTGCTACTTTTTACTACAGTTTAGAGTCCTGTAGCGGGTCGGGTACCCACGGGTTACCCTAAAAAAAAACGAGTACCCTGCGGAATGACGGGAGGATTTTCTGGTGCGGGTATAGATGCGGGTCGGGTTGCGAGTCTCATCTAAATTTCTTATCTTATGTTATATTATCTATTTTTTAAAATTTTAAGAAACGTCTTTTCTGTCCCCGCCCACTTTTGATGATGTCACTTCTGGTTTGTATCACTTCCTGTTTGATGGCGGTCTGCCGGTCTCATCTATATCTCTTATCTTATGTTATATTGTCTATATTTTACTCCTTTTAAAATTTTACGAAAACGTCTTTTCTGTCCCCGCCCACTTTTGATGATGTCACTTCTGGTTTGCCGCAACATCACTTCCTGTTCGATTGTGGTCTGCGGGTTGCGGGTCTCATCTATATCTCTTATGTTATATTGTCTATATTTTAATCCTTTTAAAATTTTACGAAACTTCTTTTCTGTCCCCGCCCACTTTTGATGATCACTTCCTGTTTGATGGTGGTCGCCGGGTTGCGGGTCGGGTTGCGTATAAGGCAGTTGCGGGTCTGGGTCGGGTAGCGGATCAAAGTGGGTAAATTTGCGGTTTGCGGTTCGGGACGCGGACGGCACATTGCAGTTCTTAGAAACTGGTTCCTGCGCAAGACTCTACTACAGGTATGGGACCCGTTATCCGAAAACCCGTTGTACAGAAAGCTCCAAATTACGGAAAGGCCGTCTCCCACAGAGTCCATTTTATTTATCCAAATAATTAACATTTTTAAAAATGATTTCCTAAAACAGTAGCTTGTACTTGATCCCAACTAAGATATAATTAATCCTTATTGGAAGCAAAACCAGACTATTGGCTTTATTTAACGTTCAGTTAATGTTTAGCTTTCTAGTAGACTTATGGGCAGATTTATCAAAGGTCGAAGTGAAAATTCGGATATAAAAAATTTGAATTTCGAGCTAATTTTTGTGTACTTCAACTATGGAATAGTCCAAATTTGATTTGAATTTGCAAAAAAATGAGAAAATTTGAATATCGAAATTTATCATGTACTGTCTCGTTCGCCATCTAAAACCAGCCGTATTACTTTTTTTAGCCTATGGGGGACCTCCTAGAACCTATTTGGAGTCAATTGGTGGACTTTTTTGGGGGGGGGGATGGAAAATTGAATCATACGCTTCGAATGCACTATTACTACGATTCGAATTTGATTTAATTTTGGTTGGTTTTTTTTAATTCAAATTTCGAAGTTTTTCAAATTCGAAATTCGACCCTTGATAAATCTGCCCCTTAAGGTATGAAGATCCAAATTAGAGAATGATCCATTATCTGGAAGACCCCAGGTACCGAGTGTTCTGGATAACCTGTACTTCTCTTTCTATTCAGGCCTCTCCAATTCATACTCCAGTCTCTTATTCAAATCAATACATGGTTGCTAGGGTCATTTGGATCCTAGCAACCAGAATGGCAAAATCATATCTCCCAACATTTTGGAAGTAAAAAGAGGGACAAAAAATTTTTTTCCGCACCTAGCGCACCAATTTGTTGACCACACCCCTTTATGTGGCCACACCCCCTAATTACCATGTTTGTTTTACAAAATTTGGCAGGTTATGAAAGTTTGAAAATATTTCTCCTTATCTAAACTGTGTTTTTGTGTCTCAAAATTGTTACAAAGTATCTTATTTGCACCTGTTAGCTGTTCTGGGCTCTCTGCTAAAAGCCAATTAAGTGAGAAACTTTGTTTCTTTTTCTGGCTGTTCAGTGCAGAGAAAAGAGGGACTTTCCAGTACAAATAAGGGACTGCGGGTTGAGCTGTCAAAAGAGGGACTGTCCCTCTGAAAAAGGGACAGTTGGGAGGTATGGCAAAATTGCTGCTGAATAAAAAAGGTACAAAGTAGTGACATGTGCAGGTGTAACACCCAAACACATTCCTCAAGGCAGGGCCCCCCTTAGTCTGTATCCTTTTGGTTTAGTCTGTGAATTTGTTTCATCCATGTTCATTATTTGGTGTTATTATTCCATTCAAGTCAGGGGCTGCACGGGTGATTCAATAAAGTATTGGGGGGTTTCTACTATGTGTAACATTAACCTTTCCACTTATGTGAAGTCATTACCAGTTCCCATCAGTACACAAGCGATTTATTTAATCATCTTTGTTACAGAGACTTATGAAACTTTAGACTTTTTTTTTTTTGCTAAACATTTGGTTTTAAGGGCTGGGAGCCTAAAATGCAAAGTTCTGTTTATACTGCTGATGTTATCATTCGTGTATCTGTTATCCAGATCCTCGGGACTGGGGTTTGGAACAGGGGCAGAACAGACGGTTACCAGTATATGGACTACGCCCCCTGAAATTGGCAGTATTTGAGCTCACAATATCAGGGAGGATATAAAGGGACGAGCTGAGCTTCTCAGACTGAGGGAAAGTGCAAGCGACTGGACAAGTCACAGTGTAAAGCTGAATGGATCCTGTTGGGATTTCAGTGTTTATCCTGAGCTTTATTGCAGTAGCAGCTCAGAGATCAGGTAAGCGGTTCTCTATAGTTTTTTACCTTTTACACAAAATAGATCGACCTTCTTTGTTTCATAAACTTTAACATGAATCATCGCAGGTACAGTTATAATATATATATAAATAAGTTATTAGTAGGTGTAGTAGAGTAATAGACGCCAAACAGACCCAACTGTCATGTCATGTATACTGATTCTGTGTCATTGGATCATTCACTGAGGCTTGTTCCAACTAATAGCAGCTTCCACATAATAATATTCCAACTAATAGCAGCTTCCACATAATAATATTCCAACTAATAGCAGCTTCCACATAATAATATTCCAAATAATAGCAGCTTCTACATAATAATAGCTTGTTCCAAATAATAGCAGTGTGAGCTCACTCATTCTGTTAAAAAATAGGTGTCAATTCATAGTTACATAGTTAAAACTGGTTGAATTAAGTCCATCAAGTTCAACCTCTCCACATGAAACTCAGCGTCAATACACACTGACCCCTCCATATACTCACATAAATTATAGATACTCATACACTAACTATAGATTTTAGTATCACAGTCGCCTTGGATATTCTGCTTGTACAAGATCATCCAAGCCCAGGGCCGGAACTAGAGGTAGTCAGAAGAACCACCTGCGTAGGATGCAATGATGTGAGGGCATTGGCAGGTGCCTGTTCAAGATTCTTCTGCCTACCCCTTAGTTTGTATTCGCTCCCATCTGCAGCTCTGACCTACCCCTGTCACTCACCGCTATGTCCCTCCCCTCTCCTTTCCTTACCTCCCCTCTGTCCCTCCCCTTACGTTTCCCCTTTTGGTTGACCATACTTATTTTATTACACATGCAGGGGCGGGGCTAGCCAGCCTGGCTGCCTAGGGCGCCCGGACAACTTGGCCTGGCCCTATCCAAGTCCCTCTTATAGTCATTAACTGAATCAGCATCACAACATCACCCGGCAGTGCATTCCCCAACCTCACTGTCCTCACTGTGATGAACCCCCTACTCTGTTCCTTTAAATGAAACTTCTTTTCTTCTAGTCTGAAGGGGAGGCCTCTGGTACGTGATTCTCTTTATGGGTAAAAAGGTCCCTTGCTATTTGTCTATAATGTCCTCTAATGTACTTGTAAAGTCTAATCATGTCCCCTCACAAGCGCCTTTTTTCCAGAGAAAACAACCCCAACCTTGTCAGTCTCCCCTCATAATTTAACTCTTCCCTCCCTCTAACCAGTTTAGTTGCACTTAGTCTCTGCACTCTCTCCAGCTCATTTATATCCCTCTTAAGGACTGGAGTCCAAAACTGCCCCCATACTCCAGATGAGGCCTCACCAGGGACCTATAAAGAGACACAATTATGTTTTCATCCCTTAAATGGCCACAGAATGACACTGCCTGGAATTAGACAACTTGTTATCCACGAAAGCCCCCCAGATCATTCTCAGTTAAGGAAACTCCCAACACACAACAATTTAATGTATAACTTGCATTTAAATTATAATTCCGGCCCTTATTTAAGGAAGGAAGGAGCAAATGTTGTGGGCATTTCTCTCTGACTCAAATGGCTCCTTCCAGATATTGTTCAGAACAGTGGACTTTGATTAAAAAGTTGATTGTAGAGGGAAAAATGTATAAAGAAGTGCAGAAAATGATAAGCTGCTCAACTTAAATGATCTCAAATTCTTTAAAATGGCACCATAACCGTTGTGGAAGAAAATGGAACAGGATCATTGAATTGGATAGAAGAATAGCCAAAATGGAAAAGCCTCCAGGAAGATCAAAGAAGGTATAAAGTTACGAGTGAGTGCTGTTACAATTAAAAGGCGCCTGTGTGAAGCCAAGCTATCGGCAAGAAGCCCCCGCAAAGTCCCATTGTTGAAAAAAACAAATGTGCTGAAGAGCTTGCAATTATCCAAAGAACACATTGACTGGTCTAAAGAGAAATGGAGCAACATTTTGTGGACTGATGAAAGCAAGATTGTTCTTTTTGGGTCTAGTTTGTCAGACGAGCCCCAAACACTGAATTCAAGCCACAGTACAGAGTGAAGCCAGTGAAGCCAGTGAAGCCGGGGGCACAAGTATTATGATATGAGGATGTTTCTCATACTATGGCGTTTGGGTCTATTGGGTGCAATGTGCAATTATATATTGACAAAAGTATATTTGTGACTAGCATCTAGAAGGGCACAATTCTGTGTCTCTGCACTACATCTAATTTTTAACTCAACATTTTTTTCCCCTGTTCAGACCATAAGTGCGAGAAACCTACGCTGGAAAATGGAAGACTTCATGTTTGGGTTTTGTCTGACCTGTCTATAAATAGGGTGATTAGCTATCGGTGTGATAAAGGTTATGTTCCGGCAAAACGAATCGGTAAAATCTATGGTACAACAAGATGTACAAAGACTGGTTGGTACCCTGAACCCAAGTGCTTGGGTAAGTACCATCCACACTTACCTAACCTGCTTTCTTTCACTAAACCTTAGCTAAAGGAACAATTCCTTCCATTTTAGTCTTAATTTTAAGCAAAGAAAGGTAACAAAATATTTTTTTTATTGCATCTTTTAAAAGTTTTCATGCTCAAGGGAAGGGTAGATGTGCTTATGAGCTGGCCTACCAGTTTGTTTACTTGCTCTTGCAGACTTTTCCAAGCAACAATCAATTGCCATACAGGGCAGTGACAGAGCAATTTGGGGCAATAACCTTGAGGGCAACACAGCTCCTGCAGGGCCAGCGCCCTAGGCAACCTGGCCAACTATGACCCCCCTCCTCGAGAGTGCACACAATGAATTTACACCACAGATGGGGCACATATTGGTCTGAACTAGGCAAAGGCAGAAGAAGAGGTATGTGCCTGCCAACTCTCTACCTTTGAAGCCTAGGCACATGCCTCTTCTGCCTACCCCTAGTTCCAGCCCTGAGCCCTTGTGATTGTCCCATAAATTTAAAGAAGGTAATTAACTCCAAGGTATCCATGATGATCTAAAGCAGTGCTATCCAACTCTTTCCATTTAGTTGGCCAAATGAGCTGACCTTCTACATGGCAGGCTTCTAACCAGAGGATGTTTAATATTATATATTTTTTTCATTATTCGTAAAAAATATTTGGATGGAGTTTACCTTAAACGGTTGTTACACTGTAAGGTTACCAGGTCATGTGCAAAATCAGGGGACACTTCCAATAAACAAGGTCAGACTGGGTCATGGGGACATAGGGAAAAAACCTAGTGGGCCCCAGTGTTCGTGAGCCCTGCTCCCAGACCCACTGCCTGACGGGCACTCCACCTGAGCAAAGGAAAGAAAAGGTATGCACTGTTGGGCTCTCCCTCGGGGGTCCCCCCCGCAACCGTGCATACCTTTTATTTCCTTCGCTATGGCCTCTGGAGGAGCTTGTGAATCAGGGGACCCTGAGATGGAAGCCAAACACCCCAGTACGACCTTGATAAATTCTGGAAACTTCTTACATCTTCTGGCTGGATTCTTTAGAATTGTCCCTAATTCTTGATATGAACTGGTAACCTCACTGTACTATAATAACAGATTATGTTAACTATGGGACTTCTGTAAACATTGCTTGGCATACTCTTATAGAACAGAATCACATTCACTAAATAGCAGCCCTGAATTCTCTTTGCTATTTGAAAGATACTGGGACCTGGGATTTACAGTGCAGGACCTCCACCCAGTGGCCACTGAGGAATGACAACTCAGGGGGTTCCACAGTTGCAACAAACAAATATTACTTTATTTAAGAATGAAAAACAATAGTACCTCTCCTTTGGATAAGATAGTAGCTCTTATGTAGCAGACACACGATCAGCACCTGTTCTCACACAGGGGACCACACACTGGAGCTTTCCAACAACTTTCCTCAGATGGATCACTCACCAGGGACTCTCACATTTAGTGATGGGTGTATAAATTCGCCAGACACAAATTCACAAGCAAATTAATTTGTGAAACTGTGGCGACAATTCGTTGGCTAAAAATCCATCAAAAAAAATTGTCGCACGTCAAAATTATTTGGACACCCATTGACTTTAATGCATTTGGACCAAATAGTCAAAAGGATTTTGACGCCCATTGACTTCAATACGTTTCGCACAGATTCACCTGTCAATAACGCTAAATATCTTTCTCTCTATATGGCTGGAGCTCGATGCTTCTTCCAAGCAGAGCACACACAGCCCCTTCACATCCTTACCAGGCAGCTCATTTACTCTCTCTGCTGCCTCTGAGGCTCCAAACCTCTCCCTGACTGAGCTCCACACCCGTTCTGACTGGCTGCTTCAGTAGGGACTCCTTTATAACCTCTGCCAGTCACCCTGTCTATTTAAACTTTAAACTAGGGTTGTCGCGTTGGTGGGTGTCAAGCCAAATTGGGCTTCTATTTAAACTCAGTGGCAGGTTTTTAAAGTCCAAACCCACCAGTGTACGGATTTGGGCTAGTTTGGACTTTAAAAACCCACCAACTGTTTAATATGTGCAAATAATACATCCGTCAAAAACATTCTAAGCCCTACCTAGCCCACCTCTCCCCTTCTGCTGTTTTTGCAAATTTCTGCCCCCGCCAGAGTTGACTAATGACTCTCTGGAGCTGTTTCTTGGCCAAGCAACATGTTGCTCTGATCCTCAGCACACAGGGCAGCCATCAGGGGGGGACAGGGGGGAGAGTTGTAGGGGGCCCAGTGGGTAAGGGGGGCCCTGCCACGCCACACTTACTTGATTAGCCGGGCCCCCCATTTTTCTGAGAGCTGCTGACTTCGGAAAGGCATGGAAGTTTAAGGGGCCCTGGCCACCAATTTTCTCATAATGTGGGGGGGCCCTGGCCACCAATTTTTCTTTTCTCATGTGGAGTCCTAGCCACCAATATTCTTTAATGGGGGGGCCCTGGCCACAAATGTTTTTTTATGGGGGGTCCTGACCACCAATATCTTTTTATTTTTTATTAACATGTGGGAACCCTAGCCACCAATATTTTTTTTGTTTTTTTACTGTGTGGTGGGGGCAGACCTGTTGGGGTGGGGAGGGCGGACCTGTAGGTGGGGCTTGCGGTGGGTGCAGCCCAGGGGGCCCAGGAAATTTAGTCGTCTGGGGGCGCTGCGATTTTTTTATCAGCTGCAGTCCATCAGAGGATGCTGATCTACAGATCACTACACTATTAATACACTCTATTTTCATTCATTGTGCTGAATATATAAGTATAGATATTCAGAATCAATGCTAATTTCATTTTTTCCCTTTTAGAGGGCTGTGGGCCCCCACCAGTAGTGCTGCAGGGAGAAACAGTACAAGACAGAATGAAGTCATATGAACATGGATCGATATTGACGTACAAGTGCCCACTATACTATACACTGGAAGGAAACCAAAACATTACATGTAGAAATGGGCTATGGGATGATCCACCAGTCTGTCAAGGTACATGCACAGATTCTCCCATAACGTTAAAGGGAAAAAGTAATTTCCCTTATATAGAAAAGAGAAAAGGGAAATACCAGGGAGATACGAGATATATGAGGTCCAAGGCAGAACTACAGAGGCATCATGGCCCTCATGGCAAAGTGGTTTGGTAAAAGAAGTTGATGGATTTATGTCTGTTTTTAGCTTTAAATTGTTACTCCATCTCTGTCATTAGGGATGTAGCGAACGTCGGAAAAAAAGTTCGCGAACATATTCGCGAACTTGCGCAAAAATGCGAGCGGTTCGCGAACGGTTCGCGAACCCCATAGACTTCAATGGGAAGGCGAACTTTAACATCTAAAAAAGACATTTCTGGCCAGAAAAATGATTTTAAAGTTGTTTAAAGGGTGCAACGACCTGGACAGTGGCATGTCAGAGGGGGATCAAGGGCAAAAATTTATCTGAAAAATCTGCCTGTGTGTGCTTGGAAGAGATAGTGTAGGGGGAGAGCTGTTAGTGATTTCAGGGACAGATGATAGTAAGTTTGCTGGCTAGTAATCTGCTTGATACTGCTCTGTATTGGAGGGACAGAAGTCTGCAGGGATTTGAGGGACATTTTAGCTTAGGTAGCTTTGCTGGCTAGTAATCTACTGTTCTCTTTAAACAACTGCCATACATTGACCTTGTAGGCATTGTTTGCCCAGTTTTTTTGGACGCAGCCACTGAAGCACAGTTGCCAGAAAAAATATGCCATATAAATGCTGAAAATAGTCATTTTTCGCCATACGTTGACCTTGTAGACATTGTTTGCCCAGTTTTTTTGGACGCAGCCACTGAAGCACAGTTGCCAGAAAAAATATGCCATATAAATGCTGAAAATAGTCATTTTTCGCCATACGTTGACCTTGTAGACATTGTTTGCCCAGTTTTTTTGGTTGCAGCCACTGAAGCACAGTTGCCAGAAAAAATATGCCATATAAATGCTGAAAATAGTCATTTTTCGCCATACGTTGACCTTGTAGACATTGTTTGCCCAGTTTTTTTGGTCGCAGCCACTGAAGCACAGTTGCCAGAAAAATTATGCCATATAAATGCTGAAAATATAAATTTTTTTGGTTGCAGCCACTGAAGCACAGAGGCCAGAAAAATTATGCCATATAAATGCAGAAAATATGCATTTTTTTGGTCGCAGCCACTGAAGCACAGTTGACAGAAAAATTATGCCATATAAATGCTGAAAATATAAATTTTTTTGGTTGCAGCCACTGAAGCACAGAGGCCAGAAAAATTATGCCATATAAATGGAGAAAATATGCATTTTTTTGGTTGCAGCCACTGAAGCACAGAGGCTAGAAAAATTATGCCATATAAATGGACAAAATATGCATTTTTTTGGTTGCAGCCACTGAAGCACAGAGGCCAGAAAAATTATGCCATATAAATGCAGAAAATATGCATTTTTTTGGTTGCAGCCACTGAAGCACAGAGGCCAGAAAAATTATGCCATATAAATGCAGAAAATATGCATTTTTTTGGACGCAGCCACTGAAGCACAGTTGCCAGAAAAAATATGCCATATAAATGCTGAAAATAGTCATTTTTCGCCATACGTTGACCTTGTAGACATTGTTTGCCCAGTTTTTTTGGTTGCAGCCACTGAAGCACAGAGGCCAGAAAAAATTAAACCAGTAGGGTTTGCACCCTAGTTTGTAACGGTGGCGGAGGGAGGAGGACGCTAAAGGACAGCTGTGTGTGGAGTCATGAGGCTTGAAGAGAAGGACAGCTGCATAGAAGTCAGAACAAGTCTTCCGGCGTGCAGTAACCCTCCGAGATCCACCCCTCATTCATTTTAATAAAGGTCAGGTAATCGACACTTTTGTGACCTAGGCGAGTTCTCTTCTCAGTTACAATCCCTCCTGCTGCACTGAAGGTCCTTTCTGAGAGCACACTTGAGGCTGGGCAAGACAAGAGGTTCATGGCAAATTGTGACAGCTCTGGCCACAGATCAAGCCTGCGCACCCAGTAGTCCAGGGGTTCATCGCTCCTCAGAGTGTCGATATCTGCAGTTAATGCCAGGTAGTCCGCTACCTGCCGGTCGAGGCGTTCTTTGAGGGTGGATCCAGAAGGGTTGTGGCGCTGCCTTGGACAGAAAAACATTTGCATGTCTGATGTTACAGACCGGCCAAAGGGCTTTGTCCTTGCAGGTGTGCTCGTGGCAGGATTACTGGCACCTCTGCCCCTGGAATGTTGATGAGTTCCTGAAGTGACATCACCCTTAAAAGCATTGTACAACATGTTTTGCAGGCTGGTTTGTAAATGCCGCATCTTTTCGGACTTGTGGTATGTTGGTAACATTTCTGCCACTTTATGCTTGTACCGAGGGTCTAGTAGCGTTGCGACCCAGTACAGGTCCTTCTCCTTAAGCCTCTTGATACGGGGGTCCTTCAACAGGCATGACAGCATGAAAGACCCCATTCTCACAAGGTTGGATGCAGAGCTATCCATCTCCGCTTCCTCATTATCAAGGACTGCATCATCCACGGTCTCCTCCCCACAGCCACGTACAAGACCAGGGGTCCCCAAAAGGTCACCACTAGCCCCCTGGGAAGCCTGCTCCTGTTGGTCCTCCTCCTCCTCCTCCACAAAGCCACCTTCCTCCTCTGACTCCACTTCTGGCACCTCTCCCTGCGTTGCAGCAGGTGCCTGGGTTCGTTCTGGTGATTCCGACCATAAATCGTGCGCTTCCAGCTCCTCGTCACGCTGGTCTACAGCCTCATCTGTCACTCGTCGCACGGCACGCTCCAGGAAGAAAGCGAAGGGTATTAGGTCGCTGATGGTGCCTTCGGTGCGACTGACCATATTTGTCACCTCTTCAAAAGGTCGCATGAGCCTGCAGGCATCGCGCATAAGCACCCAGTAACGGGGGAAAAAAATCCCCAGCTCTGCAGATCCAGTCCTACCACCCAGTTCAAAAAGGTACTCGTTGACGGCCCTTTGTTGTTGCAGCAGACGTTCCAACATAAGGAGCGTTGAATTCCAGCGAGTCTGGCTGTCAGAAATCAAACGCCTGACTGGCATGTTGTAGCGCTGCTGAATGTCAGCAAGGCGTGCCATGGCTGTGTAGGAACGTCTGAAATGGGCCGACACCTTTCTGGACTGGGTGAGAACGTCCTGGAATCCTGGGTACTTGGAGACAAAACGTTGGACTATTAAATTTAACACATGTGCCATGCAGGGCACATGTGTTAAATTTCCCAGTCTCAACGCTGCCAACAGATTGCTTCCATTGTCACACACCACTTTTCCGATCTGCAGTTGGTGTGGGGTCAGCCACCGATCGGCCTGTGACTGCAGAGATGACAGGAGTACAGATCCGGTATGGTTTTTGCTTTCCAGGCACGTCATCCCCAAGACAGCGTGACAACGGCGTACCTGGCACGTCGAATAGCCTAGGGGGAGCTGGGGGTGCACAGGTGTGGAGGAGGAGAAGGAGGACCCAGCAGCAGAGTAAGAAGAAGAAGAGGAAGAAGACGAGGTAGAGAGCGATGGAGGAGTAGAGGTGGTGGCAGAACCGCGTGCAATCCGTGGCGGTGACACCAACTCCACTGTTGTTGTTGTTGTTGAGCTACCCATTCCCTGCTTCCCATTCCCAGCCATTACCAAGTTCACCCAGTGGGCAGTGTAGGTGACATACCTGCCCTGACCATGCTTGGAGGACCATGCGTCAGTAGTCATATGGACCTTTGGCCCAACACTAAGTGACAGAGATGCGGTAACTTGGCTCTGCACATGTTGGTACAGGTGTGGTATTCCCTTTTTAGAAAAAAAATTGCGGCTGGGTACCTTCCACTGCGGTGTCCCAATTGCTACAAATTTGCGGAAGGCCTCAGAGTCCACCAGCTGGTATGGTAAAAGCTGGCGGGCTAAGAGTGCAGACAAGCCAGCTGTCAGACGCCGGGCAAGGGGGTGACAGTCAGACATTGGCTTCTTACGCTCAAACATGGCCTTCACAGAAACTTGGCTGGTGGCAGATGACTGGGAATGGGAACAGGTGGTCAAGGTGGAAGGCGGAGTGGAGGGTGGTTCAGATGGGTCAAGGAGAGCAGAGGTAGAGCAGTAAGATGCTGGACCAGAAGGAGTGTGGCTTTTAGTTTGCCTGTTGCCTTTGAGGTGTTGCTCCCAAAGTGCTTTGTGCTTGCCGCTCATGTGCCTTCGCATAGAAGTTGTACCTATGTGGCTGTTGGGCTTACCAAGGCTCAGTTTCTGACTGCACTCATTGCAAATTACAATGCTTTTGTCAGAGGCACACACATTAAAAAAATCCCACACTGCTGACTTTTTGGAAGTGTGCGATCTGGCGGTAACAGTAGAAGTTGGCGGCATTGGCGGCAATGGCGGGTGCGTTGGCTGGCTGAACACAGGTGCCGATACATGTTGTTGCCCTACTGATCCCTGCGGGCTGTCCTCCCTGCTTCTTCTAAGTCTTATTCTCCTACTGCCTCTCTGACTCTCCGTCTCTCCATCTGAACTACCCTCCTCTTGCTCTCTTCTACTAGGCACCCACAAAACATCAATCTCCTCATCATCATTCTCCTCAGATGCATCAATTTCTTCTGACACATCACAGAAGGAAGCAGCAGCGGGGACCTCCTCCTCATCACTCATCATTATGTCCATCTCTGTCGTGTTCTCTGCCAGAATTAAATCTGGTGTAACGTCCTCATCTCCTTCATCTTCTTCTGCCAATAATGGTTGCGCATTACTCAGTTCAAGAAACTCATGGGAAAATAACTCCTCTGACTCCAGTGAAGAAGGGGCACCGGTGGTGGAGGAAGTGTTACGTGGGGTGGCCATAGCAGTGGAGGATGAGGAGGATGTTGTGGTAAAGTTAGAAACGGTAGAGGATGGGGTGTGCTGTGTAAGCCAGTCAACTACCTCTTCAGCATTTTGGGAGTTCAGGGTCATTGGCTTTTTAAAACTGTGCAATTTGCTAGGGCCACAGGATTGCATAGCAGCACGGCCCCTAGCACGGCCTCTGCGTGGCGGCCTGCCTTTGCCTGGCATTATTTTTAAAAAAACAACAACAACAAAAACTCAGTTGGTTTTTCTGGAAACGATAATACACACAGCTAGATGGCGGTTTGAAGAAAACACTGTGCAAATAATGCCTACAAGGTCAACGTATACACAGCGGTGGATACGGATTACGTAAAATATAAGAATGCTGCTTGAAAAAAAGTAACTCAAGTGGTTTTTCTAGAGACGATAATATTATCAATATTTAGACAAAATGTGAACAAGCTCACACAGCTAGATGGCGGTTTGAAGAAAACACTGTGCAAATAATGCCTACAAGGTCAACGTATACACAGCGGTGGATACGGATTACGTAAAATATAAGAATGCTGCTTGAAAAAAAGTAACTCAAGTGGTTTTTCTAGAGACGATAATATTATCAATATTTAGACAAAATGTGAACAAGCTCACACAGCTAGATGGCGGTTTGAAGAAAACACTGTGCAAATAATGCCTACAAGGTCAACGTATACACAGCGGTGGATACGGATTACGTAAAATATAAGAATGCTGCTTGACAAAAAAGTAACTCAAGTGGTTTTTCTAGAGACGATAATATTATCAATATTTAGACAAAATGTGAACAAGCTCACACAGCTAGATGGCGGTTTGAAGAAAACACTGTGCAAATAATGCCCACAAGATCAACGTATACACTACTACAGCGGTGGATACGGATTACGTAAAATTTATTATGGCTGCTTGAAAAAAGTCACTCCGGTGTTTTTTCTGGAGACGGTAATATTATGGATATTTAGACAGAATGTGAACAAGGTCACACAGCTAGATGGCTGTTGGTTGAATAACACACTGGGCAAAAAATGCCTACAGGGCAAATAATGCCTAAAAGGTCAACTTATACACTACTACAGCGATGGATACGGATTACGTAAAATTTATTATGGCTGCTTGAAAAAAGTCACTCCGGTGTTTTTTCTGGAGACGGTAATATTATGGATATTTAGACAGAATGTGAACAAGGTCACACAGCTAGATGGCTGTTGGTTGAATAACACACTGGGCAAAAAATGCCTACAGGGCAAATAATGCCTAAAAGGTCAACTTATACACTACTACAGCGATGGATACGGATTACGTAAAATTTATTATGGCTGCTTGAAAAAAGTCACTCCGGTGTTTTTTCTGGAGACGGTAATATTATGGATATTTAGACAGAATGTGAACAAGGTCACACAGCTAGATGGCTGTTGGTTGAATAACACACTGGGCAAAAAATGCCTACAGGGCAAATAATGCCTAAAAGGTCAACTTATACACTACTACAGCGGTAGTAAAATAAAAAAAAGTAAAATAAAAAAAAAATGAATATTGAAAAAAAAAATTACAGTTGGTGCTGCTGAACTACTAGGAGCAGCAGATTAGCACACCAGTCCCACTCCCCAACACTGCTAGACTAATAGCACTGGGCTCTTATAGTAGTAGTAGTAGTAGTAGTAGTAGTAGTAGTAAAACAACAAAAAATAAATAAAAGCAGTCCTTACAAGGACTACTGTTATTGCAGCAGTCAGCAGATGAGATCAGAAGCAGGACAGCTGCCCACTGCAGCTACATACAGAGCACTGCAGTAGAAGGTAGATTACTAGCCAGCAAAGCTACCTAAGCTTAAATGTCCCTCAAACCCCTGCAGACTTCTGTCCCTCCAATAACAGAGCAGTATCAAAACGATTACTAGCCAGCAAACTTTCAACTGTCCCTGAAATCACTAACAGGCAGCAGCTCTCTCCCTACACTATCTCTTCAGCACACACAGGCAGAGTGAAAAAAACGCTGCAGGGCTTCGGTTTTTATAGGGAAGGGGAGTGGTCCAGGGGAGAGCTTCCTGATTGGCTGCCATGTACCTGCTGGTCTGGGGTGAGAGGGCAAAAAAAAGCGCCAACAATGGCGAACCCAAAATGGCGAACGTCGCGCGACGTTCGCGAACTTCCGGCGAGCGCGAACACCCGATGTTTGCGCGAACAAGTTCGCCGGCGAACAGTTCGCGCCATCTCTATCTGTCATCACTGTTAGTGGTCAATAGCAAGTATCGGAGCAGAGACCTACCTTACTAGAATGGTGTTTGAGGTAGAGAGAGAACCTGTAAGGGATTATAAAGGACACTATGGAGAATAGGGAGTCCTTCAGGTGAGGAGCTGCAACTGTACACACAGACAAGTAGGGGTGATGCAGGAACAGGATCAAGAACAGGGAGGATGAAGAATCTAGATCTAGAGACAGGACAGGAGCAGCACAATGCAGGCAAAGAAAACAGGACTGGATAGGGACTAAGAACCAGACTAGATGCAGGGAACAGGAAGAGAACAAGACTAGGTATAAGAGTAAGAGTAGAAGCAGGAGCCAGGAACAGAAGAGCTAGGAACAAGTCTCAGTGCTCAAGAAACAAGGCCAGTGCTTGGGCATTGACTGTGAGGAGGGCTGGGCTGGACCTTGATTGGCTGGCCCCACCCAACCAATAACGTTCCTGGTGTGATGCAACAAACCCAGGGCAACAGGTGTAATGGAGATGAGCACACCCTTGCTGCTTTTCTGGCTCAATCTAAGGGAGAGCAGCCAACAACCAGGAGATCCTGCATTCAAGCCCCTGCAGAGCCTTAGAGGAGTAGCTCCATGTCATGGCAATATTAGCTGATCCCTTCTCCTGTGTAAAGAAGGGATTGAGAATATCATATTCACTTCATTAGCCTAATGTAATTAAGAATGTAGAAGAAAACTCTAGGGCCAAGCTACCCTAGAGCTTGGAAAGAGACAAATATAAAGAAGGCCAGCCAGTGTTAGCGATCCAGAGATGATGCACTGTAGTAGCAAGGGGTAGCCAGTGTGGCAGTCCACTAATAAGTGGAAATATGGTGACACCCACCAGTCTTAAACCCTAAGGGCAGTCATCTGACAGAAATAGATGGACCCCTGGTAGTTCAATTGAGGGGGTGTCTATCAAGAGCTGAAGGCACCATTGAATCTGAGCAAAAACCCATATCTGTATGAATAATGATTGATACTATAATATCATTTTTTCCACGCTTATTTCCTAAAAGCATTAGCATCCACTGAGTAAATTGCACTGGGATGGTATTGCACACATCTACCAAATAAATGCAGACTAGCCTTGAGATGTCATTAGATAGGCCAGGGTTTTATAGTCACATACAGTATCAAGGGCTAAATATGGTCGGTTTCAAGTTTTTTATGAAGGTCTGGAAGGGATCAAGAGCCATTGCTGCCATGATTTTTACTCATGTAACAATCATGGAGAGTATCAATCTATTTTTTTAAAGAGTGAAGAGTCTGGGGCATATTTATTGTCTGGCTTTTCAGAGCCCTTTCTATTTTGGACAAACATATAATCAAGGAGAAAGACCTCTAAACGGAGAATAATGGTTCTAAATATTTAGTTTGCCAGGGAAGGATCAATAGAAAAGTTACTGAAGGGAAAGATGAGAAAATATCAAAATCAATGAGTCTTCTGATTACTGGGGTCACTGACTCTCGTTCCACCATTTACAAATTTACCATAGAGAGAGGCAGAGAAGATGGTTATGAATAACTGAGTAACCCACTAACACATGAGTATTTCTGTTTTTTGTTTGCCTTAGGGCCATGCACGCTTTCTGAGGAAAACATGAAAGCAAATGGTATCAGAAGAGGCTCCTTTTTCTGGTGGAGAGGGTCAATACTGCAACATGGAGACAGAGTTTCATTTAGATGCATACAGGGCTACGAAAAATCTGAATTCAGCCTAAGAGTAGAATGCAATAATGGCGTTATCCCTTATCCGAAGTGCACCAAACTAGGTAAGTACTACCTTGAGGCTTTATTAAAATATACATAGTAACATACATAGTAAGTAAAGTTAAAAAAAGACACACGTCCATCAAGTTCAACCTTTTAGTTTTTTTTTTTTGTTTTTTTTTTTAAATCTGCCTAACTGCCAGTTGATCCAGAGGAAGGCAAAATAAAAACCTATTTAAAGCCTCTCCAATTTGCCTCAGAGGGGGAAAAAAACCCTTCCTGACTCCAAAATGGCAATGGGACCAGTCCCTGGATCAACTTGTACTATGAGCTATCTCCCATATCCCTGTATTCCCTCACTTGCTAAACACCATCCAACCCCTTCTTATACTTATCTAATGTATCAGCCTGTACCACTGATTCACTTCCCAGCTCTCCCTGTAACACCCATTTCCCTCCTCTAATCTCATTGGCTCCCTCCTGTCTGCTGGGAGGAGCTACTGGTGAATAAAGCATCCGACCCTTCCTTATACCTATCTAATGTATCAGCCTCTACCACTGATTCACTTCCCAGCTCTCCCTGTAACACCCCTTTCCCTCCTCTAATCTCATTGGCTCCCTCCTGTCTGCTGGGAGGAGCTACTGGTGAATAAAGCATCCGACCCTTCCTTGTACCTATCTAATGTATCAGCCTGTACCACTGATTCAGGGAGACAATTCCACATCTTCACAGCTCTCACTGTAACAAACCCCTTCCCAATATTTAGCCGGAACCTCTTTTCTTCTAATCGGAATGGGTGACCTTGTGTCAGCTGGAAAGACCTACTGGTAAATAAATCATTAGAGAGATTATTATATGATCCCCTTATATATTTATACATAGTTATCATATCTCCCCTTAAGCGCCTCTTCTCCAGCGTGAACATCCCCAATTTGGCCAGTCTTTCCTCATAGCCAAGATTTTCCATATCTTTATGTACATAGAGGCCATACAGGTTTTCCTATAGATTTACTACCCAATAATGGCTTTCCCACAAATCCATTGTTTCCTATTACACACCTGAGCAGAGTCGTGGTAGGGAGTCTACCAGGGTCGGACTGGGCCAGCGGGGCACCCGGAAAAAACCCGGTGGGAACCGCCTGCCCATTTCTAATCCCTGCAGGCGCTCCCCCAGGCCGCTTATCTCCGTCCCCCAACACCCTGAAGGTAAATTTCATTTATGAGCGCTTGGGGTTGTGGGGGCCTTGGTGGGTGCGGGGCCCCTGGGGATGGAGTCCCTGTGGGCTCTGCACCACCAGTCCGACCCTGGTAGGAACTAGGAAACCGAAGGTCTCGGCAGGAAAAGCAACAAAAAGCTTGTCTTAAAATCACTGAAATGTCGTTGAAATAATGAGATTTCGATAATATTTTGCTACTTGGTTTCAAGTTCCACAACAAATCCTATAATATTTAGCCAACTTGCAACACAAGAAATAGTCATCTTTCATGTCAAAAGGCATGAAAGTATTTCAACGTCATAACTTTAATACGACCCATTGATTTAGGGTTCTCTGGATCTTAAGTCTATTAGCGACTGCTAATCTACAGGACAATCCATTTTTTCATTTGTAGTCTATAACTGGAGCTTAATATAGTGAAGCAGTTCCACTGATATGGTGCATTTAGCACTAAAGGTGTCACATTGCTCCATAACCCTTATGGCTTCCTCTAATAAAGTGACCATTGACATCAAATGTATCTGGAGGGAGGAGTCAGTTGAACCATATGATTTAATTGTGGGTGGAATTGCTTAACCTTTGCCTGGTCGTAGCCAACTGGAACATTATTAAACTTGCCCTATATACTGTACTATAAACTGTCTATATTCTATATTAAAATATTGGATATTTCTTGTTAGAGAACTGTGGGTCCCCACCAGTGGTGCCATACGGGGAAACAATACAAGGCCGAATGAAGTCATTTGAACACGGCACTGTAATGACATATCAATGTCTGCAGTATTATACACTCGAAGGAAACCGAAATGTTACATGTAGATATGGAAAATGGGATGATCCACCAGTCTGCAGAGGTACATGCCCAGGTTCTTTTGGAAACTTGCCATGAAATCATGCTTTGCCTATGTATACAAAGAATATTGGGTAAATATTTTACTGACATGACCGGAGACTGTATTTGGGCTTTTGGGGATCATAGAAAACTCTACTGGGCTGGAGGAAGCTGCCTCTGACTTTGAAACACTGGCCTTCCAATGCGAGGTCCCCAGTTGCTGCCCCCTCTATAGCCATGCTATGGTTTTGCCAACCAGCAAATACAGTAGATCTAAGGATTAAAGTGAAAATGTAGACTCTATACAGTCAGATCCTCAAAAAACCTGGGTTGGGTCTAGAAAAAAGGGCAGGCTTTCTCCCAACAAAAGTTTTCCCATAATGGACTTCCACTGTGGATGTCCACTCTCACACAGATTTACCAATAAAATATGGAAATGTGTGTTTGGTTGCCAACTATAGAAACTCATCAATATAGAATTCCAGGTATCTTCTCTCCAAAATGTTTTATAGGTCTTCTGTTGGGCAACAAACCACCCATAACCACAATCTACAGAACCTACAGCCTTGACAATCTTTCGGCAGTTGTTCATCTAGAATCTTTTCTAGTACCAATCAAAATTGATGAACAATTCTGGGCATTTTGTCACTCACTGGCAGAGTTATTAAGTAAATGTAAAGAGTTCTTCTGTGTGTGTCATTGTCTTCAAACAACCCTACAGCATAGTGTTGGTTTTTTACCAATAGTTTAGCCCCATGGAAAATGTTATAATACTGCAGAGATTTCAGAATGGGTTGTCAATGGTCTCACCTCATTTATTTCCTAAGCTTATCTTATCTAGAGTACCCACAGACCTATTCTGTATCTCTTACACTGGTCCTACCATGAACAGAAAGATGGAGGTCAAGTTTGAAGAATTTGTCTGTCCTTGGGTGGTTGTGACTCTGGGCTGGTACAGTTATCCCTGCGCTTTAGGTGTATCTCTACTGGCCTTATTCCTTGTTGGGATTCAGACGCCATTCAAGAATTTCTTGGGATTGGTAAAGGAACTTGCATTTGCCATATACTAAATAAAAACTCAAATCTTTGATATTCTGGGGACTGTCAGTTTGAGCATTCATATTATTGTATTCTATGGTGCTTTTCTGCAATAAACTCTGTTTTGGTTTCTTATCAGAACCATGTGTGGTTACCAGAAAGGACATAGAAGAAAACAAACTGTTGTGGCTATTTAGTGAGAAACAATATTTTCCGCATGGATATTACGTTGCATTTATTTGTTCACAAGGAGGCTACAAACTGCATAGAGTACAGTGCCACCAAGGTATTATGGCCTATCCCAAGTGCTCCAGACAAGGTAAGTCATGGTACTGTACTGTAGGATGTCACAACAAAAACAGCAAAGCTACAACAACAGCTCATGAATGTATTATGACAAATGGAGGGACAAAGTATGCCACGAGTAAATAGTTGCCCACAGGTTACCTCCAAAAATGGACAGGTTGGAAGTAGAAATTGTGGCTGTGGTTATGGATGCAGATCAGTGGCTCTAGACTACAAGCCTCCATTTCCACATACCTCCACAACTGGGCTACCATATGTCAGTTCTGGTTTATTATACCAACCCCTATGGTTTTATGGTGGATAGCTGGTAGTGGATAGGGTTTTGTTATGAAGCAGTTGCAGGTTGAATAATCTGATGGGCCTAAGCAGGTGAAAAAGATTTGGGGTCCAGGTTTAGTTAGACCTGTGTAGGTCTCTATAGTAAAGGTCAGCAAAGCTTGAGCTCAGTGAAGTACAACAATCTTCTAGTTCAGATCAATATTAAATTTGATCAATAGATGCAAAATTGCAGTGACCCATAGCAACAGTTCCTTTCATTTTCTGACTGGTAGCGGCAAAATGAGTTGCTGATTCAGTGTCGGACTGGCCCACCGGTATCCCAGGAAAACTCCCGGTGGGCTCAGGTGTCAGTGGGCCTCTTGCTTCTAACAATTTGGCCTATTCCATGGTCATTCCCCATTTCTTAATGGCAAAAAGAGGCTTAATAATGGAAGAATAGAGTATAAATAAGAGTGTAAATAATAAAGAGGTTGAGTGAAGAGAGGAGAAATAATAGTTTGGAAAGGTTTTCTGGTGGGCCCCTGGCATCCCAGTCTGACACTGTGCCGATCGGCTACTGTAGAGTTTAGCGCCATTGCTATCTCCATCTCTATTAACAGCCACTTCTTTTTATTTCTGCTAGATTGATCTCCGAAAAGTGAGAAATCCACCAACATACCACACTTAACTAACAAGAAGAAATATACAAAAGTGACACCTCTAATTTGTGAGCCTTCAGATTGATCCTTGAGTATTGTTACTTGCCGTTTTATGTAAGATTTCTAATAAAGGTGTCTATAAACCCATAAACTGCTATAAATCTGATGTTCTGTCATTTATTTAGTGAATAATTATTTAGCTGGGTTATACAGGGAACTCGGAGTATCATTCGTGTATTATAAGGGATAATGTACCCCCTACTGTAAATGATAAGGATATTAGAAGTCACTGAGGGGTTCTGTGACCATATAAACACACAAGGCTGCAGGCTGAGTTATACAGGGAACTCTGAGTATCACTCATGTATTATAAGGGATAATGTACCCCCTACTGTAAATGATAAGGATATTAGAAGTCACTGAGGGGTTGTTCTGTGACCATATAAAGGCACAAGGCTGCAGGCTGAGTTATACAGGGAACTCTGAGTATCACTCATGTATTATAAGGGATAATGTACCCCCTACTGTAAATGATAAGGATATTAGAAGTCACTGAGGGGTTGTTCTGTGACCATATAAAGGCACAAGGCTGCAGGCTGAGTTATACAGGGAACTCTGAGTATCACTCATGTATTATAAAGGATAATGTACCCCCTACTGTAAATGATAAGGATATTAGAAGTCACTGAGGGGTTCTGTGACCATATAAAGACACAAGGCTGCAGGCTGAGTTATACAGGGAACTCTGAGTATCACTCATGTATTATAAGGGATAATGTACCCCCTACTGTAAATGATAAGGATATTAGAAGTCACTGAGGGGTTGTTCTGTGACCATATAAAGGCACAAGGCTGCAGGCTGAGTTATACAGGGAACTCTGAGTATCATTCATGTATTATAAGGGATAATGTACCCCCTACTGTAAATGATAAGGATATTAGAAGTCACTGAGGGGTTGTTCTGTGACCATATAAAGGCACAAGGCTGCAGGCTGAGTTATACAGGGAACTCTGAGTATCACTCATGTATTATAAAGGATAATGTACCCCCTACTGTAAATGATAAGGATATTAGAAGTCACTGAGGGGTTGTTCTGTGACCATATAAAGGCACAAGGCTGCAGGCTGAGTTATACAGGGAACTCTGAGTAGCATTCTAGTTAGCTACAGTGATAGGGACATTAGATTGTAAGTTGATGAGGGGTACAGTCCCATGCCTGGGGTGGGTGAGACCCAAAGCTGTTTTCTGACTTTTCTTTTCTTCCTTTCTCTGTTGCCTTTATAAAAAAAGCATAATTATTGGCAATGTATTAAACATATATGATAACCTGCTTTATTAGCAGAATCAGCTCCTAATTAATTCCTAATTTATTCCAGAAGGTCCTGGGTGCACATACCATGAATGACCGCTCTCTACTCCTTTTACGTAGATTTTCACTCTTTGTAGTCCAGCACCACAAATCTTGTTGCATAAAAATGCCTTTATTTGGACCTGGATAAACCCCTGTTTTAGGCTCCTTTTATCAAGCTTACCAAACACTACCAGGGATCCCCAACCTTTTGAACCCGTGAGCAACATCAAGAAGTTAAAGGGCTTGGGGAGCAACACAAACATGAAAAATGTTCTTGGGGTACCAAATCAGGGCTGCGATTGGCCATTTTGTAGCCCCTATGTGGATTGTCAGCCTACATTGAGACTCTGTTTGGCAGTACAACTAGTTTTTATACAAACAAAACTTACCTCCAAGCCTGGAATTGAAAAATAAGCTCCTGCTTTGAGGCCACTGGGAGCAACATCCAAGGGGTTGGAGAGCAACATGTTCCTCACGAGCTACTGGTTGGGGATCACTGGTCTAGACAATCACATCTTTTTATTGAGAAACATATTGCGCCCCCTGCTGGCATTATCATTCCGATTTTCAACAGGTTTTTTTGTTACAATGTCACACAGTGATATCCCGTTAACTCTTAACTGGTTGAACAACCAAAGGTTAGCCATCATCCTAAGAAATCTGCAAGAATAGTTGAAATGTTTAAAAACAATTAAACCCAGAAAATCACTTGCAAATCTATTCCCTATAACAGGACCTCTTCATAGCTCGGCTTCACATATATGCGCCTCCTAATTGTAACAGTATCACAGGGAACTTTACTCCTTCTTTCATCCTCCTGGAGCTGATCATTGGCCGAGTCTTTGTCAGTTTGGCTTTTCTTCTCTCCATTCCAATGGTTGGTTTCAGTTTTCTTCCACGTGTCTAAAGTTTTGGTGCCATTTTAAAGCATTTGAGATCATTTTAGTTGAGCAGCCTTTTATTTTCTGTACTTCTTTATACGTTTTCCCCTCTCCAATCAACATTTTTTAATCAAAAGTTTGCTGAGAGAAATGCAGTAGAACCAGCAGCAAACCATTTGCTCCTTCCTTCCTTAAAGGGATACTGTCATGGGAAAACACATCAGTTAATAGTGCTGCTCCAGCAGAATTCTGAACTGAAATCCGTTTCTCAAAAGAGTAAACTGATTTTTTTATATTTAATTTTGAAATCTGACATGGGGCTAGACATATTGTCAGTTTCTCAGCTGCCCCCAGTCATGTGACTTGTGCTCTGATAAACTTCAGTCACTCTTTACTGCTGTACTGCAAGTTGGAGTGATATCACCTCCTCCCTTTCCCCCCAGCAGACTAACAACAGAACAATGGGAAGGTAACCAGATAGCAGCTCCCTAACACAAGATAACAGCTGCCTGGTAGATCTAAGAACAACACAATAGTAAAATCCAGGTCCCACTGAGACACATTCAGTTACATTGAGTAGGAGAAACAACAGCCTGCCAGAAAGCAGTTCCATCCTAAAGTGCTGGCTCTTTCTGAAATCACATGACCAGGCAAAATGAGCTGAGATGCACCTACACACCAATATTACAACTAAATACACTTGCTGGTTCAGGAATGACATTTTATATTGTACAGTGATTTTTTTGCAGTGTAAACAGTGTCATTTAGAAATAAAAACTACACCATAAAAATCATGACCGAATCCCTGTAAATAAGGGTCGGAACTCCTGTTTTTTCACAGAATGAATGAGCTCGGTTAATTTAACTCCACATTGATATTATTTGGAACAAGCCTCAGTGAATGATGACACAGAATCAGTATAAATGACATGACAGTTGGGTCTGTTGGTTGCTATTACTCTACTACATCTACTGGTAAATTATTTGCCATATAGAAATAGAATTTCTACCAAGAACAGTGATTGATCGGGCTAGTGATGTTGGACTGCTATTATTCTGAACAGAACATAATAGATAATCTCCAATGCTCCCTATACCTGGGGGTTCAGTCTCACCTCACTAAATTGGCTGCACATTGGGCCCCTTATTGGATAAACTAATCCTCTGATATCCAATATAGTCCACAGCTGCCTCCCCTTGTCAGACCTCCAGCTCAGCCACATTATTGGCCAGATTTTGTCCCCGACGTGGGTGGTGTAACTGGGCTCCACGCTTGTTACTCCAGCTCAGCAGGTACGCACGGTGTCACTCAATCTGTGTTTGTATTCACTAAGGATTTCTATGGCAAACCATTGAATGCATGCTATGATCACACAGAGTGGGTGTGGCTTCTAAAAAATGTCTGCCCACGTCACTGCTGAAAGCAAAATGTCCAACTACTAAAAATAGGCCTTCTAGCTCACCGGATAAGATTTTTACAGGCACAGGGGAGAATCCACAGATATGTCAATGCACACACATGATTTTAAGATATTAGCGTTAATGACCCTCTAATTAAATTAAGTAGGTGGGAGAGATAAGCAAGGGGAGCTGAAAAACACACAATCAAGACACTTTTTTATTACTTTTCTTGCCCCCTGACATATCCCATGTCTCAGTAGTGTTTAGACTACATAAAAAATGCATGCATCCGCCTCTATGATGTCACAGCTCAATACATGATGTCATACTTTATTGAAAAAGGGCAGCAATAATGTTATGAATCAGAAAAACCTGCATGGTAAGGAAACAGATCTCAACAGAGGTTTATCTCAAAGGGGAAGTTCACCTAAATATGAGCCTTGCACGATGTAGACAAATATGTCATTGGTCTTCACTTCAAAGACTTTGTGTTTTTTAAAATGTTACCAACGAGAGAGAGAGCGGTATATGAATAGGACAGGGCCTCTTTATTAAGATAAGCAGTTATTGGTAAAAATAACTATAAAAATGAAACCTCTGAGTGAAAGATTTTTTGTTTCATGGCGTCAGTGACCCCCGACAATGGGAATTAAAACAGTAATCTGGAAAGAGGCAGAAAAAGGAAGGAAAATATGTTTTAAAAAATTCTGAAAGCCAACTTGAAACAATACTTTCTCCTAGATCAGATTAGATGATACAGATCTAGTCATTTAGCACAGCAATTCCCCAATTTCCCTCCTTAGAAAGTGTTCTGCAGCTTTAAGCAGTCAGGGGAAAATGGGCACAAAAAGTCTCTTTTTTTGTTTTTCAGGTGACGGAGTGAAAAGTGGGACATTTATTACAATGCAAGGCTACGGGAAAATCTTGCAAATGATAAAGATAAAAATGGGCAAATTTTAACACCAGTGAGAAATTCAGAATTTCAGATGCTACCGACCTTTGATCATTTTGACTCATCTCGGCGAATAGCGTTAAATAAGGGCAAATTTCCTGCCAAATATTTTTTTCACTGGTGATAAAAAGTGAAACGAAAGGATTTTTTCCCCCAAATCTTTGAGGGCAAAGCTTTGAGCAGTTGAAAAAAAAATGTTATCCCATAGGCAAAAAACCAATGTCAATATCCTCTCGGTTTTTTTTTTTTTTTTTTTAGATTTTTTTTCCCCACTGGTCATGAAATATGAAAATTATTTTTCTGGCCTTTGATAGGAAAGGTGATACACAACGGGACAAATTCCTGACAACCAGATGGTTCGTTTTCCCACTGCTGAGAGAAAGTGTGGAAGAAATGGAAGGAATTTTTCCCCCAGCCATTGATAAATACGCCTCAAGGAAGGTTTGCGGAAAAACAGCAACGATGCTCTAGTGAAACTCCAGCATGAGGAAGGATCTGAAGACTGGGCCAGTAACGCTTTTATATAAGGCAGGGAAAGAGCAACAATAGTAACATACATTTTTTTCTATGATAATTTCCATTATAAAGACACAACGGGACAATAATTTAGTGGAAAAGTCACGGAAAAGCATCTGATCCATAGAATATCTGATCCATACAATATCAGACGACAATAGACGAAAAGTTGAGTCGAGTAAAAGCCTATGGGAATATCCTGCAACTCCTCTTCGTGCCTTTTCATTCAGGAAAAAAAAATAAAAATACCAGGAAAGAATGCTAAATACAAGGAAACTTCCTCAAAATTCGATTTTCACATTTTATCACCAATTAAAAAAAATACTAATTATTACAGTGGAGAAATGTAAATGTATTTTCATATTTTTTCTACCAGTGAACAATTTCTAAATTACAGTTGGAAAATTAAAAGGATGTATTTTCACATTTTATTAAAAAAAAAAAAAAAAAAAAAAAAAAAAAAACGTTATTGACTAGATTTTTTTTCCCTAAGAATTATTTAAGGTACGAAAAATATTTTACATTTTTCCGACCGTGATAATGCTGCTAGGCAATACTTGTAAATATGGGAAAATTGGTTGAAATTAGGGATGCACCGAATCCAGGATTAGGTTCGGGATTCGGCCAGGATTCGGCCTTTTTCAGCAGGATTCGGATTCGGCCGAATCCTTCTGCCTGGCCGAACCGAATCCGAATCCTAATTTGCATATGCAAATTAGGGGCGGGAGGGAAATTGCGTGACTTTTTGTCAGAAAACAAGGAAGTAAAAAATGTTTTCCCCTTCCCACCCCTAATTTGCATATGCAAATTAGGGTTCGGATTCGGTTCGGTATTCGGCTGAATCTTTCGTGAAGGATTCGGGGGTTCGGCCGAATCCAAAAAAGTGGATTCGGTGCATCCCTAGTTGAAATATTATATTTTTCTTCCTACGAGATAAAATATGAAAAAAAAAAAAGAAGAAGAGTTCCATTTCAGATCTTGAAAATATAACTATTTTCAGATTTTAAAAATTTAACGATTTTTAACGAAATTGAAAAATATTTGACAGGTATGGGGCATGTAATCCAGAATATTTGGAACCTGGGATTTTCTGCATAAGGGGTCTTTCCATAATTTGGATCTCCATACCTTAAAGGATAAGTAAACTTTTAAAATAAGTGAATGTAAAATTGGTGAGGATGCAATGCTAAGCACTTTTGCGATGTACATCCATCATTTATGTATTTTTAATTCTGAGATATTAAGGGATACATGTACTGTTAATATGAATGAATTTTGTTACAACAGCGCCACCTGCTGGTCAGTTTCCCACCAGTCTGACCAGCAAGTAGTCAAGGAAGTTGTCAGGAGAAAGAAAGAGACTGCTCTGATGTTCTTCTGCTTAGGAATAAAATTACAAACCTTTCTCACATCTTTCCTAAGCAGAAGAACATCAGCCTCTTTCTCTCTCCTGACAACTTCCTTGACTACTTGGTGGTCAGACTGGTGGGAAACTGAATAAAAAACAAGTAAATGATGGATGTACATTGCAAAAGTGCTCAGAATAGCACTCTCGTCAATTTTACATTAATTTATTTTTAAGGTTTACTTATCCTTCAAGTCTACTACTAATAATGGATTCACATAAATTTTTTCACCTCGATGGGGGTTACTACCTCCAGAGACGTGGCACTGCCATGGGGGCATCCCAACCGTATGCCAACCTATACATGGGTCGGTGGGAGCAGTGCCATATCTATGGATGTACTAACCCCTTTCGACATCACATAGTGTGGTACGGAAGGTATATCGATGATTTGCTGTTCATATGGAACGGCCCTTTGGGTTCAATTGCTGAATTTCACCGATACCTTAACACTAACCACTATAACCTTCAACTATCACTTGAACATCACAAAGAGAAAATTTGCTTTTTAGATCTTACTTTAAAAGGGAACCCGTGCACTAAATTGATTGATACGGAAATTTTCAGGAAGCCAACAGCGGGCAATACCATTCTAAAATATAATAGTTGTCATCCGAAACATACTCTAAATAGTATCCCCTATAGCCAGTTTGTCAGGTTCCGCAGAAATTGTAGTCAGGATACCACGTTTGATTTCCAATCGAAACAGTTGGGGGACAGGCTGAAAGACAGGGGTTACCCCAAACAACTGATTCAAACTGCATATGAGAAAGCGAAAACAGCATCTGTATTGAGAAATGAAAAGAAAAGTTTTACTCAGACAGAAGTAGACGGAATGGAGAGAGGTACACAGCAACAGAAGATGTTCTTTGTTACCGATTTCAGTGAGGAATATGGTCAAATATGTAAAATTGTCAAAAAGTATTTATCGATACTAGAAGGAGACACTAAAATGACAGAAATTTTGGCCCAAACGGACATTAAGTTTGTCCCAAGAAAGGCCCCCACTCTTGGAAAAATTTTGGCCCCTAGTCAAGTATCATCCCTCCCTTATAATTCAGCCGAGAATTGGCTAACAGTGAAAGGTACATATAGGTGTGGGGCAAATACTTGTAAGACGTGTCAGGTTATTTCGACTGGTCCCAATTTTAAATCGAACAAAACAGGACAAGTCTATAAAAATAGAGGGTTCTACAATTGCAACACTAAAAATGTTGTGTATCTCCTCGAGTGCAACCAGTGTAAAAAACAGTATGTTGGTCGTACATCACGTATGTTAAAAGAGAGAATTAGGGAGCATATTAGGAATATAATCAATAGGGAGGAGACCACCCCGGTCGGCAGACATTTCAAAACATGTTCACCAAGTGGGACTAAGAACCTAAATGTTAAAGTAATTGGGAAAGTGAAAGTACCGAGTAGAGGAGGGGATATTATTCATAGACTAAATCTTAGAGAGGCCTTCTGGATCCTTAAATTAGACACCAGAATCCCTATCGGACTAAACTCCAGACACGATATTAGCTATCTATTCTAAAGCTAAGATACTTTGGTAATTCCAGCAGTTTAGGGTGACCCACCTAGAACAGTCTGGAGGCAATGTACTGGATATTGTAATGCTCCTCCAGACCCCCCTCAGTCTTCAACAATATGGACATTAATAATTGCAGTTTGTTTGGTTTTAACCTTTTAACAGAATAAGTTTTTAGATATATTTAAATAAAGTGATTTTATTGAATGCCCACTAGGGGTCACTGTTACTCTTTGTATAAATACCCAGCTGTTAACAATGATCTGTTACCTATGACTAAGGGATTTACTCCCGAAACGCGTTCGGTTTTGCAGCAGCAACCCCAATAAACCCCTTTCCAGAAGTGCCGTCTGCTGGTTTTGTTTCTGTAGAATAGCACGCTCGTCAATTTTACATTAATTTATTTTTAAGGTTTACTTATCCTTTAAGTCTACTACTAATAATTGATTCATGTTAATTAAACCCATTAGGGTTGTTTTGCCTCTCATAAGTATAAATTATATATCTTTGTTGGGATTGCATAGAAAGGTTTTATTATTACAGAGAAAAAGGAAATTTTTAAAATTTGGAATTTCTCGATTAAAATGGAGCCTATGGGAGACGGCCTTCCTATAATTTGGAAATTTTTGGATAGGTGTTTCCGGATAATGGATCCCATGATTAATAAATGTATCATTCCAATCACAAAGTTAGGTAGTGTAAAAACAACTTTATTATTGACGTCCTTCAGTGGTGAGAGGCTACAAATTTTACAAGTCTTCTGTTGTCTTGTCAAGGACAGAAACCATCGCAAAGTACACTAACAATTTTAACCAGAACAGTAAAACAGACGGGGATAAAAATGTTTTTAGTTATTTTTCCTGCAATTTGGACATTTTCAGAGAATTAATGCCATTGGGGAAAAAAACGCCTTTAATATAAAAAAAAAAAAAAAAAAAAGTGTGAGGAACATTTTTAAAAAATAGTAATAATTATCCTTTTGAGCCTATTGTTCATCTTAAATAAAAAATAAATTGTGGAACTAGAAACTCATATTCATGGAATTTAAAAAAAAAAAAAAAAAAATGGTACTACCCAATAATAATACCATTTCGAAATCTGGCCACTTGTAATGTAAACAAAAGATGATTTGCTAGTGCATTGAGTAGTGAAGAGCAATCCAGAAGAATCATGAGCTGGAATGCAAAAGCCGTTCAGACATTTTTGTTTTTTCCTGGTTGGTGTAGATGATAAAACTGCATAGGCAATGCAACCCAGACCTTCACCCCCCTCTCACCCATTCACAGTGGGCAGCAAGGACAAGGCAACGTCCCCTCTGCCGGCGGAGTCAGGAATCCAGTCCAGAAGAACAAATATGTCAGTTACAAAAAGGGACCTCGAAGTGTCTCAACAAAAGTAGAAATTTTTTTTTACAAAGAGGGTAATAAAATAATAGTGCCACAAGGTTAGTGGTTATTGAGCAGAATGGCTGGAAAATTTAAAAAAAAAAAACCTACTGTCAACAAAGGTCCCATAACCCAACCTGCCCAATCCAAACGTAAGCTTCTTGAAGTGGGTGGATACCAAGTCTTTTCCTGGAAAATCTGCCATCTTGACCTCCATCCTTCTAGTTGCTTTGAATGTCCTCAAGTCAACTTGCCACGCAGCACAGGACTTATCATAGGTGAGAAGAGGACCCTCCAGGGCCAGCACCAGGATGGTAGGGTGGTACAGACATGTACATGTAGAACAGATAGCCCTTGAATGTTGGCAAGAGATGATTGTAGCCTTAATGGCCTTTATCTGTGAAGGCAATTATTGCAGAGATGGTAGGAAGAGGAGGGACCATGGATTGGTCAAGTTTTGTACAGTGTTTATCGGCTCCTGATATTAGTCAACCATTGGGCACACCGGTATTGGAAGAATGAGCTACAGTTCCCATTTTTCTTGTACAATCCCTGTTTAAAGAGAGTAACGGAGCATCGTAGATGGAAGATGCAATAATCCTGGGTTGGTGCATCGCCAAGATGGCATATTGTTGTCTCAAAAATCCAAGTCATAAGTAGAGACCTAAAAGTCCCCACTGGAAGGAAAGATGTGCAAAAGGAGCTTTTAGAACAACACGTTCCACCACCCTTTTCCTTTAGATCTCTTTCCACCTGCCCAGTGGGTCATGTCTTTCAAACTGAGGTCTCTGATTGAAGTCTCATGACAAACTTATGAGACTTTGGGTCCACAAACTCCTCGGACAGCTTAAAGAAGGGTATCTTTTTGGTGCTGACCACGAGGCTAAAGTCTTGGCGCTTCAATTCGAACACAACGCCATCCTTCAGACCATTGGTGACAGGTTCCTCGCTGACTAATGTCCACTGCTTTGCCAGCCAGCGGTCTTTGTGGTACTGGATAGTTGGGCCAGGGCCTAGGTAACGCTCCAGAAAAGCCTGTCCGGGATAAACAAAAATAGATCAGTCAACATAATCTTGATGCCATTCACAACTAGATACCAGGTAACCCCTCATATAGAACCACTTAACCATCATTCTTTTTGTATGTGTCACATTGTCAGACTGGCCAACACTATCTACTAGTGGGACTGGCTCCAACGTGGAATAATTTCATATCAATCCATGCCTGTGTCCATCATGGGGCCCTAACAAAAACATATACAATTGGGCACTAGTGTTACATGGGCTGGCCAGAAACCTGAGGGTCAGACAGGATCAGGCTACCAAAACACTGCCCCGGAGTGTTGCAGATGGGTGTTGTGCCGAACCCCAGCGAGCCCCCATTCTTCCATTATAAGGATATGATTTGTAGGATCCTGCCAGCTCGTGTATTACATACATATATATTTCTATGGAGCAGTTGTATAGTATAACGTTAAAGCAGCACAATAGGTTGTTAAACAAGCAACAAAGCAAAGAGGGAAAAATAACATTAACGCCGCTACCGAAACGCACATTAAAGGTTTACAATCAATTCTATTTTTCAGAAGCTGTGAGGTTTTTGAGCTTCTCACAGCCGTCTATTAAAGGCCTGGGGGGTACGATTAACATGCATCTGATTAACACAAAGCTCAGAACGAACAGAAAAGCCACAATTAAATATAAATGAGCACGATGAATATTTAATGAAATGTATCAGCTCGGCGTACAGTAAAGGCTGGAACAAAAACAGCCCTGGAATCCTTATAGGAGCGGGACAACAGCTCGGAAACTGATCTGAGTGGACAGCAGGTGGCAGCCACACGCTTCTCTAACTGCCGCCCGGCGGAAAGTCTTGTATCGGGTTACAAGCGGGAAGACGTCTGATTAACGAGGTTCTGCCTGTAAACCACATCTCAAGAAACGTGGCCTACATCAGCTTAGCACCTCCATGGGAAAGTTTTGATACGGCGAGCCAATAGGCAACACTCACACAAAATTCTTAGGCTTAAAGGACCAGTAAGACCAAATATAAAAATTATTACTTTGACCTGACTTACTGTTTTTAAATTAAAATAATTACATTATTTATCATTTAATGCCTCCCACAGCCCGTCTGTACTCTACTACTCTACAGATAGGAAGTGGAACTATGTGTTTAAAATATTTTATTTGATTTTCATATTAAACAAATGAAATCAAAATGACAACAAATGTTATGCAGATGAAGAAAATAAGGAAGAACTATGGAATGCAAAGGTATCTTTATTGAATGAGACTTCTATAACTGTTCACAACCTGTTCTACTTGCCTAGTTATGTGGAATGCCAACACAATTTCTACAACTCAGTTAATTTGTGTAGGCCTTAAATAGATTATATAATACACTAGAGCATTACAAATTACCAGTCCACAGATGTCAAAAGGCCACATGCGGGCCAATAAACTGCCGAACAAGGGTCTGTCGGCCCTTGTATAGGGACCTAAAGGGTGGCCATACACTGGCAGATAGTCCTTTAGACCAATTCGGCAGCTTATCTGCCCATGTGTGGGGGTTCCGACGGGTCTCCCCGATCGATATCAGGCCAAAAATTGTCCAGACAGTGGCATAACTATATGTTACTGGGCCCCACAGCAAATTAATTTTAGGGCCCCCAACATACCCAGAGGTTTTCCTGTTTTATCAATATTTATTGAAATTGTATATGAACTAGAGCCTCATGGGGCCCATATACCTCCTGGTCCCCCCTGCAGCCGCAGGGTCTGCTTCCTCAATAGTTACGCCCCTGTGTCCAGATATCAATCAGGCAGGTTTGATTTTTCCTGCCATCAAGGACTGAATCGGCTTGTTGCTGCAGTCCTACGACCCATAGGCGCCCATTTCCTTTCGTATAATCCGATCGTTTGGCCCTATGGCCAATTTAACCCAATATCGCCCTGCCGTTGGCGGGCATATCGGGGAAAGATCGCCAAATGAGCGGATCTTCTAGTTTATGGCCACCTTAAGGCTGCAGTTTAGGGTTTGCCTATACAGAGCTCATTATCTGCCAAGGGCAAAAAACAACAACAACAACAATAATATTAATAATAAAACAAGAAAAAGTTACAACTTCTTCCTGCTTGCATATATCGTCTGTGCCTCTATTTTTTTCCAGTCATTCTAGCTTGAGTCACATGACTGAGAAACAAACTTAGACAAGCCCCTGAAATTTGCAAGCAGGAATTAGCTAGAACTTTTCCAAAAGCAAATTTAATAAATTCATCCAACAACATTACTCTTTTCACATTGTTTTCAGGCAAAGGCTGCTCAACAGGACTTTATTTAGGTCCAATGCTGCCCTAGGCACCGGACCTAAACATGCTCCCTCGCTGGGCGATTTTTTTTTTTAATTTAAAAAATAAATTTAGAGGCACCCGAGGGCTGCCCCCCAAAACCTTCCGCCCTAGGTGCCTTAATATAAATACGCCCCTGCTGCTCCACTGGGTGCCTGGCAGCATGCTGAAGGGTCTTTATGGGCCTTGACTATTTAAAGGATAAGTAAACCTTTAAAATAAGTGAATGTAAAATTGACGAGGCGGCTATTCTAAGCAATTTTGTAATGTACATTCATTATTTATTTTGTTTTCATTCCAAGATATTAAGGGATACATGTGCTGTTAATATGAATGCATTTTGTTACAACAGCGCCACCTGCTGGTCAGTTTCCCACCAGTCTGACCACCAAGTAGTCAAGGAAGTTGTCAGGAGAGAGAAAGAGGCTGCTCTGATGTTCGTCTGCTTAGGAATGAAATTAGAAACCTTTCTCAAATCTTTCCTAAGTAGAAGAACATCAGAGCAGCCTCTTTCTTTCTCCTGACAACTTCCTTGACTACTTGCTGGTCAGACTGGTGGGAAACTGACCAGCAGGTGGCGCTGTTGTAACAAAATTCATTCATATTAACAGTACATGTAATCCTTAATATCTTCGAATGAAAACAAAATAAATAATGAATGTACATTGCTAAAGTGCTTAGAATAACACTCTCATCAATTTTACATTCACTTATTTTAAAGGTTTACTTAACCTTAAAGGGTTTCAGACTATTGCATTTTAATACAACTGGGCCACTGCCTTCCGTGATGAAGTGATGAAATTTACCATGGCATACTAACCAAATCTACATCTAACCCCAAACACACCAAACTGGCTCGGATAACTCAGACAACTGACCTTTGGAGTCATGTCGTGGGTGATGCAAAACTCAAGGTGTTGAAGGATGCTCTCCATGGTGTGGTACGGCTGCTGTTTGGTGGTCCGTAGGTATTTCTGCATGGCTCTTGCCATTGAGGCAAAGATGGCCTGAGCTGCCTCTCTAGGGTCCATGACCTCTCTGGGGTTTTTTGGGTCTTCATCTTGCAGCCGCTTGATGTGTGTGAAAGCCTCCTCCACCGCTACCACCAGCCTGGAACAAACAAGAACAATGTATATACAGTGTATACAAGCCTAGCATAACACAAACTGATCTCACAAAATCTTCAGGATTAAAGTAAAGTGTTTGTTGGCCTCGGATTTTGGAAAAACAACATTGGAAATATTCTTGCAACTCTGTATCCGTTAATATTCGCTCTTCTTCTTTGGCAGAGAGTGTTATTTTAAGGGAGAATGCCACAAGCCTAAGCAGAGATTAGCTCTGATGGATATCTCCTGACAGCTTGCCCCGCGGGCTTCGGCACAAAGTCTAATTGGCAAGAAAGTCCTGTCAATGGGAAAGGCCTCATTAGAGGGAGAAAGAGAGAAATGGAGAGGTCAGCGGTGCGGCTGTTTGAATGGGGGGCCTTTGTGGCGAATGGTATAAAAGGGGGAAATTTAGGGAAAATGACGTGCTGTGCCCCATGCAAGTTGTGGTTCAACAATAAATGGCAACCCACTGATAGGAACAAGAGTGAGCATCAATTCAACTCTGTTTCCAAGATTATTATTTGAGAAGAATGAAGTGGGAGAATCAACAATCTCTTCTTTTTAGTTTTCAGACAGACAGAAAAACCGACGACCCGCTGAAGCCCCATTCCCGATCAGCCTGAGAAAGGTCTGACTATTGCACCAAGAGAGACCAGTGTCTATTCAAAGCTTGTTTCACTACTGGATTCAGGAAAGATCAGTCTCTATACTTGCTTGTCTACCTCTTCTGCATTCTGTGAAACTAGGGTTATTCACCCTAGCAGCCTGAAATCAGCCAATTAAAGGGATACTGTCACTGGAACACTTTTTTTTTTTTAAAAAAAAAAAATCAGTTAATAGTGCTGCTCCAGCAGAATTCTGCACTGAAATCAGTTTCTCAAAAAAGCAAACAGATTTTTTATATTTAATTTTGAAATCTGACATGGGGCTAGACATATTGTCAATTTCCCAGCTGCCCCCAGTCATGTGACCTGTGCTCTGATAAACTTCAGTCACTCTTTACTGCCGTACTGCAAGTTGGAGTGAGATCATCCCTCTCTTCCCCCCCCCCCCAGCAGCTTAACAACAGAACAATGGGAAGGTAACCAGATAGCAGCTCCCTAAAGGTGGCCATACATGGGCAGATAAAACGGCCGAGATCAGTCGTTTAGACCGATTTGACAGCTTATCTGCACGTGTATGGGGGCTTCAGACAGGTCTTCCCGATCGATATCTGGCCACATCGATCAGGAAGGTTTGATTTTTACCCGACCCGAACGTTCGGATTACCCCGATATAGCCATGCCGTTGGTGGCATATCGGGGAAAGATCCGCTCATTTGGCGATGTCGCCAAGCGAGGGTATCTTTGAGTCTATGGCCACCTTAACACAAGATAACAGCTGCCTGGTAGATATAAAAACAGCACTCAATAGTAAAATCCAGGTCCCACTGAGACACATTCAGTTACATTGAGTAGGAGAAACATCAGCTTGCCAGAAAGCAGTTCCATCCTAAAGTGCTGGCTCTTTCTGAAAGCACATGACCAGGCAAAATGAGCTGAGATGCACCTACACACCAATATTACACCTAAATACACTTGCTGGTTCAGGAATGACATTTTATATTGTAGAGAGAATTATTTGCAGTTTAATTTAGAAATAAAAACTACACCATAAAAATCATGACAGAATCCCTTTAAGTTTCTAAGCTGCTTCATGCTCAGGGGAGTCCTGTGCCTCACTGATGTCTAAACTCTAAATACAGGAGGCATTTAGACCACTTTGATTATCTACTAAAGCAGACCAAATGCCCTTACCAGCGGTCACAGATTCCTCAACATAAAATCAACCAATAAAATTCATGGGAACCACTCTGCTGGCTGCATTGGTGACAACCAGTTCAACTGCCATAGTTCCTTCATGAGACACTGGTATGGTCAAAACATCCCGCCAAAGTCCTAAAAACGCCATAGTCACTATGATTTTTGGGATATCTGACACAATGGCTGACGCGTTGAACCATGTTGACGTCAATGGGAGGTAATAACACACCAAATGATGAGGAATACAAACTCACCAAGACCCAGTGGGATGGCAGGGTGGTCAGTAGAAAAGTCTGCTATTGTCTCATACACTTAGTAATGCTCAGACCCGAATGCCAAAATCTTTTTCATATCATATATGCCCACTTTGACCCAACAGCTGCCCGAGTTAACCGAAGAGGAACAACTTGAGCAATACGGTCAAACCTACTTGAGGTATCTAAAACAAAATCCCACCAGAGTCCGGTTTACTTACCTGGCTTTCCTTTTTCGAACCCGCCGCTCGTGCTCAGCCTCCTCATAGTAATACTCGTTGTGGCTGTTGTCTCGCCTCCTTGCGGCGGCGGCTATTACAGCCCGAGACTGCCCCGTTGAGTTATTGGTGTTGTTTTCTAAAAGCAACATTATAGTCTTCTGTTAATAAAGTGAAGCAGCCAACTGCAATATGTGATGGAAGATGCAGATGCTAGAAGCAAGGGGCCTGTTTTATATCTACTGTATGCACGAGTCAGCCTAATAAAGGGCAATTAAACAAAATTGCCAGCAGTCCCTAGTTCTAAAACAGGTACTGGGCAATCTTGAAGTGACCATTTTGGATGTCACAAGGGTGTCGATTACTTAAATACGAACAGCAGCCTTACAAAATGAGTCAAACCATGCAGTATTAGCTAAAGATTCAGTATGGCAACATTTTTCTAAATATTCTTTCAACTACATTCCAAGATGGCTGCACTATAACATGTTGCCTAGGTAATACTGGGATGTAGCTAAGTGAAATGAAAGATAATAGTGGAAAGAGCGGTAGTAGAAAAGTAAGTCAACAGGGGCTACAAAGGAATTCATTTTAAAGTTATCCTGCAGCCTCCACTTATCCTACGTCAGCGGAGAGATAAGAGCATGGAAAAGCTTTGAAGTGGCGGCTAACAATGTTCCGATACCCAACACACACTGCCCTAAAGCTGAGAAAGAATTCACTGGGCGCCTTCTGGTAAGAGCCATAAAATGGGGACATGCTCCTCCCTAGTGGTTTCTTCTCCGTGAGCAATGAGAAAATTAATGGCTGCCTCCAACTTCGATGCTGGGAACGAGGTCATCTGGAAAGAGTAGCGTCAATCTGAAAACTACTTTAATTCATAGGACTATATTGTGGCCATTTGTTCTGTATCCATCTTTTGGGCCAATCAGTAGGACAATGTGGAGGATCAGCAGTGTTTGATCAAACATCATATTCAGTTGGTTGTCCTACAATAGGGTTGTCCTACAATAGGGTTGTCCTACAATAGGGTTGTCCTACAATAGGGTTGTCTTACTTGGTTGCACTTCTCATTCCTAAACTTAGACAGTATTGTATAAACGCCAAAAACAAGCAAGAGAGACAATTTATATACACCGGGGTGGTATCGAAGGAAAGGACAGAAGACACAAAGGTAAATCTAGGAGAAGACCAGGCAGCTCAGAGCAAGAGCAGAGCATCTCACCCTCTCCGAGGGAGTAGACCTTGAAGCCAGACATTTTCTTGGACAGGATGGATTTTGGCAGGTTCAGGAGAGCAGGGTTGTAGACAGGGAAGTCGTGATAATAGTTTTCCAAAATCCATACGGCAACTCGCTGGATACTGTGAGAGGAAAACAAACAGGGAAGGGGGCATGGGGGAAGGGAGAAACGTAAACAAGAAACAATATATAAGAAATAAGGAAAAGGGTACAAAATATAGGAGCACAAGGCAGACACCAGGAGAGCACAGAAGGACAGTGGGCACAAATAAGGACCAAAGCACACTACACCAAACTTTATATATTGAGAAGATCCTAATTTAGTGCTCATGTAGGCTTAGGGTCAGGCCACACAGGGCTTTTGGGGAGATTTGGCTGCCTGGGGACTAATCGCCTTGTTTTTGCGGCGACCAATCTCCCCAAACGCCTTCCCTGAATACGTGCCGGCTAAAATGAAAAAATTCTGGGGCGATTCGTTTTCCGAAGTCACCTGAAGCTTTCGGCAACTTCAAGCGACTTCGGGAAAACGAACCGCCGCGTGTGATTTGTGCCTGCGTGGTTTTTTTTTTTCATTTTGGCCAGCGCATATTCAGGGAAGGCGTTTGGGTGGCCGCAAAAACGAGGCGATTAGCCGCCAGGCAACCAAATCTCCCCAAAACTCGCTGTGTGGACTTTTACCAATATAAAAGTCTTAACTCATTTACCCCAGGAGGGGCAGGGGTGTACGGAAGCCTTAATGAACCCCTGATACACCAGGAGTGAGAGAAAGGTGCACTTGTGCTTGTTTTCTACATTGTCTTTTGCCCTGGCACCTTTATTCTTTTATCCTTCCCTTTATTTTGCCTAATAGAAAAACAGTTGAATATTTGATCACTCCCATGAATAATAAGAATAATCCCATACCAAGGAGACCAAAAATGAGCCATGACTTTGGGACACATGTAGTGGAGAATGAACAGCAATAGCAACTCCCTAGCTTTAATGATGCAAGGAGTCCATGAATCAACCCTTTAAATTGCATGTAAATCAGGAAACATGGTTGCAAAGCAGCAACACATTTACAATACACTCTACTGTACTGTCTAACTACAACTCATATGTATAAATACAAATAGGGAATGCTATGGGCACACAATAAGCCATAATCTCAAACTGGACTATCAGTGCAGACAAATATGGCCGCAAACACCCATATATTGATCAAAATGAACTGGCGTCTCTTACCTTAGGTGACCAATGTTGTAGAATCGACTTGCTCCATCTGTTGACCGTACAACCTTGATGGTAAACTGAGGCTGGAGCTGCCTCAACTCCAGAAGGACCACAGCCAAATAGTGGACAAAAAGCAGAGCATCCACCAGAGACACCGCGTACTGTACAATTCCCTGGTAGTTCTTGTCCCGGGACTCCAGTATTCGTACTCCATAAAAGAGCCAGTAGGAAACCACCAAGAGGAAGACAAGCACCATGAGAAGGGCTCGAAAAACAAACACCCTTGGGAAGAAGGCTTTTGGGCGACGGAAGAACAGTGCCCAGCTGCCCAGTAGAAGGATGAGGAGCTTGAAGGCCACAGAGATGAAGAGACCCTCGCAGGCTGTGCCACATTGCTCCAAGTCCTCCCTCCATAGGATCTGGGGCAGCAGCATGAAGGCAATTGGGGTCAAGAACGAGAGGAGGGCCAAAGCCCCAGCAATAACAACCCCAAGGTGTCTAGAGCAGTCCAGCTTGGCGCTGTCCTCCATGTCTTTAGTGATGCGTGTGATATCATCATGGGATATACTGTGCTCTGAGGTTCCTGTGACCACTGTTGTGGTTTCCCCCCAGTTATCATCCTGTGGTGCAAAAGAAGCATAAATTCAAATATATATGTAATGTGGTCCAAGCACATCTGGTTGCTTATGTCCTCATCCAAAAACAGAACAGGACACCAAAAGTAGGTGCAAAACTGCACCTAAGCAATTATTTTTAAAAATATATACACATTGGGTGAACTAGAAGAAGTTGTTGGGCAAGGACTACATGGTCCTGTTGATGTGGTCTTCTCTCTCAACTGGTCTATATTGCCCATTAATATATGATTGTTTGGGACCCAGGCCAACAATCTGATCAGTCGTATCTGGCCCACTCTGTTTGGACCCCAACTCTTTCTTTATCTGGCATATAGGTATAAGGAGATTGGAGTCATCGGTTCGAGGAGGTCCAATAAAAGGTGAAGAAGAAACAACCATCTAAAGCCATATCCAGTTAGCCTTGGAGGGCCACCCAGATAATTTGTAACTGGGTTTATGCAAGTTAGCACCTATGTTAATACATTATCAAGAACATATTATATGCTGATGACATGCTCTGTGCAGGGAGGAAGCCTACACCATAAGCATGCCTTTCATTGGCATACACCTCGGAGATGAGCTCAGCAGCAACTCCCGCCCTTGACATGGCTTGGCAACTGTGACATCACCGGGCACCAATCACAAGGCCCCACCAATTATCCTTGCTACATGAGCAGCTTGTGTAGTGTTGCTGGCTCTGAGCCAAGACAGTAAAGGCCCAGGGCACATCTCATTTACACACTTGGCTGGCTAGCAGCATCATTAATGCGGCATTGTGGCAGCGACGGCCCTTTTAGGTCGAAGATGCCGGTAGAGCAGATAAATGGTGCAGGAATCAATAAGCTTTCTCGTTAATTACCTCTGCAGACACTCGCGGAAAATAATTACCTACAAGACCTGTCACAGCATCTCGATATCTGTACAGTTAAGTGTGAGTTACAGAGAGGCCCCGGCGCATTCACTATAAGGATCACGGGAGCAAAGACAGGATCAGTCAAAGATATTACTCCCCTCGGAAAATAACCTAAACATTTTAGATCAAGTGAGATGACTGTTCCTGCTGAATTGTGCTTAGTACAGGGAATACCTATGCTGCCATAGTTTTATGGGATCTCTCTGTATAGACTATGAGCAAACTTAGGGGCTGTTCCTGCTGAATTGTGCTTAGTACAGAGGAATACCTATGCTGCCATAGTTTTATGGGATTGCTCTGTACAGACTATGAGCAAACTTAAAAGCTGTTCCTGCTGAATTGTGCTTAGTACAGGGGAATACCTATACTGCCATAGTTTTATGGGATCTCTCTGTACAGACTATGAGTAAACTTAGGGGACTGTTCCTGCTGAATTGTGCTTAGTACAGGGAATACCTATGCTGCCATAGTTTTATGGGATCTCTCTGTACAGACTATGAGCAAACTTAGGGGACTGTTCCTGCTGAATTGTGCTTAGTACAGGGGAATACCTATGCTGCCATAGTTTTATGGGATTTCTCTGTACAGACTATGAGTAAACTTAGGGGACTGTTCCTGCTGAATTGTGCTTAGTACAGGGAATACCTATGCTGCCATAGTTTTATGGGATCTCTCTGTACAGACTATGAGCAAACTTAGGGGCCGTTCCTGCTGAATTGTGCTTAATACAGGGAATACCTATGCTGCCATAGTTTTATGGGATCTCTCTGTACAGACTATGAGCAAACTTAGGGGCCGTTCCTGCTGAATTGTGCTTAGTACAGGGAATACCTATGCTGCCATAGTTTTATGGGATCTCTCTGTACAGACTATGAGTAAACTTAGGGGACTGTTCCTGCTGAATTGTGCTTAGTACAGGGAATACCTATGCTGCCATAGTTTTATGGGATCTCTCTGTACAGACTATGAGTAAACTTAGGGGACTGTTCCTGCTGAATTGTGCTTAGTACAGGGAATACCTATGCTGCCATAGTTTTATGGGATCTCTCTGTACAGACTATGAGCAAACTTAGGGGACTGTTCCTGCTGAATTGTGCTTAGTACAGGGGAATACCTATGCTGCCATAGTTTTATGGGATTTCTCTGTACAGACTATGAGTAAACTTAGGGGACTGTTCCTGCTGAATTGTGCTTAGTACAGGGAATACCTATGCTGCCATAGTTTTATGGGATCTCTCTGTACAGACTATGAGCAAACTTAGGGGCCGTTCCTGCTGAATTGTGCTTAATACAGGGAATACCTATGCTGCCATAGTTTTATGGGATCTCTCTGTACAGACTATGAGCAAACTTAGGGGCCGTTCCTGCTGAATTGTGCTTAATACAGGGAATACCTATGCTGCCATAGTTTTATGGGATCTCTCTGTACAGACTATGAGCAAACTTAGGGGCCGTTCCTGCTGAATTGTGCTTAGTACAGGGAATACCTATGCTGCCATAGTTTTATGGGATCTTTCTGTACAGACTATGAGCAAACTTAGGGGCTGTTCCTGCTGAATTGTGCTTAGTACAAGGAATACCTATGCTGCCATAGTTTTATGGGATCTCTCTGTACAGACTATGAGCAAACTTAGGGGACTGTTCCTGCTGAATTGTGCTTAGTACAGGGAATACCTATGCTGCCATAGTTTTATGGGATCGCTCTGTACAGACTATGAGCAAACTTAAAAGCTGTTCCTGCTGAATTGTGCTTAGTACAGGGAATACCTATGCTGCCATAGTTTTATGGGATTTCTCTGTACAGACTATGAGCAAACTCAGGGGACTGTTCCTGCTGAATTGTGCTTAGTACAGGGGAATACCTATACTGCCATAGTTTTATGGGATTTCTCTGTACAGACTATGAGCAAACTCAGGGGACTGTTCCTGCTGAATTGTGCTTAGTACAGGGAATACCTATGCTGCCATAGTTGTAGGGTTATCTCTTTGCATTTCCCCTTTTCCCTATCAAGCAGCCCTCCTTCTTCACCACAAATACCAAGGCCATTTTTAGAGAAGTACCAACCGTACCCTGTCTTCCCCTCTCGTTGACTCATTATCCAATAAGGGCTCCCCTGGCGCTTGGATTGTGACCGATTTATCACCGCGACTTCCTTCTCGGCTTTTAGATCGATGCCGCTCCCTCCGATCTCTGCAAATGTAAGAATTTCAATCAGATTACAATAAGCTGGCGGTTGTCTTCTCAGGTCTTCTTAGTGGCTCAACCTTTGGTCAGGGTCCCCCTGTCATCTAGACTGAGCCCCCGACCCTCGCTACTGCCTCAATTCCCCCCTTCCCATAGGTAGACCAGCATCACAATTTAGGAACCACTGCAATAGGTTATTTAGATTTTGCTGAGGATTCTGGGAACTGAAGTCAAAAACGGCTGCCAACCTGAAGCTTAAACTATCCCTTTATTCCAAGAAATCTTGTTAAATAATTAACATCAGCTTTATTAGCCACAAAGCAGCAAAGTCTCTCCCTTGCCTGAACTTCCCCCAAGGAACTGGAATTAGATCAAACTGCCGTCATGTTAAGTCTTGTTATAGGAATGTTTTCCCTTAATATCATGAGCGAATAGGTGAGAGAAGCATGAACCACTGACTGGAGGAGAGATCATAAGGTTCACAAACTCTAGTTCCAGGGGTACCCAGGGTACAAATAAGCACTCACCCCAAATCTCCCCCTAACTGACCTTCACACTGGGCCCCCTTAGCGCATAACAAGGTTACAGATATATAGAAACATGGGGGTAACAGTCACCCTGCTATAGTTCCAGGGGTACCCAAGATACAGATAACACTCACCCCCAATCTCCCCCTAACTGACCTTCACACTGGGCCCCCTTAGCGCATAACAAGGTTACAGATATATAGAAACATGGGGGTAACAGTCACCCTGCTATAGTTCCAGGGGTACCCAGGGTACAAATAAGCACTCACCCCAAATCTCCCCCTAACTGACCTTCAGACTGGGCCCCCTTAGCTCATTACAAGGTTACAGATATATAGAAACATGGGGGTAACAGTCACCCTGCTATAGTTCCAGGGGTACCCAGGGCACAAATAAACACTCACCCCAAATCTCCCCCTAACTGGCCTTCAGACTGGGCCCCCTTAGCTCATAACAAGGTTACAGATATATAGAAACATTGGGGTGTCACCCTGCTATAGTTCCAGGGGTACCCAGGGCACAAATAAACACTCACCCCAAATCTCCCCCTAACTGACCTTCAGACTGGGCCCCCTTAGCTCATAACAAGGTTACACATATAGAAACATTGGGGTAACAGTCACCCTGCTATAGTTCCAGGGGTACACAATCACTATTCCCACCTGTGTTTTCGGGAACTCCTGGACTGGCCGGACTTATAGGAGTAGCCCGAGTACTGGGAATCATTGTCCATGTTTTCGGAGTACTGGCTTTTGTGGCGATCCAAGTTGGCGGGTTTGGGTCCCCCCGACCCCTGGGTCGAAGCCAAAACTGCAACTGCCTCTTTCAGCACAGGCTTCTTCAGGCCAAAAGGCACCTTCAGAAAGTCAACTTTAATCTTTAGCGACTCTATTTTGATTGGCTGTCTGGTCCCCGCTCATAAGAAAATCCGATGCCTGAGAAGGAAGGAAATGAGAATATTAAGGGAAGAATCGTGGGACTGATGGTTGTGCACATTGTGTGTGTGGGTGGTTTATATAATTAGCAAAATAAACAATATAATTACTGATCACATTGGAAGAATCGTTAGCTGAAATAGATATAAATGAGGCAATAAATGGATAATGGATTGAGGGAGTGTCAATAGGCTAATCTGTCTGTGCTGATTGGCTGCAAATGGGAAGTGATCTCTGGTTAATCAGCCCCAACCTGGATGAGCAGGAGGCACAGGGTCAGTTCAGTTTGGGAAGGGGAACAAGGCTGGCCATACCTCCCAACTGTCCCGTTTTTAGAGGGACAGTCCCTCTTTTAACAGCTCAACCCGCAGTCCCTCGTTTGTAATAGAAAGTCCCATTTTTCTCTGCACTGAACAGCCAGAAAAAGAAACAACGTTTCTAACTTAATTGGCTTTTGGCAGAGCGCCCAGAACAGCCACAACTGCAGATCAGATACTTTTGTAACAATTTTGAGATAAGCAAGTAATTGTAACAATTCAGATAACAGGACCCTTGGGAGAAGTTAGACTAACGGCTTAAAGGGCAATTCACCTTCATTAACAAAACTGTAATAACTGGAAAAAAAAAAACACATAGAAATATGTTCAAACTTTCATAACCTGACACATTTTGTACAATGAACAAGGTAATTAGGGGGTGTGGCCACAAACATGGGCGTGGTCAGAAAAATTTCAACTTTTTTAGTCCCTCTGTTTATTTCCAGGAGGTGTGTCAATAGTGGGGGGAGGAGGAGAAGGCAGGGCCCCAATAGTGGGGGGGAGGAGGAGGCAGAACAACAGGGGGCACAAGTGGGTGAGTAGGGTGAAGTCAGCAGCATAGGAATGGGGGGGGTGACAGGAGAAACGGGGGGGCAGACGTCAAATCCCTGTACATGAGACAGGAAAGCTAAAGTCCCAAATGCTCAGTGTTTATTATTATTATTATTATTATTATTATTATGATTATTATAAATAAATAGGGATGCACCGAATCCGCTATTTTGGGTCCTGCCGAACCCCCCGAATCCTTCACGACAGATTCGGCCGAATAATGAACTGAATCTTAATTTGCATATGCAAATTAGGGGTGGGAAGGATAAAACTTTTAACTTCCTTGTTTTGTGACAAAAACACGATTCCCATCCCCGCCTCTAATTTGCATATGCTAATTAGGATTCGGTTCTGCCGAGCAGAAGGATTTGGCCGAATCTGCATCCTGCTGAAAAAGGCCGAATCATGGATTCTGTGTATCCCTATTAATAAACCCCATAATGTGTCTGATACAGAGCAGAATTGGGAGTCTGGGCGAGGGTGGGAGGGGCCAGTAAGTGGGCGGATCCCTCTGATCTCTCTCTGCCCCAACTTGCATCCCCCCCCCCTCGTATTTCAGCATCACACGCTGACAGTTGAGACTCATTATCTTATTTCCCAATCACCCCCGGGGCAACTTTCGGTTTAATTTAAAACTCTGGCACCAAATGAGACTCTTTATTTACCTGCCGCCCACACTCAACTTCTTAAAGGGGCGGTTCACCTTTAAAGAGATACTGACATCAGAAAATAACCTTTTATAATCTTTCAGAACTTGATTAAATAAATTGAATTATATTTATAATTTTGCCATAAAAGTAGTTGCCTGATGCTTTTACATGACCTTTCCTACCCCCATGTTCCTCTCTGCCAGATTTGTGCAGCATTTCCATTAGTTTCCATTAGCATTAGAAACTCTAACTGGCAGCTTTGGAAGTGACAGTCAGGTTTAGGAACTTCAAGTGGCAATTATTTACAAAAGCAGAACTATCCGTGAAAAACGATCAACATGACCTATAGGCAACTTTAATGTAGATCAATATTTTGAAAAGAAAATTTTTAGTGTCAGTATCGCTTTAAAGTGAACTTTGAGTATATTACAGAATAGCTAATTCCAGACCAGAATTTTTCAATTGGCCTTTTTTTCTCTCTTGAATATTTTGCCTTCTTCTGACTCTTTCCAGCTTTCAAATGGGGGGGGGGGGTCACTGACCCCATCTAAAACCAAATGCTCTGTAAGGCTACAAATATAGAAGTTAAATTAACTTGTGTGTTATAGAATGGCTAATTGTAAGCAACTTTTCAATTTGCTTTTATTTTTTTATAGTTTTAAATTTAAAGTTTCCAGCTTTCAAATGGGGGTCGCTGACCCCATCTAAAAAACAAATGCTAGGTAAGGCTGCAAATGTATTGTTATTGCTACTTTTTATTACTCATCTTTCTATTCAGGCCTCTCCTATTCATATTCCAGTCTCTTATTCACATCAATGCATGGTTGCTGGGGGAATTTGGACCCTAGCAACCAGACTGATGAAACTGGAGACCTGCTGAATTAAAAGGTAAATAACTCAAAAACCACAAATAATAAAAAATGAAAACCAATTGCAAATTGTCTCAGAATATCCCTCTCTACATCATCCTAACAGTTAATTTAAAGGGGAAAAAACACTTTCAAGGGGAACGGAAAAGGAGAGCAGGCAGCAGTATCGCTCCAGGGGTTGGTAATTAGAATATATCTCAGGGCACTAAAATTGGTGACACTGACCTTTTCAAGGCCGGCAGTTTTATTATATATCGTCTCTAGCGAAGGTTAGTTACCCTTTATATTGTAAGGCTTCCTGGAATTCTGAGACAGAACATTAAGACACCCCACACCTAGTGAAATGGGCTTTGATCCCACAAAGAGAAAGCAGTGGGGTACATGGGTGCGGGTCTTGTTTAGGCCGGGTCGCCATGGAAACGCCGTTTTTGCAGCATAAAAGAGACAATCCCGTCCTGCATTCTCCCAAAGAGCCGAGGAAGAGACGGGGTCGGGATGCTGCTGCTGTCAAGGCTTTTGTCCTGAATGTCAGATTTTTTTTTGCCTCTATTACCATGGAAACACAAAGGCCGTCTTCTCCTTTCTTCCCTCCCCATTTTCTTTGACCACTTGTTTCCAAGGCAATAGCTTTCGGGTCTGCAAGTATTCTCCCCAGCCAGAGAATAGGAGGCAAATCTGGGAGGAGAAAGTTGCAGTAAATGGGTGTTGGGGGGGAAGAGACTAAAAAAGAGAAGAAGTGTAAAAAAAAAAAATCCCATTTTTGTAACCTCTCTCTCCTTTTGTTCCATGGGTTGGATCAGATTTCTCCAGGGAACGTGAATATATAAAAAAAAAAAAAAAAAACACAACATCTCCGAGGACCAAAACTCACCCAAAACCCAGCAACGCCCCAAACCCCTCCAGGGGGCCACAGAGACGCTTTGTGAGAAGCTTTTAATTGCACAAAAAGGGGGACGTTTTATTATAAATCTTTTTTTTTTTCTTTTTTTATACGGCCTACTTTTTTTCAAAATCCTGAAATTGATATAAAAAAAAGGATCTACTTTCAGCTGTAGAGACAGAAGAGTAAAGGGCCGAGTAAAGGGCCGAGTAAAGGGCCGAGTAAAGGGCCGAGTAAAGGCCAAGTAAAACAGGAGTGCTCCCAGGGCTGGGATACATTTCTTTCAACACAAAACAACAGCTGACCCAGCCCAATATCCTCTTCTACTTTATGTCCAGCAACCAACCCGATTCTCTCTTGACAACTCGTGTACAAGAAGGATCAGTCCCTGTTATAGAGGGGGCAGCACCATTACATGGGGGGGGGGCCCTGCTATAATCCTGAACCCCCACCAGGGGCTCCGCTTTGCCGAAGCTGCCGAACTTACTGCTTGGTAAAGTCAAGAAAGTGTTCCACCACCACCACCGGAGGCAGAAAGTCATTAAAGGGTTTGTTCACCTTTAAATTAACTGTTTGTATGATATAGAGAGATATTCTGAGATAATTTGCAGTTGGTTTTCATTTTTTATTATTTGACTTAGCTTTTTATTCAGCAGCTCTTCGGTTTGCAATTTCAGCAGTCTGGTTGCCAGGGTAAAAAATGACCCTAGTAACCATGCACTGATTTGATTGGCAACTGGAGAGCTGCTGAATAAAAAGCTAAATAAATTCAAATAATAAAAACCAATTGCAAATTGTCTCAGAATATCTTTCTCTACATCATACAAACAGTTAACAACCCCATTAAAGCTCCAGAGGGAAAAGAAAATACAGAGAGAGTCCCCTTTAGGGTCAGTCCACACGAGCAGATTCGAGGAGATTTAGTCGCCTGGCGACTAATCGCCTCTTCTTCTGGGCGACAATCTTCCCGAACTGCCTTTGCGAGTCTTCCTGTCGCTTTAATGAAAAGTTGCCTGCGCTAAAGCACACGCGACGATCCGTTTTCCCGAAGTTGCCTAATGAGGAAACTTCGGGCACTTTGGAAAACGAAGAGCCGCGTGTGCTTTAGCGCAGGCGAGTTTTCATTCTTGTGGACCGGAAGACACGCAAAGGCAGTTCGGGGAGATTGTCGCCTAGAAGAAGAGGCGATTAGTCGCCAGACTACTAAATCTCCCCAAATCTGCTCGTGTGGATTGAACCTTAAAGGGGAACTTCACCCAACAACTGTTCTATTACATAATGAATGAAAATAGAATCAGTGGCAAGTTTTTGTGTGTAGTTCCCTTCGAATGGCCCTGACATACAAAGCTTCCCTGGGCAGCACAACACAAGGTCTTGTGATTTCAAACTTTAAATATACAGTGGATAGTGATGGGCAAATTTGTCCCGTTTTCGCTTTGCGAAAAATTCGAGAAACGCCGGCACCCATTAAAGTCAACGGCACAATTGTAGCAGATTTCAAGTCTGGCAGAAATAACACTTTGCACTGGGACACGGTCTGAAAGGGAACTGGAAAAACCAGTTTTGTCGTTTCTTCCTGCTACAAAGATCACATTAGGAAAAAAAGAAAGGCAGAAGTTTCTGTCCCTCTTTCTATTTTCCAAAATGTCGGGAGGTAATCGGCAATGTCCGGGCCTCCCAGTCTGTCCCTGTTCAAGGTACAACCGCACCCCTAACAATACCGCTAAAATGACTCCTTATTGCTTATCATTTAAGTCATTACCTGGTTGCTAGGGTAAACTGGACCATAGCAACCTAGATAGAAGAGGAAGTTCCAACCAATAGCCCCAAACCACTGGAGACCTGATAAACGAAAATATAAATAACTGAAAAACCACCCATAATGACCAACTGCAATTATTTTGTTTTCAGAATATCACATCATCCTAAAAGATAGTTTAAAGGGGAATTACCTCTTTAAAGGGGTGGTTCCCCTTTAAGTATGTTGCACTATTCATAGCAGCTTTGCAATTGGTTTTCATTATTTATAGTTTATGAATTATTTGCCTTCTCTTTCTTCTGACTCTTTCCAGCTGTCAAATGGGGGTCACTGACCCCATCTAAAAAACAAATTTATTTACTATTCAGGCCTCTCCTACTCATATACCAGCCTCTTATTCAAATCAATGCATGGTTGCTAGGGCAATTTGGACCCTAGCAACCAGATTGATGAAATTGCAAACTGGGGAGCTGCTGAATAAAAAGTTAAATACAGCGCTGCAAAATATGCTGGCGCTATATAAATACATAATAATATATAATAATTAACAAAAAACAGAAATAATAAAAAATGAAAACCAATTACAAGTTGTCTCAGAATATCCCCCTGTACATCATATAAAAATTAATTTAAAGGTGAAGCACCCCTTTAACGTCATGGCAGTGGGCGTGTCTGTGGCACCAGTGGGAGGACCCGTGATGTCAGTGGGTGGGGCTATGACACAGTGATCAGCCGATCACCGTGTCAATCAAGGGAATCCCGCCCGGTTTTCGTTATTTGGAAAACCGGGCAGGAAGTATAGACCTGGGCAGCCCCTCAAAATACCGGACTGTACGGGTCAAAACCGGACAGGTGGCAAACCTAGACAACAGCTATACTTATGCCTTAAAAGGGTGGTTCGCCTTTAAGATAACTTTTAGTATGTTATAGAATGGCCAAATTATTTGCCTTCCAACTTTCGTATGGGGGTCACTCATACCTCCCAACTGTCCCTTTTTCGGAGGGACAGTCCCTCTTTTGACAGCTCAACCTGCAGTCCCTCATTTGTACTGGAAAGTCCCTCTTTTCTCTGCACTGAACAGCCAGAAAAAGAAACAAAGTTTCTCACTTAATTGGCTTTTAGCAGAGAGCCCAGAACAGCTAACAGGTGCAAATAAGATACTTTGTAACAATTTTGAGACACAAAAACACAGTTTAGATAAGGAGAAATATTTTCAAACTTTCATAACCTGCCAAATTTTGTAAAACAAACATGGTAATTAGGGGGTGTGGCCACAGAAAGGGTGTGGTCAAAAAATTGCTGCGCTGCGTGCAGAAAAAACATTCTGTCCCTCCTTTTACTTCCAAAATGTTGGGAGGTATGGTCACTGACCCCATCTAAAAAAACAAATGCTCTGTAAGGCTACAAATGTATTGTTATTGCTACTTTTTATTATACGTCTTTATATTCAGGTCTCTCCTATTCATATTCCATTCCAAGTTCATGGTTGCTAGGGTAATTAGGACCTTAGCAACCAGATGGCTGAAACTGCAAACTGGAGAGCTGCTGAATAAAAAGCTAAAGAACTCAAAAACCACAAATAATAAAAAATGAAAACCAATTGCAAATTGTCTCAGAATATCACTCTCTACATCATACTAACAGTTGATGTAAAGGTGAATAACCCCTTTAAGTAGCCCATTTCCCATAGATTTCTTTAGGAAGCTTTGGCTAGAGGCAGCCAAAAGGCAGGTTAGAGAACTCACCCAGTTAGACACGCAGGAAGTGGGGCGTATGCCAATGGGCTTAGCACATCTCAATGCTGATTGGCTACTTGCGAGACGGAAAGCAGTGCATTGTCCTGTGCGGCTCAGCATGGGGGTTCAACAGCAAAGAAGCCATTCAGGGAACATGTACGTCACACCTGCAAAATTTACACCAAGGATTAATATAAACTTAGAGAAAAGGAATGTCCTGGGCACATACTATTTTATCTAAGGGAAACAATATGGCAGCTTCAGCTTATACATAGAACAAATATACTGTAACTACATGCTTGACCCTATTTCAATCACAAAAGCCAGATAACCCCTAAATAGCCCCTTTATAAAATGAGAGCCACACATATAGCCCTAAGCCAATCTCATTGCTCATCCGTGGATAACATGGCACCCACACGCTACATAGTTGAAGAGCTGCAAATCCAGGAGACAGACGGATAACTGCACTTAAAGTCCAGAGAGTCACAGGTTGCGCAGGAAGGGGCCCTGGTTTACAGCAGATTTCGGGGGAGCCAGGGATATGCTGAGCCTTTGGCTCAATTTGAGGCTAATCGTTATTAATGACTTCCTTGCTCTGGAAAGGGAAGCAAAACACTGGAAACTCTAGACTTCGAGTCCCACGCTCACACGCACCCGTTACCTCGGCTCAACCCCTTTCACTGCACAGAGTTGTTACTGTCATTTCATACTGACCAACCGAACTGGTCACTATCTAGAGTTCAGTCCTGTCTGGCCACGTAGTGAACGGAAAGTGGCCTTTCCAATATACTGTACATAGACCAGCAACAGGCAGATCTCTGTGCCAAAATGCTTAGCGAGAGTTTCCAAGATTCACCTGGTATCACTCCATGGGGTGCTTTTCATTCAGTGGTATCAGGCTAGGGCCACATGTGCCCAAAAATCAACCAGCTGGTATCACAGGCCTATTTCAGCCCCTTACCAGTGTAGAATCCTCCTTTTGTTGCTTGCTGAACCCTTGTGTCGGCTCTGGCACAAACACACTTGGCAAATTTCGGCACAAAATGCAAAGTCTCACGTTTCTTCAGAGAAGTCCAGCGAGTGTGTTCGCACCAGAGCTGACACAAAGGTTCTGGACGTGAATAAAGAAGAAGGATGATGATAGAGGTAGGGGCTGATAGAGGTAGGGGCTGAAGTCGGCCTTTGGATATTAGCAGGCTGAATTGGGCCCAGTGTGGCCCTAGATTTAGGAGTGGAGAACAATCAAAATGCCTTTATAAACCGACCACATATGCCACTCAAGGTTTCAAGATTTCTTGCTGACTGTTAGGTGTCTGCTTTTGGCACATCTTTCTATATAAAGCATAGGCAGACAAATGGGCCATGGGCCTTAAAGGAGAAAAAAAATAGCATTTTACACTTGGGGATGCCAAAAGTTAGGCACCCCAAGTGACTACTTTTACTAACCGGACACCCCAGGCCGGTGTTCCTATCAGCAGAATATCGCACCAGCCAGGGGTTCTTCTAGCGACCACCATGGAGAGATCTTATTCCTGCTTCTTTGGGTTAACTCACAGTTGCACATGCGCAATAGAGCGGAAAGCCGGACTCTTAACGAAAAAGCCGGCTAATTCGATCTACTGCGCACGCGTCTGCCCCGGGAGATTTGAAAACCGACGAAGCATGAAGAAGATCTCTCCGTGGTGCTCACCCCAATTGAAAAATGCTATTCCTTCTCCTTTAAGGGTAATAAGGGAGGCTGTGAAATTCTCTCGCTGAAGCAGAAATACTGACAGATCCATATATTTCAAGACAGGGTTGGGTGCCTTTTTAGCAAGTATTAATACTCAGAGCAGTGTTACTACAGGTACCATAGTTTAGGGGGCCATAGTGGTGCTCATAGCTGCCCACCTAGCAATTTCTCAATATGTTTGTAACATGGACTGTATTTAAGGAATTGTGCAGTATAAAAATAAAAACTGGGTAAATAGAAAGACTATGAAAAATGTATCTAATATAGTTAGTTAGGCAAAAATGTAATGTATAAAGGCTGGAGTGAGTGGATGTGTAACATAATAGCCAGAACACTACTTCCTGCTTTTCAGCTTTCTTGCTTTCCACTGATTCGTTACCAGGCAGTAACCAGGGCCACATTGGTCATAACTGTTGCTTTTTGAATCTGAGCTGAATGCTGAGGATCAATTACAAACTCACTGAACAATTATGTCCCATGTGGCCCCCCTTATAGTCACTGACTAACTCAGAGTTAGAGAGCTGAAAAGCAGGAAGTAGTGTTCTGGCTATTATGTTACACATCCACTCACTCCAGACTTTATACATTACATTTTTGCCTAACTAACTATATTAGAAACATTATTTATTTTGCACAGTCTATTTATTTTTACACCAAATTGTTTCTTTAAGGTGGCGAGGGACACAAACAATCCGTACAAATCGACAGTTTGTACCATTTTCGGACCATGTGTGGGTTGTGTGGTCGTTTAGTCACTCAGACAGGTTAGAAGATTTTTGTCAGCTAATGATAATATATCTACATGTATTGCCTGACTATATCAATGGGTGACTGTCACTTCTATCTGTCAGACAGAATCTTCCTATGATTGCGGTCACAGCCAGAACATCGTCTGATTTGTTCTTTTACTACTTCATTTCATCTGAATTGTTAGTGGCAGGTCGGTAGATCAATGAACGATCCTTCGTCATAGAATAAAATCTGCACGTCCATGGGTAGCTTTAAGGCTTCTTTTTCTGGGAAACCATACTTCTTTTCTTGTAAATGCTAATTTTATTTAAAAATTATGTACTTAATGATTTTTAATTTTCCCCTCTGGATTCTCGTGCTGGCTTTATTTGCATGAAATAATTGACACTTCTGGATACGTTGAGATAAGCCAGGCTCCTAACCCTGAAACAGACCTATTACTAGGTAATTACTACTCGCATGTCATTGTATTACACAGGGACCTCTGAAGCATGAAAGGGATTAAGAATTCCTAGTACGGGGCTAAAACAATGGGCTATTATTCTCCAACTGCCAGCGCTGTAAACAACCGGAGAAGGAACTTCAGGTATGGGACCCAAACGGACAAAAAGTATATTATCTGTGAAATGCCCAAGCCAGAGCCAACGAGCCTGCCACGGGTTACAAAGCACAGCTCTAAAGGAAAGGCTGCGTGGGAAGCCTGGTGAATTTGAGTAACAGGCGGCCATTGTGAAGAGGACATTCCAGGGACCTCCAGATCATTTGTCGACAAGCCTGAAAATATGTTGCTAAGAAAAAGATAAGGCCGGTTCAGTTACAAGTAGTCACTCGGCCAAGTTGGGCACAAGATCTCAGGTACCTCATGCATGTAGTACAAACACAGTTATAGAACTAAGTCATTAGTTTGTGTGAATAGACAACACAACCTCTATACTTTATTCTCTTCTACAACTAGACTCATTTCTTGATCACTCTTGATGTCAAGGCAAGGCTGCCTTCTGTCTCTTCAGCTTTTTAAGCTTGATCCTGACCAATATTTATATTCTATGGATACCGGCAGTCAGTGCAGGTTTGAGAATTTTGTCTGCCATTGCACCATGTCCACTAGAATATTATGGACAGAGCATGAAGTAATGGAGTCTTCTGATTTTTGATCACTGCTTGAAAAGAACAATAGAAAGTTGGCCATTCCATGTGTAGCCCCTTTATGCGCTACATTTGCTCAGTTGGAGAGCGCTCACGATCAAGTGCCTTAACACAATTTTCCTTAATGGCTACACGGAAGACAACACATAAAGCAGCTAAAAGTTGACTGTTTAGTCCATACAGTTTCCATAGGCCTGTATTCTTCTACCGGTAGATTCCAGGACCATCTCATCCTAACCTAAGAGTCCTAAACTGTGGGGCAGCAGAACCTTGGAGACTCAGTCTAAAGGATAAGTAAGGTGCAAATTTAGGTAACAATATATTCTAGGCTGAAATCATCTCAACAGCAGGAAAGCATGGGTTGATGTTTTTCCAAGATGCTGAATATTGTAGCTCAGCAAGCTAGAGCACCAAAAGGTAGACCATCTCTAACTTAAATCAAAATACTTGTGGCTTTTCACATTTCAAAGGGGAGCATGAGAGCAGAAGTAGGTCTACAGTTCCAGACAGTCAAGCTCTATACTTGCTCAGGAACCAACCAACCTTCAGTCACGCAGCTTCCACTCATTGGAACAAGATACTAAACACCAGAGGCTAATCTAACACAAGCTAAGCCACCCAATCAAAAAAGTAGAACTAACCTTTGATATCTAGTGGCATCCAAATGCATTTCAATGTGTGGAAGGGTTCCCACAATTCCAAGATGGAGATAAAACAATCTTCTAGTTCTGGTGAGTCTGGACCCCTTTGTTAGGAGGAGATACACACCACCCTGGAGATAGGAAACTTACTACCCCTTAGCTGTCAACACATCATTGTCACTCTTCCATCAGAACCATGGGAGACCTTCAGATCTACAGAGAGGTCTTCTCTGGAAGTTAGTAGTCTGCAGTGAACCAGATGCGTAGCACCAGGGAAGACCACCCTGCAGATCCGATAGCGTCCATAGTGGTGATGGAAAACAGAGAGACTGAGAACTGTCTGCACCAGCCATTTAAACAGAAATTTAGTGAAGGTAAGTGAAGAGGGGAACAAATGTCTGCTATTGAATATACAGAATATGTGAAGCAAACAAACAAAGGCTTGGGTGACTCATGGAAACCATTGTGAATAACTATCATTATATTCACCGGTTCCTTACTCAACCAAACTATGCTGGGACCAAATTGGAAGGAAGCACAAAGTGAATTTATTTAATTCATTTAAAGGTCTTTCTTTATGAAATTCAACTGTAAAGCTTTCTGAAGAGCAATCATTCCATTTAGCGATGACAAATTCATTCTTTCCCACAGAAATACTGCAGAAGTTCCCTTTTTCATTCAGTTCTAACACGAGACTTCTTGGCTACAATTGTTTAAATGTTTTCAGTAATCACAGGGGTCATGAGAATTTGGAAGTGACAAGCCTTCAGGACCATTGTCAAAACCATCATTGTCAAGGCAAGATCTGCTGCTGTCCTGGTTGTCTAGGTTCCCACCGCACAATGTTGCTTATACAACAAAGATCTACCAGGCCTTAGAGACCAGTAACGGTAGGTGAAAAGAGCAACTGAGCAGTATATATATACTGAGCCCAAAATAACACCACCAAAGCTGGCCAAATACAACGAGATTGGCTTGTTTGGAGAGATCACTACCTGAATTGGCCAACTCCACGGTGAGCCAAATCAGGCTGATCAGATCACTAGGGACCTACTAAACAAAGGCTATATCAACACAATGAGATTTTATATCTGGTGGGCAGGCCCTCTCAAGGACCCCATACATGGGTTTATAAGCTGCCAATTTGTTCTTTAAAGCCCAAGCATGCAGCATTTATCAGGCCATACATGACCACTTACATAACACTTTATTCAACTGCTGTCCAACCTATGGCCCTTGTTGTTGAACAACGAAAGTTGTCAAGCATGCTGGGAGCTGGAATTAAATAAAATGGGTCATAGGTTGGTCGGCGATGTTATATCCTACTTTGAGGACATCAGCCCACCCAGAAGTGACAAGAGCAAAAATGTCTTGTTTTTCTTGACATCTTCTTGTCCCAGCTGGAGCACACAAGCATCACTAGATCATAATATAGCAATTATATTTATGATGTCATAGTCGTTACAAGAACGTTGCACTTTATATGTAACCTGCCAATGTAATGTGCAATATGACTTCCAGTAGGTATAGAAACACCAGAATGAATGACATTGAGGTCCACCTTCTCGTAACAGTAGAGCTGCTTCTCCCAGAACGTTCTCTTATCTAAATACAATCATCTGTAAGAAATGACATTTCTCTCCCCCACACCACCCACTGTCTGGAACACACGGCAAGGAGATTTATAAGCATGGAGCGCGTCTACATGTGTCTGTTGTTTACGCCTTGCCTAGCGTGTGAAGACATTGGGGCTCTGGGCATTTCAACCAGATTTTAGCAGCTGCACAGACGTGGCCTTAGTCCTTGGGCGCTGTTAAGAGATCTGTAGGTCAATACATTATTTTGAATGCCAGGGAATACATTAGCGAGGCCTGAAGGAGAAGAACAGAATCTATTATTTCCTATTAAACACAGCACGGCGCTTATAATAATGCGAGAGCACAAGGCGCCTCAATCGGCGTGTGGTGTATTATACACACATCAATGTTTAGACAATAGGCCTACAATGTGTGGCCACTCTCCAAAATCCTAAGGATAAATTCTGGCCTTAAATGCCCATTAACAAAAAAAAAAAAAAAAAAAAAAAAAAAAGAGAAATGGCTCATTTGACTTGCCGTACAGTTCACTTCTATCCAGTATATCAAAATATTTGTGCAAAGGGGATATGGAGGATTTTTTTTTAATTGCATAATGTTTTTTTATCAGTGTTCTGCCATTGTCCCTAAGCAAAGCTCCACCCTCAATAGTAGCCAAGATATCCACCATCAATGTGTATCTTGATTCAGAGCTTTATACAAAGACGTTGAACTGCAACAGAGTCTGAAGGTGCAATAATTTAGAGAACTAAACCCTAAAATGAATTTGGCTAAAAATGCCATATTTTATATACTGAACTTATTGCACCAGCCTAAAGTTTCAGCTAATTACTAATCAGCTGTATATTGTGACATTTCTATTCTATGTGTACTGTATATTGTGAGTGGCTCCCTAAGCTCAGTAAGTGACAGCAGCACAGAGCATGTGCAGTGAATCAGCAGAAAAGAAGATGGGGAGCTACTGGGGCATCTTTGGAGACACAGTTCTTTACTGCTAAAGGGCTGTGGTTGCCTTGGGCTGGTACAGAAGCACAAAAACATAATGCACATTTCTAGGTACTTCTTTAGTTAAACTTTAGTTCTCCTTTAAAATAAAAGGACGCCAGAGACTCAGCTTCATCGCCCGAATATAAATCTTTTTTGCAAAATTTCCTGGGTGCTCAGAAATTATTATTTTGCCCTGATCCATCAGTTCCGGACCTCCTGCTTTGATTCTGACTTTTTTGCCTGGAACTTTATTAATCCTTCAGATACATGCGAATTTGCTGCACACAGTTCCTCCTTGGTCCGACTCAACCAACAAAAGCCATTAGACCCCGACAGAAGAAAAGTTAAAGGGAAACTTGACTTGTCTTGACTGTAACTGCCAGATAACATATTGTTCCATTTATTATCTACATATACACATACAAATTGTATGTAGAGCAGAAGCCATCAGCAGCTGACCCAAAAGTCTAGACCTCTGTTTTCCCAGGGCATTAGGCAACAGATAAGATGCAGAAGACACCAGCCATAATAATAATTTTACATAAAGTAGATAAGGAAAAGTAAAATTTCCCCCTGAGCAGAAATAAATGACCGGCACTTGCAGTTCCATCACAATATTTTGATTCAATATGACCTCATAATGACATTGAATTTAAAGGTGACCCTCATTTTCCTTCTACCTTGAAAGACTAGGAGAATGATCAGAGACTGAGCAGGAGTTAAAATATGCAGTATGGTCTCTCCCCCCCTCCTATGGAAGAGATGGAAGGGGAAAGTGACAGATAGAGCCGCCAGGCAGATGGGACTATTTGGTGGAGTCATGGAGAGAAGATGAAAGAGGTACAGGGGGTGATTTAAGGGATGGCAGCACCGCTCTTAGCGAACAGTAGAGATGTATCGACCAATAGCACGAGAGAGAGGGAGGGAGGGAGGGGAGACAGATTTTATGATGGGAATTTACAGATCTGCAGCTTTCTGTGCATAATAGAAGTAAATGGCTGCCCAACCCAACAGCCTTTGTTTCCTTTATTATACATATTTATAGCATCATATTCTTTTACTTTCCATTTTGTTTAAAGGGGGATTTCAGGTTAATATTTACCGTCAGTGTGATGTAGACAGTGATATTCTAAGCCCATTTGCTATTGGTCTTCTTTGTTTATTTGATGTGTTTTTGAATGAATGGACGTGCGTCCGTAGCAGTCTGGAAGTTGGTGGTTTTGTTCCACCTATGAAACACAAAGTCTATAGAATGGTTGATTTTGCCCTTAAGTAAGGAATACACGCATATTAAGCAATGCAACATGGGTCAGGAGGGTTTGGGCAAACCAACTGCACCTTCGGAGGGTCAGGGCAGGTGATGGGCATGTAACGGTACTGAAAGAAGTATCTGCCAGGCTGATATTCCATTCTTTGCACTGCTGGTTCGGACTCCCAAAACAACGTAGCAGAAACAACCCGATTAATAGCCATGGAAGGGTACCAACTTCTGCTACATTGCTTCAGAACCAGAATAACTTTTAAAAACACAGACCTTTAATAATTGTATTGGAAAGTACAGCAGAGTTACATTTTAGCTTATTTTAAGGCGGAGTTCCCCTTTAATTTGACTGCATTTTATACAAAACAAAGCCCAGAGTGTCTCCTAGAACAATATGGAGCCAGAACCACAAATACTGTATTAAAGTAATTAGTTCCAGATCCAGGTCCAACAATGCCAAGACTAGATCTGGTGGGCCAATGCGACTACTGGAACGCAGTTACGAGACATTCAATTAAACACAGAAATATATTGTAGCAAATGGTGTTTGGCACTCGCGAGGCAGCCAGGATCCATTCAACATTGTTCTACCAGACTGCTCCTTCCAACACCGAGGGGGTATGAACCTTTCACCCTTATAGAAACCTTGCTGGCAGGATCTGCACATGGTTGGAAAGAACAACATTTTATAGGCCTCCTGGCACACGAGGACATAATAAAATAAAGAATATGACTGTTCTTAACTGTAGTGCAGAACTACTGGGTTTAGTTGGGGTGGTAACGGTACCAGGCTCTTATTCACAGGAGCACTGGCAGCCGGTCTAGTGCCGCTCTCTGGGCTGAAGATTAAAACTCTTGGCTGAGGAGGCCACTCACACACACTAGTGGTCAATCTTCCCATGGGCTGAACAGATAAAACCATATGGGCACCTCTCTATTGTTCCCTTCAATGAGGCCCATGGACTGGACAATGGGAACTACAAGGGCACCACTCATCTGCCGACGCATCATGCTCTGGAGAATGGTCAGGATTATTGAACATTGATCAAGACCTAGGTGAGTATGTTAAGTACATGCTCTTCATTGGGCCCTGATGAAGGAGACTAGAAGCCCACTTAGGAGACTGGGTGACGTAGTTGGAGATGGTTGAAGGCTTCAATCTCAGTGACTATCATGTCTTGTCAACACAATAACATCATCTCAAGGCATGTTGGTACTGTAGGCAACCAAACCCTATGCACCCCTGTGGAAAATTTTCAACCTCAACCCATCTTCTTGGGAATACATTTTAGGTGTTAGGCCATTTACACGGAAGAGACAGAACCAGGAGTAGGTCTGGCCTTGGCTAAGCTCCCAAGCAATGAGCATGACAAAGGTAACAAAGAACCAAGGGCAAAGTGATTCCACTCTGATGCCCCACTGAGCCCACCAGCTGCCATCAGCACAGCAGAACCATCCCTAGCAATCCATCACTTGCCCATTTCTTTCCAGACATCCGCCAGAGTTTCGAGCCAATCTCAGTCCCCCCACCAATCAAGATCTCTCCCAGGGATTGTGTTCCCACATCGCTGTAGCTCTGATACACACTAGCCTGGATGAAAGATGAGACTCAGATGAAAGGTCTTCCCTCCCCCCCTAGACAAGAAACTGTCTTTCCATTATACAAAAATACAAGCCCAATCAAGAAACACAACAGCCTCTCTTCTCTGCTTTATACTGTGCACATACATTTGCCTACTGGGGCTTATTAGAGGCACACACAAATTTCTTGCATGCTAGAAATGTTCACTCTTGGCCAGTTGGCTTTCTAGGTCTACAAATTCCATCATTCATAAGAAAGTCATCAACCCACCTGCCCTGCAATGAAAGGCAAGTCTAAAGCTGACCAAACCCGGGCAATACAGCTCAGCTTCTCCATTCAGAGTTGGCAGCATCTTGATAGTCCTCAAAGGGACTAAAGCTCCCCATAGACGCGACGATTCTTCTTGCCGAACGACCGATTTTAGGGAAGCCCGACCAATCCTTCGAAATTATCGTGCGGTTAGTGGTATTCGAATGATCGTACATCTTACGATTTTTCGGCCGACATATGTCGGGAAATTGATCGGCCAGGTCAAAAAATCTTTGTCGGTCCCAGTGCAATGTATCTATGTTTGCAGGGCCAACCAGGCACCTCCCCTTTGGTTTCCTGGTAAATTGGTCTTTTTAATTGATGGTAAATTTGTACGATCGTTCTGAGAAGATCGTGGTCTCACGATCAGGATCTGATCTTTTAAAAATCTCAACATCTATGGCCAGCTTTACCCAGGCCAAAAATCATCCAGATGTCTAGGAGACAGTTGTGTTGATATTGTACTTGTCTGACGGGTCTCCACCTTATGATCCAGCCCTTGTCTGATGGGTCTTTACAGGTCTACTTTATGAGCCAGTCGTTGACCCAAGAGCCAAAAATATCATCAACCCAGTTTGGCCCAGCACCTGAGTGGTCCAATAAGAGACATCAGATCATTTGGTGACCTCACAATATACGGCCATCTTAAAGTTCAATCATATCCAGGCCAGAGTTACAATCGGTTCAGCTCAATTTGGCCAATCATTTGGGTTTTGCAATTATTCAAGAGTTTCCAGTTACATGATTTATTTAGCTAAGGAAACCAATATGGCAGCTCCCAACTATAGGTATAAATACAAACATACAGAGATGTGTATTTAGGAATCTATACCCTCATGCTATCCTGTCTGACGAGACAAAATAAATACAAACATTAAAACTGTTAAGATGGCAGCAACTCCAATGAAATCAATACTGAACCCACCTAGTAAATTACTCCAGCAAAGGCAACTGTGACTTGTTCCCATGCTGCACTGGAAAAAAACAAAAACATCCTGCACACAAGCCATTCCTGTCTGGATATTCAGCAGCGTGTGTAACCCACCCCACCCAAAGAGCATAGACAATAGTTGGAGGTTTATTTACAGAGTCAGAAATGTTAGATGCCGGGAGAATTTCCTGGTTAAAGGTTACAAAAGCCAGCGCGGCAATGAGAGGCGTTAGGAAATGAAGGTGGGGACCCAAAGAATCTCAGGCCATGAATTCTCATTTATTATAAGGGATAATGTACCCCCTACTGTAAATGATAAGGATATTAGAAGTCACTGAGGGGTTGTTCTGTGACCATATAAAGACACAAGGCTGCAGGCTGAGTTATACAGGGAACTCTGAGTATCACTCATGTATTATAAGGTATAATGTACCCCCTACTGTAAATGATAAGGATATTAGAAGTCACTGAGGGGTTGTTCTGTGACCATATAAAGGCACAAGGCTGCAGGCTGAGTTATACAGGGAACTCTGAGTATCACTCATGTATTATAAGGGATAATGTACCCCCTACTGTAAATGATAAGGATATTGGAAGTCACTGAGGGGTTGTTCTGTGACCATATAAAGGCACAAGGCTGCAGGCTGAGTTATACAGGGAACTCTGAGTATCACTCATGTATTATAAGGGATAATGTACCCCCTACTGTAAATGATAAGGATATTAGAAGTCACTGAGGGGTTGTTCTGTGACCATATAAAGGTACAATAGGGGGTACTTTGCTATATAATCTTAATATATATGAGTAGAGCTAATGTGCAGCTCAGTTCCAGAGCCCCATTATTGTTACATAGGGAGTCCATTGCCTGTGGGTGGAATGAAGCAGAGGATTAGGGTTTCTTTGAAGTTAAACATATTCTAACAAGGAAATCCTATTACTAAGTGAATGGATCTCCTCCGCCAGATGGCCTGAGTGGGATATTATACACTGCCAGAGAGCAGGAGTCGCACTGGATTCCCTCGGCATCTCTCTCTGCAGTAACAGGAGTCCGGCTCCTTGTGTTGGTGCCTAAATGAGACACAAATTGGCTTCTTTCAGAATGTTCATTACAAAATGCACAAGCTTAGTTACCAGGTGAAGAAAAAACAGCTTTGTCTTTAAAACATATTAACATCAGAGGCCCCCAGCTGTTTTAGGCCTATGGCACACAGGGGGGCACCAGGGTGCTTGAGAATTTAGTGGCACCAAATGCCCTAAATTGTCAGCTCCTGGGGATAACATACAAATTAAAATGTCTTTAAAAATTCAGCATAAAGTTGTAGATGCCAATCAGGTGCAAGTGGCATGTCGTGGGCATATAGGCACAAGCACATTTGGGAATTGCATTTTTGCAACCGGCGAAAGCAAATAGGCCCTTAAAGGAGAACTAAACCCTAAAAATTAATGTGGCTAAAAATGGCATATTTTATAAAATGAACTTATTGCACGAGGCTAAAGTTTGAGCTTGTCAATAGCAGCAATGATCCAGGACTTCAAACTTGTCACAGGGGGTCACCATCTTGGAAAGTGTCTGTGACACTCACATGCTCAGTGGGCTCTGATTGGCTGTTGAGAAGCTAAGCTTAGGGCTCGTCACTAATTATCCAGCAGAAAATGAGCTTCCCTGGCTGTAATATAAGCTGATGCTACAGGTTTGCTGATTATTAAATTCTGATGCTAATTGCACTGGTTTCTGTGCTGCCATGTAGTAATTATGTGTATTAATTACTAATCAGCCTTATATTGTGACATTTCTATTCTATGTGTACTGTATATTGTGAGTGGCTCCCTAAGCTCAGTAAGTGACAGCAGCACAGAGCATGTGCAGTGAATCAGCAGAAAAGAAGATGGGGAGCTACTGGGGCATCTTTGGAGACACAGATCTTTACTGCTAAAGGGCTGTGGTTGCCTTGGGCTGGTACAGAAGCACAAAACATCATGTACAACATTTCTACCTACTTCTTTAGTTAAAGGGATATTGTCATGGGAAAAACATTTTTTTTTTCAAAATGAATCAGTTAATAGTGCTGCTCCAGCAGAATTCTGCGCTGAAATCCATTTCTTAAAAGAGCAAACAGATTTTTTTTATATTCAATTTTGAAATCTGACATGGGGCTAGACATATTGTCTGTTTCCCAGCTGCCCCCAGTCATGTGACTTGTGCTCTGATAAACTTCAATCACTCTTTACTGCAAGTTGGACTGATATCACCCCTCCCTTTCCCCCCAGCAGCCAAACAAAAGAACAATGGGAAGGTAACCAGATAGCAGCTCCCTAACACAAGATAACAGCTGCCTGGTAGATCTAAGAACAACACTCAATAGTAAAAACCCATGTCCCACTGAGACACATTCAGTTACATTGAGAAGGAAAAACAACAGCCTGCCAGAAAGCATTTCTCTCCTAAAGTGCAGGCACAAGTCACATGACCAGGGGCAGCTGGGAAATTGACAAAATGTCTAGCCCCATGTCAGATTTAAAAATTGAATATAAAAAAAAATCTGTTTGCTCTTTTAAGAAATGGATTTCAGTGCAGAATTCTACTGGAGTAGCACTATTAACTGATTCATTTTGAAAAAAAAAACATGTTTTCTGATGACAAGATCCCTTTAACCTTTAGTTCTCATTTAAAATCAACCCTGAGGCTAATGGTACATAGAGTTGGCTCAGATTGACTTTAGGTTACATAGTTAAATTGGGTTGAAAAAAGTCCATCAAGTTCAACCCCTCCAAATGAAAACCCAGCCCCATACACACACCCCTCCCTACTGTTAATTAAATTCTATATACCCATATATATACTAACTATAGAGCTTAGTATCACAATAGCCTTTGATCTTATGTCTGTCCAAAAAATCATCCAAACCATTCTTAAAGGCATTAACTGAATCAGCATCACAACATCACCCGGCAGTGCATTCCCCAACCTCACTGTCCTGACTGTGATGAACCCCCTACTCTGTTCCTTTAAATGAAACTTCTTTTCTTCTAGTCTGAAGGGGAGGGGCCTCTGGTACGTGATTCTCTTTATGGGTAAAAAGGTCCCCTGCTATTTGTCTATAATGTCCTCTAATGTACTTGTAAAGTCTAATCATGTCCCCTCACAAGCGCCTTTTTTCCAGAGAAAACAACCCCAACCTTGTCAGTCTCCCCTCATAATTTAACTCTTCCCTCCCTCTAACCAGTTTAGTTGCACTTAGTCTCTGCACTCTCTCCAGCTCATTTATATCCCTCTTAAGGACTGGAGTCCAAAACTGCCCCCATACTCCAGATGTGGCCTCACCAGGGACCTATAAAGAGGCAGAATTATGTTTCATCCCTTGAGTTAATGCCCTTTTTTATACAAGACAGAACTTTATTTGCTTTAGTAGCCACAGAATGACACTGCCCAGAATTAGACAACTTGTTATCTACAAAGACCCCAAGATCCTTCTCATTTAAGGAAACTCCCAACACACTGCCATTTAGTGTATAACTTGCATTTATATTATTTTTGCCAAAGTGCATAACCTGCATTTATCAACATTGAACCTCATTTTCCAGTTTGCTGCCCAGTTTTCCAGTTTAGACAAATCACTGTGCAAAGTGGCAGCACCCTGCATGGAACCTATAGTTCTGCACAATTTAGTCTCATCTGCAAAAATAGAAACAGTACTTTCAATGGCCACCTCCAGGTCATTAATAAACAAGTTGAAAAGCAAGGGACCTAGTACAGAGCCCTGCGGTACTCCACTAACAACACTGGTCCAATTAGAAAATGTTCCATTTACCACCACTCTTTGTAGTCTATCTTTTAGCCAGTTCCTTAGGTTGCCATTCACTTGCAGATTCTCTCTCCACATTGTTCCTTAGATTTTTATCTGTAATGACCAACATGTGCCCCAGCCAGGAACTCCAGTGTCTGCACTGAAACGACCCCCTTCTTTCTCTCCCTGGGATTCCAGAGTCTCCCAGCACAAAGTATAAACACAAGGTGAGAGCAGCTGTAAACACATCACAACTGGGTGTCCTGCTTTTGCCTTTGAAAGGAGAAGAAGAAAAAGGAATCACAATATCACTCCATTTGGCTGCTCACCACCTGTCTTACACCTTTAAAGAGCCTGGAACCGCAAATATTGTGTTGACATGTAAAGGTTACGGCTGTTTGTCGGCCTTATTAATAAAGTATTTTCATATAATATGAGGTTTTGATCCTATAGACGTGCAGCGAGCCGCAAACGACATTTTGACCCCTGTTTATCTCCACTTAAAGCAATAAAAACACTGGAATCTGCTCATGGGTTATCTGCAATGCTAATGTGGCTCTGCACTGACAAGGCAACCCCCATAGCTATGGACATCAATTTTATTAAGAGCTTCGGATGCAAACACACCAGTGCAAACGAATATCGCTCTTTAGTGCTACTGGCCCTTTAAGCCAAAAAGACACCCCAGCAGTTAACACCCATCTCTGGCTGCTACAATGACCTCCATGTAACCAGCGTGATGCTCAGAGCTCAAGTTCAAGAGCAGACAGAGGGGCCCCTCCAAGGAGTCCGACAAGCCCAGTGCACTATGGGAATGCATTTGGATCCCTCTCCGAGGACTCTGAAGATGAACTGGATATTAAGATGGGAATCAATACACAAGGACAAAAAGTCAATGGACTATATTGGATGAGTGAGACTTATATGCAGTTATAATAAAGCACGGAGATGACTATGAGGAATATCCTACTGACTACCCACAAGTAAAAATATAACCATCATTATTCATAAGCTACAAGGGAGAACATTATGGAGAACGGAAGCCACATGGACAACCTGACCTGTGGCCTTCGAGGTGGACTAAGCTGGCCATAGACGCAAAGATCGTATGAATCGAGGCTTCGTACAATTTTCGGAACGTGTGTGGAGAGTCCTGACATTTTTCGTCCGGCGGCTGCTGATAATATCGCTGCATGTATCGCCGATCGTACGATTTTCAGCGGTCACTAGCTTTGTCTATCGTACGATTGCCGTCAGGGGCAGAACATTAGCTGATCTGTTCTTTAACTAATTTATTTGGTCGGAATGGTTAAGCTCCCCATAGACGCGCCGATTCTTCTTGCCGAACGACCGATTTTCGGGAAGTCTGACCAATCCTTCGAAATTATCGTGCGGTTAGTGGGATTCGAACGATCGTACATCTTATGATTTTTCGGCCGACATCTGTCAGGAAATTGATCGGCCGGGTCAAAAACTCTTTGTCGGTCCCAGTGCAATCTATCTATGTTTGCAGGGCCAAGCAGCTCCCCTTTGTTTTCCTGCCAAATTGGTCTTTTTAGTTGATGGTCAATTCGTACGATCGTTCTGAGAAGATCGAGGTCCCACGATCAGGATCTGATCTTTTAAAAATCTCAACATCTATGGCCAGCTTAAGTAGGGATGCACCGAATCCACTTTTTTGGATTCGGCCGAACCCCTGAATCCTTCGTGAAAGGTTCGCCGAATACCGAACCGAATCTGAACCCTAATTTGCATATGCAAATTAGGGACGGAAGGGGAAAACATTTTTTACTTCATTGTTTTCTGACAAAAAGTCACGTAATTTCCCTCCCCGCCCCTAATTTGCATATGCAAATTAGGATTCAGCCGAATCCGAATCCTGCTAAAAAAAAGGCCGAATCCTGGCTGAATCCTGGATTCGGTGCATCCCTAAGCTTAAGACTTTGATCTGAATGGTTAGTGGCAGGTCGGGAGATGGGAAAGTCTGATCTTACATTGATTCGTACAATTGGATCTTTGCGTCTGTGGCCAGCTTTAATCTAAGCCACTCAAAGACTATAGGTGTTCTCTTCCCCCATACCGTTAAGCTAATCACAACAATTTACAAAAGTCATCATTCACAGCAAGTTCTACAGTCCATTTGCTTATCCACTAAAGAGCACCATACATGAAAGATGTTGGCTCTCAGCTTGGACACAACTGACCTCTATATAGGCTAAAGCGATGGACTCCTACAAATGATCTTATTAACTCGTTCAGCTGTCAGCAGTGAAAATTGAGAGATCATGTGAAATCTGCAGGGAATTCGTCTATGATCCAGTGATAGGACAAAGGACGAAAAGATCAGTTCACAAGTAGGTGAACCACCACTGAGAGTCTATCTTTCCATTCATGGTGAACTTGTACCTCTCCCATATGTAATCTTTAACTCAGGGGTCCCCAACCTTTTTTTGCCCATGATGAGTCATATTCAAGTGTACATAAGCAAGCAAAAAGTCCTTGGGGTGACCAAAAAGGGCTGTAATTGGGTATTGGCAGCTCCAATGTGGACTTGTAGCCAACAGGAGGCTCTGTTTGGCAGTAGGTCCATATGCAACTAAACCTTGCCTTTAAGCCAAGAATTCAGTAATAAGCTCCTGCTTGGAGGTCACTAGAAACAACATCTGAGGCGTTAAAGAGCAACATGTTGCTCACAACCCATTGGTTGGTGATCACTGAAGTTTAACTCATAGATCTGAGAATGTTCCAGTGATCTCCAACATATCCCAAAAGCCCCATCTTCATGGCCAGGGCTGCAGCAAAATTAAGGTGTCTCAAGGTGGCCATGGATGTACGTTATTTAGTGCGTGTATCGGAGGAGATGAGCCGACCAATATCAGTAGAAGATTTGGATAACGGTCAGCTCGTTGATCGCAACATTTTGATAGGGCGCCTTTGAAGGCACCAAACATCGGCCATTGTGCTGAATCGTCAGATACAAGTAGAATTCTATTGTTTCTACCTGTATATCTGATGAGTCAGCTCTACACGTGTGTATTGAAACTAACAATCTTTCTTGGAAACATCTTTCCCAGGAAAGATCGTAATTGTAACATCTATGACCACCTTAAGTTTGTCTTCAGCAATGGGCTTTCCAAATGCAACAAGAAAAAATGGATTTCACACCACAATATGGTGTTTCCACAGAGTCTGCCAGAAAGCGATAATTTATTCACCTCCCAGCGAGGCACATCTAATGACTTGATAATATAAATAATTACAAATAAAAAAAAAAAAAAATTACGAAAGGTCCCCAGAGACACATTGTTCTTAACATAGACAAAGTTTTCTTCTTTCCCACAGTCTCTTTCTTTCTAGACAAGCATCATAGTTAGATGATCTGTTCCTTCACACTCACTCTTGGCCTGCTAGGCAGGATTATCTAGAAACCAAATCTGTCACTATCATTACAGTCCTTGGGATTTATGTCCTGCAGAGAACCTCAACATATTATGAAAGGGGAGACCATTTTGAAAAATAACACCAAATTAGGCTGCACTGATTGGAAAGGGGGGGAAGCACAGTAAAATGTGATGATACCTATAGTAACTGTGGGATAATAGTCTCTGGGAAGGGAGTGTGACTGTGGGATAGCAGGTATAGTAGGGAGAGATGGTGTCTATAGTAACTGTGGGATAATAGTCTCTGGGAAGGGAGTGTGACTGTGGGATAGCAGGTATAGTAGGGAGAGATGGCGCCTATAGTAACAGTGGATAATAGTCTCTGGGAAGGGAGTTTGACTGTGGGATAGCAGGTATAGTAGGGAGAGATGTGCCTATAGTAACAGTGGATAATAGTCTCTGGGAAGGGAGTGTGACTGTGGGATAGCAGGTATAGTAGGGAGAGATGTGTCTATAGTAACAGTGGATAATAGTCTCTGGGAAGGGAGTGTGACTGTGGGATAGCAGGTATAGTAGGGAGAGATGGTGTCTATAGTAACAGTGGATAATAGTCTCTGGGAAGGGAGTGTGACTGTGGGATAGCAGGTATAGTAGGGAGAGATGGTGTCTATAGTAACTGTGGGATAATAGTCTCTGGGAAGGGAGTGTGACTGTGGGATAGCAGGTATAGTAGGGAGAGATGTGCCTATAGTAACAGTGGATAATAGTCTCTGGGAAGGGAGTGTGACTGTGGGATAGCAGGTATAGTAGGGAGAGATGGTGCCTATAGTAACAGTGGGATAATAGTCTCTGGGAAGGGAGTGTGACTGTGGGATAGCAGGTATAGTAGGGAGAGATGGTGTCTATAGTAACTGTGGGATAATAGTCTCTGGGAAGGGAGTGTGACTGTGGGATAGCAGGTATAGTAGGGAGAGATGGTGTCTATAGTAACAGTGGGATAATAGTCTCTGGGAAGGGAGTGTGACTGTGGGATAGCAGGTATAGTAGGGAGAGATGGTGCCTATAGTAACAGTGGATAATAGTCTCTGGGAAGGGAGTGTGACTGTGGGATAGCAGGTATAGTAGGGAGAGATGTGCCTATAGTAACAGTGGATAATAGTCTCTGGGAAGGGAGTGTGACTGTGGGATAGCAGGTATAGTAGGGAGAGATGGTGCCTATAGTAACAGTGGATAATAGTCTCTGGGAAGGGAGTGTGACTGTGGGATAGCAGGTATAGTAGGGAGAGATGGTGCCTATAGTGGGACAATAGTCTCTGGGAAGGGAGTGTGGCTGTGGGATAGCAGGTATAGTAGGGTGCCTAGAGTAAACAATAAGGTCAAGTTCTGAGTACACAGCAACATCTGACTTGTTAGAACATGCTGGTAAAGACTTTGGTTTCTATGAGCGTTGACATATGATGACACTCCCAAGAGTTTATATCCAAACCATGATACTAAATGACTGTATCCATCACAGAGGCTGAAGGCCACAATTTTTTACATTGCAGAATTTTTGGAAAGAATGTAGGGAGTGTAAACCAACTACCGAATAGTACTATAGACACACAATGGATTCAGCAGAGCTTCAATTTATCAAGCTATATTAAGACTGAAAACAGGTTCTAATGGGGCACATTGGACCATGAACCTTGGAGTATCGTGATTGGGTTTCTTGAGGGCTGTTTGATATACAAAATCCCTATGATTGGCTTAAACTAAACACAAAGGAGTAAAATCTGCCAGTGTGTGCCTGAGGCTGAAAGAGCAGATATCTGGCTACACAAATAGTAGTGTTTTTAAAAGCCACCCTCCCCCCATAAAAGGTCCACAAGGCTATAAAAGTAAAATATTTAGTTAATAGGGCCAGTTGTGTCTTTTGATTATATCCTGCGATGCACATTTGACTCATAAGAGAACTTGTACAAGAAATACCAAAGGGACAAATAATCTGCAGTAACCTAATTCCACACACACCACCGATGCCGCTCAAAGATGGCAGACTGACTAATGTTTGAAATATTCAGGTACAAAGAGTCCGTGTGGCACCAGCCTTATAAATCAGCATATTACTGCCAGAAAGACAGGTAGAAGTAAGATAACATCGCCATTACCTTGGGTAATAATGGGCAATAAATTTAACAGCACTGCTATGAAATCCATGTTTCCATAAGAGAATGTATTGATGTTTGAATCAGTAGTTGGGCAGCATTGCGGTTATTCTGCAGTCCCTATTCAATCACAACAATGGCACATTTAAGGAAGTAGAACTGTATCAAGCCCACTGGTATGGTAATCACCTGAAAGAGCCTGTAACACTGTCTAGTGAAAAACTGCAAATTGCAAATGTCTCTGTAAAGGCAGACATCCCCTATAAACAGAGGATATTAAACATTTGCAAACAAATATTGCAAAGCTTTAAAAATGCTAACAAACCCCCCCCCCAATTTTATCGTTCGAAAAAGGCCGCATTGCTGAGCTTCACATTTAAATGACAGCAGGTATGTGAAAGTATGCAGCCTGCTCCATTCTCCGCACACACATGGACATTTGATACAGTCTAGTAAGACAAGCTTTGGTTTGGAAAAGACCCTAGAGGGAAATAAGGGGGATGGGACAACTTTACAACAGGTTTTCTGCACAAGCTTCCGGATGCAGAGGTTGGGTTTTAATCTTGTGGTTTACAATAACCATATGATTGAACTCCAAGATTAGTAAAATCCAATGATTAGACTGCTTTATTCAAAAACGCTTGGTAGTAATATGAGCTTGTGGAGTAATGGGCCACTGCTCCAACTGGGAGTTTCACCATATACATGTACATGGCTGAGTTCTACAGAGAATGAAGCATCACTCATGTATTATAAGGGATAATGTACCCCCTACTGTAAATGATAAGGATATTAGAAGTCACTGAGGGGTTGTTCTGTGACCATATAAAGACACAAGGCTGCAGGCTGAGTTATACAGGGAACTCTGAGTATCACTCATGTATTATAAGGGATAATGTACCCCCTACTGTAAATGATAAGGATATTAGGAGTCACTGAGGGGTTGTTCTGTGACCATATAAAGGCACAAGGCTGCAGGCTTAGTTATACAGGGAACTCTGAGTATCACTCATGTATTATAAGGGATAATGTACCCCCTACTGTAAATGATAAGGATATTAGAAGTCACTGAGGGGTTGTTCTGTGACCATATAAAGGCACAAGGCTGCAGGCTGAGTTATACAGGGAACTCTGAGTATCACTCATGTATTATAAGGGATAATGTACCCCCTACTGTAAATGATAAGGATATTAGATATACAAAGATCCGAAATGGAATTCCTGTGCTATTAGAATACACAGGGACTATTATAAACAATTCTTGTCTGACTATAAATCTTCTATGACCTAAAGGGATCTGGCTTTTTGTAAAAAAACCCGTTTGACTGAGCCGCTCCCCTGCCCGACGACTCTCTGTAATAGGGATTATGTAGGAACCTGCAGACTCGGGTAAACACGACTTTCACTAGTGCGGCTTGAGAACTTCAGTCCTGTTTGCACAGTGACATTTGCACAGTCACAAACTGCCCTGATCCCATTCAAGCGACTGTCACACCTACGTGTAAAGTTTTTGAAAGTGCCAAACAAGAGAAGTGCGGCTGCTCTGAAGGAACAGGGCAAAAAAAGGGGTTTTTTTCTTTTACATTGTTTCTTTATTTTGGTAGAGGAAGGTGATGACTCTACTCACTGCCAGAGAGGACCGTAACGGATCAGTGGTGCCCAACTAGCCATGTCATGATTAGCTTTGGAGAGAAGGAAGCAGGTAGAAGTCAAGGGGAATATTAGCATGTTGGAACGTTGTGCCACTTTCTAGTGCCAGGAGGTTTAAAGTTGGCCAAAAAATATAAAATCTGGCAAGGTTCCACCACGGGCCACCAAGTCCAATGAAAATTGTAGCTATGCAGGTGGTTGGATCAAAGACTACCTCAACACATGAATGTGGCCCTTGATTCAAAAAAATATGAATCCTGCCCAACGGATATTGGTCATTCAGGGCCACTGGGTTCAGATCCAGCATCAAAGCCTATTCAACCTTTAAGCCAGTGGTTCTCAAACTTATTTAGGTCAAGCCAAGCTTTAAAGGAGAACTAAACAATAAAAAGTGAATGTGGCTAAAAATGGCACATTTTTTATAATGAACTTATTGCACGAGGCTAAAGTTTGAGCTTGTCAATAGCAGCAATGATCCAGGACTTCAAACTTGTCACAGGGGGTCACCATCTTGGAAAGTGTCTGTGACACTCACATGCTCAGTGGGCTCTGATTGGCTGTTGAGAAGCTAAGCTTAGGGCTCGTCACTAATTATCCAGCAGAAAATGAGCTTCCCTGGCTGTAATATAAGCTGATGCTACAGGTTTGCTGATTATTCAATTCTGATGCTAATTGCACTGGTTTCTGTGCTGCCATGTAGTAATTATGTGTATTAATTACTAATCAGCCTTATATTGTGACATTTCTATTCTATGTGTACTGTATATTGTGAGTGGCTCCCTAAGCTCAGTAAGTGACAGCAGCACAGAGCATGTGAATCAGTGAATCAGCAGAAAAGAAGATGGGGAGCTACTGGGGCATCTTTGGAGACACAGATCTTTACTGCTAAAGGACTGTGGTTGCCTTGGGCTGGTACAGAAGCACAAAACATCATGTACAACATTTCTAGCTACTTCTTTAGTTAAGCTATTTAGCCTGGGCCACCCCATAGGTCATAACCAGGTTTGAAACATGAAACCGTTGAATAGGCCACAACTCAAAGAATATTTTGGAGGTTGAAGCAGGGTTGACCCTCAAATCTTTGACCACTAGCTAAAACAAAACATTTACAAACAAAATGTATTAAGCATTTAGCGCTCAATTCTACTGACTCTGTAGCTACAATGTCTGAATGAGAAGGAATACATCTGGATATGATTAACCTCTGGGCGACAAAAGGGCCATTTTAAAGGTCAAATGAGCTGAACAAACAGATTGAGAGAGATCAGATAATGCTGACCCCATCATTCTACACCTCACAGAGGTCATGAAACAAATAGGTTTTCAGTCCAGTGCAACACATTATAACACAACACAAGCATTTGATGACTAAAATAGGGAAGATATTCCTAAGGGTATGATTGGCTCAAGCTGCCTTGAAAATATATCTTTACAAAGTTCCTACAAATAAGAGTAGAGGTGAGCACCAGACAAGTCTTCTCAGGCCTTCAAAGAGAAGTCAGTGAAATGAAGGGAGGGATTTAGAAACTACCCAATGAGGAGTAGGAATAGTAGATGAAAGTAGGGGGGTGCCAGGGAAACGAAGTAGGGTGCTAGTAACAAGACTAATGGTGGCCATAGACACACAGATCCTATCGTACGAATCGAGGATTCGTACGATTTTCGGATCGTGTGTGGCATGTGCCGACTTCTTTCGTCCGGCGGAGATCGGTAGTTTGGTCGATCGGTCAGGTTTGATTTTGACCCGACCGATCCCGCCGGAGCTCATGGCACATCGTAATCTGATGGTTCGGCCGTACGGCCGAACAATCAGATTACCCCCGATATAGCCATGCCTGTTAATGGCATATCGGGGAAAGATCCGCTCGTTTGGCAACATCGCCAAACGAGCGGATCTTTGCATCTATGGCCACCTTAAGATCAGGAGGATGGACAAGGCAGTGATAGAGGAAGCAGTCACAGGAGGCGGGTCACTCAGATCAGGGGAAGAAGCTAGAGTCCTGCACAGGTCAATTTTTTGAAACCTGTACCCGACCCAAACCTGAAATTTGACCAGCATGTTCCTGCTACCGACCCATAATACGCCAACTAAAATTCCGACCTGGGGAACACACGAAACCAGAAGCGACGTCCCATTTGCCCAAAAGTGATATCACTCCGGTGCCAAATCTTCCCAGGAAAAATTTTAAAAAATGGAAAGAACCACAAGGGTGGGTAGGAGGGATCAAGCCTGCACCTTTGTTGGGTATCCAGCTCTGCACCTTTGTTGGGTATCCAGCTGGGACTGCCCACAGGGCCAAGGAATTGGGGACTTTTTGCCCAAAACTCTACCACTTTGAGGGTATTCCGCGGTAACCCAACCCGTTTTAGGCCTCTAGTAGAAGCCCGAGACAAAGCAGCGAGAGAACACAAGAGACAAAGTGATGAGAGAGCAATGGCACACAAGAGAGACCACTTGTAGTAGTACAGAAGTGATGGAAAGGATTTAACAAAGTGACAGACCAGCCAACAAGAAGCAAATAAGAGCCGAGGTTCTCAAGGGAAACTATAAAAGGAGCCACATAATGGCACAAGCTACAGCAGGAGGGAGAAGAAAACTAAGCAGCGGGCAGAGCAGATTCCTTTACCCACTTACAGCACATGTTCACACTCTAAAAATCCTAGAGAATTAGCAGCTTTCCTCCCCCACCGGGTAGCGTTGAATAACTGGCACTGACTGTCTGTAAACACAAACCCTTTGCCGTGTTAATGTGCAGACGGCAGGGGAGGAAGCCTCTAAATCATTGAACCAGTAGCTCGTGAGCAACATGATTCTCCCCAATCCCTTGGATGTTGCTCCCAGTGGCTTCAAAGCAGGAGCTTATTTTTGAATTTAAGTTTGAGTTGAACAAAAACTAGTTGTATTGCCAAATAGAGCTAACCGTCAGTCCACACATAGGGGCTATCAAATAGCCAATCACAGCCCTTCGTTGGCATCCTCAGGAACTGTTCATGGTTATGTTGCTCCCCAACCCTTCTTACATTTGAATGTGGCTCATGGGTGAAAAAGTTTGGGGATCCCTGCTCTAAAGCTTCCAACTCCCATAAATTCGAAATTCAACTGGTCAAAATGTATTAATAAAATCTAATTTTTAATACTCTGACAACTCAAAACAAATTAGATACGAATTTGATTCAAATTTTTTCTCCAAAAAAAATAAAAAAAAACACCAAAAATGACCCGGTCAATTTTCTACGGTTTTAACGTTAATTATAAAAGCTGAAAGCGGTATTTAGCTGCGTATATTCTCTACTCTGCTGGTTCTAAAATTTAATTTGAATTTTTTTAAAAAAAAAAAAGTTGAATCGAGTTTGGTTAACTCCCTAGTCGAATTTGACAGTTTTAACCATTAAAAAAATTTCGATTCGACCCTTGATAAATCTGCCCCTTCATGTTTGGGGAGGTTTCTCTTCCAAGAAGGGACCAAACACTCCTCACATTTAAAGGTGGTGGCAGACAGGGGGGATTAGTCGCCCAGTGAAAAACCTTCTCTACTTCGGACGACTAATCTCCCCAAAATGTTTTCCCGTTGGCATAATATAAATCGCCAGGAGGATGGCATACGAATCGCTTGCGATTTGCCCGAAGTTGCCTCGTGATCGACTAATCTCCCCGTCTGCCACCACTCCTAAGGGTCAGAGCACTTGCTCAGATTCGTGGATATTAGTCACCCGGCGACAAATCTCATCTTCTTCGGGGCGACTAAGCTGCCCAAACGGCCTCCCGCCGGCTAGATTGAAAATCGCCGTTTTCCGAAGTCGCCTGAAGTTTCCTCATGAGGCAATGTCCCTGAATCTGAGCGCGTGCCCTGACCCTCAAACTAGGACTACACGGGCGTTTTCCGTGTGATCTGACGCGCTGCACAAAAACGCAGGTGTCAAAACGCAGAAAACGGTTTCTTCCTCCCCTTAACAATACACACCCTGGCAAATCAACATACAATTCTGCTTTATTTAAAGGGGAAGTTTCAATTACATTTTCTCCCATTAACATAAACTCCACATCTGCACAGCAGTCACACCAGGAATGAGGATCCCATTGCACTGGCCCCATCTGCACCGTCTGCTGTGAGAAACTGACCTTATTCCATGGCTGCCCTCACTCCTCCTAATCTGCAAATCATTTACACTCAATAAACAAACAATAAATCAACTGCAGGCTCTGGGCCAAACACAGAATTGATTATTTTCCCTCTGCTTTTTTTTTTTTTTCTAGGCTCATTAAAGCAAATCATAGCAGCTTTAAAGGGGAACACCACCCAAAACACACTTTTCTCCACAATAAAAGAAGCTTTCCATTATTGGTTAAAAACATTTCCAATGGTTTGAAGCAACTGGAAGCCATATTTGTTTACCTCCACCTCTGGCGAGGTGGAGGTTAATCAGCTGGCTTGTGTTGCAATGTTTCAGGAGTCAGAACCAGCAGTATGGCGAATATAAGCAGCTTAATTCAGCTTTTATACTTAACATTAAAACCGTTGAAAATCGACGGGGTCGTTTCTCAGCTTCTCCCCCAACACTTTTCAGTCTCAGACACAGATACCCCCTTCTGTCCTTGAACTACAGAACCCCGGCACACAAAGCCACCTTTGCCGCCATTTCTCACGTGGTTATACTTACTAAAGCCTACGTCATTATTGACACAAGGACAAAGAAAAATCATATTGAATGAATTGCAAACCAAACTTTCTGAAAGGACCGAACAATAGAGAAGCTGAATAAATAAAATGTCTGAAATGGTGTCTGTGCCCAAAAACTGACCAAAAATTCACCCTTTTTAGTCGAAAAGGATTATTGGAGCCATCTATGGGGCACAATATGGGCCCTGGACTCTGTATAGAACCCTATAATATTATTTTTAGGTTTGACAATCAGACAAATCCTTTACTGCTCTGGGAGTCAGTATGTAGCCATCTCTGAAATGGGGAGGGGTTATAATATGTAACCACCTCTAAAGTGGGAGGAGTTAGAAACAACGTGCAGGCAGACACTCGGAACATATTTATTGTTTAGGTAACCAAATCAAGTTGGAGCATTATAATCACAACCCAAATACTGGTTTATATACGTAATTCCAGTTACTATTTTTTTTTAGACATTTCCTAATGATTTCCAGGGACCCATTTGAACACCAACCAGTCGAAATAAGCATTTATCCACGTCCCATAACTTTTTTTATTAACTTTGATTGAACCAGCTAACAAGTGATATCACAATCATGCAATATTCTTAGCGACGTCACAATTAACGACTGCACGCTTGAAATAGAATATAAAATATATACGAGCCCACACATGAGGCATATGAATTGAATACATAGATGCTACAGAGCACATTAAATACCCCTTTTATTTCTAGATAGACACCGGAATTATCCAAAGAATGCAAATATTTTGAAACGCCCTAAAATGGCACAAGGTTCTGTGTGTTCTTTGCTAACCACGAGCCCCATTCTGCGGCAAGGAGCAGCCTCGGATGACTGCAAACCATGAAATGCAAACAACTATGAGTACAGAGGAGCCCTAAGAGCTTCCGATCCAAAGGACTTATGGAATCAGGAGGTTTCCAGTCATACAAAAGGCCTGCTCAGGCTTGCTCATGCCCCATATTTTATACTCTGCTTAATCCCGACTGAGTAGATGAAGTTGCCTGACAATTGCCCAGGAATCACTTTTCAGACCTCCGTTATGAAGCGAAGAAATATGTAAAATGGGTCGACTTCCCTTTAAAAAAGGCAACACTAGAGTAAATCCCTTTGAGAGGGTTGTGCTTTCCCCGCAAGCGCCTGTTTGGTTTCCTGACTTTCGCTTTCAGCAGCTATTGGCCAGAACACAGCACCGCACACACCTGAAATGACAGTTTCCTACAGAAGCACATGGTACTGAATGAATTATAACCTGTATGTATAAATGCTTCTATACAGAGAAATCATCTGGTCCAACTTATCCTCACTGTCTACTCTATGGGAAACAATATGGTAACGTTCTAAATCAATCTTGTACTCTTATACACAGAAGGAATGTTCTGGGCACACAACATATAGAAATTGCTAAAGGGTAAATAAAACCAATAACAGGCAGAATTTTAAGCATACCTCCCAACATTTTGGAAGTAAAAAGAGGGACACATTTTTGACCACACCCCTTTCTGTGGCCACACACCCTAATTACCATGTTCATTTTACAAAATGTGGCAGGTTATGAAAGTTTGAAAATATTTCTCCTTATCTAAACTGTGTTTTTGTGTCTCAAAATTGTTACAAAGTATCTTATTTGCACCTGTTAGCTGTTCTGGGCTCTCTGCTAAAAGCCAATTAAGTGAGAAACTTTGTTTCTTTTTCTGGCCGTTCAGTGCAGAGAAAAGAGGGGCTTTCCAGTACAAATAAGGGACTGCGGGTTGAGCTGTCAAAAGAGGGACTGTCCCTCCGAAAAAGGAACAGTTGGGAGGTATGTTTTAAGAAGCATTCTGACCAACAAAAATTCTACTATCTGGAGCTGCGTTAGAGCTGCAGGGTGGGCACCAATGGGTTCAGGAGTCTGAGAAGGAATAATATGAGCCTGGAAACACTATCAGCATCCGCTTGATTTAAACCTGTTTTGTATTCTATATGCCAACTAGTGATGGGCGAATTTGGGGCATTTGCTTTGCCGAAAAATTAGCGAATTTCCCACGAAATTTGCGAATCGCGGGAATTCGTTGTGATTTTGCGCCCACTGAATAAATTTGCCCATCACTAAGGCTAACGTATAATGGCGTCATTATAAGCAATAGAAACCGAGTGCCATTGATATTGAGGCTGTTGCATTGTTAGGCCAATGTCAAACTAGGAGACTTTTCAGCAGTGATTTAACCCAAAGAACAATAAAGCTCAGTACTCTAAGGGTTAAGCGTTATAAAACTTAATTACAGGATGGGAAGATGTCCCCAAATCTCCCCCTAACTGGCCTTAAGACTGGGCCCCCTTAGCTCATAACAAGGTTACAGATATATAGAAATATTGGGGTGTCACCCTGCTATAGTTCCAGGGGTACCCAGGGTACAAATAAGCACTCACCCCAAATCTCCCCCTAACTGACCTTCAGACTGGGCCCCCTTAGCTCATAACAAGGTTACAGATATATAGAAACATTGGGGTAACAGTCACCCTGCTATAGTTCCAGGGGTACCCAGGGTACAAATAAGCACTCACCCCAAATCTCCCCCTAACTGACCTTCAGACTGGGCCCCCTTAGCTCATAACAAGGTTACAGATATATAGAAACATTGGGGTAACAGTCACCCTGCTATAGTTCCAGGGGTACCCAGGGTACAAATAAGCACTCACCCCAAATCTCCCCCTAACTGGCCTTCAGACTGGGCCCCCTTAGCTCATAACAAGGTTACAGATATATAGAAACATTGGGGTGTCACCCTGCTATAGTTCCAGGGGTACCCAGGGTACAAATAAGCACTCACCCCAAATCTCCCCCTAATTAGCCTCCCTACTAACAAGATTACAGATATACTGAGACGTCGCTACAGTTCCTAAGATCCAGGCGAAAGTAAAAATGCTGTTTTGTGCAGTAATTTCTTAATTAACACCGGGGCTACAAACACAGACGCTAATTATATACATTCTGTCTAGAGCCGGGAATTTGCACCATAAATACCAAAGTGAAAAGTGCAAATACTGAGCCGTATTATATTCGGCTTTCAGGACAATGTAATAAAGGGCTGGGGGAGCTAATAAAACACAGGGCTTGAACGGCCTCTCCATTAAATCCGGCCCATGACGAATAGAATGAAATAGAACTACTGAAAGCAGTAAATCTGCCAGGCTGTTTCTATTCTCTGCACGGTCGGTTCTGACACCTGAAACAATGTAGTAGAAGCAAGCGGATTAATGGACATGGGAGAAGAACGGACTTTCTGCTACGTTGTCAGAACAGAAGGGCTTTCAGTGGATCTAGAACAGATTGTAAGCTCTTTGGGACACAATGCACACCTGTCCGTGCATGTTCTGCATAAATATAATTCCCCTCCATACAATGCCGGCGGGATGCCCCCAATGTCAGGTGATAGTACAGATGGAGGTAGTCGTTTAAATGCAAATACCCCCCCCATGTCATAAATTTAACAGGGCCATGAATGGGACAGTGGGCAGACTATTCCATTGTGGCACAGTTCATGGGGGAGGCACATCAGAATAAGGACAATGATTAACCAATAGCTTTTGTCTCCTTTTCCCAAAGAATAGAGCCCCCTCCCTTGGTTAGTTTACATCAGGATTAGGCAGACTGTGCCTTACACCCCCAAATACCCCCAACAATTATGGCAGCCACAGCTGCAGTCAAACTACAACTCCCAGCAGCCCCTAGGAGCCAAGGAAAAAAAAAAAAAAGAAACCTTGGTTTATTTAGCGGTAACACCTTCCCAATACTCGGATGTCAGAGGAAGAAATAATATATATCTGTTAGTGATGAGTATCACTGGCAAACGTTAAAGAAGGGAAGTGAATTGACAGGGCAAGAAATGTTTATAGTAGATCTGGCCAACCTTGAAATTGTAAGTGAGGTCTAGCGTGGCCAGGCTCCTATCTGCCGTCAGCATCTCCCGCAGTTCAGATAAAGGGGAAATTAAGTTGTTATACATAAGTTAAAGCTGGTCATAGATGTTGAGATTTTTAAAAGTTCCGATCGTCATCGTAAGACCACGATTATCTCGAAACGATCGTACGGATTATCCATCAACTAAAAAGACCAATTTGCCAGAAAAACAAAGGGGAGCTGCCTGCTTGGCCCTGCAAACATAGATACATTTTTAACCTGGCCAATCAATTTCCTGACAGATGTCGGCAGAAAAATCGTAAGATGTACGCTCGTTCGAATCCCACTTACCGCACGATAATTTCGAAGGATTGGTCGGACTTTGCTAAAATCAGTCGTTTGGCAAGAGAAATCTTGGGGAGCGTAACTGGCTGCATAGAAGGGGAGGGGCTTTATAATCCAAACTTCTCACTATCTGGCAGGTCCTGGTCAGAAGTTCCAGACCAGGAGCTGAGGGACATGTTCCGGCACTAGAGCTACAACTCCCTGCCCTTCCCCAAGTAGAAGGTCTTAAAGAGTTGTATAATTGCACCTTTAACAACAGAGCACCTTATGGTGCTCACAGATCCCTAGATACACGATCGTGAACTATTAAAGGACCTCCTCAAAGTCTACAGGCCTACATGATGGCCAACATGGGCATGGACCATCTGAGGGCTTTAACCAACTTTATACGGGGACAGGAATCACCAATGGTTGCCATGTAGTGCTGGGTTACATAAAAGTCTTTATTCCATGAGCTCCAGAGCATGACCAGGAAGCTAGCAATCTGTCAGTGCCTCTCTATACAGGCACGGCCCCCGAGGCACATCTATCAGCCATGGGATAAAGTGCGATGGAGAGCTGGAGCGTTGGGATAAGGAGCAGACGCCCACAGCAGTGTTTATTCTGTAAGTGTTCCTTCACCCACGGGAGCAAACAGAAGGTCTCTGTGCTCTTTCCACCACGGAATCCTTCAGCAAAGACCATTAGTTGCACCTGTAACCCCCCCCCCGTGCTTTTCCAATGCCCCCTCTGCTGGAAACAACCTGCTGCTTATTTACTAGCCCAAAGTAACCCAGTGCTCCAGTTCCAAACACCCTGCATTAAGCTAGCCATGCAAGCAGATCTTGGCCTGGTTTGGACAACCAGTTGGTGGACTAATTCAAGCACATGCCCACACACAACCACATCACCAGCCTGACTTTCATAGACATTTGGCTGATCCCTAAATATATATTGGCCATCATCATCTCCACCATCCTGGGCTGATTTATGTGGCAATTATTAGCCACTGGGCCAAAACCAGATGCACAGCTACAAGCAATAAATGAGAAAACAAGAAAACCAACCCATAGCCACATTAGAATGTATTAATTTCTCGAATATTCCCACCTGTTACGGTCAAATCACCCCCCCCCCCCGTTATGGAAGGTGCCGCCTTAATGCAACCACCTAAATCAATTCCAAACACACCGACTTCATTAATGTCCTTCTTTCATGGGGTTTTTTTTTGTGTTTTTTTAAATAAGGACCACCACTATCTTACTTTCCCTTTGTAACTCTCTCAGTGGGAAACAGCCTCTCCCCCCCACAGTCTCCCGATATATTAGACTCTCCCACACATATATATATCTATCTATCTATATATATACACCCACACACAAATTAAATACCCTCCCATCGTTCTTAAAGGGGATATAAACCCTAAAATGAATTAATATCTTTACATTCTTTTTGTTCATAGCTTTGTGGCTAATTATTAATGTGGTGCTGCTTTGCTACATTGTGGCAATATCAGGACTGCTTTCTGGCAGTGATGTGGAACAATAAAGGCCCATGTGTGAAGGAATAAACACACAGAGTAAATAGGCCGGAATAGAGAGAGTGAAGTAATGGGGGAAACAATTGAGAGCTGAGCAGTGGGAGTGGATTGGGTGCAAAGTGTAACGTTGGCAGTTCCTCCCCAAACCAACCCCCCCCCCAGGCAAGTGACTTATGACCCAGGCTGATCCGTCAGGAGAGTCCCAGGCTTGTAGGGGCCTTGCAGGGGTTTCAGGACTTGGGAAGGGAAATGAAATTCTGCTGCTGTTACTGTTCTCTGCCCGGCACAATAAGGATCAATCACGGACACCCTCCAGCTTCCCATGGGAATGTCACAACTATGAATCTAATGTGGGGGAGAAGGATGGGATGAAAGAATTGTCAATGGGAGATATGACAGACCCTGCCGAAATACAGCACTTGAGGAGGGGTGCTGGGAGTTGCAGTCAAAAGATCTGGAGGGCCTCAATTAGCCCATGCTGGATCCAATGAATACTTAAGAATCCGGGAGGTTGGATCTATATCCAGCAGGAGGGCAGAGAGGCAGTAGAGTAAGATTTAATGGGGAGGGGTTAGGGATCAGGGTAAGTAAATCGTTGAGGAGCAGGAGGGCCGTGGGTCAGATAGGAAGTCTAGGGATCAGGATAATTGGATCCAGCTTGAAAGAAGGGATGAAGTGTTGCTACAAGGGGCTAAAGCTTAGGGTAACTGAGGGCTGTATCTAAAAGAAGGGCTGGAGTGCAGGGTGGATCAGGGTAACTGAGTGTAGACTGAAAGAAGAGATGAGGTGAAGGGCGATGGACACCCAGATCTAACAGGAGGGCTGGGCACTAACTTCCACATCCAACCAGGGTGCTAGGGATGAAAAGCTCAGTGGCACCAAATCTATTAAAAACTAATTAAAATTAGGGATGAGATGCAGGGCCAGGACACTGGATCTAACAGGCAGCCTGTTAGGATTTAGGATAATTAGATCCAGATTAATTTAGGGATAGGGTGCAGGGACGCTAAAACAAACAAGCAGGCTAGAATTCAGGGTATCTGGGTCCAGGTTTAAATTAGGGATGAGATGCAGGGCCATGGGCCACCAGATCTAACAGGAGGGTTAGAATTCAGGGTAATTAGATCCAGTATCGGACTGGCCCACAGGGATACCAGGAAAATTCCCGGTGGGCCCAGGTGTCAGTTGCCCTCCTGCTTCTACACATTTGGCCTATTTCATGGCTATTCCCTATTTCTATGAGAACAAATAGATTGAATAAGAGATTACAGTATGTAAAGAAAAGAGACTAGGGGAATAGAGGTTGAGTGAGGAGAAGAAGAATATTAGTACTGAGAGTGGCCCCTGGTCTATGATTTTTGGGTGGGCCCCTGGTGTCCCAGTCAGACACTGTTTAGATCCAGATTGGAAGGAAGGCTGGGAACATCCATTTCCAAGTCAGGCCTGAGGCTGTGGCCAGTGAGGTCCAGATGCCAAACAGGCCAGTTAAATCCAGTGTAGGCGGCAGCAGCAGCAGGGATCTCTGGGATGTGTATGGACATGGGGAAGCCAATGTAGCAATATAAAGGCAGGAGGAATGTGTGTGCGGCCGGCAGATAGAAACAGGCAGTTACACTGTGTCTCACACACCCAGTTACAATGTATCCAGCCCAGTGGCAACAGCATTAGAGAGAGAACAGGAGAGACTCACCAGGACATGAGAGAGATGCGGAGAGCCACTCACCAGGAGTCCAGGAGCAGCAGCAGGAAGAGTCCGGGGCATGTGCTGAAATCCCAGGCGCTGGGGGGGGGGGGAAGGGAGACGGACGGAGGTTGTTTGAAGAAAGGAGGAGGGAGAAGGGGGAGCGAGTCCTGTGTAGGAGCCTGTGGGCCCCGCTACTAAATCCACACGATTTTAGGGTGAGACTCGGGAGCAGCTGAAATGGGGCGCAGGCGGGATCCACAGTCTGTAGTTGTGAGTGAGAGCGGCGCCTTCCCCCCGAGCTCCGCACACTTCTATCTGGTAGTGCAGCCCGGCAAGCCCCGCCCTCTGTCTCCTCCTGCCCCTCCCCCTGCCCATTGTCTCACTTCCCCGGATCTTCTTTCTATGGGGGGGGGGGCACAGTCACACAGTTTGGGGCTCCTGCACTCATTTACTATTTCTCTCCCTCTCACCTGCTGCTCTGCCTAATCCTTCCCATGAGCTGCTGCTGAGTAGCCAATCATAGTAGCCCACTAGCCACTGTTAGTAGCCATCTAGCCGCTAGCCATGCAAGGGTTAATATTAATAATCACTTTATATGACACTAATGAGATATTATTTGTGAGCCTGCGCATTACAATTAATAAGGGAAGCACCCAATCCGCTATTTTGGATCTGGCCCAACCCGGAATCCTTCAAGAAAAATTCAGCCGAGGACCAAATCAGAATTTGCATATGCAAATAAGGGGCGGGAAGGGGATAACATTTTTTACTTCCTTGTTTTGTGACAAAAAAATCACGTGATTTCCTTCCCCGCCTCTAATGTGCATATGGTTCGGCTGGGCCGAAGGATTTGGCGAATTCGAATCCTGCTGAAAAAGGCTGAATCCTAGATTCGGTGCATTCCTACAATTAATACTACTTAATGATGTCATCGGTTATAATTGATGTTTAGTGATGTCATGTATCACATGGTTCACTCTATAATAATAATAAAAAAAAAATCCTATCCATCTATAAGCAGGATACTAGAATTCAACATGGCGTTCAATGAACTTCATAAAGGCACTTTATAGGGGTGCAACGTGCAAGACTGTATCCGACCCCCATCAATGTATATTTCTGGCCTCCAAACCCCCCTGCACACACACACTCCAATGGAGCACATTTTATTTTTATGGAGGCTGAGCACAGGGCGTTCTCATTGGTGGAGTCTGGGGGTGCAGTGGAATTTTGAGACTTTACCGGGGCCCTGCCAGTGTCAGACTGAGGGTTCAGGGGCCACTTCGACCACTTCGACCAAGGGATTCATGATTTTTATGATGTAGATTTTATTTCTAAATGACACTGTTTACCCTGCAAATAATTCACTGTACAATATAAAATGTCATTCCTGAAGCAGCAAGTGTATTTAGTTGTAATATTGGTGTGTAGGTGCATCTCAGCTCATTTTGCCTGGTCATGTGCTTTCAGAAAGAGCCTGCACTTTAGGATGGAACTGCTTTCCGGCAGGCTGTTGTTTCTCCTACTCAATGTAACTGAATGTGTCTCAGTGGGACCTGGATTTTACTATTGAGTGTTGTTCTTAAGCTGGCCATTGACTCAAAGGTCCGCTCGTTTGGCGACATCGCCAAATGAGCGGATATTTCCCCGATATGCCACTAAACGGCATAATGGCTATATCGGGGTAATTCGAACGTACGGCCGAACGATCGAATTACGATGCGCCAAGGGGCTCCGACGGGATGGTCGGTTAAAAATCAAACCTTCCAGATCGATATCTTGGCCAAATATCGATCTGGAAGACCCGGCGGAATCCCCCATACACGGGCAGATAAGCTGTCAAATTGGTCCAAACAACCGATATCGGCAGCTTTATCTGCCCGTGTATGGCCACCATTAGATCTACCAGCCAGCTGTTATATTGTGTTAGGGAGTAGTGATGGGTGATTTTCTCCCATTTTGCCAAACAATTAGTGAATTTCCAGAAAAAATTCGCGAAACAGTGAAAAATTTGTGAAACTCGAAAATTGACACCCGCGTCAATTTTGGATACTCGTCCATAATGTCGTTCGCATCAATTTTGACGCCGGTGTTAAAGTCAATGGGTGTCTGAATAGGGTTGACGTGCGTCCAAAATGTTTTGACGCCTGCAAATTTTCGCGGGAGTTTCGTGAATTTATTCGCCGGTCGCGAAACACGGAAATTCTCAGCGAATTCACACCAGAGTAATTTATTTGCCCATCACTATTAGGGAGGTTACCTTCCCATTGTTCTGTTGCTGGGGGAAAGGGAGGGGGGGTGATATCACTCCAAATTGCAGTACAGCAGTAAAGAGTGATTGAAGTTTATCAGAGCACAAGTCACATGACTGGGGGCAGCTGGGAAACTGACAATATGTCTAGCTCCATGTCAGATTTCAAAATTGCATATAAAAAAACAATCTGTTTGCTTTTTTGAGAAATGGATTTCAGTGCAGAATTCTGCTGGAGCAGCACTATTTACTGATGCGTTTTGGAAAAAACATGTTTTTCCATGACAGTATCCCTTTAAGGACCCACCACCCTCATCCCATTTGCAAAATCTTCCCCCCACCCCAATGAATTTCTCTTCTCTTCTCTTGGGACTCCCAGCAGGGATGGTGGGCAGCAGTGGGGGCCCCCATGTTCATAGGACTATAGTTAGACCTCTGCATCATTCTGTCTCTGGGTCCCACTTGTCCTTTATTCTAGATCTTGGCCTTTATTCACCTGTTATTGAGCTACAATTCCTAGTTCTGAAGGCTATTAGGTGTTTCTGAGAGTCGTAGTTCAACAGCAGCTAGAGAACATGCCTCATCCAGGTCTCCTGTTGCTGAACAGACCAGTTTGAGCTTCCCTGCTGAGGATTCTGGGAGATGTAGTACAGAACGCAGTATGATTTATAGAAATTCTGTACTTTCACTGGTCATCACCATGGGTTTCCCTTTCCTACCTCAAGCCTGAGAACAATAAGAGGAAAAGCTCCCTCATCTGGAAGTCATTACAGGGGCCCCCCAATAAAGAGTGCTCTGGGGATGGTTCCCTTTAACTGAATGGGTGGTTAATAGAATTCTTTTTCCAGGCAATAAAATAATTTCATCTCCCACCCTCACACTATTAGCCCCATGTGCTAGTGCTTAAATGTGACCAAGCGCAGGGCAGGGGAATCAAACTTGAACACAGAACATTAATTCTACTTTTATTTTCCCCTCATTTTTTTTTTTAAAGGCAGTATATTTATACCCATGTCTAGTTGCTAATAGGGTAGATTAACCAATTCTGAGATATCAAGGGGCTTACCAACCCCTGAGGCAGCAAGGAAAAGGTTAAATGTCAATGCCTATTTAGCAGTTCTATTTATACCCACGTCTGGTCTCTAAGGGCTCTTACTGATGATCGGTTGTAGCTGCGCTCCCCTGCGTTCCGTTTTTCTGCGTTCAGCCGCAGGGGAGCGCAGGAATAGACGCATTACGTTTTTTCCAATGGGGCTGTACTCACACAGGCGTGTGTAGGCTCCAAACGCAGGAAAAAATGCAGCATGTTGCGTCTCAACCTGCGTTCGGCGCCTACACGCACCTGTGTGAGTATAGTCCCATTGGAAAAAACGTAATGCGTCTATTCCTGCGCTCCCCTGCTGCTGAACGCAGAAAAACAGAAAGCAGGGGAGCGCAGCTACAACTGCTCATCAGTAAGAGCCCTTATAGGGAAGGGTTAACTGATTCTGGAATATCAATGGATTTAACCAACCCCTGGGACAGCAGGGAATGGGTTAAGTGCCAATGCCTATTTAGCAGCTATATTTATACCCATGTCTGGTCTCTAATAGGAAAGGGTTAACTGATTCTGGAATATCAAGGGGTGTACCAACAACCAGGACAGCAGGGTATGGGTTAAGTGCCAATGCCTATTTATAAGTTATATTTATACCCACGTCTGGTCTCTAATAGGGAAGGGTTAACTCATTCTGGAATATCAAGGGATTTAACCAACCCCTGGGACAGCAGGGAATGGGTTAAGTGCCAATGCCTATTTAGCAGTTATATTTATACCCATGTCTGGTCTCTAATAGGAAAGGGTTAACTGATTCTGGAATATCAAGGGATGTACCAACAACCAGGACAGCAGGGTATGGGTTAAGTGCCAATGCCTATTTATAAGTTATATTTATACCCATGTCTGGTCTCTAATAGGGAAGGGTTAACTCATTCTGGAATATCAAGGGATTTAACCAACCCCTGGGACAGCAGGGAATGGGTTAAGTGCCAATGCCTATTTAGCAGTTAGGGGTTGAACTATAGAAAATGTTGACTCTGCAAATGCTGGGAAACCAAGAGGAATAGGGGCACAATAGATCACTGACTAATACGCAGTTCTTTACATGTTCATAATAAATGTCTTGACGTGTACTTTGATCTATATGTTCTTGAAAACATTAACAACAGCACCTCTAGTGGCTGGAACAGATGGTGCCGCGGCAATGGAACTTTCCTATTGCAGAGACAAGCCGTATGGCAGCTTCCATTCAAATGCCTGTGACTGTATCAGTTACACAGTGCTCTCAATTTCCTCTGGACTGGCTAATCCAGGTGGAAAGATTTGAGAAAAGTTTCTAAATATTTTCCTAAGCAGAAGAACATCAGAGCAGCCTCTTTCTTTCTCCTGACAACTTCCTTGACTACTTGGTGGTCAGACTGGTGGGAAAATGACCAGCAGGTGGCGCTGCTGTAACAAAATTCATTCATATTAACAGTACATGTAACCAAAAAAGCTGGAAGCCTGCAGACCGCCAATGCAAGGTGGTGGGCGAGGAGAGCAGGAGGAAGAGCTCAACTGGACCAGCCAGATCTGTGAGGTCAGCCCAAACCTGCAGTTATCGGACACTGGTATAGGGGGTCCTATTGCTGTGGGGCCCAATAACTTCTAGTGAAGCCGCTGTATTCAACTGATCCGAATCTGACTTCCTGGTCAAAACTCTTGCAGAAGAGGACATCAAGCGTTGCAAGATGATGCCCACCGACCCTTCTGCTCGACTTTACTTTTTATGGCCAATTATGGCAATCTTGACATTATTGGGATGCCCCAGTGATTCTGTTTGAGGGTGGAGCCAGGAATCTGGAGGTGGCTCACGGCCCACAAGAAGTGGTCAAGGCCAGTAGCTTATGTCTGTCTAGTGAGTTTTTTAAAATTTCAGCCGCAAACCCATAATTCTCCACATGCATCCAGCACTGCTTGAACCTCCATCAAGGCAGTTAAAGTCTGGGCACTTTATCATTACATAAAGGTAAATGGTTCCAAACTTATGCCCTCCCCAGCCAGGGGACCAGCCTTGCCTCCAACTGTCAGATCATTTCTAACTATAGACTTGCATGGATTTAATTAAATGGACTATTACTTGACCTGGACCTGATACCTACACCTACATTTTTACTTGCTACCCTACACAATGTGTAACAGCTTTACCCTTAAACTCACCTCCCACTCTCCAGGCCATGCCCTGTTCCACCTAAACTACGCCCTCTGCTGTGCCCTCGACTTTGAGATATAAATTTGTGTGACTCCCAAAACATTTGGGAGGGTTGACAGGTCTGCATTTCAGCACAATAAGTTTCCTCGCCTCAGAAGAAGGTATTTGTGAGTCTCTTTAGGTTTGTCTAACAAGCTTTACCTGTGGAACATTCTATTTCTGTCGAGGGCTTGGAATTGCTAAGTCTACAAGTCACGGGGGAAAAGAAAGGCAACAATATCTGAGCCTCGGAAACAGTTAAACAGCTGCAGAGTCGAACTCCGAGAGGGAGCGTCAGAGCAGCTTTTGTTTGCCAAGGTATCACTTACACTGCAGAGAATGGAAAGGGAAGAACATCAACCTTGAATTAACATTACTGGTCGTCTGTAGGCGTGGGCAGAAAAATATAATATATACTACATCAACTACACAGCTTTCCAAGTGATTCAGTAACCTACTCTAACCCTAACCTGCCCCGTCCCAATGCACAGGCACCCTGGTCCAGCATTCCATCATGATTTTTATGTCTGGTGATGTCAGAGATGGGTTAGGTGTTGTCACTGATGAGGGATAAGGTAATAATGTCAACTGAGGGATTGTTGCACCACCTGAGATGAAGGACAGTAGGAGAAATTAAGTCTGCAACTTGCATATAGCTTATTTTGTCGGCCCACATCACATGTTCACCGCACTCCACTAATCCGTCTAAACTCCCCAAGCATCACTCGTGGTACTTTATGATCAGCTCATTTGGTGATTCACGAATTAGGTTGATCTGATTGCTGGACTTAGGGGTCAATGATCAGATAATACTGATGGTCGATGGAGACCCATCGGATGAAGATCTCATCAACATTCCTATGTGGTTAAAGTAGGGTGACAGAAAGACAGACATAGGGGAGGTGTGAGGGTAGGACCTGGAAAAGCAATGGGTTACGGTGATAGTTGGCTGGCACGCAACTTAGCTCATAGATCCAAAAATATATCAAACAAACTGATAGTACTACTATGGAATACAACCATGAGATTGGTCAGATAGGTAGCACTAGCATGAGGTTTGCAGGCAAATGGACCTCATAACCAAGCTTAGCACCTCTGATATCCCTTATATAGACATTTTGTCATCTACAACAATGCTGAGTAGTTCTCTGATAGATGGACAACTTGCAGAAGATGTAAAGCAGAAGTTCCTAGTGAAGCAGATGCAACTCTAGATATTCCTAAAAGTCTAGCATGTAGGCTGAATGGGATCTGAGGTGAACCATTAATTTCTGTACTGGATGAATGAATTTTTTGACTGGCCTACCAAAGTACCAAAGGACCTCCTGGTGGGCCCCAGCCAAGGCCAGCTTCCATCAGCCTTTCCACCACAGGTCAATATGACATCTATTGTCTATATGTAATTGTGAGAGTGAACCCTCAACATCAACATAAGGAAGGGAGGGGGTTGGGGTTGCCAAACTTGAAGGCAATCCTTAATTTAGCCTCAAAGGTAAGGGTACCAGTGCACCAGAAGATCAAACTTGAAAGGTGGCAGTTATTAAATTTGATTTCAATGTAAAGAGTTTGCCATCAGTGCAGCACAATGACGGGTATTCATTAGAAGTTGTCTTTTAGATGATCTGGTCAAACCTCCCCAATATCTGGATGTTATTTAATCACAAATGAGTCAGGCAGGCCTTTCAGTAGCCCAATAAACAGGCAGCTGTCGACTCCGAAGGGACCTAACAGGCAGCTCATATCTGTCCATGATTGGCCACTTTACTCCGAGGTGCCTTAAAAACCTTTCCAATGCTAGTACCCAGACTAGACTACAGTGAGTTGTTCATTTGTGCTTGGGAACAATATTCCCTGCCTTATAAATTATAATTGTAACTTGTAACTTGTTTTATTCCTTTTAGGGGACATTTCTCCAGTTTAATGATGCGACAAAAAATTATGGTTTTTGGCTCTTCTGCTTTCCCTGGAATTCTGTATATTGCAAAACCTCAGACTATTTCTGTGTGGAAAGTGTTGGGACAAAATCCAGACCCCCTCTTGCTGGTTTACTTCTACACTATGCTCATTTAATGAAATAATAATTATTATTAGTATGTTACCAGGGCTTGGCACGGGCGTCCTTGCTTGGGCACTGAATTGGAAATGATCTTATCAGTTAAACACAGATCTGATGTTAGTTCCTAACAAAAGGAGCCCAGGTATTGAGTGTTCCTACTCTTTATGGGATACCAGTGCTGCCTTTAAAAAATATGGGGCCACATACATCTGCCTGGATACACTTCAACCACATCCTATTACACCCAAAAAAAGTCCCAGTCTGCCCAAAACCCTGGCCATTTCTCAGCAAGCCTCACCCTCTGTAGGCCACCTACTGGGACCCTGAACTTTTGCTTGTTGCCACTTCGGTGGTGGGATCAAAGTAGTCTCCTTCCCAGCTGGGCGTGTTGAGAGAATATAGTCCTATAGGCCATACACTATAAGATCCACTCGTTTGGTGACCTTGACCCGATATGCCCACTAACGGCTGGGCAATATCGGATGAATCCGAACTTTCGGCCATGGGGCTGAACGATCGGATTACAATACTAGGAATGGGCTCTGACGGGTCGCAGGACTGCATCAACTAGCAGATGCGGTCCCGGATCGTTCGAAAAATCAAAATAGACCGATCGATATCTGGCCGATTTTTGGCCTGATATCGATTGAGAGGACTCGTCAGGAGCCCCCACACATGGGCAGTTAAACTGCCGAATCAGTCTAAAGGACCGATATCAGCAGCTTTAATCTGCCCGTGTATGGCCGCCTTTAAGCTGAACATTGACGTACAGATTTCACTCTTGTATTTGACGAACAATTGGACGTCACAATCTTCCGACCTGCCACTAACCATTCAGATGAAATAAAGTAGTAAAAGAACAAACCAGACGATGTTCTGGCCATGACAGCAATTGTATAAAAGTTATTCCCGACAATTAGAAGTGACAGTCACCCATTGATATCACCAGGCAGTACATGCAGAGAAATTATCGTTAGCCGACAGAAATCTTCTAACCCGTCCGATTGACTAAACGACCGATCGACATGGTACTGACCATCCACACACAGTCCTAAACTTTGATACAACTATATCTTTGAGTCTATGGCCAACTTAACAGGGGCTTTGCATGGCTTACAGGGGTGAAATTGGGCTAATGCAATCCACCGCAGCCAAAGACTGCTTCTACTGGGAAAGGCCAAATGCAGTCTCCACCCAATAGGATTTTCCAGCCTTCCTGATCAATATCTGAATCAACACCAAAGTTATGAATTAGGGAGGCCAAGATTTTGGTTGGCAAGTATCTCCCTATATGGACTTACAGAAATGCCTACCACCATGTTTGGCCATGTCACTTCTTGTTTCAGGCTCCCTGAGGCTCACGGTCAGGCGATGGTCAGAAGCTGGTCTTTCCGTGGTTTCCAGTGGGCACAGTCCTGGTTGGTAGTGCCCACCAAGGAGCATTGGCACTGGAAGTAACATGGTGGCCTGGGTGATCAGCCATAAGATGCTACTTTTCTCAAGGAGGCAGATCCCATGTAGGAAATAATCAAATTATTGGTGTCCATTATGCTCCTTTAAAGAGTCTTGAGGGCCCGAAACATTGCCCTTTTTTGTATGTATTTAGGCTAAATAAATGGATTTTGTACAACTACAACTCACACATGGGCAAATTCTCTAAGCGCCGAAGCGCCGAACGCTAGCGTTAATTTGCTAGTGTTTGGCATTTTCGTTACTGCGCAAATTCACTAACGAACGCTGGCGTAGTTTCGCTAGTGTTACTTCGCATCCTTACGCCAGGCGAATTTTCGCTAGCGACGTAACTACGCAAATTCACTAACTTGCGCAGTGTACTGAACGCTACCTTTTACGCTAGACTTCCTTCGCCCCCTCAGACATGGCGAAGCGCAATAGAGTAGATAGGGATTGTTTCCAAAAAAGTCACATTTTTTTCTAAGTCCCAAAAAACGCTGGCGTGTTTTCTACATGATGGGTGATAGGCTGAAGAAGATCGAAAATATTTTTGGGGCTCCCCTCCTTCCCCCCTACATTTCCTGACTCATGGCAACTTACCTAGACAGTGGGCACATGTGTAGGGCAAAATAAAATTTATATTTGCTGATTTGAAGGTTTTCTAGGCATTTGTAGTGCTGATACGTGTTCCTCCATTGAAATTTGAATTTCGCGCCGTATGCAAATTAGCCTTCGCTAGTGTAACTTCGCTTTACATATCGAATCAACGCTAGCGCAACTTCGCAACCTTACGCTACCCCTGTGCGCAACTTCGGATTTTAGTGAATTTGCGGAGCGCTGGTGAAACTACGCCTGGCGAAGTGCGGCGAAGTGCAGTGAAGTGCGGCAAAGTTGCGCCTGGCGCAACTTCGCATCTTAGTGAATTTGCCCCACAGTGTGCTGCTGCTTATTCTTTTTGGTACAAGGTTATGGCCCTGAGGCCCTCAGTACAGCTCCTGACCACAATTTGGGTGATCTTTTGGGAGTTTGAGCTCTCCATTAGTGATGAACAAATCTGTTCCGTTTCACTTCACCGTAAAATTCACGAAACTACAAAAAAATTTGCAAATGGTGAAATTTTGACAATTTTCTCTCTCCAAATGCATTGAAGTCAATGGACATTTTTTCTTATGGTGACTTTTTTTGTCCTAACGCATTAAAGTCAATGGGCGTTTTTTCTTATGGCGACTTTTTTTGCCCTAATGCCTTAGGGCAGTGACACATGCTAAAATTCAGGGAGATTTAATTGCCCAGCGAGTGACAAATCGCCTCTTCTTCGGAACGACTTATCTTCTTGAAAAGCCCTCAGGCTGGCTAGAATCTAGAATGTCGGCGGGATGGCACTTGGAGTGTTTCGTTTTCCAAAGTGCCCGAAGTTTCCTCGTGAGGCATTAGCCGCCTGAAGAAGAGGCAATTTGTCGCCGGTGACTAAATCTCCCGGAATCTTGTGTCACTAGCCTTAAAGTCAATGGGAGTTTTTTCTTATGGCGACTTATTTTATCGAAATGCATTAAAGTCAAAAGGCGTTTTTTCTTATGGCGACTTTTTTGTCCTAATGCATTTAAGTGATTGGGCATTTTTTCTTATGGCGACTTTTTTTGTCCTAATGCATTAAAGTCAATGGATGTTTTTTCTTATGGGCGTTTTTTCACGGTGAATCTACGGCTGGTCAATAAATTCACTTATCACTACTCTCCATACTCGCTATATTGTGCCCCTTTAGACTCCAGGACCTGGTCCCTGTTGGAATCCCTGTAGCTGTGCTCTTCCCTCCCTCCCAATACATAACAGGGAATATGGGGATGATGAGACATATGCAGAGCATTACACAGTGTCGTGCATTTATCTCCCATGGAAAATATCACAAGACAAAACACCCAATGCCTTATATTCCTTACAATCCTAAGTGCCATCTAGTGGCCGGGCTAGACTTTTAGCTTTTCTTTAGTTCCCCTTCTTCTGGGTGATCTAAAAGTTATGTAGGAATGAGTAACATTTTGTACTTGATAGGAAGGTACTTTTTCAGCTGTAGGTGTGAACCCTGTGATTATATTACAGTCTTACTTCCCCTTTAAAGATCTGGGCAGACTATAGAGCATTTTATCTCCTGGCAGTTTGTGCCTTTCTAATTTCAGCCGAATGCAGTCGAGTGTGCTCAGCCTGAGCGCCACATACATCACTGGGTGTCAGGGGCACAATAATGGAATATGCTGATGCAGAGACCCAGCAGGAAGGCAGAACTTTTCCCTCACATCTCAGTGGGAAATGGAACATTCCTCAGGAAAGGGTTAATAATAATCTGCATAGACAAAGCCATAAAGGCAGGGTATGGATAGAGCCATTCCATGTCCCAGCGGGGGGAGTCCCATACAAACCCAGCCATCCATCAATGTGAGTCCCATTCAATCCCAACTGTCGCCTTCCGCTTTTATTCAGCAGCAGAGGGGGAAGGCGACATTCCATCAGCAGCCAATCCCTTGCCTAGCTGTGAAGCTTGATCTGCCAGCTGATTGGTCACATTTCAAAACTGCACTGGGCTGACGGGAAGCAGGGAGAGTTTCTTAAAGGGATTCTGTCATGATTTTTATGATGCAGTTTTTATTCCTAAATGACACTGTTTACACTGCAAATAATTGACTGTACAATATAAAATGTCATTCCTGAACCAGCAAGTGTATTTAGTTGTAATATTGGTGTGTAGGTGCATCTCAGCTCATTTTGCCTGGTCATGTGATTTCAGAAAGAGCCAGCACTTTAGGATGGAACTGCTTTCTGGCAGGCTGTTGTTTCTCCTACTCAATGTAACTGAATGTGTCTCAGTGGGACCCTACGGATTTTACTATTGAGTGCTGGTCTTATGGGTAGGACTCCACAGGCGATTTCTGACGCACTGCACAAAAACGCAAGCTTCACGTCGAATGCATCCGAAATAAGGTAAGATATGATTGATCCGACACAACTGTCAGACGCAGACTGTCGGATGCAGAAAGAGTCATGTCGCCTCAGCGCTGTGACACCATCCGACAATGCCATTACATATTTCCATTGCATCCGACTTGACGCCTGAGTTTTTGCGTAGCGTGTCGGATCGTACCAATATCGCCCGTGGAGTCCTACCCTCAATCTACCAGACAGCTGTTATCTTGTGTTAGGGAGCTGCTATCTGGTTACCTTCCCATTGTTCTGTTGTTTGGCTGCTGGGGGGGAAAGGGAGGGTGTGATATTACTCCAACTTGCAGTACAGCAGTAAAGAGTGACTGAAGTTTATCAGAGCACAAGTCACATGACTGGGGGCAGCTGGGAAACTGACAATATGTCTAGCCCCTTGTCAGATTTCAAAATTAAATATTAAAAAATCAGTTTGATCTTTTGAGAAATGGATTTCAGTGCAAAATTCTGCCGGAGCAGCAGAATTGTATGCAGAATATATGTTGAAATAGATCTTTATTTAGACTTCATGGGGACCCCTATACCTCCTGCACCCCCTGCAACCACAGGGTCTGCTGCCTCTGTAGTTACACTCCTGGTGCCTCCTGTAATAGCAGCATATTTCCCTATTATTTCATATTCCAAGAAAGGGAATACTTGAAAAAAGAGAGTTGTGCCTGAATTCTGATTTATTTCAGGGAGGCTGAACTACAACTCCCAGGATCCTTTGGGAGTAATAGGAAAGTTCCAGCTACAGTAGCCTACAGGAAAACAAGGTGGTGCCTTATATCCGTACATAAATCTGGAAACTGTGGAAACCTCTCTCTTTTAGAATATCTAGTAAAGGTAAATCTAAAAACAACTGGACTTGCTGATTAATCAATCAGGTCTCCCACCCAGGGGCAGAACCACTTACTAGAAACACATTCCAGGAGTCTTGGGGGCAGATTTATCAAGGGTCAAATTTCGAAGTGGAAAAATACTTCGAAATTTGACCATCGAATTGGATTACTTCGACTTCGAATGTCGAAGTCGAAGCTTTTTTATCGAATTTGGCCGATTTTGATCGAAGTCAAATCGTTCGATCGTACGATGAAATCCTTCGAATCGAACAATTTCATCGATAGAACGATTGATTTTACTTCGACTTCCAAAAACTTAGCCAAATCTTGGCTATAGGTTCTAGAAGGTCCCCATAGGCTAACATTGCAATTCGGCAGGTTTAAGGTGGCGAAGTGTCGAAGTTGAACTTTTTTAAAGAGACAGTACTTCGAAATTTTTACTGTGAATCGAAGTCGAAGTAGAATTTGGCCTATTCCATGGTCGAAGTACCCAAAAAATTGTTCGAAATTCAAAGTTTTTAACTTCGAAAATTCACTTCGACCCTTAGTAAATCTGCCCCTTATTGTATTAGACACGGTCTCACATACATTTTGCCTTATGATATACACTGTGCCACAGTTCCCCTGATAACCTTCTCCTTACTATAAACACGGTCTCGCAGTTATGGTGCTGATCCCAAGAACCTTCTTATTCTACTAAACACACGTTCCAATTTTATGTCCTTCCCCTCACTATACTGTAAACTAACGATGCACCAGATCCAGGAATTCGGTATCTTACAGCAGGATTCTGATTGGGACAAATTTAAGTACCTGGCCGAATTGAATCCAGATCCTTAAAATGATGTGACTTTTCATCACACAAATAAGAAAATTTTAAAAATTTTAAAAAGTGTAGTTCTTTTGTGCCTTCCCAGGATCAGAGAACTGGGGGGCCCACCGGGGCTGCGACACCAAGGATCCTCCTGCCAGTCACTGGGGCCCCAAAACACCGGACCCAATACCCCTCCCCCGCCAGGTGCACATCGTCGCATTGCTGCATGCGTCATATACTCTTTACTTTAGGGGCGGCCGACGTGGGGGCCCACCGTTTTTTTCCCGGCCCAGTCCGACCCCTGTCCCTTCTTTGTCCTAAGGTTTAGATTTGGTTTGGGATTCAGCTGATTCCATCATGAAAGATTCAGGATTCGGCTGAATCCCAACATAGTGGATTCTGTGCATCCCTACTATACACTATATTTAATACAGACCATACACCGGCCGATAAAAGCTGCCAACAGATCAAGTCATCCGACGGGCTTCCCCGATCGATATCTGTCTGAAAGTTGGTCAGATCTCGATCAGGCAGGTTTATAAATCCCGTCGGATCGTGGCTGCATCTATGCATGTATGCGGTCCCATAATCTCACCGCCCGTATCGAAGCCATTATGATCTGATCATTGGTCCCTAGGGCCCACGATCGGATCAGCCCGATATCGCCCACTTCATTGTGGGTATATCGGGGAGAGATCCACTAGTTTGGCGACAAGTCCTTTGCCCTGACACCGTTGTATCTTTTTGTATGCATTAAATCATATTTATAGGACCTTGCTATACACACTCTCCTACAGCCCTTTCCTCTGACTGATACTATCTTGCCTTACTATACAAATACAGACCAATAACTTACTATTTATATTTTATTCCCCAAATACATTCTCTGCTCTTGACATTATCATGCCTTAATACACACTCCTACCAAAGTTACAGTCTCACCACCATTATGTTGCCTTACTGTACACTCAATCTCTTGTAGCCCCTTCCCAGGACAACATATTTCTTTGTTATACACAGTCTGTCAGAAATAAGAGCAAACTTGCCTTGTATCACTTATGATTGCCTCCACGGCTCCCTTCACTTGAGCAGGACAATACTCAGGTGTTCATGTTGCACAGCCGGAAAATGCTCCTGCCGAGAGATCCCCCTAGAGATCACTAATTCTCACCAGCAGCATTCCCAGCTACCCCCTTATATTCCTAAAGTACCTTTATAATGCTACCTAATCTTATATCTGTAGGGAAAATTAGGACAGAGCAGGCAGTTACCCTTCCAAAATTGTCTTCTTATTTCTGTCCCTATATATTAGGCACCTATCCAATCCTATCAATTCCTATTTCAGTAGGAACCTGTCTCTATATATTAAGTACCTATCTAGTGCTACTAATCACTATTTCTGTAGGGAAATGAGAGAGAGCAGACAGTAACCCTTCCAACACTTTCCTCTTGTCTCTATATATTAGGTACCTATCTAGTGCTACCAATCCCTATTTCTGTAGGCAAATGAGAGAGAGCAGACAGTAACCCTTCCAACACTTTCCTCTTGTCTCTATATATTAGGTACCTATCTAGTGCTACCAATCCCTATTTCTGTAGGGAAATGAGAAAGAGCAGACAGTAACCCTTCCAACACTTTCCTCTTGTCTCTATATATTAGGTACCTATCTAGTGCTACCAATCCCTATTTCTGTAGGGAAATGAGAAAGAGCAAACAGTAACCCTTCCAACACTTTCCTCTTGTCTCTATATATTAGGTACCTATCTAGTGTTACCAATCCCTATTTCTGTAGGGAAATGAGAGAGAGCAAACAGTAACCCTTCCAACACTTTCCTCTTGTCTCTATATATTAGGTACCTATCTAGTGTTACCAATCACTATTTCTGTAGGGAAATGAGAGAGAGCAGACAGTAACCCTTCCAACACTTTCCTCTTGTCTCTATATATTAGGTACCTATCTAGTGTTACCAATCCCTATTTCTGTAGGGAAATGAGAGAGAGCAGACAGTAACCCTTCCAACACTTTCCTCTTGTCTCTATATATTAGGTACCTATCTAGTGCTACCAATCCCTATTTCTGTAGGCAAATGAGAGAGAGCAGACAGTAACCCTTCCAATATGTTCCCCTTGTTTCTGTCTCTGTAAATAAGATACCTGTCTAGTGCAACCAAAAGGGGCTTTCAAGTGTGAAGCAATAGGGCCCCACTGAAATAGATAAAATGCATGGAATGGAGAGGACGTAGGGGGTTATTACTTATAGGGAGTTGATATATCGGTACCTTTATGGCATGGTTGTGTGTAATTAGCTGTAAAAAACATGCAGATCACTGAGCTTTGTGCCTTTGAAGTGCTGTTTGTATAACAATGGTTGCAGCTGTCAACTATATAAAACGCACTCATTATCCAATAAGAGAACAGACAGAAGTCAGAAATAGCGCTGCAAACCCGCAGACTTGTGGTACTTAATGGGGCGTATCGGTAAAGAGAGCGTGGGTGACTGAAAACATGTCTGATTGCTGCTGGGAGGGGATGTTACAGAGGGGTAAATAGTATACATTTCAGGCTAGTGGTTCATGTCCACTAAACATCAGAGTGGTCATGTTATTAGTAAATAAGCCCCAGCGGGGTTTGATCTGCCTTTATGGAGTCCAACAGTAGGGCAAGCTAGGGAGAAATGCAACAGTCGGAAAGATATAGACATTTGAGGAAGATGTCAACAGTAGGGCAAGATAAAGATAGGAGAGCAAGATGAAGACAGGAGAGCAAGATGAAGACAGTAGGGCAAGATAAAGACAGTAAGCCAAGATGGAGACTGTAGGGCAAGACAGTAGAGTAAGATGAAAACAGCAGGGCAAGATGGAGACAGCAGTGTAAGATGGAGACAATATTGCAAGATGAAGACAGTAGGGCAAGATAAAGACAGTAGATCAAGATGAAGACAGTAGAGCAAAATGAAGACAGTAAGGCAAGATGAAGACGGTAGGGCAAGATGAAGACAGTAGGGCAAGATAAAGACAGTAGGGCAAGATGAAGACATTAGAGCAAGATAAAGACAGTAGGGCAAGATGAAGACAGTAGAGCAAAATAGAGACAGTAGGGCATGGTGAAGACAGCAGGACAAGATGAAGACAGCAGTGTAAGATGAAGACAGCAGGGCAAGATGAAGAAAGTAGAGCAAGATAAAGACAGTAGGGCAAGATGAAGACATTAGAGCAAGTTAAAGAAAGTAGGGCAAGATGAAGACATTAGAGCAAGATAAAGACAGTAGGGCAAGATGAAGACAGTAGAGCAAAATAGAGACAGTAGGGCATGGTGAAGACAGCAGTGTAAGATGAAGACAGCAGGGCAAGATGAAGAAAGTAGAGCAAGATAAAGACAGTAGGGCAAGATGAAGACAGTAGAGCAAAATAAAGACAGTAGGGCATGGTGAAGACAGCAGGACAAGATGAAGACAGCAGCGTAAGATGAAGACAATAGGGCAAGATGAAGACAGTAAAGCAAGATGAAGTAAAGCAAAGATGACAGTTTTAGGGCCAGTGGGAACATCCTTAAGCAGGGACAAGGAAAATTCCTACCGGAGTAGAGCAGAGCGGCATAGAGTGTACGCTGGACCTCTAGGAGCGGGAGGTATCACATTGGAAAATTCCTATCCAGAGTAGGGCAGGGGGGTGTAGAGCGTACTACTAACACCGGAAAGTGCTGCAAGGTCCTGGTTGTATTTTCACTAGGACTTTTTGCTGCATAGAACTTCCTATCAGGTATGATACCCAGGGCCGCCATCAGGGGGGGACAGGGGGGGGACAAGTGTCCCGGGCCCTGGCATGAAGGGGGGCCCGGCAGTGCTGCAGTTTTGAAAAGAGCTGGCCCCCCTGAGAGCGCTGAAGCGGCCATCGTGAACAGTTGAAAGACCCGAAGCCACGAAAACAGCCAACTCCTGAAGCGGCAAAATGACCCCGAAGTCACGAAAGGAGGCGAAGTTGAAGTCATGAAGCCACGAGTTCAATTCCTCTGAACTCCAATTTTTTTAGGGCCCCAATTTTTCATCGACGATCCGCGCCTTTATGCGGCCTGAGACGGCCTTCCGTTGCCGCCCCGACCCCTCCTCACAGCGCTCACATTTTCTGCACAGGAGGGGGTCGGGCGCTGCACGACGCTAGTGCGGACAGCGCAATTGCGTCTGAGGCGAGTGGATCAACTCGCCTCATTGGTGGAGCGCCCCTCGGTGGAGTGGGCGGAATCTGGATGGGGCTTGGGCGCTAGTGTGGGCGGGGCCCCTTGATTTCTAATGGCGGCCCTGATGATATCCATAATGCACCTGGGCCAAAGGGAATATCTCCCTTCCACAGCCATTGTGCATAGCATTTCCTATATGACAGGAAGTCCTATGCAGACATGTTGCACCCAGTGACTGCGGGAGGGAGATATTCCCATTGGCCCAGGCGTATTATGGGTATTTCCTACTTCCAGTCCCTCCTGATGCGTTTCGCCTCTTCTGATGAAGCACCCAAAGGCCCGACACACATTTGGAGGGAGTGGCTGACACGAGGTCTACAGACGGGGGGGGGAGACACTGCCACGTAGTTTGATATATATGAGTAATTAGATAAATGTCTGCTGATTTAATTGTCTTTGGTGAATTTGCACAAATAAATGTTTGACGTGAGTTATTGTGCATGTTTCTAATATTTAGCATATCAGCAGTTTTTGGACCCTTGCACAGTACTCACTCCCTGAAAGTTATAACTGACATTATTATTAAAGGAAAACTATACCCCCCAAACAATGTAGGTCTCTATAAAAAAAAAACAGCTCAAAACCCTGCTTCATGTAAATAAACACTTTAATAAAAATATACTCTTTTAGTAGTATGTGCCATTGAGTAATCATAAATAGAAAACTGCCATTTTAAAAAATAAGGGCCGCCCCCTGGGATCAGATTATTAACGGTGCACACAAACACACCAATCAAACCATACATGTTAAGTCACATGAGCCAATTAACAGACAGAGTTCTTTCATTTGCTTCCTCACTTCTTCCTGTTACAGTAAAGCTGGCCATAGACGCAAAGATCTGATCGTACGAATCGAGGATTTCTGTCGGCTGCCGATAATATCTCTGCGTGTATCGCCGATCGTACGATTTTTAGTGGGAGACTGTCACTAGCTTTGGTTGGACATAGAGATCGTACGATTGCTGTCAGGGGCAGAACATTGCTGATCTGTTCTTTAACTAATCTGACTGGTAAGACTTTGATCTGAATGGTTAGTGGCGGGTCGGGAGATGGGAAAGTCCGATCGTATGACGATTCCTACCATCGGATCTTTGCATCTATGGCCAGCTTTAGAGCTGCAGTATTTCTGGTCAGGTTTTGTAATGTACATTCATTATTTATTCTCTTTTTATTCCAATTTATTAAGGGATTCATTAATATGAATGCATTTTGTTACAACAGTCATACTCCCTTCCCAGAGACTATTATCCACTGTTACTATAGACACATCTCTCCCTACTATACCTGCTATCCCACAGTCACACTCCCTTCCCAGAGACTATTATCCACTGTTACTATAGACACCATCTCTCCCTACTATACCTGCTATCCCACAGTCACACTCCCTTCCCAGAGACTATTATCCACTGTTACTATAGGTACCATCTCTCCCTACTATACCTGCTATCCCACAGTCACACTCCCTTCCCAGAGACTATTATCCACTGTTACTATAGACACCATCTCTCCCTACTATACCTGCTATCCCACAGTCACACTCCCTTCCCAGAGACTATTATCCACTGTTACTATAGACAGCATCTCTCCCTACTATACCTGCTATCCCACAGTCACACTCCCTTCCCAGAGACTATTATCCACTGTTACTATAGACACCATCTCTCCCTACTATACCTGCTATCCCACAGTCACACTCCCTTCCCAGAGACTATTATCCACTGTTACTATAGACAGCATCTCTCCCTACTATACCTGCTATCCCACAGTCACACTCCCTTCCCAGAGACTATTATCCACTGTTACTATAGGCACCATCTCTCCCTACTATACCTGCTATCCCACAGTCACACTCCCTTCCCAGAGACTATTATCCACTGTTACTATAGGCACCATCTCTCCCTACTATACCTGCTATCCCACAGTCATACTCCCTTCCCAGAGACTATTATCCACTGTTACTATAGACACATCTCTCCCTACTATACCTGCTATCCCACAGTCACACTCCCTTCCCAGAGACTATTATCCACTGTTACTATAGGCACCATCTCTCCCTACTATACCTTACTAGAGCTTATCTCTCCTGTTTCCCATAATTCGATTTGGTTGTGAAGCTGCTTACTGACATTTGCCCACAGGATGGCGACAGATAATAAGCAATACATTATTATTATTATCCTTTATTATATAGCACTGGAATATATGAATCTCTCCAACGGTGACTTTATTATGTGGGGCAAGTATCTGTATTTCTAGGCAAAGAGTTGGAACTGTCATTTGTTATTAAAGAAAAGACCCTTGGACTTATTATTAGGCCCTAAATGTTTTTAAAATTATAAGCAAAGTAACTAATAGCACATCCAGTGTCCACAAGGGGGCACAATTGTGACATCATATGTAACCAGCACTGAATGGGGCAAATTCACTAAGATTCGTAGTTGCGCCAGGCGTAACTTCGCCGCACTTCGCCAAGCGTAGTTTCGTCAGCGCTTTGTGCTAGCGAAGGCTAATCTGCATACGGCGCCAAATTCAAATTTCAATGGAGGAACACGTATCAGCACTACAAATGGCTAGAAAAGCTTCAAAACATCAAATAAACATTTTATTTTGCCGTACACATGTGCCCACTGTCTAGGTAAGTTGCCATGAGTCAGGAAATGTAGGGGGGAAGGAGGGGAGCCCCAAAAACAATTTCGATCTTTTTCAGCCTATCACCCATCATGTAGAAAACACGCCAGCGTTTTTTGGGACTTAGAAAAAATTTTGACTTTTTTTGAAGCAATCCCTATCTACTCTATTGCGCTTCGCCTGGTCTGAGGTGGCGAAGGAAGTCTGGCGTAAAAGGTAGCGTTCAGTACTCTGCGCAAGTTAGTGAATTTGCGTAGTTACGTCGCTAACGAAACTTCGCCAGGCGTAAGGGTGCAAAGTAACACTAGCGGAACTACGCCAGCGTTCGTTAGTGAATTTGCGCAGTAACGAAAATGCCAACCGCTAGCGAAGTAACGCTAGCGTTCGGCGCATAGTGAATTTGCCCCTATACCTCCCAACTTAAATGGATAACTCAGTAATCGAAAAGTTAATTGGCCCCATAGGAAAATCATTTTAGGGCCACTATGGAAGTACAGGCCCTTGGCCTTAGCATTAAGCAAGTAAGACTTGACTCAAATTGATAATGTGTGTACAATATCATATATAACTGTACTGACTGTATGGGCATTATTACATATAATTAACAGCTTCTGATAATCATCATTCTCTATAGTTTTACAGCGAGACAAATGGACTCATCAACCTAATTTGGCCAATCAAACGGGTCAAAGTTTCTGTCATTTAACATCGTCCACCAACAGCCAGCGTTACACTCTCATTGGGACAAACGCATTGCTTTCTATAAGGGGGTGTGTTTTATGTCACATGATCAACAGGAAGTAAGTCCCGCTTGTGCAAGAAGATTAAAAGTCACTGAAAGCCAAATCCCTGTTTTTCAATAATTACTTGCTGAATCAATTTAGAAAATAGTTTTTTGTCATGTCGTATTAAAGGAGAAGGAAAGCTACAGAAACAGTTTATTGCCAATAGATTAGCCACAATAGTACAAGCTATAAGACTATATTTATTCTGTAGAATGCTTTACCATACCTGTGTAACAGCTCTAGAATCTCTCTCTTTGTTTAGGATAGCAGCTGCCATATTAGCTTGCTGTGACATCACTTCCTGCCTGAGTCTCTCCTACTTCTCTCATAGCTCTTTGCTCAGATTACATCAGGGAGTGCAAGAGGGAGAGGGGAAAATAGAGGAAGAGAGGAGCAAACTGAGCATGCTCAAGCCCTAGCCCTGGAGGTTTAAGCTGAAAACAGGAAGTCTGATACAGAAGCCCATGAGTACACAATAGAAGGAAAGAAATGTGCTGTTTCTTTTGACTCAGAGCAGCATTATTTGAGGGGTTACTGGTGTATTTATATAGACCTTTCTGATAAATCTTACTTACTTTTAGCCTTTAATTCTCCTTTAAATTATAAAATGAAATATTGCTATTTGTGACCCACTCTGCTGCTTTGTCTCTGGTTTAACTATGACACCCCCACGTGTTTGTTTTTGATCCCCCCCCCTTACTAGAAGATATTGGTAACACCTGTACTGATTTCTATGTATTTTAATTCCAGGACGCTGATCAACTGACTGGCACGTAATACCAAGACTATGATCTGATGCCAGTCCAAGAGGGATTTTAAGCCTGGCAGTTGGAGCCACGGGCAACCCATATCCCAGCGTCTACTCATGCGACTCTCCACCGCAGGGGGGTTGCCAGATTGGCACGCACTCCAAATATGAAAGTCCTGCCAGCCCCGCGGAACAGATGTTACCTAAAAAAACAGGATCAGACATTGACGACGGAACTGGCTCCATTAAGAATGCATCCTCACAATTGGCCAGAAGTCGGTACCATTCACTTGCCAACCCTTGTCAGCCCCCCCTCCCTCCCTCCACACACACCTTTAAAAATAAATAAGTAAAATACCATAAAAATGCAGAAATAAATTTCCTTCATTTGGAAGTGATTAGCAGCGACTTTCCGTCGCCGGGTTCTCGGCCAGGGCCCCAGATGGCAGTTGCACAAAGACTTCTGTTATGAAAGCAAAAGTGTGCAAACAGATTGGGGTGCGCAGACAGATTATTCCTGGGCGCCCGAGACGCGCGTGTCGTTTCAATCCCTCAGTCAATATCGGGAAACCAGATGAGACCGGGTGCGTTATGAGAGGCGACCTTGAATATCGGGAGAGCAAGGAGGCAGCAAATTCTGAATGCCTGGCTCTTGATACTGGTGGCCAATTGGGCCACTCCTGACCAAACCGATATATAATTGTTAGCGATTGTCAAATTAACTCACCAGGCATGGATTCACGGCGAAAATTCGGCACGACAAAATTTGTTGCACCTCAAAATTGTCGCGCACGCCCATTGACTTTAATACATTTTAATACATCGTGCGTATAAAAAAATTGCTCGAAACCCAGCGCAGATCAAGATATCTTCTAGGCTTCTCCCATTGACTTACTGTATATGCAACCTCTGCAGTTCTGAGATGCCGGATTTTAGGAATCTGACTATTTCCGTCCCAGGGTATAATAAATCCTGAAAAAAATCAAGTTTTTTTTTTTCACTAAAAATTCCTATTTTATAGTAAAAAAAACAATTTTTTTTTCGTTTTTTTTATCGGACTTTAAAACGGTTGTTAACCTTCCAACACTTTTTTCAGTTCAGTAGGTTTCAGACAGTTCACCAGAAATAAAAACTTTTTCCAATTACTTTCTATTTTCTATTTGAGACTGTTTTTCTAATAGTGTAAAGTGTAATTTGTCACTTTCTAAAGCAGCTCTGGGAAAATGGGGTCGCTGACCCTGTAAACTGTTCTAAATTTTTTAGTTGATACATTTGTCCCTGCTGAGCAGAATCTCTGGGTTTCATTACAGGCAGCTGTTAGACTTGATACAATAGTTACTGATACTCCAGAGATGCTGCTGAGAAATTTATTAACTGAGAGGCAGATTTATTAAGGGTGGGATTTCAAGTTCATGGGAGTTATTTAAAACTCCCATAAACTCGAAATTCGACCAAATGCAATTTATTTAAAAAATTGAATTTTATAAATTCGGGTGAATACGGTTTTATCTGCAAATTTGAATTAAATTTGAATCGAACCAAACCTGAATGTACGAAACAACTCCAAATTTATCCCAGGACGTCTTCCACAGGCTAAAACAGCAATTCGGCAGTTCGACTTTGAGTTCTTAAAGGGCCAGTGTATGATAAATTTCGAAAACCGGATTAGAATTTTAAAAAAACCTCAAATTGAATTTTAACAATTCCCTAGTCCAATTTGACAGTTTTGGCCATAAAAAACTCAAAAATTCTAATTTTCACTTCAACTCTTGATACATCTGCCCCTAAATGTAGCAAAATTGTAATCGTTCAGAATCTGCACCTGAATTTCTGAGCTACCCGACTCAAACGCCAGCGACAGGGACATTGATCTTTAAACTTGGATTTTTGAAAAACGGTAAAAAATTAAGTTGAAAAAAGTCTTTATTTCTGGAGAACAATCCGAAAATAATTTTACTGAAAAAAGTGTTTGGAAGGTGAACAAGCCCTTAATAAATAACCCCCTAAATGTCCAGTTGACTTTGACTTCATTCTACAAGATACTGTATATCATGACCTGGATAAATGAGAATCCTCATTTATTTAAAAAATTTATTTTATAAATTTGGGTGAATACGATCAATCTGCAAATTCTAATCGAATCGAATTCGATTCAAACCGAACCTGAATGTCAGGAAGGCTGCAAACAACTCCAAATTGATCCCAGGACGTCTTCCATAGGCTAAAACAGCAATTCGGCAGGTATAATAGTCGAATTCGAGTTTTTAAAGGGCCAGTGTATGATACAATTCGAAAATCAACTCTAATTTAAAAAAAAACTCAAATCGAATTTTAACAATTCCCTAGTCCAATTTGACAGTTTTGGCCAAGAAAAACTGAAAAATTCAAATTCAAAAAATCAACTCTAATTTTCAAAAAAACTCCAATTGAATTTAAACAATGCCCTAGTCCAATTCAACAGTTTTGGCCATAAAAAAATGTGAAAATTCAAATTTGAATTTGAAAATTTTAAATTTCACTTAGACCCTTGATCTGCCACTAAATGCTGAATTACTGAGTTGCCAAACTCAAATGCCAGTGACAAGGACATTAATCTTTAAATCTTAGATTTTGGAAAAACAGTAATAAATAAAAGATGGAAAGCAATTGAAAAAAGTCTTTATTTCTGGAGAAAAATCTGAAAACAGAACTGAAAAAAGTGTTTGGAAGGTGAACAACCCCTTTAATAAATAACCCCCTAAGACTTTTTCTTCATTCTACTAGATACTGTATATCATGACTTGGATAAATGAGAATCTTCATTTATTAAAAAAAAATTAATTTTATAAATTCGAGTGAATACGGTCGATCTGCAAATTCAAATCGAATTCTAATCGAACCGAACCTGAATGTCAGGAAGGTTGCAAACAACTCTAAATTGATCTCAGGACGTCTTCCATAGGCTTAAACAGCAATTCGGCAGGTTTAATAGTCGAATTCGAGTTTTTAAAGGGCCAGTGTATGATACAATTCGAAAAATCAATTCTAATTTTAAAAAAACTCAAATCGAATTTTAACAATTCCCTAGTTCAATTTGACAGTTTTGGCCAAGAAAAACTCAAAAATTCAAATTCTAAATTTGAATTCGAAAATTCGAATTTTCACTTCAACCCTAGGTCTGCCCCTAAATGTTGCAAAATTGTAACAGTTGAGAATCTGCACCTGATTTACTGATCTGCCCGACTCAAACGCCAACAACAGGGACATTAATCTTTAAACTTCGATTTTTGGGAAAACAGTAAAAAATAAAAGATTGAACGCGATTGGAAAAAGTCTTTATTTCTGGAGAACAATCCGAAAACAATCGAACTGAAAAAAGTGTTTGGAAGATGAACAACCCTATTTAATAAATAACCCCCTAAATGTCCAGTTGACTTTTTCTTCATTCTACTAGATACTGTATATCATGACTTGGATAAATGAGAATCTTCATTTATTTAAAAAAAATAATTTTATAAATTCGTCGATCCGCAAATATACTAGATACTGTATATCATGGATACACGAGACTCTTCATAGAGCAGGCAGTAACCCTTCCAACATGTTTCCGTAGAATAGTAAATATTGAATATTCCCAGCATACAGAGCTTCATACATGTTGCCTCTTCAATATCTAATGCAAGCGACTCACGACAAACAATGACATTTCATTAATTTCAAGTGAATCGGTTTCTCTAGTCCAGCTGTGCCAGTGTTAGAGTGCCAGTGTTAGAGTGCCAGGCTTAGAGTGCCAGTGTTAGAGTGCCAGTGTTAGAGTGCCAGTGTTAGAGTGCCAGGCTTAGAGTGCCAGTGTTAGAGTGCCAGGCTTAGAGTGCCTCTTCAGCAGACGTGTGGGGGTAAGACGAAATCCTCTCTCAGAACAAACACACAGATAGAGCAGAGAGCGAGGGAGAGAGAAGCCAGTCTGTCGGCATGATGAGACCACAGAATGGAATTAGCATTAAGTGCTGCCTTTTGTGTGGCTCACAATGGCGGCCATATGTCAGAAAGTTGGCTAGCAGGGCTCATAACAATGGGCAACCCAGAAGGACTCAATGCAGTGACAGAATGTTCACACTTCTCCCTTGTATATTAATCTGTTGCTTTTGCACTGGCTTCATTCAACCTCTGGGATGAGAGGGATTCGGCTCGGTTGGGGTGTGGGATCTCTCCCTAATTATATCTCCCTCAATCTGCTCAGGGAAGGGCGTAAGTGCTCCGGCATCAGGGGTGGGGGGAGATCTATATCTCATCTGCCTAATAAAGGGATATTAGTGATCGGGGGGCTTTGTGTGTCCTGCAGGTTGGGAATGGCTTTTAATGGACTAACATCTGTCTGGTCAATCAACTTTACAGACTTCCGAGGTCTCCATTAGATAAGGGAGAGCAATCAGAGGGACATTTCATTAATGGGAACTTCTTATCCTACAGTTCTCTTCCAGGTCTGGACTGGGAGTCAAAATAGACCCTGCCATTTCAAGTACACACAGGGGCGTATTTATATTAAGGCACCCGAGGTCCTGTGCCTCGGGTGGCAGGTTTTGGGGGGCAGCCCTCGAGTGCCTATAAATTTATTTCTTAAATTTAAAGGAAAAAAAAATTGCCCAGCCTATTCCACATATTTCCATAGGAAATCCAGTGAAAGAGCTGGCGGGTGAGGGCTATGGGGCCAAGCTGGTTGGCGGAAGTGATGTCACATGCGTCACGTAGAGGCGTGCGGTTTGCCTTTAAAAATAATTATTAAAAAAAAAAAAATGAGATGTTAGTACCACACTTTGGCCAAAATATGTAAGCTCACGTGCCACGTCAAGGCCCCTCACTGTACGCGAGTCCTACACTGTTTCTAAGCATTATAATTATAAGTTTGTAGTACATTTAGGGGCAGATTTACTATGGGTCGAATATCGAGGGTTAATTAACCCTCGATATTCGACTAGGAATTGAAATCCTTTGAATTCGAATATCGAATTCGAAGGATTTAGCGCTGGAAATTCGATCGATCGATCGAAGGATTATTCATTCGATCGAACGATTAAATCCTTCGAATCGAAGGATTTTAATCCAACGATTAAACTTAGGCAAGCCTATGGGGACCTTCCCCATAGGCTAACATTGAGTTTGGTAGCTTTTAGCTGCCAAACTAGGGGGTCGAATTTTTTTTTAAAGAGACAGTACTTCGACTATCGAATGGTCGAATAGTCGAACGATTTTTAGTTCGAATCGTTCGATAGTCGTAGTCGAAGGTCGAAGTAGCCCATTCGATGGTCGAAGTAGCCCAAAAAAAACTTCGAAATTCGAAGTTTTTTTAATTCGAACCCTTCACTCGAATTTATTAAATCTGCCCCCATATATCAAGTCCCCCAGTAACCAGTGTGACTGAGTAATAAGACCAGTGTGCACTTCCCCTTAGCTCAGGTCCTATAGTGAAAAAGGCTTTTAAAGGATAAGCAAAATAGGTGAATGTAAAATTGATGAGAGTGCTATTCTAAGCACTTTTGTAATGTACATTCATTATTTATTTTGTTTTAATTCCAAGATATTAAGGGATACATGTACTGTTAATATGAATGAATTTTGTTACAACAGCGCCACCTGCTGGTCAGTTTCCCACCAGTCTGACCACCAAGTAGTCAAGGAAGTTGTCAGGAGAGAGAAAGAGGCTGCTCTGATGTTCTTCTGCTTAGGAAAGATGTGAGAGAGGTTTCTAATTTTATTCCTAAGCAGAAGAACATCAGAGCAGCCTCTTTCTTTCTCCTGACAACTTCCTTGACTACTTGGTGGTCAGACTGGTGGGAAACTGACCAGCAGGTGGCGCTGTTGTAACAAAATTCATTCATATTAACAGTAGATGTATCCCTTAATATCTTGGAAAGAAAAATAAATAAATATTGAATGCAAATGACATGCTTAGAATAGCACCCTCATCAATTTTATATTCACTTATTTAAGAGGTTTACTTATCCTTTCAGGGAAATCTTGCTGTGTATGTCCGGCTCAAATTATCTTCAGTTGTGGATCAGAGGCATTCAGTAGAAGGGTGGTGCATCTGTCCACACAAGAGGGAGAGCAATAGAGTTAAGACATTCATACTGTTGCTGGGGACTAATCTAATCTGAACATAAATTCAAAAGGAAAAAAGTTGCAAAATTTGCATCAGGTCTTGTAACCAATCTGAAAGATATTTGCTTTCAGACAGGTGATCAAAAGGCACTGTTGGATGGCCCACCATGATACCAGGTAGGGTTGCCACCTTTCCCCCCGACAAACTCCAGGGGAAGGCGGGACAGTGACATAGCAGGGGCGGGACCATGATGGGATGGGGCGGGACTGTGACATGTGTGTAGGACTGTGACATCAGAAGCGGAGCTATGCCATGGTGATTGGCCGATCACCACGTCTATCTCAGGAAAACCTGCCCAGTTTTCCTAATTTGGAAAAACAGGCAGCCAGTTTTGACCCGAACAGCCCTTCAAAAAACCAGACTGTCCAGGTCAAAACTAGACAGGTGGGAACCCTTATACCAGGAAAACACCCGGTGGGCTCAGGTTTCTGTGGACCCTCCTGCTTCTAAGCATTTGTAACAATTGCATGTTCATTCCCTAATTCTTTATGGAAATAAAGGGTCTAAAGTATATCATGTAAAGAAAATTACTAAGAAAAGAAAGTGAGAAGTGGAAAAAAAATAGCTTGGAGAATTGACATAATGGGCATGGCCAAGGTATAACAAAAGAATAAAATAATGGGAAATCACATCTGGGAGGTTGACGCCTGTAGTTGTAGGGAAGCTTTGTCTTATACTGGTTTTGTGCAGTTAGACAAATACAAGTATCTAATTGGATGCCAAGGATTACTGTATAGAGGAAAAGTGTACCCTTTACTAATATTTTTGGGTAAATTAAATAGATAAGAGGACATTTATATGGAGAGAACCGTATTTGGTGCTAAACAAGCATTCTTTCGGGTAGCATAACATTTTTTCAGGGTTGGAGCTACTGAAATTCCATAATGTAGGTGTTGCCTTTACCTTCAACTTTACAATGACATCTTTTGCCTCCTGGCTCCCCAATCTAAATGGAATTTTTAGGTACATCGAACCTTCCCACCCACAGCTGTGGTTGAATTACAGCTCATATCGGTGTAAACACATATTTCACATAAAAGATCTGCGACTTTTGTGACTTGGTTCTAATGAGAACCTTGGCCATAAAGCAGGGCAGGGCCACTACTACTAATATTATCAACATTACACACTGTTGGACACAGATAAACCTTTCTCTTGATCTTGATCCATTGGTTGTGTCTGTCTTCCACACATAGGGGCAAATTCACTAAGATGCGAAGTTGCGCCAGCCGCACTTCGCCGCACTTCGCCAGGCATAGTTTCGCCAGCGCTCCGTAAATTCACTAAAATCCGAAGTTGCGCACAGGGGTAGCGTAAGGTTGCGAAGTTGCGCTAGCGTTGATTCGCTATGTAAAGCGAAGTTACGCTAGCGAAGGCTAATTTGCATATGGCGCCAAATTCAAATTTCAATGGAGGAACACGTATCAGCACTACAAATGGCTAGAAAACCTTCAAATCAGCAAATAAAAATGTTATTTTGCCCTACACATGTGCCCACTGTCTAGGTAAGTTGCCATGAGTCAGGAAATGTAGGGGGGAAGGAGGGGAGCCCCAAAAAAAATTTCGATCTTTTTCAGCCTATCACCCATCATGTAGAAAACACGCCAGCGTTTTTTGGGACTTTTTTTGAAACAATCCCTATCTACTCTATTGCGTTTCGCCAGGTCTGAGGTGGCGAAGGAAGTCTAGTGTAAAAGGTAGCGTTCAGTACACTGCGCAAGTTAGTGAATTTGCGTAGTTACATCGCTAGCGAAAATTCGCCTGGCGTAAGGATGCGAAGTAACACTAGGGAAACTACGCCAAACGCTAGCGAATTAACGCTAGCGTTCGGTGCTTCGGCGCTTAGTGAATTTGTGCCTTATAGAGCCATGTCGGAGCCTCTGGTGATCTGCAAGCATGGCTCCATGGCCCTTACCCATAACCAGGGCATCTAAGAAAGAGCCAGAGAGGACCAGGGCTATTTGTTGCCCTTCCTTTTAAATCCTCATCTAACCAACTGTTGTCCCTGCCGATAGAGCAGATATTAAAATTCATCTTTCTGGACGGGCGTCTCTCGCACTTCACTTGATTTTTCTCTCTGATGTTGTCCATTTTTTTTTCTCATCTGATGCCTCCCCGCTGGGAAGTGATGATACCGTGTCCAACCGATTCTCTGAAGAAATTTGGATCAAGTGAACGAACAGCTGCAGCCCTCCTTCCCTGAGGGGAACCCGGGGTTCTGAGGGTAAACAAAAGCAGAGCTGTGGCAGAGTTAACCCTCAACGAGGCAGAGAATAAATGAAGATCATTAGAGGACACAACAGGCGACACTAATATTAGAGGCAAGACCCAGACTTGTAGGAGTCTTTTGCCCAAAACTATTTTTTTTTTTTTTTTAAACTGAAATTTTATTAAGAATTTATCTTACAACATACACTATAGTGAATAGAGTATGGAGGGAGAGAAATTGGGTTCTTTGTGGGAAAAAGGGGGTAAGAATAAAAGGTTCATCAAAACAACAAAAAGAATTGGAGCTTGGAGTTAGGAGGAGTCAAGTGTTAGACTTTCAGAGAGTCTATTAACAGTCGACTGGGATACTTTGTTTACTTATTGATGGAAAGGGCCAGCTTGGGTTTTTACCCTCTCTCTGCTTTTGGAATTTTTGAAAAGGGCAGAGATTACCCTCCATCTGAGCTTATTTCATATATGTAGCGCTGAGGAGAGTTGGGGTTCGTTCTCGTGAGCCAGCCAGGGTACCCAGATTTTATTGTAGGCTTCAATATCTTCTTTAAATGAAAAGGAAAACTACCAATAGATTAGCTGCAACAGAATGCTATATTTATTGTGTACAATAGTTTACCATACCTAAGTAAAAAGCTCTAGAAGCTCTCTCTGTTTGTTTGGGATAGCAGCTGCCATATTTGCTTGCTGTGACATCACTTCCTGCCTGATTCTCTCCCTGCTCACTCATAGCTCTGGGCTCAGATTACAGCAGGAAGGGGAGGGGGAGAGGAGCAAACTGAGCATGCTCAAGCCCTAGCCCTGGAGGTTTAAGCTGAAAACAGGAAGTCTGATACAGAAGCCCATGAGTACACAATAGAAGGAAAGAAATGTGCTGTTTCTTTTGACAGGGGACTCAGAGCATTACTTTGAGGGTTTACTGGTGTATTTATATAGACCTTTCTGATAAAGTTTACTTAGTTTTAACCTTTCCTTCTCTTTTAAAGAGATGGGTTAGTTTTTCGTTGGTTGCAATATATATAGTATTTTTGTTTCCAGGGTTGCTAGAGAAAGTGAGTTTTTTTTCCAGTTGCTGGGTATGATAAGTCTGACTGCCATTAATATATTTTGGCTCAATCTGTGCCCTGTGATGGTGAACTTGTTGGGTTTATTCCCTAGTTGTAGTGTAAATGGGCCTTTAGGGAAGTTATTATGGAGAACTCTTGAGAGGAGCTTGACTACTGATTCCCAGAAAGCCGATACTATTTTGCAGGACCACCATATTTGCTTCATTGTCCCTTCTTCTAGGCGTCCCCTGAAGCAATGCTGGTTGCAGGCAGGGTATATTCCGTGCAGTGGAGCTGGGACTAAACATGTTCTGTGTAGTACTTTTATAGAGGTTTCTCAAAAAGAGTCTCAGGTGCTGTGTTTATTATTATTAGTTATTATAGAGTTGCCAAACTGCTGATGCACAACACCATTTTAAGGAATGCTCAAGATGGTCTTGATATTTGTGAGTTGATGGAAAAGCCTGGAAGACTTAATTGGAGCACACTCTAGATGAGTGATCATCAGAATACCAATATATGGCCCAATAATAACAAAAATATATAAGAACATGAGTTTGCCATAAGTAACCCTAATTGCCAACTAAGGAGGTTAAAAGGTAAAAACATAATTCAAATCTTCCCCCGTACAACAAAATTTTTGGGGCCCCCTGGGCCCCGCCAATCCCAACTGCCAAGCCCCACCCCAGATCCCGCCCACTCAACATCACAGTTAAAAGACCACACAGACAACAGCATTAAAAAAGGCAGCCCCCCCACACAAATTATAAAAAGCCATTGGGGTCCAGGGCCCCCCATAAAAGTTTTTTAAAAAAAGTGTTGGTGCAAGGCCAAGTAAAAAAAAATTGGAGCCAAATTTAAAAAACACTGGCGCCAGGGTCCCCTTACAAGTTAAAAAATTGGGCCCCCAATGAATATTTTTTTTTTAAAAAAAAAAACATTGGCGCAAGGGACCCACATACAAGTTAAAAAAAAATTGGGGCCCCAAAGAATATTTTTTTAAAAAACATTGGTGGCAGGGGCCTATAGAGTATTAAAATAATACATTGGTGGCCAGGGGATTAAAAAAAATAAAAAAACACACAGTGGTGTTCAAAGGAATTGAACTTGTGGCTTCACGACTTCAACTTCGCCTCCTTTCGTGACTTTGGGTCTTTTCGCTAATTTCGGCTGCTTCTGCACTCCTGCATTTCGGCTGTTCGGGACTTCTGTCAAGGGGGGCCCGGCCCCTTTGAAAAGTTCAGCACTGCCGGGCCCCCCTTCAGACCCAGGCCGGTACACTGTACCCCCCTGATGACGACCCTGAGTAGCTGAAATGCCACCAAGGTGTATCCAAATGGTAGAGCCCAAGCTGATCAGACCATTGCCCCAAGCACAACTTGCGAGATGCGTTGACCCCAAGGGACGCGGTTTTGCACATCTTCGTGCTCTTGCACTTGGCCCGGGGCAGTGGCAATGTTGCTGCGAGTCACAATGTTTTGAGCACAAAGCTCTCGGTTAGTACAAACTACAGTCTCTTAATCCAATAATTTTTTGAAACACTAAAGTGGGTAAAATCCCCGGGGAATCCTCTCTGGCAGATCAAATCATTCACATGGTAACAGAGGGGAGGGGTGATTTCTGTACTTTATTTACTTCTTTATTAATGAAGGTAAAATGTGACCTTTTTATTACATGTAGGGCTTATTCCCCCGGAGATGTTCCCTCAAGGGTAAAGATGGAAGGGTTAGTCATCTAATATTCATTCATTTGAAATTTTCAGGGATTTTGCAGTTACATGTAAATACAATTGTTATTGAAAGTTGTTTCTCTATCTCTCTGCACTGCTGGTTCTGACTCTTTAAACAAGATAACAGAAGTCAATACTCCACTTTCCATGCCTTCCAAGTAGGGATGCACCGAATACAGGATTTGGTTCGGGATTCAGCCGAGATTCGCCTCTTTTTAAGCAGGATTCGGCCTAATCCTTCTGCACGACCGGACCGAATCCGAATTTGCATATGCAAAGTAGGGGCAGGGAGGGAGATCGCATGACTTTTTGTCACAAAACAAGGTAGTCGAAAAAAGTCTTACCCTTCCCACCCATAATTGCATATGCAAATTAGGATTCAGATACGATTTGGAATTCGGCCAAATCTTTTGCGAAGGATTCAGGGGTTTGGCCGAATCCAAAATGGTGGATTCGGTGCATCCCTATTCCGAGTTTCATGCAAGCGAAAGGAGCAGTTTTTTAGGCAAGTACCTTTAAGAAATGGTTTCAATTCAGGACCCACCCAATTACCCCTAATTCTTTTTGTATGTGTTAAAGGGTATAACTAAATTGGTATATCACCTGAATAAACAACGTGCTTGCCCTTAAATGTCCTTATTGACAACCCTGCTATCAGGGTTAGACTGGGCCGGATTCCCCCCCCCCCCGGCGCTCCCCCAGGTCTCTGATCTCCCTCCCCGACGCACTGAACGTAGGTTTAATTTACATTTTCTCAGGGGAGAGGGAGGGATGGTGGTGGGAGCCCCTGTATCCACCAGTCTGACTCTGCTTGCCACTGGCTATGGAGAAGAGATATTTGCCTTCTCTTTAACACACACACTACAGTCCAAAATGAGTTAAAAGATCTAACAGTGACTGTGTCGGTGGCCCCCGAAATGAGAGAGTGATGGTGTGACCTGCGGAGCGACACATTGCTGAATGGCAACTAATATTAACCAGGCGGCTTGTGTTTCCCAATCATGGCCTGTGCACTGACTCAATTATCAGTATTGGCTCTGTTACCTTTCTTCCTTCCCATGTGGGAATCAAGATGGGAGAGGTGTACCCTACCCAAATGATGGGTAACTACCCCACCCAGCCCTTTGTTTTATGACAGTTGGCTACGCCTCTGTGCCTTGGGCCTGCTGTCACTCCAAGCTGGCCATGGCACTCTCTCTGGGGAAGATACACAGCTGACCCAGCTCGTGGGCTATTAGGACTAAGTCACAGCAGAGACAACTCTCTGTCTCCCTCCCTCTTTTCTCTCTGTCTCTCTCTGTCTCTCCCCCTCCTGCCTGTCCTCCCCTGTGGCCTTTAATCCCCCCTCGCCTCCTCCCTTGTACGGAGTGACAGCACTTCCAGCTGTGTGAGGTGGAAAAAAATGAGTGTGCTATGGAGAGGGCACATAAAAACCCATGGTCAGCGTGTAAATAAATGTGGGCTCCAAAGCCTAGAAGAACACAGAGGACAATAGAGCATTGAATGGAAAAGTGGGATGTTATAATATAACAAACAAAACATGAATGTCACGGGGAAAAAAGCATTTAGTAAAACAAAGCCTGTAAAATGGCCTTAAGGCTGCAGTCCCTAGACAGCCAGGATCTCATTATACTTACAATGGCGCTGAGTGAGATTGTAACCCTCCATGGCATCAGTAGATGGAGAGGAACATATTGTGGTCTCTTTGGGTAGTGAAAGTCCTATCATTCTGATTGGATGGAGTTTTATTTATCCATGGTACCATTTATGCAATGGTTCTACAGCTCTGATTTGCTACAAGTTGGTGTAGAAAAGAAATACATGGACACCAGAGCCCTTCAAGGAATAGTTCCGCCTGATGCACAGACCTTGGGAAGACGGCACTTCCAAGGTGTCTACTAGAAAAGAAATAGCAGCATTCAACAAGCCCTTTGTGTGTTTATTGCATCATAACATTTTGGGGGCATTCCCCCTTTGTCAGTTCAGGTCAGATGACAAGTTGGTGTAGTTATGATCTTATGCTACAGGTTGACCCAAACTTTCTGGCATTGCTCTCTTTGGCTATAGGTCAGGTTTAGTGATATGAAGGTTAAAGCTTTGATTGGCTACAGGTTGACCAAGCCAGGTGAAGAAAGTCAAGCCCTGTCAAGGGTCTGTCAACATTGGGTCTACTAAGGGACCCTACACAGCCAAAGATTATAATCTACGCAAAAAAAATGTGCTTTGAAGCATATGGGTGCTTGTGTGTCGGCTTAATGGCCAGAATATGTATATTCCACGTGAGTGTCCATATATATGCTGTAGGCAAAGGTTCATCTGTTGACTGTCGGGATCTACTTTCTGCTTCCATCGCTTGTACACCTTGTAAAGTTCCCATCCACCAGAGTTGGGCACACATCCCCCTTCTGAAAAACAGAAGATTGCAGCAAGCCGGACCTCCCCTATGCTGCTCTGCAAAAATACGTTTGTCTTTCTCTTTTCATCTTTTGTCTGGAACAGATTGGATTACGAGCACCAAGTCTTTATTCACAGAACCTCATTGTAAAGTTAGGGCCAGATTGGGCTGTCTTTTCCTCTTAACTCCCACTGACAGCGTTGGGAATTACCAGGAGAGAAACGCCAGATCTGTTTAACTCTTCATTCTGGAGAAGAACCACACGCGTTGCATAGGAGGCCACTTTTCTTGTTTGAAGAGGAATAATTACCCACAAGTAAAATGATAACTCGCTTTTGATTTGAGAAACAGAGACGGTTACAAGATATAAGGAAGGGGATAAGACAGAACAGGCCATCACCCAAAATAAAACTTCAATGTTGTCCAAAGTCTGACCGGACCTTGACAACCACTATCAAAGTTAAATCAAGGGGCTGATTCACTAAGGGTCGAATATCGAGGGTTAATAAACCCTCGATATTCGACTGGGAATTGAAATCCTTCGACTTCGAATATCGAAGCCAAAGGATTTAGCGCAGATAGTACGATCCAACGATTGAAGGATTATTCCTTCGATCGAACGATTAAATCCTTCGAATTGAACGATTCGAAGGATTTAAATCCAACGATCGAAGGAATATCCTTCGATCAAAAAAAGTTAGCCAAGCTTATGGGGACCTTCCCCATAGGCTAACATTGACTTCAGTAGCTTTTAGATGGCAAACTAGGCGGTCGAAGTTTTTTTTACAGAGACAGTACTTCGACTATCGAATGGTCGAATAGTCGACCGATTTTTACTTCGAATCCTTCGATTCAAAGTCGTAGTCGAAGTAGCCCATTCGATGGTCGAAGTAGCCCAAAAAAAACTTCGAATTTCGAAGTTTTTTAACTTCGAATCCTTCACTCGAAGTTAGTGAATCGGCCCCCAAGAGTTTGTAAAGCTGCATTTAACGGCTCTCTTCACTGGTTCATTCACTGGTTCATTTTGGTTTTATATATATATATATATATATATATATATATATATATATTTATACTGTACATCAGAGATCTCCAAATTCTAATTGGAATGGTCATTTTCAAAAGTGATGAGACTTTGACTCTACAGAAGGGATTTAGTCTCTACTCGAAATCACTCACATGCTATATATTTTAAACAATGTCGTTTTGACCTCTCAAGAGGCCAGAGATGCCCAATTTTTCCCTCAGGCTCATCTTCACAAAATCAGAATCTTCCCGGCTTGAACTAGGCGTTGGCAACAGAGGCATGTGCCTAAGATGCAATTGACAGAGGATCACAACTAGGCAGGTCAGGGGCTTTTTTTTAGGACATCTGCTTCCATCAGTATCAAATGGTTTGAAGTGGCAAGATGAATGATTTCCATCACTGCAGCTTTCATATCATCAACCATACAGCTTTTTTGGTGCTAGTTTATATTCAGCAGTTTCAGTTTAACAGCGGGCAGGTTATGATGAAGACAGTAAGCAAATAGACAGCCAGGGGAGCAGGGGATGGGATGCAGTGAAGTAGGTTTTGGGTACTGACTGAGCTGGGTACATGCAGGTCACTTGACCAAGTAGCATTGCCTTCAGTACTGATACTACTTGGCCAGTTTCTGAAAGTTGCCAACAAATTCATAAAGTCTTCTTATAGTCAATGGACCTTGGGTGTCCAACCAAATTCTAAAAATCAGGTCTCCTCTAGAGTGTAAAGGTTCCAACTTGTGATGTGCGGGTTGACACAAAACCTGTGGGTTTGGCTGGTTTTAGTTGTAATTCAAGTGACTATTGAGGGTTTGGGTTGGGTGGACGTCAGACTGGGAAAGAACATGCCTACTCTGCTCCCAAAGATTACCTGTGCTGGAAACAGAGGAATGCTAAGGTTTTGATGGTTAGATTTGTTTGTGGGTTGAGTTTTTCCTGACCTGCACATCACTACTTTCAAACCACTCTAATCAAGCTTGTGCTTCTACAAATTAGCCATGCTCAGCTTATATAAATTTATTTTTCTAGAATCCAGAGTTCTCTGACCAAAGTCATGTGTACCCTTATTATTTTAAATAACTAACTACTCTAGAAAACTGATGATCACAACCAACAGTATTTCTTTAATCAAGAGATCGATGGTTCCAATCTATTCTAAAATGAAGGGGTATATTTATCAAAGAGTGAAGTTAATAGTGAAGTTCCGCCACTAGAGTGAAATTCCGCCACTCTCCATTCATTTCTATGGGATTTTTATAGGCGTATTTATCAAAGGGTGAACTTTCACTTTCACCCATTGATAAATACGCCTTTCAAAATCCCATAGAAATGAATTGAGAGCTGCGAAATTTCACTATAGTGGCGGAACTTCACTCTTTGATAAATTTACCCCGAAGTGTCCAAACTGTTTTTACGCTAGAGAAATGAGTTGTCCAAGCCATTCTGAATACTCCCTTACTATTTCTAACCAGTATCCTGATATTTTCTAAACATCTTCTGCCTAATCTGAAGACTAGAACCAACCCACCATTTCAAAAACAGCCTTTTATTTTGTCTAAACGACAGGTGTTCAAAGAACAAAGCAGACTGAGAACTCTTTGAAATAATATTTTTTTAATTGGATCCTTCTGAATTCTTTCTTACCAAATCATAAATAATTCGCATTCACTCGAAACACAGAAAAATATGTACAGATTTCAACTTTAAGGGCTTATTTAGACTTGTCAGAAACGCACCTACAGAGCAAATGGACATTTTTAGGCCGTGGAACGGAGGTAAGTTTTTGAGCGCAACCCTGTTGTTTCTTTGCTCTAAGGCCAGTAAACCAATTACATCACGGAATCTCTTTTTTTCTCCTGTAAAAAGTGCACATAACAGTAAATAAATAAATATATAAATAAATAAATACAACCCTGGCACGCTGACTTCATAACCCTGAAAGATGTAGTGGCTAAAGGTAATGGACAAACATATACAAAACTTTATCAAGGAGAGACTGTTGGGTGGCAACATTTGGCTGTTCTCTATAGTATACAAAATAATATTAACATGCATGGGCTGATTTTCTACAATAGGTGCAAACTACCCAGTGCAGTTACCAAGAGCAACCAGTCAGCAGTCAGTTATGATCACTTTAGAAAGTGAAATCAGATACCTGATTGGCTCCTGGAGTTGTTCAATACCTACATCGTTGCATCAGCCCCAAATTTCTGGCTTTTCCAGATGGTAATTAATTTTGAATATATTTCTGATAAAATGTTTTTTGGCAAGTGAGATTCAAAAATAAAAAAGTTCATCAAAGAGCAATTTTAAAGAGTTCCCCAGGATCTTTTTGTTTTATAAAATGGGCCACAAGTAGTGATGGGCGAATAAATTCGACAGACACGAATTCACAACGATTTTACGCATTTGGCCACACGCAAATTAATTTGCAAAACTGTGGCGGAAATTCGCCGTTGAAAAATCCGTTCAAAAAAAATTGGCGTTCGTCAAAATTATTCAGACGGCCATTAACTTTAATGCATTTGGACAAATAGTTGCGTGCATAAAAATTGGGCCACAAGTAGTGATGGACGAATAAATTCGACAGACACGAATTCACAATGATTTTACGCATTTGGCCACATGCAAATTAATTTGTGAACTGTGGCGGAAATTCGCCGTTGAAAAATCCGTTCAAAAAAAATTGGCGTTCGTCAAAATTATTCAGACGACCATTAACTTTAATGCATTTGGACAAATAGTTGCGTGCATAAAAATTGTCGCTCGCATCAAAATTGGTGGCGAATCGAAACGCCACAGATTCGTCCATCACTACAAGAAGAAAACACAATTTCCTAATTTTTTTTTAAAAAAAAAACAACATTGTATGATCCTAGATATGTAGATATATATATCTCAGGGGTTTGAGACCTCTAATGCAGGTGGTGTATTATTTACAAAAAAAGTAAAAAACAACCATATCCTTCTTGGTAACTGCACCGACAGTATTGTTAATAGAATCAAAATATTAAAAATTATTTTCTAAATCAAACTAGAGTTGATTAGGCAAGCTGATGGCGGTATATGGGACTTTTAGGTTGAAGACAGCTACAGAGACATAAGTCAACAATCAAGGGGGATATAATGAAAATATCCCCATAAAATATATTGTAGTTTTTAATCCCTGAAAATAAAAGTGCACACACACTGAACTTTAATCAGTCATAAAATGGAATTTGTTTCTAGAAGTGTCTTTGTTACGTCTATCTCTGTCACCTACAATCGAACACCACATCTAGCTCTGGTTTTATAGAATGTTTAGGCTGCTCTACGCTGCAGTTGGCATGGTGGTCATTAGAGACTTCTAAAAAAGGTCAAACACTTCTAAGTTGTCTTGCTTCATGACCAGACACAATGATTTATAGAACAGTAATGGTCTAGCTGTTAACAGTATCGTAGTACAACTCCTAAAGCCTATGAATTAGGGTATTTTTGTTATTATATAATTATTGTGTTAGCATTATGAGGCAAGAAGAGTGTAATTCAGGCTACCCATCATGTCTAGAGCATTGTATAGATGACCAGACACATCATGGCTTCCGCTAAAAGGGTATAGCATTTTGGAACTTTCTTGCTTGCGTTCTTGCTTGTTGACCATAGCAGATCACTTGATGAGTTGTCATATAGAAGTGCAAATAAAAATAAAGTTGGTGTCAGTCTCAAAAAAACTCACAATGCCTGTTGCTCAAGAGCCTTGGTTCTTAATATGTCTATTCATTTAGAGGACACCGAGAAACTTGACTGAGCAACGGAATGTCAATGAACTAGACCTTATGGTCTCTCGAAATTTCAAAAGTTATATGAATCATCACCACTAAGACCAGAAAGCGCGTGTCATCAAGACTTGAATGATGTGTCCATTGTAGTTCTTCGTACATAAAGAAGCTATACGTAGTCTTAGATATTAAATCTAAAGGAACAGATTACGGAAAAAAAACCCTATTGGTGATGTGATATGGAACAAGTTTAGGAAAATTAGGTAATATGGTTGATGGAGAAGGTGTTTTACATTCACAGGGGACTGAAATTTTTTTCGACAGAGATAATTATATGGTCCCATTGATACTTCACTGTCGTAAGACCCTAGTTTATAGCTGAAAGAAGCAGCACATACATAAAGTCCAAGAAACATTCATTCCTTAGAGGAGCTCTGTCAGAGTTCACACATCCAAAACATGGTTGAGATAGGAGATGTAGCAGATGGCCAACCTAAGGATCTCAATTTTGGATAGTTTCTTGTCTGGGGGTAGAGTTGGGAGAAGCTTGCGCAGTTCTGCAAATGCCAAGTTGAAAGCTTCCACTCTGATACGCTCCCTTGTTGCATGCGCCGTACGGTATTTAGTCGTTGCCCTCCTCCGCCGACGTCGTTCTTCTCGGGTTAAGTGCTGAAGCTCCCTTTTTACAGCATCACCAGCTTCACAAATACGTGTTTCTCCGCACAAGCTGATCCCACTGATATCGTTTAGGCCACCTCCTCCACCACAATCACTAAATACAGATTCAGTCTCTGAGTGGACAGGGATCTCGGTCTGCTCCGAGTTTAACATAATTTAGCTGAAGCTGTCACTTTTCAGGACTGAATCTAACTTTTAGCTGACTCCAAAGTTCTAGATCAGTAAAGTGCTTACAAATCAGTTGTCATGAAAACAAAGTTGAGATGGTTTCTTCATAAATGCGCTTATAGCTTAGAAGAAAAAATATTTTTCTTGTAGAAAGACTGGATGAGATGTTTAATTTCCAAGTTAATTTCCGGTTCTTCTCCACCTGAAAGACAGAAGAACATCAAATATTATGAAAACTGTTCTACATGAAGGTAAACATTGTCTAAATACAGTTGCTGTTGTAACTGCTGAGGGGGGTCACAAAAACAATTGAAAACATAGTTTCAGGGTAGCAGCTCATAATGAAAATTTCCAAATAGAAAATCCAACTAGAAGGGCTTTGTTGTAGGGTCGCCTGGGCTGGTCCAATTATCTTCAGGTTCAGGCTGGCAAAACAATTTTTAAAGTCCTTTCTTGCCCATGATGTCAATGTATCCTCATTCCACCAGTCATCTGCCATTGTTTATTTATATACTCACATCAGGCCTGCCCCCTCTGATGTCAGAGAAGGGCAAGTTGGGTAAACCAGTAATGACAGCATACCAGCTCAGGTTGGGTCTGGGTTGGAAATGGATTGGTTAGAGTCCATCACAGGCCGGATATTTGTCAACCCGCTCATCGCCATTATAGATATAGAATCTGTTATTCGCAATCCCGTTATCCAGATAGCTCTGAATTACAGAAAGGCCGTCTCCCTTTTCTCTGTAATAATAAAACAGTAGCTGGATCCCAACTAAGATATAATTAATCCTTATTGGAAGCAAAACCAGCCTATTGGCTTTATTTAGGGGCCGATTTACCAAGGGTCGAATATCGAGGGTTAATTAACCCTCGATATTCGACTAGGAATTGAAATCCTTCGACTTCGAATATCGAAGTCGAAGGATTTAGCGCAGAAAATTCGATCGAACGATCGAAGGATTATTCATTCGATCGAGCGATTAAATCCTTCGAATCGAACGATTCGAAGGATTTTAATCCAACGATCGAAGGAATATCCTTCGATCAAAAAAACTTAGGCAAGCCTATGGGGACCTTCCCCATAGGCTAACATTGACTTCGGTAGCTTTTATCTGCCGAACTAGGGGGTCGAAGTTTTTTTTAAAGAGACAGTACTTCGACTATAGAATGGTCGAATAGTCGAACGATTTTTAGTTCGAATCCTTCGATAGTCGTAGTCGAAGGTCGAAGTAGCCCATTCGATGGTCGAAGTAGCCCAAAAATACTTCGATATTCGAAGTTTTTTTACTTCGAATCCTTCACTCGAATTTAGTGAATCGGCCCCTTAATGTTTACATGATTTTCTAGTAGACTTAAGGTATGAAGATCCAAATTATGCAAAGACCTTTTATTGGAAAAACCCGGAGCATTCTGGATAACAGGATCCATCCCTCTATTAGAAGTTTCTCTCGATTTGCAACTGATCTGATAACCATAACACAGGACACATTTAAGGCTTCCCCCTCGTCTGACATCTTAAATCGATGCCAAAAATCTGTGTCTTGCCAAAATGAATGCTGACGGTAGCTCTAATGATTGCAATAAATTAGTCGCTTCACACTTCAGCTGAGATAATTGTGACACTGAAAACAAATTGCATTGTTAATGAGTAATAATTTATAGACAATTTAAACACACCTTGGTAAACAGATGCCTTAAAAACTGGTGTTTGGTTGCTGGGGTTACCACCCCAATGAATCAGAAGTGTTAAACCAACCATTGAAGAACTGTTTTACAGAATGAAAAGAAAAATGTTCATAGAACTCTCCAAAACAACCACATTAAAGCAGAACAGTACTATTGATACAGTCATCTTTATACTTGCATAGCACTTACTGTCAGGTTGGGCACAGATCCTAGCTGATCCCTGCAGTCCTGCCCTGCTTTCTGGCTGAGATTCTAGCTACTGTATCTGTATAACAGAGCATTCTGTCCCAGTGGCTGCACAGATCCTATCTGATCCCCATTGTAAGCAGCAGTCCTGTCCTGCTTTATGGCAGCTGAGATTCTAGCTATCTGTATAACAGAACATTCTGTCCCAGTGGCTGCACAGATCCTATCTGATCCCCATTGTAAGCAGCAGTCCTGTCCTGCTTTATGGCAGCTGAGATTCTAGCTATCTGTATAACAGAACATTCTGTCCCAGTGGCTGCACAGATCCTATCTGATCCCCATTGTAAGCAGCAGTCCTGTCCTGCTTTATGGCAGCTGAGATTCTAGCTACTGTATCTGTATAACAGAGCATTCTGTCCCAGTGGCTGCACAGATCCTATCTGATCCCCATTGTAAGCAACAGTCCTGTCCTGCTTTATGGCAGCTGAGATTCTAGCTATCTGTATAACAGAACATTCTGTCCCAGTGGCTGCACAGATCCTATCTGATCCCCATTGTAAGCAGCAGTCCTGTCCTGCTTTATGGCTGAGATTGTTGCTGTCTTTTTAACAGAAAATAGACCATACTGTTTCAAGTTCCAATCTGATCTGTAGACCTATTATCAACAAGATAACAGGTGTCACAACCTTTAAAAAAATAAAAATTTTAATAGTGGAAAAAATAGGCCTATGTATTTTTTTTTTAACCTAGGGAACCAAAATTCAGTCCTTGTGCTGTCTAGGTTGGGTCACTTTTATCTCTCTGTATTTAGGGGAAAATTCAGATGAGTTTGAAGCTGATTCACAAACTGAATTTGGGTTTCCTGATAAGAAAGTTAAGAAACAGTACATTAACTCCTGCTGCTGTTCCATGGAAATATATTTATTTGGCATAGTACTATATCATGATTAATTTGCTGATTGAGAATAAATACAACTATAAGCAGAAATAGGCATTTTCTCACGGTTTGATGAATTCCTGAAGGCATGTCCCAACCCTCTTCTCTGCATTTACGAAACATTAGCGGGATGACGCCAAAAATAGGGTAAATTTGGACAAAAATAGTTTGCCGGTATACAGGGAAAGGGGGTCAATAAAAAAAAGAGAAATGCAAGATGCCGGGAGAGATTAATGAGATGGCATGGAGATATGAGGGAGCTATTAGGGGATGTTTTGGGCGGAAAGTCTCGCTGTGCCTCAGACTAAGTGAAACTGACAAGTCGTATAAATGAGGGACACGAAATGGAAGGCAGTGACCATCGCCGGGGGAAAAAACGGCACATTTCATAAATATAGATGTAAATGAAAAAGCATTTTTGTCTCGGGATCTCCTGAGACAGGACAGGTGGTGAATGGATGGGAAGGAGGGAGGCTGGAGGAGGGGATATTAAATTAGCCCGTATGTCACTGATTCTGCCACTGGAGACATATGGAGCCCGGCCCAGCTGCTTTGTGTAAAGGTCTGAGCTGTACGGAACCCCCCGTGGGACCCCCATAGTTACACCCCTTCCCTGGGAATCTTCTTCCAATGTTCTGTGCTGCTTTAATATATCACAACGGTACTGCCTGTAATCTGCTTTCCCATAAGAATACACCTCTGCCTCTACATTTATCTTTCACTTTATCTCTATATTGAGATTTTATTAGTGCCTTGCTTAAAAATGTGAGGCCTCCATTCCCTAGATATGAGGAACCCCTCACATAAACTACTTGTTACAGGCCCCTCCCACTTACCCATCATTCTATGTGTGTGTGTCACATGGTATCAGTGAATCAGTGAGGGCAAAACACACGTAGATATGAGGAACCCCTCACATAAACTACTTGTTACAGGCTCCTCCCACTTACCCATCATTCTATGTGTGTGTGTCACATGGTATCAGTGAATCAGTGAGGGCAAAACACACGTAGATATGAGGAACCCCTCACATAAACTACTTGTTACAGGCCCCTCCCACTTACCCATCATTCTATGTGTGTGTGTCACATGGTATCAGTGAATCAGTGAGGGCAAAACACACCTAGATATGAGGAACCCCTCACATAAACTACTTGTTACAGGCCCCTCCCACTTACCCATCATTCTATGTGTGTGTCACATGGTATCAGTGAATCAGTGAGGGCAAAACACACGTAGATATGAGGAACCCCTCACATAAACTACTTGTTACAGGCTCCTCCCACTTACCCATCATTCTATGTGTGTGTGTCACATGGTATCAGTGAATCAGTGAGGGAAAAACACACGTAGATATGAGGAACCCCTCACATAAACTACTTGTTACAGGCCCCTCCCACTTACCCATCATTCTATGTGTGTGTCACATGGTATCAGTGAGGGCAAAACACACGTAGATATGAGGAACCCCTCACATAAACTACTTGTTACATGCTCCTCCCACTTACCCATCATTCTATGTGTGTGTGTCACATGGTATCAGTGAATCAGTGAGGGCAAAACACACGTAGATATGAGGAACCCCTCACATAAACTACTTGTTACAGGCTCCTCCCACTTACCCATCATTCTATGTGTGTGTGTCACATGGTATCAGTGAATCAGTGAGGGCAAAACACACGTAGATATGAGGAACCCCTCACATAAACTACTTGTTACAGGCCCCTCCCCACTCCCCTCCATAAGAATTTAATACTGGGAGACCAATTAAATTCTTAGTGGCCGAAATGTTGGTCTCCCAGTATTAAATTTAAATATATTTTTTGTTCTTTAAGACTTTGTTCTTTTGGAATTATATATATAAATATACCGTCGAAGTGCAACCAAATGACCCTGATAATTGGCGAGGAGAGGCATAAAGTGTCAGTTGGTTCCATCAGTGAATAAAACAGTCAAGTGAGAGGACAGAGAACAAATCATTACATATAGTAAAAATCTAGGCTACATTTACATCTGAAATATTATTCACCTTGAAATATTATATCACTTTCATGTATAATTCTGTTTAGGAATGAAATAACAGTTTTACATATATCTTGTTTCCTAATCTCATCCATGTCCCTGGAATCCAATATAAAAGATTGTATTAGTGCTTAGAACTGAAATGGCCTAATCTGCAGCACCAAGTGTCTGTAATCAGATGGGTTTCCAGGCCCTGCTACAAAAGAGGCCATTTTAATCCATTTTTGGTCTCATGACAAACGCTTGGTCCATTTATCATCCATTTACCTTGTTTGCTGGTAGAGAAAGGGATGACATATAGGTTTTTAGCTGTATCCTCATATGTAATTTGGATTTGTAAGGAGAGGATGGAATGAAAAGTCTTCTTGATCTGATATGTACCAATAAGATATGAAAGAGGAGGTATAGTAGGGACGGTGCCTATAGTAACAGTGGGATAATAGTCTCTGGGAAGGGAGTGTGACTGTGGGATAGCAGGTATAGTAGGGAGAGATGGTGTCTATAGTAACAGTGGATAATAGTCTCTGGGAAGGGAGTGTGACTGTGGGATAGCAGGTATAGTAGGGAGAGATGGTGTCTATAGTAACAGTGGATAATAGTCTTTGGGAAGGGAGTGTGACTGTGGGATAGCAGGTATAGTAGGGAGAGATGGTGCCTATAGTAACAGTGGATAATAGTCTCTGGGAAGGGAGTGTGACTGTGGGATAGCAGGTATAGTAGGGAGAGATGGTGTCTATAGTAACAGTGGGATAATAGTCTCTGGGAAGGGAGTGTGACTGTGGGATAGCAGGTATAGTAGGGAGAGATGGTGTCTATAGTAACAGTGGATAATAGTCTCTGGGAAGGGAGTGTGACTGTGGGATAGCAGGTATAGTAGGGAGAGATGGTGTCTATAGTAACAGTGGGATAATAGTCTCTGGGAAGGGAGTGTGACTGTGGGATAGCAGGTATAGTAGGGAGAGATGGTGTCTATAGTAACAGTGGATAATAGTCTCTGGGAAGGGAGTGTGACTGTGGGATAGCAGGTATAGTAGGGAGAGATGGTGTCTATAGTAACAGTGGATAATAGTCTTTGGGAAGGGAGTGTGACTGTGGGATAGCAGGTATAGTAGGGAGAGATGGTGCCTATAGTAACAGTGGATAATAGTCTCTGGGAAGGGAGTGTGACTGTGGGATAGCAGGTATAGTAGGGAGAGATGGTGTCTATAGTAACAGTGGGATAATAGTCTCTGGGAAGGGAGTGTGACTGTGGGATAGCAGGTATAGTAGGGAGAGATGGTGTCTATAGTAACAGTGGATAATAGTCTCTGGGAAGGGAGTGTGACTGTGGGATAGCAGGTATAGTAGGGAGAGATGGTGTCTATAGTAACAGTGGATAATAGTCTTTGGGAAGGGAGTGTGACTGTGGGATAGCAGGTATAGTAGGGAGAGATGGTGCCTATAGTAACAGTGGATAATAGTCTCTGGGAAGGGAGTGTGACTGTGGGATAGCAGGTATAGTAGGGAGAGATGGTGTCTATAGTAACAGTGGGATAATAGTCTCTGGGAAGGGAGTGTGACTGTGGGATAGCAGGTATAGTAGACACGGTGCCTATAGTAACAGTGGGATAATAGTCTCTGGGAAGGGAGTGTGACTGTGGGATAGCAGGTATAGTAGGGAGAGATGGTGCCTATAGTAACAGTGGATAATAGTCTCTGGGAAGGGAGTGTGACTGTGGGATAGCAGGTATAGTAGGGAGAGATGGTGTCTATAGTAACAGTGGATAATAGTCTCTGGGAAGGGAGTGTGACTGTGGGATAGCAGGTATAGTAGGGAGAGATGGTGTCTATAGTAACAGTGGATAATAGTCTCTGGGAAGGGAGTGTGACTGTGGGATAGCAGGTATAGTAGGGAGAGATTGTGCCTATAGTAACAGTGGATAATAGTCTCTGGGAAGGGAGTGTGACTGTGGGATAGCAGGTATAGTAGGGAGAGATGGTGTCTATAGTAACAGTGGATAATAGTCTCTGGGAAGGGAGTGTGACTGTGGGATAGCAGGTATAGTAGGGAGAGATGGTGTCTATAGTAACAGTGGATAATAGTCTCTGGGAAGGGAGTGTGACTGTGGGATAGCAGGTATAGTAGGGAGAGATGGTGCCTATAGTAACAGTGGGATAATAGTCTCTGGGAAGGGAGTGTGACTGTGGGATAGCAGGTATAGTAGGGAGAGATGGTGCCTATAGTAACAGTGGATAATAGTCTCTGGGAAGGGAGTGTGACTGTGGAATAGCAGGTATAGTAGGGAGAGATGGTGTCTATAGTAACAGTGGATAATAGTCTCTGGGAAGGGAGTGTGACTGTGGGATAGCAGGTATAGTAGGGAGAGATGGTGCCTATAGTAACAATGGATAATAGTCTCTGGGAAGGGAGTGTGACTGTGGGATCGCAGGTATAGTAGGGAGAGATGGTGCCTATAGTTACAGTGGATAATAGTCTCTGGGAAGATAGTGTGACTGTGGGATAGCAGGTATAGTAGGGAGAGATTGTCTCTATAGTAACAGTGGATAATAGTCTCTGGGAAGGGAGTGTGACTGTGGGATAGCAGGTATAGTAGGGAGAGATGGTGCCTATAGTAACAGTGGATAATAGTCTCTGGGAAGGGAGTGTGACTGTGGGATAGCAGGTATAGTAGGGAGAGATGTGTCTATAGTAACAGTGGATAATAGTCTCTGGGAAAGGAGTGTGACTGTGGGATAGCAGGTATAGTAGGGAGAGATGTGTCTATAGTAACAGTGGATAATAGTCTCTGGGAAAGGAGTGTGACTGTGGGATAGCAGGTATAGTAGGGAGAGATGTGTCTATAGTAACAGTGGATAATAGTCTCTGGGAAAGGAGTGTGACTGTGGGATAGCAGGTATAGTAGTGAGAGATGGTGCCTATAGTAACAGTGGATAATAGTCTCTGGGAAGGGAGTGTGACTGTGGGATAGCAGGTATAGTAGGGAGAGATTGTCTCTATAGTAACAGTGGATAATAGTCTCTGGGAAGGGAGTGTGACTGTGGGATAGCAGGTATAGTAGGGAGAGATGGTGCCTATAGTAACAGTGGATAATAGTCTCTGGGAAGGGAGTGTGACTGTGGGATAGCAGGTATAGTAGGGAGAGATGTGTCTATAGTAACAGTGGATAATAGTCTCTGGGAAGGGAGTGTGACTGTGGGATAGCAGGTATAGTAGGGAGAGATGGTGTCTATAGTAACAGTGGATAATAGTCTCTGGGAAAGGAGTGTGACTGTGGGATAGCAGGTATAGTAGGGAGAGATGTGTCTATAGTAACAGTGGATAATAGTCTCTGGGAAGGGAGTGTGACTGTGGGATAGCAGGTATAGTAGGGAGAGATGGTGCCTATAGTAACAGTGGGATAATAGTCTCTGGGAAGGGAGTGTGACTGTGGGATAGCAGGTATAGTAGGGAGAGATGGTGCCTATAGTAACAGTGGATAATAGTCTCTGGGAAGGGAGTGTGACTGTGGGATAGCAGGTATAGTAGGGAGAGATGGTGCTTATAGTAACAGTGGATAATAGTCTCTGGGAAGGGAGTGTGACTGTGGGATAGCAGGTATAGTAGGGAGAGATGGTGTCTATAATAACAGTGGATAATAATCTCTGGGAAGGGAGTGTGACTGTGGGATAGCAGGTATAGTAGTGAGAGATGGTGCCTATAGTAACAGTGGATAATAGTCTCTGGGAAGGGAGTGTGACTGTGGGATAGCAGGTATAGTAGGGAGAGATGTGTCTATAGTAACAGTGGATAATAGTCTCTGGGAAGGGAGTGTGACTGTGGGATAGCAGGTATAGTAGGGAGAGATGGTGTCTATAGTAACAGTGGATAATAGTCTCTGGGAAGGGAGTGTGACTGTGGGATAGCAGGTATAGTAGGGAGAGATGGTGCCTACAGGTAGGCACAATGATGACAGTAAAATTGTAAACGATGTTCTAGCAAAAGCTAAGGAATCAGCTATTTTGAAGTATGACTGAGAAGAATTCGCTATGGGTAACATTAGGAAGATTACAACTCTTTGCCTCACCAAATGCCCATTGGCTCTTATAAGAGCCTTCAAACCACTTGAGACTTTTTTTTTCTGAGAGTTACTATGTGCAATCCTCAACGATGTATAAGTATCATAAAGTTAAACAGCCCCTTCCAAGTTATATGGAGTGCTGAAATAAATGTACAACAAGAGCTCCGGCTTTTTCCCGCATAATTGCTGGTCATAAGATGTTACACGGCCCACTGGAGCCTCGTTAGAGATGTTTATTGCTTAATGAAAAGTACTGCTCAGAAAAACTAGTCAGTTACAGCTGGGAAAAGACATTTGGCTTGATTCAAATGAAAAAAAAAGTTCCCTCACAGTCTTCATAGTCAGAAAAAGCTTCTTAGTGAGCATGTTCATTAGAGGGTTTTAGAATTTAAGGTTCAATAACCCTGATAACCCACTGATGTCCAATTATGGATCACAACTTTTATCAAGGTTACAGATATTTAGAAACATTGGGGTAACAATCACCCAGTTATAGTTCCAGGGGTACCCAGGGCACAAATAATCACTCACCCCAAATCTCCCCCTAACTGACCTTCAGACTGGGCCCCCTTAGCTCATAACAAGGTTACAGATATATAGAAACATTGGGGTAACAGTCACCCTGCTATAGTTCCAGGGGTACCCAGGGCACAAATAAGCACTCACCCCAAATCTCCCCCTAACTGACCTTCCGACTGGACCCCCTTAGCTCATAACAAGGTTACAGATATATAGAAACATTGGGGTGTCACCCTGCTATAGTTCCAGGGGTACCCAGGACACAAATAAGCTCTCACCCCAAATCTCCCCCTAACTGGCCTTCAGACTTGGGCCCCTTAGCTCATAACAAGGTTACAGATATATAGAAACATTGGGGTGTCACCCTGCTATAGTTCCAGGGGTACCCAGGGTACAAATAAACACTCACCCCAAATCTCCCCCTAACTGACCTTCAGACTGGGCCCCCTTAGCTCATAACAAGGTTACAGATATATAGAAACATTGGGTTAACAGTCACCCTACAATAGTTCCAGGGGTACCCAGGGCAGTCAATAATACTCACCCCAAAGCTCATCCTAATTTACCTTTGGAAGGGCACTATATAAATAAATTAATGCTTTTCCTGTTTTAAATAGATATCAATCTTAATATCATAATATCATACTTTATAATGTAATGGGGGTTTTTTTCTACTTAAGCCAATTCCAGTCCCGAATTTCTTTCCACTCCCTTAAGTATTGATCCATAAATGTTTGATTTTATAAATACCTTTCAAATTGAGCAGAAATTTTTGAAATATTATGATAACAAATAGCAATGACTAACACATCAGACTGTGAACAGCTTTATATTGGTCTCTTGGGTGCCAAAAGTTTTTATTGTTGAACTGCAAACCATCAGCGACTCCTTATTTGCTCTAAAACTGTTTCCTCAACCAAATATTTAATATTTTATCTCTTTTTCTGTGTTTTTTACAAATGTAATATTTACTAGCGATTAATGAAGAGGAAAGAAAAGCAATCTACTTTTTACACTTGGTGCCTTTGCCTAATCTATTGATTTTAAAAGTTTTTATATTTTGTCCAAAAAATAATTTTGTTAAATTTTCACGTTTTGCCGGTATTCAGATATCAAATGCTTCTTTCTCCAAAAACATTTACAGGATAAATAAAAACATATTAATATTAAATAATATGAATCTATTTATACTTATTTCATGTCTTATAACCGAACATTTGATTGAAATTAAATCTGAAAATTTTATAAATATTTCATATTTCACTCTTTATGTTTTTAGGCTTAGAGGATTAAGTATACAGGTATGGAATCTATTATCTGTAAAACTTTAGACCTGTATAAGGGGGTCTTTCTGTAATTTGAACCACCAATTAAAATGTAAACGCTAAATAAAATAAAAATTTTTGGCATTCATTTGGATTTGCACAATTTAGTTACCATCAAGTAAAAAATAATCTCTTATTATTACAGAGAAAAAAAAATCTGTTCAAATCATTTAAGAATGAAAAATTGTTCATTGAAATAGGACCCTACGGGACACGGCATGCCCAACTGTCTGGATAATAGATTTCTGAACATTAGATCCCAAATATTTGTAGATCAAGTGTATTTTTTTTAAGTGCAAAAACATTTATAGAAAATAGATATTTTTGTTTGTTTTAAATGTATATGGAACATTTGCTGACAAATAAATCAGGATATTTAACAAATATTCATATTGTATTAGTATTATGGGGTTGAGTGAATTTTAAAAGAAATTTCAGAGGATTCTCAAAATGAAATCTTTTTTTTATCGGGCGATACCATTTCATTTCATGATTTTTCTTATTATTCTGAAGCCTAAAATCCAATTTTTTTTTTTTTAAAAAAAAAATGAAAATGGACAAAATTAGATTTTGTATTATTTTGGGAGTTTAAATCGACTAAAATGTCAGAATATGGGTCTATAACCTGATTCTTGGAGGAATTGTAAAGATTGGGGGATGTTTGTCACTTCAGCTTTGCACCTGTGAATCTGACAAAAACCGAGACGGTTCCTTTAAGTTAATCAGCGCAGCCCAACAGTGCAAAAAATTAACTATCCATTGAAACGGCCATTGTGCGTGGCGCTATTTTCAAAAATCGTCTTTGGGAAAGATTAGGAAGGATAGAAAGGATCACAATAAAGCAGGTACTTGGGTGATAGGAAATGATGAGAGGCACTACTGACTCAATTATATCCCACTAATTAGACGACTATTAACACAATGCTGTGCAATCTGTTACCTGAAAAGAGACCAGAGGAAACTTGTCTTCTATAATACAAACTTACCATATCACCATTATAACAGTTTTTTTTTTTAAACTGGGAAAAATACCCTTTCAAAATAAAACAATACATTTAACATTAATGAATAGAGGTGGATATATTGATGATTTTTTTTCCTGATGGTAACATAGTAAGGTTAAAAAAAGACACATGTCCATTAAGTTCATATATATAACCTGCCAGAGGAAGGCGAAAAAACCCCATTTGAAGCCTCTCCAATTTCCTTAGAGGGGGAACAAATGTTGGGGTAAGTAAATTGAGTCAGTTGCTAAAGAGCACGGAAGAAGGAGTTTGTACCACTGAAAGCAAAGACATTGCTAATGTCCAATGACCCAGCCAGGGAAGAATGGTCGGGATTAAAATAAGTGACAAGTAAAAGGCAGATTGTGTTCAATCACGTCTTGGGTGTGGAGACCCACTATGACTTAACTATTTCACAAAATAAAGGTCTTTTTCTGCCTTTTTGAGATTGCATAAGGTTTTAGATTCTGTAGCACTGAATAAAAGATAGGTTACAACCCGATGTCACATTGTAGGACGACGCATCACTGCTAAGCCCTTGTTGCACATGTTGCATTTCTCAGAATACTGAATGAGTTTAGCCCTTTGATGCTTCAGGCCCTGCCAGGCATTAGCCAAAATAATGGGATAATAAGTGCGGGGATTCAAGCCATTGTTCTACAAAAGCAAAAGTTTTCTAAAGGGCCCTCTGGATGCCAACGATCTCCTGGAATGTCCTCTTGCAATTAGCGGCCGAGGACAGGTCGAAGGCATGAAATCCGAGGAAACAATGCTTCCCTGAGCATCGTCCGTCGGGATACGGCTTGGAGCGAACGACGTGTCACTCTCTCATTCCAACAAGACATGACATGTTGGGTATTTTTATAGCAAGACACCATTATGGACTGTATTCCTTAGAGCTTGTGTACAATTAAGGCTGAGGAGGGGGGTTAATATATTTTAAAATACCCTAAGAGATGGACAGATGATAGATAGATAGATAGATAGATAGATAGATAGATAGATAGATAGATAGATAGATAGATAGATAGATGATAGATAGATAGATAGATAGATAGATAGATAGAACTGTCAGCTCAAATGACAAACAACATATGAGACCCTATTAGAGATTTTGTGGATAGGAGGCTAGTAACCTGTTAGTTAGGTGGCTCCTGGGGGTGCTTGACTTGGTTGTTGCTAATGTTGTAGTTGGTCTCTGAGGTATTGGGACGATTCCATGACTAATGGCTGTTCTGTCAGCAGTGCTGTATCATCCCATGTTGTACATCTGAGTGTTTGTACTGTGAGATGTGTGATGTGTTGTGCTAGGGATTCTATGTATGTTGTCCATGTTTTAAAAAAATTGTGTGGTCCTCTGCTCCTTTCTCGTTGTGGTTAATTTTAATTTTTTTTTAAATTAGGGGATAAAATTGTTCCTTCATAATTCTAAAGTGGCAAAATAAAATAAGTCAGTTAAAAGAATGATAGATGATGTATAAAGAGAACCCATTCATTGTCTCAATTTCTTTCTTTATCGGTCGCATATTGTGAGAATTGTGAAAAATGATTACATATATATATATCAAGACATATCCCACCGGTTCCAATTACATCCCAGAGCTTTTATGAAAGAATTCTTTCCAATAATGAGAATTTCTTTACCTTTATCCGAAAATGTTGACGTTCAGACCGGCGTCCTGTGAACGCATGGTTACGGGCAGTGAGAGCAGTCGCTGATTGGCACAAAAAGTTTCCCCTTTACGTCTTCTCCTGGAGGATAACTGGGGAAAGGATAATAATCCGTGGACACCGATTATATTTAAAGTGAAAAATATAAATATAGATATAGATATCTCTAGACAAATATAGAAAAGACAGACGGCTTAGACATAGACACACACACAGTCGGCCACATCCCTACATTCTCACATGTGTCTGGGACATATATTTATATGGAGTGACACACAGAGGAGACCACATGAGGAAGAGGAGATGGCTCTCATTGGACATAACGGCACCTTCCATCATACATATTAAATAGCTGGGAGGAGGCAGACAGAATAGGGAAAACCCTAGGGAAGAGTTTGGGAGGGGTGGGAGCGCTCCTGTGACTTGGCTGAGGGGCAGAGGGAGGGATGAGCAGAGAGAGGACCAAGACCGTTTGTGTGGATGTGGATGGGGGATGCAGACATCTGTTCCACATGCATATTTCATAAAGAAGGGAAGAGACTGGATGGGAAGGAGAGAGTCAGGATTGAAGGCCAGGGACAGTGAATCAGAGGGGAAAGTGACAGTCTGGTTGGGGTGAGGAGGAAGATGATGCACAGGTAGATATGGAGGTGCCGGGGGTCTGACAGCTCCAATGTTGCAAATCCCGCAACAGAAACCTTCAGAAAAAACAAGTGGCCATTGTGGATAAAGCAACCCAAATTTGCAACAGAAATAAATCCTGACAAACCCCTGGGTGTGCAAAAATAAACATTTCCCAGCATGCCGCACAGTGCTGTGTATGCCGAGCCGCCGGTAAAGTGGCGCCAGTTATGGAGGCATTCTGTGGGTGACATTCCTCCTGGCGTGGAGCTCATGTTTGAAAAGCAAGTTCTAAAGCTGTACGGGATTGGTGCAAAGTTTTAAAGGAGAAGGAAAGGCTTATTTAATTGGATTGGGGGGGCAAAAGTTAGACACCCCCAAATGATTGTACATACTTACCTCACACCGTGGGCCAGTGCTCCTATCAGGAGAAAACGTCACTGGTCCGGGGTTATTCCAGCGAGCACCACGGAGCAATCGGCTTTCAGCTTCTTCTTTCCTTAAAAGGATTCTGTCATGATTATAATCATGTCGTTTTTATTTCTAAATTACACTGCTTTCACTGCAAATAATTCACTGTACAATATAAAATGTCATTCCTGAACCGGCAAGTGTATTTAGTTGTAATATTGGTGTGTAGGTGCATCTCAGGTCATTTTGGCTGGTCATGTGCTTTCAGAAAGAGCCTGCACTTTAGGATGGAACTGCTTTCTGGCAGGCTGTTGATTCTCCTACTCAATGTAACTGAATGTGTCTCAGTGGGACCTGGATTTTACTATTGAGTGTTGTTCTTAGATCTACCAGGCAGCTGTTATCTTGTGTTAGGGAGCTGTTATCTGGTTACCTTCCCATTGTTCTGTTGTTAGGCTGCTGGGTAGGAGAAGGAGTGGGGTGATATCACTCCAACTTGCAGTACAGCAGTAAAGAGTGACTGAAGTTTATCAGAGCACAAGTCACATGACTGGGGGCAGCTGGGAAACTGACAATATGTTTTTCTTTTGTGAAATGGATGCAGAATTCTGCTGGAGCACTGCAGTGGTGCTGATAGGAGCACTGGCCCGGGATGTGAGGTAAGTATATAATCTCTTGGCACCCCCAAGTACGCAGCGTCTTTCCTTCTCCTTTACGGAAATGTGGCACTTTAGGGAGGCAGTGCCCAATTGCCTGAAATCACTACCTAAATGCCCACTATGTTGAGCGCTTGTTTGGCTACTGTTGCCAAAAAAGTGGGGTGATGTGCCACAAGCCTCAGTATTTGGGGTACATAGGTCTCTATTTGCACCTGTCGCAATATTATTACTCGTCTGCATCATACTAAGAGTCAATTGTAAAGTGACTTTCCCCTTTTAATTATAAACACGAACAGATAAATTAAGAAATAGAACTTTGCACGCACGGGTTATAAGGTAATGATCTTAAACCCCAAAGATGTTGAAGGTCGCAAGGGAATGCTGGGAGTTGTAGTCCAACACCGGTTAGAGAATGAATTGGAGAAGGCCTGAATAGAAGTGTAAGTAAAGAATATAATATAAATAGCAATGGAAAAACAACCACGCCATCTGCTTTCCAAAAAACGCCTAAAATTAAAAATGGAGACCAACTGCAGCGCTGTTCAAATAACTAATCAGTGCTAATTCCCAGTGCTTGAGGCTGGGGGATGGGCATCACCTAGTCATGCATCCAGAGTTAGTGGCAATTAATAACCCCAGTTACCCCCAAATAACCCCAATTGCCCCATGTTAGGTATGTATGTACAGGCATGGGGAACTACAAATATGCATCCAATGGCAACAGCAATGATACAACAGGTTGCATGTGCCGCAATGAGACAATCTGTATGCCGCTCCACTGACGCGTTTCGCTGCCTTTATATTGCTGATCAGTCATGTGCCACTTTAACTGTCATTTCTTGCTGCATTTATCTCAAGGTATACACATGATTCAGCTTATGTATATTTAATAGTGTTAAAAGGGTAGGGTTTCAATTCCAACTAATTCAATATCTGAAGAAGACACAAAAAGATATCAGCATGACAATGCCATGGCCCCGTTATTCACAGCCGAGTGGGTGCAAGTTTGGTTGAATCAGTTTTAATCTACTTTTTTTGCAACCATAGAGCATTGCTATAAGATTATCATTCTAAGGTGAGCTTATACTTTTTTACCTTTTAATTTAGAAAAACCAGCCTGGGGTGCTGCATGATCCAAGGCAAGAGGATTCCCATGATTCCCACGTAGCCCAAGCCATACTCCTCTCTGGCCATTTGGGGAATAGCGTGTCGTACACATAAGCAATGGGGGGTGTGGAGATTGATCAGAGCAGATGGAGATCCTTCCAAACCCGGTTCCTTACACACAATAGCTCTGTAAAGGGAACATATGCTGCACACCCAAAGGGAAGGGGAAATACCATTTAAATATGAGTTGCTTCAATACATAGAAATAGAACAAGATGGCATATGGAGCCCCTTACAGAACATTTTATATGCAATGAGTTTCATGAATAGTCAGATTGACCACATTTGCAAGGAGTGTTTATATTGTGTTGCTTTTTTCCCTAAAATTGATAGAACAGAGTAATGTGTGCATACAGCCTCCCTTCTCTGTGTACCGTATTTGCATTTGTACCTACGAGGGATCTACAATATCACCTCCCTATTTGCAATAAAAAATTTTAAGGAGATTGTTAATTGGTCTCTGTCTGTGTTGGCAAGTGGCTTTTATTTACTGCCAACACAAACAGGGACAAATTTAGCGGAAATGCAGGTCGAAATCTAAAATTATCCAGAAATAGTTTGGTGTTGTGCAATGCACCTCTGTTGTAGTACCAGTTTTAACCACTGGGATTGCTGTTCAATTAGCTGCAATTAAGGGGTAATATACAACTGCAAGTTCAGTTACAGAGAGGCAAATTTCCCTCAGTTATCGGGAAAATCCCATTCATTAAAAGCATCAAAAGGCACCCCTTTGAAGGTGATGGGAGTTACAGGGTTTCCACAGGGGCCTGTGTCTCTAGATGCCAAGCACTTGCACCTAAACAATTGGAATTGGGGCATTAGGGTAAATTGTTGAAGTTAGATGCATTAGCTGCAAATGCATCAGAAACAGCTCCCCCTGGTAACAACATTTACACTGGAATTATGGGGGTAAATGCTGTATTGCCTTGAAGAAAACATGCAGTCTAAAATTGCACTTTGCACACTGTACATACAGGTCATAAATTACCATTTTAATATGTGGCCAGTAAGGCAACATCAGTAAAGAAGAAATAGATGGAGACAGTATGAAGATTGTAGGGCAAGGTGGAGGTGGTAGGACAAGATTGGGAAAAGTCGGGCAAGATGGCTCAGTAGAACAAAATAGAGACAGTAGGGAAAGATGAAGACTGTGGAGTAAGGAGGAGGCAGAAGGGCAAAGTGGTGAAAGTAAGGTAAAATGGTGGCATTAAGACAAGATGGAGACAGTAGTGGGAAATTCCAAAGTAGGACAGTGGGATAATATTATGACATTATGACAAGCCAGTAGAGCAAGGTAGAGACAGTATGGCAAGATGTCAACAGTATGACTGGATGGAATCAATAGAGCAAAATTATGACAAGAGAGCAAGATGGAGACATTAGGGCAAGATTGCAAAGTAGGACAAGACAGAAAGATAAAGACAATAGGGTAATGTAGTGAAATTATGCATTATGAGGACAGTAGGGCAAGGTTGTGTCAGTAGGTCAAGATGGAAGCAGTACAGGTCAGAGGGACAGTGTGGCTTGATGGCAATAGTAGGACAAGATGGAGACAGTAGGGCAAAGTGGAGACAATAAGCCAAAATGAAGGCAGTAGGGCAACACAGTGACAGTAGATGGCAACAGTATGACAGGAAAGAGACAATAGGGCAAAACGATGACAAGAAGTCAAGATGAAGATAGTAGTGCAAGATCATGACATTAGGACAAGATGGTGACAATAGAATAAGATGACAACAGCAGGTAAAGTTGTTGAAAAGTAGGGAAGATGGTAACACTAGGACATAATATTGACATTGGGTCAAAATGGATACTGTAAAGCAAAATAGCAACATAAGATAAAGATGGAAAAAGTAATAAAACTGGCAACTTTAGGACAAGATGAAAACAGGAGGACACGATCATAACAACAAGGTGAGATGGCAACCATAGTAGAAGATGGAGACAACATAACACGTCCATGTTTCCCAAGGGAGATGGGGACAGTACAGCTCAGTACAGCTCAGTGTTGGCAGTTGGGTAAGGTGGAGACAATACTTCAAAATAAAGGCAAAATGGAAAGATGGCAATAGTAGGACAAGATGGAGACAATAGGGCAAAATGATGACAAGGGGTCAAGATGAAGACAGTAGGGCAAGATGGAGACAGTAGGGCAAGATGATTAAAAAGGATAAGATAGAAAGTGGTCACATAATGGCAAGAAAGGGACAGTAAGTAGGACAAGGTGGTGATAGCAGAGCAATATGAGGACAGTAGGAAAAGATGGAGACATTACAGCTTAGTGGTGGCAGTTGGGTAAGGTGGAGACAATACTGCAAAATGAAGGCAGTAGGGCAACACAGTGACAGTAGAGCAAGGCGGGGACAGTATGGCTAGATGGCAATAGTAAGACACGATGGAGACAGTAGGGCAAGATGATGACATTAGGACAAGATGGTGACAGTAGGATAAGATGACAACAGCAGGGAAAGGTGTTGAAAAGTAAGGAAGATGGCAACAGTAGGACATAATGTTTACAGTAGGGCAAATGGATACTGTACAGCAAAATAGAAAAAGAAGATAAAGAAGACTTTTTGACAAGATGGAAACAGGAGGACATGATCATGACAATAAGTTGAGATGGCAACCATAGTAGAAGATGGAGACAACAAAACACAATGTCGGTATTGCCCAAATCCCGGCACACTGCTGAGCAGCTGAAGGGCCCTACACTGTACAAAGACTGGACACCTTCAGCACTATATAGAGGAACCTATAGTTGAACTGGTTGTGGACCTGAATATCTAAGAAGATGGAAACAAACTGAAATGACTGTTTCCCCTACTTTGTGGCGTCTCCTTGCGGTGGCTTTTGGAAGGAATTATGTATTATGATTGTTAAGTGGCCATAAATGCTTGTTAAATTCCCCCAAACGCTTCAGGCTGCTCTAATTGCCCGTTGAATAGAACACGCATGATTACTAACCCATTTTTAATGAAATGATACATTTATATGAGACGTTTTGGGGACGTATGCTCTTCCCTCTGCACGCTTTACACCTTGAGCGGCTGCATCATGCGCACAACTGAATAAGTTACAATAAACACCTGGGGCCGTTAATATATCCATTCAGCTATGGGAAAATTGCCTGAGGCAAGCAAATATTTTTTAAAGGGTAAGTAAACCAACTAGGAAACATGGCTTCAATAAATTACTCTTATGGCACAGGTCCGCCATGCTGCTTCTAATGGCCAGCAGCTCTATGATGGATGTCTTCTCGCAGTATGAACTATCTGATCCCCATTGTAAGCAGTAGTCCTGTCCTGCTTTATGGCAGCTGAGATTCTAGCTATCTGTATAAGAGAACATTCTGTCCCAGTGGCTGCACAGATCCTATCTGATCCCCATTGTAAGCAGCAGTCCTGTCCTGCTTTATGGCAGCTGAGATTCTAGCTATCTGTATAACAGAACATTCTGTCCCAGTGGCTGCACAGATCCTATCTGATCCCCATTGTAAGCAACAGTCCTGTCCTGCTTTATGGCAGCTGAGATTCTAGCTATCTGTATAACAGAACATTCTGTCCCAGTGGCTGCACAGATCTTATCTGATCCCCATTGTAAGCAGCAGTCCTGTCCTGCTTTATGGCAGCTGAGATTCTAGCTATCTGTATAACAGGATTTAGAGCCTTTGAAAGGATTAATTAGCAGAGTGATTGCAACATATGAGTGTTAGCTCTGCAGGGCAGGGGCACAAGATGTCAGTAGAATGACAAGATTAAGGCTGTTATTGATATTGATGTGGTAGAGCAGCTCAGCAGGGTCAATATTTAATGCCAACGCAATGTGACCAGAGGTTCCAGCCACACACAAACCCACGGTGTTGTCCCTCGCAGACATTCCAGAAGGAGCCGGCACAGAGTTCTCCCTCCCGGCGCATTGGTGCAGATGGGTCCCTCAGACCTTGCTACTACAGAGAATAGGAGTCTGGGTAACAGGAGGATCAGGTGTTAGATGGGAGCTTGCATCATGGTTGCCATAGCACTGATTAAAAAACAATATCGGCCTAATGAGCTTGTGGCAATAACATCACCCACCCTGAAATTGAACACACACACGCGCCGAGGCAGATATCTGACACACACACACAGCTGTTAACCCCTGCATTGATTCCATACAAACGCTCCCGCTCAACCAACACAAAGGCGCTACTGGGACGTGTGTTATACACATATACACTGCCCTGTCACAACACACCGATGTACTGACAATGAGTGACCGGCAGACCAACACACACCCCGATACATACACATAAATACACCGTGTCACACAAACATATAGACACAGTGTCACGTACACAAACACACCGCACCGCACAGATACACTGAAATAAAGACATGAGAGATTTTTATCTTTTGCAGATACATTTGTTCATGGGTAAATGACAAATGTAATTTGGATCTCCATACCTTAAGGGCAGATACACACGTGGAGATTCGGGGAGATTAGTCGCCCAGCGATAAACCGCCTCTTCTTCGGGCGACTAATCTCCCCGAACTGCCTTCCCACTGGCTAGAATTTAAAGCGCTGGCGGGAAGGCACTCGGAGCGCTTCATTTCCAGAAGTTGCCTCACAAGGAAACTTCGGGCAACTTCGGAAAACGAAGCGTTCCAAATGCCATCCCGCCCGGGCGTTTTACATTCTAGCCAGCGGGAAGGCAGTTTGGGGAGATTAGTCGCCCGGCGTCTAAATCTCCCCAAATCGCCACGTGTTTGTCTGCCCTAAATCAACTAAATAATGTTTTAAACATTAGTTAAACCCAATAGGCTGGTTTTGCCTCCAATAAGGATTAATTATATCTTTGTAAGGCTCAAGTACAAGCGACTGTTTTATTATAAGATAAAACAGAAATCTTTTTTTTTTTTAATTATTTGATTAAAATAGAGTCTATGGGAGATTGGCTTCCCGTAGTTCAGAGCTGTATAATGGGTTTTCAGATAACGGAACTCATGCCTATATATATATATGTCAGACATCAAGAGATGGTAGAGATTGAAGATCTATAGCCTGCAGAGATCTTGGCCAGACTATGCTTGGTTTTAGTCTACAAATTTGGCCATTATGTTCCTATGTGATGTAGGTAGCACCCAGGATTGCCATCGAGCAGGTGGGGGGAACAAGTGGGTGTCCTGTCAGATGTACAGAGGCAGTGGGGGGTCCAGACTGGCTTAAAGTCCACAAAAGGGGTGGATAGTTGGTATGTTTGGGCATATCAGACTATGCCTGGAGGATTTTGGGCATGTTCAGCATATAATTAGATGAGCATTTTAATTGGGCTATTTAGTTGCAGGGCCCACAGTCAAGTGAGGGTAGTGGACTAATAACCGAGGCATCCTAGTTGGGAGGATCCAGCTAAATAAATAGTATGGTTCTCCATGTTTTATGATGGTTACCTTACTAGCACCAATCAGGGACAGAAAGGAAAGTCAGGCCAAGACCCAACTAGAAAACTCCACTGGAGTCTACTTGCAAATTCCTACTTAGCCATTGGGATAAAATACCTGACATGGAGAGGACTATTAATGGAACATCATGGTAAAAAGAAGTAAAAGAAAAAGAGAGAAAGAGAGAAGCCCTGTAAATGACCATATGATGAGTATCTATTTCAGATATTGTGCTTGATCCTTGGTTAATAAGCGTGTGATTCTCCAGCAGGTTCTACCATGAATGTGCCTTCATAAGAACTGTTCTATTTCAACATTAAATTGTAGCAATGGAGGCTGCTTGACCGTACACTCCTCCCGATGGAAAGATAAAAATCAGTTGTGTTAACTAATAGTTCTGCTTCAAAGTAGGCCTTAATGTGGATTAGTGGTGGCAGTGCTAGCTTTAAGTAGGATCTGGATAACTTGATCTTAACAATTCTGGACTGTAAAGCTGGCCATGGACGCAAAGATCCTCGATTCGTACGATTTTTGGATCTTCTGTGGAGTGTCCCGACATCTACGGTATCGTGCCATGCCGATCGGTCGTTCAGTCGATCGGACAGGTTAGAAAATTTCTGTTGGCTGCTGATATGTTGCTCTCCAACCCCTTGGATGTTGCCCCCAGTGGCCTCAAAGCAGGAGCTTCTTTTTGAATAAAGTTTTGGTTGTATAAAAACCAGTTGTACTGCCAAACAGAGTCTCAATGTAGGCTGACAATCCACATAGGGCTACCAAATGGCTAATCACAGCCCTTATTTGGCACCCCAAGAACATTTTACATGCTTGTGTTGCTCCCCAACTACTTTTACTTCTGAATGTTGCTCACCGGTTCGAAAAGTTGGGGATCCCTGATCTAGAGAATATCTGACCATCTTGATCAGTTGCTTCTCTAGAAGCTTTGTCAAAGTCTAAGCAAGCGATGCCACAACTCTTTCTTTGTGGCTTGGAGGTAAATTACCCCAGGCAATGTAAGTCATGCTTGCCAGAACTTCTTGTCTGCTCTGGGGTGGCAGGTCTGAGAAGCCAATACAACTGGAATCAGAAACAAGGGTGGACTCCTCTATATCCTCCTCAGCACTAATGATAGACAAAAAAAATTTGACCTGAGAAATTCGCAAATTTTTAAAAAAAACGTTAGTCAATTTTTATGTGCGCGACTATTCTGACGCACGCCCAAATTTTTTTGACGCGGTGGATTTTTCGCCAGTGAATTTTGACCTCAGTTTCGTGAATTTATTTGCTGCCGGCAAAATGCGGAAATTCGCCGCAAATTTACACCTGCCGAATTTATTCGCCCATCACTACTCAGCACCAGACCCTGATGCAGAAGGAGAACAAATTCAACTAGTATGTCTACCAGGGGAATAGCACATTGCTGAATTATAAAGCATTAAAACCTGTTGCTTTATAATTAAAAAAAAAAAATTGAAATTGGAATAGAAATTAGTAAATTAAATAGAAATTAGAAAAATTTAAATATGTACAAATCCTATTACACCAGTGGCTTGGATAAAATGATTTTCATTTCAGTTATTTTTGCAATGATAATTCCATAGCACCGCCACAGAAGACGGTTTGCGTCAGAGAAAATTTGCCATCGAAATTTTGTCCGCATTTTTTATTTGTGAGATGCAATGACAAAAATATAAAAATAAAGGATAATATAATTTTTAATTGAATAACATACAATAAAAAAATAAAAAATGAAGTATCCACTATCTGGAAATCTCGTATCCAAAGAGCTCTGAAATATTTGTGTTGCCATTTCAAAGTCCTATTTACAGACAATTCTTCAGTTCTAACTGATTTGATATGTTCCTGTAACAATAAGACTGTACCTTCTACTTGTATTGTTAGATATTTAATATTGAAATGTTTTTTGTAGAATTAAGTCACAGCACTCTACATTATGGATAGACCCCTAATCCAGAAAAACATTGGGTCCTATGTCTGTAGAAAACTTTAGCCTTAATTTACTGAGCTACAGGCTGAAATCTGCACAAAAATCTTAACATTATATTATGGGAATGATTGCACCTATAACGGTAGCCTAACCCATTTTCTCAAATTCACGTTTTCTCAACTTGAACTTTTTTCTGAGAATCCAAACAAAAAATCTCAAAGATTAACGGAGGGCGTATTTTCAACATTTAGGGGGTTATTTATTAAAGTTTAAAAACTCGAAAAAATATTTTACTACAAAACGTAAATGTTTAGTGGAAAAGAAACTGTTTTTTTAGATTTATTACCGTATATACTCGAGTATAAGCCGAGTTTTTCAGCCCCCAAAATATGCTGAAAAACGCTACCTCGGCTTATATTCGGGTCAAGCGCAAAAACCGTCGCCGGCGTCTAAGAATAGTCGCCGGCGCCTAAGAATAGTCGCGGCGTCCAAGAATATTCGCCGGCATCCAAGAATAGTCTCCAAGAATATTCGCCGGCGTCCAAGAATGGTCGCCGGCATCCAAAAACGAGACCGCGGCACCTCCAATGGGAGCAGAAACCCTCAATTTTTTGATTGGAACTTATCAGAAGCTGCTGCATTTCTCACCCTCGGCTTATACTCGAGTCAATAAGCTTTTCCAGTTTTTGGAGGTAAAATTAGGTACCTCGGTATACCCCGATGCTGCAAAAAGCCTGAATCTGAAAATCGGCCATCTTAGACCTGTCAAGGTCCTGTATAGGTCAATGGGAGAGGCACCTTTCTCAAATTGAAGTTTCGGGATGCTCAAGGATTTTCATCAGAAAATTCCACATTTTCAGGGATTTCGGTCAGAAACTTGAATTAATCGAGAGATCAGAGATCCCAAAAATTAGAGCAATTCGGTAATAAACCTTAAAAATTCTAGCAATTCTGGGGTTTTGCTCAATTTTATCGAGTTTTTCCATGATCCGATGAAATCAAGCTAATTTATTAATAAATAAGCTAAAATCAGGCACGGTCGTGGTTTTTTTAAATAAAATATGAGATGAATTCGGACTTAGATAACATAAATAAAATAATCAACAAAATGAAGGGATTTGTTTTCCCTTTTCTAGAGGTTAAGGGATCAGCGTTTGATGGTGTTGGAGACCCCGGTGGCAATTCTGTGGCAACTCCTTGTGAACGTGGACAAGTAACATTTTTTGTTTGTTTGTTTCATTCCTGATTTTATTTAAAAACCTTAAATATAAATGAATGAAGTGCTAAAAGTGTTGTTATAACGATTGCCCCTATTGGCACATGGAGTTAGGTAATATGCCCCAGTCTTGTAGAACACAGCCCCCACTAGCATTAGATAGAAATCAGTAGTGCCCCCCAGCTGGCCTGTCCCATATATACATATACATATATACACCGAATATACACGTGTGTGTGACCAGGAGCATCATACAGAATTAACCCCTCACTCACCCAAGCCCTATACACATCTTTCTATCTGGGCTCCTTTCCCTGATTCCTTGTCCCCTGCAGCCACTCTGCTCCTATTCCTTCCAGCCGGGAGAGCAAACAGCACAACACAGCTGCCACCCCCAGCTGATCCCGGGCACCACTATAGGCACCTACCCGCCAGCTCGGGAGAGAGAACAAACTAGAGATCATGGGTACGGCCTTGTGCACACAGCCTAGGGTGCTGGGCCAGCTGATCCACTCACTTTGGATGCATATTTCATTATATAAACTTCTCTTTTGTTCCGCTCCTCTGTCTCACCCCCATCTGCTATTTAGCAATTATATCGCTCACTTACAGAACATGACAAGCTCTATTAACCCCTAGTGAGCCAGTTTTCCATGGGAAGGATGTTCCCTTCACCTTTTCTGATAAACTAACCTGTTTCTAATGTCTGCTCTCCCTTCAGATTTCATTAAAACAAGAACAAGAACAGCCACTGAGTTTGCTCATAGTCTGTACAGAGAGATCCCATAAAACTATGGCAGCATAGGTATTCCTCAGTTCTAAGCACAATTCAGCAGGAACAGTCCCTAAGTTTGCTCATAGTCTGTACAGAGAGATCCCATAAAACTATGGCAGCATAGGTATTCCCTGTACTAAGCACAATTCAGCAGGAACAGTCCCTAAGTTTGCTCATAGTCTGTACAGAGAGATCCCATAAAACTATGGCAGCATAGGTATCCCCTGTACTAAGCACAATTCAGCAGGAACAGTCCCCAGAATTTGTTCAAAGCCTGTAGAGAGGAATACCATACAACTCGGTTAGTATAGGTATTCTGTTCTGGGTTAGAGTGGCCAGATCGGTACATTCCTGCTGGATTATATACAGTATTGTGTATTCCAGTGTATGTCCATTTCACCTCAGAGACAGAACAGGAGAGAAAAAAACAGTGTAGGGAAGACAAAAATAAGTATAAAAATGAGAAACAGGTGCAAGAGCTCAGTGCGCGGCTCCAGTTATGTGTAATTGAATTTTTCACTCTGAATGTGATGCCTGCCAGCACAGTGAGGGTTAAGCTGCCATGCGGCCATTTAACTGACTCACCACAAGTTGTCACATTAGCAGCACAGCGGTGGCAGTTGCAGTTGGCCGGGGCATCTTCCTTTAAGGGCATGAGTGAGGCACAGAGCCAGGGCCTGGAGTCAGACTCGGCAAGGGAACGTGGCCCAGAGCTCAGGTATACGGCCTCGTTGCCATAAAGTCCTGCTGCCTCAGACATCTCCTCCAAGCTGAGGCCCGTGGAACTAACATGGTGTGGGCAGCGTAAAGTGGGCCACAGGTGCAGCTTTAGGAGACAGCCCACAGGGACATTAAGTCTTTTCTACCAAGTTTGTGTCCAGAACTGCAACTTATTATATGATTATATTACCCCTCATATTCCTGAGACGGGGGCTGCCATATTGTCTCATATTTACCTGCTGGTAACCAGCCAACAATGGCTTCAACTTGTTTTATCTTAAAGTTACAGGCCGTATTCTGGCATTTAGCTGAATGCTGGATAAGCCACGGTGCATACGGGGAACTGCATGCTGGGTAAATCTTGTAGCATTCTGGGCATGTAACTGACTTGCCCGGTCAAATATAAGTCATTTTGAAAAAAAAAATGGCTCATAGCCATCAATGTGCATGCTGAGTGAACTGTTTGGTACAACTGCAAAATAAAATGGCTACTAGCAAACCATTTGGTCTGTTGGGAAGGAAAATGGCTGCTAACGTCACACCGGCTTGCCTTATGCAATACTGAGAAAGAAAATAACCCTTGGCGCTCAGTGTAAATACTGACTCCACCCTGTGGAATGCTGGGAAAGAAAATGGCTCTTACAAATTAACGTTTACTCTCGCTTCACCTCGTGGAATTTCTGGGATATATTCAAGGTACACTTGGACTTTACTCTGTCAAATGCTGAGAAAGAAAATGGCTCTTAACACTCAATGTAAACACTGGCTTCAACCTGGGGAATGCTGGGAAGGAAATGGCTTCAACCTGGGGAATGCTGGGAAGGAAAAGACTTCAACCTGGGGAATGCTGGGAAGGAAAAGGCTTCAACCTGGGGAATGCTGGGAAGGAAAACGCTTCAACCTGGGGAATGCTGGGAAGGAAAAGGCTTCAACCTGGGGAATGCTGGGAAGGAAATGGCTTCAACCTGGGGAATGCTGGGAAGGAAAAGGCTTCAACCTGGGGAATGCTGGGAAGGAAATGGCTTCAACCTGGGGAATGCTGGGAAGGAAAAGGCTTCAACCTGGGGAATGCTGGGAAGGAAATGGCTTCAACCTGGGGAATGCTGGGAAGGAAATGGCTTCAACCTGGGGAATGCTGGGAAGGAAATGGCTTCAACCTGGGGAATGCTGGGAAGGAAATGGCTTCAACCTGGGGAATGCTGGGAAGGAAATGGCTTCAACCTGGGGAATGCTGGGAAGGAAATGGCTTCAACCTGGGGAATGCTGGGAAGGAAATGGCTTCAACCTGGGGAATGCTGGGAAGGAAAAGGCTTCAACCTGGGGAATGCTGGGAAGGAAAAGGCTTCAACCTGGGGAATGCTGGGAAGGAAAAGGGTTCAACCTGGGGAATGCTGGGAAGGAAATGGCTTCAACCTGGGGAATGCTGGGAAGGAAAAGGCTTCAACCTGGGGAATGCTGGGAAGGAAAAGGCTTCAACCTGGGGAATGCTGGGAAGGAAAATGGCTCTTAACACTGTACACACTGGCTTCAACCTGTGGAATGTCTGGGAAAGAACATGGCTCCTAATATTCAATGTACACATGGACTTTACTCAAATGAGAAAGAAAATGGCTCTTAGCACTGAAAGTAAACACTGGCTTCAACCCATTGAATGCTAAGAAGGAAAATGTCTCTTTTCACTACAGACTGGCTTCAACTCATGGAATTCTGGGAAAGAACATGTCTCGGAGCAAATCACTTACACTCAAGCTCATGGCCCGCGGCTGTTGTGCAATTTACACTTGTCATGGGAAATAGAACAGCAAGCCCACAGCTCAAGGTTGAAGAAAGAGCAGGGGGTGTAAGTGCCCACTTACCTCATACATATAAAACAACTAGAAAGACTTACAAGGGACATTCGTTTAATTTTAAATGGCCAATAGGAAGACAGTTTCTTCACTGGACTAATATTATCCATAAAATGGAGGCAGGTCACTTTCATGGAACTCGGGCTGATGTGAATCCTGCCGTAATGGGTGAAGCTTAGATTTCCCAGTTTATATGATCTTGGAGGGGGTTATTCAATGTAACAAGGGTCTGTGTTGTAGAATGTTGTTGCATATGCAAATTAGGGGTGGGAAGGGGAAAACATTTTTTACTTCCTGGTTTTGTGACAAAAAGTCATGCATATGCAAATTAGGATTTGGATTCGGTTCGGCCGGGCAGAAGAATTCGGCTGAATCTGAATCCTGCTGAAAAAGGCCGAATCCTGTCCGAATTCCGAACCAAATCCTGGATTTAGTGCATCCCTAATTACTGAATTGATAGGGGCCCCATATCTCAATGCCCGAGCGTTGCAGCAGCAGAAACAAATAGCGTCATAGAAAAACAAAAAAAAGACATTTTAAATTTTCCATTAATAATAATCAATAAAGGCTTAAAAGACTATCATGGAATTATGGGATCTGTAGTACTTCACCCCTGTACGATTGTCTTTGCATATATGAGTGTCCACATTAATACTGTTGATAACGAGCTATTGCATTTGAAACTGAATGGAGGAGGGGGTTAAACACAGTATCTTGGCGTCAGTTCCAATGCCAGGCTGATATGTTTATCATATGATTAGTGCAGGCAGGGGAGGGTTAATCTCTTGTTTACCACACCTCATTGGCTGGACTAAACTGTGCGCCCTGCTGTTCCAGCATGATAAAGGTTAAATCCGTCTGTTCTCCCCAGCAGAACAGACCAAGGGAAGACCCCCGTGGGGACAAGTGCAATATGTCAGCCTGGCGCTGCCAAGACTTGGCCCCTCTCCTTCTCTCAGTAACGTGTGATGCCCGTGTTGTGTCTTCACTGGTACAGGCTGGGGATCCTATGGGGCTCTGACCTGGGGAATACATGGATGTACAGTACCTGCCCACTCCCCCTCTCTGACTGTCTGTCTGTCTGTGTCTGCTTGTCCTCATCATTCCAACTGTCTGCTCAAAATGCCTCTGAGTCTGTCAGGCTGCCCCCCTACTGCCTCTGTCTGTCTGACCCTCTACTGTCTGTCTGTCTGTCTGTCTGCACTCCTGGACTTTTCTGTTGTGTCTGTCTGTCTTTCCTGCCATCGTCTTTCTGCCCACTGACACCTGTATCTACCACTCTGCCTGTCTGTCTATCCACCCATCTGTCCAACACTATTCTGTCCACTTACTACTAACAAAATCTGCTTGTCTCCTATAGCTGTCCGTCTGTCTGTCCATCAAAGTCTCTGTACCCTGAAAGTTCTGACTATCACATCTTTATAGCTGGCTGTCAACAGTGTCTGTCTGGAAAATACTGTCTGAATGTCCTTATTTCATACCTGACTATCTATCTCTCTGCCAGATAGTGTCTGTCCCTCTGTCTGTCTGTTTACCCAACAATGTTGCATGTCTGTCCCCTCTACCTTTGTAAACCCAATAGTGTCTGTCTGACCCCTTTGTTTACCTATTTGCCCAGTCGTGTCTGCCTCCTCCTACTGTCTGTCTGTCACCTCTGACTACCTGTCTATCCAACAGTTTATTTCTCCTTTGTCTACTCATCTTCCCAAAAGGTTCTGCCTTTCCCCACTGTCTGTCCAAAAATATCTATCTATCTATCTATCTATCTATCTATCTATCTATCTATCATCTATCTATCTATCTATCTATCTATCTATCTATCTATCCGTATCTATCTATCTATCTATCTATCTATCTATCTATCTATCTATCTATCTATCTATCTATCTATCTATCTATCTATCTATCTATTTATCTATCTATCTATCTATCTATCTATCTATCTATCATCTATCTATCTTTATCTACCTATGTGTCTATCATCTGTCTATCTGTCTATTATTCTGACTGTCTGTCTATCCAATCTATCTATCTATAGCTATCTATCTGTCTGTCTATCATCTGTTAAGCAAAATCTCTCTTCCTGTGGGTGACACAAAGGTGGATAGAGATTTACACTTCTTTATCTGAGATTTGAATAGATTGGTTTGATCATCTAAGGGGCAGATGATACTGAGTGCAGATAAATGTAAGGTTAGTGGTTTGGGGGATAGATGTGCTGTATAAACATTATATATATATCATACCTTTAAATATAAATGCACGGAGGAGAAGGTTTACTGAGTGAATAGGTGCTGTAAATAAGTCAGACTCTTCTCTGGCCTCCATTAGATGGGCATGGCTGACAGAAGGTGTGAGTGCTGCTGCCCCTCTCCCATTCTCCCCAGTCTGTCCCCCCTTTCGTGGCTGTTCCAGAGTCCAGATTTTGTGTTCATTAGGTGACAGAAGGTCCCCGTGCTTGACAAGCAGACAATCTGTCACTGCCTTTGCCAACAGATTTTTAAGAGGACTCCCCTCCTTCCGCTTCCATTGTTCCTTTCCCTTCCTCTCGCATGTGATTTGCTCTCTAGCCCTGCTGATTGTCTTTGTCTGCCCCCCCAGTAGCCAACTATCATACTAGCCAACTAATGGATTCCCCCTAATCCAATCCAGTCTAATTACATCTAGACCTGTGCGTGGCCCTTGGTTCTTCTGAACGGGGCATCTCCCTGTTCCATCTGTTGAAGTCTGCCTTTCGCTTTCAAATTCGACCCATTGTGGCCACCCATCTGTGTGCTACATCAGCCCTTCACCTTAATTGCCCTTTTGGTGGGATAAACTATGGGGACACTCAGGCAGCAGATAAACATGTTTTAAGAGTAATGGCTTAAATATATATTTAAGTAAATATTGCCCTTTTACATCTTTTGCCTTGAGTCGCCATGTTGTGATGGTCTGTGTGTAACTTCAGAGATCACCTGACCAGAAATACTGCAACTGTAACTATAACAGGAAGAGATCACCTGACCATAAATACTGCAGCTCTAACTGTAACAGGAAGAGATCACCTGACCAGAAATACTGCAGCTCTAACTGTAACAGGAAGAGATCACCTGACCAGAAATACTGTAACAGGAAGAGATCACCTGACCAGAAATACTGCAGCTCTAACTGTAACAGGAAGAGATCACCTGACCAGAAATACTGCAGCTCTAACTGTAACAGGAAGAGATCACTTGACCAGAAATACTGCAGCTCTAACTGTAACAGGAAGAGATCACCTGACCAGAAATACTGCAGCTCTAACTGTAACAGGAAGAGATCACCTGACCAGAAATACTGCAGCTCTAACTGTAACAGGAAGAGATCACCTGCCCAGAAATATTGCAGCTCTAACTGTAACAGGAAGAGATCACCTGACCAGAAATACTGCAGCTATAACTGTAAACGGAACAGATCACCTGACCAGAAATACTGCAGCTCTAACTGTAACAGGAAGAGATCACCTGACCAGAAATACTGCAGCTCTAACTGTAACAGGAAGAGATCACCTGACCAGAAATACTGCAGCTCTAACTGTAACAGGAAGAGATCACTTGACCAGAAATACTGCAGCTCTAACTGTAACAGGAAAAGATCACCTGACCAGAAATACTGCATCGCTAACTGTAACAGGAAGAGATCACCTGACCAGAAATACTGCAGCTCTAACTGTAACAGGAAGAGATCACCTGACCAGAAATACCGCAGCTCTAACTGTAACAGGAAGAGATCACCTGACCAGAAATATTGTTCAGGGGTATAGTTTTCCTTTAAGACATGTCTATCTGCTGCCTGAATGGCCCCATACTTTCCCACACATAAACATTATTGCTGGTAGAGAAACATTTTCATGAGATATTGGGGATTCTCCTGAATGTACAACCTATATGTGTAGTGAAATTGCCTGAAGTTTTCTTGTGAGATCTATCTTAAGCAACTTAACTCCTCCTGTGCCGTTGCTTTAAAATGGGGGTCACTGACCCTAGCAACCCATAAACTACTGCTCTGTGAAGCTACAATTTCATTCTTATTGTTCATTTCTAGAACTTATCTTTCTATTCGTATTTATCTTCCAAACTTTAGAGACCTAGAGACTTTAGAGACTCTTAGACTTTAGACCCATTACAAATTGTCTCAGAATATCAGTCTCTACATCAAAGTTAAAGTTAGTTTAAAGGTGAACATCCCCTTTAAACTGGCCCCTAACCTCTTGTCATCACTGGGGTATTAACAGGGGGAGCAGAAACAGCCGTAAGGTAGGTTACAAACCACCATACTCCATGGTGTTGTACAAAGCTGCTGGCGCGTGGGGTGGAGCCAAGTTTGGTGTTTATATTAGGACTTGATCAAGAGCAGGGCTCAGGTATCTAATTTCATGGTCACCTCATAAGGAGCTACTAGTAACCGAACATTTTATCTCTCTGCCACTGCAATGGGCTTAATGCACCTGTCGGGGAAATAAAAGGCAAATTTGTGCCAACGGCTGCTGTATTGGTTGGTAGCTGGTACTTTTTGATTGGTTGCTACGAGCGGCTAAAACTTGTATATGCTTTCTACTTTTTATGACATAACCCCTCCCCTTGAGTATAAACCTTAGTGCATGCTGGGAAATCTGGAGTATCCTCAAATACACAGGTTAAAGGTTACAAGGTGAAGTCCAGGGAGCTCTGCCTATAACAGCTGGAGGAGGGACATTTGGTTGCACCTGCTTCTGCTTCCAGCCTGGTGTCACTCATCCTCAAAGCCACAAAACTGACCATTTCTCCTGGGACCTCTGCTCCAAAAAGACTTAAAAGAACATTTGATTCAATTGTTGAACTACAACAATCTAGCATAAATGAAAGGCTTGTCTTTCAACCCCTGCCTGTTATACCGATCCTGAATGGATTCTCCCAAATTCTCTATATGGGGGGGGGGGGTGCAATATAGTTCTGATGTCTATGGGAGACAGTACAGCAGACCTTTCCTTTAATATAAAAGGAACCTTTAATGGTCCTTAAAGGTGGCCATACACAGGCCGATAAAAGCTGCCGACACACCAAGTCGGCAGCTTATCGGCCCGTGTATGGGGCCCCCCGATGGGCTCCGTTGGATCGCGGCCGCATCTATCCGTTGATGCGGTCCCGCGATCCGACCCCCCTTCCCATTCGTTAGAATCCAATCTTTGGGCCCTAGGGCCCACGATCGGATCAGCCTGATATTGCCCACCTCAAGGTGGGCATATCGGAGAGAGATCCGCTCGTTTGGCGACGAGCGTCTCTCTCTGTGTATGGCCACCTTTAGTTGCCCTTTTATCTATTCCCCAACATTTTACAGAATATTTAAGGGAAATATATTACATTTAATTTTTTCTAAATCAGCAGCTTTTTGATAGCAAAGGAAGGAGAGAAGACTCAGCTGCTTTCAGTAGAGAAGTAGGTCAGTTCTGCAAGGAAAAGTAAGTTGTAGCATTGGGAAAATCACCATGGGACCTATAACAGGCAGGTGCGGACTCTTCCTGACGGCCTGCTGCTGCCCCGGCTTTGAGCAGTTCTATGGTTAAGTGGGACAGAAATGGGAAGGAATCATTCAGCTCAATAAATGGGCCACAATAGAAGTTTAGGCAGCCTCCCAGTAGACCCAGGTGGCTGCAGTCTGGCTACTCTGCCTATGTTACCTGCTCTAGGTGGGAAAGAGCTGCTATACGGATACTATGGCAAAAGGCCTGAGCTAGGTGAGAACTAGGCAGCAGATAAGTTCCCATCATGGATACTGTGCCTTATATAACTTGTTCTGCCAGTACATACAGTGTGGGACTTATTCACAAAGGGCTTACTAATGCAAAAGAAATGCATAACTTATGTGTAGACTAGGTCCAAATATAACAGAGTCCAGCAAATGAAGGGCTTTGAATGACTGAAGGCCAAACTGTAGGCTAAATGAACTGGTACGTTTACTAAAAGGACTGTAGAAAGATATCGGTAGAGGTCAAGGCAAAGAGCATTGAGTTATACCAACAAGAACAGGAAGAAATGCGTTAGTCGGTAAGGTGCTCAGGGAGTAGAACTAGATCACTTACGCAAACCAGAAAAGACATTGTCAATGTCTTGTCAAGTGCTCTGCACCTCAACATTTCATCAGGTGTTCAGTATTCCATTGTCAGACTCTTGTTCCTTTAGGCATCCCACATATTGGCCTATGTTATCATTCCATCATTTGGTCCATATTCCATCAGATGTTTCATGTTTCAAAGGTTGTCCCATGTTCCACCAGCAGTTCAATCCATCATTTTGCCCATGTTCCATCTAATGTTTTGCATTTCGTGGACTGGCCATGTTCCATTAGGTTGAAAAGATTGGCTCAATTTCTATAAACATGAACATTTCATAGATTTGCCATATCCAATTTGGTGTTCAGCATTGCAGAGACTAGCCCGTGTTTGGTGAAGACCTCAGCATTCCTTAAATTGGGCCAATGTTCAGTAGCTCAGAATCCCACAACCCGCCCTTGTTCCATCAGATGTTTAGCAACCCACAGTCTTGGACTCGTTCCATCAGCTGTTCAGCATCCCACAGATTGGACCAGTTTCCTTCAACTTCTTATTATTTCATCATTTTACCCATGTTCCTTCTTATGTTGACTGGCCCGTGTTCCATCAGGTTGAAAAGATTGGCTAATTTTCTATAAACATGAAGATTTCATGGATTTGCCATATCCCATTAGGTTTTCAGCATTCCAGAGACTGGCCTGTGTTTCATGAAGACCTCAGCATTCCTTGGAATGGCCCAATGTTCAGTAGCTCAGCATCCCATGTTCAGAATCCATCAGATGTTCAGCATCCACAGTCTTGCCCTCGTTCCATCAGCTGTTCAGCATCCCACAGATTGGTCCAGGTTCCATCAACATCTCATCGTTCCACGTTTCCCCATGTTTCATCAAATGTTGCCTCGTTATTCCAATAATTTGGCCATGACCCATCAAATTTATCAAATTTCACAAGCTGACATGTTCTATCAGGTGTTTAGCATTACACAGATTAGCCCTACTTCTATTACCGATATATACATCTAGGATTCCATGGATATACCGATAACCAATCAAGTTTTCAGCATCCTAGAGACTGGCCCATGTTCAAGCAATACTTCAATTTTCCATGATCTGGCCTGTGTAAAATCAGTTGCTCAGCATCCCATGGATCTACCCCTGTTCCATAAGCAACACCATATTCCATGGATTTCACAGTGTTCCACCAGGATCACGGCATTCCACAGATACTAAGTGTTGTGTCAGGAAAATGATCCTACATAAACGACTCATTGCGTTCGCACCCCGTTCCTTGGAGGTGCCAGAAGGCTCAGCTGTGACAGCTATTTAGCAAATAACATATGGCTGAATAAAACTCCTGATCATAATAAAAGAGAGGAATATCAAGCGTGTAAAATGACATTTAATCAGTGTGACTGCCAGCCAGACCTGCGAGGGGCAAACTCTTCATTTCTAATGGATGAGAATGATTTTCACATCTCACTGTTTATTTCAGTATTTTTTTTCCTGGGTGGCTTTAATTAGAAATAATATTGCCCAATCTTTAATCTTTTACTTACAAATACTTACAAATGACAATATTTTTCTCTTTCATACAGAACTTTTCCCTTTCCTCCCATGGTTCTATAATGTTCCATAATTGTGCGTGTGCTCCCTTAGATTGTCCCCAAACCTTGATTCCTGGGTAAAGGGGGTTAGTGCTGTGCCACCTTTCATGTTCTTTATTATTAAATAGTCTTGTGCTCTCATATATTCCTGAACTGAACCTCGCTAAAGGCCAATGATTGACCCATTAGGACATTATAATTGGTGGGACCCTCTAGTCTACCCAGCCAGTTGACCTAAATCCCTAGCCCTATGCCTTTCCTCCTTTACCCTGGGTCACTACAACAGTTTCACAGCTGGACCTTCTGCTTTGGCACAGTTAGAAGCACATGGGTCCAGGGGTAACATTTGCTTCATAGACCTCTCTTCATAACTCTTTCCCCCCATTGACCATGAGTTTCTTCATCTCACCCTCTTTAGCCACCTTAATTCCTCTATGCCTGCATGTGAGGTTGGGCATCACAAGGATTTTCTTCGAGTGAATGATCTAATTATTTGTGCCACTGGGTCCCCAACTGCCCAGATACAATTGCATGACTTGTACCTACTGTATGCCTATTCCTCCTTTTTGTGTCATGGAAAGCTGAGCTCCTAACATGGCCTCCATCATGAATAGAGTTATTACTCTAGGGCTCTGCTTAAGTACACCAGCTCCATGCCCTTAACTTAAAGAAACTTTTAAACATTGCTATGTTGGGGTCCCACAAATCAAAGACCTTGTAATCGTTGATCTGCTCCTGAGAGCACCAGCAGGAGAATGAGAAGGTGATGAAACTTAAAGGAGAAGGAAAGCTATGGAGGCATTTTATTGCCAATAGATTAGCTGCAATAGTACAAGCTAGAATGCTATATTTATTCTGTAGACTTTTACCATGCTAAGTAAAAAGCTCTAGAAACTCTCTGTTTGTTTAGAATGGGAGCTGCAGTATTAATGTGGTGTGACATCACTTCCTGCCCGAGTCTCTCCCTGCTCTGGGCTCAGATTACAGTAGAGAAGGGAGGGGTGGGGGGAGAGGAGCAAACTGAGCATGCTCTTGCCCAGGGCAATGAGGTTTAAGCTAAAGGCAGGAAGTCTGATACAGAAGCCCATGAGTACACAATAGAAGGAAAGAAATGCAGTATTTCTTTTGACAGGGGACTCAGAGCAACATTACTTTGAGGGTTTACTGGTATATTTAGATGGACCTTTCTGATAAGGCTTACTTAGTTTTAACCTTTCCTTCTCCTTTAAGAGAAACAAAAAGGAACTGAGAAGCAGAAAGAATGATGAAGAAGACAGAGAAGGATAGAAAGTAGAGTGATAAATAGAATGGGCATAAAAAATATTAAATGAAAACTAGAATAAAGGTGATCCAGACCATAGACGTGGGGAAAAAAAAAAGAGATGCAGAGAGACAAAGGGGGCTACAAAAGTGAGAAGAGGTGGAAGAACAGGCCAGAAGAAGAAGCAATAAAGAAGGAGAGAAGATGATTAGAGGGTAAACGTTGGCAGTAAGCTGGGCCTACAAATCATGATGGGCCAAAACAGTCTGGTGTTATCATCTGGCCTCCAACAATGAGATCTTTAAGGTCTTTGGAGACCTATTGGAAGGGTATTACATCTACTGTTGATGTCTTCCAATGGGATTCTTGCCAGATATCGATCTGATGGGCTGTCGGACTCGGACGAGCCCACACATGGACCAATCAGCTGCTGACGTGGTGTTAAGGGGGTGAGTGGGCAGTTTTTATCAGCCTATGTCTGCTCATGGGACCCTCCTTCCCATGCAATCATCTTGCCTAGGCAGTAACCCATGTGTGACATTACACCCCGTAATCTATGTGTTTACCCATAAGGTCAGGGTTTAGCAATTCATAGCAACCAGATACACTACTCTCATGCAACCCAATGCTGAATTGGTTGCTATGGGTTACTACACCCAGGGGAAAACTTCTCCTATACCGTTCGCTCATAATCTTCCGCGATGAACCAACTTGTATTTAATTGTTATCATCTGTGGAATCAATAGCTCCAGCCTCCGGCATCTACATCCTCGTCTCTATACACCCCCCCCCACCCCTGCACCCTTTATATTTCCCATCCTCCCTTATATGACCTTTTCTCTTGGTGCTATTCATCTGTTGCTTTCCACCGCCTGCGTTCCCCCTCTCCTGCCTACTGTATCCCCATTCCTTTATGCGCCTCTCCCATTATTCCTCCTCTCCGCTCTTCTTTCACCTCACTTTTCTCATCTGCGTTTTATTATGATTCCTTCTCATTTGATTGCCTCGCTTCTCTTTTTCCAATCTCTCTCTCTCGCTTGAACACACACACTTAGCCACCTGAACCTTCAGCACGCAGCTCTCCGGATAGAAGAAATCCACCGACGCGCACAAACACAATCCCACCTCTCTCATAGCCAGTAAATAATGTATGAGGGGCTGGGCAACAATACGGCCAACAAATCTCGCTTTTATAGCCCCATCATTGGGTCGTATTTCAATGCAAATGGTGCAGCGGGGGAGACAGAGAGGGGCTGCGTGGGGAATTGGGCCCAGAGCTTACAACTGGCTTGCCCTTGCCCAACACTAAATCTCCGCACTGTCGAGGCCTGGGCTTTATTTATTTATTTTTTCTTTATGACTTTCTTGCCCCCAGCAGAATCGTTACATAATAAACTGAATTTCATATCGTGAGTCCAAATGCGCAGCCTGGATCCCTCTCCCATTCGCAGCTTTTCCCAGATGAGCCCTTCATATTGCGCAGTGCAGAAGGGACACGGCTGTATGTATAATGCAGGGAGAGAGACCTGTGAGCGCTCAATTTCTTATCTAGATTGTTAGCTCTTTAGAATAATTCTAAGCATCTTTCTTATATACGTTGCAATTGCCAGTGATATCAATAAATGTCAGAAATTCCAGGCCTATGGAAAATACTGGCGGACACAACTCAGAACACTGGTCTCTGTGTTTCTAGCTTTATTGGCTTCTCCATAGCAGTTAGAAGTGATGCGCAGGTCAACGCAAAACCCCACCAATTAATTGTCCCAAGCTGTATTACACTGGCACACCGGGATATCAGGGAAACTCCCAGTGGGCCCAGGTGTCAGTGGACCTCTTGCTTCTAAACATTTGGCCTATTTCATGGTCATTCCATATTTTTTTATGGGAAAAAAAGAGGCTAAATAATGGAAGAATAGAATATAGTAAGTAGATAATAAAAGACTAGGAGAAAGAGGTTGAGTGAGGAGAGGAGGAATAATAGTTTGGAAAGTGAGTCCACCATCGAAGGTTCTCTGGTGGACCCACGGTCAAAGGCTTTCTAGTGGACCCACGGTCCAAGATTTTCTCGTGGACCCACGGTCTAAGATTTTCTCGTGGACCCACGGTCTAAGGTTTTCTGGTGGGCCCATGGTCTAAGGTTTTCTGGTGGGCCCATGGTCTAAGGTTTTCTGGTGGGCTCATGGTCTAAGGTTTTCTGGTGGACCCGCGGTCTAAGGTTTTCTGGTGGACCCGCGGTCTAAGGTTTTCTGGTGGGCCCATGGTCTTAAGTTTTCTGGTGGATCCACGGTCTAAGGTTTTCTGGTGGGCCCATGGTCTGAGGTTTTCTGGTGGGCCCATGGTCTTAAGTTTTCTGGTGGACCCACGGTCTAAGGTTTTCTGGTGGGCCCATGGTCTGAGGTTTTCTGGTGGGCCCATAATCTAAGGTTTTCTGGTGGGCCCATGGTCTAAGGTTTCCTGGTGCACCCACAGTCTAAAGTTTTCTGGTGGACCCATAATCTAAGGTTTTTTTGGTGGGCCCATGGTCTAAGGTTTTCTGGAGGGACTATAATCTAAGGTTTTCTGGTGGGCCGATGGTCTAAGGTTTTCTGGTGGACCCACAGTCTAAGGTTTTCTGGTGGGCCCACGGTCTAAGGTTTTCTGGTGGGCCCATGGTCTGAGGTTTTCTGGTGGACCCCTGGCATCTCAGTCCGAGACTAGTCCCAAGAGGCAGTTTGTGGGTGGGTGGCAGTTGGATTGACCTCCAGTAGTTGCCACAGGGCATCTCTTGTTTATAGACTCGCTCTCGCCACTTCCAGTCCACCTGATAAACAGGTGGACGTAGGTACACTGGGTGAACTGGGTCTGGCGTGGGTTTGGGCTGCATGGGTTAGGGTTGGGAGCATTGCTAGGAAGTATAGCAGCCAGTTGGTTCTGGACCCTGGAGTGGCCTCCCTGATGTCTGGAGTTTTTCCACTAGTGGAGGCACTGGTACTGGAGGCAAGAGTCTCACAATACCTCATGTTGATCATGCCCCTAACAGCAGAGCAAGCAGGACCGACGCTCAACTAGACCACCGACCTGGCAGCAAAATTTACAACTAGGACCCCCCACTACAAAATGAATGGCCAACACTACCAATATTAGTGCCTCTAGAGGGGGGCATTAGCTTGTGAGCCTTGCGCCAGATGCATCGAAGGTGCACATTGCACATGGGTGTAGAGTGAAGCTTTTTTTGCACAAGGATTGGGTGCAGCAACTCTGTAAATGTTTCCTCCAGCATCAGTAAAAGATCATATTGGGATTTGCAGTGTTTCCGTACAACTACTGGGGCTAGGTACATTATCCCTTATAATACATGAGTGATACTCAGAGTTCCCTGTATAACTCAGCCTGCAGCCTTGTGCCTTTATATGGTCACAGAACAACCCCTCAGTGACTTCTAATATCCTTATCATTTACAGTAGGGGGTACATTATCCCTTATAATACACGAGTGATACTCAGAGTTCCCTGTATAACTCAGCCTGCAGCCTTGTGCCTTTATATGGTCACAGAACAACCCCTCAGTGACTTCTAATATCCTTATCATTTACAGTAGGGGGTACATTATCCCTTATAATATGTGAGTGATACTCAGAGTTCCCTGTATAACTCAGCCTGTAGCCTTGTGCCTTTATATGGTCACAGAACAACCCCTCAGTGACTTCTAATATCCTTATCATTTACAGTAGGGGGTACATTATCCCTTATAATACATGAGTGATACTCAGAGTTCCCTGTATAACTCAGCCTGCAGCCTTGTGCCTTTATATGGTCACAGAACAACCCCTCAGTGACTTCTAATATCCTTATCATTTACAGTAGGGGGTATATTATCCCTTATAATACATGAGTGATACTCAGAGTTCCCTGTATAACTCAGCCTGCAGCCTTGTGCCTTTATATGGTCACAGAACAACCCCTCAGTGACTTCATATATCCTTATCATTTACAGTAGGGGGTACATTATCCCTTATAATACACGAGTGATACTCAGAGTTCCCTGTATAACTCAGCCTGCAGCCTTGTGCCTTTATATGGTCACAGAACAACCCCTCAGTGACTTCTAATATCCTTATCATTTACAGTAGGGGGTACATTATCCCTTATAATACATGAGTGATACTCAGAGTTCCCTGTATAACTCAGCCTGCAGCCTTGTGCCTTTATATGGTCACAGAACAACCCCTCAGTGACTTCTAATATCCTTATCATTTACAGTAGGGGGTACATTATCCCTTATAATATGTGAGTGATACTCAGAGTTCCCTGTATAACTCAGCCTGTAGCCTTGTGCCTTTATATGGTCACAGAACAACCCCTCAGTGACTTCTAATATCCTTATCATTTACAGTAGGGGGTACATTATCCCTTATAATACATGAGTGATACTCAGAGTTCCCTGTATAACTCAGCCTGCAGCCTTGTGCCTTTATATGGTCACAGAACAACCCCTCAGTGACTTCTAATATCCTTATCATTTACAGTAGGGGGTATATTATCCCTTATAATACATGAGTGATACTCAGAGTTCCCTGTATAACTCAGCCTGCAGCCTTGTGCCTTTATATGGTCACAGAACAACCCCTCAGTGACTTCATATATCCTTATCATTTACAGTAGGGGGTACATTATCCCTTATAATACACGAGTGATACTCAGAGTTCCCTGTATAACTCAGCCTGCAGCCTTGTGCCTTTATATGGTCACAGAACAACCCCTCAGTGACTTCTAATATCCTTATCATTTACAGTAGGGGGTACATTATCCCTTATAATACATGAGTGATACTCAGAGTTCCCTGTATAACTCAGCCTGCAGCCTTGTGCCTTTATATGGTCACAGAACAACCCCTCAGTGACTTCTAATATCCTTATCATTTACAGTAGGGGGTATATTATCCCTTATAATACATGAGTGATACTCAGAGTTCCCTGTATAACTCAGCCTGCAGCCTTGTGCCTTTATATGGTCACAGAACAACCCCTCAGTGACTTCATATATCCTTATCATTTACAGTAGGGGGTACATTATCCCTTATAATACACGAGTGATACTCAGAGTTCCCTGTATAACTCAGCCTGCAGCCTTGTGCCTTTATATGGTCACAGAACAACCCCTCAGTGACTTCTAATATCCTTATCATTTACAGTAGGGGGTACATTATCCCTTATAATACACGAGTGATACTCAGAGTTCCCTGTATAACTCAGCCTGCAGCCTTGTGCCTTTATATGGTCACAGAACAACCCCTCAGTGACTTCTAATATCCTTATCATTTACAGTAGGGGGTACATTATCCCTTATAATATGTGAGTGATACTCAGAGTTCCCTGTATAACTCAGCCTGCAGCCTTGTGCCTTTATATGGTCACAGAACAACCCCTCAGTGACTTCTAATATCCTTATCATTTACAGTAGGGGGTACATTATCCCTTATAATACACGAGTGATACTCAGAGTTCCCTGTATAACTCAGCCTGCAGCCTTGTGCCTTTATATGGTCACAGAACAACACCTCAGTGACTTCTAATATCCTTATCATTTACAGTAGGGGGTACATTATCCCTTATAATACATGAGTGATACTCAGAGTTCCCTGTATAACTCAGCCTGCAGCCTTGTGCCTATATATGGTCACAGAACAACCCCTCAGTGACTTCTAATATCCTTATCATTTACAGTAGGGGGTACATTATCCCTTATAATACATGAGTGATACTCAGAGTTCCCTGCATAATTCAAAAACACCAACTGAAATTAAATCAAAGTTTTTTTCTTGGTTGAATAGGTCAGTTTTCCGATCAAATTCGAATGTTTTTTCACAAAAAAAACTTTGATTTCTCTAAGTCCAGCAATTGATCCAAATCAGTTCTAAAAGGTCCCCCATAGGTTAAAACAGCAATTTTGGTTGGTTGTGGTCGAATTTTTAAAGAGACAGTACATGAATTTTCGATTTTTTTTTCAAATTCAAATGCTATTTGGACTATTCCCTAGTCCACAAAAATTAACTCGAAATTTGAATTTTCACTTTGACCATTGATAAATCTGCCCCTCAGATTCCCTGTATAGAGATGGGAGACATCTGGGCCGTGTGTATTTAGCGACATGTGCCCCTGGCAAGTTGTTGATTCATGGCATTAGCCCCTGAGGGCCGGGTCCAGCTGTCATCTCTCCCTGCCTCACAACCCTCCCCCACTCTAATATTGCAGACAGCTGGGGTCAGAGGTCGGGAGACCCAGAACACCACGGAGTCGGAACAGCTTGTAGGCGGCCGGCTTGCTGTTTTTTGTTGGGCAGAGAGATTGTAACATGGAACAATGATATATTTCTTATTGTCATACCAGGCCCCTCCCCCCCAGTGGATACTGATCAACTAAGAGACAGTGATGTGTCAACCAAGCTTTGTACTTTCATTCCCATCAGCCCCAGTCAACTGAAAAGCAACTGTAGTTCTGATATAAACCTAATGTTACAGCTTCTCTATATATCTGTAACCTTGTTATGAGCTAAGGGGACCCAGTCTGAAGGTCAGTTAGGGGGAGATTTGGGGTGAGTGTTTATTTGTACCCTGGGTACCCCTGAAACTATAGCAGGGTGACTGTTACCCCAATGTTTCTATATATCTGTAACCTTGTTATGAGCTAAGGGGGTTCAGTCTGAAGGTCAGTTAGGGGGAGATTTGGGGTGAGTGTTTATTTGTGCCCTGGGTACCCCTGGAACTATAGCAGGGTGACACCCCAATGTTTCTATATATCTGTAACCTTGTTATGAGCTAAGGGGGTTCAGTCTGAAGGTCAGTTAGGGGGAGATTTGGGGTGAGTGCTTATTTGTGCCCTGGGTACCCCTGGAACTATAGCAGGGTGACACCCCAATGTTTCTATATATCTGTAACCTTGTTATGAGCTAAGGGGGCCCAGTCTGAAGGCCAGTTAGGGGGAGATTTGGGGTGAGTATTTATTTGTACCGTGGGTACCCCTGGAACTATAGCAGGGTGACTGTTACCCCAATGTTTCTATATATCTTAACCTTGTTATGAGCTAAGGGGGCCCAGTCTGAAGGTCAGTTAGGGGGAGATTTCGGGTGAGTGTTTATTTGTACCTTGGGTACCCCTGGAACTATAGCAGGGTGACACCCCAATGTTTCTATATATCTGTAACCTTGTTATGAGCTAAGGGGGCCCAGTCTGAAGGCCAGTTAGGGGGAGATATTTGTTATTAGCTGCAGTTGCATCATACAGTTTCCCAGCCCCAGTCTCTCTCTTCCCCGGGGATCCTAAACTGCCATCTGTTGTTGATACTCCCAGCATTCACAGCGACACTCAGGAATAAAGCACCGCAGACCACTGGCTCCGATTCACATATTTATATATTTACAAATAATCAAATACTTTTAAAAAAGAAAAAAAAAAAGAATGTTATTTATTTTATTTATTGATTTCGGCTTTGAGATCACTTGTCGGTTCCGGATGTGGCAGTTGGAGTGCCTTATTGTCGGCAGATCAGCTCAGCACATTTAATTCGCCACAATCTCCGCAGCCAAATGTCACGTTAGTATTTTTACACCACAAAACTGGGAAAAATTTAATAATCAGGGTGTCTGACCGTCAAACTGCAACTCCCTGCAATCCTACTTGAGAATTCTTTCCATTATTCTCTATGGGACAGGTCACACTGGTGATAGCGGTCAAACAGCTTTGTTTTGGAGAGTTACGACTTTTTCTAATGTGCCGCCACCCACTTAAACAGGGGAACGACCCCACTGCTGCTGCCTTTCCTATTTTAGGGGGTTTCTAGCTTGTTCTACACCCTAAAAGTGGTGCCTAAAGTGCTCGGGGGGAGGGTAACATGAATGAGCAGTGGCTACAGGGATGGGGAGCTCAGCCGCCGTACAAAGGGCACAGAGGGAAGGTATAGGAGCAGTTTTCCAACCCCTTATGGAATCACAAAGAACCCCAAATCTCTCCCGGGGGCAGTTTTGTGCCCCTTTTCAGCTATGTGGGGGGCTATTGGGTCCATATATATCTTAAAAAAGGAATTAGTGACATAAATCAGTAACTAGAGAGAAGAAGATAAAAATGAAGTGATTGATCGGTTGAGCTGTACAATAATAAGACAAACGACGGAAATTACAACCCGTCTGCTCCCCCATACATCGACAGTATTGGAAGAATTACACAATGTCCAGTACTGTATCCAGCTGGGGGTTACTCGTATGAGTGGGGGGCATCATTGCTGCAATAAGGGAAGGGGAGCAGTGGGTTTTATCCAGTGCAAAAGACATTTTGGGGTCTCTGAGTTGGAACTGCTGCCCCTAGTGGCCACATTCAGATTTTCAGCTCCACATCCAGGGGATAGAGACCTGCAGCGGGTCGGGTACTCGCGGGTTACCTGCAAAATCCTGTGGGTTATGGGTGGAATTTCCGGGTATAGACGCGGGTCGGCGGTTCGGGCCACGGGTCTTCTCAATAGCAATTTTTACTCCTTTTTTTGATCACACCTACTTCTGATGATGTCACTTCCGATTTACAATGATGGCACTTCCTGATTCTTCATGGTCAGCGGGTCGTGGGTTGAGGATTACAGGTTGGGGGTCGGGTATGGGTTCCAAAAAATGGACCCGCGCAGGACTCTACCAGGGGGGACAAAGTTCTGCTTCCCCGTCTATTTCAGTTGAATACGTTCCATCCAGTGTTCCCCTTTAATACAAAGCCTTCGGCCATTTTTTCCGGCTTAATGTGATTGGTGCATCTGTGGGAGGAGCTTTAATAGGCCACCTCGCTGTCGTTTGTGTTTGTGAACAAGATATCGGCCTTGGCGTTGATAAAATATGTGGCGACCAGAGAAACGAGAAGGATGGCGATGCCAAGCACCAACGTGATCACCTGCAGGGGGAGAGGAATAAATACATATAATAGGATTAGACTTTTTTGTCTCAAAACAAGGAACCCCAAAAAGTTTCCCCTTCCAACTCCTAATTTGCATATGCAAATTAGGATTCGGTATTTGGCCGAATCTTTCGCAAAGGATTCGAGAGTTTGGCCGAATCCAAAATAGTGGAGTCGGTGCAGCCCTACACTGAACTGTAACTCACTGGTGCTATATAAATAAATGATGATAATAATACAAATATCACTGCAGTATTATAGTCTCCCAGCACAGACTCACCTCTGAACGACAACACAAAATTAGTTCAGTGCATGGGCCGGAGAAACATCAGAGACGAAAAATCTTCATCAAAAAGTGGCTTTATTATGGCAACAAATGTGAAACAGTGGCAATGACCGTGAAAATCAGCCTACGCGCTTCGTGCCCATAACTAACGGCACTTCTGAAATCAGCCTACGCGTTTCGTGTCCAAAAACTCTGTTTCTACGTGTTTCGTGCCCATAACTAACGGCACTTCTGAAATCAGCCTACGCGTTTCGTGCCCATAACTGACGGCACTTCTGAAGAAGTGGCGTTAGTTATGTGCACGAAACACGTAGAAACAGAGTTTGTGCTACTGCCACATTGTAACAAGTATCTATGGTACCACTCAATAAATAAATATTGGATCAAAAATACAAAATTGTAGTAAAGAATAAAGGAGAAAACACTCACAGTTCACCTCGGTCCCAAGGTGCAAGATCCAAAAGTACTGAGTCCAAAAAGAATGTGAGGGTCTCCAATAATAAAGAAACAAATGTAAAAAAATTAATTAGGCCATAAAACCTAACACGTTTCGTGCCTATTGGGGCACTTACTCATAGGCTGAGTATGTGCCCCCAATATGCACGAAAACAGGATTTTTTACTTACCGTTAAATCTGTTTCTCTGTAGTCGATAAGGGGGACACAGGGAACGATGGGGTTAAGCTCCATCCTCCGGAGGCAGAACACTTGAATTATTTAAATTGAATGGGCGTGCCCGAACAGGCTTAACCCCTCCCACTGAACACAGTCTTCAGTTTGTTCCAAAGCCGCTAACGGGAACTATATACATAACCAAAAAACTGGCAGAACAGATAACAGGGGAGAAATTCAGTTTTGACTAAGGTCATGGTCGACGGCTCGCCGACGGGCGGGAAGCCCTGTGTCCCCCTTATCGACTACAGAGAAACAGATTTAACGGTAAGTAAAAAAATCCTGTTTTCTCTGCCGTCTCAAGGGGGACACAGGGAACGATGGGGACTTAACAAAGCAGTCCCAACACAACAGGGTGGGGTCGAGCCTAGACCAATAATGTAGAATTACTTAATCACTGAGTGTAACACCTGCCGTCCGAGAGAAGCCTCGGCGGAAGAAAAGGTGTCAACATGATAAAATTTGGTAAAGGTGTGCGTGGAAGACCAAGTGGCCGCCTTGCAAATCTGCTCTAGGGAGGCAGAGTTTCGCCACGCCCAGGAGGCCCCCACCGCCCTGGTGGAGTGGGCCCGGATACCGTCTGGTGGACTCTTCCCCTTTACTCGATAGGCATGTTTGATTGTCTCTTTAATCCAGCGAGAGATGGTCGTCTTAGATGCAGCCTGACCTTTGCGCGGGCCAGAAGGAAGAATGAACAACGACTGGGACTTCCTGAAGGGCTTGGACCGTTCAATGTACCAACGTAGGGCTCTGACCACATCAAGGCTGTGTAACCGACGTTCCTTGCTGTTCTTAGGTGCTGGACATAAGGACGGGACTACTATTTCTTGATTGACGTGGAAAGAAGAGACGACCTTGGGCAGAAAGGTCGGGACAGTTCGAAGCACTGCTTTATCCTTATGAAAGATCAGAAAGGGTGGATTGCAGGAGAGAGCGCCAAGCTCCGAAACTCTTCGAGTAGAGGTAATTGCCATGAGGAACACAACCTTCCAGGTGACCCACGTATCGGAGATAGAGCTCATGGGTTCGAAGGGGGGATCGAGTAGAGCCTCCAAGACCAGGTTGAGATCCCACCCCGCTACGGGTGGTTGGAATGGAGGAGCAATGTGAGCAACGCCTTGAAGAAAGGTACGTATGGCATCTTCGTTAGCCAACTTATGCTGAAACAACACCGACAGGGCAGATACTTGGACCTTGAGGGAGCTAGTCTTCAGACCCATCTGTAACCCGTGTTGAAGGAAAGACAGGACTCTAGGAATGTTGAGGTGAGTGAAGGGGAGATCAGCAGCCCTGCACCATGTAGAGTAGGCATTCCACACTCTATAGTATGACTTGGAAGATGACGTTTTACGTGCCTTGAGCATGGTAGGAATGACGTCTTCTGCTACACCCCTGCTCCGCCAGATGGACGCCTCAACAGCCACCCCGTCAATGCGAAGAGACCCGGATTGTGATGCACTATTGGGCCTTGCTGTAGAAGGTCTGGTCGGTATTCCAGCCGAATGGGAGGTGCGAGTGACATTTCTTGGAGGTCTGAGAACCAGGTCCTCCGTGGCCAGAAGGGGGCCACAACTATCACCACTGCCTGGGACATCTTTATCTTCTTGAGAACTCGTGGCAGCATAGGCAGAGGAGGGAAGACATATGCGAGCTTGAAGTCCCAGAGCTGAGTCATGGCATCCACCCCCGCGGCTAGAGGATCTCGGTAACGAGCGAAGAACCTTGGCACTTTTCGATTGAGTCTGGACGCCATTAGATCTATACTGGGGCGTCCCCAACTCCTGACGAGTAGGTCGAAGGCCTCCGGATGCAATTCCCATTCCCCGGAATGCAGCTGGTTCCGGCTGAGAAAATCCGCCTTCGTGTTGGTCACGCCTGGAATGTGTATCGCCGACAACTTCACTGCATTGCATTCCGCCCAATGCAGAACTTGGCTGGCCTCCGTCAGTGCCAACTGACTCCGAGTTCCGCCTTGGCGGTTTATGTATGCCACTGTGGTGACATTGTCGCTCTGTATGCGAACAGATTGCCCCTGAAGTTGACTCGTCCACTGATGAAGTGCTAATTTTACTGCCCTCAATTCGAGAATGTTGATTGGGAGGCAGGCTTCGTGCTGGGACCAGAGTCCCTGTGCTGACTGATTGTCCCAATTCGCCCCCCAGCCCTGCAGGCTGGCATCTGTGGCTATCACCTTCCAATCCGGGGTTGCCCAGGACTGGCCCCTGGCAAGATTCTCGTGGAGCAGCCACCAGCGGAGCGCCTCTCGAGTGGTCTGTGTCAACCGAAGTGGACGTGATAATGCTCCCCCTTTCCAGGTGGAAAGGATATTGGCTTGCAGGGGACGCAGATGAATTTGTGCAAATGGCACCGCCTCTATGACGGAAACCATCGTCCCCAGGACCTGCATCGCCTTGCGAACTGTCGTGGTTCGGTTGGATAAGAGGGATTGTACTTGACTCTTTACTTTGTTCTGTTTGTCTGGTGGTAGGCTGACAATCTGCAACTCTGTGTTGAAGTCTAGTCCCAAGAAGGTCATTTGGCGACTTGGGTAGGGGTTGGATTTCTTCCAATTGATGGTCCACCCGAAATCCTGGAGCAGGAGGACTGCCTTGTTGAGATCCATCTCCGCCTTCTGCAGCGATGCGGCTGTCAGAAGCAGATCGTCGAGGTAAGGTGTCACCGATAAACCCTGGAGCCTCAGGGTCGCTGCAGTGACCGACATAAGCTTGGTGAACACCCTGGGAGCTGACGACAGGCCAAAGGGAAGAGCTACAAATTGGTAGTGTCTGTTCTTGAACGCAAAGCGAAGATAGCGGTGGTGAGGAGGCCAAATTGGGACATGCAAATAGGCGTCCTTGATATCCAAAGACATCATTAGTTGATTCAGTTCCATTCCCCGTATTACTGACCGAAGTGTCTCCATTTTGAACCGTACATGTCGAATGAATTTGTTGAGACCTTTGAGATCTAACACAGGTCTGACGGCACCATCCTTCTTCGGAACTGTGAAGAGGTTTGAGTAAAAACCGGAGAATCTCTCCGGCGGAGGAACGGGTACAATGACTCCTGATTGCTCCATCTTCTCTATGCATTGCAAGAAGGCTCTTGACTTGGCAGGATTCGACGGAACCCTGGACATAAAAAAGGTTCTGGGTGGAACAGATGTTAAATCGAGATGGTATCCCTCCGAAACAATTTCGTTCACCCAAGCATCTGATGAGTGAGAGATCCAGACCTCCCGGAATCGTAGAAGCTTGCCCCCGATTTTATCTAACGATTCCGGAGGGGGTGCCCCGTCATGATGACGCAGGTTTGTCAATTGATGGCTTGTTGTAGGCCTTGTTGTTGTTCTTCCATGATGGACGACCTTTCTCGTTACCTTTGGAATGGAAGTTGGAGCGGTGAGGGGGGCTATGTCGCCGAGAGAAAACGTCCGGTTTGGCCACGAAAAAATTTCCCTCGCCTATGAGCTGTGGACGTGCGCCCTCTGGTTTGGGGGAGAAAGGTACTTTTACCTCCAGTAGCTTGGGAGATAATTTTCTCGAGTTCTTCCCCAAACAGTCGTTGCCCTAGGAATGGTAGTGAAGTTAAGGCTTTCTTAGAACTTATGTCAGCCGACCAGCTTTTGAGCCATAATGTTCTGCGAGCTGCTATGGAGAGTGCCGAGGTGCGCGCGGTGAGTTGCGCGGCATCTAAGGTGGCATCGCATAAGTAGCTTGACGCCTCTGCAATGGTCTGGGCGAAAGGTAAAAGTTCATCCCGAGGAACACCTTCCTGAATGTCTCTGACAAGGGACTCCGACCATGCCAGGATGGCCCTGGACACCCAGGCTGACGCTAGACAAGGCCGTAGTGTAGATCCAGCTGAGGAAAAAATGGCTCTCAGAAAACCCTCCGAACGTCTGTCTGAAGGATCCTTAAACGCAGCTGCGTCAGTGACAGGCAGTGTAGTGGATTTGGAAAGTCTGGAAACTGGTGCATCCACAGTCGGGGGATTAGACCACTTGTCGACCAATTCCTTAGGAAAAGGATAAGACTTGGTGAACTTCTTGGTAGCCTGGAATTTACGCTCAGGAGCATTCCATTCGCTTTGGATAATACTAGTTAGCTGTTCATGGTCAGGGAAACAGGATGACGACTTGTGTTGTATTTTGAAAAGTGAAGAAGTTTCACCGTGCTTCTTAGGCTTTTGGGATAAGTTAAGTACCTCGAGTACACCCTTGATAATGTTATCTATGTCGTGTGGGGAATCCTTATCCCTGCCTTCTTCCCTGTCATCTTCCTCCAACTCAGAAGACTCATCTGAGGAGGGAAGTGCACCCTCTGAAGACAATTGCTCCTCGGCGGAATCATCAGAATGGGATTGAGGATTAACTGCTTTAGGTTCCTCACAGCGTTTTCGCTTGGCACCTTTCTTAGGTTGAAGGTGTGCTAGGGCCTTCCCTAATGTATCAGCAATAGCTGGTAAACCCTGCAATGATGCCAGGGATTGGGAAAGCTGGACCGCCCAAAGAGGAGGTGGTGGGTCAGCAGAGGGACCAGGTGCCGGGTCTGGAGACAAGTCTGGTGCTAAGTCTTCAGCCTGTGGTTCTGAGGGCCCCCCAGAAGCAGCGGCTGCCCCCTGCCCCCTAGTGCAGGATAAGCAAAGAGGCTCCTTATGGCTCCCAGGCAACTTAATTTGGCACTTGGTGCAGGCCAGGTATCTCACCTGTGTTGTGGAGGGAGCCCTTCCCCCCGCCCTTGTGAATGGCCCCCCTGTCCTACCTTCTGCCATTATGGTGTCAGTGGGAGAGGTTGAGCAGTGTTCAGTCTCGCCTACAGTGTGAGAAACGAACGGCGCGAAGTCTAAAATGGCCGCCGGAACGCATACGATACTGCGCATGCGCGAATGCGCGAGGGAGACAGTCGCGCCAAAAGGAAATGGCCGCTGGAACGCAGATGCGTTCCACACGGCGCAAACGGCTGCGAGCTGCGGAATGAAGCCGCTCTCTCCCAAACTGACAATGGCGCTGTAGAGGCAACAGACCAAGAACCTTCCCAGGTCACTGAGCTGCAGCAGGCAAGACAGGAAGGCATTACTAGAGCCAAGGACAGGCAGGCAGCGGGCACAGGCGGGGGGGGGGGGGCGGGGGTGGATTTGGTAAGGGCAAGTGGCAGCAATAGGGTGCCCCCCAAGGCCAGAACCCATAAGTAAATGAGCCACTTACCCCTCACACCGGCCAGACCGTCTGCAATGAGGAAAACAGAGCAGGAATTCATCTGGGTGGTCGGTTATAGCCTGAGGGCTAGGGAAGTGACCCCGGTGGGATAAGTCCTCGTAGGGGGTTAACCAATGTAAAGCAGGGAACCCTGATTACGGTATCACCCCGGGTGTCAGCCAAAAACTGACCGAAGAATTCCATGTCTGGATGTCCTTCCTCCCGGTAGCAGGACACTTGAAAAACTGAAGACTGTGTTCAGTGGGAGGGGTTAAGCCTGCTCGGGCACGCCCATTCAATTTAAATAATTCAAGTGTCCTGCCTCCGGAGGATGGAGCTTAACCCCATCGTTCCCTGTGTCCCCCTTGAGACGGCAGAGAAACGCGTTTATCCTAATGAATTTTTCTACTTTTTAACATTTGTTTCTTTATTATTGGAGACCCTCGCATTCTTTTTGGACACGAAACGCGTAGGCTGATTTCAGAAGTGCCGTTAGTTATGGGCACGAAACGCGTAGACTGATTTCAGATGTCGTTCCTTATGGGCACGAAGCACTTAGGCTGATTTCAGATGTCGTTCCTTATGGGCACGAAGCGCGTTTCGTGCCCATAACTGACGGCACTTCTGAATAAGTGGCGTTAGTTATGTGCACGAAACATGTAGGCTCATTTTCCTGGTCATTGCCACTGTTTCACATTTTTTGCCACAATAAAGCCACTTTTCGATGAAGATTTTTCGTCTCTGATGTTACTCCGGCCCATGCACTGAACTCATTTTGTGCTGTTTGACAGGGGAGTTTACTTACCTGCAGAGTTCTCGTGGGATGCCGCTGCAGGAGAGACGGTAACGCTGGATGGGTGAGCTCCGCTTTATACAATTTCCCATATTTGTATTGACCTCTGAATGATGGAAACTAAACTGCAGCCTTGGACCAACTGCCTATACTAGAGTCCTGCATGGGGTCGGGTACCCGCAAGGTGGACGGGTTTTGGGCAGAAATTTCCGAGTAGCTGATTGTGCAGGTCTGTGTGTAAAACGTCTGGGTACCTGGCTATGATGAAGGACTGGCCCCTCCAGTTTTTGGGGGAGGCGGGTCGGGGTTACAAAAGCTGTTTGTGGGCTGGGTCAGCGGTTCCGTTCGGGCACGGGTCTGCCCGATTGGATCTACACAGAGTTCTATTATATACAGTGAAAATAGAAAATATAAAGGGCGCCATCTGCTGGTAGAACAAGACATGTACAAGCACCTCCGCACACTCCCACCTAATGGGCCTCTTAGAATTTCCCTTATTTGTGCTGCTAAAAGTTAACATATCAGTTTGAGTGGAGTCAGCTCCCCTTTATTATCCGCCGCTCACCTCCAGTTCACGGCTCGGCACCAAGAAAATGCGCCCCTTGATCTCCTTCCAGCGACTCTCTGTCCATGTAGAGTATTCAGTGGAGTCCCATTGGTCCAACTCGAAGGCCGGAGACTCCGCCATGTGACTACGAATGGAACTCCTCACACAATATGGCCGCCTGGATGTTGTGTTACTCTCTATAGGGCCCTGCACCCACGTGTAACTGTACAACTGCCAGGAAACAGGAGAGAGGCTTCACAATGTGACACTTCCCAAAGGTTTATGGGAGTTCTCTGTACTCTGTATCAACTGTTCCTGCTGAATTGTGCTTAGTATAGGGAATACCTATGCTGCCATAGTTTTATGGGATCTCTCTGTACAGACTATGAGCAAACTTAGGGACTGTTCCTGCTGAATTGTGCTTAGTACAGAGGAATACCTATGCTGCCATAGTTTTATGGGATCTCTCTGTACAGACTATGAGCAAACTTAGGGACTGTTCCTGCTGAATTGTGCTTAGTACAGAGGAATACCTATGCTGCCATAGTTTTATGGGATCTCTCTGTACAGACTATGAGCAAACTTAGGGGCTGTTCCTGCTGAATTGTGCTTAGTACAGGGAATACCTATGCTGCCATAGTTTTATGGGATCTCTCTGTACAGACTATGAGCAAACTTACAGGGGAAGGTTTTGGCCACACAGGTTGAAATATTGGGTTAAGACCACCTTGTGCTAATTCCAGTATCAAGTGTTCCTAAGCAGATTGACAGCAAATTATTAAAACATATTCGAGTAATTTAACTCTAACAAGTCTAGTGACTCGTGGTGCAGCACTTACCTCTTTCTTGGGATCGTCAATCTTTTCAGGGTTCTGACATTCCTCCTTGGTCAGGTTGACCGCCGTTCCGGTGAGGTTGGCCAACACAGAGAGTAGAAGGCCGGCAGGATAATTAGGTTCCCTTGAGTTTCCCTTTATAGTGCCCGTCATATAATACTGCACCTGCCCACTCTCTAGAGACGGGAAACAATCAAGGAACAGTGTGAGAAAGAGGAAATCACATGCACTGAAATATGGAACGTTTGATCCCGCCGGGCTTCCTTCCACCTTTATCTCTCTATATAATAATATCACTCACCCCAAATCTCCCCCCAACTGACCTTCAGACTGGGCCCCCTTAGCTTATAACAAGGTTACAGATATATAGAAACATTGGGGTGTCACCCTGCTATAGTTCCAGGGGTACCCAGGGTACAAATAAACACTCACCCCAAATCTCCCCCTAACTGGCCTTCAGACTGGGCCCCCTTAGCTCATAACAAGGTTACAGATATATAGAAACATTGGGGTAACAGTCACCCTGCTATAGTTCCAGGGGTACCCAGGGCACAAATAATCACTCACCCCAAATCTCCCCCTAACTGACCTTCAGACTGGGCCCCCTTAGCTCATAACAAGGTTACAGATATATAGAAACATTGGGGTGTCACCCTGCTATAGTTCCAGGGGTACCCAGGGTACAAATAAGCACTTACCCCAAATCTCCCCCTAACTGACCTTCAGACTGGGCCCCCTTAGCTCATAACAAGGTTACAGATATATAGAAACATTGGGGTGTCACCCTGCTATAGTTCCAGGGGTACCCAGGGTACAAATAAGCACTTACCCCAAATCTCCCCCTAACTGACCTTCAGACTGGGCCCCCTTAGCTCATAACAAGGTTACAGATATATAGAAACATTGGGGTAACAGTCAGGAATAGGGTGAGCACATTCCACATTTTGAGCCCCATTTGGAGGGAAGAGGGGGTGCACCCTCAGAACTGTAAATTGGGCAGCACTGTAGCTCCAAACTGCCAGCACTTGTCGCCCTGATTTCAGGAAATCCCACAGGAAATCGAAGGTCGGTTTCTTCTTACCCAGAACTTTTCTCCAATCTTCCTTGATGATGGACTGGAACCAGCTGTTGTTGGACATTTTTAAAAACCCGTATAACATCTGTGTGACCTGCAGAACAATAACGAACCAATTAGCCTCCCGCAACGATACACAGCAAGGGATTCTGGGAAAAGTCAAACAGCAGCCACAAGACGGGTCGGATATTTAGTTGAATTTGTTGTAAAGTAGACTTAAAGGGGATGTAAAGGCAAAAAAAAAATAAAATCCCATTTTTACTTTAATTAAAAAGAAACCTATCTCCAATATACTTTAATTAAAAAATGTTTATAAGAAACCTGACTGTATGCAGTGAAATTCTCCCTTTATTTACTGCTGTGGATAGGAATTGTCAGACGGTCCCTAACTGCTCTGCAGGGAAACAATCATACTTATGAACAGCAGGGGGAGCCCCCGCCTTACTTCCCAGCCATGCAGAACTCAAGCAGCTTTGTTTGTTTCCCTGTAGAGCAGTCGGCGACTGTGTAGAGATTTGTATTGGATTTTATTTTTCCCTTTACTGTTTCCACTCCAGCTGCAGAGACAAACATCATGGAGCCAGATTTAAACAGATAAACTGGGATTTTATTTGGAGGATTATTTTGCTGCAGCCACTGGTTCTGCAGAGTTGGAGAAAGTTTATATTAAACAATACAAAAACTATAAAATCCACATTAGATTACATGACAACACAGGAGCCAGTGCAGTCTGTATATTCTGATTATTAATCAGTCTTGTGTATCGGCTTCTGGCAGATATTATTTGACTTGTGCTGTTTTGATAATTTATAACGACCCCTAAGCAGCCCAGACCACACTGAGCATGTGCACAGTCTTAGTCTTGCAAAGATGTTTAACAAAGTTATACCACCTGTGGCCAACTTTGAAAGTATAAATCATTTGTTTGATTAGGCTTGTGGTACAGTAAGTTCATGTTTATGTTTAGTATATAAAATACAGCATTTCTAGACTTATGCTATTTTAAACTTTACTTCCCCTTTAAGGTATTAAGACCCAAATTACAAAAAGCTCCTTTATCCAGAAAGCCCCAGGTCCCAAGCATTCTGGATAACATGTCCCATACCTGTACAACAATGGCCTGATACAGATATATTGCCTTGGATTGGCCAGAAATCTATCACAGGTTCTGGCCGTTGTTTGGACCCATACCAGGACCAATCAGCTGACAGCATCTCATATAGGCTGTGTATAGCCAGCTTTAGTATGATATGGGCAGTAATATTATTCATAACTGTGCTGTACTCTATTACTCCACCTCTCTACAGATTAAAACAAGCTTCTCTCTTTCATCTCTAACCCGGCACACAAACCACTACTTGTTTGAGAAACTGACTGTCCCTTTAAAGAGGTGGTTCGCCTTTAAATGAACTTTTAGGTCACTGACCCCATCTAAAAACAAATGCTCTGTAAGGCTACAAATGTATTGTTATTACTACTTTTTATTACTCCCTTCTATTTAGTCCTTTTCCTATTCATATTCCAGTCTCTTATTCAAATCAATGCATGGTTGCTATGGTCATTTGGACACCTAGCAACCATATTCTTTGCCTTTTTCTTATGGCTCTTTCCAGCTTTCAAATGGGACCCCATCTAAAAATAACAAATGCTCTGCAAGGCTACAAATATATTGTTACTTTTTATTATTCCTCTTTCTGATTCATATTCCAGTCTCTTTTTCAAATCAATGCATGGTTGCTAGGGTAATTTGGACCCTAACAACCAGATTGCTGAATTTGAAAACGAGAGAGTTGCTGAATATAAAGCTAAATAAGTCAAAAACCACAAATAATAAAAAATGAAAACCAATTGCAAATTGTCTCAGAATATCCCTCTCTACATCATAATAGAAGTAAACTCAAAGGTGAACAACCCCTTTAAGTAGTATCTTCTATACACAATGCACTTCTGTGTGAAATATTTAAAATAATGAAATACAGTGCTTACCGTTTTGGGGTCGGCCTTAATTTCCTCTGTACTCTTCCCTCCAGCTAGCTTGTACAGCGAGTTTGCAAGCACGGTGGCAACATCTGCAAGAGACTGCAAAGAAAGAAGTGTCAGACTTGCAGGATCAGCAGTTCTGTGGACAGAGTCCTGTTTTTTAGGGTAAAGTATTTATTTTACTCAGGGATATTTCCTACCAGAACCACACTGCACCACAGAAATGCCTTATTGAACAGAACAGGGATAGGGTGCCAATGGGGCACAGGAGTTGGCTAAAAAGTCCTGTATAACTAAACGCTACTCTCCTACCCGTGCTGTATCCGTGATATATTCCAGTTGTTCTTCTTCAGTCAGCCCTTCTGGATATCTCATGTGGATGTTATCGGCTGTGTCGTACAAGCTGTGATAATATCTGTAAGGAAAGATTTCATCTCTTCAGTTGGCACAGTGCTGGGGGGCCCCAAACAGAACCAGCTGAGAAAGCAGCACCCTTATAATAAGATGCATGAGGAAATGCATTCTGGGAATTAATCACTATCTGATGAATGGAGCAATCAGGAATTGTGTTATTATGAGAGACTCGTACAATTGTTACTCCTCCTGAAATGTAATTTGTTGAACAATGTGATGAATCACTGACAAGTGCAAGAATATGCTGCCCTCTAATAATTTTATGGGATCTCACTGTACAGACTATGAGCAAACCTAGGGACTGTTCCTGCTGAATTGTGCTTAGTACAGGGGAATACCTATGCTGCCATAGTTTTATGGGATCTCTCTGTACAGACTATGAGCAAACTTAGGGGACTGTTCCTGCTGAATTGTGCTTAGTACAGGGAATACCTATGCTGCCATAGTTTTATGGGATCTCTCCGTACAGACTATAAGCAAATTTAGGGACGGTTCCTGCTGAATTGTGCTTAGTACAGGGGAATACCTATGCTGCCATAGTTTTATGGGATCTCTCTGTACAGACTATGAGCAAACTTAGGGACTGTTCCTGCTGAATTGTGCTTAGTACAGGGAATACCTATGCTGCCATAGTTTTATGGGATCTCTCTGTACAGACTATGAGCAAACTTAGGGACTGTTCCTGCTGAATTGTGCTTAGTACAGGGAATACCTATGCTGCCATAGTTTTATGGGATCTCTCTGTACAGACTATGAGCAAACTTAGGGGACTGTTCCTGCTGAATTGTGCTTAGTACAGGGAATACCTATGCTGCCATAGTTTTATGGGATCTCTCTGTACAGACTATGAGCAAACTTAGGGGACTGTTCCTGCTGAATTGTTATTCCCCTGCAATGATTTTGCACCTTGCAAAACACTATGTTTTGCTGTTTTAAAATTGTTGCAGGGCTCCGCACTCCATTTCAGACAGTTCCCTCATAAATAAGACTTGTATTAGTGAGGGACAGAAGTGAAGAGGCACGGGGAATAACTTGCACATCATTTAGACACACCAGTAGCAGAGGGTGCAAGTTGTATTGGAGCCTTGTTCTTCCTGACTGCCTCTTGGCTGGTGGTTAGGATGGTGCTGGCCTGGAATTCTGGGTAAAATGTGGCACTGTGGGTTCTGCATCTGAAAACTGCACATTTACTCTCATCCTATCATCTACAGACCCAGGAAGTGAGTAACACTGGGGGTATTTATTAAGTGACTTACCTGTTGCTGTAAGCAGTTCTGTGATCCGTAAGTAAAACCCCGGGGATGTTCCGAGCCCTAAGGAAGCGATGCAAGGAAGCGGGTGGGAGGGGCTGGGAGTGGCCAATTTCTTGTACTGTCACATTGGAATCATGACTTGCACTCACTAGGGAGTCGACCACCTCTTGTACCTAAAGTAACGGAAAGAGAGAAAAACTTTCAGCACAGGCTATTCCTCTAGCAAAATAAAACACGAGGGTACAATGAATCAGAACTCTAGTCTTGGTAATTATTGCATATTGGTCAATGTTTTACCCTAAATAAATTCCCTTAAAGGATAATTAAACCTTTAAAATAAGCGAATGTAAAACTGATGAGAGCACTTTTGTGATTTACATTCATTATTTATTTTTTTTTCATTCCAAGATATTAAGGGATACATGTGCTGTTAATATGAATGAATTTTGTTACAACAGCGCCACCTGCTGGTCAGTTTCCCACCAGTCTGACCAGCAAGTAGTCAAGGAAGTTGTCAGGAGAAAGAAAGAGGCTGCTCTGATGTTCTTCTGCTTAGGAAAGATTTGAGAGAGGTTTTTTATTATTTTCCTAAGCAGAAGAACATCAGAGCAGCCACTTTCTTTTTCCTGACAACTTCCTTGACTACTTGGTGGTCAGACTGGCAAAATGCAGAATGAAATTGACAGCATAGGGACTAATATGTCATGCAATCTCATAAAAGAGGGACTTAAATCCCCCCTGGGAGACTATGCACTCTGACACCACTATTTTCAGGGCCTGGGACATTACCGTAGCATTCACGGTCTCGTTATTCCTGGAGATGGGATCAGTGTGAATCCACAGGTAGGAGTCGTTTCTTAGCGCCACCTGCAGGAGAAACAACAGAATGCCCCTTAATTACTTCCCCATACAATCCTGTCAGTCTGTTTCTGATCACATACAAAAGCTTTCTCAGACATAGGGGTATATTTATCAAAGAGTGAAGTTAGAGATCGCCACAGCCCTCTAGAGAGAAATTACTGCACTCTCCATTCATTTCTATGGAATTTTGAAAGGCGGATTTATCAAAGGATGAACTTTCACCCACTGATAGATACTCTCTTAAAAATCCCATAGAAATGAACGGAGAGGCGGAATTTCACTCTAGAGGACTGTGGTGATCTTTAACTTCACTCTTTGATAAATATACCCAATAGTGTGTAGGGAAGGGTAACAAGGTAATTCAATAAGACAAATACAATTCATAGATTATACTCTGATTTCAATGGGAAAAGTCAAAGCACTTACCTGATTCAGTTCAACAAATGAATGAATGTTCCCCAGTGAGACAGGGAAGCGGCCTTTCTCCATATCATACACCATCCTGGAACTACCAATATAGTCATAGATTTCCTGCAAGGAGTTTGGGGGGCACATAATTAAAAATAAATATATATACAAATACACACAAGTGTTTAATATTTCATGCTCTGCTTGATATCTTGGACTACAACTCCCTGTACCTCTGCAGAGTTATGCTGAGAGTTGGAGTCCGATCAAAAAATTTTGTCTTCCCCATAAACAAGGTTGTGGCTTATTAATAGACTGACCAATCATATTCTCTTGTGTAATACCGAACCCAACGCAATATTCTACTATATGCCCTGTTATCCCACCAAAAACTCACCCCTTGAAAAAAGACGAACATTATATTTCGTGGCAAATCCTGAGTGCCGTTTAGTTTGTGCAGAGCCTCCGCCGCAGCCAACAGGGTCACAAACCCCGACACAGCGCTGTCTGCCCCCGGAGCCAGATTCCAGAAGAAGGAGTGACTGTCAGCCTGTAGGAACGAGAGGAGACTGTTTCTGGTTCAGGGGCCAGCATACAAGCAGGCCAAATAGAAGGGTTAACTTACCCTTGCAGCAGCCACAACTAGCTCCTCCTCCTGTGGAATTGTGCCTGTGGTATTGATGGGCTTCAGGGAGCTCCACACGTTGTGCACGATGATTGAATCACACACTCCTTCTAGGGAACACACAGAGTAACAGAGTCATTTCTTTATTATTTGTGGTTTTTGAGTTTGCAATTTCAGCTATTTGGTTGCTAGGGTCCAAATTCCCCTAGCAACCATGCACTGATTTGAATAAGAGACTGGAATATGAATAGGAGAGGCCTGTATAGAAAGATGAGTAATAAAAAGTAGCAATAACACAATACATTCGCTGCTTTACAGAGCAGAAGAAAAAGGCAAATCATTTAAAGACTATAAAAAATAAATAATGAAGACCAAAAAGTTGCTTAGAACTGGCCATTCTATAACATACTAAAAGTTAACTGAAAGATGAACTACCCCTTTAAGCTTCTGTTCCCCAGCCCGCTTCAAACTTTGTGTTTTAAATGGACTAAAAGCTCTAATTGTATTATTCAAGTTTGGTTTCATCATGAACCGCGGCCCGGTAAATCCTTATTGCTTACCGTATATACTCGAGTATAAGCCGTCCCGAGTATAAGCCGAGGTACCTAATTTTACCTCCAAAAACTGGGAAAGCTTATTGACTCGAGTATAAGCCGAGTATAAGCCTAGGGTTAGAAATGCAGCAGCTTCTGGTAAGTTTCAATCGAAAAATTGAGGGTTTCTGCTCCCATTCGAGGTCCTGGCGTCTCGTTTTTGGATGCCGGCGACTATTCTTGGAGAATATTCTTGGACGTCGGCGAATATTCTTGGATGCCGGCGACTATTCTTGGATGCCGGCGACTATTCTTGGCCGGTGACCGTTTTTGCGCTTGACCCGAGTATAAGCCGAGGTAGAGTTTTTCAGCATATTTTGGGGGCTGAAAAACTCGGCTTATACTCGAGTATATACGGTAGGTTTTGATTCTAGCATCTCAAGCTAAGCCCCTCCATTGCCCACGCCCACTGAGAAGAGCCCGACCAATAAGCAGCCTTACCAGCACTTAGGCTAAATGATGACTGGAGGGAGTTCCGCCGCATGCAGGTGACTGTGTTGGTAACTGCGTTCATAAAAGAGGAAAGCTGCATGGCACAGAGAGGGTGCTGGGGGGCGCTCCCATTTTGCGGCACATTGTGATCTCTGTAGCACTGCAAAGAGACGATGAACCCCAAAAATCTGAACGTTATATATGAAGGATATCCTATATCTATTTTGATAAAACTGAATCACAGACATCAAACAAAACAAAAGTGAACCATTCAGCTGGGAACCCACCTGCTTTATGACTTCTGTTTCATTCTCATCGCGGAGCAGGAAGATTGGGAACTGGAATTCTTCGTAGGAAAGCCCAGTCCCGAGCGGGTTCCATGTGATATTGTTGCAGTGGGCATACTGGGAGCCGTGATCACTGGTGTATAACCCTGCGGGAGAATGAGCACTGTTAGCCCACTAGAATGAGGAGTAGCCGTGTTTCATAAAGGGATACAGAACCCTAAGCAACCAATATAAAGTTAAACTGTCATGGGAAAAAAAATGTTTTTTTCAAAACGCATCAGTTAATAGTAGGGATGCACTGAATCCAGGATTCCTTACGGGATTCAGCCTTTTTCAGCAGGATTCGGCCGAACCGAAATCGAATTCTACTTTGCATATGCAAATTAGGGGCAGGGAGGGAAATCGCGTGACTTTCTTGTCACATAACAAGGAAGTAAAAAATGTTTTCCCCTTCCCACCCTTAATTTACATATGCAAATTAGGATTCGGTATTCAGCCAAATCTTTAGAGAAGGATTTGGGGGTTCGGCCGAACCCAAAATAGTGAATTCAGTGCATCCCTAGTTAATAGTGCTGCTCCAGCATATTGTCAGTTTCCCAGCTGCCCCCAGTCATGTGACTTGTGCTCTGATAAACTTCAGTCACTCTTTACTGCTGTATTGCAAGCTGGAGTGATATCACCCATCACTAGCAGCCAAACAACAGAAAAATGGGAAGGTAACCAGATAGCAGCTCCCTAACACAAGATAACAGCTGCCTGGTAGATCTAAGAACAGCACTCAATAGTAAAATCCAGGTCCCACTGAGACACATTCAGTTACATTGAGTAGGAGAAACAACAGCCTGCCAGAAAGCAGTTCCATCCTAAAGTGCTGGCTCTTTCTGAAAGCACATGACCAGGCAAAATGACCTGAGATGCACCTACACACCAATATTACAACTAAATACACTTGCTGGTTCAGGAATGACATTTTATATTGTACAGTGAGTTATTTGCAGTGTAAACAGTGTCATTTAGAAATAAAATCTACATCATAAAAATCATGACAGAATCCCTTTAAACTCTGGCTTCTGCTGCTTAGTTTGAAGAGTCAGAGGATTAATAGCATGCAGGGGAAATGAGAATATATAGTGAATAAAGTACCCCCTCTTTTAAAATATAAGGATATTATAAGTTACCGAGGAGTTTAATGACCATATAAAAACACGAGGCCGAAGGCCGAGTGTTTTTATACAGGTCATGGAACTCCGAGGTAACTTCTAATATCCTCATATTTTACAACTGGGGGTACTTTATTTATTATAATACACAAGTTTCAGTGAGTCATGTGACAGAAATGACATCACTACCCACCGTTTATAACTGATGACATCAGAACTCACCGTTTATAAGGATATAATTTACAGGATATTCATGGCTTTTGTGTATTATAATGAGATAAGCAAACACTGCTTTTAGATATAATGTAAGACTCTGAACCCTGGAATCACTGCGGAGGATAATAATAATATTAATAATCGGACTTACCAAAACCATCATTTGGGCACGGAGGATCGGGGGAGAATCCAGCAGCAGGGCTTGTTTTGGAAAAGGTAACGGCAACACCAGACACACGCCTGCTCACCTTTAACTTCTGCATGGTGTCTCTGGGGGACACAAGGACAATTAGCAGATTCCACAAAAACATCAGCATGAGCAGCACTTTTATAGTTTTTGAATGATTCTTCGGACTTTTTCCAGCTTTCATATGGGGTTCACTGACCCCCATCTAAAAAATAGGGATGCACCGAATCCACTATTTGGGATTCAGCCGAATACCCGAATCCTTTGTGAAAGGTTCGGACAAATACCGAACTCAATCCTAATTTGCATATGCAAATTAGGGGTGGGAAAGGAAAATGTGAAAAAAAAATATTCACTTTTTTTTTGTGATGAAAAGTCATGTGATTTCCCTCACTGCCCCTAATTTACACATGCAAATTAGGATTCAGATTTGGTTCGGCCAGATACAAAGATTCGGCCGAATCCAAATCCTGCTGAAAAAAGGAGATTTTGTGATACTCACCGTTAAATCTCTTTCTCTCCAGTCGCTTGGGGGACACAGGGACTATGGGTATAGCTTGCACCACTAGGAGGCAGGACACAACAAAAAAGAAACATTAATTAATCACTCCTCCTCCTGCTATACCCCGGCTCCCAGGTGGAGCCAAGCCAGTTTGTACCAAAGTACCGAACAGGAGGTTACCAACAAAGAACGTGAAACCCTAAAAACTATGTACAATGAAAAGAAGGCATGAAGACCATGTCTGAAGTACACGTGAAGGCCTCACCAGGGAGGGAAACCTGTGTCCCCCAAGCGACTGGAGAGAAAGAGATTTAACGGTGAGTATCACAAAATCTCCTTTTCTCCTTGGTCTGCTTGGGGGACACAGGGACTATGGGGACATACCAAAGCTGTCCCAAGAAAACGGGCGGGAGGAAGAGGCCTATGTGGAACTAGCCACCACGGCTTGAAGTACCTTCCTGCCGAAGCTGGTGTCAGATGCCGCAAAGGTATCAAAATGATAGAATTTTGCAAAGGTATGGACAGATGTCCAAGTGGCGGCCTTACACAACTGCTCAGCTGACGCCTGATTCCGGAAAGCCCAGGACGTACTCATCCCTCTAGTGGAATGGGCCTTAATCCTAGCGGGTGGGTTGAGTCCCTGAACAGAATAGGCCCCCTGAATGGCCTGCTTGATCCAACGGGAAATAGCGGCCTTGGAGGCAGGGCCACCTCGGTGTGGACCCGAAGGAAGGACGAATAGCGAATCCGCCTTGCGAACATCTTCGGTCCGATGCAGGTAAAACTTCAGAGCACGGACCAGATCCAGAGAGTGGAGCGCCACCTCCTTAGGATTGGAAGGAGATGGACAAAAGGTTGGAACAGTGATCTCCTGGTTCAAGTGAAAGGAAGAGACCACCTTGGGAAGAAAGGAAGGGATAGTGCGAAGGACCACCCTGTCTTGGTGAAAGGTGAGAAAGGGAGATCTGCAAGAAAGGGCAGACATCTCGGACACCCTGCGAGCCGAAGCGATGGCTACCAGAAAAATGGTCTTCCATGTGAGCCATTGCAGAGAGATGGAAGAGAGGGGTTCGAAGGGGGGTCCCTGAAGGGAACGAAGCACGAGAGAAAGGCCCCAAGACGGAACGGGGGACCTAATCGGAGGTCTGAGGTGGGCCACCCCTTGAAGGAAAGTCTTGACGTCAGAATGTAGAGCAAGTCACCTCTGAAAAAGGATGGACAGTGCCGAAATCTGGGACTTCAAGGATCCCAGGGAAAGTCCCATCGAAAGACCCTGTTGCAAAAAAGCCAGGATGTTAGCAATGGAGAAACGGAAGAGGTCCGCCCCATGACGTTGGCACCACTGATGGTAGGTAGACCAGACTCGGTGGTAGGTCTTGGCAGAGACTGGTTTGCGGGCCACTCTCATGGTGAGAATCACGTCCTCGGAGAAACCCTTCCTCTTCAGAATGGCGGTCTCAACAGCCACGCGGTCAAGCTGAGGCTGGCTGGACACAGATGCCGGATTGGCCCCTGAGACAGAATATCTGGAGTGACTGGAAGAGTCCACGGATCGTCTACGGACAGGTTCACTAGGTCCGAGAACCATGAGCGACGAGGCCAGCGGGGAGCAATGAAAATGAGAGTTGTGCATTCCCTTTGCAACTTCTTTATCGTTCTGGGAAGAAGAGGCAGAGGAGGAAAGGCGTATGCGAGCTGGAAGTCCCAGGGAGCTGTGAGTGCATCTGCCCGCAAGGGCTAGAGGATCCCTGCAGTGCGCAAAGAAAAGAGGCACCTTCCGATTGTGGCGAGACGCCATGAGATCGACTTCTGGGACTCCCCATTTTTGGGTGAGTTGTCGGAAGATGTCGTCCTTTAGAGACCATTCGCCTGGGTCCAGGGACTGTCTGCTGAGAAAGTCCAACTCCCAATTGAGAAGCCCCGGAATGTAGATGGCTGACAGATGCGCCTGGTGAGTCTCTGCCCAGCAAAAGATGAGTCCGATCTGGTTCAGAGCACCCCTGCTTCTTGTGCTGCCCTGATGATTGACGTAGGCCACCGCGGTGGCGTTGTCTGATTGGATTCTGATCGCCTGACCCGCCAGAAGATGCTGCCAGTGAAATAGGGCGAGGCGAATGGCTCGAATCTTCAGGAGATTGATGTGGAGGCGTTGTTCCGCTGGGGACCATAGACCCTGTGCAGAGAGACCCCCTAGGACCGCTCCCCAGCCGGAGAGGCTGGCATCTGTGGTTAGGAGTTTCCACGGAAGATCCCCGAGGGGTTTGCCCTTGGTTAGGTGGCTGGAGTGGGTCCACCAGAGAAGGGACGCCTTGGTCTTGTGCGACAGGCGAATCTCCTGAAGCAGGGATTTGCGCTTCCAGGCCGAGAGAATGTTCCATTGGAGTTCCCGGAGGTGAAATTGAGTGAAGGGGACTGCCTCCATGGTCGACACCATGACTCCCAGGACCTTCATGCAAAACTTGGCCGTGTGCTTCGGCTTGGAAAGAAGGAGGAGGACGAGGGAATGTAGATGGTGAACCTTGTCCAGGGGAAGAGACACCGTCTGTGTCTCTGTATTGAACAGCATCCCCAAGAAAACCATCGACCGACTTGGGGTCAAGTAAGACTTGTTACGGTTGATGAACCAACCCAACTCCTGTAACCTGTCCATAGTCAGCTGACTTGGGCCTTGATGAGAAGGTCGTCGAGGTAGGGAGTGATGGACACCCCCAAAGTCCGGATCAATGCGGTGGCAATGGACATGACCTTGGTGAAGACTCGGGGGGCCGAGGTGAGACCGAAGGGGAGAGATGTGAATTGGAAGTGCAGGTTGCAGACAGCAAATCGTAAGAACCTCTGATGGGGAGGGAAAATAGGAACGTGGAGGTACGCATCCTTGATATCCAGGGAGGTGAGAAATTGGCCTGGAGCCATGGCCGCAATAACGGAACGGAGAGACTAATCTTGAACTTCCTCGGACAGATAAACAAGTTGAGCTCCTTGAGGTCCGGGATTGGACGGGCCGATCTGTCCTTTTTGGGGACCACGAAAAGATTGGAATAATAGCCCATGAACCTCTCCTGGGGAGGCACCGGAATAATGACGTCCGATTGAAGTAGGTTGTCTATAGCGTCTAGAAGAGCTTGAGCCTTGACGGGTTCCAGAGGTAGTCTGGACATGAAGAAGCGGTGAGGCAGGAGAGAGGAAAACTAAGTGGTAACCCCGAGTCACCACCTCGTGAACCCATGAGTCTGAAGTCAGAGTGGTCCATGCGTCTGCGAAGTGATGCAGCCTGCCACCTACGGACAGATGGCTGGAAGGGAAACCGTCATGCTGAAGCGGGCTTGCCGGTGGGTTTCGAAGAAGGCTTGCGGGATTGCCAGGAGGATCGGGGTTTTGATCCAAATCGGCCTCTGTTAGTAGAGGAGTGTCGAGGAGGCGAGGGCCCAGAGGACTTGTTCTGAGGGCCACGAAAAGTACGTCCCTCACGAAAGGAAGGGCGTGCCCTGGTTTGAGGCAAAAGGGTGCTCTTGCCCCGGTAGCTTGACTGATGATCTTGTCGAGATCGGGACTGAAAAGGAGCTTGCCCTTGAAAGGGATGGAGGTCAAGGACTTCTTGGATGAAAGGTCTGCCGACCAAAGTTTCATCCAGAGGGAGCGACGGGCAGCTACAGCCAGAGCGGAGGACCATCCTATAACCTGAGCTGCATCAAGGGATTCCTCGCATAGGTAGTCGCAGGCCTCCTTGATCTGTGAGGCAAGTTCGGAGAGTTCTTCGCGAGGGACCCCGGACGAAATAGCTCGGCACAGAGCATCGGACCAGGCTTGCATAGCCCTGGTCACCCATGCTGAGGCTAGAACTGGGCGCAAAGAAGAGCCAGTAGCGGTGAAAAGTAAACGCAGGAGTCCCTCCAGCTTCTTGTCCATGGAATCCTTGAAGGACGCAGCGTTGGGGACCGGCAAGGCTGTGTTCTTAGAAAGGCGTAACACAGGGGGATCCACAGAAGGGTGGGAGGACCACTTGTCTGTGAGATCCGAAGGGAATGGATATAGTCTAAGAAAACGTCTGTTAGGTTGATAGCGCCTCTCAGGCTTGTCCCATTCCTGTTGTATGATCTGATCAAGCTGTTCATGAAAGGGAAAACAGGGGGAAGATCGGTTCCACCTATATAGAAAACCCCCCCTCTCTAGCTAGGTGCCCAATCTGCCTGAAGTGGTGAAGGCTGGAACCCAGGATCTGAGGGGTTAAGTGGTAGTGCAATTTACAATGGGTCCTGAATGGAGCCTAATATGGAGCGCAGTGAGGGATGGCCAGCAGAGAGAAGAGCGCCAAAAATACAAGCGCTGCGGTTGGAGTCCCTAGATGAGGTGCGCAGGAACGCGTGTGAGCAGAAGGGAAGTAGATAGAGAGGGCGCGAAAGAGAGATCCGCCCCTCCTGAGTGACGCGCAAAATGTGCGCGCCTCCCTGCTGCGACAGCCGAAGGATCAGCCCCTGCTAGAACTAGAATGGCGCTATGCGGCAGAGAGAAAGGGGCCAGAGGCGCTCCAGCAGAAGAGGATCGCCATGCCTGCTGTACAGTGGAGCGCTCGCTCAGCTACCACTAGGAAACGAACAAGGGCACTACCCCAGCACGCTGATCCTTAAGAATGCGCACACACAGTTACACACTAGAAAAAACATTGGCTAGTGAGGTACAATAATAAGCGGATACAGGCAGGAAGGACATAAGTGTGGTTACCTGCCATATCAGTAAACCGCAGTCTGCCGGCCAGACAGTTCAGCCCCATTTAAACAAGAGGGGGGGAAGCTTGAGTCTGGGTGGTCAGTGCCAGGGCACAAAAGACCCCGGAGACAACCAGTTGGAGGGGGACATGGAGGCAAAGCACGCGGTGTGGATGCCCATTCCAGCCTCATTGTGTATAAGAATTAAGAAATAAACAAATAAAAATAAAGAGAAAAATAAAAAACAAAATCTAACTCCAGAAGGAAAATATGTCCTAACCTCCTGAGGACACAACGAAAACTGGCTTGGCTCCGCCTGGGAGCCGGGGTATAGCGGGAGGAGGAGGGATTAGTTAATGTTTCTTTTTTGTTGTGTCCTGCCTCCTAGTGGTGCAAGCTATACCCATAGTCCCTGTGTCCCCCAAGCAGACCAAGGAGAAAGGCTGAAACGCAAACTGAATTCTGGATTCGGTGCATCCCTACTAAAAAACAAATGCTGTGTAAGGCTACTAATGTATTGTTATTGCTACTTTTTATTTCTCCGCTTTCTATTCAGTCCTCTCCTATTCATATTCCAGTCTCTTCTTCAAATCAATGCATGGTTGCTAGGGTAATTTGGATCCTAGCAACCGATTGGCTGAAACTGGAGAGCTGCTGAATAAAAAGCGGAATAACTCAAAAACCACAAATAATAAAAAATGAAAACCAAGTGCAAAGTGTCTCAGAATATCCCTCTCTACGTCATACTAATAGTTCATTTAAAGGGGAACAACCCCTTTTACCTAAAGAAACAGTATCAGTAATGGAATATCGCCCTCTGTATTCTAAATATGGACGTGCAGTTCTGCAATCTCGGGTGAGGCAAACAATACATATCTCCTGTCTCTGATTATAATAAAACCTGGCAGCAATAACCCATCTGTAGGTACCAACCTGGTAAAGAGATGGGCCTCCAGCACCACAATATAGGGGGGATGAGGGCCGCTCTCCAGCACCCACTGCAGGTCCTCCTCTTGCTCCACCACATGGATCACCCCGGTGTCACCGTTCTTAGACGCTGAGGTACAAAGAAACTTAAAATAAATGCTCTGCCACTACTATTGTATTTAAAGGATAAGTAAACCTTTAAAATAAGTGAATGTAAAATTGATGAGAGTGTTATTCTAAGCACTTTTGTAATGTACATTCATTATTTATTATTTTTTCATTCCAAGATATTAAGGGATACATGTAGTGTTAATATGAATGAATTTTGTTACAACAGCACCACCTGCTGGTCAGTTTCCCACCAGTCTGACCACCAAGTAGTCAAGGAAGTTGTCAGAAGGAAGAAGGAGACTGCTGTGATGTTCTTCTGCTTAGGAAAGATTTGAGAAAGGTTTCTAATTTTTTTTCCTAAGTACAAAGCTGACTTCCGGTTCAGAGGAATTTAAAGGAGACATTTAGGATAAATGGAAAAAACCCCTCATTTTGTAGTCAATTATAAGTAATATACGGTGTTGCTTTTACATGGTGCTAAAAATTAATATCTTTAAAAATTGGAGCTCCCTATAGATGTTCTCTGGTTCCTGTGTTTCAAATGAGGGGTGTTCCCTGCCAGAAGCACAGTAGGAGGGGGACGGCCAATCACAGCCCTGCAGTCACAAAAGCACAAACAGGATCCAGTTCCCTATCAGGTCCTGCTAGCTGCTGATTGGTTCCTGACCTACAGTACAGTGAGCTGAGAGACGCCGGCTCCCCTGCACAGCCTGGGAATTCAGGGAACAGGAAGTGGAAAGATAGGGCAGGATTATAAGGGTTTTTTTTTGCAGAATTAAATATTCAAAAAATCAGCCTGAAACACTACCTTTTTTAAGCACAATTCTTCTATATCTCAAGGAGTATAATGCACTGGTATATTTTTATTTTTTACACAAAATATCTCCTTTAAGCTGCCGTCGCTTTTTCGTCTCTCTCCTGTGGGGCCCTTTGAAAGATTTTGGGGGAATTAAGCATTGAAAAAAAATTGGTGTTACTGTTCATTTAACAGTACATGTATCCCTTAATATCTTAGAATGAAAAAAGAATAAGTAAAGAATGTACATTACAAAAGTGCTTAGAATAACACTCTCATCAATTTTACATTCACTTGTTTTCAAGGTTTACTTATCCTTTAATGGCACAGCGGAGGGATCACTTACATTGGCAGCCGACCTGGTGGGTGGCGTTTAGCAGTCGGACGCAGGGGGCGGTGCTGTTCAATGGGATGTAGATCTTCCTCTCCACTGAATTCCCACCGCACACAACTGAGGGAAAGAACATGAGTGTTTGGCATTAAACAGGAGAAATGCTTTTCATAATGAATCCAAGCGACAGCCATGTTTCAGGAGTGAGAAGCAGCAGTGCAGAGCAGAGGAGGAGTCAGACACATACTGATGTAATACAGCAGAGAGTTTAGCGTGGGATTTGCTTGTATTAGAAATAAATATGGGGAGTTGCCCTTTAGTGTGACAGGAGGAGACTCTCTTGTCTCTAATACTGACCCTCACAAGGCCCAGGACACAACTATTAATATGTATAATAATAACCCGTGGAATTAAACCAACAAAGACTTTTGGTGAGACACACCCATTGCTTTATTTTAAATATTATTATGTATAATGACTCAACCCATTGTCCCAATCATTTCATACTGAAACTACAACTCCCATCATGCTCCGAATGACACAACCATAGAAGCAGCAATCAGCCAGTCAATTAAGTGCCCCTTACCAGCCAGCAGAGCCACGACAAGTCCTAGACACCTCCAGCCCCGATAGGCTTCGCTCAGTCTCCTCATACAACAAGCAGTCCGCACGGCCATAGTCACAATCTCCACTACTTCCGCCTACAATCTGGGCACCGGAAGCGGCGGGAGCGGCCACAGTCCAAAGCCAGTCGACTTCCGCCGTCGAGTTCAGCTGTGTTCCAAACAGGAAGTCAGGGTGAGCCGATCACTGTTCCTCGGAGGACTTAGCGTTGAGCAGGCGCAGTGAGGTGATGTAGCGACGTCCAACGCGGCACTTCCGGGAGTAAGAGAGATACAGGGTGACGTGTGCTGAGCGCTGGGAAGAGAAGCCGGGGAGATGCTGACCAAGTTCGAGACAAAGTCCGCCCGAGTCAAAGGTACCGGGGAGCAGGGGATAAGGTGCTGGTGGGGCTGTTTGGTGTTAGAGCCGGGGAGGGAGGCGCAGAGAGCGCAGGGCCTGTTACTGTCACTTACTCACTGTTACTAGGGCCACCGCCTGCTGCACCCCGACTCCTCTCTCTTGTCATTCTACATTTATTCATCTATCCCTGACCCCCAACATCTCCCTTATACAATCACCGACCCCAACATCTCCCTTACACAATCACTGACCCCCAACATCTCGCTTACACAATCACTGACCCCCAACATCTCCCTTAAACAATCACTGACCCCCAACATCTCCCTTACACAACCACCGACCCCCAACATCTCCCTTAAACAACCACCGACCCCCAACATCTTCCTTACACAACCACCGACCCCCAACATCTCCCTTACACAATCACCGACCCCAACATCTCCCTTACACAATCACCGACCCCCAACATCTCCCTTACACAATCACCGACCCCCAACATCTCCCTTACACAATCACTGACCCCCAACATCTCCCTTATACAATCACCGACCCCAACATCTCCCTTACACAATCACTGACCCCCAACATCTCGCTTACACAATCACTGACCCCCAACATCTCCCTTAAACAATCACTGACCCCCAACATCTCCCTTACACAACCACCGACCCCCAACATCTCCCTTACACAACCACCGACCCCCAACATCTCCCTTACACAACCACCGACCCCCAACATCTCCCTTACACAATCACCGACCCCAACATCTCCCTTACACAATCACCGACCCCCAACATCTCCCTTACACAATCACCGACCCCCAACATCTCCCTTACACAATCACCGACCCCCAACATCTCTCTTACACAATCACTGCACCCCCTCTTTCCTGTACCCCTGCTTTTACTGAATGGAACCCCACAATCAAGCCATAGCCTATGCTCCCTGCACCTGACTTTTTGTATGTTATAGAATGGTCAATTCTAAGCAACTTTGCAATTGGTCTTCATTGTTTGTTTTATATAGTTTTCTAATTATTTGCCATCTTCTTCTGACTCTTTCTAGATTTGAAATGGGGTCACTGACCCCCATCTAAAAACCAAATGCTCTGTAAGGCTACACATTTATTGTTATTGCTACTTTTTATTACTCAACTTTCTATTCAGGCCTCTCCCTCTCATATTCTAGTCTCTTATTCAAATCAGTGCATAATTGCTAGGGGAATTTAGTCCCTAGCAACCAGATGGCTGAAAGTGCAAACTGGAGAGCTGCTGAATAAAAAGCTAAATAACCCAAAAACCACAAATAATAAAAAAATGAAAACCAATTGCAAATTGTTTGATAATATCCCTCTCTACATCATACTGACAGTTAATGTAAAAAAAAAAACAAACCCTTAAAAGAAGAGAAGAGTCTGAAGAAAAAGGCAAATAATTAGAAAACTATATACAATAAATAATGAAGACCAATTAAAAAGTTGCTTAGAATTGACCATTCTATAACATAATTAAGGTTAACTTAAAGGTGAATCCGCTCATTTAATGTCCCTGTCTCTGGTGTTTGAGTCTGACGCTCAGTAATTCAGGTGCAGATTCTGAACTGTTACAATTTATAACATTGAGTTGATCCATTTCTCAGCATCATCTCTGGAGTATTAGTAACTATTGTATCAAGTCTTAAGGTGGCCATAGACGTAACAATTACGATCTTTCTTGGAAAAGATCTTTCCAAGAAAGATCATTCTTTTCAATACACACGTGTAGAGCTGAATCGTCAGATATACAGGTAGATATACGGGAAGAAACAATAGAATTCTACCTGTATCTGACGATTCAGCACTAACAATGGGCGATATTTGGGTCCCTTCAAAGGCACCCGATCAAAATTTTCCATCCAGCCCGATCGATGAGCCAACCGATATCCAAGTCTTCTGTCGATATCGGTCGGCTCTTTTTCCACCATACACGCAACGAATATCGGACGAAAATTTGTTTCGTACGGTATTATCTGTGCGTCTATGGCCACCTTAACAGCTGCCTGTAATGAAACCCAGAGATTCTGCTCAGCAGGGACAAAGATAAGAAATGGATCAACTAAATGTATCCATTTAGATCAGTTTACAGAGTCGGCGACCCCCCCCCCCAGCTGCTTTAGAAGGTGAAAATGACGCTTAAATATTAAAAAAAAACAGTCACAAATAGAAAATAGAAAGTCATTGGAAAAAGTCTTTATTTCTGGTGAACTGTCTGAAAGCAACTCAAATGAAAAAGTGTTGGGATGGTGTACCACCCCTTTAAAGGAGAATTCAACCTGTAATGAAAAAGAAACCCTCCCCCCCTACCCTGGGTAGACCCCGCCCCTTTCCAGGTTGAATTCTCCTTTAAAGAAAAAAAAGTGTGTTTTGAGCAGAAGTGAGGACTTTGTGTATAATTGGATCCTCTCACCCTTGTCTTGTCTGATCTCCATACTCTCTCCACCCCATCCCTGGTTGTCCGCTCATCTCCGAGCCTTCTCCATGTCTTTATTCCTTATGGTATCCCTGGGCGTCTCACAACGTAACTCAGTCTTTCTCTGGTGCCACAGGGCTGAGCTTTCACCCGAAGAGGCCGTGGGTCCTCACCAGTCTGCACAATGGAGTCATCCAGCTGTGGGATTACCGTATGTGCACTCTTATCGACAAGTTTGATGAGCATGACGGTGAGTTGCTAACTGGCACTTGTATGCGGCTCATTCGCTTTGCGTTTATTAAATGGCGAATGGTCTCACCCTGTAGGTCCCGTCCGTGGCGTTGACTTCCACAAGCAACAGCCATTGTTTGTATCTGGGGGAGATGACTACAAAATCAAGGTAAGAAAGAGGGGGTTAAATGTTACGTTATAAATATTAGGGATGCACCGAATCCACTATTTTGGATTTTAGCCGAATCCTTCATGAAAGATTCGTCTTAATACCGGATCCGAATTTGCATATGCAAATTAGGGTTGGGAAGGGGAAAAAATGTTTACTTGTTTTGTGACAAATTCATGTGATCTCTCTCCTCCCCAAATTTGCATATGCAAATTTGGATTCTGTTCAGCAGGGCAGAAGAATTTCGAATCCTGCTAAAAAAAAAAAAAAAAAAAGGCCGAATCCTGGATTCGGTGCATCGCTAATAATAATAGGGATGTACCGGTTTGGGATTCAGCCTTTTTCAGCAGGATTCGGATTCAGCCGAATCCTTGTACATGGCCGAACCAAATCCTAATTTGCATATGTAAATTAGGCGTGGGAAGGAAAATCACAAAACAAGGAAGTAAAACATTTTCCCCGCCTTTTCCTTTCCCGCCCCTATTTTGCATATGCAAATTCAGGTTCGGTATATTTCACAAAGGATTCGGGGATTCCAAAAAGGGAATTTGGTGCACCCCTAAATAATAATGCTATGGGGATGTAATCAACGACTGTGTCTCGTTAAGGTGTGGAATTACAAGCTCCGGCGCTGCCTCTTCACTCTGCTGGGACATCTCGATTATATCCGCACCACCTTCTTCCATCATGTAAGTTGTGCTGCTGAGAGAACAAGCACAGAGCTGGTGTACAAGCGTCTCATACAGCAACCCTATCATTTGTCTTCTTATAATGCCACATTGTACTGTGATTTTAAAGGGGAACTATTGCGAAAATAAAAATTTAATATAAACTTCACCATACTGAAATAAGAAACTTTCTAAATATAATCAATTAAAAATTCTGTGCTGTTTCTCAAATAATCAAGTTTATCTTCACTATCCCTCTCTCAGCATCTGTTTCTCTTCATTCTCTCTTCATGCAGCAGTTGGGTGTCAGATATTCACTGACAGTTAGATCCAATATATCTTTTGCCTAGAAGATGTATTAGAGGTCACTCTGTTAAAATCACCAGACATCATGTCTCTCTACATGCAGGATTTGTGCAAAAGGCAGATTGTTGGATTTTGTTTGTACTGGAATCAGTTATTTGAGTGAGCTCTAATTCATCTGCTAGAAAAAGAGCCCCCCTATAAGATATATTGGATCTAACTGTCAATGAATATCTGACACCCAACTGCTGCATGAAGAGAGAATGAAGAGAAACAGATGCTGAGAGAGGAATAGTGAAGATAAACTTGATTATTTCAGAAACAATGCAGAATATTTAATTGGTTGTATTAAGAAAGTCTATTTCATTATGATGAAGCTTATTTTAAATTTTCATTTTCACGATAGTTCCCCTTTATTATAAGCTTCAGCATACTGAAATAAGAAACGTTCTAAGAACAATCAATTAAATATTTTGTACCGTTTCTGAAATAATCAAGTTTATCTTCACTATTCCTCTCTCAGCATCTGTTTCTCTTCATTCTGTCTTCATGCAGCAGTTGGGTGTCAGATATTCACTGACAGTTAGATCCAATATATCTTATAGGGGGGCTCCTTTCCTAGCAGATGTATTAGAGCTCACTCAAATAACTGATTCCAGTACAAACAAAATCTAACAAAATAACTGCCTTTTGCACAAATTCTGCATGTAGAGAGACATGATGTCTGGTGATTTAATAGAGTGAGCTCTAATACATCTTCTAGGGAAAAGGAGCCCCCCTATAAGATATATTGGATCTAACTGTCAATTAATATCTGACACCCAACTGCTGCATGAAGACAGAATGAAGAGAAACAGATGCTGAGAGAGGAATAGTGAAGATAAACTTGATTATTTCAGAAACAATGCAGAATATTTAATTGATTGTATTTAGAATGTTTCTTACCTCAGTATGAGGAAACTTATATCATTTTTATTTTCGCGATAGTTTCCCTATAATGACCATAGAAAAGGCCAAACAGCCACTCATATACTTGAACCAATCAGGCGCTGATATTTAAATTGACTAGCGTGATGCTGTCGCAAGACTAACCCACGGTACGTTGTTATTAGGAGTACCCCTGGATCCTGAGCGCGTCCGATGACCAGACCATCCGCATCTGGAACTGGCAGTCTCGCACTTGTGTTTGGTAAAATGGGCTACTGGCATGGCTTTCATACCATAGGGGGTGCTTGCCCTTAATGTCGCAATAACCTCTTTTTCCTTCTGTTTGCAGCGTTCTTACTGGTCACAACCATTATGTCATGTGCGCTCAGTTCCACCCCTCTGAAGACCTGGTGGTCTCTGCCAGCTTGGATCAGACCGTGCGCGTTTGGGATATTTCTGGTGAGCTGCCCAGGTTGAGGGGGTCCTTGTGGCACCTGCCTATTCCCAACTGCGAGGGGAGAGAAGTGCTGGAGCAGAGGAAGTGTAGAAATGCTGGGAGGTGCAGGGTTCAGGGAGTTGCAGCCCATTAACCAATACATAGGGAAACACCTGGGCCACGGGTTGTTTCAGATTCAGTTCTTATCAGCTCTACTCATACAGGTGTATGATCCAATATCCGCAAACCCGTTATCCAGAAACTCCAAATTATGGAAAGGCCGTCTCGCATAGACTCCATTTTATCCATTAAAATGATTTCCTTTTTCTGTGTAATAATAAAACAGTCGCTTGTACTTGATCCCAACTAAGATATAATTAATCCTTATTGGAAACAAAACCAGCCTATTGGGTTTATTTAATGTTTATATGACTTAGGGTATGAAGATCCAAATTAAGGAAAGATCCGTTAATTGGGAACCCCCAGGTCCTGAGCATTCTGGATAATAGGTCCCATACCTGTACTGTGCTGAGAAAGGCAAGGCTATAGCAGCACTCACTCAGGTACAGGAATGGGACCAGTTATCCAAAATGCTCGGGACCTGAGGTTTTCCAGATAATGGATCTTTCTGTAATTTGGATCTCCATGCTTTACGTCTACTAGAAAATCATGTAAATATTAATTAAACCAATGGGCTGGTTTTGCTTCAAATAAGCATTCATTATATCTTAGTTTGGTTATCCAGAAATTCCAAATTACGGAAAGGCCGTCTCCCGTAGACTCCTTTTTTTTATCCAAATGATCCATGTTATTAAAAAATGATTTCCTTTTTCTCTGCAGTAATAATAAAACAGTAACTTGTAGTTGATCCCAACTAAGATATAATTAATCATACCTGTAGTAGGTGTTACACAAACGGCGCCCTAGACCCGATGAGTTTTTTTCCTCTGCATTCCTTTGCTTTGGAAAGATTGAGATCTTTAGGTTTAAAGGACAAGGAAAGTTAAACTAAAGAAGTATCTAGAAATGTTGTACATGATGTTTTGTGCTTCTGTACCAGCCCAAGGCAACCACAGCCCTTTAGCAGTAAAGATCTGTGTCTCCAAAGATGCCCCAGTAGCTCTCCATCTTCTTTTCTGCTGATTCACTGCACATGCTCTGTGCTGCTGTCACTTACTGAGCTTAGGGAGCCACTCACAATATACAGTACACATAGAATAGAAATGTCACAATATAAGGCTGATTAGTAATTAATACACATAATTACTACATGGCAGGACAGAAACCAGTGCAATTAGCATCAGAATTGAATAATCGGCAAACCTGTAGCATCAGCTTATATTACAGCCAGGGAAGTTCATTTTCTGCTGGATAATTAGTGACGAGCCCTAAGCTTAGCTTCTCAACAGCCAATCAGAGCCCACTGAGCATGTGAGTGTCACAGACACTTTCCAAGATGGTGACCCCCTGTGACAAGTTTGAAGTCCTGGATCATTGCTGCTATTGACAAGCTGAAACTTTAGCCTCGTGCATTAAGTTCTGTATGTAAAATATGCCATTTTTAGCTCTATTCATGTTTACGGTTTAGTTCTCCTTTAATCATACTGGCGCTGCCATGTTAAATCTGATAACCAATGTATCCCCTATTCCCAATGGCACATGTGAAGTATAGTACTTTCCCCTAGTTTACACATGCACTGGGGTTAATCGGGTGCAATTTGGCTCTCTTGAAGTATTTAAAGCCTCCTAAAGATGTAGAAGACGAAAGCAAAGATCTGATTGGTTGCCATTAGCCTCTATGTTAGCAAAACACCTTGAGTAGTTTTTCTCTGTCTCAGTGAGGAGGCCGTTCCCCTGCACCGTCACTTCTCTCCTGCAGTTCTGAGTGGGACAGGCCACGTTATTATTAAAGCACACGGCAGATCAGACCAGTTCTAAAGTTGTTCTACCAACCTCTTTCTGCCGTCTCTCCCCCCTCTGTGAATGAAATGCTAATTTAGACGTGAGGCGCATGCTGATTAAACACATTTAACTATTTCCAATGTGCATCTCGGCAATAATACACTGTAAATATATCATCGTGCTGTAAGGACTGTCTGTTTTATACTAACTATGTTTAACTGTCGCATCAAGCCTTAGTGCAATAATATCCTGATAATAACTGTGTAACTAACTGTATTATATGGAGACCCCACAAACAACAACATCCCCTGTATCTATGGCTATATTTGTATCTATATGTAAGGGTGGCACGCCATCTTGTTTCCCTTAAAGAAAGAGACTGCTCTGATGTTCTTCTGCTTAGGAAAAAAAATAGAAACCTCCCTCAAATCTTTCCTAAGCAGAAGAACATCAGCCTCTTTCTCTCTCCTTACAACTTCCTTGACTACTTGGTGGTCAGACTGGTGGGAAACTGACCAGCAGGTGGCGCTGTTGTAACAAAATTCATTCATATTAACAGTACATGTATCCCTTAATATCTTGGAATGAAAACTAAATAAATAATGAATGTACATTACAAAAGTGCTTCAATAGCACTCTCATCAATTTTACATTCACTTTATTTACTTATCCTTTAATTCTCCCCCCTCCCTGTGCATGCATGCAGGATCTAACCCGCAGCATCCCCATTAACCCACATTTCCCTTGGCCACCATCAAGTTTACACAGTACACTGGTCCATCCAAAGTGTCCTTCCCTGCCCTCTGGGTCTGCGCAGTTCCAGACATTTTCCATTCGTGCCTCTGCATCACTTGCCAGCAGGGCCCTGCGGCCATCCTCAGATCCAGGAATCGGCCTTCCATGACTTCATTTCCACTGTCTGCAGATCACTAAGATCAACCTTAGATAGTCATTGTTAGCTGCCATTTCTCCAACCAAACTGTCCTGTGATAGTCTGGGTCAGTGACCCGGCAACCAGAAAGCAGGCCATTCCTATTCAGCTCCCAGTTAGCATTTCAAACCACGTCTTGTTTGCAAGGGGCCATAACTTTAGACACCAGATAGTTTGAATTCCGAACTAAATAAAGGGGCAGGACAAGAAACCTGGGGCTCGGTCTGTGTTTGTGGTTCTACATTTGGTAAGTCTGTCTATTGTAGTCTATATTTTGCTTGTCTTAACCTGCCCTGTTCTCACGGAAAGGCCTGAGGAAGAAGAACTTGTCTCCTGGAGCAGTGGAAGCCGATGTCCGGGGGATCTCTGGGGTGGATCTGTTTGGGACGTCTGATGCGGTGGTGAAGCATGTTCTAGAGGTACTGAATGCAGTCATGGATTTATATGTCCATCTTCAGAAGAAGTTTGGGTTTGGAGACATGACCCCTCTCTCTCTATACAGGGGCACGACCGCGGAGTTAACTGGGCCGCCTTCCACCCCACCATGCCTTTGATTGTATCAGGAGCAGACGACAGACAAGTGAAAATCTGGAGGATGAACGGTGAGTGCCTGACGCTCCCTCCATTTATGCTGGTTGCTTGGATGTTGATTTTCTGGTAATGTTTTTCTTTGGGGTATCCCGAATGCTTCAGATGGATTTAGGTCACCGGTAGGGTTGCCACCTTTTGTTACTCACCCCTCTGCGCAGGTCCTGTCCACGGACTTCACAGTCGCCATCTTCTACCACGCGCGTCTTCTTCCTGCTTTGACCGGCGTCTTCTGGCGCATGTGCAGTAGGAACAGTTACCGGTACTGATCTACAGTGCATGCGCCGAATGTCACAAAGTTTTCCGATTTCACTTCGTCAAAGCGGGAAGAAGACGCGCATGGGAGAAGATGGCGATTGTAAACTTAATGGACAGGTGAGTAACAAGTTAGGGGCATTTGCCCAGGAGGACAGGTAGGCCAGGGGGTTTCCTTCTCCTTTAAGTAAGCTTTATCAGAAAGGTCTATATAAATACACCAGTAAAGTAATGCTGCTCTGAGTCCTCTGTCAAAAGAAACAGCACATTTCTTTCCTTCTATTGTGTACTCATGGGCTTCTGTATCAGACTAACTGTTTTCAGCTTAAACCTCCAGGGCTAGGGCTTGAGCATGCTCAGTTTGCTCCTCTATCCCTCCCTCCTCCCCTCCCTGCTGTAATCTGACATAACCTGCCTGTGTGTGACATACTCTGCCTGTGTTATCCAAGGGGAAGAGGAGGAATACGGATGTAAGGGTGTGTCTTAATATGACAACTTTTCCCCATATGAGTGATAAGTGATATCCCTGAAGTGAACACCAATCATTTGGTTTTTTGGTGTGTTACCACTAGGGATGCACCGAATCCAGGATTCGGCCAGGATTCGACCTTTTTCAGCAGGATTCGGATTCGGCCGAATCCTTCTACCCGGACGAACCAAATCCTAATTTGCATATGCAAATTAGGGGCGGGGAGGGAAATTGCTTGAATTTTTGTCAGAAAACAAGGAAGTAAATTTTCCCCTTCCGTCATATGCAAATTAGGGTTCGGTATTCAGCTGAATCTTTCACCAACGATTCGGGGGTCGGTGCATCCCTAGTTTCCACAATTAATGTGGACATGGTCTTGTGGTTACATGGGTGTGGTTTAAAAAGAGAAGGAGTGGTCAACACTGGCTTCCATTATCGGCCCTCCACTATGTAGGCCAGAAATATTTCGGCCCTAGAAATTGGACAGCACTGTATTAAGGGATACATGTAGTGTTAATATGAATGAATTTTGTTACAACAGCGCCACCTGCTGGTCAGTTTCCCACCAGTCTGACCACCAAGTAGTCAAGGAAGTTGTCAGGAGAAAGAAAGAGGCTGATGTTCTTCTGCTTAGGAAAATAATAGAAATTTCTCTCACATCTTTCCTAAGCAGAAGAACCTCAGAGCAGCCTCTTTCTTTCTCCTGACAACTTCCTTGACTACTTGGTGGTCAGACTGGTGGGAAACTGACCAGCAGGTGGCGCTGTTGTAACAAAATTCATTCATATTAACAGCACATGTATCCCTTAATATCTTGGAATTGAAAGAAAATAAATAATGAATGTAAATTACAAAATTGCTTAGAATAGCCCTCTCATCAATTTTAATTTTTTTTCACTAGCTTGAGGTTACAATGGGCTTACTAGTTGCACAGTGTGTGTGTGGTTTGCAATTTTTTTCTATATGCAGCAATTAAATGTACTAGGAAATTCGTTGCATATATATTACATATTGACACCCAGCAATGATACTAGGGGTGTAGGGCCCTCCAGTAGGAGAGAGGTTTTTAACTGTTGAACTGCATTTTTGGACTATATGCCCCATTTTAATTTGTGTGAAATTAAGATCCAGTGGTCCCTCAGCTGGATACAGTGTCCTTTCAATCAATAACTGAAGTTAATAGCAGCAGAGGTTGTTGCCTTCATTCCGTCATTCCCATTGAGGCACATTTATCAAAGGTCGAATTTGAATTCATGTGAGTTTTTAAACTCACTTTTCTGGATTCGGCCTAACCCCCTAATCCTTCGTGAAAAATCAGCCGAATACCGAACGAAATCCTAATTTACATATGCATATTAGGGGTGGGAAAGGGAAAACATGTTTTACTTCCTTGTTTTGTGACCAAAAGTTACGCCATTTCCCTCCCCTTCCCTAATTTGCCTATGTAAATTAGGATTCAGTTCGGCTGGGCAGAAGGATTTGTCCGAATCTGAATCCTGCTGAAAAAGGCCGAATCCCGACCCTAATCTTGGATTCGGGCATCCCTAATTTTTTTTTAACTGATGTATGGAATCGACCCAAAAACTCGAATTGAATTCAATTCGAATTTTAAAAACTTTATTCAAGTTTTTACTCCGGAAAAAAAAACAAAGAAAAAAAACTCCATTATGTCAGGAAGACTGCAAACAACTCCAAATTGATCCCTGGACATCTCCCAATGACATAAACATCAATTCTGCAGGTTTTAGGTGGTGAATAGTCAAATTCGAGTTCTTAAAGGGCCAGAGTATGATTAATCTTGAAAATCTAATTAGAATTTTTTTTTTTTTTTTAAAAACTCGAATCGATTTTGAATAATAACTCTCTAGTCGAATTTGACATAAACATCAATTCTGCAGGTTTTAGGTGGTGAATAGTCGAATTCGAGTTCTTAAAGGGCCAGAGTGTGATTAATCTTGAAAATCTAATTAGAATTTTTTTTTTTTTTTAAAAAAAAAAAAAAAAACTCGAATCAGTTTTGAATAACTCTCTAGTCGAATTTGACATTTTTGACTATAAAAAAAATTAGAATTTCCAATTCGACCCTGCTCCTTAGAGTTCCCTGAGGGCCATTGATGCAGTCGTGTCATTCTCCACCCTACACACAGTTTCTATACAGATCTATCTAAAGAGCCACGTGCAGTAGAAGTTTGTCTTTGCGTGGTATTATAGCAAGGGTGCTGCTTATACATGTTCTCTAGTTGTGTATAGGGGTGACATAGTTAGGGAGCTTTGTCCTGGAAGACATTTTCTCATTGACCAGAACTTCTAGAGCAGTGATCCCCAACCAGTAGCTCAGGATCAACATGTTACTCCCCAACCCCTTGGATGTTGCTCCCAGTGGTCTCAAAGCAGGAGCTTATTTTTGAATTCCAGGCTTGGAGGCAAGTTTTGGTTTTATAAAAACCAGATATACCGCCAGAGTCTCCTGTAGGCTGCGGATCCACACAGGGGCTACCAATAGTCAATCACAACCCTTATTTAGCACCAACCAGGAACATTTTTCATCTGAATGTTGCTCACGGATGAAAAAGGTTGGACAATAGGTTTTAATGTATTGTCCATTATCATTACTGGATCAGTACAGTCATCAGAAGTCAGACTCTCCTCACTCCTAAGCTTCTATCTGAATCCTGTTTGGCATGTGTGTGTGTGTGTGTGATCATATCAGCCCACATATGTGTGACAAGTTTTGATTTCATTGTCCTGTGCAGAGTCGAAAGCCTGGGAAGTAGACACATGCCGCGGTCATTACAACAACGTCTCATGCGCCGTCTTTCATCCTCGGCAAGAGCTGATTCTCAGTAACTCCGAGGACAAAAGCATTCGAGTTTGGGACATGTCCAAAAGGTGATTGGCCTGGTCCACATTTTTTTTTTTTTGCTACCAATATAAGAAAGAATTATCATAATCTTTAAAGATATCTGGAACGGGGGCTACAACTCAACTCTTTTGATTTTAGTCATAACTCCCAAATTTATCTTGTCTATAGGACTGGGGTCCAGACTTTCCGCAGAGACCACGACCGCTTCTGGGTTCTTGCCGCCCACCCCAATCTTAACCTTTTTGCAGCAGGTAATAACACAGTCATACAGTAGCATAATCTGCAGAAACGGATGTCCAGATATCACAGAAAATGCGTAAGTCGCTTTCTTTAGTAACGGACCCTCTCTTGTATGTTATCCTTACAAAGGACATGATGGTGGGATGATCGTGTTCAAGCTGGAACGAGAGCGGCCCGCTTATGCTGTGCATGGAAATATCTTGTATTATGTCAAGGACAGATTCCTGCGCCAGTTGGACTTTAACAGCTCTAAGGATGTGGCTGTGATGCAGCTGAGAAGGTAAGACTGTGTGGGCTTAATGACATACTTAATCCTCCTGATATGGACAGTATTAGATTAGTTCACGGTATGTGTGAGGCACTGGTAACTTAAGTCTTAAAGTAGAAGGAAAGGTTAAAACTAAGTAAGCCTTATCAGAAAGGTCCATCTAAATATACCAGTAAACCCCCAAAGTAATGCTGCTCTGAGTCCCCTGTCAAAAGAAATACAGCATTTCTTTCCTTCTATTGTGTACTCATGGGCTTCTGTATCAGACTTCCTGTTTTCAGCTTAAACCTCATTGCCCTGGGCAAGAGCATGCTCAGTTTGCTCCTCTTCCACCTCCCTTCTCTACTGTAATCTGAGCCCAGAGCAGGGAGAGACTCAGGCAGGAAATGATGTCACACCATGTTAATACTGCAGCTCCTATTCTAAACAAACAGAGAGTTTCTAGAGCTTTTTAGTCAGGTATGGTAAAACATTCTACAGAATAAATATAGCATTCTAGCTTGCACTATTGCAGCTAATCTATTGGCAGTAAAATGCCTCCGTAGCTTTCCTTCTCCTTTAAATCATTTCGGAAGGGGAATACGGAGGTGCATTTTGCAAACAGCACACCACAGTGGACTTCCGAATGCAACTTATTGTTTTTATATATTATATTTACAGCGGCTCCAAGTTCCCTGTGTTCAATATGTCGTACAACCCAGCTGAAAATGCTGTCTTGCTTTGCACGGTAAGAACAGGCACGATGCCCAAATCCAAATAATCCAGCAATCCACGTACTATGGGTTTGTTCATATTTTTCCACTTCAAATTTCTTCTAACAGAGAGCCAGCAACCTGGAGAACAGCACCTATGACCTGTACACCATCCCCAAGGATACCGACTCCCAGAATCCCGATGGTAAGGTGTAATATATGTTACGAGCTATTGGAGCATTTTACAGTCAGGTTTTGGTGCACCTGCTGATACGGTTTCTCTACTCAGCCCCTGAAGGGAAGCGATCCTCTGGTCTGACTGCAGTGTGGGTGGCGCGGAATAGATTTGCAGTCCTGGATCGCATGCATTCTGTAAGTGCCATAAATTGCACTGGTTTCAGCATGTGACTAGATTTCCGTTCAGCCACTGATTTCACCTTTTCCTTCAGATTCTCATTAAGAACCTGAAGAACGAGATAACCAAGAAGGTCCAGGTTCCCAACTGCGATGAAATATTTTATGCTGGGACGGGGAACCTGCTTCTCCGAGACTCTGACTCCATCACTCTGTTTGACGTGCAGCAGAAGCGGTGAGTTGGACTGGCAGATTTCTTCAGGAGAAACAATTCATGCAGTTTTGCCTTTGCTTTAATATGGAGATTATGAACTGGGATTCTCAGAGAAACTATTGAAAACAGTGAGAATAATTTTGTTTTGTGACTTCGGAATGTCGGAATAGGAAAGAGTTTGTCAGAGAGCAGAAGGGTGGCTTTAGGCAGTTGTTTTCCAACAGGGTCGGACTGGGACGGCGGGACACAGGGAAAAAAACAGATGGGCCCTGGCTCCCCGCTTCCTCATTCATCTTTCTGCCGCGACAGTTGCAAGAAAAAGACATGCATGTGTAGCAAAAAAAAAAAGAAGCACGGGTGGCGGGAGCAGGGGTGCCTGAGACAGCAGCCCTGGTCCTCCCAATCCGACCCTGTTCTCCAAAAAGTTCTGGGTGCCATGCACAGGTACCAGGCTATCTGTATGGGACAGGACAAGCTGTATCCTATTTATTGTCAACCCCACTACAATTATTGTTATCTTCCCATGCAGAACCCTGGCATCTGTAAAGATCTCCAAAGTGAAGTATGTCATATGGTCATCAGACATGTCCCATGTGGCTCTTCTGGCCAAGCACGGTAAGCTTTATAAAAGGGTGTTTCTAGTTGCTGCTCTTTCTCTTTTATCTCAGAGCATGGGGCAGAGAAAGTTAAGGAAGACAAAAGCGAGAGTGGCTGAGTTGACGATCTTGTCGTTTCTTCCACAGCTATTATGATCTGCAATAGAAAGCTGGAATCCCTCTGCAACATCCATGAGAATATCCGTGTCAAGAGTGGTGCCTGGGAGGAGAGTGGGGTGTTCATCTACACTACCAGCAACCACATCAAATACGCTCTCACCACTGGGTATGTCTGTTTAAAATGCGCTGTCTTTTCAAGTCTGGCTGTTTGTTTCCATGCCTGTCCATACTGAAGTACAAGATTACGGTGGTTAACGGTTGCTGCTTATAACTAGCTGCACCCTGTGATATCATCATGAATTTATTATGGACTAGTTAGAACCCCGTGCTTTTCAGCTCTAGTCTTAATGTTGTCTCTTTCAATAACAGAGATCACGGTATTATACGGACACTGGATCTGCCCATTTACATAACACGTGTCAAGGGCAACAATGTATATTGCCTGGATAGGGAATGCAGGCCTCGAGTGCTGACCATCGATCCTACTGAATTCAAGTTCAAGCTCGCTTTGATTAACAGGAAGTACGATGAGGTGAGAGCTGCTACCCGCTGGGCTATGGCCTTCCTCACTCGCGAAAGAAATCTATAGGGGGAATATGATCGACTGTAATATACTGTATTGGCTGCTTTCTGCCCAAGTGGTTGAGGTCTGATTGGAAGAATTCTAATCTTGTGTGTAAAGGCTTAAGCTTATTGAATATAATATGTATATGTATTTAGGGTTTGTTCTTCTCTTGGTGTTACTGCTCTTGAACTGGTTATCTTTTCCCTGTCTGTTGCATTTTATTATTTGTTTTTCTATTATCTATCTGGTTACTTAGGCCAATGATGCTCAGAAACCAGAAATATATATATATCTATATATATATATATAGATATAGATATATATATATATATATATATATATATATATATATATATATATAGATATAGATATAGATATAGATATAGATATAGATATAGATATAGATATATATATATATATATATATATATATATATATATATATATATATATATATATCCATCAACAATATATATGTACACAGTCATATGAAAAACTTTGGGTACCCCTCTCAGCCTTCGTAATAATTTACTCCACTTTCAACAAAAAAAGATAACGGTGGTATATACTGGGGTGTTTTCTGAACAAATATTTTTAGTGCAGCAGTATTCAGTTGTATGAAATTCAATCTAATGTGAAAAAATATATATTTCTTAATATATTGATTTAAATACATTTAATTTGTTTCTGATACTGTCATCCTCAGGTGCTGCACATGGTGAGAAACGCTAAACTCGTGGGTCAGTCCATAATTGCCTACCTCCAAAAGAAGGGCTACCCAGAAGTGGCGCTGCACTTTGTGAAGGATGAGAAGACCCGATTCAGCCTGGCTCTGGAATGTGGAAACATTGAGGTATGGGATGCTAACAACTCATCTGATGTTTGAGGGTACCGTGACCTCTTAAATAACCTGATGCCTTATATCAGTGATCAGCTTGATAAAGGGGATCACCCCAAAACGTTGCATCAAGCAAATAAAACACAGCAAGGGTTGTCCCTGCTTGTAACTAAGACCTGTGTGCCGGTGGAATTTATTTACTCTGAAGTTTGGGGGTTTCCGAAGCCTTCTCGGCCGGGCGCCGGGCAGTATACGACTTGGAGAGCCAGGGTGTGCAAGCTGGTAACTATACTTGTTTTTATATCGGTGATCCCCAACCAGTGGCTCATGAGCAACATGTTGCTCACCAACCTCTTGGATGTTGCTCCCAGTGGCTTTGAATTTCAGGCTTGGTGGCAAGTGTTGTTTGCATAAAAACAGGTGTACTGCCAAACAGAGCCTCCTGTACGCTGCCTATCCACATAGGGACTACCAAATATCCAATCAGCACTTATTTTGCACCACCCAGGAACATTTTTAATGCTTGTGTTGTTCCCTAACTCTTTTTACAGCTTAATGTTGCTCACGGGTAAAAAAAGATTGGCACCCCCTGCCTTAGATAGTTGGATTGGTGTCCATGAACCTGATTAATTGTTTGCCTAATCATCAGATCGCCCTTGAAGCAGCCAAAGCTCTGGATGACAAGAATTGCTGGGAGAAACTGGGGGAGGTGGCCCTGCTGCAAGGAAACCACCAGATTGTGGAGATGTGCTACCAGCGCACCAAGAATTTTGACAAGCTCTCTTTCCTTTACCTCATTACTGGCAACCTCGAAAAACTGCGCAAGATGATGAAAATCGGTAAGCCTTTTCTCTGTTGCTCAGACTTAAAATCTTAAGGTTATGAAAAGTAAAGCTTAACGCCCCCTGCCTCTTGTCTTGGGCTACAGCGGAGATCCGTAAAGACATGAGTGGCCAGTACCAGAATGCTCTGTTCCTTGGGGATGTGGATGAAAGGGTGCGGATACTGAAGAACTGTGGGCAGAGTAAGTGCAGTTGCTTTTCCATACTCTTTCTTAATCTATCTTGTTTAATTGTTTTTTTCCTGTGAGCTTATCTTCTGCTCTTCCTTCAGAATCTCTCGCCTACCTGACAGCTGCCACCCATGGAATCAACGATGAAGAGGAGAGCTTGAAGGAGACCTTTGACCTAGAAAAAGAGATAGTAAGAACTATGGTGGATGAAATCTTGTGTTGGCTCCTATTTAGCTTTTTCTTTAGACATCACTCATAAAGTCAAATATTTTGTTACAGATCCCAGAGGTTGACCCTGATGCTAAGCTGCTTATGCCCCCACCCCCCATCATGCCTCTGGACACTAACTGGCCTCTGTTGACCATGTCTAAGGGTTTCTTTGAAGGAACCATTGCAAACAAAGGTAAGGCGTCTGCTAATATTTTCTCTGTCGTCTCAGGGGGACACAGGGACTCTAGGGGTTTAAGCTCCACCCTCCAGGAGGCAGGACACTTAGAATAAAAAAATCTTAAGGGGCGTGCCAAGGAACAGGCTTAACCCCACACACTGTAAGCATACCTCAGTTTTTAAGTGTCCTGCTTCAAGGAGGATGGACTTCGCATGCTCTCAGCAGCATTCATCTTTGTGGGGTCTATCCGGGTACAGGGATGCCTGCCTACCCTAGGAATTCCTCCACCGTGGGATACTTCACCGGGGTCTCTACTCTAGCCATCACAGGCTATATCCGACCCACACAGTCACTATCTGCCACCCACTAGGGACCGCAGCACTGTACGGTGAAGCACCGGGTGAGTACCATGGCCTTGTTCAAGTATCCTCCCCGGGTTGCTCTCTCCCCCCCCCCCCCTCCCCCCTAGGGGCACATATCATAACCGTGCTTGGCAAGGCGCTTCCGTTGTCCCCTTTCTTCTACCGCCCAGAGACGGACTTCGCGCGCGGCTCCTTCCTGCGCTCCAGCGCTGGAACGCATCGCGTCTATGCGTTCCAGGCGCCATTTTCTTTTAGCGCGAACAGGAGGAGCTGCAGCGCGCGGTTACTCTGCGCACCTTCTCTTCTTATTCAGAGCCAACGGAGGGGGACACTCAGCAGCACTCCAAACAGCACAGCTGCCTACTACTCCTAGAGCAAATTTTTTCTGGCAGCAGTTCCCTAACGTTTTTACTGCGCATTAACCTACACCCTGCTAACATTCCTCAGCAGGTACCATTGCTACTGCATTATGGCAGAAGGTAAGTCAGGGGGACTTTTCCCAAGGGCGGGGGGGAGAGCACCAACAGCACAGGTTACCTATTTTGCCTGTAAAAGTTGTCACTCCAAAATACCCGGGGGTCAGGCTGAATCCCTCTGCAGATCTTGCTCCAAAGGTCAGGGCGCTGCACCTGCCCAGGAACCTTCCACACATGAGAATTCTCTCTGTGGCGAATCTTCACAAGATACTTCTGCGCAAGATGGTACCGCAGGTACATCATCTGACCCCCCAGCTCCATCATGGGCTATCCAGCTCTCGCAGTCTCTGGCATCATTGCAGAGCCTGCCTTCAATTGCTGATAATTTAGGCAGGGCCATAGCCAAACTAGCCCACAAGCCTAGCGGGAAGCGTAAAAGACCTCCCAGTCCCAAGGCGGACGACGACTCCCACATTTTTTCTGAGGGCTCTTCATCTGGTGGAGCTGCCTCCCACTCCGAAGGTGAACTTCCATTTTCTGACATTTCCTCTGACGAGGACGGGGAAAACGAGGAGGAATCCAAGGGCAGAGAGGTTCCTCACGATGTGGACCACATTATTAAGGGGGTGATGGAAGTATTAAAAATTTCACAGTCAGCAGAACAGCACACTTCTTCTGCAAATCTGTTTAAGAGGAAACATAAGTCCTCACCTTGTTTCCCACCTCATGATCAACTTTCCAACATTATCCACGACGAATGGAACTTCCCCGAACGAAAATTTCAAGCTACTAAGAAATTTTCCAAATCCTACCCATTTGACAAAGAATCGGTGGAAAAATGGTCTATGCCGCCAGCAGTGGACGCTCCGGTCTCTCGACTCTCTAGGTCTACCGCCTTACCGGTTACAGACGCGGCAGCCTTCAAGGACCCATCTGACAAACGGCTAGAGGGATTCCTGAGGGCGGTGTATTCCTCTGCGGGCTCTACCTTTCGCCCGGCCCTGGCATCCGCCTGGGTTGCCCGAGCCATTCAAGCCTGGTCCGAGACACTAATTTCAGACATTCAGGAGGGTGTCCCCAGAACGAACCTTATGTCATCCGCACAATCCATCGCGGAGGCAGCAGCATACTTATCTGATGCAACTCTCGATACGACTCAGATTGCTGCACGCACCTCAGCACTTTCGGTGGCTGCTCGTAGGACTCTCTGGCTTAAAAATTGGACTGCTGATATCAGTTCCAAGAAGTCCCTTACCTCGCTCCCCTTCAAGGGTCAAAGACTTTTCGGGGAAGAACTTGAGAAGATTATCTCCCAGGCCACAGGGGGGAAAAGCACATTCCTTCCCCAAAATAAGTTCAGGCACACATCATCTTCTAGGCGGGGAAAGTTTTTTCGTGGCCCCAGCAGCAGATTCTCCAGACGAAACAGCCCCCCTCAACGCTCCCAGTTTCGCTCCAAACACAGCGACAAGGGCCGTACACCGTGGAAAACCAACAAGTTCCACAACAAACCCTCGGCCGACAAGTCCACTTCCGGTTGACGGGGCACCCCCTCCGGGGTCTCGGCAATCCATAGGGGGCAGATTGCTTCGATTCCGGGATGTATGGACCCACTATTCGTCAGACGCCTGGGTCACCGAAATAGTTACCGAAGGTTATCATCTGGATTTTTCCTCTCTCCCCCCCAGAAAATTCCTCATGTCCAGAGTTCCATCCAAGGCCGACAAAGCTCAAGCCTTCTTCGACTGCATTTCCAACATGGAACAAGATGGAGTGATCATGCCCGTTCCCCCATCAGAGACATTCTCAGGTTTTTTCTCCAACCTGTTCCTAGTGCCCAAGAAAGACGGGTCATTTCGGCCAGTACTGGACCTGAAATTTCTCAACAAACACATACGTTCAGTACGGTTCAAGATGGAGACCCTACGATCAGTTATCAGAGGTATGGAACCGGATCAACTGTTGATGTCCCTGGACATAAAAGATGCCTATCTCCATGTACCGATATGGCCTCCTCACCACCGTTTCCTCCGGTTTGCCTTCCAGAACCGCCACTACCAGTTTGTGGCGCTTCCGTTCGGATTGACATCAGCTCCCAGAGTTTTCACCAAACTCATGGCGGTGACAGCAGCAACCCTCCGTCTTCAGGGAGTTTCGGTGACTCCATACCTCGACGACTTGCTCCTCAAGGCCAGAACACCGAATCTGTGCAGAACACATCTCCGAACGGCGATTTCCCTGATCCAGAGCTTCGGCTGGACCATCAACTGGAACAAATCCAGTTTGACACCCAGTCACCAGATGATGTTCTTGGGTCTTCACTTCAATACACTGACGCAGCGGGTATCTCTACCCCAAGACAAGCAGGGGAAGTTGAGGGATCAGATCAGTCTCCTCCGTTCCAGTCATTCTCCCACGGTCCACCTGGCAATGCGGGTACTGGGACTGATGGTCTCGTCCATCGAAGCTGTGCCGTTTGCTCAGTTACACCTCCGACCTCTGCAAGCCAACATCCTATCGGGATGGAAAGGGGGCCCTCTCACCCAGAGAATTCATCTGCGACAAAAGACGCAGGACTCTCTCCTTTGGTGGTTAACCCAGCACAATCTAGCCACGGGTCAGTCCTGGGCAGTCCCAGACTGGACCGTCATCACAACGGACGCGAGCCTTCTGGGCTGGGGAGCAACGTGGGGCAAACTCTCCGTTCAAGGTTCCTGGGATCCCGACGAAGCCAAGCTGTCCATAAACATTCTGGAACTTCGGGCGGTGAGACTAGCCCTCAATCACTGGTCCTCCCGCCTTCAGGGCAAATCGATCCGAGTGCAAAGCGACAACTCCACCACAGTCTCATACATAAACAGACAAGGAGGAACCCGAAGCAAAGCATGCCTCGCGGAGGTGGAACTCATCCTGCAGTGGGCGGAACTCAGCTCCGTCAGACTATCCGCCATACACATTCCGGGGGTCGACAACACGCAAGCAGATTACCTCAGTCGACACCAACTGGATCCGGGAGAATGGGAACTCCATCCCGACGTCTTCGAGGACATCGCGAAACTATGGGGTCGACCCCAAATCGATCTCATGGCAGCCAGAATCAATCGCAAAGTTCCCAACTTCTTCGCTCGTTATCGGGATCCGATGGCGATGGGAGTGGACGCCATGACACAAGAATGGCGGTTCAACCTGGCGTATGTTTTCCCTCCACTTCCCATGCTCCCTCGGGTACTGAAGAAGATCAGAATGTCATCCTCGACAGTGATCGTGATAGCCCCATATTGGCCCAGGAGAACTTGGTTTTCGGACCTTCAGGAAATGTCCATTGCACAGCCTCTTCGTCTTCCAGCCAGGGAGGACCTCCTCCAACAAGGTCCCATTGTCCACCACAACCCGGGGCTGTTCGCTTTGACGGGCTGGCTGTTGAGGAATCCATTTGGAGACGGAAAGGCCTGACAGAGGAGGTCATTACCACCATGCTCAAGTCACGCAAGGCCACATCCTCCAAGGCCTATCATCGAGTGTGGCGCAACTACTGGTCATGGTGCAGGGAGGCACACTACCCCTTCCTGGAACTTGACATTCCCAGAGTTCTCTCCTTCCTCCAGAGGGGCCTTCAATTGGGTCTCAAATTAAGTTCACTGAAGGTCCAAGTATCAGCTCTTTCTGTCTTGCTCCAGACTCGGCTTGCGATGGACGACTCGGTCCGCACCTTCCTGCAGGGAGTGGCCCACATTGCTCCGCCATTCCGTCCACCGCTACCAGGATGGGACCTCAACGTCGTGCTGGAGGCTCTCCTTGATCCTCCTTTCGAGCCATTAGCGTCCATTTCGGAGACTATTCTTACCTGGAAGGTGGCGTTCCTGGTGGCCATCTCCTCTACCAGACGAGTGTCCGAACTCGGGGCACTATCGTGCGATCCTTCCTTACTAGTCTTCCACAAGGACAAAGCCGTGTTACGCACAGTGCCTTCCTTCCTTCCCAAAGTCGTCTCCTCGTTCCACATCAACCAAGAGATTGTCGTTCCGTCCTTCTGTCCGAATCCGAAGAACGATAAGGAACGGCGCCTTCACAGTCTAGATGTGGTCAGAGCACTTCGCTGGTACCTTGAACGCTCAAAATCCTTCCAACGTTCTCAAGCCTTGTTCGTGCTTCCATCTGGTCCACGTCGGGGCATGTCAGCTTCTAAGACGACGATCGCGAGATGGCTTCGGGAACTCATCCGTCAAGCTTATCTAGCCAAGGGTAGATCTCCACCAACATCGGTTCGAGCTCACTCCACTAGATCCATGGGAGCTTCCTGGGCATGGCGTAACTCGGCTTCCTTGGACCAGATCTGCAGAGCAGCCACCTGGTCCTCGGTTCACACATTCACCAAATTCTATAGCCTTGACACGTTTTCTTCTGCGGAAGCCGCCTTTGGCCGCAAGATTCTGCACTCCGTGGTGCAGTGACGTGTCCTTATCCGCCCTTATTCCTAATTTCGCTCCCACCCTGCTGTTCTGGGGCTGCTTTGTTAAGTCCCCTAGAGTCCCTGTGTCCCCCTGAGACGACAGAGAAAACAGGATTTTTTGTTACTCACCGTTAAATCTGTTTCTCTGTAGTCGATAGGGGGACACAGGGCTTCCCGACCCTAGCGAAATGTTGACCTTTTGGTCCTCTGGAAATGTTTCCTTGTTTACCTGTTGCCAGTTGAGTTATTTTAGATTTTTTTCTGCAGTCTCTTTGGTACCAACTGAGGTATGCTTACAGTGTGTGGGGTTAAGCCTGTTCCTTGGCACGCCCCTTAAGATTTTTTTATTCTAAGTGTCCTGCCTCCTGGAGGGTGGAGCTTAAACCCCTAGAGTCCCTGTGTCCCCCTATCGACTACAGAGAAACAGATTTAACGGTGAGTAACAAAAAATCCTGTTTTCTGTTATCCCATCCTCTCCAAAAGCATACAGCGATTTGACACATAGAAGAAAAGAACAGAACATTTCGAAACATGGACAGTGAGCAGCTCCTGTGCTTCTTTTCGTTTACCTTATGGTTGTTGCCTTCACAGGTAAAGGCGGAGCACTGGCCGCAGATATTGATGTGGATACTGTGGGAGGTGAAGGCTGGGGAGAAGATGCTGAACTTCAGTTGGATGAAGGTGAGCAAAAGATTTCAGCCCTAAACCCACCAGGTATGATTTAGGTAGAAGAGGGAGCTAAAAGTTTTTAATCTTTGTAGATGGTTTTGTGGATGCTGGGGAAAACTTGGGAGACGAGATGGCAGGAAAAGGACAAGAGGAGGGTGGAGGATGGGACGTGGAAGAGGATCTTGACCTTCCCCCTGAGCTGGTGAGTAGTACTCTGATCATTGATACTAAATGATGAGCACAAAAGGTCTGGATGAATGCACTTCAAAGTCAAGGTTACCTTGGATGAACTTAGCCAATAATAACTATTCTTTGGTTCCTAGGATGTTCCCTCTGGCCCGTCTGGCACCGCTGAAGATGGCTTCTTTGTGCCCCCAACTAAAGGCAGCAGTCCAGCTCAGGTAATGCTGCTTTCCTGTACATGTGCAGGGGACACAACAATCTTTGGGGTAAAACCGCACCGTTCATGTGATTAGATTTTGATTAACAAATTAGAGAAGGGGATCTTTCCTCAGAGGCCAAAGGTCTGTATCTCTTAGAGCAGGAACTCTAAGGCCTGTGTCCCATCTCAAGGGCTTTGAGCTAGTGGAGTGCTTTTGTCTAAGAACATACTTGAGTAGATATCTAAACTGCCTTCCCACCGGCTACAATCTAAATCGCTGGCGGGATGGCACTCGGATCGTTTCAGCTTTCCGAAGTCGCCCAAGGTTTCCTTGTGAGGCAACGTCGGGCGACTTCGGAAAACAAAACGTTCTGAGTGCCATCCCACTGGCCGGCAGGAAGGCAGTTTGTGGAGATTAGTGGCCCGAAGAAGAACCGATTTGTCGCTGGGCGACTAATCTCCCCAAACAGCATTGTGTGTCTCTGCCCTAAGGGACAGATTTATTAAGGATCAAATTGAAAATTCAAATTTTTTTTTATGGTCAAAACTCTCAAATTCGAATTGTGAATAATTCAAACTTGATCAGAATTTTAATTTTAATTTCGAGATTTTTTTTTTATAAAATTTTTTATTAAAAATTCGAATTTGACTATTCGCCACCTAAGACCTGCTGCGTTCATGTATAAATCAGTGGGAGAGGTCCAATGACCAATTTGAAGATGTTACCAGCCTTCCTGACATTCGAGTTTTATTCAGAGAAAAAAACTCATTTCTAGTTTAGTCGAATTCGATTTGAGTGTTCAGGTTGGTATTATTTGTCCGAGTTTTACATATTTTATTTTTTTATCAAATAACCCCCCAATCGAATTTTGAGTATATTCGAATTTATTAGTGTTAAAAAAAATTCACATGAATTTGAAATTCGACCTTTGGTAAATGGGCCTCTTAGTGTTAGCCCTCATGCTGGATTCTCTACCAGGGCTATTACATCTATCAGACCACCCAGTTGTGTTCGGGACCTGATCTCACAGGACAAAAGAGCTTAGTTGGTGGGATATACTCATTCTTCCTATGGGCATCCAGGCAGTGCACCAGAAATCTCCCACCAGACCTGCTTCTAGTTCAACACCTTGGCTCACAATAAGGGGCACATTTACTAAGGGTCGAATATCGAGGGTTAATAAACCCTTGAAGTAAAATCCAACGATAAAATCCACGAATAGAACGATTCGAATGATTTTAAGCGATCGATTGAATGATTTTTCTTCGATCAAAAAAAGCTTAGAAAAGTGATGGGGACCTTCCCCATAGGCTAACGTACCTCGGTAGGTTTAAACTGCCGAAGTATGTAGTCAAATTTTTTTTTAAAGAGACAGTACTTCGACTATCGAATAGTCGAACGATTTTTAGTTTGAATCGAAGTCGACGGTCGTAGTAGGCTATTCGATGGTTGAAGTACCGTATATACTCGAGTATAAGCCGAGTTTTTCAGTCCCCAAAATATGCTGAAAAACGCTACCTCGGCTTATACTCGGGTCAAGCGCAAGAATAGAATAGTCGCCGGCGCCTAAGAATAGTCGCGACGTCCAAGAATATTCGCCGGCGTCCAAGAATATTCGCCGGCGTCCAAGAATGGTCGCCGGCATCCAAAAACGAGACCCCGGCACCTCCAATGGGAGCAGAAACCCTCAATTTTTTGATTGAAACTTACCAGAAGCTGCTGCATTTCTCACCCTTGGCTTATACTCGAGTCAATAAGCTTTCCCAGTTTTTGGAGGTAAAATTAGGTACCTCGGCTTATACTCGGGACGGCTTATACTCGAGTATATACGGTACCCAAAAAATACTTCGAAATTCGAAGTATTTTTCATTTGAATCCTTCACTCGAGCTTAGTAAATGTGCCCTTAAGTGTCAAATAGGCTTGGTTCAAACATTTTGAATAAATCTGTCTCTTGATATGTTTTTTTTTTTTTTCTGGAATTTGCTCCAGGGCATCATCCCACATTTCGTTATCCAGGTCTGTAATGTCACATTTTTCTCAGACCTTAGCACTGATATGCTTCTGAGCCTGCCAGTACCCCACACTTTGTTGCTGTCCTTTTTGTAGAACCAAACTGATCTTTACCTTTTTGCCTTCAGACATGGTGTAATAACTCCCAGCTTCCTGTTGATCACATCCTGGCCGGCTCCTTTGAAACTGCAATGCGGGTGAGTCGCTCTGTAGCCGAATGGTTGTGTAAGTGCAGTGCTGGTACTGGGTTTAGTTGCTGACTGTTTCTTTCGCTTGTTTCTAGTTGCTCCATGACCAAGTTGGAGTGGTAAACTTTGGCCCATTTAAGCAACATTTCCTCCACACCTTCTCCCGAGGTCGCAGCACATACCAGGCCCTGCCAGGTCTCCCTGCCATGTATGGCTACCCCCAGCGCAATTGGTAAGCTGGTCTCCATTAGTGAACTTTTCCCCTTTAGAGCTTGTAAACATCCTAAACTTCTCCCGTTACCTCAGGCCTTAATCCTTTATGCACTATTCCTTTCTCCTTTCAGGAAGGATGCAGGCTTGAAGAACGGGCTTCCTGCTGTTGGCCTGAAGCTCAACGACCTGATCCAGCGCTTACAGCTCTGCTACCAGCTCACCACCTCTGGCAAGTTTGAGGAGGCTGTGGAGAAGTTCCGCCTGATCCTTCTCAGTTTGCCACTGCTTGTCGTGGACAATAAGCAAGAGATTTCAGAGGTTGAGAATTATTGTTTGTAGAGACTGGGAGCAATGGATTGACTCGCTTCTGTATATTGGTTTAAATGCAAGGCCTTTGCTGGCTCAGAACTGTGTGACGTTCTCTTGTCCACTTGAATGTATCACATTTAACTCTTGTCTTGAATTCCCAGGCCCAGCAGCTAATCACTATTTGTCGGGAATACATTGTGGGTCTGTCCATGGAGATTGAACGCAAGAAACTCCCGAAAGACACGTTGGAGCAACAAAAACGTATCTGTGAGGTAAGCCACCAAACCGTGCAAAGGCTTATATAGGAAACTGTATCTACGGCTGGATCTTTTCCATTTGAGTAGGGGGAAATGGCAAATTACATAGAGCATCTCTAAGGTCTAGTACCCAGTCATGGGTTGTATTAATATGACTGAGACAAAGTCAGTCATGGATGAGAAATTCTGGTGAGGCATGCTCCCTAACCCCCTGTTCTAGACTATGGGGCAGATTTACTAAAGTGGCCGTCGCTAGCCCCAGAAATCTGATCCGCAAGGACACTGCCAATTTACTAATAAGCTTAGACGAAAATTCGCTAGTCAAAGAGACTGTTGCTAGCGCAGTTTCGCCCCCTGTTGCCAGCTGCATTTTCACCCAGGTGAACGGTCGTAAGTGCAAATTTTACTGAACGTTACCTCTTTCACCAGTTTCCTTTACCAGCTTAGACCTGGTGAACGGATGAGCTGAAACTACATCCTCCTCAACATTATATCAGTGACATCAATATCCTGTATGCCGGAAACTCATAAAAGTTGTAAAAAATCCTTTTTTTTTAAGTGGGATTGTCGTCAAAAGTTCTAACTATTAAAGATTTTTATGTTAAGAATTTTTTTAACCAATTTGAGGGGCATGCCATATTTGTTTTAAAGTGGACTCGTGTCTATTGTATTAGAGGATCTATCTTGCCTTTTTTTGCTTCCTTGGACAGGTGTAATAATAATTGGCCACTGCAAGCGTTTTAACCTACATCTCTAATAAAGACATATATACATACCCACCCTATTCAAATTGACCTTAGCGTAAGAGTACGAACGGATTTTCGCTAGGCAGAATTGAATGCTAGCGAAAGATCGCCAAGAAATGCTTGTGCTGACGAATGCGCCTGGCAAAGTGGCGTGAAGTGTGCAGAATCGGTTGCTGGCGAAAATTCACCCTTTAGTGAATTTGGCCCTATATTTCAACTTGCCACGAGCATGGTTAGATGTGATAATCAGTTGTGTGTTTCATTTTCTTTCCTGGGCACAGATGGCCGCCTATTTCACACACTCCAACCTGCAGCCCGTTCACATGATTCTGGTACTGAGAACAGCAGTCAACCTCTTCTTCAAACTCAAGAATTTCAAGACAGCTGCTACTTTTGCCCGGCGACTCCTTGAGCTTGGTCCAAAGCCAGAGGTTGCCCAACAGGTAAAGGAAATGTGCCATAATGAGTTTACTGGGGATCTCTTTCTAGATCAGATTGTAATTGTTTGTCTGCCCCCATCCAGACCCGTAAAATATTGTCGGCTTGTGAGAAGAACTTGACAGACACTTATCAGCTCAACTATGACATGCACAATCCCTTTGATATCTGCGCTGCCTCTTACCGGCCCATCTACAGAGGGAAACCTGTTGAGAAATGCCCATTGAGTGGCGCTTGCTACAGTCCTGAGTTCAAAGGACAAATCTGTAGGGTCACAACGGTAAATCACTTCAAGCTAATACCTTTACATCATTTATACGAGTCTCTCTAATCTCTAAACTTGTGGAAAAGGCCAATGCACGTCTTCCATAAACATCAGCTTGGGGTACGATCTTGAAGACTGCCCTACCACCATGTTGGATCCAAGTATATGAATAGGAGAGGCCTGAATAGAAAGACAAGTAATAAAAAGTAGAAATAACAACACCTTTATAGCCTTAAAGAGCATTTGTTTTTTAGATAGGGTCAGTGACCCCCATTGGAAAGCTGGAAATAGTGTGAAGAAGAAGGCACATATTTAAAAATGAAGACCAATTTAAAAGTTGCTTGGAATTGGCCATTCTATAACATACTAAAAGTTAACGTAAAGACGAACCACTCCTTTTCGACACGTCTAACAGGCTGGGTAATGTCTTTCTCCCTTCTCATAGGTGACAGAAATCGGCAAGGATGTGATTGGATTGAGGATCAGCCCTCTGCAGTTCCGTTAAGGACCAAGTGCAACCTGCGACCGGCCCAGAGCTGCCCTGTTCTCTGTAGTCATTGTAGAATGTGCCTTGTGTTGAATGATATAGTCTTTCCTTCCCTGGAAGCGTCTCATGGTGTATTAGTGTATTAGCCATGGGAATAAACTAACACTGCTCTATTCTCTAAAGAAACAAGACCAAATAAAGGTGAACTAAAAAAAATATATGCATTGATCTTGTCATTTTATAACATATGCAGTTATCTAAGAACTAATATGTATTCGGGGATTGGGACCCAGGCCCTGCTGCTCGTAAGGGGCAATTCCATGCAAACAAACACCATTATGTCCCATAGATTTCTCTCTATCATGTGAAGGGGCTGCAGCTAAGTGGTAGGCTGTACAGTCTTGTGAGATGGTGTTGGGGAAGGCCAACATGTAGGCTGTTTATGAACCCAGTCTATTAGTGTTTGAGGTGACTAAATGTGGCTTAAATAAACTGGAGTTAAGAAAATAGAGAAGAGGATGAACCCAAATTGCCTAAATTCAGATACTTTAGGATTCCAGATGCCCTGGAATCCATGTCCTCATATTATCTAGTCTAACACACCTACCTGGTTTTTTGGCAATATCTCCGTAACTACTTGATCCACCCACATTATTTGGGTCTGTAATGAGAGTCCATTACAAAGACCCTAGGCCAACAGCTGCCCCTGTCCCTACACTGTGCTTAACCCATGCAAATGACGATCTGTAATAGGGACCCAACCTGAAGGCCAGTTGGCAGTTGTAGTCAGGGTTGTCATCAGTAATTATGAGTACCTAAATTAGTAACTGAACAGGATCCAAGTTCCCTTTGGTGATCATCACTGACATCAAATAAATTAGGGCTCAATGAATAAATAGCCTCATGCACACAGTCATGCTTTTGGTCTATGCCAATTATGCCAAAACTCCCCACTCCCCTGCAAGCCCTGCCCATGTGAAACCAACTAATTACACCATTCTATCTGGGGGCAGCTCTTCACCCCAGTACTTTGGGTACTCCAGTCATAGCTGATTTGGGTACTCCAATCATGATACTTCAATCTCTGAGCATCAGAGTCACCAAGGATCAGTGCTGTACTTATACTTGTACTGAATAACAATGTAAAGTTGCTCGCCCAAATCTTATCCAACAGACTTAAACGAGTAATAGGTGATATTGTCCACCCGATCAAACTGGATTCATGCCCTCAAAAATGACTGATATTAACCTTAGAGGTAATGTAGTAATACAAATGTGTTTTAAAAAAGCGAATACAGCTAAAAATCCTTATAGTAGCTTTTATTTGCATCCCCACAAATGCATTGGGAACATTGCAAATTCTATTCCAAATCAAAACACGAAGAAACATTGATCAAATTAGTGTTATTCCATTACAGAAAGTCAAGAAAATTAATTTTAGGCTGTTCCAAAAAAATAGCAGTCCCTGCATTCTTCTTTATAAACTCATTTACTGTATGAACTGAAATGTCTCAAGCTGTTGCTTTCCTTTGTATGACTGAACTAATATTGAGTTGTATAATCCGTTTCTGTGCTGCACATCGGTGGTACATGGACGCCACCAACTTCCAACAACCTGTTCCACAATTCTTCTGCATTTCTTGCTTTTGCCTCACAAACACCATTTTTGATGTCACCCCACAAGTTTTCTGTTGGATTAAGGTCCAGGGATTGGGCCACTCCATAACGTCAATCTTGTTGGTCTGGAACCAATATGTTGCTTGGTTACTGGTGTGTTTGGGGTCGTTGTCTTGTTGAAACCCCCATTTCATGGGTGGCCTATCTTTTGGGAAGTGCTGGCGCAATTTAATTGAACCCCACTTTATAGCATGGGTCTGCACGTTCTATGTCCATCCCCATGCTAGAGTCTTGGGGGCAGACTCCCTAAAGGGCAAATTGACTAACACTAGTGAAAATTCACAAGCGTGACATCATTTCGGGACTTTGCCGATTTCCTAACGTACGCATGTGTCACTTCACTAGCGAAGGAGATAGACGCTTCGCACTCAAACGCCAGGTGACGCAGGACGTAACTCTGCAAATTCACCATGATGCGGATTTTACTAAACGTTACCTCATTCGCCAGACTTGCCTTTGCCAGCTCAGACCAGGCGAAGTGCAATGGAGTGCATAGATCTTCCTCAATTCCCAAAAACCACTTGCGTCTTTTCCTTATTTCAGAGTGATAGGCTGCAAAGGTCCGTCAATTTTTTTGGGTAACCGGGTTCCCCCCTCCATTTTCTTATATATGGAACATAAACTATACAGTTGGTTCATGTGTAGGGCATTATAACAACTCTATTTTATTTATTAAGGTTCCCTGGACTTGTGTAATGTATTTGCTGCAACAAATACGTCCATGTAACTTTATCATTTCCCGCCGTATGCAAATTAGACAACGCTAGCACATCTTTGCTTTGATTGCCAAAGTAATTCTAGCGAAAATTTGCCAACGTTCGGCGCCCTGGACGTTTCTTCACACTTTAGTGAATTTGGTTGTCCTAGTGAATTTATGCCTGGTGAAGTGTTGCGATGGCTGCAAAGCCGTTGCTGGTGAATTTTCGGCGGTTAGGTAATTTGCCCCTTGGTCAATACCCTACGCACTGACAATAGGAAAATAAGATATGGGAATATCTACCTTTCCAATCACTCAACGAACGACCCCATTGCCACTACCTTGCACCTGGCACTCACTCACCTAGACCATAAAGACACATATGTACGAATGCTGTTCATAGACTTTAGCTCAGCATTCAATACAATCTTTCCTCAGCACCTGATTGGGAAGTTGAGCATGTTGCATCTGAACACCTCTATCTGTAACTGGATCTTGGACTTCCTGACCAAGAGACCTCAGGTAGTCCGAATTAGAAGTAACATCTCCAGCACCATCACACTTAGCATGTGGGGCCCCTCAAGGCTGTTTGCTCAGTCCACTGCTGTTCACACTGTTGACCCACGACTGTGCAGCTAGGTACGGGTCAAATCACATAATCCAAGTTCGCTGATGATACAATGGTGGTGGATCTCATTTACAAAAACAATCAGCATATAGACTACAGGTGAAACGGACTGGTGCAAAGTTAACAATATGAACAAAACAAAGGAAATAGTTGTTGACTTCAGGAGACCAAGAAGTGATCATCCCCACTGTAAATCGACAGATCCCCGGCGGAAATCAAGAGTACCAAATTCCTTGGTGTAATTCTGACGGAGAACCTCTCCTGATCCCTTAACACCAGTTCGATAGTTGCACAGCTGCATCTCTACTTGCGAAAGCTGAAAAAAGCCCATATTCCACCATCCATCCTCACTGTCTTTTACAGAGGGACTAATGAAAGCATTCTATGCAGCTGCATAGCTGCTTCCTGGTATGGCAACTGTGCTGTATTGGATCGCAAGATCTTGCAGGTGGTGTTGAGGACACTCCCACTCTCTCCCTACCATTATAGATACTTACTGCCGACATCAGGGGGGGACAGTTGTCCCGGGCCCGTAGGATTTTGTGTCTAAGGGGGGGGCCAGGCCATGCTTCACTTACTTGATTAGCCGGGCCCCCCTGCCTTCAGCGTGCTGCACATCAGCTCTGTGCACGGAAGATTTTCTCCTATTAAGATTTGCTGTAACCTCATTGGTCCTTTAAGACTACATGGCAGCACAGAAACCAGTGCAATTAGCATCAGAATTGAATAATGAGCAAACCTGTAGCATCAGCTTATATTACAGCCAGGGAAGCTCATTTTCTGCTGGATAATTAGTGACGAGCCCTAAGCTTAGCTTCTCAACAGCCAATCAGAGCCCACTGAGCATGTGAGTGTCACCGACACTTTCCAAGATGGTGACCCCCTGTGACAAGTTTGAAGTCCTGGATCATTGCTGCTATTGACAAGCTCAAACTTTAGCCTCGTGCAATAAGTTCACTATATAAAATATAGCATCTTTAGCCATATTCGTTTTTAGGGCTTAGTTGTCCTTTAATGCCTGCATGCACTATTGTACTGATGATATCTCCCCTGACTCGCCTCTTCTGACTTCTCTCTTTCCTTTCTATTCTTTCTCCAAAGATTCTAAAACGAACCCTAAAACCAGCTTCATCTTTCTGTCCTGCCTTCCTTTGATTAGCAAAGGATTCTGGGAATGGTAGGTCTGTACAAACGTGTATACAGATTTAAATTTGTACTGTCAGGATGCAGTTTTAATCCTAAATCCATATCTGTTTATCCCACGCAAGCATGAGGCTTGATCTGCCGCCGGAGGTCTAAAATCTTCTCTTTTTTTTGTTACATAAGGACAATGTGTTTGGTGGATTACTAGAGATAATAATCCCAATAGCTCTGTTGCTAATCTCCCATCATTGACATGCTTATGTCTCAGGCTTTTTACAGATGCACCCATAGCCGAGGTAAGGTAGCAAACACAAATGATATATACAGTATATAATTATATATAACACATTATTAGATGTCCCATACACTCCAGTGAAACAGTCCCCCATGTGGCTTTTCCGAGCAACCAATATAAGGATTACACCTTTGTCTGACTGACCACACAGACTATATATTTATTAATTTCCGCATTTTGTTGCTAAAAGTCAAATTTCATAATTTTATCATTATTTTCTAATTTCACCTGCAGTGATTAAGGAATATATTGTATGGAATGATATTATTGGAAAGACACTGTGCATCCCAGCCTTACACCCCCGCTCTTGTATGTGGAATACTAATGGGTTCCGGCCCCTTGGGACTTGCTCCTATAAGGCAATGAGCATCTTCTACAATTAGGCTGATTCATTGGCCCAGAATCCTGTGCTGCAGTAGAGCAGGGATAAATCTGTCTGTATAGGAGGAGCTGCCTTCCAGAAGGAGACAAAGCCCGGCTCATATCACAGCAGCTTCTCTGCCACAGGGAAAGCAACCACCTACCGTCTTGCACCCTGACTGCAGCATCTTGGTACCCACAGTAAGTACACAATTTCTCTGCCCAGGCTGCATATATATATATATATATATATATATATATATATATATATATATATATATATATATATATATATATATATATACGAGACACATGCTTTTACTAACAGATTAGGGATTGCCTAGCCTTTCATAGACTGATGGACAATACTGGGTTTTACCAATGCCCCTACATTATATATCATTTTATATACTGCAGAAGTCTAACATTTTGGAATTTAATTTCAATTTAAATTGAAGTCATAAAAACAGGACTGGCCAATAAAGATAGGCAGATTGATATATATAGAGAGAGAGAGAGAGAGACCATCTCAAAGCTGACATTTAGTTCTAGCAGTCCCACCCAGTAAGTCATCATTTCCTAATTTGAAATGAAGAATCAAATATGACATTTAAAAAAAACACATTTTTTTTTCAAAAACATACAGGTAGAACACCCTTAGACTGAAAACAATGGTACCTTCCATTCCAATGTTTAAAAATATTCTACTTCTGCTAATATTGACAATGGGCGATACAAGGAATATTTTGCAGAAAACAGCTATGATATTTACCTGTGCTTAGCCTTCATTACAGAATAAAGTTGTATGGTTATATAAGACCAAAGGTGGTTCTCGGGCTATGAAACATATGGGCATTCTAGAGGGAGTGGTGTCACGATGTTAAAATATACGGGGAATATAAATAGAGAGGAAGTCAGAGCAGGGTGGGTGCAGCAGAGTAGGGGCTGTGTCTGTCACTCAGGCGGAATAGAATTAAATATGTATGCACTGGTGGTGGTGCTGCTGCTTCTGCAGTGCTGATGGCAATGGAGCTGCTGCACTGTGTGGGAAGCATAGAAGTATATCATACAATGGACCAATAAAATCAAACAGCCAGTCCTATATGAAATTATTAGTATATAACTGGACTGATGTCACCCAAGTTATGGATTATATGAAAAGGGGGCAGTAGACTCACCATTGTAGGGGAGGGACCTTGGTGCTCTTCAGCTAGGAGAGCGACCAGCAATCATTAGAGGCAGGCAATCCAATAGGTGACCCCTATAAAAAAAACAAAATAGTTTTTTGTAGAAGGTATGTTATTAGCGCAGCCTTACAGTCTTACAGTCACATTTCTTGTTGTACCTAGTACTTGCTTATAAGTGAGAGCTTTTTACAATGATACAGAGTGTTTTAAAGGTATAGCCAGTATGGCTATGATCCAGAGTCAAGTACCTAGCTGGAGGTCCAAAGAAGGAAGTAGGACCCTACTGTTTTATTTTTTAAAAATGATTTTCTGGGGTGGGGGCACAGGTTGGATGTCATTTCTGACCCCAAAAATGTCTACATCATCTGGGCAGGGTGATTATTACCTTATTGCGCCATAACCAGATTTCCTAGACTGAGGTGCCCAGTAGTATTAGATTAGTAGGGTAGGGTGTGATCTAGCGGTAGATTTCAGAACCGTATCAAAACCGTACAGTGGTAGATCTTAAAGGGACATGTCTGTTCTAGAAATTTCTATGACACAATTCTTTGTCTTATGTTTTCAAGACAAACCCCCCCCCACAAAACTAGCCTACAAGTGGCCATAATTGGCCAGATCCACTCATTTGCTGAAGTCGCCAAACAAGGGATCTGGGCCTGATTTGACCACCCACTCGCCTTATGGCAAGAGAGCAAGTTGTTGACCATGTGGGCTAGATGATCAGATTCAACAGTTTGGCTCTATCCGCTCATTAGCTGAGGTGCCAAACAAGGGATCTGGGCCCGATTTGACCACCCACACGCCTTATGGCAAGAGAGCAAGTTGTTGACCATGTGGGCTAGATGATCAGATTCAACAGTTTGGCTCTATCCGCTCATTAGCTGAGGTGCCAAACAAGGGATTTGGGCCCGATTTGACCACCCACACGCCTTATGGCAAGAGATCAAGTTGTTGACCATGAGGGCTAAATGATCAGATTCAACAGTTTGGCTCTAAATTAAGCCCGATTTGACCCCCCATGCACCTTATTGCAAGGGATCAAGTTGTTGACCATGAGGGCTAAATGATCAGGAAAACTTGCCAAAAGAGTGATCTTACTGTTTATGGTAATGAGTGTCGGCTATCACCTTAAAATGTTTATTAATGGCAAGACTTTGTAGCACAGAACCCTTTTCTTAGGTGTGCCTGAAATGAGAATATGTGATTTATTCTTCTTTTTTGAAAGATGGCAATGGGTGTGAATGCTCTAATGAATAAAAGGCGTAATTGGTGTGTCAAAGTCCATATTGGTCAAGATTAGACTTCTTCTTGTACACTGCTTGTGAGCAGTCTCAGGAGAATCATAAAACACAAAAACTAATGGTGAATAAGGAAATGTTTAATATTTTAAAATCACATGGAATAAGGAAAGGCCAGCCTTGGTTCCCTATTTCTCTACTGTATTTCATACTGACTGTGCTGACCAAGTTAGAGGAAAATGCATTCATATAGTCATTTTTTAATGGGTCATTGTCTGATCACAGTGATTTCTCTATGCCTAGGTGAAAATGTTGGACACACTGAGCACCCAGTATGACTCTTTCATCTTCTGGAAGCTTCCGATTCCAGAGCTGGACCTCTCTGAACTTGAATGCTTGGGCATAGAAGACATCAAAAGCCATAGAGCCAAGACCTCAGCAGACAAGAAGGAAGACGGGGAAGAATATCTGTCCCAGTATAGTGCCTTCAATTTTTGGAGGGCTCCCATTGCCAGCATCGATGTCTTTGATTTCGACCTGTTTTAAAGATCTTTGTCCCAGCCATCTGCCTTCTCAGCTTTGCTCATTCACAAATTATATGCATTTATTATTTAATTTATTTTTGTTGCAGGACCCCGGTGGTCTTTCTCATTCTATTTGAGCATTTCATAGCAATCTTTCTATATGTTCATAAACTCACAGTACTTATATACTTGTCTATTTTCTTTTTAAAACTAACAAAAAAGAAAAAAAAAACTAAAATACACAGCAAATAAAATTGGTGGTGTCTTTTTATCTTTGGAACTGTTAGAAGTATATTACATATGCCCAAGTTGGATAAAGAAGCTTAATGGTGATAGAGTTCTTCCAGAGCAGAACTGGATCCATTGCCGTAGTTAATAGTCCCTTTTGGGGATTGCCTACGACATGAAACTTAGGGAAATAATAACTTAAAACATCAGTTCAATAGCTAGCAGCAAGGACACGAGCAAAGTAACACATTAAGATCGACTCCTATTGGACTTCCCGTTGCAAGTGCACTTGAATGATCACACAACAAGCAAGATCATTTCCCACTTGTGAGATTCCAGGGCAATCCATTGCTGAGTGGCTATCTTGTAGTGCTACATCCAATAGGAATTTCTGGTTCTACTCCTTCTCAACCAGTGCCCAATCTTTCTTGAGGTTTATGAAGGTTTTAAACACCTGAACCCAGCCAGAATACTAACGTCCTGAAAATTTCGGAATCAAGTTTTCCTCCAAAAAAAGTCAAATGTCAGGAAGGCTAATAACATATTCAAATGGTTCAAATGACCTCTGCCATTGACTTGTACATGAAGTCGGCAGGTTTTAGGTGGCGAATATTCGAATTAGAACCAGGGTTGGACTGGCACATTGGGGGCGTAAACATGCGGAAGCCGCCCTGCTTGTTTGCACTGACACTGTTTGGGCCAGCTGATCGGGAAAATGGGGTCTGGGCAGGCGGGGGACCATGAGGGCCGGGGCCTACTGGGTTTTCTCCAACACAGAAATATGTTCAAACTTTAATAACCTGCCAAATTTTGAAAAAATGAACATGGTAATTAGGGGGGTGTAGCCACAAAAATGGGCGTGGTCCAAAAATTATGGGGATTTGCAAAAAGGCGCCCCTAGGCCGGGCAACTCTTGTGCCCCCTACCCCCGACACATGCTTGCTACCACTGATGCACAAGTGCACACTACCCCGACACGCATCACCGATGCACGTGTGCGCGTGCCACCTACTCCAGCTCACAGCGAAAACTCACCGCTTGTTCTGCTGATTCCCACTGTAACTCCACTCTGGGTGTCCTGCTGGAACCCGGAAATATAAATGCGGCTGGGTGGCATCCCTAAAAATGTGCTGCCCTAGGCCCACGGCTGGATTTACATAGCAGGCACCCTAGGCCCGCTGAAGTTCATCGCCCTGTCCCCTCCCCTTTATTCTCCCAAATTCTCACAATTTGGACCGGAGCAATGGGGATTGGCGCACGGGAAATTTAAAAAACTATTTAAATCTCCTGCTCATCCCCACTGTTAAGAAGCAATGTGGGTGTGGTTATGCAGCATGCCGCCCCCTAAAATCCTGCTGCCCTAGACCTGGGCCTTGGTGGCCTTTGCACAAATCCGGGCCTGCCTAAGCATGGGAGTTAAGCTGGCCATAGATGCTGAGATTTTTAAAAGATCAGATCCTCATCGTGAGACAACGATTTTCTCGGAACGATCGTACGAATTGTCAACTAAAAAGACCAATTTGCCAGGAAAACAAAGGGGAACTGCCTGCTTGGCCCTGCAAACATAGATACATTGCACTGGGACCGACAAAGATTTTTTGACCTGCCCGATCAATTTCCTGACAGATGTCGGCCGAAAAATCGTAAGATGTACGATCGTTCGAATCCCACTAACCGCACGATAATTTCGAAGGATTGGTCGGACTTCACTAAAACATACCTCCCAACTGTCCCTTTTTCGGAGGGACAGTCCCTCTTTTGACAGCTCAACCCGCAGTCCCTCATTTGTACTGGAAAGTCCCTCTTTTCTTTGCACTGAACAGCCAGAAAAAGAAATAAAGTTTCTCACTTAATTGGCTTTTAACAGAGAGCCCAGAACAGCTAACAGGTGCAAATAAGATACTTTGTAACAATTTTGAGACACATAAACACATTTTAGATAAGGAGAAATATTTTCAAACTTTCATAACCTGCCAAATTTTGTAAAACAAACATGGTAATTAGGGGGTGTGGCCACATAGAGGGGTGTGGTCAAAAAATTTGCTGCGCTACGTGCAGAAAAAAAATTTTTGTCCCTCTTTTTACTTCCAAAATGTTGGGAGGTATGCTAAAATCGGTTGTTCGGCAAGAAGAATCATTGCGTCTATGGGGAGCTTTAGGGTTGCCACCATTTCTGAAAAATGTTGCCGGCCGGTGGGGGCGGGAACAAAAGGGTGCAGTCTGTGATGCAAAAGGGGGTGGGGTCACATGGCATGAAGCAAAAGGGGCGGAACAGAAGGCTGAAAAAAATTTAAGCTGGCCATAGACGCAAAGATCTGATCGTACGAATCGAGGATTCGTACGATTTTCGGAACGTGTGTGGAGAGTCCCGACATTTTTCGTCCGGCAGAGATCGGTCGTTTGGTCGATCGGACAGGTTAGAACATTTCTGTCGGCTGCCGATAATATCTCTGCGTGTATTGCCGATCGTACGATTTTCAGTGGGAGACTGTCACTAGCTTTGGTTGGACATAGATATCGTACGATTGCTGTCAGGGGCAGAACATGGCTGATCTGTTCTTTAACTAATCTGACTGGTAAGACTTTGATCTGAATGGTTAGTGGCGGGTCGGAGATGGGAAAGTCCGATCGTACGATGATTCCTACGATCTGATCTTTGCATCTATGGCCAGCTTTAGTTCTGAGGGAATTCGGGGCAGGCCAAAGGCTTTTTTTTAAGGGTATTACAAATGTGTAAATAAAAAATTCTGCCCCTAGTATTGCCTTTAAAATCACCTCAAAAATGACATTTCCGACACTAAAATGGCGACAGGTGACAGGTTTGCAGCCCAGGCCCACGTGAAATAGAAGCGCAGCAGAGGTTGGTTTAGTTACAAGTTATAAATGTCCCCAAACACTGAGGAGCCTCGTTCTCATACACAGACCAAGCCCCAATGCTTTCACTTTCCTCATAGCGGTGGGAGTGGGCGTGGCTACATGGCGCTCACCTCAAATCATTAAGGGGGAGGAGACTCCGCTGGGGGTGACGTCAGAGCAGCGCGGCGGATTATGGGACGCTGAGAGTTTCCCCCGTTCTTATCCGGAAAAGCTGAGAGGAGCCTTTTGTGTGTTTATTCGGCGGTGCTGGGGAGGGGGAATGGTTGGATCTGCCCGAGCCGAAAGCAGCAGAGGAGGCCGAACAAGCTGAGCTCAGGTCTGTAGCTCAAAAGGGCGGGACTCGCTTAACCCTCTCAGGCCTCTATTATATCTGTACTTATGTCACTTTCATTACTACACACGTGATCCTCCTTTTATTGAACACTTTTTTTATACTGTTTCCTTTACTCACCTTCTTCTTCTTCTGACTCTTTCCAGCTTTCAAATGGGGGTCACTGACCCCATCTATAAAACAAACGCTCTGTAAGGCTACAAATGTATTGTTATTGCTACTTTTTATTCCTCATCTTTCTATTCAGGCCTCTCCTATTCATATTCCAGTCTCTTATTCAAATCAATGCATGGTTGCTAGGTGAATTTGGTCCCTAGCAACCAAATGGCTGAAACTGCAAACTAGAGAGCCGCTGAATAAAAAGCTTAATAAGTCCAAAACCACAAATAATAAAAAATGAAAACCACTGTAAATTGTCTCAGAATATCCCTCTCTACTTCAAACGAGCGGATCTTTCCCAGATATGCCATTAACAATCATGACTATATTGGGGGTAATCTGAATGTGCGACCGTATGGCTGAACGATCTGATTGCGATGCGCAATGAGCTCCGGCGGGATCGGTTGGGTCAAAATCAATCCTGACAGATCGCTGGACGAAAGATGTCGGCACTCTCCACACACAATCCGAAAATCATACGAATCCTCAATCCGTACGATAGGATCTGTGCGTCTATGGCCAGCTTTAGTCCCACAGGCAGGTCCCACTATGTTCTAATTGTCTTCTGCCTCTGTAAAAAGCTACAGTATTGCACTACAGCCACAGTCAGATGTGGTGAGATTGTAGATCTGTAACAGTTGTTGGACACTGAGTGTGGACTTTTGGGGGCACCAGGGTGCCTAAATATATGCACGGGGCAGTTAAGCTAAACAAATCAAACTAAATCGTGTTTGTGTATTGGGGTGTTATGCTTGACTGTCATGTCGCTCTATTTCTATGTACTGTATATCCCTGCCAGTATATTGTCCCCTACTGTATGTACTGTATATCTATACCAGTATATTGTCCCCGGCTGTGTCCCTACTGTATATCCCTGCCAGTATATTGTCCCCGGCTGTATGTACTGTATATCCCTGACAGTTTATTGTCCCCGGCTGTACGTACTGTATATCCCTGCCAGTATATTGTCCCTGCTGTATGTACTGTATATCCCTGCCAGTATATTGTCCCTACTGTATGTACTGTATATCCCTGCCAGTATATTGTCCCCGGCTGTATGTACTGTATATCCCTGCCAGTATATTGTCCCCGGCTGTATGTACTGTATATCCCTGCCAGTATATTGTCCCTACTGTATGTACTGTATATCCCTGCCAGTTTATTGTCCCCGGCTGTATGTACTGTATATCCCTGCCAGTATATTGTCTCCGGCTGTATGTACTGTATATCCCTGCCAGTATATTGTCCCCGGCTGTATGTACTGTATATCCCTGCCAGTATATTGTCCCCGGCTGTATGTACTGTATATCCCTGCCAGTATATTGTCCCCGGCTGTATGTACTGTATATCCCTGCCAGTATATTGTCCCCGGCTGTATGTACTGTATATCCCTGCCAGTATATTGTCCCCGGCTGTATGTACTGTATATCCCTGCCAGTATATTGTCCCCGGCTGTATGTACTGTATATCCCTGCCAGTATATTGTCCCCGGCTGTATGTACTGTATATCCCTGCCAGTATATTGTCCCCGGCTGTATGTACTGTATATCCCTGCCAGTATATTGTCCCCGGCTGTATGTACTGTATATCCCTGCCAGTATATTGTCCCCGGCTGTATGTACTGTATATCCCTGCCAGTATATTGTCCCTGGCTGTATGTACTGTATATCCCTGCCAGTATATTGTCCCCGGCTGTGTTCCTACTGTATGTACTGTATATCCCTGCCAGTATATTGTCCCTACTGTATGTACTGTATATCCCTGCCAGTATATTGTCCCCGGCTGTGTTCCTACTGTATGTACTGTATATCCCTGCCAGTATATTGTCCCTACTGTATGTACTGTATATCCCTGCCAGTATATTGTCCCCGGCTGTATGTACTGTATGTACTGTATATCCCTGCCAGTATATTGTCCCCGGCTGTATGTACTGTATATCCCTGCCAGTATATTGTCCCCGGCTGTATGTACTGTATATCCTTGCCAGTATATTGTCCCTGGCTGTATGTACTGTATATCCCTGCCAGTATATTGTCCCCGGCTGTGTTCCTACTGTATGTACTGTATATCCCTGCCAGTATATTGTCCCTACTGTATGTACTGTATATCCCTGCCAGTATATTGTCCCCGGCTGTGTTCCTACTGTATGTACTGTATATCCCTGCCAGTATATTGTCCCTACTGTATGTACTGTATATCCCTGCCAGTTTATTGTCCCCGGCTGTATGTACTGTATATCCCTGCCAGTTTATTGTCCCCGGCTGTATGTACTGTATATCCCTGCCAGTATATTGTCCCCGGCTGTATGTACTGTATATCCCTGCCAGTATATTGTCCCCGGCTGTATGTACTGTATATCCCTGCCAGTATATTGTCCCCGGCTGTATGTACTGTATATCCCTGCCAGTATATTGTCCCCGGCTGTATGTACTGTATATCCCTGCCAGTATATTGTCCCCGGCTGTATGTACTGTATATCCCTGCCAGTATATTGTCCCCGGCTGTATGTACTGTATATGCCTGCCAGTATATTGTCCCCGGCTGTATGTACTGTATATCCCTGCCAGTATATTGTCCCCGGCTGTATGTACTGTATATCCCTGCCAGTATATTGTCCCCGGCTGTATGTACTGTATATCCCTGCCAGTATATTGTCCCCGGCTGTATGTACTGTATATCCCTGCCAGTATATTGTCTCCGGCTGTATGTACTGTATATCCCTGCCAGTATATTGTCCCCGGCTGTATGTACTGTATATCCTTGCCAGTATATTGTCCCCGGCTGTATGTACTGTATATCCTTGCCAGTATATTGTCCCCGGCTGTATGTACTGTATATCCCTGCCAGTATATTGTCCCCGGCTGTATGTACTGTATATCCCTGCCAGTATATTGTCCCCGGCTGTATGTACTGTATATCCCTGCCAGTATATTGTCCCCGGCTGTATGTACTGTATATCCCTGCCAGTATATTGTCCCCGGCTGTATGTACTGTATATCCCTGCCAGTATATTGTCCCCGGCTGTATGTACTGTATATCCCTGCCAGTATATTGTCCCCGGCTGTATGTACTGTATATCCCTGCCAGTATATTGTCCCCGGCTGTATGTACTGTATATCCCTGCCAGTATATTGTCCCCGGCTGTATGTACTGTATATCCCTGCCAGTATATTGTCCCTGGCTGTATGTACTGTATATCCCTGCCAGTATATTGTCCCCGGCTGTGTTCCTACTGTATGTACTGTATATCCCTGCCAGTATATTGTCCCTACTGTATGTACTGTATATCCCTGCCAGTATATTGTCCCCGGCTGTGTTCCTACTGTATGTACTGTATATCCCTGCCAGTATATTGTCCCTACTGTATGTACTGTATATCCCTGCCAGTATATTGTCCCCGGCTGTATGTACTGTATATCCCTGCCAGTATATTGTCCCCGGCTGTATGTACTGTATATCCCTGCCAGTATATTGTCCCCGGCTGTATGTACTGTATATCCTTGCCAGTATATTGTCCCTGGCTGTATGTACTGTATATCCCTGCCAGTATATTGTCCCCGGCTGTGTTCCTACTGTATGTACTGTATATCCCTGCCAGTATATTGTCCCTACTGTATGTACTGTATATCCCTGCCAGTATATTGTCCCCGGCTGTGTTCCTACTGTATGTACTGTATATCCCTGCCAGTATATTGTCCCTACTGTATGTACTGTATATCCCTGCCAGTTTATTGTCCCCGGCTGTATGTACTGTATATCCCTGCCAGTTTATTGTCCCCGGCTGTATGTACTGTATATCCCTGCCAGTATATTGTCCCCGGCTGTATGTACTGTATATCCCTGCCAGTATATTGTCCCCGGCTGTATGTACTGTATATCCCTGCCAGTATATTGTCCCCGGCTGTATGTACTGTATATCCCTGCCAGTATATTGTCCCCGGCTGTATGTACTGTATATCCCTGCCAGTATATTGTCCCCGGCTGTATGTACTGTATATCCCTGCCAGTATATTGTCCCTGGCTGTATGTACTGTATATGCCTGCCAGTATATTGTCCCCGGCTGTATGTACTGTATATCCCTGCCAGTATATTGTCCCCGGCTGTATGTACTGTATATCCCTGCCAGTATATTGTCCCCGGCTGTATGTACTGTATATCCCTGCCAGTATATTGTCCCCGGCTGTATGTACTGTATATCCCTGCCAGTATATTGTCTCCGGCTGTATGTACTGTATATCCCTGCCAGTATATTGTCCCCGGCTGTATGTACTGTATATCCTTGCCAGTATATTGTCCCCGGCTGTATGTACTGTATATCCTTGCCAGTATATTGTCCCCGGCTGTATGTACTGTATATCCCTGCCAGTATATTGTCCCCGGCTGTATGTACTGTATATCCCTGCCAGTATATTGTCCCCGGCTGTATGTACTGTATATCCCTGCCAGTATATTGTCCCCGGCTGTATGTACTGTATATCCCTGCCAGTATATTGTCCCCGGCTGTATGTACTGTATATCCCTGCCAGTATATTGTCCCCGGCTGTATGTACTGTATATCCCTGCCAGTATATTGTCCCCGGCTGTATGTACTGTATATCCCTGCCAGTATATTGTCCCCGGCTGTATGTACTGTATATCCTTGCCAGTATATTGTCCCTGGCTGTATGTACTGTATATCCCTGCCAGTATATTGTCCCCAGCTGTGTTCCTACTGTATGTACTGTATATCCCTGCCAGTATATTGTCCCTACTGTATGTACTGTATATCCCTGCCAGTATATTGTCCCCGGCTGTGTCCCTACTGTATGTAATGTATATCCCTGCCAGTATATAAGGCACAAGCCATTGCAGGGGTGGTAATGACATCAGAGCAGTGCATTATGGGGCGTGAGAATTTGTCTTGTGGGGCAGCCAAGTCCTGCTGCTGTGAGTCTGGATTCATCCCTGTCAGCAAGAGCAGGGGGGTCTTTTTTTGTGTTCGTTTTGCTCCGGGGGAGGGAGAATGGTTGGATCTGCTGGAGCAAGAAGTAGTGAGGGAGGCCATACCAGCTGATCTCAGGTCAGTAGCTCAATAGGCCAGGACCCTGTTAACTCTTTCACACCTAAAGTGCTGTTATGGGGAGGTTCTATCTGCCCTGCAGACATTTATGTTACATGTGATTAAATGATTGTGTAATGTTTGTTTGCTCAATATGAGTATTAACTCTTTTCTAGAAATGACTTGCAATGTAGGTAATTATGACAAGCAGTGTTTAATGGTCTCCTGGCATGTTTGATACATTTATGAATTGTATTCTCAGTCGTGCTCCGAATAAAACCACTTCTATAATTACATATTGTAATACAGTGTCTGGGAGAACTCTAGAGGGAAGGTACATATCTCCCAGAATGCTCTATGAGACACAAAGTAATAAGAATTACAGATGCTGGGAACAATCTACAGTTAATTAGAACTGCAAATGTGGCAGTGATGTCACCACCTGGGAGGAAGGAAGCTCTCTGCTAAAAGCAGGAAGTAGGAAGCAGGAAGTGAGTGAGTGTGAGTTAACTAAGGGAGGTCTGTGAAAAGAAGACTTTTGGATATACTCCTGGGACAAGTCTCTGGGAGACTGAGGTATGGTCTACCTGCTTAATGGAGAACTAAACCCTAAAGTTAAAAAAACCCTACCCTACATAGACCGCCATCCCTCCTTCCCACCAGCCTAAGTGTTACCCGGGCAAATGCCCCTAAGTCTTTACTTACCCCTCCTTGCAGATTCTGTCCAGCGGAGTTCACAGCCGTTTCGGTAATGTCCGGAATGAGACCGGCGCTTCAGCAATTTTCGTGAGTTTCGGCGCGTGTGCAGTTGTTGCGAAACAGAAAATTCCTCCAACTGCGCTTGCGCTGCTACGCCGTTCTCATTCTGAAGATTACCGAAGAGAAGAAGATGGTGCCTGTGAACTCCGATGGACAGAATCTGCATGGAGGGGTAAGTAAAGACTTCGGGGCATTTGCCCAGGGTAACACTTTGGCTGGGGGCAGGGGTGTCTATGTAGGGTAGGGTTTTTTTCATTTAATGGTTGAATTCTCCTTTAAGCGGACTAAAGCTTTATTGAAAAGGGCAAGACCTCTATAGCCAGTGGGTCAGTTAAAGGGATTCTGTCATGATTTTTATGATGTAGTTTTTATTTCTAAATGACACTGTTTACACAACAAATAATTCACTCTACCATATAAAATGTCATTCCTGAACCAGCAAGTGTATTTAGTTGTAATATTGGTGTGTAGGTGCATCTCAGCTCATTTTGCCTGGTCATGTGATTTCAGAAAGAGCCGGCACTTTAGGATGGAACTGCTTTCTGGCAGGCTGTTGTTTCTCCTACTCAATGTAACTGAATGTGTCTCAGTGGGACCTGGATTTTACTATTGAGTGTTGTTCTTAGATCTACAAGGCAGCTGTTATCTTGTGTTAGGGTAAGGGCACACCTGACAATTCGGGGAGATTTAGTCGCCTGGCGACTAATGGCCTCATCTTTGGAACACTCCGTTATGAAAAAACCTACGGATTTCTGTTAAAGTTGACCGGGAAGTCCTTTCTACATTATTGTTGAGACTAACATTTGAGTGAATTCCCACAGTATGTGGAAATAACTGATGGGCTCCTGTGTTTTCATAATATACAGATGGCGCTCGACCTCGGCAAGAGATTACTGGAAGCCGCCCGCATCGGAGAAGATAATGAAATACGGGTGTTAATGCAAAACGGCGCACCTTTCACTACAGACTGGGTAAGTATGCTCCAGTGAGCACATGACAAGATGTTACTAGCCACCAGGACCGCCATCAGAAATCGCAGGGCCCCATACGACAAAATTTCCTGGGCCCCCTGGGCTGTACCCACCACAAGCCCCACCTACAGGTCCGCCCCCCACCCCACAGGTCCGCCCCCCACCACACAGAAAAAAAACAAAAAAAATATTGGCGGCTAGGGTTCCTACATGTTAATAAAAAATAAAAAGATATTGGTGGTCAGGGCCCCCCATAAAAAAACATTTGTGGCCAGGGCCCCCCCCATTAACAATATTGATGGCTAGGACCCCACATGAGAAAATTGGTGGCCAGGGCCCCCTCCCCAAATTATGAGAAAATTGGTGGCCAGGGCCCCTTAAATGTCCATGCCTTCCCGAAGTCAGCAGCTCTCTGAAAGATCGGGGGCCCCGGCTAATCAAGTAAGTGTGGCGTGGCCGGGGCCCCCCTTACCCTCGGGGCCCCCTACAACTCTCCCCCCTGTACCCCCCTGATGGCTGCCCTGCTAGCCACTCTAGAGCCTTGGGTTGCCATAAATGGCTATGGTGTTGTGGATTGTGTCCTGCTGTGTATATACATTACTCTGCATATGTCTTTTCAGCTTGGGACATCTCCCCTGCACCTGGCTGCTCAGTACGGCCACTACACCACTGTCAAAGTACTCCTGCAGGCCGGCATTAGCCGAGACGCCCGCACTAAGGTGGATAGGACCCCTCTGCATATGGCAGCTGCAGATGGACACGCCCCTATCGTAGATCTGCTCGTCAAGGTAAGAGAGAATTCTTTTTGGGCGTGTTTGATAACATTGGAGATAAATATCTGGAGAGATTTCTGGAGATGTTGCCCATAGCAACCAATCGGATCATTGCTTTTGTTTTCTAACTTATAGATGGCTGTTTAAAGGATAAGTAAACCTTAAAAATAAGTGTGTAAAATTGATGAGGGGTCTGTTCAAAGCATTTTTGTCATTTAACATTATTTATTTTGTTTTTTTAATTCAAGATGTTAAGGGATACATGTACTGTTAATATGAATGAATTTTGTTACAGCAGCTCCACCTGCTGGTCAGTTTCCCACCAGTCTGACCACCAAGTAGTCAAGGAAGTTGTCAGGAGAGAGAAAGAGGCTGCTCTGATGTTCTTCTGCTTAGGAAAATAATTAGAAACTTCTTTCAAATCTTTCCTAAGCAGAAGAACATCAGAGCAGCCTCTTTCTCTCTCCTGACAACTTCCTTGACTACTTGGTCAGACTGGTGGGAAACTGACCAGCAGGTGACCCTGTTTTAATTAAATGTATTCATATTATGCTTAGAATAGCACTCTAATCAGTTTACTTATCCTTTAAATCTAATTGCTAATTGGTTGCAACATCTCCAGAAATCTTTTCAGATATTTATTTCCAATGTTAGTAAACATGCCCCTTTATGTGGGGGGCATTCTCTATGCCAGTGATCACCAACCAGTAGCTTGTGAACAACATGTTGCTCTCCGACCCCTTGGATGTTACTCCCAGTGGCCTCAAAGCAGGAGCTTATTTTTGAATTATTTGCTTGGAGGCAAGTTTTGGCTGTATAAAAACCAGGCGTACTGCCATAATGAGTCTCCTGTAGGCTGCCAGTCCACATAGAGGCTACCAAATAGCCAATAACAGCACTTATTCAGCGCCCCCAAGAACATTTTCCATGCTTGTGTTGCTCCCCAACTCCTTTTATAGCTGAATGTAGCTCAGGGTAAAAAAAGGTTGGGGATCCCTACTCTATGCTGAGGGCCTCTGCACATATAAATAATGCTGGTGCTATTTTTTTCTGGTCTTCCTTCCAGAATGGTGCCAATGTCAATGCCAGGGACATGTTAGAGATGACCGCTTTGCACTGGGCCTCAGAGAACAGTCACCACGATGTGGTTCACTTGCTGATAAAGTCCGGGGCAGATGTCAACTCTTACAACAAGTTCGGCAAGACTCCCATTGACATTGCGCTGGATAAGAACAACCATGAGCTGTTGGTTACCATGCAGGTAAGAGGTCTGAGCCACACATCGTTTCATAAGGACATTGTCAGACAATTTGTAAGAAACCCCCCAATGATTTAGGATAAGTAAAACTTTAAAATGATTGAATGTAAAATTGATGAGGGTTCTATTCTAATCACTTTTGCAATGTACATTCATTATTTATTCTTTTTTCATTCCAAGATATTAAGGGAGACATGTGCTGTTAATATGAATGAATTGTGTTACAACAGCGCCACCTGCTGGTCAGTTTCCCACCAGTCTGACCACCAAGTAGTCAAGGAAGTTGTCAGGAGAGAGAAAGAGGCTGTTCTGATGTTCTTCTGCTTAGGAAAAAAATAGAAACCTTAGAAATCTTTCCTAAGCAGAAGAACATCAGAACAGCCTCTTTCTCTCTCCTGACAACTTCCTTGACTACTTGGTGGTCAGACTGGTGGGAAAATGACCAGCAGGTGGCGCTGTTGTAACAAAATCTATTCATATTAACAGTACACTGGTGATGTGCGAGCCAACCCGAAACCGCAGGACCCGCGGGTGGGCGGGTTCAGCTGACTCCTGCACAAAATCTTCGGCCTAGTACTGCCCGGCTTCCGGCACTGGAATTTATAGACTTCCTTCTGCCCCGCCCCTTTTGTGATTGGGGTGCGGTTCGGGAGGGGGCGGGTTAGGGTCTAGAAATTCCTGACCCGCACATCACTACAGTACATGTATACCTTAATATCTTGTAATGAATACTTAGAATAGCACTCTCATCAATTTTGTATTCGCTTATTTTAAAGGTTTACTTATCCTTTAATTACTTGTCCGATGCTCCGGGCTGAGGTCCTTCCTGTTAGAACAGGCGGCTGCCATCTCTCTTGCTCTCAGCCATACCTTGGGAAATCCCAAGGTATGTAGTAATCCCACTTCAAGATTATTATTTTTTTGTATGCAGGAAAAATGCATTGTATTGACACTCGCATGTGTTTTCTTGGTGCTTTGGGTGTCCAACTGAAGTGGGTACATTCAAAGAAGGAAATTCCCAATGCAAAGCCAATACATCAACACTTTTTTTTTTGTTTTTAGGATGCGCTGCAGGGCAAACCCCTAACAAGGAGACCAAATGTCATCTCTGTATCATCCCCACACTATATCTTGACTCCTGTAGCGAATGTGAAATCCTCTAATGGTAGGTCCCTGTATTTGTCTGTCACTACCAAAATGCTCCATTGATTTGCATGGCTTCCACCTGATTGGTGTGTGGCAACTCACAAAGTTTGGTTGTTTTTTTTTTAGCTCGGTCCAACCTTCTTGCTTCAGCTATACCACAGTATTTTAAACAAAGTCAAATCAGAATGCTTAAAGGGATATTGTCATGGGAAATCAGTTAATAGTGCTGCTCCAGCAGAATTCTGCACTGTAATTCATTTTTCAAATGAGCAAACAGATTTTTTATATTTAATTTTGAAATCTGACATAGGGCTAGACATATTGTCAGTTTCCCATCTGCCCCAGTCATGTGACTTGTGCTCTGATAAACTTCAGTCACTCTTTACTGCCTGCTGTACTGCAAGTTGGAGTGATATCACCCCCTCCCTTTCCCCCCAGCAGCCAAACAAAAGAACAATGGGAAGGTAACCAGATAGCAGCTCCCTAATAGGGATGCAGCGAATCGACTTTTTTGGATTCGGCCGAACCCCCGAATCCTTCGCTAAAGATTCGGCCGAATACCGAACCCTAATTTGCATGCAAATTAGGGGTGGGAAGGGGAAAACAGTTTTTACTTCCTTGTTTTCTGAACAAAAAGTCACGCGATTTCCCTCCCCGCCCGTCCCTAATTTGCATATGCATATTAGGGTTCGGATTCGGTTCGGCTGGGCAGAAGGATTAGGCCGAATCCCGAACCGAATCCTGGATTCGGTGCATCCCTACTCCCTAACACAAGATAACAGCTGCCTGGTAGATCTAAGAACAACACTCAATAGTAAAATCCAGGTCCCACTGAGACACATTCAGTTACATTGAGTAGGAGAAACAACAGCCTGCCAGAAAGCAGTTCCATCCTAAAAGTGCAGGCACAAGTCACATGACTGGGGCAGTTGGGAAACTGACAATATGTCTATCCCCATGTCAGATTTCTTTTGAGAAATGGATTTCAGTGCAGAATTCTGCTGGAGTAGCACTATTAACTGATGTGTTTTGAAAAAAAAAAACGTTTTCCCATGACAGTATCCCTTTAACTCAAGTCACTCAAACGACCCTGAATTTTCTCAGAGGGTTCCAAGGAATTTGTAAGCAGGGACCACAGCTAACTGAAGATTAGCAAAGAGGTCCATATTTGCAACATAGTCCCTCCTACTGAGCTTGTTCACCAATACTCTCTAATTCGAAAGCAATAATGTGGCAACACCCACCTGTAATTATAAATACAAATATACGAGTTCTGAGTGCACAATAAACAGCTGTACTGTGCTGAGAAGGGCAACGATATAGCAGCATCCACTCCGGTGTATAAATGTGCAGAGAAAAAATGTTCTTTTCAAACCTTTAAACAGCATGTCTGTGTAATATTTTTTTGCCTATTGAAGGGGGTGGTTCACCTTTGGGTTAACTTTCAGTATGTTATAGAATGGCTAATTATAAGCCACTTTTCAATTGGTCTTCATTATTTTTTGTAGTTTTTGATAGGGATGCACCGAATCCACTTTTTTGGATTTGGCCGAACCCCCGAACCCTTTGCAAAAGATTTGGCCGAACCCTAATTTACATATGCAAATTAGGGATGGGAAGAGGAAAACATTTTTTACTTCCTTGTTTTGTGACAAAAAGTCACGTGATTTCCCTCCCCACCCCTAATTTACATATGCATATTGGCATTCGGTTCGGCCAGGCAGAAGGATTCGGCCGAATCCCAATCCTGCTGAAAAAGGCCGAATCCCGAACCGAATCCTGGATTCGATTCATCCCCAGTTTTTGAATTATTTGCCTTCTATTACAAATGCTCTGTAAAGATATCAATGTATTGTTATTGCTACTTTTTATTACTCCTCTTTCTATTCAGGTTTCTCCTATTCATATTCCAGTCTCTTATTCTAATCAATGCATGGTTGCTAGGGTTAATTGGACCCTAGCAACCAGATTGCTGAAACTGCAAACTGGAGAGCTGCTGAATTAAAAGCTAAAAAAACTCAAACACCACAAATAATAAAAAAATGAAAACCATTTGCAAATTGTTTCAGAATATCACTCTCTACATTATACTAACAGTTAATTTATAGGTGAACAACCCTGTCTCTGAGGTTATAGGGTAATTTAGTCCCTAGCAACGAGATGGCTGAAATTGCAAACTGGAGAGCTGCTGAATAAAAAGCTCAAAAACCATAAATAAAAACCAATCGCAAATTGTCTCATAATATCCCTCTCTACATCATACTAACAGTTAACTCAGACGTGAATAACCCCTTTAAGGCAGGGCCCTGTCCCAGTACCTCATGGCATTCTGGGAGTTGTAGTTTAACAGCTGGAGAATTGCCGTCTTATCATGTTAAACCTTTTAAGTGGATCCCTTCCTTGCTGGTCTGTAGAAGGAAAAAAGAAATCTCTATACACATTACATCTTCTAATTTCCACAGCTGGAGGCACTGAAGTTGTGACATTGGAGCCGTCAGTGCAGCAGTTGGTAGAAAACGGAGGTCAGAGAGTGATCACAATCGTAGCAGACGGCATTCAGCTGGGCAACCTCCCCGGGCAACTTTCTGTCGGGAGCCTACGCAGTCCTCGAGTAGTAACCATCCAGAATGGAGATCAAGGTAACCTGCAGCCCAAATGTACATTCCTTGGCTGGAAATACCCCTTTCCTTAGAGTGTGAGATGCTGCACATCCTACAGTGATGTCACAATGTATTGCCTGCTCTATTGATTCCTATGGTAACTGAAATATGCAGCTAGAGAAATGCTTTACTCCAACTTTTCTTTAGAGGAATAGAATCCGTGTGGTCTGGACATGCCAGTGGATTCTCCTGATTTGTAGTGCATACAGCAACTGTAGATGTAGAAACAGCCGGACATCAATATTGTGACGACTTTTTGCTGCAACAGAAGAATTGTACAGTCTGGCACCTTAAAGAGGCAGTTCTTTGTACTTTATATATAAAAAAACATCTGAATTCTAAGACCTTTGCAATTAGTCTTCATTTTTAAAGGAGACATATAGGATAAATGAAAAAATTCTAATTTTGTAGGCAGTTATGAGTGATATATGGTGTTGCTTTTTAGGGATCCACCGAATCCAGGATTGGGTTTGGGCTTCAGCCTTTTCAATCAGCAGGATTTGGATTCGGCCAGATCCTTCTGCCCGGCCGAACCGAATCTGAATTCTACATGTCATATGCAAATTAGGGGTGGGGAGGTAAATAATGAGGAAGTACAAAATGTTTTTCCCTTTTGCATGTGCAAATTAAGATTTGGTTTGGTATTCGGCCGAATCTTATGCGAAGGATTGGGGGGGTTTGGCTGAATCCAAAATAGTGGGTTCGGTGCATCCCTATTGCTTTTACATGGTGCTAAAATGAATATTAGCCCTGCAGTCACACAAGCACAGACATTCTTCAGTTCCCTATCAGGTCCTGCTAGCTGCTGATTGGTTCATGTCCTACAGTGCAGTGAGTGCACAGCCTGGGAATTCAGGGAGCAGCAAGAGAAGGGAGGAATTATTAGTTTTATTTACAGAAATATTCAATAAATCAGCCTGAAACACTACTTTTTATGCACAATTCTTCTATATCTTTTTTTTTTTATATTTTGTTTTTGGAAAAAAAGATGATTTAATACCTGCACTTAACCTCGTATCCAAGTCCAATATGCTCATGACTGTTACAGGTCTATGTGCACTTTATGAAGGAAGTTCATTTACATTTTATTATTCTACATCTTTCAGGCTTGTAATTTCTACTGTTATCCAGTTGCTAGGGCTTCATTGCCCTACCAACCAGGCAGCAGTTTGGAAGTCAAAATGAAAGATCAATGTGTGTTCCACTGAAGCTGATTGAACTCTTGTTTGTTTTGCAGCTGTGGAGGTGGCTGAAGAGCAAGTTGTAGAAGAGACTGTCGTGCTGGAAGTGTCGCCTCCTTCTCCTCCTGCCAAAAAGTACAGAGTTGCATCAGCTGCTACAGAGGAAGGCCCAGTAAGTGATGAAATTGACAGAAAGTGTCCTGCATAACCGCTCTACCGCTGTCACATCCTTCCCACATGTAGTATACCCTTGTGTATATAGTATACCCTTGTGTATATAGTATACCCTTGTGTATATAGTATACCCTTGTGTATATAGTATACCCTTGTGTATATAGTATACCCTTGTGTATATAGTATACCCTTGTGTATATAGTATACCCTTGTGTATATAGTATACCCTTGTGTATATAGTATACCCTTGTGTATATAGTATACCCTTGTGTATATAGTATACCCTTATGTGTATAATATACCCTTGTGTGTGTATATAGTATACCCTTGTGTATATAGTATACCCTTGTGTATATAGTATACCCTTATGTGTATAATATACCCTTGTGTGTGTATATAGTATACCCTTGTGTATATGTAGTATACCCTTGTGTGTGTATATGTAGTATACCCTTGTGTGTGTATATGTAGTATACCCTTGTGTGTGTGTATATGTAGTATACCCTTGTGTGTGTGTGTATATGTAGTATACCCTTGTCTGTGTGTATATGTAGTATACCCTTGTGTGTGTGTATATGTAGTATACCCTTGTGTGTGTGTGTGTGTGTAGTATATCCTTGTGTATGTAGTATACCCTTGTGTGTGTGTATGTAGTATACCCTTATGAGCACTAACTACCTCCCCAAGATAGTCAGGAAACCAGCTGTATGCACTGCATTAGTTGTAAATGACACTCTTATCGCCACCGAAATAAGTGATTAGTGAGAAAATAGTAAGATAGTCTCCTTAATTGTTTTAAACAAATTTTATATCCACTTAGTTATAGCAGAGGTCTGTAGAAATTATTTTCTATAGAGAGAAAAAAAATGTAGTACCCCGCAACAAGTAATTATTAATCAAAAGGTCACTCCCAAATCTTTAATTACTTCAAACCAACTAAATTTTCTAATTTTTCTTTTTTTTTTTTTATCCTGTTAATTGGTATTGGTGGGGTGTGGATCTGTATATAGTAGGGACACTTGGTGTCCAAAACCAATGGTGCTAATTAGAAAATTTAGTTGGTTTGAAGTAATTAAAGGGGACATTTCATATAATCTTCATATTCAAATATAGTAGTCTCCCAACCCCCAGATGTGTCATGATGCAGAGAAAAAATCATTTTGAAAGCCGTTTACCTCCTAAAACCGTCACTATATCAGAGCTGCAGAGAGATCCTTACTGCTGCGAGTCTAAGCTGAAATGAGGTGTGGGCGTGTCTGTTCATTCTCTCACAGGAAGTGCTGACATCACTGACTGACAGGCTGAAATCTGCTTCAGCTCGGAGAACCCCTCCCACTGCCTGAGTCTGTCCCCAGCTGCACATAGCCGTCTTTGCTGCTGCCTGATCTAGTTGTAACAGAAAACAATACTCTGAAGTTGTGCTGAAATAAGTGGATGCAGGAAATTGTTAGTAAAAAAAAATGTGGAATTCCACTACTTGATACCATAGGCAAATTAAGTGGTAGTGGTGATGTATAGGTATGCTATCGTGAGCATTATTGTGGCAGAACTACCGATATACATTTTTTTTTATTGTGGCATATCATTTCTATTGCCTTCTTCAAGTACGTGTATATCTTCCGACCTCTCTGACTCCCCTCTCACTCCCCTTCTCTTACCGGTTCCTCTCACTTAGCAGCTTTCTCCCTCACAGGCTCTCACTCCCCATCTCACTCATTCTACGGCTTCCCCCTTAGTGTTGCCACCCAGCCGGTATTTTACCAGCCTAGGTGCCGGTAAATTTGTAACATACTTAAAAAAAAGCCCGTGGCCTGCCCCCAGCCTGCTCCAAACTTACCTTTTTTCCTGGGCTTCTTGCCAAATTCACATGTTTGGCTACGCCCCCTTTGACGTCTCGACCCGGTCAGCCAATAGTGCGACCCAGCCCCGCCCCCTTTATCATCATGGTCCCGCCCTTTTAAGACCGCCCCTCCACCTGCCGGTAAAGGTTATTTTAAAAGGTGGCAACCCTATTGCCCCTCCTCCTTACAGCACAGATAACAGAAACGCTTGGTGTAGGGGGGGTGCAAGCGTTACCATGGCAACCTCAGATCGGACGGATAGGTAGCCGGCAAGTTCTCTATAGATAGAGATCTTGAGAGTCTGGTGGAGCATGTGGCCCCGGGGCTCTTCAGGACTCACTGGCATCAAGGTGTAAATCTCGCCGTGGCCATGGAGAATCGCGCAATCAAATGCTTTATTAAGTCTCTGCAAGTTCCACTACTACTACTCAAAGTGCTAAAGCCGAGCTCTACAGAAGAGCTGTGAGCGCCGGCACTTCATTGACAGGGAGCATTGAGTTCAACGTGGGAGCGTTGTAGCATTCCACTTCTAGTTCTTGCCGGCTGCCGGTGAGATCTGCCGTTGCCGTGGTAATGGTCCCTGCCACGAAGCGCCGGCACTCGCAGCTCTTCTGTAGAGCTCGGCTTTAAGTAGTAGTGGAACTAGCAGATGGGACACAACTTTGCAGAGACGTCATAAAGCATTTGATTGGCCCATTCTCCATGGCCACGGTGAGCTGCCAGTGAGTCCCCTAGGGCCACATGCTCCGCCGGACTCTCGCGCGCCCTAAATATATGGTTTCGCTGGGATAACAGGGGGTGAAACTAACAACACTGGACACACTAGTCCCAACTTGTAACAACAAAAGCAGGAGCGCTATATAAATAAATGATGATGATGAACGAGCGCAGCAAACCTTCTCGCTGGCTTGATTCATTGCGGTGGTCTGCTAGTGCACAGGAGGTGGGGAGGGACGAGCACAAGCAGCCCTGAGAAGGACCTCGGCGTGACTGATGTGGCACCAAGAGTCCAGAGATAACCAGCGCCTCCCCCTATGCACCCCCAGTCCTTCTCAGTGGCTGCTGCTCGCAGAAAAAAAGACAAGAAAGAGACGGCCGCCCTAGCTGGCTCTGCAGATATCAGCACACGTAATAAAGAGAAAGGGAGGAGCGAGATAAGAAATACAAAGATAACCGAGAATGTGCACCCAAAAGGTATATGAGACACAACGTTTTATTCAACGTTTTATTCAATTTTATTACAAAAGGAATTGATTAAGTCTAAGTTCAAAAGTATGGTATATATCCCCTTTAAAGATTTGGCAGTGACAAACTACCTACCCAGTTTGATTAATAATTAGTTATTGAGGGCTACTTCATTTATTTCTCTCTATATAAAATCATTTCTCTTACTCTTATCACCACTCCGCTCCCACGTGACCCCAAATACCCCCCACTGTACCTACTGTACTGGGACTGTGTATCCCTCCCCTCTCCCACCTGCACACAAACTACCTACCCACATACCTACTGTACCTACTGTACTGGGACTGTGTATCCCTCCCCTCTCCCACCTGCACACAAACTACCTATCCACATACCTACTGTACAGGGACTGTGTATCCCTCCCCCACCTGCACACAAACTACCTACCCACGTACCTACTGTACTGGGACTGTGTATCCCTCCCCTCTCCCACCTGCACAGAAACTACCTACCCACATACCTACTGTACCTACTGTACTGGGACTGTGTATCCCTCTCCCACCTGTACAGAATATCTTCTCCATGTTCTGTGTAGGTTGGCCCTGTGCCATAGATCAGCTAAAATCTCCTTTATTCTCCCAGCAGGAGGAGAACAGCAATACAGAGAGGCAACTGTTGGAGCAGCAGCTGCAGGAAGCCAACCTCCGTGCCTGTGAGTTCCGACAGCAGCTCCGAGAGAAAGAACAAGAGGCAGAGAACTATAGAGTCAAACTGGAGAGTCTGGAAAGGCAACAAGTGAAAGGGGAAAGATTCACAGTATTGGAGGATGGAGACACCATTATTGTCTCGGCCGAAGAGCTGGCAGGAGTGCAGGTCACAGAGGTAGAGACTGTGGAGCACCATTCTGACATTCCGGCCACTTAAGAGACTACATTTTATTTCACATTGGAACTGCTGTGTCTGGAAGAGACTGCTCTCACTGACCTGCAATGCCTTACCCATGTACATTCCTGAGACTGACCTCCGCCCAGGGTTCCTGCTCCTCCGATTTCGCTGTTACACCGAGTCCGGGAAATCCTTTCTCTTGGCAATATTCTGAAACTGTCACAATTTATATTCTCTAGCCTCTGCCTGCAAACGGCCTTAATGTATATAAATATATATTTTTTTCCATATAATGACATTTCCAAACAAAAATCCTTTTTAATTGAAGGGCGCAGACTTTTCCTTTCTGCAGGACGGGGGCCGTTTTTGTTCCAAAGACGAGTGTTTGCCCTGCCAGTGCCTCTGTATTTCTCTCTTGCTCCTCCCTACCGGACTTATACACTCGCCCCTGTCCTGCGTGGGGATCAGCAGCGGGTAACCGTGTTTATTTGTTAATAACTCGTCTCTTCCCCCGGCACCATTTGCACATACCAAGCTAATCTGCAAGCGGCACAGCAAAAACTGCCTCTTCAGGTTCAACTTACTTAAGGCAAAAAGACAGATGTGAGTTTTTGTGTTTCCTTACATGGAATAGCGGTTTGTATCACCAATAACCCCCCGTGGGGCAAGCTCCTGCTTTATTCACGTATACCTTGGTCATTTTTACTGGGACAAGCACCCTGAGCCAGTCAGGTAGGTTATCAGGCAGGGAAAGGAGTTTAGCTCACAGCTGATTGGCTGCAGTCTGCTTCCTGGAGTTCTGGTAAGAGAAGGAGCAGTTTTTTTAAAGAGGTGGTTCACCTTTAAGTTAACTTTTAGTATGTTATAGAATGGCTAATTCTAAGCAACTTTTCGTTATTTATTTTATATAGTTCTTGAATTATTTGCCTTCTTCTTCAGACTCTTTCCAGCTTTCAGATGGGGGTCACTGACCCCATCTAAAAAACAAATGCTCTGTAAGGCTACACATTTATTGTTATTGCTACTTTTTATTACTCCTCTTTCTATTCAGGCCTCTCCTATTCATATTCCAGTCTCTTGTTCAAATCAATGCATGGTTGTTAGGGTCATTTGGACCCTAGCAACCAGATTGCTGAAATTGCAAACTGGAGAGCTGCTGAATAAAAAGCTAAACAACTCAAAAACCACAAATAATTAAAAAATCAAATCCAATTGCAAACTGTCTCTCTACATCATACTGAAAGTTAATTTAAAGGGGAACAACCCCTTTAAGTTACTAAGTTACTCCCACTACTCACTGAATTAGAGCAGTGACTTTGGTAGACGTCCGCATATCTTTAAAGACATCTAAACCCAAAAAGAAATCCCAGTTTGTTTAGGATGGTTTAACTTTTATGCCATTTGATAGTATCTTATAGAATGGCTAATTCTAATCAACTTTTCAATTGGCCTTCGTTTTTTTTTTATTGTTTTTTAAGTATTTGTCTTCTTTTTCTGATTCTTTCCAACTTTCAAATCGGGGTCAATGACCCCATCTAAAAACAAATACCGTGTAGAGAAAAGCTACATATGTATTGTTATTGCTACTTTTTATTACTTTTTTTCTATTTAGGCCCTCTGCTATTCACTTTCAAGTTTCGTATTTAAATCCATGGTTGCTAGGGTAATTCTGACTCTAGCAACCAGGTGGCTGAACTTGCAGACTGCAGAGCTGCTGGATAAAAAACGAAATAATTCAAACACCCACGAATAATCAAAAAACAATTGCAAATTGTCTCAGAATTTCTCCCTCTACATCGTACTAACAGTTAATTTAAAGGGGAACAACCCCTTTACAGTACAGTTTACCCACTTTTGCAAGTATATTCTATATTGTTCATGGTTTCACAGTATAATCAGGTAACCCTATGGCCTTCAACTAAGCAGCATCTAAATAAAAGTAAGATGAAGGACATAGGGTTACCTGATTATACCTATAGTGTCTCCAAAAACACCGCTCTGTACAGTTCTCATGATGTCTGAGCCAAGAGCCAATTATTATTAGACTCGACAACCATTGAAAATAGAGCTCATCAGTTTGGGTTTAGTTACCCTTTACTGCAGTTAGATTTAGCAAGGGGAACTGGAGCAGGGAATGGGGTACATACATGTCCAGCAATGGGAATGAGGTCAACTTGTTAGAGCACAGAACTGTATTCTTATTTATAACATAATATGTATGAGAAACTAAAACGCCAGGGTATGTGAAGCTTCTTACTGTTATATTGTTACACATTCTCTTGCCTAATGAGGACATGATGAACGAGGCCAGGCTTTTTATCTTTACTGCGCTCTCATTTGCCCCAGTGCACCCAGGGATAACGTTAACACATCCACAAATTTGGGGAGAACAGGCAGCTGCATTGCTTGTACCCCATGTGCATGTCCCATAGGAAACTGTTAACAGGCAGATTAATAAGGAATGACAGGTTCCCTAGGGTGGCAATTACTTTTTCATTATGTTATCCCATATCCTAACTGCCCTTCATGCTAATCTTTTAGGAGGGCAAATGGTCAAATCCCCCACTTAAGCAGCCTTTTAGGGTAGACCCATCCCCCAACCAATGTCTGGCCTCATAGACAGCACCTAATATTCCACCACATGGGGGAATTGTTGAACTAAACTGCCTGTGCAACTAAACCGCCTGTATATCTAAACCGCCTTTACATCTAAACCGCCTTTACATATTAAAGGGAAACTGTCATGGGAAATTTTTTTTTTTTCTCAAAATGAATCAGTTAATAGTGCTGCTCCAGCAGAATTCTGCACTGAAATCCATTTCTCAAAAGAGCAAACAGATTTTTTTATATTCAATTTTGAAATCTGACATGGGGCTAGACATATTGTCAATTTCCCAGCTGCCCCTGGTCATGTGACTTCACTTTAGGAGAGAAATGCTTTCTGGCAGGCTGCTGTTTTTCCTTCTCAATGTAACTGAATGTGTCTCAGTGGGACCTGGATTTTACTATTGAGTGTTGTTCTTAGATCTACCAGGCAGCTGTTATCTTGTGTTAGGGAGCTGTTATCTGGTTACCTTCCCATTGTTCTGTTGTTTGGCTGCTGGGGGGGGAAGGGAGGGAGAGGGGTGATATCAGTCCAACTTGCAGTACAGCAGTAAAGAGTGATTGAAGTTTATCAGAGCACAAGTCACATGACTTGGGGCAGCTGGGAAATTGACAAAATGTCTAGCCCCATGTCAGATTTCAAAATTGAATATAAAAAAATCTGTTTGCTCTTTTGAGAAATGGATTTCAGTGCAGAATTCTGCTGGAGCAGCACTATTAACTGATTCATTTTGAAAAATTTTTTTTTCCCATGACATTATCCCTTTAACCTCCTGTATATCTAAACCTCCCGTACAACTAAACCGCCTCCGCACCTAAACCGCCCGTACAGTTTTGAAATCTAAATCTGACCTCACGAGTAGAGTGCAAAGTGGTGTCCATCGGAAGCGCCACCTGACTTGTCAAGTAACCCTATAGTAACCAGCACAGAAGCTCTGAATTAGAGCAGCTCAGCTAAGAGCCTGATAATAGAAAACAAATGTTAAGAGAACCGGAGGCGCAGCACCTCTTTGCTTTCTTTGAGAACTTTCACTCCTCTGTTCCTTGTTGCATGTTGGGGAGCTTGTCAGGGGAGGAGCTGATGATGCTGTTACAGTAATAACTTTATTTACAAGAAACAGGTTTTATTATAAATTAAGTTTCATAGACTTGTGTTTTTCCTATGGGAAATCATTCTAATCGAAGCCGCATAAAGTATTTTAAAGGTTTTTTTTGTTTTTTTTTTAAATTCTATTGCCTGTTATATGCTATAAGTTTTGTACTAATTTTGTAAAGAGTTTTTATATTTCATTAAAGACTTCTATATTTTGAGTTACATCTTGGTTTTTTTTCTGGGTTTCTGAATGGGGAAAATGCTTAGACATCGCCAAACGAGCGGATCTTTCCCTAATATGCCACTAATGGCATGGCTAGATCGGGGGTAATTCGAACGCTCGGCCGTATGCCCGAACGATCGAATTACGATGCGCCAAGGGGCTCCGACGGGTCGGTCGGGTAAAAATCCAACCTTCCCGATCGATATCGTGGCCAGATATCGATCGGGAAGACCCGTCGGAAGCCCCCATACACGGGCAGATAAGCTGTCAAATCGGTCCAAACGACCAATATCTGCAGCTTTATCTGCCCGTGTATGGCCACCATTAGGGACAGAACCCAGGTGGGTTTTTATGGGTGATAAGGCCGTTGGCCAGGTGGTGAAAGGTCATTGGTATTAAACTCTCAACATTGGTGCCTATCATCACTTATACTTCTGTGTCTACATTTAATCAATCCTACCAATCCACCATCTAGTGGGACCCTTCCCAGAAGAATAGGGGCTGTCAGAAAAGCAAAGGGAGCTTCATATTAATCCCACCCACAATGTCTCAACATCTAGTGGGAACCTTCCCAGAAGAGTAGGGGCTGTTAGAGTAGGGAACTTCATATTAATCCCACCCACAACGTTCCACCACCTTGTGGAACCCTTCCCAGAAGAGAATGGGCTGTTATAGCAACATATTAATCCCACCAACAATGTTCCACCATCCATTGGAGACCTTCCCGGAAATGTAGGGGCTGTTATAGCGGCTAAAGGAACTTCATATATTAATATGAAGTTCCTTTAGCCGCTATAACAGCCCCTACATTTCCGGGAAGGTCTCCAATGGATGGTGGAACATTGTTGGTGGGATTAATATGTTGCTATAACAGGCCTTAGATTAGGAAATGAGACATTGGAGAGCAGGTGTCCAGGTATTGGTTGACATGGTCTTTTCCATTAGATACAGGGTTGGACTGGGCTGTCCTGGGCCACCTGGGACTGCCACTGAGGACAAAAAGCTGCCCCTAATTTGCTTATGCAAATTCGGCTGCCCGGTTCGGCCGGGCAGAAGGATTTGGCCGAATCCTGCTGAAAAAGGCCGAATCCCGAACCGAATCCTGGATTCGGTGCATCCCTAGCAGTAGGAGCATTTACCGGTACGGATCTAATGCGCATGTGCCAAAAGTCACAAAGTTTTCCGACATTTGGCGCATGCACAGTAGATCCGTACCGGTAAATGCTCCTACTGCGCATGCGCCAAACACGCAGATCAAAGCAGGAATAAGACGGCTTGGGAGAAGATGGTGCCTGTGAGCTCCGTGGACAGGACATGCGCAGAAAGGTGAGTAACAAGTTTGGGGCATTTGCCCGGGGGGACAGGTAGGCCAGGGTGGAGGAGGGAGGGGGGGGCAACACAGGGGAGGGGGGAGGGATTTTTGCACCCAGGGGGTTTCTGTCTCCTTTAATATCTTGGAATGAAAAAAAAAAAAGTGTATTTTTTCAACCAAACTTACTATGTTACCAATAGATCAATGACAAACCACAAATGTGTATCTGTGTAAAGAATGCTTTAATTGTGCCAATTTATAACATTGATATAAAATTTCCCACCTCCACCTACATTTGGGTTAGTGTTTGCCCAATAGTCGAACCCTGATTGAGGTACTTTGGTATTCATGAAAGAAGTATACAAGCACACTGAAAACATCAACGCGGGACACCACAATTGAGCTTGATTGTTGGATTGTTTTCCAATGTTCCCCATCCAAGCCTGTTGAATACAGAACATCACTGCCCACGGTGAACGCAAGACTCCAAAAGACGCTGTAGTGGTGGCTCGTTATCATGATGTTGTCATTGGTCCTTAGATGACGGAGGTTTATTATACTGATATTGACATTAGTCATAAGGGGGTTGCAATGTTTTTGAGGCTTTTTTTGTATTGGCTGGAGGTAGTCCGGTCTTGACCACGGATTAAGGATTTACTTTGTGTTCAATGACACTGGTTCAGACATTCATTAGAAATTAATGTTAGTTACTCTAATGTAAACATATCACACAAGTAGGCATCAAGAATTGAACAATGAAATCTTAATTTCGTCTTTGATTCAAAGTTTGAGGACTTCTCGAGTCTTTGTGGAATGATCTTGAGTTGTGCCATCTGATACAGCTGCCCTTAGGCCAAATAGTAGCCTAATGTTCCTTGCCATAAGGCCAAGCAGTAATCGAACATGTCTATCTGCAAGTAATGTTGTTTGGCCAAGTAGCAATCGAATGTGCCCATCAATATGTAATGCCATTAGGCCAAGCAATAATCAAACATCAACTAAAGGTGACCCTTAGACCGATTCGGCAGCTTATCTGCCAGTTTATGGGGCTTCCGATGGGTCTCTCGATCGATATCTGGCCAAGATATTGATAGGGGAGGTTTGATTTTTCAAGCAATTGAAGACCACATTGACCAGCCCTAGGTGGGCTCATTTAGCAACCTCACCAAAACGAGCGGATCTTATCGTGTATGACCACCTTAACATGTAGTACCATTAGACTAGAGTGGTGATGTGCTCATCAATATGTAATGACATTATGCCGAGCAGTAATCAAATATGTCTACCAAGATGTAGTACCATTAAACCAAGCAGTAATTGAACGTGTCCATCAATATGTTATGCTATTAGGTCAAGCTGTAATCAAACTTATACCAAGCGGTGATCAAACAAGTCCATCAATGAGTAATGCTGTTTGGCAATGCAGTAATCGACGGAGTCTATTTAGATGTGATACCCAACAGCAATCGAGGGTCATTAGGTCAACCAGAAATCAGATGTCTCAGTCTTCATGTACTGCAACTAAGTTGAGTAATAATTCACCTTTTAGCCTATTCCTGTAACACCATTGGGCCAAGATGTAGAAGAACATCTCACTGGCCATTAGGCCCAGCGATAATCAAACGTATCTTTCTCCATATAGTCTGTCCAGGTGGAGGAGGGCATGCTACGATAGGGATCCAGAAGTATCCGGAAGCAGCGGATAATGAGAAGGCCAAGGAAAACAAAAAGCAGAAAGACCAAGACAAAAGCCGCTTTTTGTTCCAGGGTGAGGGAGGAGACAGGGAGGGCATCTCCTGATGCGGAGAAGGTTGTGCTCAAAATCTCCCCTGTCATTGCCAGATACATTGTGCTTTTCAGGGCAGTTCCTCTATGTTGTACCTGCAACCAGAATATAACATCATGAATTTCTAGCAATAAAGCCAATAAAACTTACATAGATTGTGCCTAAAATATTTATTCCTTGCATATTTGTATTTGTACCTTTGTGTGAGAGCTGCCATATTCCATGTAAATTTGTATCTCACCTGAAAACCCTTTTTCATACCAAAACTAATGCTAGCTACTCAACATAACTTCTAGCTTCTCACCTGAACATCTAGCTCCTCATGTGAACAGCCACTACAGGGGTCCCCAAACTTTTGAACCAGTGAGCAACATTCAGAAGTAAAAGGAGTTGGAGAGCAACACAAGCATGAAAAATGTTCTTGGGGCGCCCAATAAGGGCTGAGATTGGCCATTTGGTAGCTCCTATCTGGCTTGTCAACCAACATTGAGGCTCTGTTTGGCAGTACACCTGGTTTATATGCAACCAAAACTTGCCTCCAAATATGAAATTCAAAAATAAGTACCAGCTTTGATGCCACTGGGAGCAACATCCAATGGGTTGGGGAGCAACATGTTGCTCACAAGCTACTGGTTGGGGATCACTGCACTAGACCTTTAGCTAAGCACCCATTAGCTCCTCACTTTAGCAACCACTAGTTCCTCATTGATCTAGCAAGTTTCTCAATTGAACAACCACTAACCCCCTGTCTCCATTAAAGCTCCACACCTGAACATCTAGCTGCTCATCTGAATTACCCTAGCTCCTCACCTGGACAATTTTTATATCCTTGGCATCCTCACCTAAACTACTACTAGCTTCTCACTTGAAGAACTTCCAGCTCCTCACCTGAACAACTTGTAGCTGCTCGCCTAAATGACCACTAGCTCCTCATTTGAACAACTTCTAGCTCATCACCTAAAGAACTTGTAACTTAATCACCAGCTCCTCACTAGAACAGCAAATGTCTCATCTGAGCTGCTAGTTCCTTATTTTAAACAACTAGCTGCTTATCTAAACAACTAGCTCCTCATCTAAACAGCCACTAGCTCTGCACCTGCACAAATATTATCTCTTGACCTGAACTACTAACTCCTCTTCTGAACCGCAAGCTTCTCATCTGAACTACCCATAGCTCCCCATCTTAACAACCATTATTCCCTGACCAACCAACTACTATGTAGTAACCTGCCTCACCTGAACTACTACAAGCAGCTTTTATGAACAAATGCTAGCCCCTCAAATGAAATCACCTTTTCTTACCAGAACTATGGTTAGCTCCTCACCTGAACTTCTAGCTCCTCACCTGAACATCTTGCTCCTCACATGAACAACCACCAGTCCTTTGCCTAAGAACCCACTAGCTCCTCACCTAATCAACCAGTAGCTCTAGTAACTCTAGTTTCTCATCTGAATATGTCTTGCTCCTCACTTGAACTAGTTGCGCAACTGAACAATCAAAAGCTTCTTAACTGAACGACCTTTATCTTCTCATCTCCCTTATAGCTGCTCATCTGACAACTTGCTCCTCATCTAAACGACCACTAACAAAACTCTCTTCGGCCAAACAATTTCTAGCTCCTTACCTAAACAACCACTAGCTTCTCACTTGAAGAACATCTAGCACCTCACCTAAACAACTAGTAGCTCCTCATGTAAATTACCTCTAGCTCCTCACTTGAATGAATGTCTAGCTTCTTAACTGAAGAACTTCTTACCCATCACCTGAAGAACTTGTAACTCCTGACCTAAACAAGCACCAGCTCCTCAAAAGAACCGCAAATTTATCATCTGAATAACTACTAATTCCCCACCTGAACAACCACTAGCTCTGTAGCTCAACGACCACTGGCTCTGTACCTGAACCACTAGCTCCTCATCTCAACAACATCTACTGTAGCTCCTCACCTAAAGAACCACTAATGACTCCTTGTCAACAAACTCCTTGGAACAAAAGAAAGCAAACTCCTCTGCTGAGCAACCGCTAATACTTCGCAATGCCTCAGTATTAATCTATTCGTATAGCATTTTCTAAATTTCATACCCTTTAGCAACTTCCCAGAACTACTTAAGGAAGATTTTTACCAATGATCAACAATTATTTTCTCTATTCAAAAAAAACCCAACATATTCCACAGTGTTGTACAACAGAAGGGTATATAAATCAAATGTACAGAATACATATAATTACTAACTTATAAAAGAGTTAAAATGAGCTTGACCATTAGAGCTTACAATCTATCTTTCTTGCTACTTAGTGTTGAACAGTTTAATGGAATAAATGCAAGGATTCACCCACAATCTGTAAAATGCTCTCCCGGTTGCATGTACAGGTATGGGATTCGTTATCCGAAAACCCTTTATCCAGAAAGCTCCGAATTATGGAAAGGCCATCTCCCATAGACTCCATTATAATCAAATAATCCAAATTTTTTAAAAGTGTTTACTTTTTCTGTGTAATAATAAAACAGTAGCTTGTACTTGATCCCAACTAAGATGTAATTAATCCTTATTGGAAAACCAGACTATTGGGTTTATTTAATCTCGAACATCCTGGATAACAGGTCCCATATTTATATATATATATATATATATATATATATATATATATACACTATATACAATATATATATATATAGACAAAATGCAGGGATTGACAGCACTCCAAGGAAATACATCAAGTCAATAGTTCAAATTAGGGATGCACCGAATCCAGGATTCGGTTCGGGATTCGGCCAGGATTCGGCCAGGATTCGGCCTTTTTCAACAGGATTCGGATTCGGCCGAATCCTTGTGCCTGGCCAAACCGAATCCGAATCCTAATTTGCATATGCAAATTAGGGGTGGAGAGGTAAATCGCGTGACTTTTTGTCACAAAACAAGGAAGTAAAACAAAATTTCCCCTTCCCACCCCTAATTTGCATATGCAAATTAGGGTTCGGATTCGGTTCGGTATTCGGCCGAATCCTTTGCTTAGGATTCGGGGGTTCGGCCGAATCCAAAATAGTGGATTCGGTGCATCCCTAGTTCAAATGAAAGTGGAGGTTTATTGGTGATCCAACGTTTAGGCTAGCACAGGAGCCTTCTTCAGGGAAAGACGAAGGCTACAGGAGCCTGAGTGCTGTCAATCCCTGCATTTTGTCTACATACGTCTCAGACTAGCACCCAGGTTTCTGCATACCAATGGTTGTGCATTCCATTCTGTTTGAGATATATATATATATATATATATATATATATATATATATATATTTAATGTTCTAGCCCCATATGTCCCAAGAAAGTAACCATAGAGTGTCAGTGTATTTACGTATTTACCTAGAGAGTACAAGTATAGGTATGCATGGGGTAGTAGTGTATGTCTCCATAGGGTGCCAATGTATATTACTTTAGGGTGTCAGTAGATGTGCCTATAGGGTACTATTGTATAAATCCACAGGGTGCCAGTGTCTGTGCTTTCAAAGTGCAAGTGTACTCTATATACAGTAGATACCCACATCATTCCCGTGTATATACGCATAGCTACCACTCTATATATATATATATATATATATATATACCCCCACAGGGTGCCCGTGTATATACGTAAAGCTCCCAATCTATATAGATACCCGCAGGGTGCCCATGTATATACGTACAGCTTACACTCTATATACATTAGGGATGCACCGAATCCACTATTTTGGATTCGGCCGAACCCCCGTATCCTTCGTGAAAGATTCGGCCGAATACCGAACCGAATCCGAACCCTAATTTGCATATGCAAATTAGGGGTTGGAAGGGGAAAACATTTTTTACTTCCTTGTTTTGTGACAAAAAGTCACGCGATTGCCCTCCCCGTCCCTGATTTGCATATGCAAATTCGGATTCGGTTCGGCCGGGCAGAAGGCTTCGGCCGAATCCGAATCCTGCTGAAAAAGGCCGAATCCTGGCCGAATCCCGAACCGAATCCTGGATTCAGTTCAACCCTAATATACATACCCAAAGGGTGCCCGTGTATATACGTACAGCTTACACTCTATATATATATACCCGCAGGGTGCCCGTGTATATACGTACAGCTTACACTCTATATATATATACCCGCAGGGTGCCCGTGTATATACGTACAGCTCACACTCTATATATATACCCGCAGGGTGCCCGTGTATATACCCGCATGCTTCCTGTATATGTACTCCTAGGGTGGCAGTATATATTGAGTTAATACCAGTGCTGTTTCTTGTGTCTGTGCCTGAGCTGAGGGCAGTGAATGAAGTACCAGTCACACAATGAATACCAATGCCTCATGCCCTGAGCTTACAGCCCAAGCCCCAGACCTGGCACCAGCCATTCTCTCCTCTTACCTGTTGATGGGGAACTTCAGTCTTTCCTCTCTCCTCTCCGCCGCCTACATTCTCCCACTCACCAGCTGGCAGGACTGCACCCTCCCGCGGGGACCCCTCACCCTCTGATCAGAGATTCTGGGTACCCCCCCTCCACCGTTCGGTACTGAGCCTGGAAGAGCCTTTTCATCGCACACATTTTCTATGGGATGCTGTCAGTGTTGCGGTTGCTAGTAGCAACTGGTCCCTATGGCAACCCCATGGCTGCTCTTCTGCAATTCATTTTATGGTAGATAATGTGTTTTTGACTCCCGGAAGAGACCCCCAACCACCCAGCCAGTCCCCCCCTTCATTTCTGCTGGGTGAGTCCCTTCTGCTGTGATTGGCTGATCAAATTCTAATGGTTCAGTACTAGGATTTTGGATAAGCACATGCCCCTCCTGTCTCTATAGAACTCTATCCTCACTTTGTGCTGCTCCTTTAACCCTTTGCTCCAAAAGGGATTTGTGAAGGTGAAGATGGTGCTGTCTTTAGCGAGGTGCAACTAGCCTTGGGTAGAGTAGAGGTTACACGTAGAAGTAATATAAAACCAATTGGGCCCTTTGGTTTTATATCAGCGCTCCAGCTAAAGGCACAGTGATGCTTAAAGTTGCAGATAAACAACTGGGGAGCAGAAGGTGGAAACATATTGACTGGGACCCAACCCAAGGTATTTTGTTTTGAGTTCTGTCCAGCAAAAGTACAGACACTGCTATGGGTGGCTGTTGGCTCACCTTGGATTCTGGGAAATGTAGTTCTGAAGCAGCTGGAAGGGACAAGGCTTGCAAATTACCGGTATATGGTCTGCTGGGAATGGGACTATACAATGATATCCTACATTGTCACAGTCTTCGGTTTAAAGGCAAACTAATCCATTATGTAAACCTGTATCCTACAGTATAATGTCCCCATTGGCCTGTTTATTTCAGTTGTATGGCTCATTGGAAATGAAAGGAGGGATAAAGATGCTTGGAACAAGGTAAATGACTACAGGTCTGAACCTCGGCACCCAGTCCAAAAGAAATGTGTATATCATCTCCGTGTTTGCGATAAATCAGTGCGTGTGTATAGAGAATAATACAAAGCACTTGTCCTTGGCTTCACATCATCAGGCAGGAGACATTTAGACAGAATTAAATGGAGAAGGTTCCGCAGCCCGATGCCGTGCAACATGGACACCATAGGGAGAGAAGCTCAATCTTATCCAAACCATTAGTATTCTCCTTATCTGACTCCAAACTCTGGTACCAAAGGGCTGAATAAAAGCTAAAGTGAGCGGGAAAGCCCTGTGTAAACCCACAGCAGTGTATATACCCACAGGGTGCCAGCTTTTACCCTTATAGTATGCTAGTGTATGTACCCACTAGGGATGCACCGAATCCACTATTCTGGATTCGGCTGAACCCCAGAATCCTTTGAGATAGATTTGGCCGAATAACGAATCAAATCCAAATCCTCATTTGCATATGAAATTAGGGATGGGAAGGGTAAAACATTTTTTACTTCCTTGTTTTGTGATAAAAAAGTCTCGCAATTTCCCTTCCCGCCCCTAATTTGCATATACAAAATCGGATTTGGTTGGCCAGGCAGGAGGACTCGGCCAAATCCTGATGAGAAAGGCTGAATCCTGGCCGAATCCAGAACCAAATTCTGGATTCGGTGCATCCCTAGTACCCAAAGATGAAAGGAAGGGACTCAAAGGGAAGAAGTCCCTACACTGGTCAGTAACCTGGGGCAGATGAGTTGTGAGTTGAGACTAGAATGTGGGTGGCTGTTCTGCAAAAATGTAATCCTCAGGAAAGGCATCAGTAGCCATTTATTTCCTGGGGCCCCTACTGACCATGTGTAAACAAGTAAATCTCATGGTGCAGGAACGGGTTCGGAGGAATAAGGCAATGGCTTCAGTAAGTGGCTGTCCCCTTTGCATCACCAGGAAACGTAGCCCTTACCTTTCTCTGGGGTAACCTTCTCACTTACTTTATCAGAGATCCTGTGGATAAAATCATCCTAAACTTAATGGGACATAGTCAATCCCTTCAGGCTTTCTTTTCTGGCCAAGTTCTGAGCAGGTTCCTTTGATGAATAAGAACCAATGCTACCTCCATTCACAACCCACCTCAAGAGAGGAACCTCTCTCTTTGCTTTCTGCTGCCAATGCACATGGTGTTGGACTGGGCCTCCAAGGTCTCACCAGAGAATCTGATATCAAGGGCCCACTTTTGATATGGAGACAGTGCTAAATGTAATAGGTGTCCTATAGAGCTACGGTGGAGAACAAAAAGGGGCAACAAGCATTGTCCATGGTTGGGTTGAAGATCCTCTTGTACCCTGGCAGGCCAGTCTGACACTGACTACACACCAGTGTGGTTTATCTGATTCCGAGGCTTTACTGCTATAGAGACACAAAGGAGCCCAAGCCCAGACCATTTCAGTCACCTCATGGGATGGGCACTCAGTATCTGATTGATTGGCTTGAATTTAAGAGTAATTACAAAAGTGTAATCTTTTGGAACCCCAACCCTTGCTGCATAGTGTAGTTTCCATCTGTGGCCTTGTTACTTTGATTCTCATCTTATATATCTGTAATTAGTGACCTGGACTTCAACTTCCATGACCCTGAAAGCTGAAGGTCATGCTCCTGGCTCCTCTGCTTATAAGGATTATAAATAAATAATTGTAACAAGGAAGAAAAATGTTACTAACCACGAGCACAACACCCAGTTCTCCTTTAACCTTCCTGCTCGGCTAATTTAGGATTCTGCTTTGGTTTGGTATAAGGCTGAATCTTTTACAAACGATTCAGGGTTCAGCCAAATCCCAAAAACAATGGATTCTGTGCATCCCTATTTTCCAGGTTCCTTTCCAGTCTACTCTTTTATATCCCTCTCAAATGTGCCTACTCCCTCATACTATGATGTCCTGGCAGTCCAACTAGCGTCTTGTTGCCTCAGGGGCGGGTTCCTGGCAGTCCAATTAGCATGTTGCTCCCTCAGGAACAAATTTTTCCCAGCAGCTCTGTTGACTCAGGGGTGGTTTTCAAGGTGGTCCAACTAGTTGCTGCTGCAGGGACTACTTTTTCCCGGCAGTCCAACTTGCTCATTTCTGCCTCAACTAGTCCAACTAGTGTGTTGCAGCACATGGTTCTCCTTTACCCTTCCTGCCCTACTTTCCAGTTTATCTTTGGTATCCGTCATTCTATGGTGTCCCGGCAGTCCAACTTGTGTGTTGCTGCCTTAGGAGCGTTTTTCCGGGCGTTGCTACCTCGGGGCAGTTTTCCCGGCAGTTTAATTAGCGCGTTGCTACCTCAGGGGTGGTTTCCTAGGTGGTCCAACCCGGGATGCAATAGGCAGAGGATACATTTTTGGATCGCAGTATTCTACATGGGGGGGGCTTAGGGGGGAGTTAGGGTTAGAAAGTGTCTTGACTGGTAGGAAAAAGGAAAGAAGACTGCAGGTATTTAAATGGAGGTCTATAAGGTCTATGATTCTTGGAAGCTGGGGATGGCCATCTGCCTTGAGAGGTGGGGGCTAGCCACTCTGTGGGAAACCCCACCCTTCCCTGCCTTGGTTCAGGTATGAAAAGGCTTTTTTTGGCTTAAAAAGAGAGAGAGTTCAGATTCTGAACCTTTGATCCAAGAGACTCAATATAAAATAGAGAAGAGATAGAGCCTGGAGAGCAGTTGGTTGTTCAACAGGCTTGAAACCTGGTTAAGACAAATCCTGTCCTAACAGAGACCCATCCCATTTCTCTGAAGATCTAACTCACACCTCCAGAACCTTCCTATGACCCTTTAGCTCCATGAAGGTCCATGATCATCAGGAAAGATTCTCATCCTCATGCCAACCACCTCCCCCTCAAGCTCATCCTTTGGGGGGGAGGTGGTTTAAAAACCAGAAAGTCGGCTCTTAAACTTACCAACTTCTTTCATTATCATAGGGGCAGCAGGAGTAGGGTTCCATTTTTTTTTGCGGATACCCGACCCGCTGCAGGAATCTAGCATGGAAGCCACAATCACAGGGATTCCTTTTTTTTTTTTTTATTACTTACATTTTTTATTGATTTTTCAGGTTCCATAAGAATTACGATTTAAAGGAAAAAGGGGAGATTAAATGAAAAGCAGAAAAGAAACAGGTTGGTAGTCAGAGTGGGGTTTAGGGGGGAGGGGTAATCGTTCCATATCAATGTTGCTGGATTTTGTCTGCTCATTTTGGCTTTTTGTCGCTGTCACAGGGATTTCTAAGGACATGTAATTCTGCAAAAAGGAGTCAACACCAATGAAAATGCATAAATTCCTTGGTTAGACAGGTATTCCAACAGAAGTGCCCTCTTATACAGCTTCTATCAGTGCTGTACCACGGACTCACCAGGTGCTCAGCCTCCAGCGTTCCAGCCATTCCTTTCAACCACCACACCCGGTTAAAAAACACAGTCATTTATTGCAACAGGCCTGACGCGTTTCAGGAATAGCTCCCTTAATCATAGGCTCCCATCATTAAAATGACAACATCCTTAAATAGGCAGTACAATAGCGACCTCTATTGGACACTCCATAAATGACAAATCTATTCGGCCTACAATGTTGTTGACATATATGACATTAGAAAACACTTTATTATTATGAATTAAAAGCATGCTGTAATGTTAAAAGCATAAAGAACTTGATGTGAATATCAGCAGTGTGCCTTCACTGACACAGGGAATATGCAACGGGAGATTGAAAAATATTCTTTAACTACCAGTCTTGTTGATATATATAATAAGAATAGCCAGGAATTATATAAAGACAATTTTGTAAAATGTGTTAATGAAGACATTGATTAAAAATCTCAAGTTTATACAAATAAGCAATACCTTGTATTTACGCATTGCGTATTCTTGTGTCTAACTTAAGAATCCAGAAAACCTCCGTTAAATTCAGAGGACGCATAGGGTTAAATTTATCAAAGAGTGAAGTTCCGCCACTAGAGTGAAATTCCGCAGCTCTCCATTCATTTCTATGGGATTTTGAAAGGCGTATTTATCAATGGGTGAAAGTGAAAGTTCACCCTTTAATAAATACGCCTATAAAAATCCCATAGAAATTAATGGAGAGCGGCGGAATTTCACTCTAGTGGCGGAACTTCACTATTAAAGGGATACTGTCATGGGGAAAAAACATTTTTTCAAAATGAATCAGTTAATAGTGCTACTCCAGCAGAATTCTGCACTGAAATCCATTTCTCAAAAGAGCAAACAGATTTTTTTATATTCAATTTTGAAATCTGACATGGGGCTAGACATTTTGTCAATTTCCCAGCTGCCCCTGGTCATGTGACTTGTGCCTGCACTTTAGGAGAGAAATGCTTTCTGGCAGGCTGCTGTTTTTCCTTCTCAATGTAACTGAATGTGTCTCAGTGGGACCTGGATTTTACTATTGAGTGCTGTTCTTAGATCTACCAGGCAGCTGTTATCTTGTGTTAGGGAGCTGCTATCTGGTTACCTTCCCATTGTTCTGTTGTTAGGCTGCTGGGGGGGAAAGGGAGGCGGTGATATCACTCCGACTTGCAGTACAGCAGTAAAGAGTGACTGAAGTTTATCAGAGCACAAGTCACATGACTGGGGGCAGCTGGGAAATTGACAATATGTCTAGCCGCATGTCAGATTTCAAAATTGAATATAAAAAAATCTGTTTGCTCTTTTGAGAAATGGATTCCAGTGCAGAATTCTGCTGGAGTAGCATTATTAATTGATTCATTTTGAAAAAATTTTTTTCCCATGACAGTATCCCTTTAACTTCACTCTTTGATAAATATACCCCATGGAATCATCCCTTTAAAGCAGTGATCCCCAACCAGTAGCTCATGAGTAACATGTTGCTCCCCAACCCCTTGGATGTTGCTCCCAGTGGCCTCAAAGCAGGAGCTTATTTTTGAATTCCAGGCTTGGAGGCAAGTTTTAGTTGTATAAAAAACAGATGTACTGCCAAACAGAGTCTCAGTGTAGGTTGACAATCCACATAGAGGCTACAAAATGGGCAATTACAGCCCTTATTTGGCACCCAAGAAAATTTTTAATGCTGGTGTTGCTCCCCAACGTCTTCATCTTCTGAATGTTGCTCACGGGTTCAAAAGGTTGGGGATCACTGCGCTAAAGGGAGGCCTAACTTATTCCATAACTTTTACACTCAGGTCCCATTTGGGGAACACAGGGCAAAATGTTTTCCTACAGGAGACCTCTCATCTTCCTTTTAAGTGGCCCTTATGTGCTCCCTTGTTCTTTCTTTTATACAACAAACAGGGAGAGAGAAAGAGAGAGAGAGAGAGAGAGAGATAGTGGGAGAGAGAGAGAGAGAGAGAGAGAGAGAGACAATTACTCCTTGGACTATGTATGGTCGTAGAGTCTAGGCTAGGTGCCAAAATACTACCTAAAGCAGCTCTCCTTGAGACACATTTAAAGGATAAGTAAACCTTAAAAATAAGTGCATGAAAATTGATGAAAGTGCTATTCTAAGCACTTTTGCAATGTACATTCATTATTTATTTATTTTTTCATTCCAAGATATTAAGGGATACATGTACTGTTAATATGAATGAATTTTGTTACAACAGCGCCACCTGCTGGTCAGTTTCCCACCAGTCTGACCACCAAGTAGTCAAGGAAATTGTCAGGAGAAAGAAAGAGGCTGATGTTCTTCTGCTTAGGAAAACAATTAGAAACCTCCCTCAAATCTTTCCTAAACAGAAGAACATCAGAGCAGCCTCTTTCTCTCTCCTGACAACTTCCTTGACTACTTGGTGGTCAGACTGGTGGGAAACTGACCAGCAGGTGGCGCTGTTGTAACTAAATTCAATCATATTAACAGTACATGTATCCCTTAATATCTTGGAATGAAAAAAGAATAAATAATGAATGTAAATTACAAAAGTGCTTAGAATAGCCCCCACAACAATTTTACATTCACTTATTTTTAAGGTTTACGTATCCTTTAAAAAGTATTTTCTGCTGCTGCAGGAGAGAGGCTTCTACATTGTCCTCTACCAATACAAGAGGACATTTGTGCCTTGGCCTGCTCCTGTAATTTCCCTTGGCTTGTCAGGGGCATCCGAGGTCCTTGCTGGGGAGGGGGGAATAATGAGGTGCAAATTCCCATGCAACAACCATGCACTGATTTGAATAAGAGACTGGAATATGAATAGGAGGGGCCTAAATAGAAAGAGGAGTAATAAAAAGTATTTGTAGCCTTACAGAGCATTTGTTTTTTTAGATGGGGGTCAGTGACCCGCCCCATTTGAAAGCTGGAAAAAGTCAGAAGAAAACAACAAACAATTCAGAAAATAAATAATGAAGACCAATTGAAAAGTTGCTTAGACTTTAGCCATTCTAAAACTTAACTTAAAAGTGAACCACCCCTTTAAGCTACAATCAATTTCTCATCAGTCTGAGCCCCTCACAGTTTCCGTCTCTCTTTTTCTTTCTGTGTATGTGTCATAAATATATAATATAAAAATGATGTTCTAATTCAGGAATGTTCCGCCTGGGAGTTAAAGCTCAAGAACAGCTTGGAGGCAGCTGGTGGGACTCTTGTACAAACTTACGAACTTCCAGTTCTGTCCACTAGATGTCACCCTGGGATCAGCTATTAAAAAGGACCAATCTAAAGAAGCTCACATTCCCAATCACAGGAGAGAAATGAGATTGTCTTAGGGTGTTTGGAATGAGGCCACAACTAATAAGATCTGTGCCGTTCTACTGTTACAAGGAATTCTCTCTACGTACGCCCCCCGGTTATATTTATATATATATACTTTATTTAGAGTGGCTGCTCAGCAGGTTATTTAAAGATTTGCTGCTGCATCGCACGTTATAAAAAGCAGCCCCGAGCCAGAGCAACTAAATTTATCAAGTGCTCTCAGTGAATAAGGAGTTTAGTGGCTGAAACCCCAAGGTTGGGCTACGTATGCCCAGGGAGAGGCTAGTGAAAAAGTCTTTATACCTTTTAAAGGATAAGTAAACCTTTAATATAAGTGAATGAAAAGTTGACGAGAGTGCTGTTCTAAGTACTTTTGTCATTTACATTCATTATTTATTCTTTTTTCATTCCAAGATATTAAGGGATACATGTACTGTTAATATGAATGAATTTAGTTACAACAGCGCCACCTGCTGGTCAGTTTCCCACCAGTCTGACCACCAAGTAGTCAAGGAAGTTGTCAGGAGAAAGAAAGAGGCTGCTCTGATGTTCTTCTGCTTAGGAAAAAAAAATAGAAACCTTTCTCAAATCTTTCCTAAGCAGAAGAACATCAGAGCAGCCTCTTTCTTTCTCCTGACAACTTCCTTGACTACTTGCTGGTCAGACTGGTGGGAAACTGACCAGCAGGTGGCGCTGTTGTAACAAAATTCATTCATATTAACAGTACATTTATTCCTTAATATCTTGGAATGAAAAGAAGATAAATAATGAATGTATATTACAAAAGTGCACTCAAATAGTACTCTCATCAATTTTACATTCACTTATTCCAAAGGTTTACTTATCCTTTAATAAACACGTATAAAGGCTTTATAGCTTAGGGCAATGGCAAGCATTCTGGCACCAGCACAATTTCATCAAAACTATTTGCCCACCTTCATTTTTCTGTTTGGTCAGGTCAGGGCTCAGGTGATTGCCAATCTGGCAAATAGAGGTATGGGACCTGTTATCCACAATACTCGGGACCATAATTGGGATCTTCATTCCTTAAGTCTACTAGAAAATCATTAAGGGGATTATTTATTTAAGTCTGATAGCTAAAAACTCCAAATATTTGAGTTTTTTTTAAATATAAAATCTGAATTTTAAGTGGGGAAAAAAAACCCTCAAATTTTTTCACGATTAATTATACCCGAAATCTGCAAAAAGTCAGAATCCGAAAATCCCTCCATCTTCCACCTGTCGAGGTCCTGTAGAAGTTAATGGCAAAGGACCTATATGCAATTTGAAGAAATTATTGTCTGCTCTGGGTTTCGTACAATAATCCAAACATTTCAGGCTTTTCCGCAGATTTCAGGAAAAATTCAGCCTTTACGGGGGTCAAATCCAAAAAATGTGGATTTTGTTTTTTGCATGTGTGTCAGAGCAAAACAACATCCTCCTTAGCTGATATCTGGTCATGGGTCAGCAAGGTACAATATTATAGTGGTCTTCTTTGTTTCAAGACCTCAAATTTCCCTCTAACAGACCTTCAAACTGGGCCCTCGTATACAGATATATAGAAACATTGGTTCCAGGGGTACCCAGGGCATAAATAAACACTCACCCCAAATCTCCCCCTAACTGGCCTTCAGACTGGGCCCCCTTAGCTCATAACAAGGTTACAGATATATAGAAACATTGGGGTAACAGTCACCCTGCTATAGTTCCAGGGGTACCCAGGGTACAAATAAACACTCACCCCCAAATCTCCCCCTAACTGACCTTCAGACTGAGCCCCCTTAGCTCATAACAAGGTTACAGATATATAGAAACATTGGGGTAACAGTCACCCTGCTATAGTTCCAGGGGTACCCAGGGTACAAATAAACACTCACCCCAAATCTCCCCCTAACTGGCCTTCAGACTGGGCCCCCTTAGCTCATAACAAGGTTACAGATATATAGAAACATTGGGGTAACAGTCACCCTGCTATAGTTCCAGGGGTACCCAGGGTACAAATAAACACTCACCCCCAAATCTCCCCCTAACTGACCTTCAGACTGGGCCCCCTTAGCTCATAACAAGGTTACAGATATATAGAAACATTGGGGTAACAGTCACCCTGCTATAGTTCCAGGGGTACCCAGGGTACAAATAAACACTCACCCCAAATCTCCCCCTAACTGACCTTCAGACTGGGCCCCCTTAGCTCATAACAAGGTTACAGATATATAGAAACATTGGGGTGTCACCCTGCTATAGTTCCAGGGGTACCCAGGGTACAAATAAACACTCACCCCAAATCTCCCCCTAACTGACCTTCAGACTGGGCCCTATTACTTTGTATCAGCCCTCCTACTTAAAAATACAGTATTGACAATCTGATATCCTTCTATATTGTGTGTCTATCAGCCAATGAGTGTGACTATTCACCAGTGTCGGACTGGGACACCAGGGGCCCACCAAAAAACCTCAGACCAGGGGCCCACCAAAAGTTTTTAGACCAGGGGCCCACCCTCAGTACTATTTTCTTCCTCTCCTCACTCAACCTCTATTCTCCTCGTCTCTTCTCTTTACACACTATAATCTATTATTTCATCTATTTAGCCTCTTTGTTCTCATAGAAATCAGGAATGACCATGAAATAGGCCAAATGTTTAGCAGCATGAGGGCAACTGAGACCTGGGCCCCCGGGAGTTTTCCTGGTATCCCTGTGGGCCAGTCTGACACTGCTATTCACATCTGCACAACAAACACAAAAGCAAAGTGAGTCTTTGTATTTATATCCTTTTTATCTGAAGTTCAATCCATGTTTTCAGCAGTGCAGTAAATGGCAGGCATCATTTGCCTTGACATTAAACATGTAGGGAGGCAAAAACACACAGACAAACAACAACAAAAAAAAACTGAAATTGTTTTGCTTAATGTGAGGCTAAAGCAGCGACTCCGATGAACGCTCAGGAAAAAAAAACTCGTCATTAAATTACTTTCTGTGATTTCATTTCAGCCGACTGGGTTTTGTGAAGCAAAGAGTCATTAGCCTTCCCTAATAAACAGATACAAACAATAATGAGAGTTTTTAGTTTTAACTTTCATCTAAAAACAAACCCAGTGGGGAGATCTTAAAAATTGAAAAAGGGGGGTTCATTTGAGTTGAGTTGCCAGCCGCATTGGGGACCACATAATTCCCATACACTTATGTATGAGACAAATACATAGGGCTTGCAATGATATTGTCTTTAATGTATAAATATAATCAATACCCGAAAATGGACCTGCCCCCCTGGTACCCTCAGCCAAGGCTCTAAGCCCCCTAGGATCCCAGTGCATTTAGGCGTTTGTAGTTTACTGCTTTGAGGAGGCTGAAAACCAAACTCCAGTATGATCTTGTTATATAATAATCCCACCATATACAGAGAAGAAAGTTGGATTGGCCCACCTAGGGCCCACCAGGAATTGACACTTTCACGACAGATAGCTATGCATAGTGCTAAATGGTATGGGTGGTTTATCAGCCGATGGAGGGCCCACCAGGCGATTCCCTGGTCCCCCAGGCAGGCCACAGTTACTCCAGCAATAGTATCAGCTGTTTCAGAGATGTCAACCTACTACTACTACTTGCCAAGACCATTGCTGAACACAACCAGTTCCACCATGATCTTGCCCTTTCCTTTAGGGTTATATATTGCTCCAGCAATGGTATGAGCTGTTTCAGAGATGACAAACTCCAGGAAACAAATCCAGGTCACTGCTTGTCATGACCATTCCACCCAGTTCCACCCTGACATTGGCCTTTCCTTAGGGTTATATATTGCTCCAGCAATGGTATGACCTGTTTCAGAAATGACAACCTCCAGGAACCAAATCCAGGTGACTACTTGCCATGACCATTGCTGAACACAACCAGTTCCACCATGATCTTGCCCTTTTCTTTAGGTTTATATATTGCTCCAGCAATGGTATGACCTGTTTCAGAGATAACAACCTCCAGTACCAAATCCAGGTGACTACTTGCCAAGACCATTTCTGAACACAACCAGTTCCATCCTGACCTTGCCCTTTCCTTTAGGGTGATATATTGCTCCAGCAATGGTGTGACCCGTTTCAGAGATGTCAACCTCCAGGAACCAAATCCAGGTGACTACTTGCCATGACCATTCCACCCAGTTCCACCCTGACATTGCCCTTACCTTAGGGTTATATATTGCTCCAGCAATGGTATGAGCTGTTTCAGAGATGACAACCTTCAGGAACCAAATCCAGGTGACTACTTGCCATGACCATTGCTGAACACAACCAGTTCCACCCTGACATTGGCCTTTCCTTAGGGTTATATATTGCTCCAGCAATGGTATGATCTGTTTCAGAGATGACAACCCTCAGGAACCAAATCCAGGTGACTACTTGCCATGACCATTGCTGAACACAACCAGTTCCACCCTGACATTGCCCTTACCTTAGGGTTATATATTGCTCCAGCAATGTTATGACCTGTTTCAGAGATGACAACCTCCAGGAACCAAATCCAGGTGACTACTTACCATGACCATTGCTGAACACAACCAATTCTACCATGACCTTGACTTTCCTTTAGGGTTATATATTGCTCCAGCGACGTTATGACCTGCTTCAGAGATGTCAACTTGAACTTAATGGACTTTGTCTTTTTTTCAACCCGATTTAACTATGTAATTATGTATCCTCCAGGAACCAAATTCAAGTGACTACTTGCCATAACCACTGCTGAACACAACCAGTTTTACCCAGACCATGCCCTTTCATTAGGGTTATATATTGCTACAGCAATGGTATGACCTGTTTCAGAGATGTCAAACTCCAGGAACCAAATCCAGGTGTTACTTGCCATGACCATTGCTGAACAGAACCAGTTCAACCCTGACCATGCCCTTTCATTAGGGTTATATATTGCTACAGCAATGGGATGATCTGTTTCAGAGATATCAAACTCCAGGAACCAAATCCAGGTGTTACTTGCCATGACCATTGCTGAACACAACCAGTTCAACCCTGACCATGGCCTTTCCTTAGGGTTATATATTGCTCCAGCAATGGGATGACCAGTTTCAGAGATGTCAACTTGAACTTGATGGACTTCTTATTTCCATATGGGCGATGATGCAGCTACTGTCATAGAAAGGATCCATATAAACACAAAAAACATAGTAGCTGAGGTTGAAAAAATACTCAAATCAATCAAATGTTTCAATTCTCTCCAATGAATCCTACCCAGGCATGCTGTTCTATGACCTAAGTACATTCTTCATATCATGGCTTGAGAGTTGGAGGCGTTAGACCCCCACCCCTAAGGGGTTCCTGATGTCTCCCAGGAGTCTGTGTGTGTATTTTGTGCAGTTTTGCCCTAATCAGATTATGAGAACAATGTGCGGCTGACATTTAGCAATGTGATCATTTTGTTAATCTGATCGCTCCTGTTGGCCTGGCGCAGTAATCACTCATTGTATCTTGTGCCATTTTATCATTACACCATTACACTCTCCCAACTATTTATCCACAAAAACTGTCAGCTCATAAATCTCTAGCCCCCCCCCCATGCTCGTCTCGTTGCCTTCTCCGCATTTATCGATGTAACCTTTTTTTACTGGATGATTCATCCATCTCCCCCTTCCCCCACAAGAAATTCTGCATACAAATGCAGCGAGATCTATTGCTAAATTGTACTGAGAAGACACACACTTATTTTTTACAAGATGAAATTTTAGCATTTTAAGAAAATATTAATGATGGCAGGCCGAATAGTTTTTTTGTGGGGCGCAGTACCAGGTGATGGCACTAGGTGTCTCCATACTTTGCACAGGGAGATGGGCTCATGCGATTTCTAATAAAATACTGAGCCCCATTTATTATTGGTATAACTACCAATTGGTACAGGCTGTTCCATTCTTGCAGGATATTGGGCAGAAGCATTAGGCATAATAAATGATGTATAGGGAGTACTCAGCAGTCATGCCTGTAAATCAGGTTAATTTATAAAAGGCTCTTTAATAGCATTTCTGATGCCAGCCAATCACTGATTTTTATAAATCTCTCCACCCCACACACCTTGTATGAAGGATGTAGGCTTAGAATGGTAATGGTTACGTTTCTACATTAGCTCAGATAATTCTTATCAACCTTTTAGTCCATCCAGGTAGAGAATAGAAATGGTTAAGTTCAACCTCCGCTCAGATCATTCTTATCAATCTATTAGTTCATATAGGCTAAGAATGGGAATGATTAAGTTCAACCTTGACTCAGATTGTTCTTATCAATCTTTTAGTGCATCCAGGCTAAGAATGGAAATGGTTAAATTCAACCTCTGTTCAGATCATTCTTCTCAATCTGTTAGTCAATGCATCCAGGCTAAGAATGGTTAAATTCAACCTTGGCTCAGATAATTTTTCTCATTTGTTAGTCAATGCATCCAGGCTAAGAATGGGAATGGTTAAGTTCAACCGCAGCTCAGATCATTCTTATCAGTTAGTCAGTGCATCCTCGGCTCAGATTATTTTTCTCAATCTGTTAGTCAGTGCATCCAGGCTAAGAATGGGAATAGTTAAATTCAACCTTGGTTCAGATTATTCTTCTCATCTGTTAGCTAGTGTCCCCAGGCTAAGAATGGGAATGGTTAAAGTCAACCTCGGCTCAGATTATTCTTCTCAATCTGTTAGTCAGTGCATCCAGGCTAAGAATGGGAACGGTTAAGTTCAACCTCGGCTCAGATCATTCTTATCAATCTGTTAGTCAATGCATCCAGGCTAAGAATGGGAATAGTTAAGTTCAACCGCAGCTCAGATCATTCTTATCAGTTAGTCAGTGCATCCAGGCTAAGAATGGGAATTGTTAAATTCAACCTTGGTTCAGATTATTCTTCTCATCTGTTAGCTAGTGTCCCCAGGCTAAGAATGGGAATGGTTAAAGTCAACCTCGGCTCAGATTATTCTTCTCAATCTGTTAGTCAGTGCATCCAGGCTAAGAATGGGAATGGTTAAGTTCAACCTCGGTTCAGATCATTCTTATCAATCTGTTAGTCAATGCATCCAAGCTAAGAATGGGAATAGTTAAGTTCAACTGCAGCTCAGATCATTCTTATCAGTTAGTCAGTGCATCCAGGCTAAGAATGGGAATGGTTAAGTTCAACCTCGGTTCAGATCATTCTTATCAATCTGTTAGTCAATGCATCCAAGCTAAGAATGGGAATAGTTAAGTTCAACCGCAGCTCAGATCATTCTTATCAGTTAGTCAGTGCATCCAGGCTAAGAATGGGAATAGTTAAATTCAACCTTGGCTCAGATCATTCTTATCAATCTGTTAGTCAGTGCATCCGGGATAAGAATGGGAATGGTTAAGTTTAACCTCGTCTTAGATCATTCTTATCAGTTAATCAGTGCATCCAGGCTAAGAATGGGAATGGTTAAGTTCAACCTTCGCTCAGATCATTCTTCTCATTTGTTATCAAGCTTTTAGTGCATCCTGGCTGAGAATGGGAATGTTAAGTTCAGACTTGACTCACATCAATCTTTTCCATCATTAAGTGCATCCAAAGTACAGCCTTGGCTCAGATCATTCTTATCAAGCTTTTAGTCCATTCAGATAAAGAATGGGAATGGTTAAGTTCAATCTTGGCTCAGATAATTCTTAACAAGCTTTTAGTGCATCCAGGCTAAGAATAGGAATGGCTACTTAGAGAAATGATATGGTTTTGGAATGGGCTGGAGTGCAGGGAGTATTGAGGTCAACCCCAAGTGAGTGCTATTTGTGGGCCATTAAAAGGGTGTGGTAACTTAGAAGTGGGCAGGGTCTGAGTGAACTGTTGGTGAGTCACGCCCATAATTGGGCGTAACTGGGGTGGATCAGGGGTGTCACTGTGTATGATCAGGCCTTCTTTCCAAGGGGCTCAATGCTACTTGTTGGCAGCCCTGGTTTTTGGCAGTTCAGGTTTATTAACAGTTGTTAGGACCTACATAAAGGGCCACTATAGAGAGATACCACAGAACTATGGCAGCATAGTTATTCCCCTGTACTAAGCACAATTCAGCAGGAACATTCCCTAAGTTTGCTCATAGTCTGTACATAGAGATCCCATAAAACTATGGCCGAATACGTATTCCCTGTACTAAGCACAATTCAGCAGGAACAGTCCCTAAGTTTGCTCATAGTCTGTACAGAGAGATCCCATAAAACTATGGCAGCATAGGTATTCCCTGTACTAAGCACAATTCAGCAGGAACAGGCCCCTAAGTTTGTTCATAGTCTGTACAGAGAGATCCCATAAAACTATGGCAGCATAGGTATTCCCTGTACTAAGCACAATTCAGCAGGAACAGCCCCTAAGTTTGCTCATAGTCTGTACAGAGAGATCCCATAAAACTATGGCAGCATAGGTATTCCCTGTACTAAGCACAATTCAGCAGGAACAGGCCCCTAAGTTTGTTCATAGTCTGTACAGAGAGATCCCATAAAACTATGGCAGCATAGGTATTCCCTGTACTAAGCACAATTCAGCAGGAACAGTCCCTAAGTTTGCTCATAGTCTGTACAGAGAGATCCCATAAAACTATGGCAGCATAGGTATTCCCTGTACTAAGCACAATTCAGCAGGAACAGTCCCTATGTTTGCTCATAGTCTGTACAGAGAGATCCCATAAAACTATGGCAGCATAGGTATTCCCTGTACTAAGCACAATTCAGCAGGATCGGTCCCTAAGTTTGCTCATAGTTTGTTAAGAAAAATAATCACAGGAATATGCCCAACTTTCAAAATACATTAAACATTTTCTGTAAAATTAGAGTGATTTGTCAGTTAATTGCTGTCTAAAGCCACGTTGTTCTCTTTTTTTGCTGTGTACTGCCTGTTGTGACTCAGTAGAACAGAACAGTCGACGTGAGCTGGAGTCTTGTCTGGAGGAGAGAAAGCTTCTTATGTATTGAGCAGTGCAGAGAGGGACAAACATATGTACTGCTTTCAGTTTCAATTGTAGTTACAAAATAAATGGCAAAATTCCCCGTCAGTGTGTTCTTAGCGTCATATTCATATATATTCATAAATGCTACGAAAATGGAAATGTGGAACCTCTGGGCTTAGTATTTTTGGCTGTGAGCCCATTATTTGTGCAGGCAGAACATTGATAAATACTCTTAATAACCCAAGGGGCGCAGGGAGTTGGGGGGGGGGGATAGGCCGGCGGACTTGAGGATAAAATATGTTGATAACATCAGAGTGGAGCAGGTGGGGTAACAAAATCAAAATGGCAGTGGATAATGGAATTTAAAATTTAATGAGATGAGCACGGGGGGGAATATGTTCCGGGGGTAGAGCGAACATCATGATATGAAGACAGTGCCTGAATAGATTGCAACCGAGAAAGACAATCAGCTAATGATATATATACCCCGCGTGACTTTGTCTCCATATAGAAACCCTAGAATTACTCCTATATAATGATATGGGTGCTGGCAGTAAATACAGAGAGCTCAGGTTGTAGCCCCTACTTTGCCCCTACATTTAGCCTGATACTTTTAATACAAGGGGGTCTCCATGCAGGTGGAACAGGCTGCTCCAGGATACTAGGCAGAAGCATTAGGGATAATAAATAATATATAAATGAAAAGTACTCAGCCGCCATGGCTGTAAATCAAATGTTTAATATTTATTAATCCGCATGGATAAATGGGGCTGAGCCGGCTGTGTGTAATGCATCTGTAACGCTAGAGTAAATTGAGTGGCACCGTTCTCTAACCATGAGCTTTACCCCAATACTTTGCTCCGGATGAGACCTTAATTCTCAGGGGGTAAGCCCTCACAACGGTGTGGAGGCAGGGTGTAGTATAACTGTAACTAGGTGCAGGGCACAATAATTGGGCGCCAGTGGTTCTTGCAACTTAACCAGAGAACGTGTTTATTGAACAAAGAGTGATTCACAAAGGAGTGTACATAAAGATCAAGCAGGAACATAGAGCAATAGCACCAGAGGTCAGTATTAGTCCCCACAGGGAGGAGAACACAGCAGCAATGAGGTACACCCTGCTTTCAGCCTTTTCCCTAAGTGGAACCCAGGGGAATGTCTACATCCCTAAATCTGTACACTTAGTCCCTACTCTGGGCAATTAGTCCCCGGGATTAAAATCATGATTTTCCTCGTCGGAGCCTCAGGCTGCTCAGCTAAATAGCCTGTCTATCTGTCACTCCTAGAGTGACCTCTTAAGGTGAGTAGCCTATCCTATAGACCTGACCTGTCTAGGTTGCACTTTATCCTTCCTGCCTGCTCTGGTAAGGGCTTAACAAAATTGACCCTGCACACATGGCTGCTCAAGACTATCTACTGGGCACTGGCTGAACTACAAGGGGCATAGCTAAAGGCAGGATAAGTAAACAGTTCCCCCTCCTAACTGTATTTTAGGACCCAGTTTAGGAGTCTATAACACTAGGGGACCACCTGCTAAATAATACTGGGAGACTAATTTACCAATCCCCTATACCCTGATTGACGTGCAGTTTTTCAAGGTGTTTCTCCCTTTGCGTGTGCGTGCATGTGTCTGACATTTAGGCTTTTCTAAGTAATTAATAAACTTGTTTTGCCAACAGATCTGAATCCTGCAGTCTAAACGGAAGTGAGAGGCCTATTCTGACTCCAGAACATAAATTTAATAAGGAAACCTGCCCCCTGCCTGTATACAAAGTGAGCGATTAGGCTGTTGTGAGCACAGCAGTTCTGAAGTCATTGAGAAACAGATTTGTGTTTATGGGGGTTGATTTTCTAAAGCACTGTGGGGTTGATGAGCTTTATTCATAGGAGCTGAATGCAGGAGTGAAAACAGGGCTGCAACCTATAATCTAATTGCTGATGTATGTAATCACAGTCAGGGTATACCACAGGAGTGCAGAGGCGTGTCCCCCACCCCCAATAAATACAATACTGCCTGTGTTTGAGGGAGGGTGTATTTAGTTGTAATATTGGTGTGTAGGTGCATCTCAGTTCATTTTGCCTGGTCATGTGATTTCAGAAAGAGCCAGCACTTTAGGATGGAACTGCTTTCTGGCAGGCTGTTGTTTCTCCTACTCAATGTAACTGAATGTGTCTCAGTGGGACCTGGATTTTACTATTGAGTGTTGTTCTTAGATCTACCAGGAAGCTGTTATCTTGTGTTAGGTAGCTGCTATCTGGTTACCTTCCCATTGTTCTGTTGTTAGGCTGCTGGGGGGAAAGGGAGAGGGGTGATATTACTCCAACTTGTAGTACAGCAGTAAAGAGTGATTGATGTTTATCAGAGCACAAGTCACATGACTGGGGGCACTAGGAAACTGATATGTCTAATCTTGAAATTAAATATTAAAAAAGCAGTTTGCTCTTTTTAAAAACGGATTCCAGTGCAGAAGTCTGTTAGAGCAGCACTATTAACTAATACATTTTGGGGAAAAAAAATTTTTCCATGACACTATCCCTTTAAGTAAATGACTCCTTAATTTAATACCCTAAATTTCTTAATAGGCGTCTGGATACTTTCAATAATGTAGTGTTTATGCATGGTGTCAAGCAGCAAGTGTCTTCAAAGTTAGGGGTGGGGTTTGAGTGAACTAAGGCGGAGTCTGGGCCCAGATTGGGTGAGTCAGAAGCGTGTCCATACAAGTTCACGGGGTGCCAGAATTCTTTAAGGCAGCCCTGAACCTAGTAGAAAAGTTTAAATTGCATTTTATCCAGTATGGGCTTGTCCAATGGCTGGAAGCTTCATCTCCAGATATGCTTTGCTGTTAAAATGACCTTTAATGCCGATCAATTAACCCCATGGGCAATTTCCTCTGTTGTTTTCCCAACTATAAGTGGGTGCTTTCCAATGAGGATTAGGATTCTATGAGATATGGGTCACCTTGAGCCTCCTGGTAAGTTATAGTCCATATCAACCCCAAGCTCCTTCTGAGCCAACAAGCTTATCTCCAGTGAGTCGGCTCTAATAACAAATCACTAAGCAGAAGGCTTGTTTCATAAATAGTCCCAGTTATTGTCATCAGGTTTTATTGATATCCCATCATCATCATCATCCTGTCAGCCCCTCCACCTTGGGTTACTAGACTGGAACAGTTGAGTTTCCAAGACGCAAATACTAGTAAGAATGAGTGCACACCCGTCCGAACGAGTCTTGAATTCATAACCCATTACATCAGCCTGACACATGTTGGTCAGATTAAATGTTCTACATGATACCCCCATATATTTCACTTGTTTATCTCAATCCCTGCCTGCACCTGTTGCCCACTAACTCATGTCCCCTGAGCTGGAACCATGACTCCCAGTAATACGACCAGTGTCATTTTACTAAGCAAAGTCAACTGCACAATATTATTTCAACTCCCTCAGCCTGTAATCTGAACTTTGAAAAGGACTTGATGCAAGACACTATGCATCAAGGATATATGTACATAGGTCCTCTAGAAATCTAAGGTATTGATCATAAGATGGTCCTCACTTTGGTGCTGCAATAGCTTTTACTCTAGGAAGGATGTTCATTAGGTGAAGGGATTCGCTTCCATTTACTCAGAAGAGCATTAGCGAGGTTGGACACTGATGTTGAGGATCAGGCCTGGCTCACAGTTGGGGGTTCAATTCATTCCACAGGGGTTCAGTTGGCTTAGGGTAAGGCCTATGGGCAGTTAGGTTCTTCCACTTCCATCTCAATATCCTTACTTTGTAGTTGGGCCTTTAGCAAATCAATCAGAACAATTTTCTGTTCGTCTGGATTAGTGCATGTGTATGTGGCCTCCAGTTTGGTTTTATACAAGTGTGTCTGGGGTCCCCGTATATAAAGGGAAGATTAATAATCTTTCTCTTGGCTTTGCTTCAAAGAGGAGGGTTATGTATACCATTGGAGAGAAGGTCCCTCAGTTAAAGGGAAGATTAATAATCTTTCTCTTGGCTTTGCTTCAAAGAGGAGGGTTATGTATACCATTGGAGAGAAGGTCCCTCAGTTAGAGAAGAGCTCAGACCAGGACTGTCTCTTGGGAAATGTGGACGAATAAATACTACAAATAAGAAAGGGATACTGGCAGACTATTTTTTTATGTATGGAAAGCCCTCAAGATTTCACCAAGACAGGATTTGACATGTTAAGAAGCAAGAGATGTAGATGAACTTGACACAGGGGTTCAGTTGGCTTACGGTAAGGCCTGTGCAGTTAGGCTTTTCCACTTCCATCTCAACATCCTCATTTTGTAAATGGGTCTTAAGCAAATCAATCTTTCAGAACAATTTTATGGTCTTCTGGATTAGTTCGTGTGTGTGTGTGGCCTCCAGTTCGGTTTGATACAAGCGTGTCTGGTGTACCCGTATATAAAGGGGAGAGTAGGTCCCTCAGTTAGAGAAGACCTCAGGCCAGGATTGTCTACTTCTTGGGAAAAGTAGACGATTAAATACTACAAACAAGAAAGGGATACTGACAGACTATTTTTTTATTTATGGGAAGCCCTCAAGATTGCAACCCCCCTCTACCAAGACAGGGATTTAACATGTTGAGAAGCAAGAGATGTAGATTAACTTGACACCAACTTGGCCTTGGAAGTATTGGATTTGCAGTGCTACCTTAACAAGGGCTGTTTCTACCCTGTGAATGATTTGGGGCCCAGTAGGGCACCGGCCAAGAAGTTGTTTCAATATAAGTTTCTAAAAATCCCTAAGAATAACTAAAATCCTTAGTCATACAACTAACCAGACGCATGCCCATGAACAGATTAGGTAAGTTACCATTGTGAATGCTTCTGGTTGGCAAAGCCTGTCCAGGAGATAAAACTCTATCTGACTTGGCAGAAGATGTTGGTCTCCAACCCCTCTATGCAACTCTGCAATCACTGTGCTGGTACATGAGGAGGACCCAGGGGTTTTATTTAGGATTGGCATTTATGTAGTCTGGATAGTGGCCTCTGTGGGGAAGATCAGTTAAAAATAGAAGTGGATGGCCTCATTCGCCTTTAATTGATTTACATATCAGTGAGGAAAGCCATCTCTGTGTGGTCAGGCTACATGTATTGGCCACATCACTTCTCATTGGACGGAATCTTATTGGAAATTGATATATGTGGAGGAATTGCTCTTGTTTTCCTGCAGAAGAAGTAAAAGAGGGAATTTGATCCATTTAAATGAACAGTAAAAAAATGAACAGTAAAAAAAAAACACCAAAAAATTAAAGTGTTTTAAAAGATTGATAGTGTTGCCCTGCGCTGGTAAAACTGGTCTGTTTGCTTCAGGAACTCTAATAAAGTACAGGGGCACAGGACACACAGCAGATAACAGATAAGCTCTGTCGTACACAATGGGATTCTTCTTATCTGTTATCTGCTGTGTGTCCTTTCCTTTTCTGTTTTTTCAGCTTTGAATGTCTGCCCCATGGCTACAGAGCAATTTGTTTATATAAACTATAGTAGTACTTATCTGTTATCTACTGTGTATCCTGTGCTTGAATGGCTGCCCCCATGGCTACACAGCAGCTTGTTTATATAAACTATAGTAGTACTTATCTGTTATCTACTGTGTATCCTGTGCTTGAATGGCTGCCCCCATGGCTACACAGCAGCTTGTTTATATAAACTATAGTAGTACTTATCTGTTATCTACTGTGTATCCTGTGCTTGAATGGCTGCCCCCATGGCTACACAGCAGCTTGTTTATATAAACTGTAGTAGTACTTATCTGTTATCTACTGTGTATCCTGTGCTTGAATGGCTGCCCCCATGGCTACACAGCAGCTTGTTTATATAAACTATAGTAGTACTTATCTGTTATCTACTCTGTATCCTGTGCTTGAATGGCTGCCCCCATGGCTACACAGCAGCTTGTTTACATAAACTATAGTAGTACTTATCTGTTATCTACTATGTATCCTGTGCTTGAATGGCTGCCCCATGGCTACACAGCAACTTGTTTATATAAACTATAGTAGTACTTATCTGTTATCTACTATGTATCCTGTGCTTGAATGGCTGCCCCCATGGCTACACAGCAGCTTGTTAATATAAACTATAGTAGTACTTACAGTATCTGTTATCTACTGTGTATCCTGTGCTTGAATGGCTGCCCCCATGGCTACACAGCAGCTTGTTTATATAAACTATAGTAGTTGTGGGAGATAGCTCATAGTACAAGTTGATCCAGGGACTGGTTCCATTGCCATTTTGGAGTCAGGAAGGAATTTTTCCCCTTCTGAGGCAAATTGGCTTCAGATGGGGTTTTTTTTTGCCTTCCTCTGGATCAACTGACAGTTAGACAGATTATATATAGACTTAAATGGTTTAACTTGATGGACGTGTGTCTTTTTTCAACCTAACTTACTAACTTACAATACCATCAATTTAAATCCAATTTGGGAAAAGAAATAACAGTATTTAGAGTTCTTTATATAAAAGTCCAGTTGGAAGTGAATTGATTCCGTCTAATGTCCAATAATGTTTGTTGTAGTTTTTTTTTTAAATCTATATCGTTTACCTTTCTAAGTGAACGGTTTAAAGTGTCGGGAAGACTTATGACCTGCTTTACTTTTAGTGGTTCAGGTGAAATTGGATCATAAAATGATAGATATTTTCAGCCGAAAGATGAATTAAGAATAATGTTGTTTTCTTTTGTAATATAAGCACATCGCAAAAACGTATTTATATTCGAATTTTCTTTCTTAAAGAAAAAAACCCCTTTTCCAGCTTCGCATACGCAATTTAATTATGTTTGTCCGACGCTGTCGACGGCAAGGTCACAGCGCTCATCTCAAAAGCAAATGGCGCCCTATACTATTTATATAAGTGGGGAAAAGTCTGTTATTTGAAGCGATTTCTCCATTTCTCGAAAGAAATTTCTGAAGAGGTCACCTTATCCTCTAGAATATTTATATAATAGGGCTGCTTATAGATTCCAGTCCACGGCTTGTCTTATTCGATGGCTGCCTAGTTGGGTACCCAGAACCCCCCAAAAAGCAATTAGAACTATATAAATATAAAAAGTGCATATTTGTTATATATACACATTAGTGATCAGCGAATTTATTCGCCGCTCGACAGCAATGGATTTGCAGCGAAATTCCAAATTTCGCCATGTGCAAATTTTTTCACGAAACTGCGGACGAATATTCATCACGGGAAAAAAAAAACGTCAATAAGAAAAAACACCCATTGACTTTAATGCATTTGGAGAAAAAAAGTCACCATAAGAAAAAACTCCCATTGACTTTAAGGGCAGAGACGCACGCTGCGATTAGTCGCCTGGCGACAAATCTCCTATTCTTCGGGGTGACTAATCTCCCCAAGCTGCCTCCCCTGCCTTCCCACCGGCTAAATGTAAATCGTCGGCGACAGGCAGTTCGGGGAGATAAGTCATCCCGAAGAAGAGCTTCTAATTTCCCCCGAATCTGCCTGTGTGCCCTGACCCTAATGCATTAGGAGAAAAAAAGTCGCCATAAGAAAAAACGACCCATTGACTTTAATGCATTTGAAGAAAAAAGTCGCCATAAGAAAAAACGACCCATTGACTTTAATGCATTTGAAGAAAAAAGTCGCCATAAGAAAAAATGCCCATTGACTTTAATGCATTTGGAGAAAAAAAGTCGCCATAAGAAAAAACGCCCATTGACTTTAATGCATTTGGAGAAAAAAAGTTGTGCGTAAACAGCCCATTGACTTCAAAGTGTTTTGCTAAATTTTATTGCAGTTTCTGGAATTTTCCCGCAAAGTGAAACGGGACAGATTCGCTCATCACTAAAATAAGGGTTATTTATTAAGCTCCAAATTTATCTGGTTGAACTTTTACAGGGGAACATACAATTTTTTCAGAGAAAAAAAAAACGCACATTTTTCGGGATTTATTAAAGTTGGATGGTGTTAAAAGTCTGTTAAAAGTCTGCATAAAAAAGTACTCCAACTCAGACCTGTAGATTTCAATGGCAGATGTCACATTGATATCCTGATCTGCACTTGGTTTCATCAATAATCTGAACATTTCGGGGGTTATTTACTAAGTCCAAATGCCAAAAACTCAAAAAATTCAAATTTTTTAACTATAAAATCTGAATTTTTAGTGGAATAAAAACCTGAAATTTTTAGAGATTTATTATACCCAAAGGATGGAAAAAGTCAGAATCTGAAAATCCAGCATCTCAGACCTGCCGAGGTTTTATATACTGTAAATCAGTGGGAGAGGTCCCTATCCTATTTAGAAGTTTCTGTGGTCTGTGCTGGAATTAGCCCCAAAAATCCGACTATTTTGGACTTTTTGGGCAAAAATCTGAAAGATTTGGGCTTTTTAGGAAAGAGCCTGAAAAAAATCATATGATTTGGGAAAAAATTCCAAAAAAAATCATACGATTAAGATTTTTGCTAGATTTCATTGAGTTTGTCCCTGATCCAATTAAATAGTGTTTTTTTTAATTAATAAATAAGGTCACACAGTGGATTATAGTTTATTTAGACCTTTTTATTAAAAAAAAAATCAGAGAAAAAAATCGTATTTTGATAAATAACCGGCCTCGTGGTTTTCCGGCATCAAATCCAAAAAAGTTGCAGTTTTCAACAAAAAAAATCTGAAAAATTTGCCGGATTCAGATATTTTCACAATTCTATTGAATTTTTTCCCCGCACAAGAAACTTCTGGAAAAAACGTATTGATAAATAGGGTGGAAAGTCTGTGCAGATTTGGTCTGAGTCGTTTTCAGAAAATAGTGAGAACATTTCGGATTTTGATAAATAACTAAATATTCAAATATTCAACTTTTGCAATGTACATTCATTAATTATTCTTTTTTCATTCCAAGATATTAAGGGATACATGTACTGTTAATATGAATGAATTTTGTTACAACAGCACCACCTGCTGGTCAGTTTCCCACCAGTCTGACCACCAAGTAGTCAAGGAAGTTGTCAGGAGAAAGAAAGAGGCTGCTCTGATGTTCTTCTGCTTAGGAAAGATTTGAAAGAAGTTTCTAATTATTTTCCTAAGCAGAAGAACATCAGAGCAGCCTCTTTCTCCATGGAGAGTCTCTACACCTCCATCCCACATGATGGGGGTGTGGAGGCTGTTCACGTGGAGTTGGAGAAAGATAATACTTTGGATGGGTCCCAAAAAGAGTTTGGGATGAACTGTCTGGAATTGGTGTTGCGGAATAACTATTTCCTTTTTCAAGATAAATATTACATACAGATCAGGGGCACTGCTATGGGGTCTAACATGGCTCCCGAATACCGTGAAACCATTGTTTTCGGTGGTTTCGCTACATTGACGATGTCTTTATGGTATGGGTGGGGCCACGTTGGACCCTAGATGAATTTTTTCGACATATTAATTCAGTATCTGTTCATATTAAGTTCACTCTGCATATAGACACATCAGAAATTTCTTTTTTAGACACACGAGTATATAAGTCTGGTGGAAAGCTACTCACAGACCTCTATACCAAACCAACAGACAGAAACACCCTATTGCACTTTGACTCGGCCCATCTGGCTCAGGTGAAAAAAGCTTTGCCTATGTCCCAATTCACCCGCATTAAACGTATAGTCAGTGAACCGATTGTTCTGGAAGAAAAAATTTTCAAAATGAATCAGTTAATAGGGCTACTCCAGCAGAATTCTGCACTGAAATTAATTTCTCAAAAGAGCAAACAGATTTTTTTATATTCAATTTTGAAATCTGACATGGGGCTAGACATATTGTAAATTTCCCAGCTGCCCCCAGTCATGTGACTTGTGCTCTGATAAACTTCAGTCACTCTTTACTGCTGTACTGCAAGTTGGAGTGATCTCACCCCCCTCCCTTTTCCCCCCCCCAGCAGCCAAACAAAAGAACAATGGGAAGGTAACCAGATAGCAGCTCCCTAACACAAGATAACAGCTGCCTGGTAGATCTAAGAACAACACTCAATAGTAAAATCCAGGTCCCACTGAGACACATTCAGTTACATTGAGAAGGAAAAACAGCAGCCTGCCAGAAAGCATTTCTCTCCTGAAGTGCAGGCACAAGTCACATGACTTGGGGCAGCTGGGAAATTGACAAAATGTCTAGCCCCATGTCAGATTTCAAAATTGAATATAACAAAATCTGTTTGCTCTTTTGAAAAATGGATTTCAGTGCAGAATTCTGCTGGAGCAGCACTATTAACTGATTCATTTAAAAAAAAAAATTTTTCCGATGACAGTATCCCATTAAAAGGAAGTCGGATAAATGTATCAGTTAGTTTGATAAAGAGCCAGGATGTGGCTTGAAACGTAACTGTATCTTTTGGTTGTAGCCAAGCAATAATTAAGGCTTTTTATTCATAACAATGGTGCTGTCCATTATCGAAACTTTGCAGCCTCTTTCTCCTGACAACTTCCTTGACTACTTGGTGGTCAGACTGGTGAGAAACTGACCAGCAGGTGGCGCTGTTGTAACACAATTCATTCATATTAACAGCACATATATCCCTTAATATCTTGGTATAAACAATAAATAAATAATGAACATACATTACATAAGTGCTTAGAATAGCACTCTCATCAATTTTACATTCACTTATTTTAAAGGTTTACTTATCCTTTAAGGTGCTTGTTTGCACATAACCAAAGTATATTTTTTTGGTCATTTTGTTTACCTACCACAAGGCCTGTGACTTTTCAGATTTTATTTGATCCATGATTACCGACAACCAAAGAGGCAACATGAAAATCAATCTCATTTGAGCCGCGTCAATGTGCTACAAACAGCTAAAGATCCTCACTGGAGTTCTTGGTTGAACTTTGTCCAACACATCCATCCTCCGATCTTGCCAAGCTCTTTCTAATTTGCTTTTTAGAGTTTCATGAATACATTTACACATCCCCTGCAACAACTGTTCCTTATTCGCACTGATCTGAAAGGAAGATGTTGATTGAAAAAGAGAGAACGCGAGCGGGGATTTGTCTATAGGAGAAGACACAAGCGGGCACGTTGCCACCATCCAAGTAGCTTCAGCAGAATGGTGTCACTGGTAAGAGACGTTTGTTAATATTTTATCATTTAGAACACGCCAAGGGCTAATTACATTTACAAGTATTTGTTCAGATCAAAAATTATACGTTCCATGGTCTTTTTCCGATACTTGAACCCTCAACTACTGCCTATACTTATACACCATACTAACTTCTGGCTCACTTTGCTTCAGGTTCAAGAAATACTCAACCGCAACAAACAACATTTGTTTTTATTACCTTAATAACTAAGAACTAGGGATGCACCGAATCCACTATTTTGGATTCGGCCGAACCCCCGAATCCTTCGTGAAAGATTCGGCCGAATACCGAACCGAATCCGAACCCTAATTTGCATATGCAAATTAGAGGTTGGAAGGGGAAAACATTTTTCACTTCCTTGTTTTGTGACAAAAAGTCACGTGATTGCCCTCCCCGCCCCTAATTTACATATGCAAATTAGGATTCGGATTCGGCCGAATCCAAATCCTGCATAAAAAGCCCGAATCCTAGCCGAATCCCGAACCGAATCCTGGATTTGGTGCATCCCTACTAAGAACTACATTTGCAAATAAGCCCCAGGGACCACCACTTATACTTACATATTGAAGCCTAAGGTGAAAGTAAATCTTAGCAGTGATCTGAATGATGTGTTATAAACATACCCTAGCGCGAAATTTAGCTCCGCCATGAAGAAGAACTGGGGTAGGAACAGTACTCACAGGGACAGAATGCTCTGTTATACAGATAGCTAGAATCTCAGCTGCCATAAAGCAGGACAGGACTGCTGCTTACAATGGGGATCAGATAGGATCTGTGCAGTCACTGGGACAGAATGTTCTGTTATACAGATAGCTAGAATCTCAGCTGCCATAAAGCAGGACAGGACTGCTGCTTACAATGGGGATCAGATAGGATCTGTGCAGCCACTGGGACAGAATGCTCTGTTATACAGATAGCTAGAATCTCAGCTGCCATAAAGCAGGACAGGACTGCTGCTTACAATGGGGATCAAATAGGATCTGTGCAGCCACTGGGACAGAATGTTCTGTTATACAGATAGCTAGAATCTCAGCTGCCATAAAGCAGGACAGGACTGCTGCTTACAATGGGGATCAGATAGGATCTGTGCAGCCACTGGGACAGAATGTTCTGTTATACAGATAGCTAGAATCTCAGCTGCCATAAAGCAGGACAGGACTGCTGCTTACAATGGGGATCAGATAGGATCTGTGCAGCCACTGGGACAGAATGTTCTGTTATACAGATAGCTAGAATCTCAGCTGCCATAAAGCAGGGCAGGACTAATGTTCACAATGGGTTTCAGACATGAAAATAAATGTTTCATATGTATTCTCCCTGAATATAGGTTTTTGTCTTCCCAAAAAAAAGTGTTGCCTGTAATCACCCGTAAGAGTGCCGTCAGCCTGAATGAAAATCCTGTGTATAATTTTATTAATGGGTTTGACAGACCAACCAGAAAGCAATATCATCTTCCAACACATCCATTGTCTGAGCTGCTTTCATCGCGAACAAAAACCAAATCATAATCTGAAGAAAGTAACAGACGACCGAATACATTGACTAAAGAGTCTCTCTGCCGCTGCCGAGATGGCGATTCATGGCTCATTATGTGCGGATATTGCGAGTCAATCTCTGTGTTTGTGTTTGACGGCTTGTGCCTTGTAGATCTGAGGCTCGTTGTTTCCTTGTGTGTCTGATTGAAGCGCCAGATTGGAGGCACCAGGGAGGCGTGAGCTTCTTTAATTGGCATCGTGGGGGGAACATCTGAAAACAAAGATGATGAAGGGCCCGTTCGGAGCCTTTATAACTAATGGGAAGCTTACAGCACCTATCAGGATAAGTAAACCTTTAAATTACATGAATGTAAAATTGTTGAGGGTGCTATTCTAAGCACTTTTGAAATGTACATTCATTATTTATTCTTTTTTCATTCCAAGATATTAAGGGATACATGTACTGTTAATATGAATGAATTTTGTTACTACAGCGCCACCTGCTGGTCAGTTTCCCACCAGTCTGACCAGCAAGTAGTCAAGGAAGTTGTCAGGAGAAAGAAAGAGGCTGCTCTGATGTTCTTGAGAAAGAGGTTTGAGCGGGTTGAGCTGTCAAAATCGGGACTGTCCCACTAAAAACGGGACAGTTGGGAGGTATGGATAACTGGCTTAGTATAGTATGTAGATATATTTTTCTGTATGAACAGGACTTCCTTCTTTCTTCTTCATTCTCATATTTGTATTTATACATATGAAAAGGAGGTGCCATGTTGATTCCCTTAGACAGTACAGTATGAGGGTATAGCTTATTGTGTGCCCAGAACATTCCTTCTCTGTATATTTGTATTTATACATATGGGAGGAGGAGGTGCCATATTGATTCCCTTAGACAGTACAGTATGAGGGTATAGCTTATTGTGTGCCCAGAACATTCCTTCTCTGTATATTTGTATTTATACATATGGGAGGAGGAGGTGCCATATTGATTCCCTTAGACTGTACAGTATGAGGGTATAGCTTATTGTGTGCCCAGAACATTCCTTCTCTGTATATTTGTATTTATACATATGGGAGGAGGAGGTGCCATATTGATTCCCTTAGACTGTACAGTATGAGGGTATAGCTTATTGTGTGCCCAGAACATTCCTTCTCTGTATATTTGTATTTATACATATGGGAGGAGGGAGGTGCCATATTGATTCCCTTATTGTGTCCACATAACCTTGTCAGTCATTGGTGTTTATTTAAGGGAAGATATTTAATGGGAAATAAGAGTTCTGCTCCACTATTTCTAAGCAATTAATCTGATGACTAATACATATCAATTAAGATGTATTTCCAAGTTCATTAGAGATATAAATATAACAGCAAATTGCCACTTATTTAATTTTTATTCCCTATTTATAGCAGGTTACATGCTTTAGGAATGTGTTAGAATCCGAAAATGCGGCATCTCAGACCTGCTGAAGTTGTATATAAGTCAATGGGAGAAGTCCCGAGGATATCCTGATCCGCTCTGGGTTTTGTGCAATAATCCCAAGATTTCATGGTTTTCGGGCAAATATCTGAAAAGATTGGAGTTTGGGGTAGAAAATCTGAAAAATTTGTATTATACGAATTTACGTGTGATTTTAACAATTTTTTCACGCACTGGATTTTTTCGAGAAAATGTATTGATAAATAAGGAGAAATAACCCGTGCGGATTTGGTCGGAGTATATTTCAGAAAATAATGAGATATTTTCAGATTTTGATAAATAAACCCCTTAAAATTAAAATTAATTTTAGGTCCCCCAACATATCCATGTCCTTTTTTATAAATACATGTTGAAATTGTTCATTAGAGGGGTGGTTCACCTTCAAGTTAACTTTGAGTATGTTATAGAATGGCCAATTCTAAGCAACTTCTCAATTGGTCTTCATTATTTTTTTTTATAGATTTTGATTTATTTGCCTTCTACTTCTGAATCTTTCCTGCTTTCAAATAGGGGTCACTGACCCCATCTATAAACAAAAGCTCTGTAAGGCTACACATCTATTGATATTGCAACTTTTTATTGATCATCTTTCAATTCAGGCCTCTCCTATTCATATTCCAGTCTCTTATTCAAAGCAGTGCATGGTTGCTAGGGTAATTTGGACCCTAGTAACAAGATGGCTGAAATTGCAAACTGCAGAGCTGCTTAATACAAAGCTAAATAACTCAAAAACCACAAATAATAAAAAATGAAAACCAATTGCAAATTGTCTCAGAATGTCACGCTCTACATCATACTAACAGATCATTTAAAGGTGAACACCCCCTTTAATTAGACCTCATGTGGCCCCTTATACCTCCTGGGCCCCCCAGCAGCTGCTGGGTCTGCTTCCTCTGTAGTTACGCCCCTGGTTAGGTCACAGCGGGGTGAGAGTAGAAATTTCTTCAATATATGATGTATATCTGAATATAGATTTAATTTCCCTATTAAAGGTATATTTCCTGTTGACGACACAAAGGCAACACAACAACGCATCATTTGTTTTTAATTTATTCATTTTCTTTCTACAAATTTTTACATTCACTGTCTTTAAAAAAAAAAAAAAAGATGTAGACAACGCCAGTCATTTTCTGAGGACTGCATTCCCCGCCCTAGCCGTGTGCCAAAATCAGACTTTCCCATTACACAGAGGCTTCCGCTAATGACTAGACTTGGGGCAGATAGGAGCCACTCTGATTAGACACTCCGCATGGTGTGAGTGTTGGCAAGCACTAAGTGGGACCTGTGTTTCATTACTTACACAAATTTATCACCAAGGAGCAGAATTTTTGGGAAGTGGCTTTTTTTAGGAGAACTAAAGCCTAACTAAAGAAGTAGGTAGAAATGTTGTACATGATGTTTTGTGCTTCTGTACCAGCCCAAGGCAACCACAGCCCTTTAGCAGTAAAGATCTGTGTCTCCAAAGATGCCCCAGTAGCTCCCCATCTTCTTTTCTGCTGATTCACTGCACATGTTCTGTGCTGCTGTCACTTACTAATCACAATATACAGTACACATAGAATATAACATTCATTATGATAAGCGCAAAGAAACCCATGCACCCTGCAGACATATTAACGAATAACCAGACTTGCAGGAGCAGTTGGAACCTCATTTTTACCCAAGTGTTTTGATCATTTTTGACAATCCCTAAACTAAAGCTGGCCATAGTACGATTTTCAGACCGACATTTTTCGTCCGGCGGAGATCGGTAGTTTGGTCGATCAGACAGGTTTGATTTTATCCCGACCGTCCCGCCGGAGCCCATTGCGCTCTCATCGTAATCCGATCGTTCAGCCATAGGGCCAAACGTTCAGATTACCCCCGATATGGCCACACCCATTAGTGGCATATCGGGGAAAGATCGGCTTGTTTGCCGATGTTGCCAAACGAGCAGATCTTTGAGTCTATGGCCACCTTTAGCTACTCAGCAGCAGCCCAGAGCTCACTGAGCATGTGCAGTGCCACAGACACACAAAAGACTAACAAGATATAAGATGGGGAGCTGCTGTGGACAATGTTGAAGCCATGGGCCATTACTGTTATAGGGCTGCTGGACCTCTGGGCTCGAGTAGTACAGCACATAAAATGCAGTATGGCTAGCCAGAGCATTTTTTGGATCTAGTTCTCCTTTAAGGGATAAGTAAACCTTTAAATTATGCAAATGTAAAATTGTTGAGCGTGCAAGTCTATGCACTTTTGTAATTTACATTCATAATTTATTTGTGTTATTCCAAGATATTAAGGGATACATGTACTGTTAACATGAATGAGTTGTGTTACAACAGCGCCACCTGCTGGTCAGTTTCCTAGATGAAATCAGTAGGGCAAGATGGAGAGCATAGACCTAGATGAACTCAGTAGGGCAAGATGGAGACAGTAGGGCAAGATGGAGAGAGTAGACCTAGATGAAATCAGTAGGGCAAGATGGCGACAGTAGGGCAAGATGGAGACAGTAGACCTGGATGAAACCAGTAGGGAAAGATGGAGAGAGTAGACCTAGATAAAATCAGTTGGGCAAGATGGAGACAGTAGGGCAAGATGGAGACAGTAGACCTAGATGAAATCAGTAGGGCAAGATGGAGACAGTAGACCTGGATGAAACCAGTAGGGAAAGATGGAGAGAGTAGACCTAGATGAAATCAATTGGACAAGATGGAGACAGTAGGGCAAGATGGAGACAGTAGAGCAAGATGCACACAATAGTAAAAAAGAAGGAAATGGTGATAGTAGGGTAAAATGGAGATAGCATAGTATTATGGGGACTGCAGCTCAAGATGGAGACAGTAAGTCAACATAGAAACAATGGGACAAGGTGGAAACATTATGGAAAGGTAATTTGTATTGAAGTGCATTTGCTTTTATATCCACTGTATGTAGACACACTTACCTACCTATTGCAATCATGACTTGGATCTGTCTGGAAACACTCACAGAACAATAAAGTACTTTCATAAAAGTTGACACTCTTTGTAGAAATTATTAAAAAATACAGACCGTTAATCTTTGTCAGGTGTTACTGGCCCTTGGAAAACACATGACTTTGATTGCTACTGTCTACATTATACTAAGTTGATTTAGAGTTTATCTTTAACGTTGGATACGTTCAAAGGTTCATTTCAAGGTTCAAGTGCCCTTTGTATACAAACAGTTGATAAGTGCCCCCTCGGCTTATAATAACAGTTACAAATATATGAAAAAGTTGCATTAAGCTTTGTCAGCAGGTAAACATCGCCCCTAAATCCCAACTATCCTTTAGCTCGTGTCAATGTTTTTGTAGGAAAGAAACTGTTTATTTACCCCCAAATTTTACCCTTTAGTGCGGGCCCCAACTGGCTGGTTTCAGACAGCCCAAGGGGAAGAAAGTCTCACCTATAATGATTATATAAGCTAGACCAGTCAATCCACACATGTCCTACTTTGGCCAAGAGGGGATACCAACAGGGTGCCATCTAACAATGTAGAACCTCATTGTTACCTTATCTTCAAATGGGGTACAACTGCCGACCTTTTCATGTGCACAATATATATTATAAAGGGGTTGAATTTTAATGTTCTTTGGATAAGGGAGCCCTTACAGACCAGACCTTTTAAATTCAAGGTCATGAGGTCTTCAAGAAACCATTGAGCGTAATAATACAGCCTCTGTTTTTTATTGGTGGAAACACATGGGAACACGTCTGCACTGGCTACGGAGAAGGCAAATTCTAGCCGTGTCAATAAGCGCTGTGTGATGGATGTGGGAAAAAAACACCCGTTGCAAAATAAAGAGCCACTCAGGAACAAAATTAACACCAAATTTTGCTGCTACAATCGCACTGTTCATAAGACTAGATTGAAATAAGGCACACATGTACACAGACTATCCATTGGGGCTAACTGGTTTCAGACAAGTGTATAGCTAAGTAGGATGCCCAGCCCCTCCCATCGGGAGAGACGCTATCTCTCGGCCAACGCGTTTCAATCTTCCTTTGCCTCGGGAAGCAAAACATTAGGTGTGGCATGTGCCAGTCCAATTCACTTTAGCACACAGTGCTCATAGTCTGGCAATTCTATATGGCCACCATCGCGAGTGTGTATCATTTGCAACCAGTGACTGGAGGTTAAGAATGGCTTTAACGAGAAACAATGCTGGGAAAGTGAAACCATGGAGGATGCTGCAGATAATTGGCTCCTGAAAGGTTCATTGCTGTGTTTAGAAGGGGCCATGGGGGTCATACTGTAGTTCAGCTCAGGCACCAACATCTCAATAATTCTTTAAACGTCTTTAAAATGTCAGCAATATTAATAGTGAATTTCTTGCCCCTACACAGTAGGGTATATTAATCTCCTTTTACATGGAGTAAGTAACCGTGTGAAATATATATATATATATATATCTAAATATATATACACATGTATGTATATATAAATTAATTTACATTTCATCTAATCCTCTTGAGGTATCCTTTCATAGTGTCCAACGTTAGCAATCAAAAAGCGCTTCATTTGTTTCATGTGCCTCAAAAGCATTGAATCTTCGGCTCAGGGATACAGATAATTCATGTCCATGGGCACCAGCCATTTTGCTTATCTTCAACCGCTCTCATCAAATAAAATGTTCAACCATCCACTGAATGGCCTGCTGTTCTCCACCTCCTCAGCTCTGGAGATGTATGCAATCTATGACACCACACACACAAAAAAGGTTTAACAGCGATCCATTATCCATCATCTACAGCACGTTATAAGCTGTCACTTGAACTTCAAGGCAGTTTCAACGGTTGTTAATAATGCTCTCTGTTTCAATTCCGTAGCCACCATGTTGCTGGACTTGACTTGATAACATGACTGAAGAACTCTAGTCCAAGTGAGAGAATTTCAGTGCACCAATGCAAAGTGCAGACAATCTGATTCACATTTTTTGTCAAAGGAGCTTTCTTGGTGTCATCAACTGATAGAAAAGTCAAACCAAGGATATTAATACTTGAACTGGGCTGCATCCTTCACAGGTGAGGATGGCAAAAACACTGAACTGGATGGCACATCTGGTCTAAAGGACAGGGTCCTTTTCACCATGCTCCTTGACATTGGAGTTTGTTCCTGGTAACTAAGTTGGCGAGACAGAAAGACATTGTGGCTTTCCATGGGTACAGGTGTACCAGCAGAATGCATCCTTGTCAGGAGTGGAGGTGGGTGTTGCCTATTCCCTTGGCCCAGACTGTGTTGTCGAGAAATAATTGATCCACCTGGACCAATGTTCATTAGTTTATGTCCAGAAGATAATGAATGTCTCTGGGCTCTTGATTGTTTCTCCAAGCAAGACTGAGGCGTCACATCTGGTGGGATGTCCAGTCTTCGAGGCAGACTATCTCTTGGAAGGGTGGAAGAGCTATAATAAGGTGCACTTTCTGTGTCAGGGATTTTAGGCTGAACCTTGTTGATAAAAGACATGGGTGAATGAGGACTCACAGCTTGCGGGCTAATGGCCATCATGCCTGACATCTTTCTCGGTGACCCACTAGATTCTGGAAGATGTTTTAGAAGTTCATCCAATGTAGTCATCTCAACACCTTTTGGAAGATAGCACTGGGAATGCCTAATTAGAGCTCGTTCAGAATTTGGTATTTTCTTATCGTCTCCATAGCCTGAGAGAGGCTGGTCATATCCATGCATGTTCGCTGGTAGAATTAGAGTACTTGGAAACTGAAACACCTGGGAGTTTGAAACTGGAAAGTGAAATACAGGGCTTTTCCCTTGAATCTCTTTGGCATTGTTGCAATTCTGGTTCCTTTCCCATTGGTTCTTGAAAGCCTTTAAGTTCTTCATTGGCAGTTCAGGTGTGGATTCTGGAGTGGGAAGTCCAGACAGTTCAGGGTGATCTTTAGTTTCACCTTTAGTTGTCTCTGTTGTTTGCTCTTTGTCACCGTGAAGCAATGTGGTATAAAGCTTGGGAGATGTAGGTTCCATCCTTCCTTCTTTAGACTGGCTTTCTAAAAGGCCATTCATCTTTGCCAGGCTTCTCAATGATAGAGGTCTTTGGAGACTAGATTCAGGGTCTCTTCCTACATGTTTGTTTTTCTGAAACATGTGATTACAGTAGCATGAGACGAACAAGCCTGAGAATATGGCTCCCACCACAAAAGCAACAAAGACGCAGCCAATGAGGAAAGTAAAATGCACGCTCTTGGTACTTTCAGTGGATCCAACTTCCTGGCGCACTCCTGTAAAGAAACATAAAACACAACAGGATTAACAAAGATCTGTTGCTATTGATGATATGAACTTAATACAGGATGAACAATAACAATCTAACAATCTAGTCAATGATCAGTACAGTATCAAGTCCTTGGTATTAGTACTACATGAATGCTGCCTTCATCATACTTTCAGTTTTGAAGAATAGTGGAGTCAGTTTTGAAGTGTATAAATCTCTGACAAATGTTCGAGAGGGCAAAACTGAGCATATCCCAGCTTGACCTGTAGACCAAGGCATTCCAAAGGAGGAGCACCTACCCTTCTTGCCTTTTTCTCTATGATTTAGAAGTAGAGTTAACTCACAGCCACTACAGTTACAACTAGGTCAGATCTGTACTGAGAGCAGTGTTGTCTCTTTCTTAAGGTGGCCATACACGGGCCGATAAAAGCTGCCGACAGACCGTGTCGGCAGCTTATTGGCCCGTGTATGGGGCCCCCCGACGGGCTTCACCGATCGAGATCTGGCCGAAAGTCGGCCAGATCTCGATCGGATGGGACAAAAAATCCCGTCGGATCGCGGCCACATCTATTCGTTGATGCGGTCCCGCGATCCGACCGCCCGTTAAGGCATCGTTAGGATCCGATCGTTGGGCCCTAGGGCCCACGATCGGATCAGCCCGATATTGCCCACCTCAAGGTGGGCATATCGGAGGGAGATCCGCTCATTTGGCGACATTGCCAAACGAGCGGATCTCTCAGTGTATGGGCACCATTAGTTAATACCACCCAACAATCAGATCACAAGAGGGGCTTGTCAGGAGAGGACCACAATCTAATGAAGTTCTTGCCAGATGTGATTCTTAACCAGGTATAAGTTGACTGTATATAATAAGTTGTTGACTAGATCATGAGTTGGTACTATCAGTCTGTGTATGGCCAGCTGTACTATTACAATACTTTTTAAATATAAATCTAGGGCATCCACACAAATGGATTCAGGAAGGATGCTGGCTTATAAAATAATAAGCAAAGGGAGGGACTGACTGAGAGGATGTTTTGGCTCAACCACAACATTTCTACACTGAACCCAAATGCCAGCTTTAGGGCAATTTTGTAGAGTGATGATGATGATAGAAAACAGGGCAGGGTGAGTTTGAACTAGAATTATCATAAGGCTCTGACTGTATTTGGCAAGACTATAAGAACGGGTATTTCAATCTGGAGATCTAATTTGCTTGTGATTTATGTTGTGATTTAACTGAACACAGCGCTTATAACAAGAAGAAGGAAATAGCCTGTCCCTGTCTGCATAAATTCTAATTTCCTTTTGGGAAATTTACATAAAGATAAAAGTGTCATTGCTTGTGTGGTGTTTACCTAAATTGCACCAAGTATTCACGGTGCATGCAAAGCTGGGGCTAACAGAAATTCCTTAAAGGGATTCTGTCATGGTTTTTATTGGGTAGTTTTTATTTCTAAATTACACTGTTTACACCACAAATAATTCACTCTACCAATTTAATTGAATTCCTAACCCAACAAGTGTATTTCTAGTTGTAGGTGTGTAGGCACCATATCAGGTCATTTTGCCTGGTCATGTGATTTCAGAAAGCACTTTAGGATGGAACTGCTTTCTGGCAGGCTGTTGTTTCTCCTACTCAATGTAACTGAATGTGTCTCAGTGGGACCTGGATTTTACTATTGAGCGTTGTTTTTACATCTACCAGGCAGCTGTTATCTTGTGTTAGGGAGCTGCTATCTGGTTACCTTCCCATTGTTCTGTTGTTAGGCTGCTGGGGGGGGGGAAAGGGAGGGGGTGATTTCACTCCAACTTGCAGTACAGCAGTAAAGAGTGACTGAAGTTTAGCAAAGCACAAGTCACATGACTGGCGTCACCTGGGAAATTGACAATATGTCTAGCCCCATGTCAGATTTCAATAAAAAAAGCAGTTTGCTCTTTTGAAAAACATATTTCACTGCAGAATTCTGCTGGAGCAGCACTATTAACTGATGCATTTTGGGGAAAAAGACATGTTTTTCCATAACAGTATCCGTTTAAATGGAACTCCTGTTGAATCCATTTTTTTTTTTGGAGTCATTTGAATACTGAACCCATTGAAAAAATTTTGGTTGAATACTTAACTGATTCTGAATCATAGGTTATATGACATGTGTTAATTCTTTGGGTAGTTTGAAGGTCAAATGACATTAGGGGGCAGATTTATCAAGGGTTGAATTTAAAATTCTAATTTTCAAGTTTTTTATGGCCAAAACTGGCAAATTCGACTAGGGGATTGTTCAAATTTGATTAGAGTTTTTTAAAAATTCAAATTTGATTTTCGAGATACACTGGCCCCTGAACTCGAATTTGACTATTCATCCCCTAATACCTGCCGAATTGTTGTTTTAGTCAATGGGAGACATCCTGGGATAAATTTGGCGTTATTTCCAGCTCAAATCGAATTTTTAAAACTCAAATGGAATTCAAATCGAATTTTATTCAAGTTTTCGGGTCAATCCTATTCACCAGAGTTTAGGAAATTTGATTTTTTTTTAATGCATTTCGATTGGTCGAATTTCGAGTTCATGTGAGTTTATGGGAATGAATTTAAAATTCGACCTTTGATAAGGGTTTGGGATTTGACCAAATTACAAACAATATGGCTTATTTTAAGCCTAAAGCTATGAACCAGATTTTCTTGCACTAACCAAAATTCAAAGAGTCACTCCTCCAAAAAATGGAAACAATGGTATCTACAACATAATTGATTTTGAAAAGTGCCATAAGGACTTTGCCTTCATCAGCTTTATCAACAGCACTGCCAGTACGATATAATGCTCACTGACTAGGCAACTAGGAAACAAAGCTCATTCTCCAAAACTGGGTGTTTTTAAATCGACCCCTAAAGGCAGAGACAAATGAGATTTGGGGAGGTTTAGTCGCCCGGTGGGATGGCACTCGGAGCGCTTCGTTTTCCGAAGTCACCTCATGAGGAAACTAGGGTCAACATCGGAAAAGGAAGTGCTCCGAGTGCCATCCCGACAGCGATTTAGATTCTAGCCAATGGGAAGGCTTTTCGGGGAGATTAGTCGTCCGAAGAAGAGGTGATTAGTCTCCAGGCGACTAAATCTCCCTGAATCTTTGCGTCTGTCTCTGCCTTTAGAAGTATATATATATATGAAGGGTAAGGAGGCAAATCACCACAGTTTACCACAATGGAACTTTACAATTCTTGACTTTACAATTCTTACGACTTTGGAGTCAACGTTAGGCAAATTGGATACACACGCCCCTAAAGGATTAATGTTATTAGTATGAAACACCCTGAGTGCCGACATCAATATGCGTCTCAGGAACGTGCTGAGTGCGGAATGAGTCGCGCGAGTGTCTCTGGCAAAGCTTGTATAATTTGATCAAAATCGAAAAATATAAGCCAAAATTTGAAAGGGTACAAGTCAAAAAGTATTGTGTAATATTGATCATGTGATCTAATGCATATCAACTTTTTTAAGAGATCTTCCCAAAGATCTTCTTAAATATTTTCAGATTTTTCTTTTTCCTTTTTCTAAAAGAATTTCTTACAAAAAAATGTTTTTTCTTCCAAATATTTCTCTTGCAATTGGTCTTTATTTTTTCTTTTTTTCAACTTTTTTTTCCATTTTTAAAATTTTTCATTTTACCATCACTAACTGATAATATTCATCATGGAATACACAATATATGTAGAGCACTAAATAGTTGGACAAGGCACAATTGACTTTTCAGGACTATTTTATGGACTTCACCATCACGGATTGGATAATTTACAAACACTGCCATTTGTTTGTGATGTCATTGGAAGGGATGGGATCTATTTTCCGCACCTCTTCCTCACCCTTTAAATGTGGTTGTGGGAGTGTAACACTAGGCTTGATAAAGGACCCGGGTGGCGTTGCCGTTCTGCTGTCTGTTTTGGGTTCAATAAACCTCTCATTTTTCAGACATTCACTGAGCTGCTGACATTTTCTTCATTGGATTGTGGGTCCTTCAGCATAGCACCTGATACCGCAAAAGGTACACGTTTAGGGGTATAAGCTCTCTGCTTCTGTTAATGCCCCTAAAGGTGACCATACATGCTATAATTATGTACTTTCCCACGAACATTGAAAGATCTTTCGTCCACTCTACTAACGTTAAGAGCTGAAACGTCAGTTATGAAGGTGAAAACAAAAAGAATTCTTTAGCTCTATCGGATGATTCAGCATTATCGCTGCGAAGTTCGATGTCCTTCAAAGGTGCCCGAATACAATTTTCAGTCCTGCCCGATTGATAAGACGACTGATATCCAAGGCTTTTAACCGATATAGGTCACCTCGACTCCTACCATACATGCACCGATTATCATACATACGATCTTTCGTACAGTAATATCGGTGCATCTATGCTCAACTTCAGTATGTTTTGGAGATAAATGGGTGGCAAAACCCTGATGGGAAATAAAGAAGAATTGCCTTGATCAGTTTCTAGTTTTGACAAGTTTCTATTGATGCTGCTGTGCTGTACTTCAGCCGTAGTCTTTTCCAAGGGGCTATTATTATACCTGTCGCAGTCACCCATGCTTTAAAACGCCAAGTACCGTGAGCTAGTTGTCTGAAACCGTTCTTCGTTCTCGGTTTGCCTTTCATCATTATTAGATCTGTTGTGACACAATGTCTAGGCCCGGCTTCTTTTCTCCAACACCGGGGATTCTGATGTTCACAGGTGTAATTCTTTTACCATGTCAAGGAGCTAATAATCTTGTAAGAGTTCATCCAATAAAGCTTGCCCCTTTTTTATGCCTTGCTCACAATCCGACAGGGTTGGCTAAGGGGCTTTTTCTATTGTGTGCAGTCTGGTTACAATGAAGGCTGGCCGCCAGCTTCCGTTGCTTCATCTGATTCTCGGCGCGGGGGACCAGAGCAATATTTGACTATAAAGCTCCACCGTTGCTTCTGAAATCAAGGATGCCAATCACAGGTACACGGTGCCATTTGGTTTGACAAGTAGTTGAAGGCATTGTGGGGCAGGCTAATGTAAATGCCCTTTATCCCACAAGGCTACCTAGTGTGCTCCATGCCCCCGGCTTAATTCAAACCGGCAAATATTCATTTTGAGAGCTGTGGCCTGTTAATACCATGAAAGGCACGAGCCAATCAAAGCGGAGAGTGAGCAGCTGCGGAGAGGTAATGAGCCGCCTGCTTCAAAGGTAGGACAGCAGGTATTGCAATCACATAACACTAATATAAGACTATTATAATTACCAACGGGCGCTACAGCAAACGCACGCTGTATCCAGCCAATCTTCCTAAGCTTTTATTTTGTGCTTTGAACATTTTCCCTGTTTGTGAATCTAGGAAAAAAATTACCTTTTCTCTGTACCCAAAAATCAAGTCAAATATGTTAACCCACTGAACGCTGGTCAGGGAATTAAATCACTGCCAAATGCAATGTCAAAGATAGACAGTGGTGTCTCATCTCAGGGGCCAAAGTAAATAGACTTCTATATTTATTTTGCTCTCAGTGTACAAAGATCTTGCAGTCAAGAAGGGTTTTCCAACTGAATCAAGAGTCAGGGCTTTTTAGTCATAGCTGGGAAACCATGGGAACATGGATTGGGAATAAACACTGGGCACAGCATGTTACACTATGGGCCCTGGGGCCCATAATCCAGCATGTGGCTCTCCAGTTGTTGATGCACTTTTGAGCTACCAACGCCATCTTGCCTTGCTGTACACTACCATGCAAGTATTGAACCAGTGGTTCCCCTTGGGTTTTGCCTGCTCCCAGAACAGTGGCGGGGGGGGGACAAGCTTAAAGACCACTTAAAGTAAAGGTGGCCATACACAGGGAGATCCCAAATGAGTGGATCTCTCCCAGATATGCCCACAATGAGGTGGGCGATATCGGGCAGATCAGAATGGAATCAATATGGTCGGTCAGATCGTAGGACCCAGGGTTTTTTTTTTGTAGGGCGAGGAGATCGGGAGAGTGGATCTGGCCTGGCCAGGGCCACATCAATGAACAGATCCTATGGAATTTTTTACCCTGCCTGATTGACATCTGGCCGACTTTCTGCCAGATATTGCTCGGGGATGGCCCCACACACGGGCCAATAAGCTGCCAGTTTCTCAGCAGCTTTTATCAGCTCATGTATGGGGGCCTTAAAGGGATACTGTCATCGGAAAACATGTTTTTTTCAAAACAGTCAGTTAATAGTGCTACTCCAGCAGAATTCTGCACTGAAATCCATTTCTCAAAAGAGAAAACAGATTGTTTTATGTTCAATTTTGAAATCTGACATGGGGCTAGACATATTGTCAATTTCCCAGCTGTCCCTGGTCATGTGACTTGTGCCTGCACTTTAGGAGAGAAATGCTTTCTGGCAGGCTGTTGTTTTTCCTACTCAATGTAACTGAAGAAATCTCAGTGGGACATGGGTTTTTACTATTGAGTGTTGTTCTTAGATCTACCAGGCAGCTGTTATCTTGTGTTAGGGAGCTGTTATCTGGTAACCTTCCCATTGTTCTTTTGTTTGGCTGCTGGGGGGTAAAAGGGAGGGGGTGATATCACTCTAACTTGCAGTACAGCAGTAAAGAGTGACTGAAGTTTATCAGAGCACAAGTCACATGACTTGGGGCAGCTGGGAAATTGACAATATGTCTAGCCCCATGTCAGATTTCAAAATTGAATATAAAAAAATCTGTTTGCTCTTTTGAGAAATGGATTTCAGTGCAGAATTCTGCTGGAGCAGCACCATTAACTGATTCATTTTGAAAACATTTTTTTTCCCATGACAGTATCCCTTTAAGAAGGCCAATTTGCTCTTCTCATTGCTCCTTCACCAATTTATATATACCAATGTTTTCAGATATCCCTTCCCTTCTTAAGAGTTAAGGGGGACCCTGACCAGATTTGGACCTCAGATTAGAGTTTGAACTGGAAATGTTCCACAGCCACCATCTTGACTTACTTTACACATTTAGTTCCAAAGAGACACTACCTGTCGGGCACAACTGAACCACCCCTTACAAATAACTGCTGCTTTGTGGATCAACCCATACCAACACCATCACCACGTTAGGGGTCAACTTTGGCATGACTGCCCCTTATATTTAAAGGTCTGAGTGTTGACCAATAAAGATGCCAAGTCCACTGTGATAGCCAGCAGATGTGCCCTCTAAAATATACAGCAATAATCATAGCATTGATCCCAATGAATGAGGCCAACAAGTGAAGTACAAACACAATCACCACAATAATGAGCGTCGCGTGATATCATGCATGCCTTCTCCATGCTTTCTTGCAGCCAAGGAACGCGTATTTAGCAGAGAGTGATGGAAGCAGATGTGCGGACTGGTACACCTTAAGCAGGGGATGGTGGAGGAGGGTTTGGGCGAACTATCACTAACCTGAAGCCTAGGCCTGTGGCACATGGGACATATTCTCCATGGGCGTAATTCAGTTTTTTGGTGTTGGGTCAACTGAAATACATAGAAGAATACACTCCAGGTGCCATGAACCTAAATACCAAGTTCACCTTACAATTAGTATGATACAAAGTGTGGCCGTCTAAGACATTTTGCAGTTGGTTTTCATTTTTAAGGTGTTCAGATAAATAAATTATTTCCATTTGGCAGCTGACCCCCAGCAACCAGATATTTGTTTCAATATAGAGAGGGCCTAGACAGATAAAGAAAATTTAATTCACAATGTCACAAATGTCAATGTTCACCAACAATATGCTTTCTGAGTGCAACCAGATAGCTTTCTGAGTCTTGAGATAAATTTAAAAAAAATGAAGACCAACTGCAACACTGTTTAGACTATTGCCAACTGCAACATACCAGAAAGGTGAGCTCTGCCTTTCAGTTAAATCAGTTTGAGAGCCCTACATGGTTGGTTGACCAACAAATGCCCCTCTTACCCTGGGTTTTAAGAGTGTGCCAGGCAGAGAGTTGGTAAAAACCGTCAGATGACACGCCTGGCGGGGAATAGCCCAGGCGAGTCACATGCCCAAGGGAGGCGAGACTGGCAATGGCGCTGTCACTGCTGGGCGGGGCTTTCCCTGCATTACCATTGACAAATAAAAGATCATGAAATATAGATATACAAGTCACAATATCAGTAAGTGGGAAGGTGATTGGGTGAGTGGGTCAAGGGGGAGGAAGGATATGGCTTCAACTCATTTCAGCGTGGCTGTACACATTCATCTTGGGTAAATCCACAGGACAATCAATATTTAACCCAGAGTAAGAGGTGATGATTGGGAAAATGCACAGATGGGTAATGACAAATAGTTTGTATGAGGTGTTCCTCCAAGCTAGGTGTGTTCTGGCTTCACTGGTACCATGGGACACAAAATGAACGATGGGTAAGTGGGCAAAGTAACCAGAAAAAGATATACTTATACAGGGTGCACAGACTGAAATAGAGATGAAGGACCAATAGCAATATAGATAGGCTTAGACAACTATCAAAATGGAGACCTACTGAACCACAACTCCTCCTGTGGAATATATATGAACTCAAAGTCCATGTAAAATTCCATAAGTATGGCGCTGTGTTCCTAGCACATTTGTAGGGCAGTTACAGAGCCTAGAGGCCAAGCCTGCAAGAGCTGAAGCTTGTGTTCACTTCCTGTGGTTCTGATCATTCAGGCGTTCGGGCTGAACAAATGTAGCAATGAAAAGTGCATGTGAAGGGCCACTCGTCTGCTTGGCCCATGGACTAGAAAGTAGGATGACCTGTGTATGACCATCATTAGGTCTGCCGTTCCTCAGATCCTGATAATTGTGTTTTACATCATCACTGCATCCATTTCTGACTGCCTTCCCCTACTTCTATGTGTCCCTGGTTACTGACCTACACCCTTCATTGACCTGGAATTTACACTTCCCGTGTTTAAGCTGCTGAATCTTCCATTTGAAACGTCAAGATTTTTTTTGATTGAAAAATCTTGAAAATTCAAGTTCAGATAACTGGGTTTTAAAAAAAAAAATGAAAAAAACCCCCATAATATTGCCATCATAAACACAACACACAAAGCATTTGCCCCAAGTGTCCATATACTAGCACCAGTCTCTCATATTAGCCAGTTATCAGTTCCTATCCATGATATCGCTCTCAAATCAGAACCTATGGCGAGGGGTGCAGCTTACTCTTTCATCTTCATGAACATGCCCTCTTCTCATGGTATATACCAACTATATTTATATGGCTCCCTGGGCACTCATACTGCTCCTCTCTTTTTCTATAGGCTGGAGGTGCAGCTTCTCTGTAGACTTGGAGAATCAATTCAGATCTGAATATGAAGGAATGTGTGATGTTTTGTTTTTTATTTTTTTGTTGGATTATGGAATTTGGAAGAGGTTGGTCCAGGAAAGACTTTTCTCGGATGTTCATTTGGGTTGATCGTGGGCAGGGTCCCGCCGCATGCGTGACCTCTTGGTTGTGGTCGGAAGAGAAGAAGAGGTGCAGGGTGCGGATCTGGGCCTGCTGGAGACAGGGGCCCACTGGGTATTTTCCCCGTGTCGTGCCGGTCCATTCTGACCCTCATGGTCGGGGAAGGAAGGCCTTATGGACAGATCAAGACTTTGCAAACTGGCCTTTGATTTGGTGTGTTTGGTGAAAAGTGGCCAAAAGACAGAGGGATGGACTCTGTGGGTTTGTGGGATTTTCTTTGTTTCGTGATCTATGAATTGTTTATAACATGTTAAATATTTATAATAAGTATAAGGTGAGTTTATAAATAAAAAAAATCCTATCCATGATATCAACTGGGTCAGTTGGTTTTTTGGGTTTCCTGGACCACCCCCCCTATAAAACCGCACGCTATGTGTTGCGTCCTTAAAAGACGCCCCTTCCTACTCGTTTGTATAATACAATAGCAGACAATCGCCAGTTCCACTAGCAGCGGCGTTGCAGTAGGACGTTGTACAAACAACCAGGGACCTGTAAATTCCCACACACTGAAGTGCATCCTCGGAGCCATAAACTGCTTCCTCACTCTCATCAAAATTACAGTTAAGATCTAAAAATCAGGATTCGCTTTCCTGCTCCGCCAGAGCTTGACAAGGGGGCCAGGCTCACGATTCTATCATTTTGTATTTGAAATACTACTTATTGTCTGGATAACATGCCCTACCCTCCTCGGTGACAAAAAAATAAATATCCACCAGGTCCTAATTTCTGGCGTGTGGAGTTACCATGGTAATATAGAAAGTATCACCGGGTCCCGGCTGCTTTACACTCATATTCTTAATATTACAATAACCGCCTCCTAATGGGAGCATAAGATTAAAAAGCAGCAGGTCGGGAATTTCTTTCTTTATACTGACAAAAAGCACACGAGCAAACGGCAGCGAGTAGATATTTCCATCATATCAGCATTCCTGACTAAAACAAAATCCTCTGAACAAATGTACAGGCGCTCTGTGATTTGTGCCCTGGATTGTGTTACCACAGCAACGCATTTGTGTAATATGTGCGCGCGGGTTGCAGACATTTTAGTTTCCCAGTGCCACATTTTTAATTAAGATGCCCCTGTCTCCAGAGATGGGCCGTCGTGTTACCACTCGCCTATCACCCAAAGAGACACGGACGACACGATAAATTAATTAATTCTGAAAAGCTCTTTTTTATTTTCAGTCAAAGAAATAAAATGCATCTCTGTGAGGAATTGAGGGGTTCCTCATATCTACGTGTGTTTTGCCCTCACTGATTCACTGATACCATGTGACACACACACATAGAATGATGGGTAAATGGGAGGAGACTGTAGTTTATGTGAGGGGTTCCTCATATCTACGTGTGTTTTGCCCTCACTGATTCACTGATACCATGTGACACACACACATAGAATGATGGGTAAATGGGAGGAGACTGTAGTTTATGTGAGGGGTTCCTCATATCTACGTGTGTTTTGCCCTCACTGATTCACTGATACCATGTGACACACACACATAGAATGATGGGTAAGTGGGAGGAGCCTGTAACAAGTAGTTTATGTGAGGGGTTCCTCATATCTACGTGTGTTTTGCCCTCACTGATTCACTGATACCATGTGACACACACACATAGAATGATGGGTAAGTGGGAGGAGCCTGTAACAAGTAGTATATGTGAGGGGTTCCTCATATCGAGGTGTTTTTGCTTGAGTGTAATTCAGCCGGTTCCCTGCAACCCAGTTAATGCTGATGTTCTCTGCTCTAATCGTTGAAACGCCTCCTGCGCAATAACCATCTTGAAGAGGCAATGAATGTTCTCCAGCTGCTGGTGTTCCACATAACCAGGCCTGTTATCTATCAAGGACTTCTCTGTCTGTAGAGACAAACTCAGTCCCTCAGTATTATGAATATGCCTGGACAGATACAGCCTCCAAACAAATGATTTCCCATCTCCTCTAATGTCTTTCTACAGCTTGAAATATCCACACACTGGAGATATCCAGTCGTATTTCTCTCTCTATTCAATCCTACAGAGGCGTTTCTGACTATACAAGAGTTAAAATATACCGGTAATATTAACGAGAAGATAACGTCAAAGTCCTAATTAAAGTATTCTCTTTTTTTTTTTTGTGCTATTTTTATGATTTCCTCCGACACCATCCAATCTCTCATTTCGCTCCTCCTGAGTATTAATTTAGCCAGACAAGCAGTAATGGGGCTGATAATCTTGAAATGTTAGTGTCGGTAATGAACATAAAGGCTAAGTCACAGGCACGGCAGCCCGAATGGTTTAGCTTCTCGTTAAATCGTTATAAATATACAGGAATGAAAAATCCTCGTAAAAATATCTAATTTGCTTGTGGCATTTTGCATTTTCCATCTACAGTACTGAAAATTATATTTCCCAAACGTATTGCCGCTTACACGGACACTAGAAATACCAGACATCCCTGTATAACCAAAAGTATGGGCAGTCAGGTTCTACAACTGGGTGATATAAGGAAGGGAGGTTGCAGGAATCATCTTGTGAGTCCTAACCAGGAAGAGGATGGCCTATCAGGTTGTAATATTGAGTTGTATATGGCCAACCCGGTGTTAATATTGAGTTTTATATGGCCAACAAGGTTATAATATTGCGTTTTATATGGCCAACCAGGTTGTAATGTTGCGTTATATACGGTAAGAAGGGAGGTTGCAGGAATTAGCCGGTTAGCTAAAACCAGGAATAAGAGCAATACACGGCCAATCAGGTTGTACTATTGGGTTACATAATTAGGGGGGGTTTCCAAGATTTACCTTGTGAATCATGGTTAGGAATAAAAGTACGGCCAATCAGGTTGTACTACTGGCTTATATGAAGAAGGCAGATCTCACCAGAATTAACTGGTGAGATTACAATACAGTTAGAGCAATTAATATATTTGGAAATACAGATATGTTTTATTTTCACCCTAATGAACTACATGTGCATGCGCGAAAAGACAAGTGCGCATGCGTGGAAAAATACGAGTGCGCACGGACTAGTATTTTTCGCGCATGCGCACTCCCGCAAATGCGCACGTCGGCCAGAGCAGGTACCGGACTAGGGGATAGCAGAGGCAGAGAAGGTGCGTGCCTACTCTGCCTACCCCTAGTTCCGGCCCTGCAGGATACACAGTAGATCGCAGATGAGCTCTGTAGAAACCCATAGTATACTACAGAGAGAGTTTATCTATTATCGGCTGTGTAACCTGTGCCTTTTCTCCTTTTTCATCTTTGAATGACTGCCTCCATGGCTACACAGCAACTTGTTTATTTAAACTATAGTAGTACTTATCTGTTATCTACTGTGTATCCTGCGCTTGAATGGCTGCCCCATGGCTACACAGCAACTTGTTTATTTAAACTATAGTAGTACTTATCTGTTATCTACTGTGTATCCTGTGCTTGAATGGCTGCCCCATGGCTACACAGCAACTTGTTTATTTAAACTATAGTAGTACTTATCTGTTATCTACTGTGTATCCTGCGCTTGAATGGCTGCCCCCATGGCTACACAGCAGGTTGTTTATATAAACTATAGTAGTACTTATCTGTTATCTACTGTGTATCCTGTGCTTGAATGGCTGCCACATGGCTACACAGCAGCTTGTTTATATAAACTATAGTAGTACTTATCTGTTATCTACTGTGTATCCTGTGCTTGAATGGCTGCCCCCATGGCTACACAGCAGCTTGTTTATATAAACTATAGTAGTACTTATCTGTTATCTACTGTGTATCCTGTGCTTGAATGGCTGCCCCCATGGCTACTCAGCAGCTTGTTTATATAAACTATAGTAGTACTTATCTGTTATCTACTGTGTATCGTGTGCTTGAATGGCTGCCCCCATGGCTACAAAGCAGCTTGTTTATATAAACTATAGTAGTACTTATCTGTTATCTACTGTGTATCGTGTGCTTGAATGGCTGCCCCCATGGTTACACAGCAGCTTGTTTATATAAACTATAGTAGTATTTATCTGTTATCTGCTGTGTATCGTGTGCTTGAATGGCTGCCCCCATGGCTACACAGCAGCTTGTTTATATAAACTATAGTAGTACTTATCTGTTATCTACTGTGTATCGTGTGCTTGAATGGCTGCCCCCATGGCTACAAAGCAGCTTGTTTATATAAACTATAGTAGTACTTATCTGTTATCTACTGTGTATCGTGTGCTTGAATGGCTGCCCCCATGGTTACACAGCAGCTTGTTTATATAAACTATAGTAGTATTTATCTGTTATCTGCTGTGTATCGTGTGCTTGAATGGCTGCCCCCATGGCTACACAGCAGCTTGTTTATACAAACTGTTGTAGAGTTTCTGAAACAAACACACCAGCTGTACCAGTGTTGCACAACAGTATATTATAATTTCATAACTTTAAAACACTTTAATTTTTTGGTGTTGGTTGCTTTTGTTTGGTTACAGTTCCTTTAAGAAGCCAATCATTTCCCTGTCTTATTTATTATTATTGCTGTGCCCTGTTAGGATAAACTGGAACTGGGTACTTTCTAAGATCAACTTTCTCTTAAAGGGGAATTTAAAACAAGAAATATAATTTTATAATATTTTATAACAAAAGATGTTTTGATTCCAAGCAACTTCTCAATATAAATTAATTATCCATTTTCAATGGGTTTAAAGTTATTTGTAAATATAATTCCATTTAAATTATTATCCTTGCGTCCATTTCTGTTCTCTGCCCTGGTGCTTCTGAACTTGGCAACAATGTAACAGTACTACTGTGATTGGCTGAATTCTGTTACGTTGTATCAAGAGCCAGAAGCAACAGGAGACCTAGGAACACTCGGAAAGGCTCTCCATTGCAGTTACATTTACAAATAACTTTAAAACCACTGAACATTTGTAATGAATGTATCTTGGAAAGTTGCTTAGAATAACATTTTCTTTCATTGTGCAAACTTGTGTTATTGGGTTTAGATCCCCTTTAAATTGTGATGCAACCTGAATTCCTGTACGTGAGATTTGTGTGGCTGAGCTGGACTAAGTAGGATGGATTATGAAGTGGTTTTAAGATCTTTTAAAGCTTCATTGGAAATTTGTCAATCGGCCCAACTCAGACTCGATCAGTTGTTGGACATTGTTTATATGTATGGCGCAAATTCACTAAGCGCCGAAGCGCCGAACGCTAGCGTCAATTCGCTAGCGTTTGGCATTTTCGGTTCTGTGCAAATTCACTAACGAACGCTGGTGTAAATTCGCTAGTGTTACTTCGCACCCCTACGCCAGGCGAATTTTCGCTAGCGACGTAACTACGCAAATTCACTAACTTGCGCAGTGTACTGAACGCTACCTTTTACGCTAGACTTCCTTCGCCACCTCAGACCTGGTGAAGCGCAATAGAGTAGATAGGGATTGTTTCAAAAAAAGTCACATTTTTTTCTAAGTCCCAAAAAACGCTGGCGTGTTTTCTACATGATGGGTGATAGGCTGAAAAAGATCGAAAATATTTTTGGGGCTCCCCTCCTTCCCCCCTACATTTCCTGACTCATGGCAACTTACCTAGACAGTGGGCACATGTGTAGGGCAAAATAAAATGTATATTTGCTGATTTGAAGGTTTTCTAGGCATTTGTAGTGCTAATACGTATTCCTCCATTGAAATTTGAATTTGGTGCCGTATGCAAATGAACCATCGCTAGCGAAACTTTGCTTCGCTTGGCGAATTAACGCTAGCGCAACTTCGAAAACTTACGCTACCCCTGTGCGCAACTTCGGATTTTAGTGAATTTGCGGAGCTCTGGCGCCTGGCGAAGTGCGGCGAAGTTGCGCCTGGCGCAACTTCGAATCTTAGTGAATTTGCCCTATGAGTACTGAGATGAGATCCATTTTAGTATTTAGATTCATTGTGCTTTTAACAACATTGGTTGAAAAACAGATGGTATTGCTCTGGGTAATACAATACCCCATACCCCAATAACCCATATTTCCTTGTAGATTTAATTGCTGAAACCATTCCCAAGATGAAGCTGAGAGCCTTTTTATTTGGGTGGGACAGACATGGAGAGGAAGGGATATATTGTTAAAAGGAAAAGACTAGGAAGCCACTCACCATAAGCCGAGTCCCCTTCACTGTCGACATTTCCTGAAGAGGTGACAACGTCTGCATGAAAGGAAAGAAAACAAGGGCCGTTACATGCCATGGAATAAACCATTCCCAATCTTCAGTGGGGTCACAGAAATGACAATTCACGTTGTTGAAAAAATTTAGCAAAAGTCAGCTGACTTCTGTTACATTTTTTCCTGAGTCAGAACCAGAGAACAGAACGGTATAAAGAAGCAGCGATTTCAATAGCAATTACATTTACACATAACTGTAAAAACGATTCATTTTGTTTTAATGTAATGTATTAATAATGTATACATTTTCTTTTATTGGGCGGATGAAATGGAAGTTCTCTTTTAAAGTTGGCAGTAACAACTAGTGATGGGCGAATTTATTTGCCAGGCGCGAATTTGCGCGATTCGCCCGCGAAAATTCGCGGAAAAAATTCACCGGCGTCAAAAAAATTTTTCCGAAAAAACGGGCGCCGGCGTCAAAAACAGGCGCCGGCGTAAAAAACGAGACGCCGGCGCAGTTTCGCGAATTTTTCGCCGTTTCGCGAATTTTGCGCGAAATTCGCAAATTTTCCGGCGAAGCGAAGCGCCGCAAATTCGCCCATCACTAGTAACAACCAGTAACAATTACTGGGCTAAAATGAGTAAACAAATCAGGCATTAGAATGTTCACCTTGTTCTTACAATGCCTTTTATACAATGGAGGAAAGTAATTTCTGTGCAGATGGGAGAGGGGTGGGATACAGGGCCGCAATCAGGGGGGCACAGGGGTACAAGTGTACCGGACCCGGGCCTGAAGGTCGGCCTGGCAGTGCTGAACGTTTCAAAAGAGCTGGGTCCCCCTTGATAGCGCCAAAGCCGTGCCGCCTCCTTCCGAAGTCCCGAACAGCCGAAATTCAAAAGTGCCAAAAAAGTCCCGAAATGGCGAAAAGACCCATCGCCACGAAAGCAGCCATAATTGAAGTCCTGAAGCGCCTGAAAAGACCCAAAGTCACTAAAACAGACGGAATTGAAGTCCTGAAGCCCTGAAAAGACCCAAATTCACAAAAAAACAGCTGAAAATGAATTCCTGGAGCACCAAAAAGATCCGAAGTCGTGGAAACAGACGAAATTGAAGTCCTGAAGCGCCGAAAAGACCCGATATCATGGAAACAGCTGAAATTAAAGTCCTGAAGCGGCGAAAAGACCCAAAATCAGGAAAAGAGGCGAAGTTGAAGTCCTGAAGCCACAAGTTCAATTCCTCTGAATACCAATGTGTGTTTTTTTTTAATCCCCTGGCCACCATTGTAGTATTTTTAATGCTCTATAGGCTCCTGCCACCAATGTTTTTTTCAGGGGCGGAACTACCGGGGGGAGCAGGGGGTGCGAGCGGGCCAGGGCCCGCACCCCCTCAGGGCCCCCCTGCAGTCCGCGCGTCGCATATTCCCGGCCAGTTCCGGGTGTACAGAGGGGGGCGGGAGGCCCGGCTGCGCGTCCTGCGCCAGGGCCCACCCCCTCTAGTTCTGTTTCTGTTTTTTTAAAAAAAATATTCTTTGGGGCCCCGAAAATTTTGTTGTACGGGGCCCCTTGATTTCTAACAGCGGCCCTGGTGGGATACACAGTCGCAGTGCAGTAGGTATTTTTGTTTCCTTGGGTATCTGGAAAATTGGCAAAGCTTACAATGGCATGTATAGCTCTATTGGTATGCATTGCTTTCCAATAAAAGTTATATAACCTAAGGGTATTACACATTTACCAGTAACTAAATTACCGCTAAATTTATAATATCGGCCTTGGCACTTGTTTTCCTGGCTGTGAAATTGAGAAAATCTAATTCTAGAAAGTAACTGGCAATGATAAAAACACCTTCCAGACAGTCAGACTTTGCATTGCCAAGAGCAGACTTTTTTTTTTTTTTTGAGGATCGTTAAAAGGGAAAATAAATACGTTAGGAAATGAGCCATGAGCAAAACACAAACGGGAGTAACGGTGGGTCCCATGTATCACTGCAAACAAATGGCAACAATAAACCTGTCGCAGGCATGTAGTTTATAGCACGACATAAATCTACTCATTCTGTGTTTAACAACAGAGAGAAGAGCCAAAGAGCAAGGGGGCCCCCTCCATAAGAACACAAACTTATCCACTCATGGGATTGGCTCATCCCATAACCCAATCATGACTTGGCATTTCCTACTAACTGTCCTTTATAGCGCTCAGGGGCAAACACACCAAGACAATGGGCTATATTTATCAAAGAGTGAAGTTAGAGATCAACACAGTCCGCTAGACTGAAATTCCGTCTCTCTCATTTCTATGGGATTTTTAAAGGAGAATTCAACCCCCCATATAATAAAAACCCACTACCCCCTAGCGTACATACTCCCCCCTCCCTGCTCCGCCCGCACAGGTGATAACTCCATTAATTGCCCCATGTCCAGTAATTACCCCTCGTTGCAGAGTAAGCGCAGCGGAGCTCACGGTCACCATCTTCACCGCTTCGTTGATCTTGGGAAAGTAAGTGCCTTATTGGTGCATGCGCAGTTGAAGCAATCTTCCTGTTCTGGACAACTGTGCACACGCCGAAAGTGACGGAAACAGCCGAAGAAGATCAACGAATTGGTGAAGATGGCCCGTGAGCTCAGCTGCGTTTACTCTGCAACGAGGGGTAATTACTGGATATGGGGCAATTAATGGAGTTATCACCTGTGCAGGCAGAGCAGGGAGGAGGGCTCTGTAGGGTAGGGGGTAGTGGGTTTTATTATATGGGGGGTTGAATTCTCTTTTAAAGTTCACCATTTCATAAATACGCCTTTAAAAATCCCATAGAAATGAATGGAGAGAGGCAGTATTTCATTCTAGCGGACTGTGGCGATCTCTAACGTCACTCTTTGATAAATACACCCCAATATGTCTATTAATAATCCCCCACCCAACTTGTATATTGCACCACTTATCATAAAATGTACCAACAACAGTAAGTGAGTCTAAATTGAGTTTTTAACGAACCAGCAAGTCCATTTTTTTAGTTGTAATATTGGTGTGTAGGTGCATCTCAGGTCATTTTGCCTGGTCATGTGCTTTCAGAAAGAGCCAGCACTTTAGGATGGAACTGCTTTCTGGCAGGCTGTTGTTTCTCCTACTCAATGTAACTGAATGTGTCTCAGTGGGACCTGGATTTTACTATTGAGTGCTGTTCTTAGCTCTACCAGGCAGCTGTTATCTTGTGTTAGGTAGCTGTTATCTGGTTACCTTCCCATTGTTCTGTTGTTTGGATGCTGGGGGGAAATGGAGAGGGGTGATATCACTCCAACTTGCAGTACAGCAGTAAAGAGTGACTGTAGTTTATCAGAGCACAAGTTACATAACTGCAGACAACAGTCTGAGGCATTCTCCTCCAAAAGATACAATAGATAGTTTCAATGAAGAGCTGGATACCATTTCAAGGACTGAAGAAGTAGAAGGTCTAGCTTAGGTCCAAGGCTTTGCTCTAGAGTGCACTCAATGTGGGTATTATGCAAGCTACCTTCCAGCATTGAGACGGCTGAGATGAGTTGTTCCTTATCAACAACTGAACATAAAAAATGATAACTCTCTGGGGAAAGCACCTGCCATGTTGCTTGCTACTTTAAGTTGCAGGGCCAGTGCTGACCAGTAGATGGAGAAATTCTTCTATATTGCTTCTCTGTAATTGATATGCTGCATAACAGGGAACATTCATGACAGAAAGCAAGCAAACATATTTATCCAGGTTCTACTCACCTTGGCAGTTGCCCCAGTTTTTCGACTGCCCAATATCCTGCTCAAAGCTACTCCTGAAAAGAAAATGACAACAAAACACTAAATTTAAAAGCAAGATATTAAGCAAGATATTAAGAGCATTTAAGGGTGCTGTGCATCTCGGATGTAACAGATAACTCATACTAACTAGGAAGCATTTGGGATATTTGAAATCAAGGCTTTTTACTGATCTTCCCTGGACCCAATAGGTAACTAGATCAGCATTTCTTTGATTTTATATTTATTGCTTATATTATTTACATTTTAACTTGTTTTCAAATGTAGTGTTTTAATTAGTTTTTGAGGGACACCACTAGTGAGGTGCAGAAGTTTAACAGTGATGGGGAGCATTTTAAAACAGGATCATACTTCCCAGATGCTCAGATATCAGACTAACTGCTATTCTGGCGAATTTCGAACACCGGGGTGCCATGGGACAGTGGCAAGGGGGTCAAAGCCCAGAGTTAAGATTGGTCCAAGATTTTGGAAGAATAATATTTATTTGCTCTCCTAGATACACCACAAATATGTTTGGTTAAAGCTAATTATCTGCCCTAGATATTCTTGGAACTATGGTTCAATAACTGATACACCAATATTGTCCAATATTGATGACTATGTTATGAGCCAAGTGAAGCCTCAAAGGGAAGCTTGAACTAAAAATGTCTGAAAACCACTGCTACCGTGCACAAAAGTCTTTTTTTTTTTGTTGGTGCATGAGGCCTGCAAAACTTTGAGGGAAGCATTGAATATCTGTACAACTTGGCAGGCATTTCAACAGACTATTCTGAGAATCCATTGCATCACAGTCAGCCAGCCCAAGATGTCTTAGTCAACTGATTTCACATCTTTACAACTGGGGCCATTGGTAGATGAGAACTGGAACTGGCCATGCTCTACCATGTGCTTGTTTGGCTATCCACCTGCCTTTGATGTGTAGATGGACAAATCGCACATTATCCAACCATTCAGCCCATGGGACAATAAGTCAGATAAGAGACGATTAAGGCCAAGTATTTAGGAAGCCTTCTGGACCAAACTATAATGCAGAATCATGATCCGCTAGAAAGTGCAAACTCCTTAGAGAGAATTTGCTAGACTGTAAGCTCCAAGGATCTTAAAGGGAAGTTGGTGTCTCAAATTATTTGCCCTTTTCTGCGTGGCCATCTCTCCTGTTACTAATGGACTCTCAGTGCTCACCTTATATCATTCCGGTAGCTGGCACAGGATCCGGATTTTAGCCAAACACAGTACGGATCTCTAGATGCCAGACAGCTCCTGTGGGTCAAAAACAAGTAGACAGATGGCAAAGTGCTACCTTTACAAGATCAACAGCCACCAGCGTTCCAAGTAATTGAAAACGTTGCCCTATTTTCACTGCTCTAATCACTAGTCAGAGATGTATCTAGTTTTTTAACGAACTATTCATTCCAAATGTGTTTTCAGTCCGGAGCCAACATGGTAGTAGTTCTATATGCAAAACACCTCCTGAATTTAGGAACTGGCTCTTTTCATGTTTCTCTGCTATGGGTTAAGTAGGCCTTCGAATACAATGGTTTTCCAGGTCACCCTTCTTGGCTATTATAGAAGTCCTGCTCTGTGGAAGCCCTGGACAATAATCTTTCCCTGATGAGATTATACAAGTTGGAAACTGAACGCTTGATGGGTTATGTGGCTGTATTTGTGTTATAAACCCAGTGGTTCTGGAGTATAGTTATTCACAGGAACAATGACCGTTCTGACTGTCTCAATCTCTTATTTTTTGTGAGGCATGAGTCATATCATTGAATGTGCCACATGATATAAGCTAATCAGAGGCAGGGAAAGCCTAGAAAGGAGGAAGACTATATAAAATACTTGTTCTTATTACCCCTGGCAGCCTTTCATCCACACAAAGCAGCACAATATGGCACATCAAAGCAAACCCAACTGATTATAATATTCTGCTCCTCTCTGCAACTAGAACGTTTCTGCCCTTTGAGCACATGTAAAAAATGACTTTGTACAGTTTGATATTCACGCTGGTGTATACACTCAGTGGGAAGCCTGTGAGCGCTGGTGTCTTAGTCGGAGGCCTGTGGTGTATGAATGAGCCTAAATGAAGCCCCAGTCACTTTGTTCTACACATTCACACATTGCCTTGTGAGTTTATTAATGAGATTATTACTGAGAGCGCTAAAATGTTTTTTTTTCATTCACTTATTCCCAAACTAGCAGGAAACACAGAATGTAAAGAGATGCAGAAACAAATGGATCTTGTTTAAAAAAATGTAATCAAAGGCTAAGATATCAGGTTGGGGGCTTACCTTCGGCACGTGCCGTACAATTCACAGCGGCTCAAGGGCACTCTAATGATGCAGCTTGAGAAGGCAACAAACAAAGCATGATTCTCCCGGTCCAGCTGCAATCCCAGAATCCTCCGGTCCTCCTTTTTGACGTTGCACCTAAAATACAAAGGAAGGCTCTGTTATCCCGCCTGTACAATTGTACAAACTGTTAATGGAATTATCTATGGACATATCTTTACTTGAACAGTCTGTGAGCGGTTACTGAGCCCAGTTGTACAGGGCCTAATAATGAAAACCAATACATCTGAAGGCAGGATTTGAGTCTTCACAAAGCATAGAGCTTTTCCCTAACTTTACAGTGCTATAGCCAAAGAGGTTTCTGGAAGGATTCTATTTGCTCTTTATGTAACAGACTAAAGCTGTTTTTAATCCATGAACTGCATCTTTGTCTAGTTTTGCCTCTCATGAGTTGTACCACATTGGTTTGATAAACCAAGGAGAACTAGGAGAAGATAAGGGCAGTGGCACAGGGGAAGATTTGTCGCCCTCGATTTTTTAGACGTGGCTGCGGGCAACAAGACTCTCAAAAATGCCTCTTCATTGCCTTTAATTGAAATCGCTGGTGGGATGCCCAACTGTTTGCTAAATCACCCAAAGATGCCTCCAAAGGAAGAGTCGATCAGTTGGATCAGCTGGAAATACAGCCATAGATTCCTATTACAGGCAACAGAGAAGCATTTTCAGCCGCTTCTAAAAAATATTGTGGGTGGCAAATGTTCCCATGTGCCACTGCCCTAAACAGCATAAGGAAGAAACCATATAAAAATCTTCTTCATTTAGATGAGGTTCCCATAAAGTTCCATTGAATGCATTTATATATATATATATTAGGGATGCACCGAATCCAGGATTCGGTTCGGGATTCGGCCTTTTTCAGCAGGATTCGGATTCGGCCGAATCCTTCTGCCAGGCCGAACCGAATCCGAATCCTAATTTGCATATGCAAATTAGGGGCAGGGAGGGAAATTGCGTGACTTTTTGTCAGAAAACAAGGAAGTAAAAAATATCTAGTATAGGTCAATCTAAAAACAACTGGACTTGCTGAGTAATCAATGAAGACGTTTCACTACTCATCCGAGCAGCTTCTTCAGTTCTTCAGTTGAACTGAAGAAGCTGCTCGGATGAGTAGTGAAACGTCTTCATTGATTACTCAGCAAGTCCAGTTGTTTTTTTTTAGATTGATCTATACTAGATATACTATGACCTGGATGAATGAAAATCTTCATAGTCATGAAGTAAAAAATGTTTCCCCCTTCCCACCCCTAATTAGGGTTCGGATTCGGTTCAGTATTCGGCCGAATCCTTCGTGAAGGATTCGGGGGTTCGACCGAATCCAAAAAAGTGGATTCGGTGCATCCCTAATATATATATATAGATATATATTTATATATATATATATATATATATATATATGGCCCAACTCTAGCACCTCTAGCAACTTTAGCCCCTCTGATTTCCATAGGTACCAGTGAAAAGATGTGAAAAAATGTCAAGTTTTAGGATTAAAAACTTGACCTCTTAAGAAACAGGTTTTTTTTGTACAAATCAATGGGAAAAAAGATCATTTAAGGTCAGATGTGAACATACTTAGCTGGGTTGTAGACATTAATATCTTCAAGCAGAAGCGTTTCCACTGTTGAGTTTTCTGTTGTACTGGAGAGGACCTTTAAGACCTTCCCGTCCTCGGAACCCAGAAACAAAACTGTATAGTTCCCGTAAGGTCCAGCTGAGGTGTCAGCAGCTAGGTGGGTCAGCTTAAACCTGGGAAAACAATTAAATGTATATGTTAAATTAGTTGAAGTCCTTGGTTTTCAGTTGCACTTCTACAGTACAGTTGGAATCAAGCAAAAAGAGTATATCCATCTCATCTGCAAATGTTTTACCCAGATATATGTAAAAAATAAATGATGAAGTTCTTTAAACTACACCTATAAATGTATAAATGGGATTGCATTGTATCTGCTGACCTATTTTAGGAAGCTCCCATGGGCCAGCTCTTCCAAAGTTCATTAGCTAAATTTTTTAAGGCAGCCAATCAAGCTGCAGGAGAAGCTCTAATATAGATCAGCCAGCGCTTTTCAGGCAGCTCGCTAATGCAGTGTTTGCAGATTCCCATGAAAATGAGAATGGATATACAAAATGACAAGTTGTTGTGTGGGAGAGATGGAAGGCTGCATATCCAAAGCAAAGGAGGTGCCTACAGAGGAACATTATAACTATTTGGCTGCTCTCTACCTGCTGGTTGTTTTTGTGAACCAAGGTGTCTCTGTGATGGAGAGCACTGCCTCGTCCAGCAGAGGATAAGATTTAATGAAAGAGAGGGTTTCATCAGGAAACTCATTCGATGATTTGTAGGAAGCTGCTTTTCCAAATCCGGCACAGCACCCAGGCCTACAATAAGAAAAAGGCTGATGTAGTACACAGAGGCTTTTGGAGGCAGGTCATACAGTTTTCTCATTATGTTACTCAAGAAACAAATAATGTAAGCGAAACAGAGATGGAAAGTAATTCTGGGTTATGAATTCAGCCCAGCAGGTAGATATGGAAATAAGAAGTTAGGCAGAAGGGGATGCAGGTATTGGCACTGGCCTAGCCACACGCCAGCAATGAATCCAACAATGAATGAAAAGCCGATATGAAAATTGTTGCATAAAAAGGTATCGGCTTTTCATTCATTGTTAGATATGGAAATAACCATAAAGTCCAGCATGTACATATGGAAATAACCATGAAGTCCAGCATGTAGCTATGGAAATAACTATAGAGCCCAGAGTGTAGATATGAAAATACCCATGGCCCAGAATGTAGATATGAAATAACAATGAAACCCAGAATGTAGATGTGGAAATACCCATCAATATTCATGGTTATTTCCATACCTACCTGTTAATTATAAGAATAGCAAGCATAGCCCAACCAGGTCCAAGGGTTGTATCTGCACTAAAGGACTAATTACCTTGGAGTAGGGACTTTGTCTTCTGGAATTGGGGTCCATGCAGATTCGGTAGTCTTCTGTTCCTTAAACTTCCCATTGAAAACCTTCTCAATATCATCCATGTAGTAGGCACAAACCCCAGAACCAGTGATACTATGGAGGAACAATATTTTAAAATAGTATGCCTCTATTGTTTAGTTATTTCCTTGTGCACCTAAAAGCCTGCAATTAGTGGGTTATAATACAAAGTGCAGTACATCCATGGGTTCAGTCCTACCTCAGGCAAGTTTCTATCTCAAAAACTAGCTTCCTTGGAGCAGAAACAAATACAAGCATGTATCTACACATGCATTTTTACTAGCTTGAATTATCAGAATAAACATTGGACACCAGAGGCTTGCCCAAAAAAAGAGCTCAGAAGAAGCATTTATTGAGGAGTGACTCAGGGCAGGCAGGGAGAAAGAAACCTTGTAGCCAATCACAGCATTAAAACATCTGCAGGACATTGTTAGCAGAGACAACTCCAATAATTTAATATGGAACTTCTTTAAGCAGGTATAAAACCAAACAATGATCTTGGCCTACAAATAAGGAGCCTACAGAAGATCCAACAAAACATCTACATCACTGATGGGTCATACAGCTAAACAGTGCTCAATGGCCCAATTGTCATGCCCCAAGCAAATACCAGACAGCTGAAATGTTGCTATGGTACTCAGGTAAACAGAGGTGCCTATATAAATTTGATAGCAAATTTTCCCTAATTCAGTTATCAGTCTCACCTTGTGAGAACAGATGGAGATGTTCTTGTAGGCCCTGCTACAAACATCTACAGAAGCTTTAACAACAGCAGGGAAAAGTATCCCGCCAGAAAGATTCTTTCTTTTATTATGAGAAAATGTGTTCGGTGACCCAGTAGATCCATATAAAAGCCTTTATTTTTATTTTGTGCAGAATTATGCAGTCGTTCTATCATTCTCTAGTGGCCTGGTGGATTATGTCTTACACACCAAAACTGTTATTAGATTTCAAATAATATGTTCCCTCAACACCCTGACACATAAGAGTGTGCTTCCACAGCGCAATGAAATATTGGCCCCCATTACCTGTGGCTTTCCTTAGAACTTAGTAATTTATCCTCGCCTGTATTGAGTTTTGTCTGCAAGTGCCAAGACCAGCAGTAAATCAACCAGTGAACTCTCCCAGCCACTCAGTTTCCATTTGATGGCCCCACTGGGCTCTGTAGCCGCCTTTCTAATGTATTAATGGAGCAGTGATATCCTATCCATTTATTTAGATTTATTCCAATCATGAGCATATCTTTCTCCATGTCGTGAGCATTTCATTGGGCGTTTGATAGCTACTAAAGGCGATGCAGCGGTGCAATAAACGCGGAATAAACGTGGAATCTATCATAGATTTTATCTCTTTATACACAACAAACAAAAATCTGTGATCTGCTCTGGCAAATACTTAGGTATACAGAGGAGTAGTGAATGTAAGCTGAGAATGATTAAAATACAGTAGAAGTTAATTGTCAATACAAAAACTAAGGATATTCAGCAGGCCCATAGATATCTCTCCTACAGAATTAACACAGGGACCTGAACAGTAAGGTTGATCTGGTATCCGACCCTACTGTGAATTCTGTGCCCTTGAGTAAAATTGCCCATCCATAAAAGTTTAATCCCATTGCTGTCCTTATCGTCTGAAAATAAATTTACTTGCAGAGCTCTGTAGCAATGCAGGCAACCTCCTAGAACAGCTCCCAAAGCAATTCCTTCTAAAATGAAACATTTGTATGGTTGGGATGTGCTTTAGCATCTACTCTGTCCTCAGCTGGATGGAGAAGGAGAAAGAGGCATTAAGATAAGAGAGAGAAAGTCTAAACATTGGTGTGGGGACTGAAGGTTCTACTTTTTCTGATGTTTAGTAGTCTAAACTACTCTAGTTGGCACTAGACACCTGATCCAACTCATTGCGACTCAACGTTATACGTCAAATCATTGCAAATGTCCATGTCCTATTCTTGAATACGCACCTGTTGGCCTGGGTGCCAAACACGCCAATGACCGCTGGACGGTTGTTGATAGTAAGAATATCGCTGACAGATTGGAGGACGTCGAAATAAAAGAAGGAGTCACCAGGTACGGAACAGTTGAGACGAGCTTTCAGGAACGAGGTCCAGTACTTTTCCAGAACCCTGGGGGAGCCTCCCATGTCGTTCTTACAGACCCGGCCAACTCGAGAGAAGGTAACCTGGATGCAAAGTACAACCATCTTGCAGTAAGGCAGTCACCCAGAGAAATATTATGGATTTGTTGGCAAGCTAATTCAGAAAGGTCATGGTTTGGAAGTCCAAACTACTTTGTTGTGTCCCAAGCCCTTATATATATGTCTTTAGCTATTGATATCCATTTTTATGTTACAGGTATCCCCCCTACATATAAGAGAGACTACATAACGGAGACTAATCTCCTAGTCCTGCTTACTCATTTCCTTGTTAATCAGCCGCAGCTTGCCCTTTAACCCAGTAGGAGATATTTCCGATAAAACTCTTTTGTCGCCTTTATACATCGCTATCTTCTCCCTTTTTTATTATCAGTGTCACCCAGAGTTGGCATTGCTGCAGGGAGTCGTCATTTCTGATTGAGTTGCAGGCCTGGTCTGCAGAGTGGGTCTCGGGGAGATAAGGCAGCGGCAGATTGATTCTTTATGCAGGGTGGATTACTGATATAACCTGCGATTTGCCGGGGCCACATAATTCTGAAATAAGCATTCGCTGCAATAGCTCACCCACTCTCACATTTACACCTCTACATTTATAGAGGCATGCCACCCACAATAATTACTAGGGATGCACCGAATCCAGGATTCGGTTCGGGATTCGGCCAGGATTCGGCCTTTTTCAGCAGGATTCGGATTCGGCCGAATCCTTCTGCCCGGCCGAACCGAATCCGAATCCTAATCCTAATTTGCATATGCAAATTAGGGGCAGGGAGGGAAATTGCGTGAATTTTTGTCAGAAAACAAGGAAGTAAAAAATGTTTTCCCCTTCCCACCCCTAATTTGCATATGCAAATTAGGGTTCGGATTCGGTTCGGTATTCGGCCGAATCCTTTGTGAAGGATTCGGGTGTTCGGCCGAATCCAAAAAAGTGGATTCGGTGCATCCCTAATAATTACCACAAACGTGCAGATACAATATAAACCAATTAGTTATAATATAAAACAATTAGTAGATATTTCCAGTATACACTGTATATAGATGGGATACATCTGCCTCTTTTTCACCACCCAATAAAAAGCCCCCTGATCTCCCCTTCATCCCAAATCTAAACCCCCTTACCTTCCCAATAGTGGTGTATTCCATGGAAATCTCCCGGAAGAAAAAATAAACATAGTTTCCGTATTCCACTGCATGGATAAAATGTGGTTCTGCAAAAGAGAACACGTTTAGAACATTTATTTAGTCACCAAGGTACTTTCAATGAGCCCTATTTTCAAAATATCAAATATTTTTTTCATCTTATTTTTAAGAGAGCAAAAAACCCTCCCTTAGGAAAACATGGGGAAAACAAATGGCATTTTCCAGAAATTCTATGTTTGAAGGCTGAAAGTACCTTAATGTTGTGCATGCATTCACATGAAAGTTATTTCATAGTCAGTTTTTTTAGCTGTTTTGAAACTACAACTCCCAGTAATTGGTAGTAAAGGGGAGGTTGGAAACCTAACCCTAGCCCTTCCCAACCTGATAGTGATGTGTAAGTTGACAACTTTTTGGCTGCTCTTCAACCTGTTTAGTCCCCATCCTAACCTTAATCTAACTTGGTCACATAGTAACATAGTAAGTAAGGTTGAAAAAAAGACACGTCCATCGAGTTCAACCTTTTTTTTTTATTAACTACCTATCTGCCAGTTGATCAAGAGGAAGGCAAAAAAAACCCATTTGAAGCCTCTCCAATTTGCCTCAGAGGGGGAAAAATTCCTTCCTGACTCCAAAATGGCAATGGGACCAGTCCCTGGATCAACTTGTACTATGAGCTATCTCCCATATCCCTGTATTCCCTCACTTGCTAAACACCATCCAACTCCTTCTTATACCTATCTAATGTATCAGCCTGTACCCCTGATTCACTTCCCAGCTCTCCCTGTAACACCCCTTTCCCTCCTCTAATCTCATTGGCTCCCTCCTGTCTGCTGGGAGGAGCTACTGGTGAATAAAGCATCCGACCCTTCCTTGTACCTATCTAATGTATCAGCCTGTACCACTGATTCACTTCCCAGCTCTCCCTGTAACACCCCTTTCCCTCCTCTGATCTCATTGGCTCCCTCCTGTCTGCTGGGAGGAGCTACTGGTGAATAAAGCATCCGACCCTTCCTTGTACCTATCTAATGTATCAGCCTGTACCCCTGATTCACTTCCCAGCTCTCCCTGTAACACCCCTTTCCCTCCTCTAATCTCATTGGCTCCCTCCTGTCTGCTGGGAGGAGCTACTGGTGAATAAAGCATCCGACCCTTCCTTGTACCTATCTAATGTATCAGCCTGTACCCCTGATTCACTTCCCAGCTCTCCCTGTAACACCCCTTTCCCTCCTCTAATCTCATTGGCTCCCTCCTGTCTGCTGGGAGGAGCTACTGGTGAATAAAGCATCCGACCCTTCCTTGTACCTATCTAATGTATCAGCCTGTACCCCTGATTCACTTCCCAGCTCTCCCTGTAACACCCCTTTCCCTCCTCTAATCTCATTGGCTCCCTCCTGTCTGCTGGGAGGAGCTACTGGTGAATAAAGCATCCGACCCTTCCTTGTACCTATCTAATGTATCAGCCTGTACCACTGATTCACTTCCCAGCTCTCCCTGTAACACCCCTTTCCCTCCTCTGATCTCATTGGCTCCCTCCTGTCTGCTGGGAGGAGCTACTGGTGAATAAAGCATCCGACCCTTCCTTGTACCTATCTAATGTATCAGCCTGTACCCCTGATTCACTTCCCAGCTCTCCCTGTAACACCCCTTTCCCTCCTCTAATCTCATTGGCTCCCTCCTGTCTCCTGGGAGGAGCTACTGGTGAATAAACCCTCCGACCCTTCCTTATACCTATCTAATGTATCAGCCTGTACCACTGATTCACTTCCCAGCTCTCCCTGTAACACCCCTTTCCCTCCTCTAATCTCATTGGCTCCCTCCTGTCTGCTGGGAGGAGCTACTGGTGAATAAAGCATCCGACCCTTCCTTGTACCTATCTAATGTATCAGCCTGTACCCCTGATTCAGGGAGACAATTCCACATCTTCACAGCTCTCACTGTAACAAATCCCTTCCCAATATTTAGGTGGAACCTCTTTTCTTCTAATCGGAATGGGTGACCTCGTGTCAGCTGGAAAGACCTGGTCCATTGAGCTGCCATTATTTATAAACAAACCCCTGACCTGACCATCTCTGATGTCACTGGAGGGGATGCTTGCAAGTTTATAGATCAAAGTCGCATGCATAAAATTCAAACGGTTGGCAAAAGTGGTTCGGGCAGCGAAAATAATGTCGTATTGGGAAAAAGTTGTCCAAAAGGGAAAGTTGGGTCTGCCACCCACTGGTTATCTGGTGCAATATGATACATCTACCCCTAAAGTCCTCTTCCAATGATGTCATAATTAAGCAGGTTTGGCATGGTGTTTTAAGTTTCACCCGCAGCCTGTTTGAATCTTTAGTCCTAAAGGTTTTGGGCCCAACAGTCCGGGGACACACTGTAAATTGTAATTCAGAAAAAAAAACACTGCAAATCCCTGAAATATTCTTTATCTCCTCACCTCTCAGCCACTTGGAATCATACTTAACGGTCCGGAGGACAGGGCTCTTTTCCCCAAGGCTACGGTATATGACAGTGTCGCTGGCCTGGACGTCCGCCATTGTTGCAGAATATAGATTCCCATCTACAAAAAAGAGAGTGAGAGAAAAGAGCGTGGTATGAGCTGTAAAGAACATCAGCTAAGCACCAAGCTCAGGCACTTCCAGCTGCTGAGATGCTTGTCCCCATAAAGTACAATATCTCTGTAATATCCACAGGTGGAAGCGCAATCTAACTGTATTTTATTCCTCCCCCCTGTTTTGGATGATTGCAATAAAGAAAATGTCCTTTCTCTTGCCTATAACACTGTACAAAATGCACCAACTGCGCCAACTATAAACAGCTTGGTTTGAATTGTAAATTCCACATTTGCCAGGCTTTCATACTGAGTACATTTTGTACATATCACTGCAGTAATTCATATTATTATTCTTCCCCCTCTGGGATCCCTCTACTTTATTGTAAGGGACTGGGAGACAGAGAATGGGGAGATAGTAGGCTCGGATTTCATATGTACTCTGAATAACCAACCGGGAGAACTGCAGAGAAGGGAGGAATGTAAAAAAAAAAGGAAAGATTTAAGGGATACATTATAATCGCACAATGACAGGGAAAGCTGCACCATTGATTAATAGGTTCAACAGTCCAAAAAGTAAGCCTAGCAACTGAGAACTCCTTCAAATGAGATAATGATGGACAGAATCAATTTCCAACCTGCATTGCACCCAAGATCACTTCCATTTTAACCCACACCCCATCAACCTATGATATAGTTGGCATGGTGATGTCCCTAGAAGGGAAATGTTTGATGTCAGTGTGTCCACTGCTTGCCAACCCGTTACCAAAGTCCTCTTCCATTTTTAAACCTTCCCCCAACTTCATCCTCTCCAAGGAAGTCCCAAACACAACACACTTCCCTTTGTGACTCCATAGTCTACCTGAACATGGTCATCCACAGCTGAGACTGGTCTCCATCCTTGATTGTGTCGGCATTATATTAGTTTGATACCTTTCCAGATCAATGCTAAATCTCAGTCACATATATTGATCCCGATCTCAAAGCTGGTTTACCCAGGCCTTTCATATGATTAGATCACCGCAAACTGGCCAGAAAAACATCCACTTGTTTGTTGATCACCACAAACCAGAGGATCTAAGTTCATAGGGACAGCTTCATGCACAACATTTTGGTTCTTCTAGAACCAAAATATTTTCCTTATATACAAAATAAAGTTTATACACTGCAGTGTATGAATTAATGTAAATATGGAACAAACAGTCTGTATTCCGAAGCACAAAAGTAAAAAACTGCCACCCTGCTGTGTTTCATAAGCAGCCACAATCTCTCATGTATGCCTGTCTGCGCACAAACCCAATTACCAGTAAGACTCCTGGTCCTGTCCCCCCCCCATCTGCATGCGAAAGCACAATAAAAATATTGGCGCTTAATGGAATGTAATAATAGCTCATTAGCAGATTAGAACATTTGCATACTAGAATAAATCATTTTAGCAATTTGTAAATTATAAATTAAGGAAATTAAGTCAACAGGCGAGAAAAAAAAATATGCATCCCATCTCCGTGTTAGTAATAATAATAGTCATAATAATTATAGGTTTCTGGGAATAGTACATCAGTTTGTTGAGCTCAGAAATGTTAAGGCTTTATATCTTCCAGGCCTGGTTTTACCATTCAAATCCACATACCGTATATACTCGAGTATAAGCCGAGTTTTTCATCCCCCAAAATATGCTGAAAAACTCTACCTCGGCTTATACTCGGGTCAAGCGCAAAAATGGTCGCCGGCGTCCAAGAATAGTCGCCGGCGTCCAAGAGTAGTCTCCAAGAATAGTCGCTGGCATCCAAGAATAGTCTCCAAGAATAGTCGCCGGCATCCAAGAATGGTCATCGGTGTCCAAAAACTAGATGCCGGCACCTCCAATGGGAGCAGAAACCCTCATTTTTTTGATTGAACTTACCAGAAGCTGCTGTATTTCTCACCCTAGGCTTATACTCGAGTCAATAAGCTTTCCCAGTTTTTGGAGGTAAAATTAGGTACCTCGGCTTATACTCAGGACGGTTATACTCAAGTATATACGGTAGTTCCCTAATATTCACTGTGATGGCCATGAACTTGGAAGTAGCAGTTGGAAGCAGAGAAGTTGGGGGTCCCTATAACTGCAGGAAGGCTAGGGCCTTCATCTGGGGAGAATTTATATGAATTAAGTATTTCAAACCTGGAGGGCTTGGGGACAGCTGACATTTTGGGTCTCACCATCCCAACTGTTGGATTGGGAAAGGGTTAATGTTTTTACAGAATATCCATAACTGGACCTTCAACTATGACATTACATTACACAAGATATGTCTCTTTTATTGGCCCTATACTACTACCCCACCCCCTCCATAAGCCCCAAGTCAAGTTCTGATGGATTGGGATGTTGCAGCAAAGCATGCAATCAATGGATATGATAGATGACTGCAGGATGCAAAGATGTAATTGGACACAACACGGCATGAAATATAGGCATAGTAAAGGCATTTTGGCGCAAGCTGTTTCAAAGTACACAAACAAATCTTTTTTAAACAGCGAGTAAAGCCTTGCAGCCAACAGGATTATATGATAACAACCTCTTTACTTGTGTTCCGACCAAAAACCAAGCACCTCTGTACATGTGCGGCTACTGCTGATTTCCCAAACTAAACAGAGTGCAATGAGGGATTAAGCAGGATTACTGCTCTCCTCGAGCTAATCTGCATTAATTCACACTTTGTTTTTATTGCTTAAAAAAGTCCTTTGTGCTTCTAGTGGCGAAACCCAGAAAGATCTCAGGCTACCTCCACCCCAAACTCCTTACAATTTAATAATGCAAATGGTTGCCTTGAACAGATGTTAGTAATCATGTTTTCTCTGGTATGTAAACAGTTATAAAAAACACATTTAGGGTTATGGAAGGCAATTAATATTATTTCTTTATTGCAGTTATAGAAGCTTAGTTAGAATGATTGTGGTAGAAATCTACCTGCAAAAAGGGCGACGTTGGCTTGTTTTGCATCAAAAGGACAACGGGCCTGACCATTAAACTCTTCTCCTTCCTGCTCAAGAGTTTTGATCTACAAAATAAACAGGACGGTTAATATAAAGAAATACAGTTGTTAAGAAAGTTACAAGTTGTCCATATACTGTACCTATAAATACTATTATTTTACCCATAGGCCAGACACTAGGGTGATACAATAGAAGTAGGCTTATCAGCCCTTAGGTTGGCTCAGGAACCATCAAAAATGAAGTTGAGGGTCAATGGACAATGGAATATTTCAGTTTAGAGCAATGGTCTTTCATAGTTACATTGACAGTATATGGTGGGGCCCATCAGTAGAAAAGCGGTTGAACAATTTAGATGTTACATTCATTGTAGGTGTTCAACATTTTTTTCTCCGTAGACACATTTGGACCATATAATTAACAGAACTGGGGTTTATCCCAGCAGAAAGCAATGAAACCATGAACAGAGATGCTAAAAACCTTACCTTGTAGCTTCTGCACATGGGGTTGAATGAGTTGGTGCCACATGCGATGAGGGTTTGGTCATTCTTGGGGACCAGGACCTTGATATAGTTGTAACACTCGTCCTTATGGAGACACAAATAGAGCAAGTTTTCCATTAAAAAAAAAGCAAATGCCAAAGAGTGGAATGGTGTCTGTGACATTGGCTTTACCCTCGGATCTACTGACATGATAACTAATGGGGCAAATGATCACCTGGTAGTAGGGATCCCCACAGGTGGGGGCCAATTCACCAAGCTCGAGTGAAGGATTCTAAGTAAAAAAAACTTTGAATTTCGAAGTGTTTTTTGGGCTACTTCGACCATCGAATGGGCTACTTCGACCTTCGACTACGACTTCAACTTCGAATCGAAGGATTCGAACTAAAAATCGTTCGACTATTCGACCATTCGATAGTTGAAGTACTGTCTCTTTAAGAAAAAACTTCGACCCCCTAGTTCGCCAACTAAAACCTGAGGTTCTGGTTCAGTTCTAGAGCACAGACTTTGTATGTTCTCCCAGTGTCTATGCCATGAGGTCCAGATTTTCATATATGATGGAAAACGACTAGTTCTGCAAATGTGGCATCATTCGTGTTGTAAAATACAATGAACCCAAGACTTTAATTTACAATCATTAAACACCGGGATGTGTCATCTAGGTCTTATTCTGATATCAGACCAATCTGGATAAGAATTGGCATCTCGATGGACCAGCAGTAGCTGAACAGCCCCCAGTAAATGAATCTGATTTAATCTGCAGATGGAGCAAACTTTGTTGTGGACACAAAGTGCATCATGGGACACCATTAATTACAATGGAACTAGGGTGTAATAGCAATCTATTTAAGTAAAGTGACGTGGTTGGACATGGGAAGCCGTCTGAGTCAAACATCAAGAAGAAATTTGCTCCATCTGTACAGTATATACATCTATTTAAAGTTGAGTCTTGTACAAGTCTAAGATTTGCCCTAACTCTCACATTGTGTCAGAGCACATTAACAGTAGTGATGGGCGAATTTGCGCCATTTCGCTTTGGCGGAAAATTAGCGAATTTTGCGAAACGGTGAAAAATTCGCGAAACTGCGCCGTCGTTTTTTGACGGCTGCGTCCGTTTTTTCAGAAAAAAAAGCTTTGACGCCGGCGAATTTTTGCCACGAATTTTCACGGGCGTTTCGCGAATTTATTCGCTGGCAGCGAATCGCGCAATTTCACCGCAAATTTGCACCTGGCGAATAAATTCGCCCATCACTAATTAACAGCCTAAATGTACCTGATATATGTTAACCATGATATATATTTACTGTAAAGCCAATACTGTAATAAATGAGGTTGTCAACATGGATTGTTGCATTTCAGACATTTTCCAAGGTTTTTCTTTTAAGCAAACGTCTTTTTTTAAGAAAATGTTCTCTTTATTTATTCAGTTCCCAGTGCATCACAGTTGGATTGCCGTCCACTAAAGCGAGTCACGACACTTTTAACTCTGTAACAAGGCGCTGCTCAGGAGAAAGTGGCCTCATGCAGAGCTAAGAGAAAGAAAGGATAAAGAGTCTGCTTGATGGGAAATCATCACCTAAAAGGGGAGAGTACACAGTGGAAAGACCATAGTCTTGTGTGTGAAACGTGGCTCCAGCACTGCAGAAGTTCTGTCACTGAAGGCTGCCCTTAAGAAATCCTTCACAGACTTTCATTTGTCTTGTCAAACAGAACTCTCAACAGATCCATGGAAATATATAGTTGATAAATGGTGCAGCTTTCCGACTCCTTCTGGATTTTTTAAATGTGTTTCAAGCGTTGATAACCAAAAATGTAAGTTTATCACAAGATTTTTATGGTTGACTACCATGGGTGGTCCATCAAGTAATGTGTAAAGGAATAGACTCTGCGAAGACCACTGTCCAATGCACATGCTTAGTCTTCTTTAAGCTCTGGGTATGATTTGAAGCCATAATGAGCAATCCAAGTGAATTTACCAGTCATGGCAAAGCAAAGAAACTCTTAGGTTGTGCAGCTTCAGGGGACAAGCCATGTACCTTCTAGCTGGCCATGCACAAGCCAATATAAGCTGCCAACAGTTGGCAGCTTATTGAGCAGTATATGGGGCCCTCCGAACAGGCTTCCCTGATTGATACCTGGCCGAAAATCTGCCATATGTCGACCAAGTTTAAGAATCCCTTTGGACTGAGGACCTCATTGGTTCGTTGATGTGGTCCACGATCTGACTGCCTGTGTTTAATGCATTGTCTCCCACCTCAAGGTTGGCATATCGGGGAGAGATGAGCTGAATGTATGGCCAAATTTAGTTTCAGTGTCTCAGTAATATCAGGATTAGTCATTAGGAGATACATTTTTCTCATCATGCTACCTTGAAAAGCTTTCTGTTTAAAGGGATACTGTCATGGGAAAACATTTTTTTTCCAAAATGAATCAGTTAATAGTGCTGCTCCAGCAGAATTCTGCACTGAAATCCATTTGTCAAAAGAGCAAACAGATTTTTTTATATTAAATTTTGAAATCTGACATGGGGCTAGACATATTGTCAATTTCCCAGCTGCCCCATGTCATGTGACTTGTGCTCTGATAAACTTCAACCACTCTTTACTGCTGTACTGCAAGTTGGAGTGATATCTCCCCCTCCCTTCCCCCCCCCCATTAGCCAAACAAAAGAACAATGGGAAGGTAACCAGATAGCAGCTCCCTAACACAAGATAACAGCTGCCTGGTAGATCTAAGAACAACACTCAATAGTAAAAACCCATGTCCCACTGAGACACATTCAGTTACATTGAGAAGGAAAAACAGCAGCCTGCCAGAAAGCATTTCTCTTCTAAAGTGCAGGCACAAGTCACATGACCAGGGGCAGCTGGGAAATTGACAAAATGTCTAGCCCCATGTCAGATTTCAAAATTGAATATAAAAAAATCTGTTTGCTCTTTTGAGAAATGGATTTCAGTGCAGAATTCTGCTGGAGCAGCACTATTAACTGATTCATTTCCCATGATAGTATCCCTTTAAGCTCAACTATATCTGTTCGGACCACTCAGTATAAATATATTTTTGACTTGCCTGTATTGTTCAACTCAGAAATATTCCATTATTGTTCAAATCAGAAACTCTACAGTTTGAGCTAGCAATTGGAACACTCAAATGGGACCACAGTCCAATATCCAGTAAACATAACAGGGAATGGAGCCTGACAAAATGTCAACATTACTCTCAACTGAGCACAAAACAATGCTACGAGCTAACTGGAATAACCCAGGTACCAGAATGTTTTCTCTACCATTGGTAAACTTTTTACTGAATCCTATTGACTTTCCCACCTAAAACTTGATAGAAAGGTCTGCAGGTGAGTCGTTTCCTTGGGATGAACAATCTCATCAAGTACATTCTGAGCTCCTACCGTCCTGCTACTGAAGGCACTCAAGTGTGAGACATTGACAAAGAAAAAGCTTGCCGACTTTGGCGCTTAGCTCAGCATGAGAGCACCTCCGCTGTGCACAATCACACAGCCGTGCACTGGAAGGTCACTGCAAAAACCCATGCTTTCCTTAATTAAAGCTAAATTCTAATTAGCGCTGAAGTTAATTTTGTTTTCCCTGGGCCAGCAGCCGGAGATTTCTCATTTACAGTAACAAAAGCCGTCAGCTAGAAAAAAAAAACGTTATTGTCTGGATTCTTCCTCTCCTCTCTATGGCTTTAAGAAACAATCATGGCAATCCATTGTATATTTTGCACAAGCAATCCATCCTTCGCTTGTTTCAAGACCAGCACAGTCGATATTCATCATTAATAAAGACAAGGAGCTAAAACGGCCATTCACTTGTTCAAACGCACAACGAGGACAAGATTCGTCACACTAAAACATTAAAAAGAAAAAGCTGTCCAAGCAAGTTTGGAATCATCTTTGAAGAAAAATGCAGCATTTGTTGAGGATGGTAAGTGCATGGCTGGAGGGGTGGAGTATGGTAAAATGTGCTGGCTCTTTCTGCCAAGTTTTAGCCACTTTATGATCTCATAGTTGGACATGGCGCCTAAGGATTAGACCATTTCATGTTAAGATCATGGCTAGAGAATGGCACAACTACTGACCAGATCTTCCAGTATGGTATGGTGACGCATATGTCCAAATGGTTCTGAATGATCACTTTGTTCAAACCAGCACATAATCGGCACTGGGACATGTGTGGAGGTCCGAAGCCTGTTGTAATTGCCTGTCCCAGTTCTCTAAGTGGTCTACCCCTGAAGAGCTTGGCTCCCAATTTGACCAGACTGTAGGAGAACATGTCATTGGAAACTGAAGATGATTATAGAAGGATTTCTTGGCTCTGGGCTTATGTGCAATATATACATCTTATATAATACCGGTATGGGATCCATTATCCGGAAACCCACTATACAGAAGCACAGTATTATGGAAAGGCAGTCTCCCGTAGACTTCATTATATTCAATTGATCCAAAATTGTAAAAAGAATTTCCTTTTCCTTTGTGTAATAATAAAACAGTCGCTTGTACTTGATCCCAACTAAGATGTAATTTATTCTTATTGGAAGCAAAACCAGCCTATCGGGTTAATTTAATATTTACATGATTTTCTTGTAGACTTATGGTATGAAGATCCAAATTACAGAAAGATCTGTTATCCAGAAAACCCAAGCAGGTCCCATACCAGTATATACCCACCAGAAGCTATCTTATAGAGCCACCGTTAATCACTCATATCCAATAAAACTTGAACAACCATCCTCTCCTTGGGGATTCATTAAGAGAAAGTGCACAGAGAAGGTACTTACCCTCTGCTTTCCTCTCATTGCACAGTTCTCCATATCTTGGGTTTTCCATGTTACATACTAAAATGAAAAGTTCACAGGGTAAGCAATACACATACAGGCTTGGTTTTAGGGTAGGACTCTTTCCCCTAGTTTAGATGTCGCCATTAACTAAGGCTAACCTTTCTTGGGGTCAAGTTAAAGGTCAGTTAGGGACAGAATAGCAGAAAATGCCTAGTTGCTCTACTTTCTACTCATAGCGTCCCATCCTGAAGGTCAGATTGTGACATCATTAGTTGTAATTGACATTTAGTGATGTCAGTTGGTTGCATGACATGCATTATTAACTTGTTGCTTATCAAATCTTCTCTTCGACCTCTAACTAGCGCTGGGTGCCTGGGACAAATCACCAGTATATTTGTTTCTTGATCGGAGACCTTAGAAGCGACAAGGCACTGCAGTGCAATTTGGAATCCATGTATAGAATTCGTGCTCCATTTGGACAATTTACATGCAAATGAACAGAGCAATAACCATAACACTCTCTTTCTAAAAAAACAATATTGGTTCCTTCCTTCCCTTGCATTGCAAATCTGTTGGTAGACTGTGTCATATATACGTGCAGCTAGTGACTGAGTATTTACTGGGGCATCTGCTAGATTACCAGCCCAGGCAGCCAGGGAACAAAAGTGGCTTATTTCTACAGCAAATAAATACAAGTACATGGTAGGTAAAAACCAAAGAGGAAAAGTATCTTACTTTATCTGGAATAATTGCATTTTTGGTTCTGTGCAGATCAATAGCATAAACATGGTCTCTGGGGGTGAGAAGGCAAAAATATTAAGATTAGATGGGGTTCTTTGGTTTAAGGTACAGCCTACAAATCTCTATATAGTGGCTTTCAGAGTCAAAATCTCCTGGTGGAGGTCACTGTAGGAAAAATTTCCAATATGTTTTACATCTTGCTCCAGAGTGCACTTTGGGTGCCCCAGGCCCATATAAAAAAGTCATCATTTTTCATAAGGCTTCAATGCAGCACTAACCTCGCAGCTATGTATAGCGTTTGATTCAGTTTAAGCATCTTCTGAAAGTCAAGTCCTAGGTGGGCTGTGTCATCATCGCTGGCCAGTCCCCGAAACCATGGATAAGATGAAGTGGCTGAAAGAACATGACACAATTTCATAAGATTCTCTGGTGCATCTAGAGTCCTGGTTCAGTTGGGCTCCTCATATAAATATAACCCTACTGTGCACTATTTATCTCAGCAACCATCAGACACTTCTACCACCTAAAGCCTTCTTTATGTTCTTCAGGGATGGGACTCTTTTTGATGCAAAGCCTATGATCATCTCTGAGAGTCAGAAAGATCCAGTGAACTGACTGCAGTGCATTATATGAAATCTCGCCACCTTAATAAGAAGAAGAAGAACTGGCTAAGGGACATGGCTTTGAGCGGCTACTAAAGAAATTGTGAAACAAAGTTGTTCTGCTGAATGAAAAGAACGACAATATTGGAATGTTGCAATCATTTTTGGGTCCCAGAACACCAAAAGCAGTAAATTGGTTTCTAATGTATAGCAAGCTTGATATTTCTTTTACGATCAGCAAAACTTTAACAGTATGGGATAGAAATGTTCACTACTCAAGGGTCAAAACGAATCGGTTCAGCTGCTAGTAACAGGTTAACTTATTGTAGATGAATTTATGTGACACATTTCTGTTCATGGATTGGAAATCTGCTGCTGATCTCTGCCGACGAAGAACTGGAGTACATTCATTTATGAACCCAAAAAAATAAAATAAGAAACTAAAACTGAACTGGTGGAAGAGCCACGACAGTCCTAAGGTCATAATAAAGATTAAGATGCAGGTTTTAGGGCAGAAGCAACAAAATATGAACCAGGCAGGTCAAATGCAACCAGACCTCCACAACCTTGACATTCATCACGAATTAAGATGCAGCAAGGTGACAATGTGCTGTACAATGGTAAATAGGTGGTGTAGAACTTCATGAGTCTGAACAGACTTGGTTATTTGTTACATTACTTACTTAATGCCTCAATAATCCTAATAGGCGTGAGGTCTTTTGGAAACACTAGGGCAGAAGACAGGTTACTGCAGATTAGGAGAAAAACTCCACGGAGCAGCACTTGGTACATTCTTGAGTCCTTGACAGTGTAGCGGAGGGAAGCAGGAAGGTATCAAGGTCCTAACGAATGTTCATTCTGCTCGCTGTGGCACCTGCATTTGAAAAAAAAAAGGAAAGCTCTTAGTCGAGGCTGTCTGACATGGTGGGGATAAGGTTGGTGATGATGACCAGACTGTGTGAGCTCCAATATTTTAAAAAAGTAGGCCTGTGCCACCTATGAACCTAAGTTGAAGTTATGATTTTGAATTACATCTCCAACCATCGCCTCCCAACAGGTTTTAGTTGTATTAGGGTGAGTGGGGTTGCACTTCAGGAAAGTGCCTTGCCTTAGTGCTGTCATCTTGCCTTTTTGTGTCTACCTTGCACTACTATCTATATGTTTTTCTACTGTCTACATTTAGCCTTCCTATCTTAAGCTTGCCATCTTGTTTTACTGTCCCACTCTTGTCCTCCTGTCTCCATCTTGATCTGCTTCCTCCAGCTTGACCTACTGTCTCTATCTTGTCCTACCATCCTCATCTTGTTCTGCTGTCTCTATATAGCCTTACAATACCTGCTGCACTTCATGCACCCCTACCTACAACTACTGCAACCATCCTTATTTGCACCCCAAAGTCAACTCTGCTTACAGACGATATCGTCAAGTCTCCTTTTCCCTGAGCCAAGAATAAATTAGAAAGAAAGCTGAGCACATTTGCTCTTCGCTGTGGCTGTAAGTTTTTGTGGGCCTTGCAACAGTTTGCGGCATAATTTATCTCTAAATGAAAATGTTGTTCCTGTTTTAATTTCACACAGCATAATTCTGTCTCCATGGACATTTAATTCGATGGACCTCATGAACTCCAGTTCTGGGAAGGGAATAGTTTGATTAATAGGAATGTTGATACAATCTGATATAATGTCTTGCAGGCCTGTTCTATGTAAACCATATTTATTGCTATCAAAGTGCACAGAAATTACTGGATACAGCTATTTTCTCTTATTCTCATCCCAACTGACCAGCCAAATCCCTTGTCCATTCATCAATTACCAGGTGCATTTGTCCATTTGGAGATTCCTGCAGTGACAGGCAGCAATTAATACATCTTAGATGATAAAGGACATATTTCTTTATCACGAGAACGAAACAAGAATCTATTTTCATAAAAAATGTGGATGTTATAGACTCTAACTTGTTTCCTCCCTTTCAACAATCTCTGTCTAACCTTCCAGCATCCCTTGCCACCAGCGTTGGACAACCTGTGCTACTCTGGTTTACACTCCAAAGGTTCTAGGGCTCTAGGCCAGTGGTTCTCAGACCTTTTTTAGTTTAAGCCACTCTTGGAGGTCCAACCTCTGTTTTCGGAGTATCTTACCTTGTAAAAAGGTTACCGATATAGAAAAACATTGGTGTTTCAGACACAGAGCAAGGGTATCTAGGACTGCAGTGTTCACCCTAAACATTACTCTGAAGGTGGCCATACACTGAGAGATCTGCGATGTCGCCAAACAAGCGGATCTCTCCCCGATATACCCACCTTGAGGTTGTCGATATCGGGCTGATCTGATCGTGGGGCCCTAGCAAAGGGTAAATGGGCGGTCGGATTGCGGGACCGCATCAATGCACAGATGCGGCCATGATCTGATGGGATTTTTAACCCTGCCCGATCAACATCTGGCAGACTTTTGCCATATATTGATCAGGGAAGCCTGTCGGAAGGCCTCATACACGGGCCAATAAACTGCCAACTGTTGGTGGCCTTTTATCAGCCAGTGTATGGCCAAAATAACAGGCCTTCCAGCTGGTCTATCAGGGGCAAATATGTATTATTGCCAAATATTACCCTAACTGGCCTTTAGGCTGAGCCCCCTTGCCGCCAGTGCTCTAGACCCATTATCATTCCTATAATTGGGTGTGCAATTTTGCTATTGTTAGCTATTGTTTTGCTATTGTTGTAGTGGGTTATTTATCAAAGGTCGAATTTTAGAGTAATTTATAGTGATTTTTTTTTTTAAAACTCGAAAGAATTCTATTTTATTCACAATTTCGAATGGTATGTTATTTATGAAAAAAAACTTGAATGTCTAAAATTCAACAGTAAAATCTCAACCTGAAAACTCGAATCAAATTTGAATCTAATTCCAATCAAGTTTCCTCGAAAAAACTCGACTTTTTTGCTTTTGACATTTTTTTTTCTAAGCGAAACTTGCCCATTGACTTCTACATGAACTTGCCAGGTTTTAGGCGGATAATAGTCGAATTAGAACTGTTTCCCGGGTCTAGGTGTGATAAGTTTCACATTCTATTTCAAATTCGGGTTGGCGGCTTTAAATTACATTAAATTTTAAATTAAAATTTGTGAGTGTTGACCAAACAAAATTTAGAAAATTCGAATTTACTATTTGAACCTTAGTAAATCTGCCCCGTAGAGTCACATGTAAGAAACCCAATACTAATACATATCTACTTTTATTCAAAATGGGCACTTTTCTTTTACTTGCCCAGCCCGCCTTCGCATAATATACCATTTCCCTTCATACCGAAATCCAAAGAACAGACTGGATCATATTTCTTATCTCCCCGTTGAAGAAACCACTCAGAATCCCTAATGCATGGCTGCAAATACATCATCAAATTACCCTTCAATTTTTAAAATGCTATTTACTTCAAATCCAGCTGTGATCAAGTCAGTAGGGCTGAAATGGATTGTGAACAAAATAAGAGGTCAACAAAAAGTTATCTTGCTCAAGCCAGACAGTAGTGACAGAGTTTCCCCATATTACCTCAAAAGCTCAGCAGGTGGGACGTACAAGACGCTATGAATAAATGGCTGCCGACCTGAGTAAATTCACTTCCAATTACTTCCAAACTGATGGAAGAAAATGGACAGCAAATGAACCCTAAAAGCATAGCAAGCAGAGGAGTGCCTCGCCGGGATACTAATTGAAGGCCATTTCTGAGGGCAAAATGGAAGTTAAATTGTCCTTCTAAATTTACAGGAGGTGAGAGAACGGTGTCGTACGATGGGCTGTAATGACTGAACGGCTGTAATTAATTGAATGTACTCTGTGGGGCATATTGTGCAAGTAGCTTCAGGATGGATGGGTGGTTTATAAAATCAGTGTCAACGCCAGTTGTTGAAATAGCAGCTTTTCTGCTCCTGTCTAATTGTCTATTCATCCTTTGCCGATGGCTTGGCTAGAATGGTTACCTCCTGAGGTCATTGGGGCAAAAGAACAATAATACCAGTAAATATTTAAAAACAATGTACTTTTACATCAGAGGCTTAACTATGTTGTTTATACAGATAAGCTTCTGTGTAGCCATAGGGGCAGCTATTCAAGTTGAAACAGGGCAATCTGAAGAACACAATGGCTTAATCAAGTACTTAACCGAGAAGATAAACAGGGCTCAAATATCATTCTATGGCTGAAGGATTACACTCGAACAAGGATGAAGCAGAGCACACTCCTTAATTCTATTGGAAGATAACCTGGTGCACAGAGTAAAGGGTACGGCAATCCCCAAACGAATACTTCCAGTAAAGATACACTGGCACCCAGGGTACATTGCAGTGCAGGGTGACCCCTTGCTTGTTTATTTTTTTCACACGTGCAACGTTTCGGGGCAAGCCCCTTTCTCAAGCATACCAACGTGACCAAGTACATACAATATAAAATGGAAACAATTAAGGTAATTAACATACAAAATAGAGAACGACACCCTCGAACCTTCCCATCCACTGAGTGATCCAATCCCACCATGATGTGGTTACTCAAACTCAAAGTCCAATGGTAAAAATGTTCATAGAAAAGTGATCTGTAGTAAACAGTGAATGTGTCCCACTGTGTGAAAATAATTCCCTTTTCACTCTGGCTTAATACAACCAAAATAGTTTGCTAGAAAAGAGATAAAAACAGATACAAACAATACTCCAGATAAAAGGCTTACAAAAATTTAAAATGTAAAATGTAACAAATTTAAGTTACAATCTAACCCTACTAAAAACCAGAAAAGACTACGATGAAAATTAATTTATTTTTACCTGTCCCTGGCGTCTACAAGTTTTTCCTCATCTGAAAAGAAGCAGGAAAAATCATTAGTGTTACTATTAATACCAGGTAGATTAGACCAGCATTATACTCAGTTCACGTTATAGATAACACGACAGATTATATTCTTCATTTAACCCCTTAGGGCTTCTGGATTGGAGTAACCAAATCCAGTAGCATTCTCTCTGGAGCAACATACGCTTTTTATCTTGCCCTTGACTGGTGATCACTTTCTCCAAAACCTGCCATCTTAATTTTCATCGTAGTCTTTTCTGGTTTTTAGTAGGGTTAGATCAGTGGTCCCCAACCAGTAGCTCGCGAGCAACATGTTGCTCCCCAACCCCTTGGATGTTGCTCCCAGTGGCCTCAAAGCAGGAGCTTATTTTTGAATTCCAGGCTTGGAGGCAAGTTTTTGTTGTATAAAAACCAGGTGTACTGCCAAACAGACTCTCCTGTAGGCTGCCAGTCCATATAGGGGCTACCAAACAGCCAATCAAAGGCCTTATTTGACATCCCCGTGGACTTTCTCATGCTTGTGTTGCTCTCCAACTCTTTTTACATTTAAATGTGGCTCACGAGTAAAAAAGGTTGGGGACCCCTGGGTTAGATTGTAACTTAAATTTGTTACATTTTCAATTTTTGTAAGCCTTTTATCTGGAATGTTGTTACTATATATCGTTTGTATCTGTTTTTATCTCTTTTCTAGCAAACTATTTTGGTTGTATTAAGCCAGAGTGAAAAGGGAATTATTTTCACACAGTGGGACACATTCACTGTTTACTACAGATCACTTTTCTATGAACATTTTTACCATTGGACTTTGAGTTTGAGTAACCACATCATGGTGGGATTGGATCACTCAGTGGATGGGAAGGTTCGAGGGTGTCGTTCTCTATTTTGTATGTTAATTACCTTAATTGTTTCCATTTTATATTGTATGTACTTGGTCACGTTGGTATGCTTGAGAAAGGGGCTTGCCCCGAAACGTTGCACGTCCGCACAAATAAACAAGCAAGGGGTCACCCTGCACTGCAATGTACCCTGTGTGCCAGTGTATCTTTACTGAAGGATTACACTCCTAAGGGCATAGACACACGCTCAGATTCGGGGAGATTAATCGTCCAGCGACAAATTGTCTCTTCTTCTCAGGGCAACTTATCTCCCCAAACTGCTTCCCGCCGGCTAGAATGTAAATCTCCGGCGTGATGGCAATCTGTGCGCTTCATTTTCCGAAGTAGCCCGAGGTTGACTCACGAGGAAACTTCAGAAAACAAAGTGCTCCGAGTGCCATCCCACGGTGTTTTAGATTTGAGCCAGTGGGGAGGCAGTTTTAGGAGATTAGTCGCCCGAAGAAAAAACAATTTGTTTCTGGGGGACTAATCTCCCCCAGTAGCTTTGTGTGCCCCTGCCGTAAAGCTGGCCATAAAACGAGCCGATAAAAGCTGCTGACAGACCAAATCGATAGCTGTGTAGGGCCCTCCGAAGTGCTTTCCCAATCGATATCTGGCCAAAAGTCAGTCAGATGTCGATCAGGCAGGTTTAAAAATCCAGATTGATCGTGGCTGCATCTATTTGTTGATGCGGTCCCTTGATCTGACCGCCCATGTTGGCTACATTATGATCCGATCGTTCAATCGTTTGGATCAGCCCGATATTATCCACCTCAATTTGGGCACATCGGGGAGAGATCCACTCGTTTGGTGTAATCGGCAAACTAGAGGATCTCTACAAGTATGGCCATCTTTAGGTACAAATTCTTACCATGAGTGGGCTTGTTTTTTTTCATGCTTGCCCAACATTAATAAGCACAATGTCAAATTATTGCCATCTGATGTGTGTTATGACTTATGGTTAGAGGAGGCTTATATATATGAAAGAAAAGTTTGATTTAAAGAGCCTATATATCTTCCTCAATCACTGTGTTGTGTCCACAAATCAACTATCCCTCTAGCACCACCAGCATTCTTTCTGCAAGCAACTACCAAAAACCTCTATCCCTACAATATGGGCACTGCCCACACCCTACTTAGGTGCACCTGGCACAGGGTACTATAGGCGGCTTGGAAAACCCGAAGCGACGTATATGTTTTACATATTACTGGTGGAAAGGAGAGGTGAGAAAGGCAGTCGCAACACCCTTATTTTGCCACATTACGAGGAGTTTGTTGCTCAGTAAAGGTCGAATCGACACCATCCTGAAATACAAGGCAACAAAATTGACCTGCCCACAGAGCAGTGCAGCATCCCTTGTGTCTTTATTTACATTTCAGGGCTATGCCCCTTTGTCATGAAAGAGGTGGGAATGTGGAAAGGAGAGACTTATCTGCTACTCTGCCATCAGTCTACATCAGTGATCCCCAACCAGTATCTCGTGAGCAACATGTTGCTCTACAACCCCTTGGATGTTGCTCTCAGGGTCCTGAAATCAGTTGCTTATTTTTGAATTCCAAGCTCGAAAGCAAGTTTTAATTGCATAAAAACTAAGTATAGTGACAAGTAGAGCCTCTTGTAGGCTACCACTCCACATAGGAGCTACCAAATAGCCAATCACAGCCCTTATTTGGCACCCAATGGACTTTTTCATGCTTGTGTTGCTCCCCAACTCTTTTTACATTTGAATGTGGCTCACGGTTTAAAAAGGTTGGGGACACCTGGTCTACATAGTCGTTGACACAATAAGTGAGGCTGAAAAAGACATGTCCGTCAAATGAAACCTATTGTCCTAATTTATCCTACCTAATTTCTTGTTATCAATAGAACTTGTTCCCAAACTGGGGGTTCAAACTTGAGAAGGCAGGGCAGCTTGATGGCCTATAGGATAAGATTTGAGATGGAATACAAATGTTTAATCCCTGTAATCTGTGGCCCCGTAATCACAACATATCTGTTTTATCTGTTGTAAAACACCCTACACAGTAAGTTTGCCCCAGAAAACCATATATTTTTGGAAACTATACATTCTGAAGACTTCAAAGGTGTTTCTAGTCCCAAATACCAACTGCAATTCCTTATATTACATATAATTATGGGGCCTGCGCAAGGATATTGAACACAAGCAGTGGTCTAGACTTGAAAATCCCAACCTATTTCTTACCACAGTGCCCAGGATCTTAACCTTTTAATTAAATCTATAAGGATTGGCTTGAGACTTTGCCAGTCTGCAGGTATTAAACTGGGGATGATGAACAGTGGAAATATCCATGACGATTAATGATATAATAATGAAATATTAAGAATATATTAATATATACACAATGTGCCTGCGAGTAACGTTGGAATGGCGACGGCACACTAGTGTGTTGCTGGGCTTCTGCTGAGGGCACAGGCCTGTGAGTCAAGCAGGACCGCCATCAGAAATCGCAGGTCCCCATACGACAAAATTTCCTGGGCCCCCTGGGCTGCGCCGACTGCAAGCCCCACCTACAGGTCCACCCTCCCCACCCCACAGGTCCACCCCCCACCACACAATAAAAAAACAAAAAAAATATTGGTGGCTAGGGTTCCCACATGTTAATAAAAAATAAAAAGATATTGGTGGTCAGGGCCCCCCATAAAAAAACATTTGTATCCAGGGCCCCCCCATTAAAAAAATTTGGTGGCTAGGACCCCACATGAGAGAAAAAAATTGGTGGCCAAAATTGGTGGCCAAGCCCCCCCCCCCCCACATTATAAGAAAATTGGTGGCCAGGGCCCCTTAAACGTCCATGCCTTCCCAAAGTCAGCAGCTCTCAGAAAGATGGGGGGCCTGGCTAATCAAGTAAGTGTGGCGTGGCCGGGCCCCCCTTACCCTCGGGGCCCCCTACAACTCTCCCCCCCTGATGGCAGCCCTGGAGTCAGGTGTATAACTGACAGAATACATGATTGGTAGTGTCAGCCCCCAAGTACAGCCTTTGTAGCCCCTTTTCAGACCGCTATGAAGGCAGCAGTAGAGACCTCTGAGCCTGTTCCAGCTCTCAGTTGCCCTCCCCAGAGTCAGGGTTTAAATTGAGTTGACGGGAAAGCCCTGCAGAACACCGTGCTTGGATAAACTCTCAATTTCGTTACAAAGCCGCGGCATGTTCTGCTTGGCTGGCTCATAGGATTTCATTACCTGTGTCTCTGTGTCTCTGGGTGCATGTTTTACACAAGATTCTCTTCCCTGTGCTCCCTGTCAAGTACATCCTTTTAGTGCGTCTACACACAAACCCTTTAGGGCCAGGTGGAAAATGATAATGTGTAAAATACAAAAAAAAACCAAAAATAAATTATATATACTGTATATAAACTGTCTCTGCTTATTCAGTACGATATATCAAAATGGTGATAAGATGAATGTGTTGGATGCCATTACCCAGAAGTATCAGCTGTCAGGTATGTTCCTTCTAATTGGAGGCTGGTCAGAGAGGTGACTCAAAAGGAAAAAGAATAATTGCTGCCACGACTAACGACGAAAACAAAAAGTGCAGCAGATTTGATCAGTGCGCTGTCTAGGCAAATTCTGTCATACAGAAATCAATTGTTTGCCCTCTGATGTCTTGTTATCGGAGAGGCTTGGGTGCCGGATAATGCACTCGGTGCAATAAAATGGGCATTAGAGAGATTGGATGGACTTTTTTTCCTCGGCAAGACAACCATAAACTCTGGCTGAAATGTAATTGTTTTGATTGGATTGCGCGGGGACATTTGTTTTGGGTCGACCATTTAATTCCCTTTTACTAAAGAGATTTTTATAAAGCACATAAATGTATACAGCAGGCATAGAAAGCCACTGGTTCGCCCATGACTTGTGTACAGAGAAACATACTGGTATCAAGAAGCCTGGGATGCAGCCAAAGATTTGGACATTCTTCTGTCCACTCTCTTCCAAAGCCGGTCTTAATAAGACTCTGGGAATGTTCAAACCCCCCAAAGGCGACTGTTCCCACAGCTTCCTACTCTGGGGTCATCTTGAAGGGGAAGCTCAAACGGCTGGAGCCATGGCAATACTGCTTCCAGCCTAATGTTCTCACGATTTCTTTCTCACATGTGGGGGAAGTAGTCGCTTTGGGCCATCTGCAGTAGTGATTGGGCCCAGAGAAAACCAGATTTCGCAAGCTGCATTATATATTTGACGTAGGACTGTCTGATCTACGGCTTTTTGGCTGTTGTACTTCAACGTCGACTGAAGGGGCAGCAAATTAAAAAACAATGATATAATGTGTTGTTGTCTCCTTCTTGCCCTAATGCTATCATCTTGTTCTGCTGTCAAAAGTTTGCCTTACCGTGTCCATCTTGTTGTATGGTGTTCATCTTCCCCATCCTGTTGTTCTACTGTCAATCTTGCACTACCATCTCCATCTTCTTCTGCTGTATTCATCTCATTTCACAGTGTCCATCTTGCTCTACTGTCACCATCTTGCTTTAATGTGTCCACCTTGTTCTACTTTCATCACCATGTTCTACTTTCAGCACCTTGCTTTACTTTCTCCATCTTGCTCTACTGTTGCCATCTTTGTCCTGCTGTCTCCATCTTGGTATACTTTCTACTTCTTATCCTACTATCCCTGTTATCCAACCACTCTTCCTACATACAGCTGCTGATCAGCAGGAACCCATGATGTGCAGACCCTAGTCAATCTGCATTCTGTAAATCAGCAGTGTTGCTGGCTGCCGTCTTTGGCTGCATCACTTCCACAAGGAGCTTGGATATCAGGATCATGGTCCATCTTCCAGTATGTATTTTCCTACTCTTTGATCACCAACATCCCAGAATGGAAGTAATGCCACTAAAGATAGTTAGAGGCACTACAGGACCATAGTTAGGGGGAAATGGAAGTTCCCATTTGAGCTCTGAAATACATCCTCCTACCCCTTAATAATGGTCTTCTTCTCTTCTCTGTCTCCCCATTTTATTGCTTCCTCCTTTTTTTTCTGACGAAGAGAAGAACAGGAAAAAAAAGATGTCAAGTTTGCTAATTATAACTACGATTTATTTTGAATTCTGGCACTTACAGTTCCGACGTCAAAGCTCAGGATATATAATGTCTCTCAGAGTGAAAGTCCTCGTACTCATTTTCAATTTATTACCAGTTAGATTTTTTTTTAAGTTCTCCTGCTCAAGACAAATTAATCAGTTAATTAGCCCCTCAGGCTGGCTGTGCTTCCTCTGTGCTTCCTCTGAGCTCTTCCATTGATAGGTCCTGTATGATTGCAAGCCTAATTGGTCAGGTAAGCACAAACACTGGACCCTATGACCTGCACTGAGGGCCTGAAGTGGACAACCATGCAGAAAACAGGATAAAAGTTGCCACTAGGTTACTCTTAAAAGTAGAACTCATCTAAATTTATATCTCAGCTCAGGGTACAACATGAATTCCAGCTGTCAAGTGCATTGAAAACAAAGAACAAAAGGACGTTTTAGTGTGGCCGCTCTGAAATGCCACCGCGAAAAAGCAGAGGAGACAACAAAGAAATGTATCAGAAGCCCCTTCATCTTCAGGAATATGTTTATTTCATAAGGACACCGCGCAGACTGAGAAAGATGGACAACTTCTTAATACATTTTAAATAGAAGCTGAGCATTTAACTACACTTCTGCCAGTTGAGCGTTAAACAAATAATGGTATATATGGCTGAGCATGTATCCCAATTAATATGAAAACAGCTACTCAACTACATATCTTGGCCACTGCTCAACAACGAGCATACCAGGACTTGCAATATTTGAAGGTGCCAATGACATGTCATGAAATAAATTACCATCCCCTGTAAAGCTGCCAGACTCAACATGGCTGTGGGGGGGGGGAAATGTTGAACTGTGTTCTCAGGGAGAACAATAAGTCTAGACCCAAATTGGGCCCCCATGTTGGTTAGAGAGACTGGTCCATTGGGATACCAGGAAAAACCCTGGTGGGCCCAGGTTCTCATGAGCACCCTCAGCAGAAACTCCCCTGACTCAAACCAGCCGCAATCTCTTATATGCCCATGAACTCTCTTGCTCTCAACAACATCAGACATTGGTGGGTTAGGAGTTGATATATGAGATCACATATGTTGTTTTTGGCCATGTCGGAGTTAGGTGAGGGTGGACTAGGGTTGGGGGTGTGCACATTGTTGGTCACCAGCAGTGGTCCCATTGTGCCCCAGATATCCAGTCCAATGCTTCTCTCCATGATTACCTTCATGAACCCAAAAGGAAGGATTATAGGAACCATGACAGTGGCTGCTAATTTTTTTTCAATTAGCTTCAACAATCGACTCCACCTTTAGCTCATTGAATCGTTACAGAGAAATCAAAACCCTGTTGATTAAATCATTCAGGACATCAAATAATTGTTAACCAGAAAACTCACCACTAGACTTTTAGATTTATCAAGAGGAACAAATATGCATTTACCCTAAAGTTCACCTTCCATGTGGCCTTCAAGTTAGATCCAGTCATTCCTGGAAGAACCAGGCCTCTCTGCAGTGCGTTAGCACGCTCACTGCTAATCGACTACATATGGGATTGTCATTGTAGCTAAGTGTGATGTGGAAGCCACTCGCAGCATCCAACTTTAATTCAATCCTAATGACTACTTAAAAGAATTTGTCATGCCCTTATTGCATAAACATATATATCTGTATAATCCCCCTTGTATACTGCACTGATATGAATGCGCAGCCACAGAAATGTATAAACAAACCCTTGATAAAAATAGCTTACTAATTCCTCTTTCTGCTCCTTTCCCCTCCCCACCTCTCGCTCTTCCTTAGATCTTTCTTCCCAAGAGCTGAACGGCATCTGAGCCCCAGCTATGGGATATGATTCCGATAGAGGGAACTTGCTGGTGTTCAGATGGGCAGCCCATGTGCACGCTGCTGGCTCCAAAATGCGTGGTTTATACGTTGGAAACATGCCTAGCTAAATCCTGCAGAGTAGGTAGCCATCCCTTTAAAGATTTGTGTCAAAAAAACAAAAAAAGGAGGGGGTAGGGGGTGATAGACAAGTCTGCCATCTGTAATCTGTTTAACCACTACTCTACGGCAAATCTCTTACAGCCAATGTTCTGAAATAAAGTACCAGCTGCAACCCCAATTATTATCCAGTCTTTGCACCTAGATGAGTTGTCTCTCGCTTTGTTCTTCGCTCTCACACTTTGGCGGTTCTGTTAAGGAGATATCAGTACAGCACCCGAACACTGGTTGCTCTAGAGCAGGGGTCCCCAACCTTTTGCACTGGTGAGCCACATTCAATGTAAAAAGAGTTGGGGAGCAACACAAGCAAATGTCCCTGGGGATGCCAAATAAAGGCTGTGATTGGCTATTTGGCAGACTCTATGGGGACTGGCAGCCTACAGGAGGCTTAGTTTTGCAATGCACCTTGTTTTTATGCAATTAGAACTTGCATTCCAAGACTGGAATCCAAAAATAATCAACTGCTTTGAGGCCACTGGGAGCAACATCCAAGGGGTTTGTAACACTCACGTTATCAGGAACCTTGCGCAGTGACAGGTACATTCGAATGCTCAGGTGAACCCTGCGGAAACCAACAAGGATGTGCGTAGCTAGAAACAAGTCCGTGAGCGAGGTACCGGCAAGAATTTAAAAAAGATCTGGTCAAGAATCAGGCGAAGGGTTCAAAGGCAGGAATCGTTGTCAAGGGTTAGGCAGAAGTCAAAAGACGAAAATACGCTTGACCAGGAACAGTAGATTGAAGCCTAGCTTGGGCATTCTCAAAATGGTGGACTGGCCTTTTAAGGAACATTTGGCGCCAAGAATTAAAATTCAGCGCCCCTTGTTGACGTCATGACGCTCAACGTCAAAGAAATATAGTTAAAGAAATACAAAGAAATGGCTAAAGAAATCCAAGGCACTGTTGATTGAATCATCAAGGTTATCAAATTGTCAACCAGAAAACTGACCACCAGTGGCCTTAAATATAGACTTCCAGAAGAACAAATAAGCATCCGCCCTAAAGTTCACCTTCATTGGCCTTCAGGCTTGGTCCATCCATTCCTTTGGGCTCTACAGTTTAGAAACCGTTGCATTATGATGATCCACAATAGGATCCCGACTCAAAAATATAAAACCCTAGTCTATAATATACACATCAGAAGTTGCAGTTTACTCTCTTGCAAATATCTGATTTCTTTTCAGTACTGCTAGTATGTTTCCTTCCAGCCAGAAATCAAAGAGCTGTTGTGAATTTAACCAGAAAGGCAGAGACTAAGCTAAAAAAAAACGAGAGTCTAAAACAAAGTAGTCTGGAAGCTAATTATAATGTACTCCTGAAGCAATCACACCTTGCACTTAAACACCGGCACAGGCAGATGGCCTCTGCTTTCCTAATGGTTTTCGGGTAGTCTGGGAGTCATATGTGAAAACAAATAGACATAGAGAGAGACCACAGATAAACTATCACTATACTGAGATTATCAACTGATGTAAAAAATGAAAACGGGAAATGGATAAAATAAATCATTTCAAGCTTCTGTAGCATGTTCTTTGAGAGGTTATCTAATGATAATAAAGAGTGTAATGTAATTTGATACAGGGAACTCTGAGTATCACTCATGTATTATAAGGGACAATGTACCCCCTACTGTAAATGATAAGGATATTAGAAGTCACTGAGGGGTTGTTCTGTGACCATATAAAGGCACAAGTCTGCAGGCTGAGTTATACAGGGAACGCTGAGTATCACTCATGTATTATAAGGGATAATATACAATAATAGACAGTGCTAAGTTTAGAAAAACATCCAGGGTATATATTGTAATTTACTTTGCAACATGACTGACGATTGATGTCAGTAAATGGCAGATTAGGTTATAGGCATATACACATTATTCACCTCAGGCTTGGGGTAATCTATTTCACATAAGGGCCCAGCTCAGCTTTCGCTCTAATACGCTGCAGCCGTTAATAGAAAGCTCCGCTAACATGATTTATACGCTAAGCACCGAGTGTAACTCACGGCCCAGACGCGACCAACAAATCCAACTTTACACGCTTCGATAACTTCTAATGAATTCCCTTCGGGCAGCCAAGGGTTATTTATTACCAGCGAAGCAGAGAAAATATCCCATCAGATAGCGCCGGCTTGGGCAGCAAAAGTACACGTCATTAATTTATCAATTTACTGAAGAAATCCCCAGGGGAAATAAAGGATTAGTCACCAGGCTAATGGCAGTTAATAAGCGCGGGGAGTGACAAGGCAAGATGGGCGGCCTGAAGCTGAGAGGCACAAGAGCAAATTGATGGAGGAAGACAAAAAAATAACGTGTTCTGCAGAATGACTTTTGCCTGTGTCATCACTGGAATACTGTCTATAAGCAGCTGGAGGCTCCTTTATTTGCACCAGGTACACCATTAATAAGGGCCACCCTACAGAGCAGAGAGGAGGCTCAATAGGAGACGTAACCATTAGCCATACCTCTCCAATGCCACCCCACGGATATGACTGGCTACTCGTATATGTATGTGCCACATAAAGACAGTCGCCCGGGCGTTCCTTTGTGCCTCTGTGCGTGCCGTCACCTTGTTGCAGATGCTTTTTGCCAATAGAATTTCCGATGACGCTGATCTGAAGGCCCATGCCTGGGCTGCGTAGGCTCAGATACAAAAACAGAATCTCTTTCTTAAAATAGATATGTTTTAGATTGGTAATGAGCCAAGAAGGATGAAGAAAATCCATTTTAAAGCAGATGTGGTAGTGGCGGAAACTCTGGGGCAAATTCACTAAGCTTCGCAGTTGCGCCAGCGTCCGCTTTTCCATACTTCGCCAGGCGTATTTTCGCCAGCACTATGCAAATTCACTAAAATCCGAAGTTGCGCTCAGGGGAAGCGTAAGGTTGCGAAGTTGCACTAGCATTAATTCGTCAAGCAAAGCGAAGTTACACTAGCGATGGTTAATTTGCATACGGCGCCAAATTGAAGTTACAATGGAGGTATATGTAGCAGCACGACACAAGCCTGGGAAACCTTCAAAACAGCAAATAAAATGTTTGCCCACTGTATAGTTAAGTTGCCATGAGTTAGGAAATGTAGGGGGGAAGGAGGGGAGCCTCAAAATTTTTTTTCGATCTTTTTCAGCCTATCATTCATAAAAAAAGAAAAAACGCCAGCGTTTTTTGGGACTTAGAAAATGTTTTAACTTTTTTTGAAGCAATCCCTATGTACTCTATTACACTTCGCCTGGTCTGAGGTGGCGAAGGAAGTCTAAAAGGTAGCGTGCAGAAAAATGCGCGCGTCAGTGAATTTGCGTAGTTACGACAAATTCACCAGGCGTAAGGGTGCGAAGTAACACTAGTGAATTTACGCCAGTGTCCGTTAGTGAATCTGCGAATTAACGAAAATGCGCTACGCTGGCGAATTAACGCTAGCGTTAGGTGCTTCGTCCTTTAGTGAATTTGCCCCTCTGTCTCCCAAAATCTGGGCTGGTTTTAGGGTTGTTTGGCCCAGTGAGGGGCTGTTTGGGCCTCTGTATACTTGAAATGCCAGGGCCTATTTTTAGTCCCAGTCCAGACCTGCTCCCAAACCACAGTTATAGTCGTGCACATTATTAGGGGTCATTAGTGAGGGTGTTCTAAATTACACACAATAGAGAGTGTATATTGACACAATTTGTTTAGGAATTTGCCTCCATACACCCTTCCATATTGCCTCTTATGATGTATGGTGCCATTTGCACTGAAGATTTCTTGAGTTGGGTAAATCCATTCAACATAAACCTATGGGAATATCGCTCAACTAGAGAAGAATTTCGAAGCAAGAAATAGTAAGTGTGAGAAGTGGATGTTTCCTGAAAAAAAACCCAAGAAATGTAGTTATTTTGTTGTGGGATTATGATAAATCTGCTGCTAAGAATTTTAATGTTTCAGTTATGGTGACCACACATTATACAGACCATAAAGGATAAACTTGAAAAAGGTCCTCCAAATTAATATTTAGTATGGTGGTCTTTTTTATGTATTTAAAGAAGGTCTATTATTTTTAGCGTATAGAACAAGAAGGCAAAAACATTACAAGAGGTCAACAGTAGGGCAAGATGGAGATTATAGGACAACATGGCAACACACAGCAACAAACACACACCTGTGTTCAATATTCAGTATGGTTCATTATGTCCTAAAATGACATGCCTATTCCCACAAGATAGATTGAAGGCCTTTTAGAAGCTTGACGAAAGGGGTCTATCGTTTTTAAAAGATGGTCCTTCAACATATTCCATGTTAAATCACAGGCTTATAAATCACAGTAAGTCTAGGTGACTGCTGTTACAGCTAAACAAAGATTTAGTGTGTGCCTGGTGTGAGGTCTACTGATGAGATGGTCTGTATGTCCTAGCTTCCAAGTCACCATTCATGGTTAGTTGGGACTCCAGAATATGTTATCACATTATGGCCAATACACACTGTTTAGCAGCCAGGTACACAGCCTTCTTCCATAGTTTTACAAAAATATCATAGACCTTCAACAATTAATGTAGACCTCTCTCTATGGATAGATGTTCCCAATATAAGGAGATTAAAAGCAAAATGAAATTTGCTGCAGGCTCAGGATATTATCTAAAGGGTTTAAAAGCTTCCAATAGGTGTAGCTTAAGGCTGTAACGCACTAACTCCCTTATCCAGCGGAAAATAACAATCACCTGAGCTTCATTGGAGCAGTCACCCACGCATTTCTCCCCCCCAAGAGACCATGCAGAGTCAATTATGAATTTATCCTAGTGGAGATTGCTAGGGAATTGGCAGGCAAAGATTTCTTCCCACTACAAAAGGTGCAAAAATCAGCACCCCCCCAAACAAAAATAACTACCGTACAGTAATTAGGTCAGATTCTTGCAGCATGATTACTGCATGTACTAATTGGGCTGTCATAATGTAGCTAATAAGGGGCCATTATCATTGTGTGACTATTCCCCTCAGGTCACTGCGTAAAGTAAGCCGATATCTTGATGTGTCCCATATCCAGTCACAGTACAAGCAAATAGAGGGTGACCTGTGGGAAACTTTATGTATAAATTGCATAATTATAGGACAGTCCCAGTAAATTTCTATTATAAATGATAATGCTGGGGAATTTTTGACTGTTTACATTTTTAAGCATTGGAAAAAAATGCTAAGCAGCTCATCAAAAATGGGACCTTCTTCTAGGAGGCTGAGCTAAACTAGTTCAAATAAAATGAATTAGTATGAAGAATGAAGCTCAGCAGGGATGAGACCTGGTAGATTCGATCTTTGAAGGTATGTTGGGCTCTACAGAAGAACTTTTTGGAGTCCAAATGGGGAAACTAACTTGGGCTCTGAATAGAATGAGGCCATAAAGAACACTAGTCATAGCTAGATACTACGGAAAACAGCTGGTATATCAGGTCAAGAAGGTGACCATATGGATGGTGGTAACAAGAGGACGAAATGGCAGCAAAGAAGAACAAGATGGCAACAGTAGGGAAAGATGGCTAAAGCAGAGAATTATAGCTACAGTTGGGCAAGATGGAGATGGAAGGACAAGTAGAAGAAAATGGCAAGCAAAAGACAAGGTGAAAAAAGTAGGACAACATGGCAAACGAAAGGCAAGATGTTGACAGTAGGGAAGTATAGTAAGACACTAGGATTAGATGGTGACAGTAACAGTCCTAGCTCATATTTTTAATGCGACTCAGGAGAAGTCTGCTTTAATCTAAACCTTTCACTACTGAAAGCAGTCCTGCCCTGTTGATCCGCACTACATCATTGCAAAAGTTGACATATCATAGAGAGATGAAGAAAGCTCCTGAATACGCCTTCTGCTTGGCTGCAGCAATACTGCAGGCTCTCTACAAAATACCATCAACAGCTGAATGATATAATAGTGGAATTTAATAAAAATGTTGATTAAGTACATTAATTCCTCTGTGCCATGGCAGTTGACCAGCCATACAGGATGCGGCCAGTTGATAGAAATGTAGAAAGAATTGGAGGAGGGGGTTTGGAATGAATTTCACTGAGTCTAGACGCAAAGATGTTTGTTGATCAATCAATGTGGCCTGCACAGCATACAGATTGTGGCCGGCCCTTCAGCAATATCCCGAATCCATCACCGTTACGAGAAGTTTAAAGGTCATCTTGTTTGTGATGCAAGACACGGCAGTCGCTGGAGATAGCTTGTGGTGGTGGCAAGATAATCCCCTAGACTGTTTTCTTTGTGCTTATCTAGAGTCACATTCAAAGGACCCCCTCGCTCAGAATAAATCTACAAAACACCGCAATCGTGTTTGAGCAATATGCTAATTTTGGATGGCTGTCCTTTCGGTATACTGAAAAGTCCCTGTAGTATCTGCAGTCCACATGAGAGATGTTGTCTTGATGCCTTCACATTACTATTTGGGGGGTTTCCTGGTACCATAACTAACATCAACTAGAAATCTTTTTTACTGTGTTGGCATGCAGAGCCTGGAATACTAAAATAAGCTCCTGCCTTAGACCAAGGTCCACTCTCCACATTATTCTTCCTCTTCTCACTCAGCACGTTTATGCTCGTAATCTCTTCTCATTATCATACTTCTCTATACTATTGATTAGCCTTCTCTCCATTGCTCCTCATTGTTCTCATACAGAAAAGAGGAATGACCAAGATAAAAGGCACAATGGAGCATGAGGGTCCACTGACACATGGGCCAAGCAAGATTTTTCCTGGTATCCAAAACTGTATTTCCCGTTTAAAAAGAGTGGTTCAATTCTTGCAAGAACCAGCAATATGCCATATACAACCAGAGCAATACCCAATATGTATACTGTCACAATACAGTGGTCCTATTTGATCTGGTCCACCTTTCATTCCATTTTTTTGGGGGAAGGCTTTTTCTCTTTCAGCATAATAATGCCCCCATGCATAAACTGAGGTCTACATAGAATGAGGTTCTAAGATGGGAGTGTCAGAACTTTACTGGCTTTCACAAAGCCCTGACTATAACATAACTGAACACCTGTTGGATGAATTGGAACTCCAACTTCAAGTCATGCCAGATCTCCAACATCAAACTCTTAGGCAGTGATCCCCAACCAGTAGCTTGTGAGCAACACATTGTTCATCAAAGCCTTGAATGTTGCTCCCAATGGCGTCAATGCAAGAGCTTATTTTTAAATCCCAAGTTTTGGTTGAATAAAAACCATTGGTACTGCAAAAAGAGCCTCCTGTAGGCTACCAGTCCACATAGGGCTACCAAATAGCCAAATCACAGCTTATTTGACACCCCCAGGAACATTTTTCATGCTTCTGTTGCTCCTCCATACCAGCTCTTAGGTATGAATGGAAGCAAATACCACCAACAATGTTCCAACATCTTGAAGAATATCTCTGAAGGAACATTCATATCATAAGTCTGTTACTGTGCAGATCTGCTCATCCCACTCAGCCTAACGAAGGAAGATCCGGGTCAAATTATCGGTCACAACCGAAACTTTATCTCAGGGCCAATCTGTCTATGTGACAAATCTGAGCAGCCAACAATCGCAACCACACATCTAATTAGTAGGAAGCAATAGCGGTGCTACATTTACATCACAAAGCCGCTACTGCAATAAGCAACAATCTCTGCCTGGGGGAATTTACAAGATGTAGTTGATGTAAAGAACAGTAACATGATATTAATAGCATGATAATGACTGGTCTTATGGATGCCCATCATACCTGTATCTAAAAACAGGCTTAAAGGGGAACTCCAGCTACAAAACTGCTTTTTGTACAATGAAAAAAGTTAATGCTACGTGATAATCCAATATACCTGAATAAAACACTTTAATTGGTGTTATGTTTACTTGTAACTGTCATTGCTATCGAAAGCAGTATCTGTCTGGTTCTTTCACCTGCAATAATGTAGCAGAAGCCAGCCGACTGACAGAACTGGACAACAACTGACCCCTGTTAAGTTATTTCAAGATTTAGAACCAGAGAACAGAAATGGATAATCACATACTGCTTTCAGTCACAGTTACATTCACAAGCAACTTTAAGGTGGGTGAACATTTTTAATGAATATATATTGAAAAGTTGCTTAGAATGACATTTTTTTTCATTGTGCAAAACATAGTTTTGGGGTGTAGATGCCCTTTAAGCCTATGACAAATGAGTAGGGATGCACCGAATCCAGGATTCGGTTCGGGATTCGGCCAGGATTCGGCCTTTTTTAGCAGGATTCGGATTCGGCCGAATCCTTCTGCCCGGCCAAACCGAATCCGAATCCTATTTTGCATATGCAAATTAGGGGCAGGGAGGGAAATTGCGTGACTTTTTGTCAGAAAACAAGGAAGTAAAAAATGTTTTCCCCTTCCCACCCCTAATTTGCATATGCAAATTAGGGTTCGGATTCGGTTCGGTATTCGGCCGAATCCTTTGTGAAGGATTCGGGGGTTCGGCCCGAATCCAAAAAAGTGGATTCGGTGCATCCCTACAAATGAGGCATATTCACAAGTTTGACTCCTCCCTTTCCCTTGAATGGAAAATGTATAACCACTAAAGGAGAATATGCAGAATGTGCCATAACCCTAAAGCAACTTTCTGGCGCATTCACAGTGGCTACAAACCGGAAGACTGCTCCAACTACGCATGTGCCAATACGTCGTTCACTTCCCAAAGAATACAGAAAAGCTGGAAGAGGTGCCCATGAGCTCCGCTGCGCTTACTCTGTGTTTATGTGAGTAATGAATTAGGGGAACTTTCAGGGGTAATTACTTATGCAGGGGAAGCAGGGAGGGGAAACTATGTAGGGTAGTGGGTAGGGGTTTTTATTATTGGGGGTTTAGTTTTCCTTTAAAGATACAAGTAGATCTTTCCCTGATTTAGCCACCTTGAGCTGGGCAATACCAGTCTTAGCCAACCCGAGTGCCAAACAATCAAAATGGAAAAAGCTGGGTGATGGGATGAGGAGCCCACCAACGAGTCAATGTAGTCCTTGACCCTGCACAATTGATATCTGCCCAATTTTTCATCAGAGGGCCCATACATAGTCCAATAAGCTGCCAACTCAGTCTCCTATGACCTCCTTAAGAGTAACAAGCAGCGCTGAGGGCTTGGGTTGGGTCAGTCTGTATGTTCTCAACCAGAACCATAATATAACACTTCATGCTTTATCCTCTCTTGATGCTGCCTCAAATCTCCCTTCTGTTTTTTTTACAGATTGCTTAACCTTGACTAAATCCCTTCATCACCCCTCTGATGCAAAGCGAGGCAGTAGGAACTAAATTAGGAAGTGTGTTCATTATGTTAATATGTTCAGCACAAGCACTAATTAAAAGTAGAACACCATTAAAGAGTCTCTCTCTCTCTCTCTCTCTCAGCCTTCAGTATGGATCTCACATCTCCACATGCTGGAGAGATAAATCCATTTATGGAGAGAAGACCAGGACCAGATGGATCATGACAACTATGGGATCAGGAAGGGACGCCAAATGCAGCCCAACTTTTCTGAATGGGCAAAGACATGAATCTGCCTGTACCGGGGAGCAGGAAAGTGCAGGTGTATGAGGTCAACTCTATTCCATCTATTCCTGGCACTCACTCCCACCGGCACACCTGTTACAAATTGGTTAATATCAGTAATTACGCTCAGCTGCACGTTAATTCAATTACTTACTTGTTAAAGTTCACCAGCCTATGGCTGGCATCTGTGCCATCGCATTTCACGCTCACTGTCAGGCTGCCATGCCTGCTCATTGGACAAAAAAATTTGACTGGAGGTTTCATCTTAGGGAAACTAGAAAATGTCCCCAATGGTCCAGGGAGGAAATATAACCCTGGATATACAACATTATTATTATCCTTTATAGAGGGCCAACATATCCAGCATCTTTTTAAAAAGATGATACATCATTTACATCAGTCCCTGCTGCAATAGAGCTTGCCGTCTAAGTCCCAATCACATAAACAAACAACTGCCAATGTTATCAGGAGCCAACATTAATATAGTAGTAACAGTATCAACCAGGAAGATTATCTCTGACATTATATTTATTGATTTTTTTTGCCCAAAAGACTGCAAGGCAGCTTTTATACTGAAGATGCTCCACCTCACTAGGGAATGTCATCAATATACCCTGGTGTATAACATGAGTGCGAGACAAAGAAACATAATGACATTCAAATTCAAGCTGATACAAGTGCATGCTCCCAAGAGCTTACAATCCTGAGAAGATAGGAGAAGATCCTCAATTTAGCGAATTACTCTCCAGGGAAGTACAGAGGTTTCCTGTATGAAGCAATAAAATAATTGCCCCGCAGATCAACCTGGAGTGTTTTTTTTGCAGCTATGTCCATGAAGAAGCAGAATACGATTTAGCATATCAAAACAAAGTTTCTTACTCTATCTTTGTCTGCAGCTTTAAGGCTCTTGGTTTCAGCTAACAACCAGTGCAGAGCCACATATACACATATCTCTATATCCGACTGGCTGGTAAACAAAGCGGAATAAAAGAAAAACACAATACCCTAGTGGAAGTGCTTCCAAGACTGTATTTAACACAAAATAAAATTCTGAAAAAAGGACTGTATCAGGCTACTTTATGGATAATTCGACTCTAGTGCCCTGGCTGGAATCGAACCCAGGAACATCAAAACAGCCTCTTTCTTTCTCCTGACAACTTCCTTGACTACTTGGTGGTCAGACTGGTGGGAAACTGACCAGCAGGTGGCGCTGTTGTAACAAAATTCATTCATATTAACAGTACATGTATCCCTTAATATCTTGGAATGAAAAAAGAATAAATAATAAATGTTAATTACAAAAGTGCTTAGAATAGCACCCTCATCAATTTCACATTCACTTATTTTAAAGGTTTACTTATCCTTTAATAACCACACAAGCAACGCACATGTCCATGAAGCAGAAAATCATGAGCGCTGGTGCTTTGCAGTTTTAGGACTTTATCCAAGCATGTTCTCCCCATATTTGCAGTGGGTTTCCATTCCGAGCAATAGCCTAAAACCAGACCAGAAATGAATGCTTAGCTGGACTCCTACTAATATGTTTTTTTACTCAACATAAATTTCCTTAAGCTTGACAACTGCAAAAACAGACAACCGGCATTCAAATAAGGGACTGCAATGGGGGACAAGTCTGACTCCTGCAGAAACTTAATACATTTCTGCTCCAGATCAAGCCCTTTTCCAATTGTTCCCTTCTTTGTCTCTTGTTCTGCTCGTGCCAAACAGAAGTCTTTTCTGCTTTCTGAATATTCAGGAGCGTTCTAAGAGGAACCAAGGGTTGGCAGCTGCAGGCTAAAATATGATAGCAACAATAACATTTTATGACAATAATGTGGGAAGGCAGCAAGGTTTTTTTTTTTGGGTATTGCATATTCTGTCAGATTTTTATGCGACCGGAGACGCTGACACAGAACACAGCGCCTGTTTCACTTTATGGCCTGGAGCTACAATCCAAAAAAATGTTTCCTTTACCATTTTAAGAGGAAAAATAAATGGAAAAAAAAAAACCTCTTTCTTATTGACTAGCGATGCCAGTCTTGGTCGGAACGTGGTCATTTTCCTCCGAATGGATATTAAGAAAAGAAAAATGTCAGCGTTAAATAACAATACACAAAATCCAAATTCCATGTACTCTGTAATCAAAAAATCAATAGGCATCAAAGACGGCGGAGAAGTGGAGGTAACATTTGCTCGGAACCATCGCTGCTGGTGCGGCAGACTTCTCTGCTGATTATTCTGATTGGTTTCTTTGTCAGTCCCATTATGAGAATGGCACGGTGACAGGCAGATAATTAAGACATGATTCAGGTAGAGTTTCAGAAAGCACATTATGAATGGGGTAATCTGTGTTGTCTTTATAGGGACTCGTACAATAAGGCCCTATTACATATCTGCCCATGCTAATGTGTAGCAGGATTGGGAAATGTGACTATAAAACATTACAGAATCCATCTTGCCTTAATTTTACCATCTCATCCCACATGTTTCTAAACTATGGGGCTGGAAATTTGCGGATAATGCCATTTGCCTAAATGCCCACATAGAAGGTTAGAATTTAGAATTGTGGAACACTTGCTCCCCTAGATATTCTTGAAACTAGAATGTTTTGTGTAGCCGTGTCATGAGCTATGGGGGGCTTAGACACAGGTTGCTCCTCCAAGGAACGTTTGAACCAAAACAGTCAAAAAACAACTGCCCTACTGTCTACACCTGCTGTCCCCCAGTCTTTTCATCTATACCTTCTTTATGTTCCTCTACTAAAGACCGCTTCAGGGGGTAAAGGTGGCCACATAAAGCCAACAATTGGACCATCCATTGTGATCCAAAGAGATCTGTTGGACGAGGACCACATCAACCGACCTGTTGGATGAGGATCAAGTCGGCAGCTTTTGTTGGCCCATGTATGGCCACCTTAAGGCCAAGCTCAAAAGCTTCTTGGGTGCAGAGTACAATTCTGATTCAACTCCAATACCATTTTTTATTCCACCCTCTCTTCATGATGAGTATACAGCTGTAAGTTTCTAATGGAGTAATGGCTTATTAGTTTGTAATATAGAGCAGGAGAAAGATGAAGCCAATGGTGCATAGACGAAGTTGGCTCCTGACTTATGCTGCATAACAAACACACCGCAGGCACGACACAAACAGCTATGGGTAATCTATAGAAATAAAGCACAGGCATCAGGTATTGTATTCCACTGAAAGCATAATAATAATATCCTTAGCATCATAACCGTTATTGAGGTCTGTGCATGGAGGCAGTTTGAGCGCAAGAGATGCATTAAGGCCGATCATTGTGCTGTATAGACGTCTCCTTTGTGCTGTTTTGCAATGAATGAGGTTGACACGGTTCCTTGCACACAGGCAGGATAAGTTCACAATGTGTTAACTGGGATCTGAACCATGGGAAGTGGCTGACGTTACCGTAAATTAATAGAGACCTCATCCCACCATGTCACTGTCATGTTCTTGTTTTCATAGAACTTCATTATATTCTTTGATATGCACAGTTTACCCACAGAAATATTAGTTCTTCAGCGCATTATATGAATAGTAAATGTAAGGAAACCTTACCCTGGTTGTCCAGTGGTTATCCGTTGGCATGCGGAGGCGCCCGTCATGCCTCCGGCGGGGACGCCCACTGCATGCGTCTGTTTTCTTGCTGTGCCGGCTTCCCTATGTTGTGCGCACTTCTGGGTTTTATGCGCAGGAGCAATGACGTCATTGCCCAAGGGCGCGAAATTCAAAGTATTTAAAGGGGCCTTGTAGTAAAAAAACACTGCCCGTTGTTAGGTTCAATTTAGCCTGTTCCTGGGTGCTTTCTTATTTGAATCCTGTTTGATCATCTGTGTTTTGACCCTTGCCTGCCTTCTTGACTTCTCTGATCTCTCCAATCCTGACCCTTGCCTGCCTGGTTAACTCCGAACTCTCCAATCTGACCTTTGCCTGTCCACCGACTATTCTATGCTCTCTAATCCTGATACAGGCCTGTCTGACTATTCTAATCTCTTTGTGCCTGCCTGTTCCTGGTGGTGTTCTTCCTTCCAGTATCCTGGTGAGACGATCGTGCCACTTTGCTCGTCCAGAAACGTTAGCTTTGCTCCTCTCTCAAATAAGACCTGGTGGCATCCGATTAGCCGAGGGCTCCTCCCGAGGCAGAAGTGAGAGCCGTGACCAGGGTTCTGGATATAGGGTGCCGAACGTGACAGTAAATCGTGGTACAATCAAAGCACATATTATCATAGTTCTTTTTGTCCATGATGCTACTCTAGATGTCCCTTGAGATAAGTCCATCTTGTTGGTCTCGGGGACTGAAGGCAGCACTTTGAGGGATGAATTGTTACTTGGGATCCATAAAGTTAGATCTGGCAGTCCATTGACTATGGCGGTTTGCTTGGCTACTGATCACATGAAGCCTGTAAAGGGGCTCAAACATGAAGGAACTCTGCATTGTAGTGTCATATGGCTTTGATTTCTATGGCAAGAGTGAACAAGGACTTTTCTTATATTTTTATCAGATTCTCTTGTATTTCACTTTAAAAGTCACCTTCCCCATCACTTTGTAATCTCCATGAAGAGACAGGGGGGGATAAATGCATTAACTCCTTGCCGAACCATAGTTGTGCCTAATAACAGGCTCACAGCCCACAAGACTTTTACAATTTTGAAGTATTAGACTGTTATTTCTGTGCTGCTGCTGTATGTAATTGGTGGTAAAAGCACAAGCCATGGCAACCATGATGGATCAGGCTCTGGTGTGATGTGGAACAACCTATTGTTACCAATATATGCTAATAAAGTAGAGAGGGAATGCCTACCTAGGGCTGCTGGATTACTAGTTATCTAATGGTGGTTTTGTTGCCTTTTAACATATATAATGTCACTGGGAGGCCAAGAGCAAGGTCCTGTGGGACTTGACTGTTGCCTACACTGATTTTGTCAGTATTTATAGTTATTATAAGAGGAAATCTACACCTTCTTTCAGCCAGTCTTCAGAACAACATTCCCTTTTATGGAACTACAACGCCAACTGGAGTACAATGACCACATTAATACTAATTATCCTGAACATGGTCTCATTAGTCTTCTTTGCACCTCCTCTTTGCATATTTGTAAAGGCGTGTAAGAGCTAAATAAGCAACATGCTATGTGATTACCTGTCACAAACCAATTTACCCCTCGAGGCATCTCCTCATCTTCCCGCCTGAAAGGTTCCTTAACTAAGACTAAGAGCTTCCTTTGCTGTCCAACTGATCTTATTAATGAATCTTATCTTTAAGCTTGTTGGCAAGATTGTCACATTCAAGAATATTCTGTCGAGCAGGTGACAATCCTAAGACATCTAATTTAATTTTTAATCAGAGTAAACAGTTCGCTGCCACCATTCAGTAAAATCAGCACTTGTAAGTGGGAAAATTTACAAGCTCCTGTCTTGCTGTCACGTGCCAGACGCTTAGAATATAAATAACCTCATGGTAACGCTTGAAGTGCTGTAAACAAAATGAAAAAACCCACTACCTAATCATTCATGCAATGATCACCCCCACCCCAACATCTGTAGGCCCATGTCTGCTATGGAAATCAACCCTTTGCCATGTGCTTGTAGGCCTCATCCATTAAGACATGGCAAGAGCGTAATGAGTGAAATATGGGCGGTCGACCTTCTGTCCTACAGGATCCAACTGGTTCTATCTTGCCTGGCAGGGGTGGGCTGGATAGACAAGAGACTGGGCTGAAGGAACACTAAGATGAATGAACCTTGCGAGACTCCTACTCTCAAAGCCTAATGAGAATTTTAAATTAAATAATGCAAGCATATGCATCAAACACTGCCTCCTCTTGACATCCAACGAGCAGGCTTCCCGCAAGATGCCCTGACATTAATAGCATTTTAGCTGCTTCTCATTGTTTTAATCCACTTATTCCTAAATTGTGCATTGTGCTGTACGTATGGAATACTTGCTAAAAGCCAGGCTTCTTGTAAGCCGGCCAGCCTGCACAAAATACTTTGTTTAAAAGCTGAAAAGGGGCTGACACTTCCCTTTACAGCAATTGGTTTTTATATGGAAAAATATGGTGGGCATTTCTACTGGATGTTTTAGGTTTTTTTAACGCTAAAGCAATTGTGTTGTTAGTAGAAGAAGAAGAGTCATACCGCCAATGTCTTTTTGGCTACAAATATTATACCTTCCTTAAGATACCCATGATGTTTAGAAATGTTGCCCAAAGTATATATATTATCCCCCCAGAATTATATCTGACTACTGACAGATAGACAACCTTCAGTTTCTCTTCCTGCTGAGCCAGCCGCGCACTTTGCACCTAACGAGCAGAAAGCCTATTTTTGCCAATACAAGAAGGCATCAGGGACAAGAAAATGATAGGCTGACAGTGGACTAATGGCAGGTATTGTATCAGCGAGAATGAGACAGGCACCAGCAGAGAGGAGCTAAAGTGGCGGTTCATTGATATTTCAGAAAAATATGACAGTTCGTGAATAGAGGGTGGCTGCATAAAGAAGTGCGAAATCCCAGACAAATAAAAGGAACGTAGAAGCTTCATCAAGATGTCTATCTATGAAAGATTTACTTGTCCCTTTGGTCCATTGTACATAAATTTTCTCCCTCAAGGATCATGTGCCAGGCAATAAAGTAGAATCCTAATGACTGGTGTGATTCCATTGGCAGCTATCATGGAGAAATAGAGATGATTGGCTGCTGCAGGGCCATTACACTTCTTTGAAGCGAGGTATATCAAACTTCTTCTATCACAGGTCACAGGTTCACTCTATGATTAAAGATAAAAACGAGAGAGAGAACCATCTGAAGTTAGGTCTACCTGCAGGAGAAAAAGTTGGATTTGTCTGATTTTCTAATCACTAGTGTGTATATATATATATATATATATATATATATATATATATATATATATATATATAAAAAAAGGTGACCTGTCATAATGAAATTCAGTGCTGATAGCTATTCTAACCATGGGCGAGCTGTCATCCTTCTCAGAACAAGTCATCATCTTTGACAAAAGAATGAAATGATTGTGTTTCCCCCCCCCATCCCTTGGAACCTACTTGAATGTAAGGTCACTGTGTAGCAGAGAATGTAAGCATTGTCCAACTTAAGCTAGTAAACAAGTTCTGAAAAGACCAAAGCAAACAGTATTTCTACTGACAAAAAGTGCACTGGCCCAAGTTCTAGTACCCCACCGCAAAATGCATGCCTTGGTCTTCAAACATCTGATTGATTGGTTGATAAGGGTTACCAGACCAGGAGCAACCACTTTGCTTGTTATTACAGTACCCCGAATAGTTATCAATGGGGCAGAAAAGTTGAAGATGACCTAATTTTCTCTATCCTGTCATAGCTGTCTCTTCCCCAAGTCTTCAAGCTTTTTCTTATATTTTGCTCTTTAAAGGGATACTGTCAAGGGAAAAATTTTTTTTTTCAAAATGAATCAGTTAATAGTGCTGCTCCAGCAGAATTCTGCACTGAAATCCATTTTTTTAAAAGAGCAAACAGATTTTTTTATATTAAATTTTGAAATCTGACATGGGGCTAGACATATTGTCAGTTTCCCAGCTGCCCCAAGTCATGTGACTTGTGCTCTGATAAACTTCAATCACTCTTTACTGCTGTACTGCAAGTTGGAGTAATATCACCCCCTCCCTTTCCCCCCAGCAGCCAAACAAAAGAACAATGGGAAGGTAACCAGATAACAGCTCCCTAACACAAGATAACAGCTGCCTGGTAGATCTAAGAACAACACTCAATAGTAAAAACCCATGTCCCACTGAGACACATTCAGTTACATTGAGAAGGAAAAACAGCAGCCTGCCAGAAAGCATTTCTCTCCTAAAGTGCAGGCACAAGTCACATGACTGGGGGCAGCTGGGAAATTGACAAAATGTCTAGCCCCATGTCAGATTTCAAAATTGAATATAAAAAAATCTGTTTGCTCTTTTGAGAAATGGATTTCAGTGCAGAATTCTACTGGAGCAGCACTATTAACTGATTCATTTTGAAAAAATTTTTTTTTCCCATGACAGTATCCCTTTAAACACCTTAGTGGAACACAAGAATGAGCTTTGTCATGACTGCAATGCATTGTTTAAATAGGGCATTTTCTCCTACTATCCTTCTGTAACACTTCCTATAAGTTGATGCTTTAAGAGAAGTAGACCCACCAATCTTCTGATATAATTCTGTTCAACTTACGTGTCCCTTCCCAGCAATTCAGACCTGTGTAAGGTTAAAGGAATAAACTATAGATGTATTGGGTTCTTGCACTTGATTTGTACCATTCTACAGTGGTGACCACATGGATGTGGCCCTCAAGGCAAAGATGATCATTGAGGATCATAAGTGTGTTATGGTGCAGAGTGATAAAAAGTCTTGTAGCTGGAAATATGGAGAACTTATTAATAATTAAAGGCTGATTCTACTCATATCATGAAAATGGAAGCGCGCTTGCCCGTCGTTGACAAATGGCTTTATTTCATAATTCACTTTGGTGTAGTGTATATTAAATTATTTTAATTGAATATTCTCTGCAAGATAGAAAAAAAAATTCCCAAAGGCAGCAAAGTATTGTGAATGATTGTAAGTAATCGCCATGGGTTTTTAGGGGCGCTGTGAAGTGGAAATGTGTGTAATCTTATTATGGTACAGAGAGCACACCGAAGGGCCCCACACCAGATTAGGTGAAGTGAGTGTGTAACAGACAATCTTCTCTTATCATCTCCCATATTTGGTTTTCTTTTTTTGTCCCAAATTGCTGAATTTTATTAGCTGGAGATTTAGCCTTTGCGTCTAGCAACCTGATTTGAAGATTTACAGAAAAGAAGACCGTCCAATTAATAGAAAATCAAATAAGAGACAATCGTCTGTACTCGAGGGCAGCGCTCTTGAAATCAAATTATTTCTTCACTGAGACAAAAGAAAAAAATCCCTGCAGAGCTTTAGGGAATGTAATAAAAGCAGCTATCCTACCGGGACGAGAGGGGGGCCACAGGCAAGGGGTGTGACAAAAGGCAGACTGGAGGAATACCAAAGTAAATTCTTCAATATAACGACCCCCTCACCCTTCGTTCATGCACCGAGGACTCATTTACATCTCTTATTTATTACTGCATAGGAGCGGGATGAGGGTAAATATCACGGGAGAGAACAAAAGATGTATGGAGGTGTCAGATAAAAATGTAACAGCGTTGTGGACCACGAAATGACTTCCTAATTGAATAATTCTACAGCCCGGAGTGGCACCGAATGTGACTGGTCAAGTGCCAAAAGAACAAATCACAACGTAGGCTCTTTGTTGAGAAATGTATTTGGGCTCTCAAAAAATGTGATTCTCATGAGATGGAACAATTGGTGTTTTAATGCCAATGTGCAACACTGCAGCTCAGTAGGGATATTTCTTTGTTGACCAACCAAAATTGACATACCAAAATCTACAGACAAACTAAATTGGCAGATTATTAACCATTGTATGGGCCCCTCTGATGGGCTTCCACGACCAATATCTGGTTGAAAACCGAGTCCTCGATTTGACTGCCTGTGTTGGGATCCGATTGTAGGGCTCTAGGTCATATTGGAGAAAGATCCACTCATTTGGCACAATCTCAAAATATGAGGATCTGCCTATGTTTGGCCACCATTAGGGCACAGGAGCACACATTAGGGCTCCCACCTTGACCAACCTACTGTACACAAGGAGCACTGGTTCCTAGTCCAGCTGGTCTTAAAAATACACCACTGGTTCCTGTTTAGGATGACATTGACATTGCAGATATCTACTGCCTCTTTTTTATGTACAATATACTCCTCGGCCACTTAGCCTGATCCATGATCATACTGTCAACTGTATGGGCACTTTCTAAAGTGTTCTGGAAAGGCTGAACTTGACAGACCTAAGTATGTGTATGGTGACCTGCCAACCTCCGCTGTATTAAGGTAAACCGTCCGTTCCTTAATTAGGCAGGTTCGAAAATTTCATCTGCTGATGCACCATGTTGGCCAGTTCATGGTGCGGCAGAAGATGAAGTGAAGAGGATCTCGTCATCAGTTGGAAAAATAGGAAGGGGGCCGTATCGTGCATGTCCAATTGTGCCTAGTGTATGTGTATTTTCTTTAACTTACTATGGTTACCAAGTCATTCTCAGCCCCAGTTTCCTCTTCAGCTGGCCATAGATGTTGAGATTTTTAAAAGATCAGATCCTAATCGTGAGACCACGATCTTCTCAGAACGATCGTACGAATTGACCATTAACTAAAAAGACCAATTTGCCAGGAAAACAAAGGGGAGCTGCCTGCTTGGCCCTGCAAACATAGATACATTGCACTGGGACCGACAAAGATTTTTTGACCTGGCTGATCAATTTCCTGACAGATGTCGGACGATAAAATCATAAGACGTACGATCGTTCAAATCCCACTAACCGCACGATAATTTCGAAGTATTGGTCGGACTTCTCTAAAATCGGTCGTTCGGCAAGAAGAATCTATGGGGAGCTTTAGGTAAGCGGCTACAGGTCCTAAGTTATCTATCTTATAGAAATGGAGACTTATTGTTAATTAAAAGTGCAGTGACTCAAGAAATTCTGCAGAGACAAAAGGATTCAACATCTTTCCATCACAAATTTAAAAATCTCGAGCGCGGCTTTGAGGATGTTCTGACGAGCCAAGCGTAAATATGATGAAATATAGCCATAATTAAAAAAGCATTGACTTTAGCCCCGTGGCTATCAGATATGTTGATGTAATGAGTTTACCATTCCCCAGAGCCCGATTACCACTGGCAGTCTCGGAATACATACAGGCCGTTAGCAAAACATACGGTTTTATAGTGCTAAGTATAGTCGCACATCAGTCATTTATAATAACATTCTGGAGCAGAATCTGGCTGTTTTGCCTGCAATGAAAAAGGTTCATCTACTTATCAGTAAACTCATCGCAGGGATCCAAACTAGGAACGCAACAGGTCAGGGGGAAACGAAGATAAAGGAATATCACACCTGCTACTTCACCCTACGTGAAAGAGATTTTCTCGCAGGTTCAGAAACTGTCAGAGCCATTCCCCATTATGTTCTCTTTAATCAAACAATTCTTCATTCTGACATGATTTTCTGTTCCCGTTAATAGGGCTCATTTATTATTGCCACAGGATTAGGCGCAAGAGCATAAAGGGGTCAAAGTTGCGCCCCGGCACAGAACACTAGCGACTGGGGCAATGAATGCAAACTGCATGATGTGCCGGAATAATGCACAATGCTGCTCAGCACATGATGTACAAGATAATCGGCACAACATGGGCATCCATATTCAACCTGTGCTGTCCTCCAACTCTCACATTCCCTTATACTAGTGGGCGGCACTTTTAGCAGCTAAAGTGAGTTGGACTGGATAATCTGGGCATCTTTAATGGCAAAATCATAGATTTAGGGTATAAAATAAAAAATCCATTCCCAGGAATTCAGGCCCCGGAGATTGCCGTGACTGGGATGTTTAATATTGTGGCAAAAAAAACCTTTAACCATAAATACAAATATGGGCATCTGCTTGATAGTACAGGTAAGGGATCCATTATCTGGAAACTCGTCATCTAGAAAGCTCAGAATTATGGAAAGGCTGTCTCCCATCCAAATTTTTTTCCCCTGTAATAATAAAACAGTAGCTTGTACTTGATCCCAACTAAGATATAATTAATCCTTATTGGAAGCGGTTTATTTAATACTAGACATTAAGCCCGTTAAATTAACGGGCGCTAGTACATATGTAGTCCGTTGCGCGGCTATCTACGTTGCTAGGAGACAGTCCGTGGGGCACATGCGCAGTAGCGCAATCCCACGGACACAGGGACTGGACGCAGAGACACTTGAACTTTATTATATAGGATTTACATGATTTTCTAGTAGACAAGGTGTGAAGATGCAAATTACGGAAAAATCCGTTATCCTGAAAACCCCAAGTCCTGAGCATTTTGGATAATAGGTCCCATACCTGTACTCCATTTATATTATATATATTCCATGTCATGGAAATGAAAAGCTTTGCTTAATAATAAGATAAAACAGAGGGGCAGGTTGGAGAGACAGGACCCCACATTTGTGGGTTTAGAGTAATGAAGTTTATTAATAGAGGGCCCGGCTTGGTACCGGTTTCAGCATCAAAGTGCAGAACATCTCAAGAGCCCTTTATACGGTCACAGGCAGAGCAGCGGAGGCTGATGGAAATGGTACAAGATGAGCTGCTCTTTAGACAGGGCTCATTGAACAGAGCTGTTCGTCTAATTGGCTGCCGAGATGAGACCTGCACTTTGCAAATGAATGGAGAACATAATTCCAAAATCTAACGAGCAGGCTCGTTATTCTCTGCCTGGGGTGGGCTTCCCTCTGTAACCATGGCACATAGAGGTATGTACATGAGCCGGCCGATAGACATATACTACCAAGAATAACTAGAACGGTGCAACAAGCACACTCATACACATGTGTATGTTATAAAGTCTGGCACGGTCAGATGTTATGACTGGCCTGGCCTGTTCATTGATGAGGAATCCAAAACTAAGGGCTAGTAGGGGGACAGGCTGAATGATAACAAATCAATTACAATACTGAGGTGTTTAGTTAGATAACACTGATTCTACCAGGGGTTCTGCTAACATCTTATTCCATTGGTTGTCTCTGGTTTAAGCGAACCTTTGCTGGCCAACATTGAGCCAGAGCCTCCTTATCTTATTACAAAGTGAGTTATCTGAAAACATTGCCAAATCCACCGTCCAGCCATAATTCCAAGAATAGCTACAGTAAGACATCGGAAAAGTGTTTACACCACGTTTTGCTCTAGTTGTCTACCAAGATGGACCTCCAGGAGTGCCAATAAGCACACTCCATAAATGTGGCCCCAACTGTCCTTTAGGCTGGGCCTCCAACCAAGGCTCTGAACCCTTCTAGGAGGGCCAGACAGTTCTGGAGCCCCTGATCTCTCATCTGCAGCAATATAAAAACCCCATCAGGATCTCCTTCAGAACTCTTGGGGTTCTTTAGAACGCAATAACTGCCACTGTCCGATGATCAGAACTCTCTAACTATCACCCGGACCAAGTTGTTGCATTGCCTGTCTGGGATCAGGATGGGTGGTGTGTCCTTAACAAAAGTCCATCAGAGCTCTGGAACTCCAGTTAAGAAATGACTGAATTTGTTGGTTTATGTTAGTGTTTATAGAGGCTCATAATTGCCACCTATTCACCCCTCCTTCTCTGTAATCCATCAAAACAACAGAAGACAATCCATGTGTAATGTAGAAATAAAAACATTTTAACCCCCACCATGCTAGCCCACCCTCCTGTCTAGCAGGCCTGTTTGCCTGCGGGATGGAACATATTTCTCTGCACACCTTTTCAAGCTCAGTCTCCCACACACACGGCTGTCACACTCGGCTTCAGCTCCCAAATGACTGGGCTATTAATAATTCAGGTCCTTGTAGCCTTTTTTAGCCAGGGAACTGAAAGGGCCCCGGGGAGATTGAATTACCTGCTTTCACCTCCGCAGAAGTGGCCGCTCTTCCGCCGCACAGATTAGAAGCCCATTTGTTCAAATCCTTTGTAATGAGCATCACCCGTGAGTCGCCATAAACACAATCTGCCCCTTTTCCGTTTGTAATCACTTAATATTCACATATCCCCCCCCCTTTTGTTGTTTGTTTCTTCCATCGACTTCATTTACATTTATCAAATGTTGTTTTTCCCTTGAGTCTTAATCATAATATTTCCTCCGACTCTTTAATGGCATCCAGTCCTGTTTTTTCTCCGCTCCTGATTTGCAAACGACACAGTCGCACGGGGAAGCGACACCAGCCAAGTGCAGAGATTCACATTAGCGAGTCCATTACTGTTATTGTGGTTTCCTTTTTATCTTTACAAAGTTTGGTGGCAAGGGCTGAAATTAAAGGGCTAGTGTTCCTATTTGGCAGGGCTAGTTGGATGCAGAGAATCCCTAAGTTTAGAGTACTGCATCGGGTTGGGTACCTGCAAAAATCTGCAGTACCCTGCAGGTTGCAGGTAGAAGTTTCGGGATCAGGTATAGACGCGGGTCGGCGGTTCTCCGGGTTTGCAGGTTGCGGGTCTTCTCAATAGCGAGTTTTACTCCTTTTTTTCTGACCACGCCTACTTCTAATGATGTCACGTCCGGTTTACAATGATAGCACTTCCTTTTTCTTGATGGTCAGTGGGTTGTGGATCAGGTTGCAGATAAGGTACTTGCGGGTCGGCAGCGGGTCCAATTGGGTAAGTATGCGGGTTGCGGGTCGGGTTCGGGTTTAACAAATTGGTTCGGCACAGGACTCTACCCTAAGGGGTATATTTATAAAAGAGTGAAGTTAATAGTGAAGTTCCGCCACTAGAGTGAAATTCCGCCACTCTCCATTCATTTCTATGGGATTTTTATAGGTGTATTTATCAAAGGGTGAGTTTTCACTTTCACTCATTGATAAATACTCCTTTCAAAATCCCAAAGAAATGAATGGAGAGCTGCGGAACTTCACTCTTTGATAAATTTACCCCTAAGTCCTTCTTTGTGTCCATATGTGTAAGTGGTGGTTGCCATGCTGTTTGTCTCAGCCAAGGGGCAGAAGAACGTTAACCCGTTGGCCCGGAGTTTAAACTGTATGATTTGTATCTAAAACACAAACAATTGCTTTAAAGCCTGGGTGATGAATAACATGCAGATTTCCAGAGGGCTACTTGTGTCCCCCATAGATAAACTTCATTCAATGCAATTTCATCAGCAAGTGTAAGACCATCATTACTTGTATGTGGGAGCCACTTTACACTCACCTCTCCTTTCTCTCCTTCCCTTCCTCCAGCCCTTCTCCTCCTCCTCCCCCTACATGGTGCACCCACCCCTGGAGTCCCACTTTATTACTTGCTTTATGTGAGGCTTGATCATTCTCATTGTACAGCTGTCTGGATTTAGAAACCCTATAATAATCTGGAAAGACACAAACACACACACACACACACCTGCCTTTCTTCCCTGAGAAGGGATTTAGTTGCAGGTTTAATCAAAAATCTAGACATCCAGCGGCATCTCCTTGTGATACGAACTGAACACGGGGAGCGAGCGGGCGGTATGTTTGATATGAATAGGGGTCACTGGTTAACCATTTCCCTGCCAGGAGGAAGCTCTTGCACAAGCTGCGGAAACATTACGCGTCTGGTACGGGGTACAAAAGGGAACGGTGCTCCAAGGGGTGCAATTTAGCACCATTCTCATAGTAAAGGATCTATATACACACACATACACATATATATATATATAGAATTCACACATGTCTGACTTTGAAGCGGAATATTGGACACACCATTTCCCACAATCCATTGCTTTTACCAACAATGCTTTGCAGAAAGGAGTAAACGTGACAATGCCTGACTGGACCCTAAGCTGAGAATTGACATGAGCACCCACAATGCATTGTTTTTTTGGCAACAAGGCATTTCAAGGATCAGTAAAGGTGATGATTCCTGAGCAGAGCACTGGATACGTGGGCCCCCCAAAAATGTATGGATTTTGCTCACAAGGCATTGCAGATACAAGTAATGGTGACTGGAGTTCAGTGTCGGACTGGGGGGGGGGTCCAGGGACAACTGGGGTTGCTGCCTCAGGGCCCCCCACAACCTGCCCGGGGCCCCCCACCTCATAAGCAAAGGCATAAATGTGATAACAACCAGCTGGAACCAAATCAGCTGGACACGAGTACCCACAATGCATTGCATTTTACCCACAAGGCATTGCAGGAAACAGTCAAGGTGATAACAACTAAGTGAAACAGAAGCCGCTGGACACGAGTACCAAAAAATACATTGGTTTTACCCACGAGGCATTGCAGGTACCTTTGATGTTGACAACACGTGACTGGAATCCGAAGTGGAAGACTGGATGTGTGAATACCCACAATGCATCTTAAATCACTTGACTGAGCTGAAGGCAATGACTACCCACAATGCCATGCTTGTACCCACAATGCACTGCATATACCAATCAGTCTAAATCCAATGGTGACAAGACTGACTAGATCCTAAGCAGAACACTGGACACACGACTGCCCATCACACATCGTTTTTACCCACAATGCACCGCAGGGTCCAAAAATCTATCCAGGGCTTGTTTAAGGCTAATTACACTGTTATAAGTGATACTGATACAAATGTTTTGGCAATGTGTTTGGAATAAGGAGGAAAGAGTGGGGCTCAGTGGATAACAGAGTTGGTAAGTGCATGTTCTCTGCGTGTTCCCCTGCCATGTATCTGCCATGTTCCACAGCTCCAGCCATTAAAGCACATGGAATACACGTATGTTATCAGTCACACGCAGGGAACATCCACTGCTGAGCGAGTAGCTGGAGGAGACGCTTATCTTAACTCGGGGGGCTCACGCACTCCCCTCTCTTCATTCCCAGGCTGTAAAAATCCCTCATTAAGTGTGACGAGCGCCTTTATCGAACTCTTTCCCGCTCGATGTTCTCTGCACTTTTAGCACCCCTGCACCCCCTGATCTCACCACCCTATAGATCCCTTCAATTCACTCCTTGTCTTTTATATACACCGGCCTCTCTCGACCAAGGAACCCCAACTGGAACCATGTAAAGAATATTATATATTTTCAGTACCAATACACACCAAGGCTGGACGGTGGAATGTCCTAGGATAAAACTGAATAAAGCAAAGACCCCTGTGCAGCAATGGTGGGCTCTAAATTCACTTACACAAAGCATATAGAGATTATACATCAATCCCATCAGTCCCTGCCCCAGTGAGCTCACAATCTAAGGTTCCTATCACATTCCCATCAATCCCTGCCCCAGTGAGCTTACAATATAAGGTCCCTATCACATTCCCATCAGCCCTTGACCCAGTGACCTTACAAACTAAGGTCCCTATCACATCCCCATGAGCCCCTGCCCCAATGAGATTACAATCTAAGGTCCCTATCACATTCCCCTCTGTCCCTGCCCAATGAGCTTACAATCTAAGGTCCCTATCACATTCCCCTCTGTCCCTGCCCAATGAGCTTACAATCTAAGGTCCCTATCACATTCCCCTCTGTCCCTGCCCAATGAGCTTACAATCTAAGGTCCCTATCACATTCCCATCAGTCCCTGTCCCAGTGAGATTACAATCTAAGGTCCTTATCACATTCCCATCAGTCCCTGCCCCAGTGAGTTTACAATCTAAGGTCCCTATCACATACCCATCAGTCTCTGCCCCAGTGAGCTTACACTCTAAGGTCTCTATCACATACCCATCAGTCCCTGCCCCAGCAGAGCTTACAATCTAAGGTCCCTATCACATTCCCATCAGCCCCTGCCCCAGTGGAGCTTACAGTCTAAGGTCCCTATCACATTCCCATCAGTCTGTGCCCCAGAGAGCTTACAATCTAAGGGCCCTATCCTATTCACACACACACACACACACACACAAGTGTAAGTTTTATCAGGAGCCAAATAACCTGTCTGTATGTTTTTGGACAGCCTGAGAACTGAGGATCCTGGGAATTGTAGTTTAGCGCTAGCTAATAAACCACACAATTCAGGAGGCTGAGCTGGAATTCGTTCACGATACGCTAAGTTTATATAATATTTTTAGCTCCCCGTTGCAGATTATTCTAAAACGCTTAGTTTTTTTTTTAGAACATCAATTGAAATAGAGCTTTTAATTAAAGCCTTTATATAGGCAGAAAGACAGGCAGACAAAGGGAAATGTCATTGGCACAGATAATTCTCACTGAATGGGCTCTGAACACAATAATTTGCTTCTGTCACAGTGATTTTGCCAAAGTGGTGATCATCACGAACACAAAGGGCCTCATTTACTAAACCCAAATGCAAGCGCTGGAGCTTTAAGGGGAACAACACTGCACCCCATAGGACCCATTGTACCAGAATGGAAATACAGGACCTCCTGCATCCTATGCCTAATTGGTCACAGCCTTTTAACCATTTCTGATCCAAATGTCAAGTGAAGGGTTAAAAGAGCAATTAAAAGAGCGATATTATCCAGGCTTTGACCTTGGTACGTCCTTCATTCTGCCAGTTGGGTAAAGGAGGGAGCTGGGCATTGTGGGAAAGTGAAAGTATATAATCTCCTTCTTATCACATGGATGTCTTGCCTTATTTTCCATTTGGCACCCGTGAGGCTCAGACAAGGACAGAATTAGACAGTTGTGTCTGGCCTGCGCTTTTATCACCTCCTCATAGTTTGCAGCCTGTCTCCCCGCAACTGCCAGTTCTGCCGTGGTGAAGTCTCGCTGCCAGGGATTTGGCTCTGCTGCAATGACAGGTTCCTCTTGCCCTGCACTGATAATGAACACAGCCGTCCCCACAAAAAAAGGGCACCCTCAACTCCAATATTCTACATTTCAATCTGAACCTTGGCGAGGGATTAACAGGGGAGACAACTCACAGTATAAGAGAAAAAATAAAATAGTCACAGAACATTTGTACTGGGTTTTAAGGTACATCTCTTGGTTCCCGTTCAGCTTATTCCTAGCGCTTCTTTTGTTCTGTCTCCACTTCTCCCAATACTCCCTATTTTCTTGCTCAGAACATTCACATCAAAACACGCAGGGAAAGAGAGAAATAGAAGCAGATGTTACGGGGAAAAAAGTTGTTTTTTTGTAATGCAAAGAAGTGACAAATACAGGTGCCGAGGGGGCGGGAAAGTGCTAAATCTCAGAATTCAAACACTTGCAAAGGAACGGAGTGGCAAGGACAAACCTGTCTGTTTTAATGCAAAAGATTTCATTGATATGTCAAACTGCACAGCCATAAAGCAGGGCAGGACTGTGGCTAACAGTCGGGATCAGATCGGATCTGTGCAGCCACTGGGACAGAATGTTCTGTTATACAGATAACTAGAATCTCAGCTGCCATAAAGCAGGACAGGACTGCTGCTTACAATGGGGATCAGATAGGATCTGTGCAGCCACTGGGACAGAATGTTCTGTTATACAGATAGCTAGAATCTCAGCTGCCATAAAGCAGGACAGGACTGTTGCTTACAATGGGGATCAGATAGGATCTGTGCAGCCACTGGGACAGAATGTTCTGTTATACAGATAGCTAGAATCTCAGCTGCCATAAAGCAGGACAGGACTGCTGCTTACAATGGGGATCAAATAGGATCTGTGCAGCCACTGGGACAGAATGCTCTGTTATACAGATAGCTAGAATCTCAGCTGCCATAAAGCAGGACAGGACTGCTGCTTACAATGGGGATCAGATAGGATCTGTGCAGCCACTGGGACAGAATGTTCTGTTATACAGATAGCTAGAATCTCAGCTGCCATAAAGCAGGACAGGACTGCTGCTTACAATGGGGATCAAATAGGATCTGTGCAGCCACTGGGACAGAATGTTCTGTTATACAGATAGCTAGAATCTCAGCTGCCATAAAGCAGGACAGGACTGCTGCTTACAATGGGGATCAGATAGGATCTGTGCAGCCACTGGGACAGAATGTTCTGTTATACAGATAGCTAGAATCTCAGCTGCCATAAAGCAGGACAGGACTGCTGCTTACAATGGGGATCAAATAGGATCTGTGCAGCCACTGGGATAGAATGCTCTGTTCTACGGATAGCTAGAATCTAAGGAGTGCTGCTTACAAATAGTAATAAAATAATAAGCAATACTAATAACAACAATTATAACTTTAAAGACATACTGACATATGTTGAAAATCCGTTGGGATGATATTTCTAGGATCCAGTTTCCTGTTGCTGACAGGAATAATGCCGGATAACCGGTGGTACGGCTGCCCTAAAATGTTTGAACCAACTCACTAAGAATGAGAGGAAGCTGCCTGCGTGTTCTCCCAGTAGAGTCCAGAATCCCAAATTCCTAAGCGCTCCTTAGTGAGTCCGTCCAGGGATTTCAGGCAGCTGTATTGTCAAAATTCAGGCTTTTCAAAAAGAAACAATGCCCAGGAAGCTGGGTCCTACAGATAACATTTTTAAAAATGTGTTGGTGTCTCTTTAAGAGAGGGAGATGATTTTTTTCCTATTGTATTTCCATGTGCAAAGTATGAGTATGAGTGGGTCCCAAAGACTAGCGAGATTAGCAGAACTCAGTATCAGGAAGCCGCTTATCACCTTATGTTTAGGCAGGGCCCCCCCCCCCACTCTTTCTGCGCCCCCTCCTCGTGGAAACAAAATCCTTTTAACTCAGCAGGATTAACAACGGATTAATTCATCACATGCCCAGCCAATAAGAGCGGGATCACTCGGCAGCCAATAGAAGAGTTGAAGGGGTCAGACCCGCGATTTGTGGCCTCCGCAGGTTTTAAGGGTTGAACCGACCAATTGGAACTAATTAACCCCATAATAGAGACAAGCTGCCAGCACTAAGGAGAACGCTCATGAGGAAACTTTGGGCGACTTTGGAAAACGAAGGGCTCCGAGTGCCATCTCGCCGGCGATTTCGATTCTAGCTGGTGGGAGACATTTCAGGGAGACTAAGGAAGAAGAAGCGGTTTGTCGCTGGGCGACTAATCTCCCCCAGTAGCTTTGTGTGCCCCTGCCCTTAAAGTGAGACTGCAGAATTGTATTTATTCTTATAGAATATAATAAAGGAATTATTATTCTATTAATTATTTTGTTTCAATGTACAGTTGTGATCTGCCCCAGGTCAGTAACAAAAACATATTCTGTCTACTTCACCCCTACAAATAAGCCAGTAACATTCAAACAGCCCTAGGACCCCAGATATACTTCTAGCACTTTATTTATTTAAAGGGAAACTATTATCATGACATTTCCCTTTTAAAATATTACATTTTTATTATACTTTTATTCACTTCTAATTAGTCCCAGGCTGTTTTACTGTCCTAAATATACATCCTAAAATTACATTGTCTTAAAACTGCCATGTAATGCTTTCCTTTATTTCTTATTGTTTCTTAAACATTTCGCTAATTAATCAGATTAAGGCATTCATATCCTGCACTGATAAATAAACAGTTATATGAGTGATCCATGCATTCTGTGGCCAATACACATGCAGATTATCCAGGATTCGGTTCGGGATTCGGCCAGGATTCAGCCTTTTTCAGCCGAATCCTTGTGTCTGGCCGAAGAGAATCCTAATTTGCATAGGTAAATTAGGGTCGGGGAGGTTAATCACGTGACTTTTCATCATAAAACAAGGACGTGAAAAAAATGTTCACACTTTTTCCCTTTCTCGCCCCTAATTTGCATATGCATATGCCAATTATGATTCGGTTCGGTATTCGACTGAATCGCTCACAAAGGATTCAGGAATCCCAAATAGTGGAATCGGTGCATCCCTACTTAAAACCTATTTAGAAGCTTATCTGCCTGTGTGTGTGTGGGGGCTTCTGAAAGGTCTCACCAATGAATATTAGGCCAAAAATTGGCCTGATATCGATTGGGCAGGTTTTTTTTCCTGCAATCGATAACCACATTGGCTAGTTGATGTGGTCTTATGATTCGTCTTCACCCATTCTCTTCCTAGGGTCAAGTGCTCGATGAACCCGATATCGTACTGTCGTGGGTGTCATATCAGGGAAAAATCCACTGGTTTGGCGAGGTATGGCCACCTTTAAACTGATAAATAGAATCTCAGCCATAAAGCAGGGCAGGACTGTTGCAATGCGTTTCATATAGGATCTGTACGCACTGTGACAAATTATTCGAGATCCCACCCAAAGGTGGTTTAGTATAAGCATAAAAACAATGATCTGAATTCCATTCTATCTCTTTAGACAGAATCTTCCTATGTCTTTCCTATCCATGGCTTCCAAGGTATTGGGGGCCATGGCTCATCACAGGTAACTCTACACTCTTCTACCAGCAGGGCCGCCATCAGGGGGGGACAGGGGGGACAAGCGTACCGGGCCCGGGCATGAAGGGGGGCCCGGCAGCGCTGCATTTTTTGAAGATCCGGGCCCCCCTTACGAGCACCCGAGCCGTACGTCTTGCCTCTGTGTTGCCGAATGCGGAAGTGCCGAAAAGCCGATGCGCCGAAAAGACCCGAAGTCACGGAAAAAGCCGAAGTCACGAAGCGCCGAAAAGACCCGAAGTCACGAAAACAGCCGAAGCCGAAGTCCTGAAGCAGCGCAAAGACCTGAAGTCACGAAAACAGCCGAAGCCGAAGTCCTGAAGCGGTGAAAAGACCCGAAGTCACGAAAGGAGGTGAAGTTGAAGTACTGAAGCCGTGAGTTCAATTCTACTGAACACCAGTTTGTGTATTTTTTTTTTTTTAATCCCCTGGCCACCAATGTATTATTTTAATATTCTATAGGCCCCTGCAACCAATCTTTTTTTTTAAAACATGTTTTTTTGGGGCCCCAATTTTTTTTTTAACTCGTAAGGGGCCCCTTGCCACCATTGTTTTTTTTTAAAAAAAAATAAATAATAATTTTCTTTTTGGTGGCCCTAAATTTTTTTAACTTGTAAGGGGACCCCTGCCACCAGTTTTTTTTTTTTTTTTCAAAAAAAAATAATTTTTTTTTAAAAATTTTTTTTGGGGCCCCAATTTGTTTTTAACTTATAAGGGGGCCCCTGCCGCCAATGTTTTTTTTTTTTTAAATTTTTTTTGGGGGCCTAATTTGTTTTTAACTTGTAAGGGGGCCCCTGCCACCAGTTTTTTTTTCTTTCAAATTTTTTTTTGGGGCCCCAATTTGTTTTTAACTTATAAGGGGGCCCCTGCCACCAATGTTTGTTTATTTTTTAGTTTTTTTTACATTTTTTTTTGTTGGGGCCCCAAGTTTTTTTTTAACTTATAAGGGGGCCCCTGCCACCAATGTTTTTTTTAAAAAAAAAAAAAATGTAATTTTTTTTTTTTTTGGGGCCCCAATTTTTTATAAGGGGGCCCTGACCATCAATAGCTTTTTACAACTTGTGTGGGGGGGTTACTTTTTTAGCGCTGATGTCTGTGTGGTCTTTTAACTGCGATGTGGAGTGGGCGGGAAATGGGGTGGAGCTTGGTCGTCAGTGTGGGCGGGGCCCAGGGGGCCCCAAAAATTTTGTTGTACGGGGCCCCGTGATTTCTAATGGCGGCCCTGTCTACCAGTCAATGAGCCAACTGGGGTAGCTGAGCTTCCATATCTGAGCAACGTCTGTGCGACGTGTAAACCAACAGCCAGCATAGCACATATTTATAGAACTCAGTTGTAAGACCATTTTTCAATTCCTAGGTAATATTTATTAGTAAGAGGAAAGAGTGATTGGCTGGTGGGGGTTACTGGACCAGAAAAATGACATGCTAAAGAAGAAAATGTATTAAAGATGGAGGGAAAGACTTCATCTGTAGCACTGAATCTCTAGACAACAGCAGAACAATATTCTTGGGCAGACCTTCAACTTGTATTGGAAGGGAAACAGTTAGGAGCTAACTAACTGGACAAAGGTGGCTGCTAGGGATTTTCTAGAGCCCGCAAACCATTTCCATTACATTAGGTTAACCATATTGTTGGATTGTACTTCCCTTGAAGACCAGAATCATGATTTCTTCCCAAAGGATCTTCATGGTGGATTAGCCACAAGATCTATAATAAGTCACGAACATCTCTTGCCCTTAAATCTATTGCAGCATTGCTATCAAACAGCTGTCCCAGCATCCCAACAACAGATTTGAACCAAATGCTGAAGTAGCAGGTAGCCAATGGTCTTCAACCTTTGCCTTCTAACTACCAAGCCAATCAACTTTGGCCGAAGCTGGTAACCACTAATCTTCAACATTTGGCTGCCAGTAATAATTGAATGCTCTACAAACTTTGACTTTGTCTGTAGCTGGGAGCAATTGATCTTCAACTTTTGGGTTCCAAGCCAATAGTCTTCAAACTATGGCTGTGGATGGGAGCCAGTGATCTTCAACCTTTGGTTCTCAACAAGTGAGCCACTGAAACTTTGGATAGTACAAGATGATTGACTTGGTTGCTGGAAACCACAAAATCATTGGCTCTCAGCTACTGCCACTGGTTTAGAGTAGACTATATCTGAGGATTCTAGGAGATAAGCTTTAGCCATCAGATAGAGAGGCAGTTTGGCCATTCTGGACTCTCAACACATGTACAAATATGGCTTCTACCCAAAGCCAAAACAAGCATTGTTGTGTATATTGTACATTATTACAGACAAATTTGGTTTAAAAAGTAAGCAGAGTGGGAAGGGCTATAGCCAAAAACGAATTGAGCCTTATACGTACACATACCCACCTACAGGGGCTCAGGGATATGAATGTATAAATGATGGGAGTGCCTATGACTTAAGAGTGCTGTCCTTCTTTTTGGGTTTTGATATAGATGATGGGAGTGTGTTCAAATTGTTGGTCACAAGGGAAAGGAAGAGTTAGCCAACAAATGTGCCCCCAGGTCTCTAGTTAAACCCATACATAGGTTAAATACAGAGACATTCTCAAGTCAAGAAGGCCGGGATTTGATTACGGGTTTGGATCCTTTATCCACCTTCCTTTAAACAACTAGAAAAACAAGCTTGCAACATCTATGATAGGATTCATGGTGCACTGAACACAACCATGAACTCTGTATAGAACGAAAGGTTTATTACTGTACTCAGCACATGAGAGAAGACTCGGCAGAGAAACCAAGAGAATTGTTTTGTTCCATGAATCTACACTTCATTGCTCATCAAAGGCTTGTAAAGCGAAAGTGCCTCCTCTCATTATCAGTAGCCCGAGATCAGAGGAGAACAGCAACAAGGGAACACACAGACATGTCAGCCTCCATTGTGTGTCAGGCAGATTCATGTTTAGAATGAAATCAGTGGCCTTACCTTGGTCCTTCCTTCACCTGCTTCGCTTGCAATCCAATAAATTCTCAAGTCTATTTCAAGGGCTCTAGAAGAGAAGAGAATGAAAGGGGTATCATTGCTTTGACTGCTTGGGATCCGGCAGAATGCTAACAGGCCAGGGCCAAAATGCTCAACATTCCTTGAGGTTCTGATCCTTCTGTCATGTCAAAGGTAGTCACCTTGACTCATAGAAGTACTATTATTACACTGGGACAATAAGTAACCCTCTAAATCTTAAAACCTTTTCAAATTTCAGACTTTTGGGTTGATAACCTTCCTTTGTCACCCCAAATGTTTTCAGGCCACCACCCAAGCTTATTAAGAGGTTAAAAATAAATGAAAACATGGTGCACCCTCTCTATCCATCCCTGAATCACAACGCCAGAGCTTGGTGAAATTTTTTTGTCAAAAACGGGGAATTCCCTGTAACATGAGCACCCTTGACAAAAGCCAAGGACACCACAGTGTCATCCACTGCGGTTAGCAGTTTACTCAGCCTCCGCTTTGTAAATGCCAGACGGAAACTCCATTTGTTTTGTAGCCATTTTCTTGGTTTATGAAAGACGCTGGCCATGCTGGGTGTGTGGAGACCTAATCAGAAGTTTATTCAATCATAATTCCAACCTTGTGTGTTCTATGATGAAAAGCCCAAGAGTTCACTATATTATCTATATTATTATAGCGGTAGAGACATTAAGGCGCAAATTCACTAAGCGCCGAAGCGCCGAACGCTAGCGTTAATTCGCTTTTGGCATTTTCGTTACTGCGCAAATTCACTAACAAACGCTGGGGTAAATTCGCTAGTGTTACTTCGCACACTTACGCCAGGCGAATTTTCGCTAGCGTTCTAACTACGCAAATTCACTAACTTGCGCAGTGTACTGAACGCTACCTTTTACGCTAGACTTCCTTCGCCACCTCAGACCTGGCGAAGCGCAATAGAGTAGATAGGGATTGTTTCCAAAAAAGTCAATTTTTTTTCTAAGTCCCAAAAAACGCTGGTGTGTTTTCTACATGATGGGTGATAGGCTGAAAAAGATCGAAAAAATTTTTGGGGCTCCCCTTCCTCCCCCCTACATTTCCTGACTCATGGCAACTTACCTAGACAGTGGGCACATGTGTAGGGCAAAATAACATTTTATTTGCTGATTTGAAGGTTTTCTAGGCATTTGTAGTGCTGATACGTGTTCCTCCATTGAAATTTGAATTTCGCGCCGTATGCAAATTAACCATCGCTAGCGAAACTTCGCTTCGCCTGGCGAATTAACGCTAGCGCAACTTCGCAAACTAACGCTACCCCTGTGCGCAACTTCGGATTTTAGTGAATTTGCGGAGCGCTGGCGAAAATACGCCTGGCGAAGTACGGCGAAGTTGCGCCTGGCGCAACTTCGCATCTTAGTGAATTTGCCCCTAAGAGAGACACATAGGGGCAAATTCACTAAGATTCATAGTTGTGCCAGGCGTAACTTCACCGCACTTCGCCAGGCGTAGTTTCGCCAGCGCTCTGCAAATTCACTGAAATCCGAAGTTGCGCTCAGGGGTAGCGTAAAGGTTGCGAAGTTGCGCTAGCATTGATTCGCTAAGCGAAATTACGCTAGCGATGGTTAATTTGCATACGGCGCCAAATTCAAATTTCAATGGAGGAATATGTAGCAGCACTACATATGCCTGGGAAACCTTCAAAACATCAAATAAAAATGTTATTTTGCCCTACACATGTGCCCACTGTATAGTTAAGTTGCCATGAGTTAGGAAATGTAGGGGGGAAGGAGGGGAGCCCCAAAAAAAATTTCGATCTTTTTCAGCCTATCACCCATAATATAGAAAAAACGCCAGCGTTTTTTGGGACTTAGAAAAAATTTGAACTTTTTTTGAAGCAATCCCTATCTACTCTATTGCACTTCGCCTGGTCTGAGGTGGCGAAGGAAGTCTAGCGTAAAAGGTAGCGTTCAGTACAATGCGCGTGTTAGTGAATTTGCGTAGTTACGTCCGTTGCGCAAATTCGCCAGGCGTAAGGGTGAGAAGTAACACTAGCGTTCGTTAGTGAATTTGCGAAGTAACGAAAATGCCCAACGCTAGCGAATTGACGCTAGTGTTAGGTGATTCGGCCCCATAGACAGGCAAAAGGGGTCATTCACAAAACGGTTGGGTGCAGAGGGCAAGGAAGGGCCCAAAATGAAGCAAAGAGACCATTGTTTGACCCATCAATACAGCTCTTCTGTACTTGGCAGTACTGCATTCATGAGGGGCAGGAATAGGGAATCATGTAGGTGTTCTTCCTCCTGTCCATCTACCCTTCTCCTATTTGACAATAAAAAGGATCCTTGCCATAAACCAAGACACAGCTGCTGTTTATCTGCTAAAAAGGAAGTACAGAAGGTCACATGACTAACAGGAAGTGCATACAAGCAGATAAAGAGACTATACCACATTCAGTTAATATGCTACACTATATTTCTCTGCACATTCTTCCCGGCGCGGTTACTACCAAGAGAACTGATTTCAGAAGAGAAAGGAAAAGGCTACAAAAAGAGCTTACAATCTTTTGGGGGGCAAGGCAGGAGAAAATGAAGGTGCTGGTTAGCCTAATAGTAAGCCCCTTAGAAGATGAGTTGTATTTATTTACTCCAACCGCAGCATTGCGATGTTTCCTTGCCCTGATGAAATACGCATGGCGGCAAGCAATCACTCTCGTTTATAGGCAGTCGTCGCTGGCGGGAACAAATCCCTTTTTTATGGGGAGACAGTTTCAGTTTTGAGAAGTGAGGGAGACGGTGCCGGTTCATGGAAATAATGATTATTTATTAAGCAGAAGATCCCTCTGAGCAACAGCCTGACTCGCTGAGAGCTTGTTCCACGGATAGACCCAAGCGCTAGTTGCTTATTTTGTTACCTTGTCTGCAGAGAAGGAATGTTCTGGGCTCATAATGAGCTGCTCATGCTTTAATGGAGAATAAGTGGGAGATAGCACCTAATTATAAATGAGGTACATTTCCCCTTTAATTAACAGCTTTGGCTTTTATACACTGGGTGTCTCTGTTGCTTGGCTAATTCACTCGACCCATTAAATGAATATCATTCCTGTGCCAGATCTTATGAGCTCCGTGTATCCATGGTCTCATACTGTTCCTCTTAGGGTTACGAATAATGTTAAAAGGGTGCCTTAAAAATCTCCCAAATGGAATGCTCTGTTATACAGACAGCGAAACCATATCAGCCAAAAAGCAGGGCAATTATAATGGGGCCCACTAAAGGCCCATAGAAGTCCCTGAAGTTGCCCAGCCTTAGGTTGAAATTTTTTGGAACTATGGCTTGGACATAATCAAGCCCACATTTTGGGTTATTTGTAAACAAGGGCTACACCAAACTGAAAACACGATCATCGATTTCAAAATGTATAAAAACCTCTGTTTTCAAAGGGTTGTGATCATCATTTAAATGAAAATATTCTGCCACCATCAATCATGGGGTTATCGTATTCATTCATTCTCTCATTACCCTTCCCTGATATAATTGAACCGTTTAAATGATCACTAATTATTTTCTATGTTTACAGTCATTTAGTACATGTCTTCTATTGACTCCAATATTGCTGCAGAATTTACATTTGCATTCGGGTCAATAATCCCAAATTAGCTTTTCCGTATGGTACAGAAAATGCTAAGGCAGAAGGTCAACACAGGCATTGAGGTTCATGGGGAGATAAATATTAGGGGGTAGAGGGATCATAGCAGTTTTGAGAGGTAATAAATACCCATAGTACTTATATATATTTACTGACGGGTTAGTTTAAGTTAGGGGTGATCCATGGGTGCCAAGATGGCGCCTATTTCCCGGCTGCAAATAGGCAGAGAAGGGAGGACATTTTTACCAGGCAAACACAACTATTCTCTCACATTCACATAAATGCAGAAAACATCTTAAAATATTAACAATAAAAATGACAAATTCATGTTAATAGGGGTCGGAGCATAAACATTCCCTGGGATCTCCCGCTGGGCCATGTATGTTAATCAGCAAGATGAGATTGTTTACCTGAGGAACGGAGCCGTGAGCAGGGCAATTATGAGCAGCCTCACTAAGTATTACTGCCTCTCTATGTCACATCATTTGAATTTCAAAAAAGATTGCCCTTTGGAAAGAAATGGTATGTACGGTGCATGCAGATTAGGGGCAATGCAACATGTCACCAAAACGAAAACATCGATGCCGCCTCTGTGTGTTTTCATATGTAGAACCCCAGATAAAAAGCATCATTCGTGGGGTGTAGCAGGGTTGGACAGGCCTACCAGAAAAACAGGGGATCTTGGGCCCTAGTCAAGGACAATTGTCATCAACTAGTAATGTAACTAACAGAATGTGCTCCCAAGCACTAAAAAAATCAAGCACTAAAAAATTCCCTCTGCCCTCCCTCTTGCAATATCATGTATCTTGGCCCAGATGCAATCGCACCCCCCACCACCACCATTACTTATTTCTTATTTTCATCACAGGTCTATATAACAGGACTACATCTTCCCGAGATGAAAGTAGATCCCTGATGTTCTTAGTTCTCTAGTCACCCTAGGAGACCCAGGTTGATATTAGTATATTGTGAATGGGATAGAGCCCTTAGATTGTAAGCTCATATGTGTGTTATGGATATTCTATGTAAGGTTAATGACATATGGGGGGATTCAATGTGTTTACTGCTCAACGGGCAAAACGTTAGGAATTGCTTGCTGAGTAATCATTGAAGACTTATCTGAGCAGCTTCTTCAGTTCAACTCAACTCAACTCAAGAGGCTGCCCTGATGAAACATCTTCACTGATTACTCTGCAAGTCCAGTTGTTTCAGAATTACTTATATTAGATATACCATGACCTGGATGAATGAAAATCTTTATAGTCATTAGGAATTGCCTTTCCATTAACTTGTATGGTACTTTCCTGGACCTTATTAAAGAACCTGGTGTTCATCTGTTAGTAAGTGCGTCTAGCCAACTACTATTCAAGTCAACTGTTTTAATTTTTTTCTCACAATTTAATGGTCTAATTAAAGTAAATTCTAACAAATGTGGTTCAGTTGCCCCACTACGTTGTGTGCCATTCCTCCCAGAATGCCCTAGCAATGCCCAGTGGGCAGACGAGACCCTCACGTTAGCTCTAACAATGCAATCTGCGGGTTTCCTTTCTGGAAGCAATGAAATATTGTCCTAAATTTCCGCTCAGTGCACTGCAGGATTCCTGTCCTACTTCCTCATCAAATATCCCTATACTCCAGAGATAAGGCAGAGGCCGGCATCACAATGGGCAGGAGAGGCTTTCCACAGAAAAGAAAACAAGAAAGAGAAATTCTTTGCTCTGGGATTTGAAGTCATTACCGTAGCAGTACTAGGTATGTGTGTGCGTCCTTGGCTCGCGCCTACAAGATCTGAGGATACAAACACGGCGGCTAATAGAGGAGGAGGCTGCGGGATCCTTCAGCTGTCGGCGGCAAGCTGGGACTTGTAGTTTAGCAACAACTGAAGGGATGTAGGTTGCACATAGTGAAATGCTTATTATGGCTCTTTGGCAGTTTGTTGTTGAGTTACTGGAAGAGTAGTTTAATACCTGCTCTACTTTCATAAACACTGCCCCAACCCAATAGTTAGAAGCTACAATGGGCAGAGATGGCAACCCAAATGCAGCCTGGGACTCACAGCATGAGTGAGTTGTCAGGAAAACAAGTAAGGTTGAGAGAGCTCACTTACAAAATATTAAATATTTCATACAACAATATGTCCACTATTGGGATCCAATAGGAAAGCACCTTAAAAGAGACGGGATGCAATATCCAAGTAAAAGCAAGTCTACCAGGTTTTCTGGGTGCCATAAAGGCAATAACACGCATGTGCCCTCTACCGCTGGCAGGGCACAGAAGTACCAGGAGCATGGGCTGTGTTTTCATTGTTTTCTTTCCGAGGCTGAGAAGGTTTTAATGAAAAAAAGGAAACACATTAGAGACGGGAGCAGTTCCTTCATTCTTCACCGCCCGCGACCTCTCTGAGTTCAGAAGCCCAAATTAATTCTTGCTGCCTCCCTCCATCTTCTCCTGTTTCCTGACCAACTGCTCTTTGTTTTTTCTTCTTGTAATTGTTTTACTCGCCAGTCAATATTTTTGGCAGGTTTCTGACATCTCATTCCAAGTCTTCAAAGTTTGTTTTTTTAATATGAGCAGCTTTTATTTGCACTCGTACAAGTACACTTTCCAGAAAAGGTGACTGGGCATCATGTCTGGGGTCCTAGGTTCGATTCTAACCAGGGTGCTATCTGCAGAGCAGCAGTTGCAGGTTGGAAGAACAGTAGCTATAAGAAGGCAAGATGGAGACTTTCAAGGAAGAATATAGATATAAGAAGATGGAAACTTTAGGCCAAGATAGTGACAGTAGGGCACGATGGCCAATGCAGAATGAGCTTGTAGTAGAAAGGCAAAATGGAGGCAGTAAGACAAGATGGAGGCTGTAGGTCTTAAAGTAGACAGTAGAGCAAGATGGAGATACAAAAGTAAGATGAAGGCAGTAGGACAAGATGGAGTTTCTAGGATGAGATGGAGACAGTAGGGCAAGGTAGAGACAGTAGGACAAGATGGACTTGGTAAGCAAGATGGGACATGAAGTTAGTAGAGCAAGATGGAGACAGTAAAGTAAGAGGAGGATGGAGACAGTATGACTAGATTGACTTAGTAGCATGAGATAGAGACAGTAGGACATGATGAAGTTAGTAAGGCAAGACAAAGACAGTAAGGTAAGATGGGAACAGTAGATGGAGATGGTAGGACAAGATGGAAGTAGTAGGACAAGACGGATACAGTAAGATGAGATGGAGACATTTGGGCAAGATGGTGATAATAGGACAAGAGTGGAGCATGATAGCAACAGCATGGTATGATGGCAACAATAGGGGAAGAGGCTGACAGCAGGTCACGCTGGCTAAAGAGAGTGCAAGTAGGGCAAGACAGAGACAGAAGGTTAGGATATCAATAGGCATAGATGCTGTGAGGGTCACTTGGTATGTGTTAATCCTGCTGAGAGGTGGGTGGACAAAAGGCATGACTTCATTTAAGGTCGAGTTTAACTTCAAACAAAGGTATTTTGTACCTATGTAGCTTTTTAGCAGCATTAATTCATCATCAGAGGAGGAGGGGGTAAAGTGGCCTAATGATTGAGCAGAAGAATAGAATTTCAGGTTTTCCTTGTCCTTTAATACACAGCAGGTATAATTCCCTTCCCCAATCCTATCACAAGGAAAAGGCCATTCAGCATTTTGCACAGGGAAAGGGTCAGCCTGCGGGAGATAGTTTAGGTTCTGCCTCTAATGAAGATGGATATTTATGGAAACATAACGCTCCGTAGAGATGCATTGTAAACAAATGAGATTTGGCACATCTCAGGATCATTATCCAGGCAATTTACACTGACCGGGTAGAAAGGGCCATGGGATTTGGCTTTGTTAAGCAAAACTGCCTAGTGCAGATCCCAGATTTCCTACTCCAGTCCGGTCCTCAGGGTCAGCCCTATTAAGAGGAGCCGAGATGCTCGGAGCGTATTTTTGTCAGATCCCGGAGAGGAAGATTACTTGGTATCCAGTGGCGTTTTTCTCATTCCTTCACGTCTGGGAAGTTAATACGGCCAAATGAGATACAGGTTCCCTCAATGGAAACAGAGATAGGTTGCCCAGCGGATATACAGACTGGCACTGAGACCCAGCTGGAAATGTGCCATTTTATCGGCATAGGGACATTAATGGCGCAACACACAGAAATACGATACCACAATATCATCCAGCCATAAAGCAAGGCAGGACTGCTGCTTACAATGGGGATCGGATAGGATCTGTGCAGCCACTGGGACAGAATGTTCTGTTATACAGATAGCTAGAATCTCAGCTGCCATAAAGCAGGACAGGACTGCTGCTTACAATGTGGATCAGATAGGATTTGTGCAGCCACTGGGACAGAATGTTCTGTTATACAGATAGCTAGAATCTCAGCTGCCATAAAGCAGGGTAAGACTGCTGCTTACAATGGGGATCAGATAGGATCTGTGCAGCCACTGGGACAGAATGTTCTGTTATACAGATAGCTAGAATCTCAGCTGCCATAAAGCAGGACAGGACTGCTGCTTACAATGGGGATCAGATAGGATCTGTGCAGCCACTGGGACAGAATGTTCTGTTATACAGATAGCTAGAATCTCAGCTGCCATAAAGCAAGGCAGGACTGCTGCTTACAATGGGGATCGGATAGGATCTGTGCAGCCACTGGGACAGAATGTTCTGTAATACAGATAGCTAGAATCTCAGCTGCCATAAAGCAGGACAGGACTGCTGCTTACAATGGGGATCAGATAGGATCTGTGCAGCCACTGGGACAGAATGTTCTGTAATACAGATAGCTAGAATCTCAGCTGCCATAAAGCAGGACAGGACTGCTGCTTACAATGGGGATCAGATAGTATCTGTGCAGCCACTGGGACAGAATGTTCTGTTATACAGATAGCTAGAATCTCAGCTGCCATAAAGCAGGACAGGACTGTTACACAGCATCCTAGGCCAGTGAGACAGGGAAGTAGAGGATGTAGAGTCACAGGACTGGAATTGATTTATTTTGTGTCTGGAGCCGTAAAAGCCATATCCTGACCACTCCAGGTATCTCCATTTCAGGCAATTAACCCTGAGTGTAAGGCTGAGGTTGAAGAGTCGTATCAGGGATAAGGGGAGGGAGGCTCACGGGGGTCACTGGAGACATTACTGTACAGCCACCCTATTTCCCACTAATGGAGCATAAACAAAGGCAGGGAGACATTGTCAAACACATTACCGGTCCCGTGCGGCTATTGCCTTCTCGCCGATCCTATATAGGGTGGAAGGGGGCTAATGTAACTCTCTCCCTGGCCAATTACATTGCATTACAATCCTATTTGTCAGAGCTGGAAGGGATGCGGTTGTCCATTAAATGCTTCTCCTCATCTCTTCCCCGAAGCCTCTAACACAATTCACTGATCGGCCCTTTAAGGGGGGAGCCGCGGCGAACTCTGATTCCTCAATTTGTAGGGCCCTCGGGGCACAGCATTCAGCACACAATGCCACTGTGACAGGCACTTTAATCGTCTGCATGTGTCGGAAAAAAAGGGAAAGAAATCTATATTCCCAATCCCGGCGTATGTGACATTCCCCACTGTTTAGTCAATTGGTGGCACACAATGGCTGGTGATGGCAGGAGGTGGTAGGCCCCATACATGGGCCAATAAGCCACCAACCCAGGCATTTTTATATGGATCAATATCAGCAAGTGTATACAAAATATACGGTGAAATGCATTAGCCTGGGCCGAAGAAAATGCAACATTTTACATCTCTGAATCCATCTTCATTGGAAGGGCATACAGCATGAATCCGATAATATACTGAGTCACAACTCCCCAATGTGTGTACATATATATATATATATATACAAAAATAATGGCAACAGAATATGTGCATTAACATTTATATGAGTGTTTGGGTCTGTGGGGGCCTCTATTGGGAGCCGGGGATGTTTGTATAAATATTAATACCCTAATTAGACTTCTAAGGAGGCCCTGTGTCTATTGATCAATACGGACGCACATAGAATTCTATAGGGGATCACTCAGAATTTAGTGCAAGGCAGAAACATGCCATGTTGCCAAGTGGGGGTGTGACAATTAAGCTGGTCCTACACAGGCCCATTACTGGACCATGTATGGTTTCTGTCCAATCGTCTGGCCAGCTACTGTAGGAGATGTGTTGGGTTTCTGTCCAATGGCCTGGCCAGCTACTGTAGGAGATGTGTTGGGTTGGTGAGAAAGTCCTACTGGATGAGGATCTCATTGCTGCTGACCCAGTCCCTCTGTCGACAGGTCTTCTTAGGTCAGGGGTCCCCAACTCTTTTTACCCATGAGCCACATTCAAATTTAAAAAAGAGTTGGGGAGAGACACAAGCATTGAGATAAAATCCTGGAGGTGCCAAATAAAGGGTATGTTTGGTTATTTGGTGGCTCTGATTTTTCTGCAACCAAAACTTGCCTCCAAGCCTGGAATGAAAAAATAAGCCCCTGCTTATAGGCCACTGGGAGCAACATCCAAGGGGTTGGAGAGCAACATATTACTTACAAGCCAATGGTTATGGATCACTGTCTTAGGCCGACAATAGGATCTGAACATTGAATTGTTGGTCATAAGACTGGATCCGCCCAATGTATGGTTGGCCTCACCAACTACAAAGAACAGGTGATTGCTGGACCCACCACCCATGGTGTCCTGGTCACTTAATAAAGAGGCAGGTCAGCTTATTCAGGAGTCAACCCATTAGAACAGATGGGGGCCACATAACTACCTTGGGCGAGATGAAACCCAGGTCTACAATGCAGAGATTTTTTGGCTTGTTGAGTGCCACCATTGGGCTTCTGACTACATATCCTGAATAACAATGAAACAGACCAATTTGCTCAGAAGACTCACTATGGGAAATCAATGGCGCTGGAAGAACTATTGACGTCTCAGTCAAAGCAGAGACCTTTTTTTGATTCTGTAAAGTCTATTTCAGGGACCCAACAGAGTTAATCAGAACTGCTACTGGTGGAAGGAATGGCTTAAAATTGTTCCCTGTGCTTCCAACTGCCTTAGAATCAGGGCAAAAAGCCACCCAGTTGGCACCCAATATTGCATTGTTGGTCATAAGACTGGATCAGCCCAGTGTATGGGTGGCCACCGTGGCCTTACCAACTACAAAGAACAGGTGATTGCTGGACCCACCACCCATTGTGTCCTGGTCACTTAATACAGAGGCAGGTCAGCATATTCAGGAGCCAACCCATTAGAATAGATGGGGGGCCGCATAACTACTTTGGGCGAGATCAAACCCAGAGCTACAATGCCAGAAATTTTTTCGGCTTGTTGAGTGCTACCATTGGGCTCCTGACTATATATTCTGAATAACAATGCATATCAATTTGCTCAGAAGACTCACTATGGGAAATCAATGGCGCTGGAAGAACTATTGACGTCTCACTCAAAGCAGAGACCTTTTTTTGATTCTTTAAAGCCTATTGAAGTCTATTCCAACACAGTTAATCAGTTACTAGAGGAAGGAATGGTTGAAAATGGTTCCCTGTGCTCCCCGAATAAGGGCAAAAGTCCACCCAGTTGGCACCCAATATTGCCCCTATAAATTTCACCTTTGCTTCAAGACCCTAAAACTACATCTATTACCCCTGCACCCTGGATGAGAAGAAGTGACCGCAGGATGCTCAGAAGCAATGTATATACTGTATAATGGCACAATATACACACGCTCGGCTCCCGGCTGTCTCATCTCTACGGCTCAAATCTAATAATGATGAACTGGAGGAAATCAGATTGTGGAAGGAGGGGGCGGGGCCGGTGCTCTTCTGAGCAAACACAAGGACTAAAAAACAAATTGCTATGGTGACCTTTGAGAAGAAAGCCACCTATGCTTGAGAACAGAGAGAAGCGGCAAGAGAGCCCAGGTCTCTTCTGTATCCCCAGAGGAGAGCGCTCGCATGTCCTGCAATAAATATCATTTCCACCCCTGCCTTAATACAAAGCACCAGATCTATTTCTCTACAGATATCATATATTTACTGTACTTTCAGCTGCTCGGCTTATCCCATCTCCGGGCACCATGACCACGTAGCTATCTAGTAGCCTCTGCAGAAAACGGTGCTTCAGTGGCAACACTGCATATACTCTCTGCACTGCTGGTTCTGACTCCTGAAACAATGGCAGCTGACTGAGAGTGCTCAAAGTCAGAACCAGAGAACAGAAGGGGAGAAACATATACCCCCCCCCATCCACCCAGGATGGATTAGAGTCAAAAAGGCCTTCAGATGCAGCTCGCAATGTCTTATCTTAATTAAATAGAGGATTAGGAGGAGGTCAGAGCTGAGAAGGGATACTTAGTATCACCATAAATCACCGTTGGTTCCTTTCACTGACACAAACCGCCGTTTTAACCCCGTTGACCCTCCCTTATAAAACAAAAAAAGCCTTCCAAAGCTGTAATGGCTAAGAGAGGTTAGGCCCATTCATTAGATTCATTCCCAGATAAAGCCATTCTTTTTGCTTGTGCGAAGATCTGCCCCGAGTGAACCATTAGATCAATCCCCCAATGAGACTTGAGCTGAATAATAAGGGCTAAAGCCATAGATACACTTCTCTTTTATCTCTTCGGAGCCTCCAAAATTCAATATGTGATTTGCTTTTAATTTACCGAAAGCTCTGAAATTCTGTCCCTTGAATTTTTTTTTTTTAATTTCCTGACCTGTAAATAGCGAGTGAGATTCATGTTGATGCACTTGAAACGTGGGCAGACGAACACGCAGTCGCCGCATCGAACGCCACGTGAAGGGGGACAGAGGGGCGGCAGAATGGGAAAAGAATAAGTGCTGGGTCTCTCTACTGAAGGAAAGCTCAAGAGCAATGATCTTGTTTTTTTTTGTATTTGAAATGAAAAAAAAAATTAGACAAAATGCAATAGATTAAAGGCAAAGTCTTTCAGTGGGTGCTGGGAGTTGTATTTCACATAAAGTGATGGATTGCTGGTTAGATAACATGGATATAATGTGTCATTCCTTCTCTTCCTCTGCCATCTGGTCCTACAGCATTGCCATGACCTTCTGACTCCATCTTTTGCCTCTGTGACCATCTTGCCTTGTTGTCTCCTCTTTTTCCTAGTGTCTCTATCTTGTTCTACTAACTCTATCCTCCACAACTGTCACCACCTTGCCCTACTCTCTCAGTTTTCTTGTACTATCACCATCTTTCTCTACTGTCTCCATCTTCAACCACTGTCTCCATTGCTCTACTGTCTCCATCTTCCCCTACTGTCTCCATCTTCCTCCTCTCTTACCACCTTGCCCTGCCCTTCTTTTCCTACTGTCACAATCTTACCCTACTGTCTCTATCTTGTTCTACTAACTCCATCATCCTTCACTGTCACCACCTTTCCCTACTCTCTCAATTTTCTTGTACTATCACCATCTTTCTCTACTGTCTCCAGCTTCAACCAATGTCACCATTTTCCCCTACTGTCACCACCTTGGTCTACTGTCTCCGTCTTCCCCTATTGTCACCATTTTACCATACTATCTCCATCTTCCCCGACTGTTACCACCTTGCTCTACTGTCTCCATCTTCCCTCCTGTTATCATCTTGTCCTATTGTCTATTGTCTCCATCTTGAACTACAGTCTTCATCTTACTCTACTGTATTCTTACCCTACTTTCTCCATCTTGTTCTAATATCTCATTTCTACCCAACTGCCCCATCTTGTCCTACTGTATCTACTATCACTTGAGTCTATCCTATGTAGAACTCTTGCTCTTATGAATTCCTCGCTATGTGCACCCTTCCCCCCTACTTCCTATCCCAAAGACCTAAACATTACATCACAAATACAAGAACCTATCTCCCATTGGACAGGTAGACTATTTATAATCCATGGCTCCAAAAGCCACATTTGTCACTCTTCTCAGAGAAGCCAGTTGCAATAAGGCTCGTTGGGACCTCAGTAATTATGACCAGTGGGTAAAGAGACACGCCACAAGCTTTAAACATTTAAACACTCCATATATCGACTAGTTATGGATCCTCAGATCAATACATGTTGTAAATGGCTTTCACTGCTGAGCCAATCAACTCTAACTTCATAGAGACACCACATCAAAAGTGAGTTAAAGGGGAACTCCGCCAAGGAAAGGGCATGTCATTCTACTCTAATTTACAATATAAACTCATTATACCGTTCCAATGGTTTTAATTAAAATTGAAAACAGTTTCTGTCTTGCTTCACTCCCCTTTTCCTGGCTGCTCCTCCCACTGAAACATTGTATCAGCAGTCAGCTCTCCTCTCCACCTGTGAAGAAGGAGAATAACAGATGCATGCAAGGCATTATGGGAACTGGAGTCTTGGCCAGCGGAGAACTGGCTTCCAATACAATGTTGCAATAGGAGGAGCAGCTGGGAAAAGGGGAGGGGAAGTGTACCATAAGTGACAGATAGCAACTGCTTTAAATTCTAAATACATTTACAAATAACTTTAAAACAACGGGTCATTTTTACTGACTGTACATTGGAAAGTTACTTGAAATTATATTTTCTGTTATTATTCAAAAAACTGCTCTAGGATGGAGTCTCCCTTTAAACCGGTTGAATATCTCTCATTCCTGCTGATTGTAAGCCAACTGATACATTGTGTCTGCAGTCAGGCAGACAGAGAAGAGAAATGGAGATCTATAGCACCAGATCTATAACATCTATAAATCTACTTCTAGAAACCGCATCTCAGGACAGTTAATGGTCCGTCCCCAGCGTATTCACCATCACAGAAGAAATGTGGACTCTCACACCTGTTGGGCCCCACGGGGGTATATTTATACAGACTAGAGCACTGTTTCTTTTTGAATTACAGAGTTTTCAGAGCCCGGATATCAAGTTCTGGCCATATCAATGGGAAATTCTTCAACTGTTGGTCCTCTGTAAATGCCCCAATGCCACCCCCAACCTTCAATTCAGCAGATAATTCAGCAGACACCCAGCAACCACATTCAACTCTTAATTCAGAGAGGATCCTCCGAGTTATATAAAATCAAATTAACATCTCTGCTTTCAGGGGACGACATTACGGTGACAAAGCGAAGGAATGTGCTGAATCCCTCACTGTCGGCAGAGGTGTGAATTTCTTGGTGTCAGAACACATGAACATCACTGGTTCTGCATCTGTTGTGTGATTCTGCCTCCCTCCCAAACTCTGCCTGGGAGCCGTTCCAATATACTACAGCTTTATCATCATCCCTTATTTATATAGCGCTGATTTATCCCACAGCAGACATTATACATCATTCCCATCAGTCCCTGCCCCAGTGAGTTTACAATCTAAGGTCCCTATCACATTCCCATCAGTCCCTGCCCCAGTGAGCTTACAATCTAAGGTCCCTATCATATTCCCATCAGTCCCTGCCCCAGTGATCTTACAATCTAAAGTCTCTTTCACATTCCCATCAGTCCCTGCCCAAGTGGAGCTTACAATCTAAGGTCCCTATCATATTCCCATCAGTCCCTGCCCCAGTGATTTTACAATCTAAGATTCCTATCACATTCCCATCAGTCCCTGCCCCAGTGAGCTTACAATCTAAGGTCCCTATCACATTCCCATCAGTCCCTGCCCCAGTGAGCTTACAATCTAAGGTCCCTATCATATTCACATCAGTCCCTGCCACAGTGATCTTACAATCTAAGGTCCCTATCACATTCCCATCAGTCCCTGCCCCAGTGAGCTTACAATCTAAGGTTCCCATCACATTCCCATCAGTCCCTTTCCCAGTAAACTTACAATCTAAAGTCTCTTTCACATTCCCATCAGTCTCTGCCCCAGTGAGCTTACAATCTAAAGTCCCTATCATATTCCCATCAGTCCCTGTCCCAGTGAGCTTACAATCTAAGGTTCCTATCACATTCCCATCAGTCCCTGCCCCAGTGAGCTTACAATCTAAGGTTCCTATAACATTCCCATCAGTCCCTGTCCCAGTGATCTTACAATCTAAAGTATCTTTCACATTCCCATCAGTCCCTGCCCGAGTGAGATTACAATCTAAGGTTCCTATCACATTCCCATCCGTCCCTATCCCAGTGAGCTTACAATCTAATGTCTCTGTCACATTCCCATCAGTCCCTGCCCCAGTGAGCTTACAATCTGAGGTCCCTATCACATTCCCATCAGCCCCTGCCCCAGTGAGCTTACAATCTGAGGTCCCTATCACATTCCCATCAGTCCCTGCCCCAGTGATCATATCATCTAAAATCTCTTTCACATTCCCATCAGTCCCTGCCCACTGGAGCTTACAATCTAAGATCCCTATCACATTCACACACTATGTCCATGAAAACAGCTAACCTGCCTGTATTTTTGGGGGGGGGGGTGAGAGGTAGCCCGTGCAGATACAGGGTGTTTAATTCCCCTTTAAAATCCTAAATAAGTAAATTAAATGTTCCCTGTGGGTTATTTTAGGAGACGTCCCTTAAAGGTGTAGAAGCCAGAGACTTGGCACAGATACATTTATACATGAGACAATAGAACTCCTCTGACAATTGGGTTGGGCTGCGTCTCACGGTCAGTGGGGGATTGAAACAGATTTCTGCTGCTCCTCAAAGAAAAGGGAACCCGCGAGATTATAAAAAGGAAAACTGTTCCCTGCTGTGCCTGCTGGGATTAGACAAGACACCCGCAACTGGGGAACAATGGAAATCTCTGATTTGCAGCAAATTAACGAGGCTGAATCTGCACATGTAACACCTGAGCCGACCTGCTACTGCCTGTTTAATAACCATAAGATTTATTACACCACTTTAATAACTTCTAACATAATTACTTCAATAATTAACAGATTGTAATAACGATTTAGTGATTAGGTTTCACTAGTCACATTCCTAATCCTGGTGCCCACAGCTCGCTCGTGCCCGGTCCCACACAGGCAAAACTGGAGGAACTGGGTAGAAATTAAGGATTCTGTTCCATATTATTATAAACTACAGCTCCCAGCATTCCTTGGCTGGAGATATTGGAGGGAACAATGGTGAGACATCAAACCAAAAATTATAGTGAGAATAAAAATTACAGTTGATCCTAATGTTATGAATAGGGAAAAAATATAAAAATATAGGAAGGCCAGTATTTATTTCAAGAAAAGGTGGCAACTCTAGGTGAGAATGATCCCCTCTGGGCCTATTGGAAACATTAAAGGGATGCTGTCATGAGAAAAATGTTTTTTTTTTTCAAAACGCATCAGTTAATAGTGCTGCTCCAGCAGAATTCTGCACTGAAATCCATTTCTCAAAAGAGCAAACAGATTTTTTTATATTTCATTTTGAAATTTGACAGGGGGCTAGACATATTGTCAGTTTCCCAGCTGCCCCCAGTCATGTGACTTGTGCTCTGATAAACTTCAGTCACTCTTTACTGCTGTACTGCAAGTTGGAGTGATATCACCCCCTCCCTTTCCCCCCCAGCAGCCTAACAACAGAACAATGGGAAGGTAACCAGATAGCAGCTCCCTAACACAAGATAACAGCTGCCTGGTAGATCTAAGAACAGCACTCAATAGTAAAATCCAGGTCCCACTGAGACACATTCAGTTACATTGAGTAGGAGAAACAACAGCCTGCCAGAAAGCAGTTCCATCCTAAAGTGCTGGCTCTTTCTGAAATCACATGACCAGGCAAAATGAGCTGAGATGCACCTACACACCAATATTACACCTAAATACACTTGCTGGTTCAGGAATGACATTTTATATTGTACAGTGAGTTATTTGTAGTGTAAACAGTGTCATTAAAAATAAAAACTACACCATAAAAATCCTGATAGAATCCCTTTTAAGTATCCAATCCATAACTCAATGACGCTTACATTTGGGGGAAAATTTGAGAAACTCGTTGCAGTCATTGGGCAGTTTTGTGCTGCGACTCTTTCCAAACCATGGCAACTTTTTAAGCCCATAAGGGCAGAGACACTTGGAGATTCAGGGAAATTAGTCGCCCGGCGACAAATCGCCTCTCTTTCGGCAACTAATCTCCCCAAACTGCCTTCCCGCCGGCTAGGATCGAAACTGTGTACCGGATGGCACTCAATGTGCTTCTTTTGCTAAGTCGCCCAAAATTGCCTCAAGAAGAAACTTCGGGCGACTTGGGAAAATGAAGCGCTCCGAGTGCCATCCCGCCAGCGATATAGATTCTAGCCAGCGGGAAGGCATTGTGGGGAGATTAGTCGCCGGAAGAAGAGGCGATTTGTTGCCGGGCGACTAATCTCCCCGAATCTCCACGTGTCTCTGCTCTAATATAGTTTGGTCGTGGCAAAACCTGGAGAAGAATTTGGCTTATCACTAGTAGTTCCGACACAAGGTGCGGAGCCCAACGCTGTGGGTGCAATAGACGCCCTATATTTAAACAATGCCCTGGATGCAGGTGTTCTGAATCTGAACACAAATTTTGCACCCCTTGTGTAACCCAGCCGAGTGGCTACGAAGTGATATGGGGGGGGGATCTGACACAAAGACAATATAACGTATCCTGATCCCAATCTGTGTATTTATAAAACATTCCCAGACCTCCTACTCGGCAGATCCAACACCCGCCGCCCCCAGTCGTTATGACTCACCAGAGATAGAGGCAAATGAAGAGGCTTCTCTCTCTCGCGCCTCTAAAATTAGTGAGCCGGAGTTCACCTGATATGGCTCCCTCACTACAAAGGAATCACCCAAAAACCTCACGTCATGGGAGTCACAAACAGGTTCCCACTAATGACTCCCACGCTTTGTATTCCCGGCCGTGTAATGAGATTTTATAGATACGCTCGCTGCCTGTCTCCCTAACATCTCCCCGACTCAGCGGGATGTAATGTGGCTCAGCTACGTGATTTATATATATTATATATATTTATTGGCCGACCAGACTGCTCTCATCATCCTAAACAGCCGCACACCCTGTTCCCTTGTGTATAGAGAAGCTCATTCCAAGCAACAAAAGGGCTCACTCGCAAATGACAAATGACCATGTTCTTTACCCAAAACTCTGTTTTTTCCCTAGAATTACCATTTCATGCACCAATATCATGTGACCTTTTGTGTACAAATGTTGCTTCTGGCATATGGGATCAATAACGCCTTAAAGGAGAACTAAACCCTAAAAATGAATGTGGCTAAAAATGCCATATTTTATACAGTGAACTTATTGCACGAGGCTAAAGTTTGAGCTTGTCAATAGCAGCAATGATCCAGGACTTCAAACTTGTCACAGGGGGTCACCATCTTGGAAAGTGTCTGTGACACTCACATGCTCAGTGGGCTCTGATTGGCTGTTGAGAAGCTAAGCTTAGGGCTCGTCACTAATTATCCAGCAGAAAATGAGCTTCCCTGGCTGTAATATAAGCTGATGCTACAGGTTTGCTGATTATTCAATTCTGATGCTAATTGCACTGGTTTCTGTGCTGCCATGTAGTAATTATGTGTATTAATTACTAATCAGCCTTATATTGTGACATTTCTATTCTATGTGTACTGTATATTGTGAGTGGCTCCCTAAGCTCAGTAAGTGACAGCAGCACAGAGCATGTGCAGTGAATCAGCAGAAAAGAAGATGGGGAGCTACTGGGGCATCTTTGGAGACACAGATCTTTACTGCTAAAGGGCTGTGGTTGCCTTGGGCTGGTACAGAAGCACAAAACATCATGTACAATATTTCTAGCTACTTCTTTAGTAAGGCTTTAATTCTCCTTTAACAAGTCAGTTCCACCCATGAACACCACCCACCAGTTCCAGGCTGGTGATAAGTCCTGCATCATCTAATGTCCATGCACACTACTCATTAGACTCATGTCCTTGTTCCCATAATTAACAAGTCACAACAGTTAGAGCTCCAAGTGGGTCCTGAATAGCAGAAGCAGACCCAGTGGTTTCAGGAGGCCCCGTAAAGCCCTAATTCTTGAGAAATTTCGAAATATCTTTGTAAAATAAAAAGGTCAACTTACCAATCTTCTGGGACCTTAAATTGAATTTGCTGTGAGGCCCAGTAACACTTAGTTATGTCACTGGTCTTGAGCAAGTAGTAACTACAGGGCTGAGAGTTGACTTTTTTTGTCTGTCCATGTGCATGCGACAAACATTGCACGATGCCATAGAGATAGCTGCCCACGGAGAACAGAAATGGTGATACCCGCCATTGACATTGGTTGGGCCACATGTGTGAGGTCGGGTGTGCCCAGTGATTGGATGGGGGTGCGCTCCTCATACCAACTGACCTATCAGCTTGAAATTTAGCCCCTGTGGCCAAACTCTCCATAATGCCTTCAGCTGGAACTAGATAACAAGACCATGACAACTTAAAACAGCTTTTACACATAATCCAGTGAACATGGGATGAGTAAAATCATCTTCTGCACCTCAACCCTCCACCTGTTCTGACTTTCTTCTCTAAAAGTCACTTTCAGCCATTTACCATCTTCTGAGAGAGAGATGCCTCCACCCTCCCCACCAGACCCGATGCACAATTATTGTATAGCCTGAAATCCCACACAATGTCATTTCTTCTACAATTAATTCAGCACATTGTCTAGTGTTCGCTCTTCTATTCACCTGGGGCTCCTCAGCTCTCGACCTGTTGTACTAATAATACCCTTTCCTTCCCTAATACGTTCCTTATTCTAATGTGGCTTCACAACATCACACAGTGCTCAGCACTAAACCCCACTGCATAAAGACAAACTAAAGACATTTAAAGGGGAAATCCAACCCTCCTTTAATGCATGTGCATTTTTTATTGCGGCACAGTATCTACATCAATGTGACTTGCATAATTTCGGCTCTGCTGGCTGCATGTCATAGATGTTCTGCAGTCCAGGCCATAGTGCATACAATGTAAATCTTGCACGTTGAGTTGCCAGGAGATGCAATTCAGCAGGAGAAGAGAAAACCAGTCTTGGCATCCCATTAATGTCCATACACATCTCTAACAAATTCAAAGTCTACATCTGATGGCAGTTTCTCGACTGACACTACTTAGATTCATAATTGCAACCAAAGTGAATGATAATAGCTCCTGTCACCTGCCAATAATATCCCCCAATCACAGCCAATGAAGTCTCTTTCCCTAGTGATGGGACCATAATATGGGAACTTGGGATTTCTCACTGCAGGCTTCCTATGGTGAATAGGGACAAGGTGCAAAAGTCTTCCTGGATACATCCACCTAAACATTAATGGCACAATTTATGACCACCACATAAGGGGCAGCACTTGGGTGGGATGTGGACACCATGTTGAACACACCTTAGGCTAGGGCCACACTAGGCGATAGCGCCGCGACTTTTCGCCGCGACTTTTAATCCGCAATCGCTGGGGAATCTTTTGCGCTGGCGTCTATGGGGAATCGCGAAAAATCGCCATCGTAAAAACACACGCGGCGATCTTTTTTCTACTGTCGCTTGAAATTGCCTCGCTAGGCAATTTCGAGCGACAATAGAAAAAAGATCGCCGCATGTGTTTTTACGCCGCGATTCCCCATAGACGCCAGCGCAAAAGTTTCCCCAGCGATTGCGGATTAAAAGTCGCGGCGAAAAGTCACCGCGAGTCAAATCGCGGCGCTATCGCCTAGTGTGGCCTTAGCCTTACTTGCAGTTCCAAGATGAATACAATATCCTCCTTTCATCAATATTTGGTATCAGATAAGCCTTTTACCAAGAAAGAAGTAATGGGCTCAGGAGTAGTTTATTATACAATGCTGTTGTGTTTTCCTGGCAGTATCTCAAATTTATCCTGATATCTCATTGTAATTGTTTCATTGGCCCTGACACATTAACCCCATACAGTAAACAGACCGTAGCGCTCCGGCTGGTTCCCCCATTGTGAAATTAATCAGGGTTTTTGGAACAATAAAGCATTGCAAAGGATTGTGTATGTGATCTAATTGTTGGCTGCTTGGTTACTTCCCCTCCCAAGTTTACTTGCCCCAAACATATTGGCACAGTCACCGGCTTCACTCAAAGCATGTTCCTGCCCCCACTGTTACCCTTAGCCTTTATGCAGCTGGAATGTGCAGGTGTTAACTCACTGAATAGCTATGCCATCAGCTGCTGCAGGACCTCTTGGAAGGAAGAACCTTCTTTGCTGTTTCATAAAGAGTGGTGGAAAACAGTTAATGTCTGTGAAGGTTTACACCTAGTTGCAAGGCCACGTTCAATTGGACTTAAGGTGACCATAAACGGGCCGATAAAATCTGATGACGGACAAAACTGGCAGCATGTTGGTCAGTGTTTGGGGGCCCCCGACAGGCTCAATATCTGGCCCAAAATCAGGCAGATGACCATCTGTCATGCTTAAAATTCCCATCAGATCAAGGACTACGTGTCGCGATCGCCGCCCGGAGCAGGTCCAGGAGCTCCGGGCGGCGCGTCCTCCCCTGCCGGCGTCGCTCCCAAAATGGCGGCGCCCATGGCCGCCACGTGGGTAGTGGCGCCGGCGCGATGACGTCAGTGCGCCGACGTCGGCGCAAGGACGTCAATGACGTCACAATGCACCAAATTCAAAATAAAAACGCCATCTAGATGCCAGAATGGCGCCCAAGTATAGGAATACTTTCCCTAAGTGTATCCTGGGTTTCCTGTGAGCTTTATTGCTAAATCTTGTTCCTGATTTATATCCTGACCCTTTGCCTGGACTTTGGACTTTGCTGTTATCTGCCTGCCTGTGAACTCTTGCCTGGATCCTGACTATTCTTTGATTAACCCTTTGGACACCGCGACCTTGTTCCCTCAAGAGGGCTTCCTCCTCGATCCTGACTATCTCCCTGGAGGGAGCTCCCGGCGCCCTGACACTACGTTGGTTTGTTGATGCTGTTTACAATCCCGCCACTTACATTTGTGTCCTTCTGATATGCACGTTGGGCCCTAGGGCCCATGATCTTATCAGTCATGGTGGGCAAGTTGGTGCAAGATCTGCTCGTATGGCAACCTCTACCCATGGATGGCCACCTTTACTTGAGTAATCTTGAAACCATTTTATCCAAGCAGACATAGCACGTTAAAGAGGCCACAGAACATGAGTGGATCTACCCATGCATGGCCACCTTTACTTGAGTAATCTTAAACCATTTCATCCAAACAGCCATAGCACGTTAAGTGGCCACAGAACATTGGCCAAATAAACACTTAAGAGAGATTGAGAGAGGACTATGACTAGCAATAAATACAATACCCCCCGCAACCAGACCAGCTGCAAGGATAGAGCCAGAACAATAGCAGAAGGAGTCCGTGTTGGTGATGGTGCAACAATAACCTTCTAATAATCTTCTATTCCTTCTCAAGACCCTTACAGAGCTGGATCTTACTTCTTATGAGACACACAGGGCTACTCAAGCAAGTTCTAAAAAAAAGATCCAAGGAGACATTGTTCCTAGGCAATGGAATGCAGTCCAAGAAATGCTCTGGTTGGGAATATCTGAGGCCCCAAAGACAAGTGAAGGGAAGCAGAATACCTGCAACAGCTCCAAGGTCCCAGAGGAAGAAAATAGTAGTTAGTGTCCAACAACACAACAAAATACCAGCCCTTTCCACATGGAATTCCATTACTACCTCTGCCATCCTGTAGATCCGGGGATGTATTTTTCTGTTCAGTGAACACAAGCGTGGTTTATTTTAAAGAGGAGAATGTAAATAGAATATCCAGAAGCAAATTGGGTACGGATACAATTATACGCAAACTGACAGGTGCACCGAGCAAATAAACCTACCCGGCAAGATTGGGAGCCGTGTTTAAAACTTGACAAGGATTATAAAAAAATTGTAATAGTTTCCTTTTTAAATTAGAAATAATTTCTGTCTCTCGGTTCTAAAAACCCTGCGAAACCTCTAAAGAGATCAAATTGCTGCTTGGTGAAGCCAGCTGGTTGCTATTAGCAGCTTCCACTGGATAAAAAATCCTATTTGCAGTTCCAACTGCCTACTTGTATTGTGAAATTGGGAACTGCAATGGGGATCTTGTTGCACCCCTATCATGCACAAGTGGCTTAGATTAAGAATCAAGACCGTGGCTCAGGAACAGTCAAAGTGGCCAAAGTGGGTGTGATCATAAAAGGCAAGGACTGTTAAGGATTATAATAGGGACAAGTGTTTTTAGGAAAGGAGAGGTAAATACGTTGTGGTGCCATTAGGCTGATAATGATTAACTCCAGACATTTTGGAGAACTTATTATAAGTTTCTATTTAGACTGAAGAAGAAGTCTGGACCATTACCTCCTTAATGACTTGGGGGTTATTTGGTGTATCATTTTGGAACTCTCATGGGGGTCTTAAAGACAACCGAAAGCATGTTCCAGCTTCTCAAAAAATGTTCACAGTTGAGTAACCTAGTCTTCCCTTTCTGTATCTAGGTTTGCAACCCAAAACCTTTGAAGGGCATTGCTTGGAACTGCTGGTTCCTTCATGGGTCAGGTGATGAAACATGGCAGTCAACTCTGCAGATTAGGGAGCAGGGTTGTTAAAGGGATGGACTTGTTTTGGGAACATGGCTATTACAGGAACAGCTCATATATGGTGGAGGAGCGGACTCATAACAAGGGCCAGTGAACTGGTAGTCAGAAGGGTATATGTCAGTGCAAACATACTATAGAAAGAGGTCTCAGCTAGCGACAATATCATCCATTTCCCCAGTGTCTGAAACAATCTGTAGATATTTCTCTATAATAAAATAACTTCATTTACCCTCATTTCCCCCTTCCCGTTTCACATGCTTCATTGGGGATCCACTGAGGTGACATGTCAGTAGCCCTGAGCATCCGGCTGGCTCTGAAGGGAGGAAAAAAAGGGGTCAATTGATCGATTTGCTCAGAAATAAATTCTAATTTGTCAGCGGGATCAGTCAATACATCTCAGGGAGGACAGGTGGAGGGACAGACTCCTTAGACAGCCTCAATGCGAGAGAGAGAGAGAGAGAGAGAGAGAGAGAGAGAGAGAGAGAGAGAGAGAGAGAGAGAGAGAGAGAGAGGACTTCCAGCAGGATCAGAAGAGCTTGGTTCTGCCATGAGTCAATTCCAATTTGTTCACATAAGAAATTGATGGCAGAGGGGTTACATTTGCCACATCTTGGCTCAGACATCAACGACTGTGGCCAACAATGTCCAATCAGCTCTTCCTGTCTGACCTTTTCCTACCTGGCATGAAGCCTACATTGCAAGCCTGCCCTTTTACTAATTAGCTAAATTACTTTTTCTTTCCTTTTTTTCTGTACAGATATAGCCGATGCAGCTGGAAAGAGATTCTCACAGACAGGGCTGGATTCTCCTGTATTGAGCACAATTCAGCAGGAACAGACCCCATGTTTGCTCAGAGATACCATGATGTAGGGCCTAGGTTACTTAACCCACCACCTCAGCCTGAAGTCAGTTTCTCTCTATGGAGTTGAACTCTTCAAGGGAGTCAACAACAGGGTTCATTAAGTGAATTAATTGATTTCCTTTTTGCTAACGAGCCTGCATATACGTCATTCAGGAAATGAGACTGCAGCGGCTTCTGAATTCCAGGCTAGATCTTATTATTCCCTTTAAACCCCCCCCCCCCCCGATGCCAATCATTGAATTAGACTGAAGGCAAATTGGCCGCACAGATGTGAATAACACATATAAATTAATTAAACACATATTAACTTAATTTAAAGCAGCCGCATATGGAAGCAGAGATGCTACAATGGTTTACAGCCCCCCATTAGGTTCCTATTAGGTTTCTTAATGCTTTTTCTATGGAAAATTACTGCAACGTGACCTACAAAGGTGCTCCACAATAAGTCAGGTTGGGATGCTGCTAAAGATAAGACAATACCCAAGTTCTGGCATCTCGGAGGGACGGCATAGCAGAATGTTAGGGGATATTTGGCCAATCCTTGTTTGAGGGTTACCATGGTCAGGCTGAGCAGCGGTTAAACAATCCATGGTGTCCTAATTAGCTTCCCAGCCTCTGACAGAATGTCATGGGACACAGAGCCGGACTGATTTATAAAATAAAATCTCAAAAGAGCAACTGCCTTCAAGCTAAGAAAATATAAACAAGAGCATTGCAATGAAATATGAAGCCGCAGCTCTTTTGAGACTGGTCGAGGTTGGGTTGGTTTCAAATGAACACATAAGATAAGCAGGACATATACCCTTTGGCAAACACAATGCAGATTGATTCCACCAGGAAGCCAAACACAACTCTGCTTTCTGTATACACAGCCCAACAGATTTATGGTGGCCATGAAGTTATATATCTGTTTGTACCTGTGATAAAGGTGCTAAAACAAGCTTATCAATATACAGACTCACTACCTTTGGGTTTTCAGACTTGGTGGCCTTAGGAATGGGTTGTATTTACTAGGAAACAGGTACATGCTGTACAAGGTGTCTATATTCATATTTGCACTGGATTTTCAGAGCTGGGGGTCTAATTTTTTGAGAAGATGATGATGCTAGACTAGTTCTAGTCTAGTAAGGTTTAAGAGGAAAAGATCATTCCATTCAAGGTTAGAGATGTGTAGGGCAGCGATTCTCAACACTGTCCATGCTCATCAACACTATCAATTATCCATGTCACCTTACAGAGCTAGATTAATATGAAACAATGGTATCACTTCCAAACCTTTCCTATTGTAGAAAGATATAGAGATCTTGGCCAGAGGTCTATGGAGATCTTGGCCATACTGGGGTCAATTCCAAGCCTTTCCCATTGTAGAAAAAGGTGAATGGAGATCTTGGGAATGCTGGAGGGAACTTCCAAGCCTTCTCCATTCTCCAGTAATAGCATACAGTATATAAGGTAGAAAGGAAGAGGGATCTGTTTAGGCTAGATGCAGGCAACCCGTGTTGGTACCATGTGATATGAGTTACCCACTTACACTTACTGATGTCACTGAAGGAAGTGGTTGAGGGCCAACAAAAGTGCCCACAACCCACCCAGAAAGTAAAAAGTTAGCATGAACCCTTGGGTTGAATTAACGTTTCCCCATGGTGCAATTGCTAGAGCACTAGAGGGGGCAAGAGTGTTGTCCCTAGTGCTCATCAAACAAGCCCTTGTGTGCCTCCCACACCCCTCTTGGATAAAGTGCTGCCTACTACACCAGAGCTCTAATCCTTAGGCTAGCAGGAGCAGAACACAGTGTGCAAAGTGATAATAAAATGGCTGATGACTTTTTTGCACTTTGCACACTGTGTTCTACAATGTAAATGACCTCTAATGACTTCTGAGCAAGATTTGAGGGGTCATTTACCAAGTGCAAGATCACCCTTTGGAGCTTATTGTAGGATTCATTTTAACCCTTGTTGGACCAGTGCGAGGTGCAGACTGTGGCGTCAGGTGGTGTAAGCCAATCCTGTCCTTACTGCCTGGTGAAAGGATGAAATCCAGACCTTCTATTCCAGAATGATGTTTATCTGAAAGCAACCAGAGCAGAAAAATAAACTCCAGATCCAGAGCCACAGTTGTGCCATGTAATGACATTTGGGGCAGAGACTGGCTACATTCCTGCCTGGCCTTTCAGCCACTTACGGCTCCCAAACAGCTGTGCCTCGTACTGCTCGGTGCTGATTCATGGCTCACAAGAACCACTTACAGAGGGACCCGGCCCACATTCAGCCTTCCAAGCCTTTCCCATTGTTTGAATCCCTTGCCTCATTAATAGCACAAGGCGGATGAGAAGGGAGGGGCATCTGTTTGGGTGGGACACAGTCTTGGTAAAATGCACAGGATTTGTTGGGTTCTTGGCATTTCATAAAACAGTAAAGCACCAGGGCCAATATACAAGACATATGAAATATGCAGTTCAACTGGTTAGTTTTGGCCAGTAGAGCTGACACTCTTCTTTTTGCTCATTAGAGCAACTGGTATGGCAGGCGCCACTATGTGAATAATTACAAATATGCAGACAAATCCTAGGTTTTTATCCCCTGCTATTAAGGTCTGAAGTGCAAGCAGTTGTATTGTAGTCTGTCCAGCCAACCCCAGGAGCTCACAAGAATATCTCCCTTCCAACTAGAACGTTAACGAGAGCCATATGTGGGGGGATGTCAGGGAAATGGGTGATAACTGTCAGTATAAGACACGTCGTCTGACCCTCCACATGACCCACAACATACTGATCACTGACACAAGTAGCAGGAATTAAGGGTTCATTTATTAAAGGGGCAAAGTACAATAAAAGCAGGTACATTCCACCATGTTTCTTAAGGTGGCCATACACAGGGAGAGGCTTCCAAAAAGGTACACTGGCACACAGGGCAATTGAAAAAGCAGGGTAACCCCTTGCTACTTTTATTTAAGCGGACGTCCACTTAAATAAAAAGTAGCAAGGGGTTACCCTGCTTTTTCAATTGCCCTGTGTGCCAGTGTACCTTTTTGGAAGCCTTTACCGAGGGGGTTGCCGAGCCCTCTACCCTGAGCACCGGGCGTCATTGATCACACTGAAGAGTGTGCTCTACTTCATCATCTATTCTAGCATACACAGGGAGATCCACTGGTCTGGCAATGTCACCAAATGAGCGGATCTCTCCCCGATATGCCCACATTGAGGTGATCATAGGGCCCAACCATCGGATCAGAATGGAGACTATATGAGCGGTCGGATCGCCGAACCGCATCAACAAACAGACGCAGCCACGATCCAACAGGATTTTTTACCCTGCCCGATCGACATCTGCCGACTTTCAGCCACATATAGATCGGAGAAGCCCTCTGTCTGCAGCTTTTATCAACCCGTGTATGGGGGCCTTAAAGGGATACTGTCATGGGAAAACATGTTTTTTTCAAAATGCATCAGTTAATATGAAGGTTTTCATTCATCAAGGTCATTTTTTTCTAAATTTACCTATACTAGATGCATCAGTTAATAGTGCTGCTCCAGCAGAATTCTGCACTGAAATCCATTTCTCAAAGGAACAAACAGTTTTTGTTACATTCAATTTTGAAATCTGACCTGAGGCTAGACATATTGTCAATTTCCCAGCTGCCCCAAGTCATGTGACTTGGGCTCTGATAAACTTCAGTCACTCTTTACTGCTGTACTGCAAGTTGGAGTCATATCACCCCCTTCCTTTCCCCCCCCCCCCCAGCAGCCAAACAACAGAACAATGGGAAGGTAACCAGATAGCAGCTCCCTAACACAAGATAACAGCTGCCTGGTAGATCTAAGAACAGCACTCAATAGTAAAATCCAGGTCCCACTGAGACGCATTCAGTTACATTAAGTAGGAGAGATGACAGCCCGCCAGAAAGTAGTTCCATCCTTAAGTGCGGGCACTAGTCACATGACTTGGGGCAGCTGGGAAATTGACAAAATGTCTAGCCCCATGTCAGATTTCAAAATTGAATATAAAAAAATCTGTTTGCTCTTTTGAGAAATGGATTTCAGTGCAGAATTCTGCTGGAGCAGATATTATTGATATATTATTATATTGATTATTGAATATTAACTGATGTGTTTTGGAAAACAAACATGTTTTTCCATGACGGTATCCCTTTAAGGCTACTTTCACACCAGGTCCGATTCTTGGAATGTGTTTATCCGAGATGTCGTTAGCACCCCGGGTTCCCCCTTATGAAGGGATAAAAAGTTTGTCCTTAGTCATTGTGCCGTATGCCAGGCTCACAGCAACTCCCCAATGCACTGAAAATGCCCGAGGTCTGTGCCAAAACTCTTCCCTGACTGTCTGTAGGTGACAGATTGGCTGCTCAATAGATACAGAACTTTGCAGGAATCAAATTCACTCTGTAGTTCATAACGGAGCCAAAGAGTCCAGCCGCGTCCTGGGAACAAGCCCGGATCAATCTGGAATGATCAGGCTTTTAGCCGGCACAAATGAGCCGGTCAATTATCTACACGTCGAGAACCGAAAGATGCAAAATGAGTTTTAGAGTGAGAATGAGAGTACAGGTATTAGCCCTCTATAACAGCCATAGCATGTGATCTGCCCTTATTTACTCATTTATAATATTATATATCACGTATAATATATACTGAACCAATTCAAACAAAAAAAACAGGCTGTTAATATTCACTACACTGTTAGTTCTCACTCCTGAAACAATGTAGAAGAAAGCTGGTTACCAGACCCCTGGAAGGACTGACTGTCGGTTTTGCGGAACAAACTTATTTCACAGCCCCTACGTCTGTTGTACATGGCGGAACAAAGAGAGGATACGTTTGTTATAAGTCTGAGAATTACACCAAGAGAGGGACATAATAGGCACTTCTTAGCGCCATATGGAATTTCATCAGCTGCAAGAGAAACAGATTGAAGAGGGGGGGGAGAAAACGCGAAAGGCTGACATGTCAAGAACGCAACCTGCCAGTGAACTATGACTCCCAGTATCCCCAAACAGCCATGTAGTTTTCCAAGGCCAGTTCCATGTTTAATACCCCATTACCCAAAGCAGGATAAATACAGTGCCAATTCCATGTATAATACCCCAGAACACACAGCAGATAAATACAGTGACAATTCCATGTATAATACCCCAGAACACACAGCAGATAAATACAGTGCCAATTCCATGTATAATACCCCAGAACACACAGCAGATAAATACAGGGTCAATTCCATGTATAATACCCCAGAACACACAGCAGATAAATACAGTGCCAATTCCATGTATAATACCCCAGAACACACAGCAGATAAATACAGGGTCAATTCCATGTATAATACCCAGAACACACAGCAGATAAATACAGTGCCAATTCCATGTATAATACCCAGAACACACAGTAGATAAATACAGTGCCAATTCCATGTATAATACCCAGAACACACAGCAGATAAATACAGTGCCAATTCCATGTATAATACCCCAGAACACACAGCAGGATAAATACAGTGCCAATTCCATGTATAATACCCCAGAACACACAGCAGGATAAATACAGTGCCAATTCCATGTATAATACCCCAGAACACACAGCAGGATAAATACAGTGCCAATTCCATGTATAATACCCCAGAACACACAGCAGATAAATACAGTGCCAATTCCATGTATAATACCCCAGAACACACAGCAGATAAATACAGTGCCAATTCCATGTATAATACCCCAGAACACACAGCAGGATAAATACAGTGCCAATTCCATGTATAATACCCCAGAACACACAGCAGATAAATACAGTGCCAATTCCATGTATAATACCCCAGAACACACAGCAGGATAAATACAGTGTCAATTCCATGTATAATACCCCAGAACACACAGCAGATAAATACAGTGCCAATTCCATGTATAATACCCCAGAACACACAGCAGATAAATACAGTGCCAATTCCATGTATATCTGTTTTGTGTTTGTAGGAAAACGAGTGGTGTTGGTTTAGGCAGGGTTAGACTCCCCAGTCCTTCATTAAACATCTCCTATGAGTGGGTGTCATATTGTGATCATGCGGCACTGGGAAGAGAAGAAAAACGGATGATTTAGCCCAGGGCTAGTGTACTGTATCGGTATATCATATGATAGTGGTGTGAGGAGGCCGATTGATAGAGCTGAGGGTGCTGAGCGTTATCTGATGGAGGGTGGGGCCTGGATGGGAGCAGAGCTCAGATGTGGAACTGGCAGTTGCTGTGTAATGTTACACAGGGTGATTTCCTAGGGCACGGCCAAATGTTCTAACCAGAAGCCACTTCTGCTGAGCAGACTGCAAGCTTTTGAGTTTCCAATGTAATGTAGACTGGCATGGTTTAATTCACAGCAATAACCCTTGTGCCATGTGGAAGTGCCGCTGTGATGCCAGTCTAGTCTACTGCATATGAAAAGCTCCCATTTTTATTGGCGCACCCATTTCCTTCCGTTATACGTGTATTCATACATAATGTTGTGTAACCTAGTCCTGTGCTTTACATTGGGCAAGTGCAGGGGCCAGTGTTTGGCAACTTGAAATGCCAGGGCCTATGGCATGAACTGCGCCTCTAGTGGCCACACCGGGTATTATTGCAGAACTAGAATAGTAAAGAGTATTTACATCTGGCATCCTTGCTCGGGGGGCTGCCTCATTCTCTGGGGACCCCTCTCACCCATTGAGACCAATTCATTCCTGGATTATGTGTGTGGCTGCTCCGCTGTTACTGACACCGATAAACAAACGCTTTTTCGGGGGGCCACGGAGCTTACGCATGAGAACTCGGCTTTAAGGCAAAATCAAGGATTATTATTAGTGATGGGCGAATTCATCCGCCAGGCGCGAATTTGCACGTTTCAATGCCGGTGAATAAATCTGTGAATTTGGCGCAAAAATAATTTAACGCTTCCGACGTCAGCATGAAAGTTTTTCGACCCCGGCGGCAGTTCGCAAATTTTTCGTCAGTTTCGCTGACTTTGCGGGAAATTGCGAAATTCTTGGCGAAGCAAAACGGGACAAATTCGCCCATCACTAACTATTATTAGACATGCACTGAATACAGGATTCACTTCGGGATTCAGCCTTTTTTCGGCCGAATCCTTGTACCTGGCAATCTAAATTCTAATTAGCATATGCAAATTAGGGGCAGGAAGGGGAATCACGTGACTTTTTGTCACAAAACAATGAAGTATAATATTTTTTCCGCACTTATTTTCCCTCCCCTAATGTGTGCAAATTAGGATTTTGGATTCAGTTTGGTATTCGGCCTCATCTTTCACGAAGGATTCGGGGATCCAAATAGTGGATTCGGTGCATACCTAATAATAATAAATATATAATAACAAAATCAAGACAATTTATCCCCACGTCTGGGTATTGTGCAAGCGCAAGCATATAACAGTGCAAAGTATCTATTCATTCCTGTGCCCTGAAACATCACAGTCCTGCGCTGGAAAATTGTTGAATTTCCCGTGAAATTTGTGAAACTGTGAAAATTTGTGAAACGCAAATTTTAACGCTCACATCTATTTTGACGCCCGCATAAATTCACGAAAATTTTGATGCCCGCATTGATGGGCGTCTGAATAATGTTAACGCACTACAGTTTTGACGCTAGCGACTATTCCGACGCGCGTCCATGTTTTTTTGGACGCAGAGAATTTTCACTGCTGTTTCGCAAATTTATAAATATGTCACTTGGGAGGGCTGACACTAAACACAACATTAGACTAAAAGGATTCCTGTTGGAATCACTGAGATAGCACAGTCTGTTGTGGCTAATGAACTCTCACTACTGTAATTAACTCACAGGTCACCGGCTGACCTCCATAATGTAAATATATTGACATTTTTAATGAGCCGACAACGTCTCAGGAAACATCAGCTGCCTCTTTGGTGTTCTTGCTTTAGGGGGGGGGGTTTTGGACCTTTTTTTAGGAGTCAGAACCTGCAGTGCAGAATGGGACAGACATTACATTTACACGTGTAAATGCAGAAGGAGTGCGTATTGGGAAGTGATATTTCCTTTTACTAGGCAACCCCAGACATTAACCCATTCCCTAAATAATCAGAGATCTTGTGCCATAAAGTGTTCTACTGATAAACAAGGAGGGGGGGGCTTAGGGGCCACAGGGGTCAGAGAGAGTTACATTATATTTACATTGTTTCCAGGAGGAGAGTCAGGGACCCTTTAAGTGCTCTGCGGGTGATTAATGGCTCTGCAGATCAGAGGAAATCAGTCACTTCTCACAACTGGGCCAGTTAGGACAGTTCCCAGCGGCCGCTGACTTATTACCCAAACACAGGAGCCACTGTAAACTGGACCCGAGCCATGTCCCATCTCCCCTGTCATAAACTATTTACTGTCCCCGTGATGGCAACATAAAATAGTTCCTAAAATCACTCTGCCACTTGCCATGTCAATAAAGGAGAAGATATAGATATATATATATATATATATATATATATATATATATATACTGTATACTCCAGGGCACAAAAAAGCACTCACCCCAAATCTCCCCCTAACTGACCTTCAGACTGGGCCCCCTTAGCTCATAACAAGGTTACAGATATATAGAAACATTGGGGTAACAGTCACCCTGCTATAGTTCCAGGGGTACCCAGGGCACAAATAAGCACTCACCCCAAATCTCCCCCTAACTGACCTTCAGACTGGGCCCCCTTAGCTCATAACAAGGATACAGATATATAGAAACATTGGGGTAACAGTCACCCTGCTATAGTTCCAGGGGTACCCAGGGCACAAATAAGCACTCACCCCAAATCTCCCCCTAACTGACCTTCAGACTGGGCCCCCTTAGCTCATAACAAGGTTACAGATATATAGAAACATTGGGGTGTCACCCTGCTATAGTTCCAGGGGTACCCAGGGTACAAATAAACACTCACCCCAAATCTCCCCCTAACTGACCTTCAGACTGGGCCCCCTTAGCTCATAACAAGGTTACAGATATATAGAAACATTGGGGTAACAGTCACCTTGCTATAGTTCCAGGGGTACCCAGGGTACAAATAAACACTCACCCCAAATCTCCCCCTAACTGACCTTCAGACTGGGCCCCCTTAGCTCATAACAAGGTTACAGATATATAGAAGCATTGGGGTGTCACCCTGCTATAGTTCCAGGGGTACCCAGGGTACAAATAAACACTCACCCCAAATCTCCCCCTAACTGGCCTTCAGACTGGGCCCCCTGAGCTCATAACAAGGTTACAGATATATAGAAACATTGGGGTGTCACCCTGCTATAGTTCCAGGGGTACCCAGGGCACAAATAATCACTCACCCCAAATCTCCCCCTAACTGACCTTCAGGCTGGGCCCCCTTAGCACATAACAAGGTTACAGATATATAGAAACATTGGGGTGTCACCCTGCTATAGTTCCAGGGGTACCCAGGGCACAAATAATCACTCACCCCAAATCTCCCCCTAACTGACCTTCAGACTGGGCCCCCTTAGCTCATAACAAGGTTACGGATATATAGAAACATTGGGGTGTCACCCTGCTATAGTTCCAGGGGTACCCAGGGCACAAATAATCACTCACCCCAAATCTCCCCCTAACTGACCTTTAGGCTGGGCCCCCTTAGCACATAACAAGGTTACAGATATATAGAAACATTGGGGTGTCACCCTGCTATAGTTCCAGGGGTACCCAGGGTACAAATAAGCACTCACCCCAAATCTCCCCCTAACTAACCTTCAGACTGGGCCCCCTTAGCTCATAACAAGGTTACAGATATATAGAAACATTGGGGTGTCTCCCTGATATAATTCCAGGCTGGGGAGCCCAGAAGGGGCGAGTGAGGGGGACTGGGGAGACGCGGCTGATTGATCTGTTCATATAAAATAATCAGACATATTATGGTGACGGCAGAGAAATCCGGGGGGAGCCGGTGCAGCAATATGACAAATAATTGTATGTTAATTAGTGTTTGATAGAGTTAGCTTCGTTAGGTTTGGGGAGTAATTGCGGAGTGATCATTAGTCAGACGGATGATGGGAATCTGCAACTCGAATTTCATGTTTTTCTTTTCCATTAGAGAGAAATAGAAGGAAAACCCAATTACCCTTATTGTTGCAGTGAGCCCAGCAGGTCCCTGTGTATTTAGATATAAGGATGGGAGCTGCCATATTGATACAAAAAAATAAAACAATGGCGCCTCTAGTGGTGGCAACAAATAAGAACTATTGTTTGGGGGGGGCACAAATTATTAGGGTGCTGCTAATGGTTAAATAAAAATTTTAACGGTATTTTATTCTTTCTCAGAGACTCTGCCCCTTGGCTCTGCGGGGAGAGCGTTTAAGGGAGGGAACAAGCACATTTCCTCTCTATTTTCTCTTGGACACAAAGAATCTCCCTGCTGGGAATATAAACAGCCGGTCTGATTTCAAGCTGTAAAGTCACCTCCTCCTCTCTGTCTCTGCATCCCCAGGTTCTGACTTATGAAACAATGTAGCAGAAGCCGCTTCTCCTCCAGTCGGCAGTGCAGAGAATATAACAACAGCCGATAAACTGAAAGGAGGCTGATTTCTATTTTTTGGGTGAAGTTCCCCTTTAAACCAAGACAAAGGCTGGGTGCATTGTGGGAAATGCATGTGTCATTTGTGATTACCGGCCATTATTTATTACAATGTGCACTGGCGTTTCTCAAAACTGATACCCTGTCTTTTCACCCATCCCTGGGTCCGACTTCGAGCACAGAATGGGCCGATTTAAGGGGCAGACTACTGAGCCCACTCACTGTGATACGACCGCGACTGATTCAATTTACTCTGTTTAGAGTGTCTGTGCTGAGTTCTCCTCTATTCACATAGGGGAAGCAGAGTCTGGGGGTTCACCCTCTCCCCCCACCAATCATACAATAGCCCTACCCATGAATAACACCTTTCCATCTCAGGGCCCCCCTTCACCATGGGGCCCCTGACAACAATACCCCTTCCACCCTTATAATGGCAGCCCTGGTCTTACCATCCGGGAGACCAATGATTCGCTTTGTCAGGAGATCTTGTGTCTACACAATTAGCAAACAATATGGCAGCTCCCACATGTAAAGCCTGCCATAGACGTGCAGATTTTAGCCTTGTATCCGACGACCGATCAGACGTCCCAATCCTCCGACCTGCCACTGGTCATTCAGATTAAATAAAGTAGTAAAAGAACAAATCAGACTGCCCGCGACAGCGATGGTATGAAAGTTGTCTGACGGATAGAAGTGACAGTCATCCGTTGATATAGCCAGATAGGCAATACATGCAGAGATATGATCATTAACCCGTCCCATCGACTAAACGACCGATCGCCATGGTACAAAAAATGACGGGAAGATCCTCACATGGCCCGAAAATCGTACGATTCTTTGCGTCTGTTGCCAGCATAGGTCTAAATACAAATAAAGAGGATGGTGGACTCCCTCGCCTTGCGCTCCTGGCCTCACATTGAGATTGATTGATTAATTCCACTGTCTAAAATTAACTCCCGCTAGCAGTCACAGGGCCAATCCCTGCGTACAATAACAGTCACAAGCAACTTCTATACCCCCCCCCCACACTGTCTCAACTACTACTAAACCTTTTGTACCTTTATATTAGATTAAATCTCCTCCCACTAATATAAAATAATACAACTAAAATTCACACTGTAAATACTGTACTGGCCAATCTTACCCCCTCTTTAACTTTGCTTAGTGCACACGGGCCGGTATACGATCTATACTAGGGGTTTAGAACCTAATTCGTCAGCATCCGCGCCCAATGCAGAACAGACTGGTCCTGATCCGGCTTGGAACCCATGACCGTGATATATTGGCAGAGGCCACATGTGAAACATATATAATGTGAAATGTGGCCCTGCACTCATAGAAGGGCCCAATTCCCCCATTCCTAGTATGCAGAAATTCATATGCCGTTGTTTATTGTCCCCTTTGCATAAAGGGCACCCGACCCTTACTTGAAACAGCTTACTGTATCCGCCATCACTATGGCCCGCTAAAAGTTTTATGCTGCCGACCCAAAGGGGAACCAATCCATAACAAGTAGAACGAGTCGGAGAAATGCGTTGCCTTTCAATTTCCGCTATTCCGCTCTACTCACATGGGGGAAAACTCTGCTGACGGGAGCATTGGGGGCCTAAGTGCTTTTAAGCGTTTCCAGGGACACAATGTGCTACCGACAAATGGCTCTGCGGAGTATCTATTGATGCTGGAGGCTCTGCTGGGTTGGTGCTTAAAGCTCTGCTGAGACTACAGTTCCCAGCATCCTCTCTAGATTCAGAGCACAGCCTATGCCAAGTAAAGGGTCACCTGTTTGCACACTGATGCAGAAATTAAAGGAGAAGTAAAAGAGGCACGGCTATGGGCGCCAGTTAAACACCAGGATAGGACTTGCAATTTCTTTTCCTGACTTAAGGTGACTCCCAGAATCCTCAGTGAGACAGTGTCTACAGCTGACAGTTGGACATGCCACTTCCCCCCACTCCGCAAACAATACTTCTCTCCTGCAGACCCCTATGCCGGGGCCCCCGACCTCTGACAGCTCAGACAATACAAGGGGAAATGAGGCACCGTTCCAGGGAATGATTTCTCTTCCAAAACCCCCAGCTGTTTCTCCGGGGCCCTTGCGTGTAATCTTGTGCTGGTACCATTAGCCCCTTGCAGCTGGCTCAGCCGAGGAACAGGGGCCCCGGACAAGACATTCATCAATGTGGCCCCTTCTATAGAGTAAATCCTGTGCTGTTTATATCCTTATATGACTCTCAGCTGAAAGTCATTTGCCTGTTCCTAACAGTTTCAGACAGATGTGAGTGTGAGTGTGAGTGGCCGGGGCCCCAAGTAAATGGGCCCCAGGAATGTGAGCGCCAGGAGCCAGTCAACCCAGGTGACTACATTAAATAAATCCTTAGGATTACAGCACATTTCCCTTCTTCCCTCACACTCACATATAATAACACACAGTGACACTCACAGCATGTCAGCAAACTACATCTCCCAGCATCCCCAGCCAGCTAAGCATATACAGAGAGAGATGATAGACACAGATAGATAGAGAGAGAGAGAGAGAGAGAGAGAGAGAGAGAGAGAGATAGATAGATAGATAGATAGATAGATAGATAGATAGATAGATAGATAGATAGATAGATGATAGATGATAAATAAATAGATAGTTGATAGATAATACATAGATGATAGATATTACTACTTAGACATAGGAATAAATATACAGAGATGGAATATGGACAGACAGATATAATAGAAAGAGATGGAGGGAGAGACAGAGAAGGATAAAGAAGAAGAAATAAGAGAGAGAAATGAGGGGCTGGATATGGACAGATATAAATGATAATAAAAAGACACATATTTGGGGGAGACATGGGGCAGTTGTACCTACAGTTACACAATATTGTTCCCCCTATAGTCCCAATAGATCAGTCTGTGAGTCTCTCCAGCACTTTCCTTATTGTGACAGAACCCCAATATCACAGAACAGGGGGCCCCCCAGCGATGGTTCCAGTACAAGTGTCAGTAGCTCAGCCCAGGGGGGGGGGGACATGATTTGGCCTGAAATCACTTGAATCCCCGGGGGCTTATTCACATCGGCTGCTAATCCTGCTCTGCATCTGCCCCAATTAGGCGCTGAAAGAGTTAAGACCAGGCCGGGGGGGGGGGGGGATTAGGGAATGAGCAAAGTTTATCAGATTTGGGCTCAGAAGGAAAGTGTCACTGAAGGGGCAGAATAACAAGGGTCCAAACACACAAAGGGACCCTCGGCCAATAAAGAGCCAGTACAGCGCAGCACACATCAGTAGTGAGTATCCACATCCCAGCACTGAGCCAGAACTGCAGGAAGAGGAGAAGCTGATGTGACTGGAGCCAAATACAATGACTGGGCACTAGAGCGGCCCCCCTGCTGCTTAACCCCTTCAACCCGTAGTCCTAGTGCCATGTGTTGCCTGTCAGTGCACCGAGGGGTTAAACTGTGCAGCAGCAAAGGGCAAGAAATCCTCCCGCTGCCAATAATAATAATAATCATAATAATAGCAATAATATAATAATAATAATAATACAAATAATAATAATAATAATACAAATAATAATACAAATAATAATAATAATAATAATAATAATATCATGACTTAATATTATTTACAGACTCTACACAGAGAGGGAGCCCCTGCAGATACAACAGGGAGAGAATAGGGGTCCTGCGGCCCTCCAGCTGTATCTTCTTCCTCCCAAACTTCCCCAAACACTGACTCCTGCTCCTCATACACAAACCAACAGCACCAAGTCTGCCCAGTGATCTTGTGGGACTACAACTCCCAACATCTGGGCCCGCCGCTTTTGTCGCTCTCTTTCCCTGGAACGAACCAGAAGCAAAAACCAACCGGACGCCGGCAGTCTCAAGTTCTAGCCCACAGAGCTGGCAATCTAAAGCCATCACTCACATTGCAATGAGCAGAGAGAGAGAGAAATGGGTAGGTAGGTAAGTGGGTAAGTAAGTGGGTTGCTGGGTAGGTGGGTGGGTAGCCGGGTTGGTAGGTGGGTAAGTAGGTGGGTAGTTAGGTAGTTAGGTAGCTGGGTAGGTAGGTGGGTCAGTGGGTAGGTAGGTGGGTAGGTGGGTAGGTAGGTGGGTGGGTAGGTAGGTGGGGGGTAGCCAGAGGGCACTTACCTCTCTGCAGCAGAGGAAACACTAGTGAATTCGGGGGGTCCCAGGGCTACAGACACTGATAATAATCCCGTGCAGGCTGCAGCCTCTCTCTCTCTCTCCAAACTGAAGCAGCGGAGAATAACAAAGTGCTGCTGCCAAGAAATCGTACGTCTGAGCCGCCCCCGACCCCTCCCTCTAAGGGCAGTGCGACTCTTCGCAGCGACGCTGCTCCTCCTTCCCCTGCCGCTGCCTCCTGTCATCTCAACCGCCCGACCCCCTCCGACTCACTGCGACCCTGCGACCCCCCCCAAACACACTCACAAACCGACTGTCGCATAATCACAAAATATGTCAATCTAAGCAGCTCCCCCACCATCATTTACTGCAAGCTCTATATGAGTTTATCCAGCTCACTTCTGCTACATTGTTTCAGGAGTCACAACCAGCAGTGCACAGGCAATAGAAACAGCCAGGGAGATGCAGCTTCCCCAAGTCTGTTATTATATAGGCGAGTCAAACACAGAAATCCCATATCCCACCAATGTTATTGCACAAAATCAATTTAAAGTAACGTTAAAAGGGTTATTCATCTTTAAATTAACTGTTAGGATGATGTAGAGAGGGATATTCTGAGACAATTTGCAATTGGTTTTCATTTTTTATTATTTGTGGTTTTTGGGTTATTTAGCTTTTTATTCAGCAGCTCTCCAGTTTGCAGTTTAAGCAATCAGGTTGCTAGGGTCCAAATTCCCCTAGCAACCGGTTTAAACAAGAGACTGGAATAGGAATAAGCGAGGGCTGGAATAGAACGATGGGCAGTACAAAGTTATAGAGCAATTGTTTTTTTTTTTTTTGGACAGGGTCTGCTCCTCTCCCTGCGACTCCTCGCTTGTGCATGTGAGGGGCTGGGGTAGGTCAGGAAGGGGGTCCTTGTGATTGTAAAAGGGGCCCTTAAAGTCAGCGCTCCGGTGGGCCACTTCTGCCACAGTTCCAACAATGTTTTTAATTGGGGTCAGCGACCCCATTTGAAGACTGGAGGTCAGAAGAAGCAGGTTCCTAACTAATTCAAAAACTATTCTAAAAAAAATAATGAAGACCAATTGAAAATTGCTTAACTTTAGCCATTGTAGAACATACTAAAAGGCGAACAACCTCTTTAAGGAAAGGCTAATACCTGATACTCTGTCCATGGTATATTGTCGCTCATAACCTTCCTTTGATATAGACATATTGTCAGTTTCCCAGCTGCCCCCAGTCATGTGACTTGTGCTCTGATAAACTTCAGTCACTCTTTACTGCTGTACTGCAAGTTGGAGTAATATCACCCCCTCCCCCCCAGCAGCCTAACAACAGAACAATGGGAAGGTAACCAGATAGCAGCTCCATAACACAAGATAACAGCTGCCTAAGAACAGCACTCAATAGTAAAATCCAGGTCCCACTTAGACACATTCAGTTACATTGAGTAGGAGAAACAACAGCTGCCAGAAAGCAGTTCCATCCTAAAGTGCTGGCTCTTTCTGAAAGCACATGACCAGGCAAAATGACCTGAGATGCACCTACACACCAATAGTGATGAGTGATTAAATTTGCCTGGCACAAATTTGCGGCAAATTTCCATGTTTCGCAGCCGGGGAATACGTTTGCTAAACCCCAGGAAAATTTCGCCGGTGTCAAACACCCAAGCACCCGAAAAATTGACCCAAGCAACTTTTCGGACCCGCGTCCAAAATTGACGCGGGCTTCAATTTTAGAGTTTCACAAATTTTTCGTGAATTTTTTACCATTTAAACAGGAGAAATTCGCCCAACACTACACACCAATATTACAACAAAAAAAATACACTTGCTGGTTCAGGAATTTTATATTGTAGAGTGAATTATTTGCAGTGTAAACAGTAAAATTTAGAAATAAAAACTACATCATAAAAATCATGACAGAATCCCTTTAAATCCACTAGAAAATCATATAAACATTAAATAAACCCAATAGTCTGGTTTTGCTTCCAATAAGGATTAATTATATCTTAGTTGGGATCAAGTACAAGTGACTGTTTTATTATTACACAGAAAAGGGAAATAATTAAAAAAAAAAACCTTTCCATAATTCGAAACTTTCTGGAAAACGGGTTTCCAGATAACAGATCCCATACGTGTAGATGAATTATAACAATCCAGGTTCAATCCACAAGCAACAATGGATTCAAGTCTATAGTCAATTACTTTAAAGCTTCCCAAAACTTGACCGCTCTGGGGCCTTCAGTGGATGCCTGAGGCCAACAACAAATTGGGGTTCAGCTGGTACAAAACACACTGTACCCTACTATATCTCCTATTTCACAGTCCCTTCCCATTGGCTATGGCTGTGCACTCCCATACTTGTCCTACCAACACTTGCTTCTCTGTGGTCACCCCTGCTTGGACCCCACCTACAGACAGAACTGGGAACTGTTGACCCTGTTCTTGGTGCTCTTCATTGTATAGTCCAAACTGCCTTTGTAGGGCAAATCAACATATCTGGGCACTCCCTCGTGAGGATACCAGACCCTGTGGTCCAACTCCGGAAACGTTAGATCCTCCTCCTTTATCTAAGCTGAATGAACCTAACTCCTGACCTCTGGAGGTCTAGCTCTCCAGGAGAGACGACCATATTTCCCAACATCTCACCTATTATAAATAACATGGTGACCCTGTGGGGACCCAGATAATGCCTTCACAACATTGCAGCCCTCTTGGTGTGGCCTTCCACTCAGTGTATCTCATGTATTTACCTTCAACCAACCTTTCCTTCTCCTTTAAGGTTAAAGGAGGTCTTCTCCTGTGCAACTGTGATTAGACGGAATTTTTTTTAGGAAAGAAACCAGCAGAGAAACTGAGCCAATTAGTTTTCCACAGTATCCTATTGTGTATTGTATGGTATTGTTGTGCCAGCCTTCAGCTAACACCATTTCTCATACATCGGTCAACCGATCCTGTGTCTTTGTTCTGCCCGCCGTGCCCTCACCTTCTCACCCTTCCGTGACCTCCTCCTGCTGAAAAGGATCTTCTATGGGCCTGAGTATAATCCCACAGCTCAGCAAAAGTTTCCATGGAGCAGAGAGAGAGTTAAGCAGCTTTCCGCTACCTGAGCCTACACCTGCCCCCACCAGTAGGTGCTAATCCTAGCCCAGGCGGTGGCACGGCACACATAGGGTGCTGAGGGCTAATTAGTGTTGGCCAGCGTCACAAACATCATGTCACAGCTTAAGGTGGTGTCAGGTGTCTATTTGTCACTAATAATGATTAGGGGGGCAATGAGTTTGTGTAGCACCAGTAAAAAGCCCAGTCTAGAGATCTTTCATTGTGCAGGTGAAACAGAGGGTGCTCTGTGTGGGATCTAGAAGCAGGACCATGACCTGTAGGACTTATTTATAGTTCTAGATATTGTTGTTTATTCTCTATAAAGGTTTGCACCATATCAATGTCACTAGTAGCCTCGGGGGTTCGCTTGCTCCTCTGCAGCTGGGCCTTTTCATTCACTTGCCTACGTATTCCCTTTTGTCTCCAAGTAAAACTTTAAGCGTCCATAGTAAATAAAAGCTTGTTTGATTAGAGTTAGCTCGGATCCAGGGCCTATGGCTATATACTTAAACAGCTGTCTTTTAGTGGTACCAGGGGCCGGGGCAAGAAAAGACTCTATTACTTATACAAAGAAAGTCTTTTCAGTCACTTGTTCTTTAGATGTTGTTGGGAAACACTGAAACATTGTACTAATATTGGCATCTTGCCCTACTCTCACAATCTTGCCCCACTGTCTCCATGCTCCCCTAATATCTCCATCTTTACCTTCTGTCTCCATTTTATCCTATAGTGTCTATGTCCCCCTAATATCTCCATCTTGTCCTTCTGTTTCCATCTTCTCCTATAGTATACATGTTCCCCTAATATCTCCATCTTGACCTTCTGTCTCCATCTTCTCCTATAGTATACATGTTCCCCTAATATCTCCATCTTGTCCTTCTGTCTCCATCTTCTCCTATAGTGTCCATGTTCCCCTACTATCTCCATCTTGCTGTAGAGATGCTTAGTGCCTTCTTTCCTTACTGTTACCATCTTACTTTACTGTACTCTACAGATGGCATCTTGTCCTACTCTTGTCAACTTGACTTCATTTCTTAGCCTTCTGTGCCCATCTTGATCTACTACATATGTGTCAGAACCATGGGCAAAGGAAGCAGTAGAACCCCACTTCCACCCCCAGTTCCAGAAGTAAATGCAGGCCCTTGGAAAACCAAGGGTCCAGGAAAAGCTTTGCATGGTGGTGAAATCTACCCCTGGCTCCCCCACCAAAAATCATCTTTTGTGGTGCTTGATCTATTACCGCCATCTTGTCCTACTGTTTTTATCTTCCCTTACTGTATCCATCTTGTTCTACTATGTTTTAATCTTGCTCTAGAGATGCCAACTTGCCTTACTGATCCATCTTTCCTACAGACACAATCTTGCCCTATTGTCTCTACCTTTGCCTACTGTCTCTATCTTGCTCTTGCAATGTCAACTTGCCTTATCAGTGCCATCTTTTCCTACTGTCACCATCTTACCTTACTGTACTCTAAATATGGCATCTTCTCTTACTCTTGTCATCTCACCCTACTTTCATCATCTTGGCCTTCCAGAATATCCCCCCATGGTTCGAGAAGTAAAAGTGGACAGGTAGGGAGCCCGGGAAGCAGGAAAATCTTTACACAGTAGAGACCCCTATTATGGACCCCCATGCCAAAACTTATCTTTTGTGGAGCTTGGCCCATTATCTCCATCTTGTCCTACTGTCTTTATCTTCCCTTACAGTCTCCGTCTTGCTCTACTATGTCATCTTGATAAACTATCTTCATCTTGCTCTAGAGTTGCCAACTTGCCTTACTGATGCCATCTTTCCAACAGACACAATCTTCCCCTATTGTTTCCATCTCCCCCTACTGTCTCTATCTTGTTTTTGTGATGCCAACTTGTCTTACCAATGCCTTCTTTCCTTACTCTCACCATCTTACATTACTGTATTGTCCTACTCTTGTCACCTCACCCTAATTTCATCATCTTGGCCTACAGTGCCCATCTTAATGTACTGCATATGTGTCAGAACCAGGGGGCAAAGGAGGCAGTGCTCCCCCATAATATCCACCCCTGGTTCCAGAAGTAAATACAGGCCGGTTGTGAGTCAGGGGCTTTGCATGGTGACGAAACCTACTCCTGCCCCTCACCCTGATAAAAATCATCTTTTGTGATCAATTATCTCCATCTTGTCCTTCTATCTTCCCCTACTCTCCCCCTACTCTTGCTCTTCTATGTCTTTCTTGGCCTACTATCTTCAACTTGCTCTAGCGATGCCAACTTGTCTTACTGATTTCATCTTTCTCCACTATCACCATTTCTTCTACTGACACAATCTTGCCCTACTTTATACACCTTTCTCCATTGTGCCTCACTATAATCATTTTGTGCTACTCTTCCCATATTGTCTTAAAGACGCCATCTTTTCTTACTGTCAGTATTTTCCCGACTGTTGTCATCGTGCCCATTTGCCTCCATCTTGCTCTTCTGCCATTTTGCCCTACTATATCCACTCAGTACAAGGATATAATATTCTTCTGGTATGAATGATATTGCACAGCTCCCTCTGGGCCAAGTGGCAAGTGACTTTTAGGCGAGTGCCCCTGTCACACAATACATGATCTATATTAGACAGCCGGAATAAAACGATGGCATCTCCTTCCAAGTGATCAAATGCAACGCTGTCTATTTTTATGACTTTTCCTGTGTATATTGTTGAATGTTGCCCTGGTGCAGAGTTAAGGAAATAAAACTGGAGATATGAATTCTGCTACATTGTTTTTAAAGTCAGAACCAGCAGTTCTCACTGCTGTATGACATCACCTAATGGCCACGCCTTTCCAAAGTCTGCAAAGCAGAGATTTGTGATTTGTCACACAGTTAAGTCCAACCTGAAGGGCATGAAGCCTATTTGTGCTGAAAACTCAAGTTTGAATGTATTGAGTCCCTGTCGCTCCCCCTGATACTCCACAAACACAGAGACACCAAGTCCACTCAGTCCATCTTGTGTGTGATTGTTTGGGGGGAAAGGAGGGATATTAACCCATTCAGTGCTAGGTTGTCTAGCGTTACAAGGCAACTGCTGTACTGCACAAGACAACTGTCACAGGCAGCTGATGTCTGTCAGCCCAGCTGTCCAGGCATCTGATGAGGTTGGACTCTGCCTCTCACATTGTCCTTGTAGCCCCCTCTTCCTCTGCCTGTACCCCCCCCTCACTATCTCACATACAGGCACAGCCTCTCATCTCTAAACCCCTAGGGATATTCCTGGTACTTCTGAGGAAACAATGCCTGGCCCATCCCAAGACTCCCCCATAATAGTGGCAGGGATTCCTCTTCCTTAGATTTCCACTCTGCTCACTGTGTATTATATACACCCCCATAATGGGGTCACTGTGTATTATATACACCTCCATACTGGGGTCACTGTGTATTATATACACCTCTCTACTGGGGTCACTGTGTATTATAAATACTTCTCTACTGGGGTCACTGTGTATTATATACACCTCTTTGCTGGGGTCACTGTTTATTATATACACCTCTCTGCTGGGGTCACTGTGTATTATATACATCTCTCTGCTCAATGTGTATTATATACACCTCTCTACTGGGGTCACTGTGTATTATATACACTTCTCTACTGGGGTCACTGTGTATTATATACACTTCTCTACTGGGGTCACTGTGTATTATATACACCTCTCTACTGGGGTCACTGTGTATTATATACACCACTCTACTGGGGTCACTGTGTATTATATACACTTCTCTACTGGGGTCACTGTGTATTATATACACCTCTCTACTGGGGTCACTGTGTATTATATACACCTCTCTACTGGGGTCACTGTGTATTATATACACTTCTCTACTGGGGTCACTGTGTATTATATATAACTTTCTGCTGGGGTCACTGTGTATTATAAATACTTCTCTACTGGGGTCACTGTGTATTATATATAACTTTCTGCTGGGGTCACTGTGTATTATAAATACTTCTCTACTGGGGTCACTGTGTATTATATACACATCTCTGCTGGGGTCACTGTGTATTATATACACATCTCTGCTGGGGTCACTGTGTATTGTATACATCTCTCTGCTCAATGTGTATTATATACACTTCTCTACTGGGGTCACTGTGTATTATATATAACTCTCTGCTGGGGTCACTGTGTATTATAAATACTTCTCTACTGGGGTCACTGTGTATTATATACACATCTCTGCTGGGGTCACTGTGTATTATATACACATCTCTGCTGGGGTCACTGTGTATTATATACATCTCTCTGCTCACTGTGTATTATTAATACCTCTCTGCTCACTTTTGCTGCCTTAAAGGCATAATAATGCCCAAGTTGCACCCAAGGCACCAAACACTTCCATCTACCAATAGTTGGACCCAGGCAGCCCCCAAATTGATGGAATCCATTGGCAGGCATTTCTGCAGTCAGCATGGGACCCCCCCTACTGTCCTTCTCAACTGTCGGACCCATGCCAGTTGTCCCTATTTGCCACCCCCTGAGAATGTCTCTGGCCCTAATGGAGCGGGTGGGTCCAAGGCCCATTTTTAGCCCAAGTCTGATGCTTAAACAGCTGCCCATGATCCCATTTGTGCCCCCTTCTCCGTGGCAGCTCCTCTGCTCCAATTCCAGGTGTAATTAGGAACCTACAGGGGCCCCCAACTGGCGCTTTCATCCTGGCCCAATGTTCCGCTCCCTCGGTGGTGTTGTAGCTGAATTAGAGAGGCTTTGATATGTAGAAGTCGGCGAAGAAATCGGCATATTTATAAATCCAGACAGGGATACAACGTCTCAGGGCTCAGATCCAAGAGAAAAAAACTGTGTGTTTTGGCATTAACTTTCTTCATTTTGTGCTAATTTGGGCACGTCAGTGGTTATCCATCAGCCAGCGCCTCCCTACGACTCATGTTTATAGAGATATCGCCTTTTGTTTTGTCAGCCTCTACTTTGGGTTCCTTGTCGCACCATTTCTTTCCCAACCCCCCCCCCCCCCCGTGCCGGGCCTATGTACTAATGGGCTGATGTAACCGTCTGTGTGCCACGGGGCTGATATCACTCGATTCATCACTCAGAGCTTGGAGTGGGGGCAGATCAATAGGGCATTGGTGCAGTTTGGTGCATTCTCACATAGGACTTACTGTAGCCGGCTCTTTAAAGGGACCTGTCAGAGATTTAAAAACACACTCAGAATGAAGACGATTATCTATCCTACTTATCTTAAAGACAGAAAATAGTTCATACCTTCCTCCTGTCACCCTATAATCCTTTCAATCACTCGCACTGTGTGTCAATAAATAGGGATTCCAAATTATTTACTGGCCACCACCCTTGGCTAAAACAATGATGCAGAATGCTACGACCTAGCCCTAGACCTAGCCCTTGCCTTTTTTAGAGTAAGGGCAAATGTAGCATGTAGACCGTAGTGATGTGGTTGAACTGTGATAATCTGGACACCCCAGCTTTAGAGTGTAGATCTTAGTGTTGGGGTTGAACTGTGATAGTCCGGACACCCCAGCTTTGGAATGTAGATCTTATTGTTGGGGTTGAACTGTGATAGTTTGGAACTCCAGGTTTGGAATGTAGATCTTAGTGTTGTGGTTGAACTGTGATAGTTTGTACACCCCAGCTTTAGAATGTAGATCTTAGTGTTGTGCTTGAACTGTGATAGTTTGTACACCCCAGCTTTAAAATGTAGATCTTAGTGTTGTGGTTGAACTGTGAAAGTTTTGACACCAGGTTTAGAATGTAGATCTTAGTGTTGTGGTTGAACTGTTATAGTTTGTACACCCCAGCTTTAGAATGTAAATTTTAGTGTTGTGCTTGAACTGTGATAGTTTGTACACCCCAGCTTTAAAATGTAGATCTTAGTGTTGTGGTTGAACTGTGATAGTTTGGACACTTCAGGTTTAGAATGTAGATCTTAGTGTTGTGGTTGAACTGTTACAGTTTGTACACCCCAGCTTTAGAATGTAGATCTCAGTGTTGTGCTTGAACTGTGATAGTTTGTACACCCCAGCTTTAAAATGTAGATCTTAGTGTTGTGGTTGAACTGTGATAGTTTTGACACTTCAGGTTTAGAATGTAGATCTTAGTGTTGTGGTTGAACTGTTACAGTTTGTACACCCCAGCTTTAGAATGTAGATCTTAGTGTTGTGCTTGAACTGTGATAGTCTGGACACCCCAGCTTTACAATGTAGATCTCAGTGTTGTAGCTGAACTGTGATAGTATGGACACTCCAGGTTTAGAATGCCAATCTAGTGATATGATTGAACTGTGATAGTTTGGGCACTTCAGGTATAGAATGAAGATCTTAGTGATGGGGTTGAAATTGTTTAGACACCCCAGGCATAGAATGAAAGTCTTATTGATGTGTTTGGATTGCTATGTGGTTGAACTGTTTTGATGCCCCAGCCTTCGAACACAGGTCTTAGTAATGTGGTTGAACTGTGATAGTCTTGGCATACAGCATTAGATACTTTGGATGGTAAATCTGTGATGGTCTCACCACACAATGTTTAGAATGCAGGTCTTAGTTATGTGGTTCAACTTTGATATTCTGGACAACCCATATTAACATTACAGGTTTTAGTTATATGTTGGAACGGTGATAGTCACCCACGTTTTAGAATGCAGACCTTAGTGTTGTGGTTGAACTGTGATCGTTTGGACACCCCTGTCTTAGAATGATAGTCTTATTGTTGTGTGTGGATTGCTATTGTCTGGATTGCTATAGACAGGGCTTAGTGATATATAAGTGTTGGTGATGTGGTGGAACTGATAGCCTGGATACCCTGGGTTTAGAATGTAGATCTTAGGGATGTGGTTGAACTGCTATTGTTTGCAGACCCCAGGTCTAGAAGGAATTATTACTGATGTAGTTGGATTGCTATAGTCTGGACACTGCAGGTTTAGAAAGTAAATCTTAGTGATGGTTGAACTGCAATACCGTGGACACTTTAGTGTTGTGGTTGAAATGTGATAATCTGGATGGCCCAGGTTTGAAATCCTGGTCTTAGTGATGGGGTTGAACTGTGATAGATGGTTCAAATTTAGAATGCAAGTCTTTGTGATCTTGTTAATCTTCAAAGTGTGTTGTATATCCCAGATCTGCAATGCAGGCCATTGCAATGTCTTTGTATTTCTAAAATCTGGACACCTATGGGTTAGAATGAAAGCCTTAGTGATGGTTGAGCTGTAATAGCCTGGACATCCTGGGTTTACAATGCAGATTTAAGTGATATGTTGATCTACAGCAGGTCTAAGTGATCTGTTTGCATTTCTATAGTCCGGACACTGCAGGTCTAGAAGGCAAATCTTAGTGATGGTTGAACTGCAATACCGTAGACACCTTAGACTTAAAGTGCAGGCTCATTCCAGCGTTATATCATCTTGATCAATATGCTGCTTTCAAAGTTTTGATGTGTAATGCATGGGCCAGGCCCATCCTGAGAAATGGACAATACAGTGTGTGAACTGTTTTTAGTACCTCAATCTAGGCCGTGGAACAAGATCTCCAAATAAAGTAGTAAAAACTCACATGGAGTCAAGGTGGTGGCCAGTGCACATTGGTGAGCTTGAACGCTTTTCTCTTAGGCTAAAATGGCCACATGCTTCCTATAATACCGTCTGTACATGGAGAGCACAGAATAAACACTGATGGCATGGTTCAGACCCTTTCCTGTGACTGAGTTAAACCATCTGTAGTGCATTGCTGCTGGAGAAAGGCTCGGGGGGTTGCTCTATCATGACTGATGTTCTGGGAAGCCCCATAGCAATTTGTCATTGTAGGAAGGTTCAGTCAGTATAGATAACTCAGTCGTGGCATCACTAGGCTGTTGGGAAAGTGGTCTTGCCCTGGGACTTCCCTCTGTAGCAGGAAGATGGATGTGTCTGCGACTTTCCCATGAGCGCCACTTGTGTAGAACTCCCAGCAGTCATTAGAGATTCCAGTTCAGGTAAGGAGGAGTTGAAGATAGGCTTGAATGACCATAGATATATAAGGAACAAAAAGCTCAGCCATTTTTCAAAGTCATGATTCCCATGGTGTCTCGCTCTGTCTACTTGCAAAGATACTGTCAAATGGACGTCATGAACTGTTCATATTAAACATTATGCTCTCTACTGGTATCTACTGGTATTAGTAACAAGCACTAATTACTCCTTTACTTTCCCTTGTTCCCAGCTCTCCCGCTAACTATCGTCCTGTTTCCCTTCTTCCATCCAAATGGTTTACATCTTATCTGTCAGTTGTCTTCTCTAACTCTACTTCTACTTCTATGTTCCCTACTTGCAGTTCCTCAAGGCTCTTGAAGCCCGAAACATGTCACATGTACACACAATAAAAGCCTATTAGCAGTTATTCTGCTTGCTGTATGATTCCCAACCTTTATGATACACTTGCATGATTTGTGGATGCCAGGACGGAGAATCCAGGGAATATCATACGAACAGCCAACTAATTTAAAATACACAGCTGATGGTGTGAGTCTACATTGGAGTTTCTCAAGGCTCTGTTCTGAGCCCTCTGCTGTTCGGACTCTATACCACTTCACTAGAAAAACGTATTCAGTCGGTTGGACTTCAGTATCACCTATGCTGATGACACCCAACTTTAGTTGTCTACTCCTAACCTCTCTCCTTCTGTCCTTTCCCAAGTTACAGACTGTTGCTCTGCTGACTCCTCCTGGGTGTCAAAGTGCCACCAGAAACGAAATCTTCCTAAAACAGAACTCATTATATTTCCTCCAAGATCTTCCCCTGTCCCTCAGATATCACAGAAAACAACACCACCTTTTATTCCACCACACAGGCCTAGGAGTTATCTTAGACTCGCATCTGTCTTATTCACTACACATCCAAATACGACCATATCTCAGTTCAGACTCAATCAAAACACTCATATCATCTCCCACCTTGATTACTGCAACTTACTCCTCACAGGTATTCGAACAAGTCACCTTTCACAACTCCAATCTGTTCTAAATGTGACTGCTAGACTCATTCATCTATCTCGCCGCTCAACATCAGCTGCTCCCAAATGCATGTCCCTTCACTGGCTCCCAATCTCCTCTAGAATCAAATTCAAACTACTCACACATACATTCAAGGCCCTCAACAATGAAGCCCCTCACTATATTTCATCTCTGATCTCCAAATACTCTCCTTCACGCAACCTTCACTCCGCCTCCGTTCTCCACTCATCACTTCATCTCGTCTACAAGGCTTCTCTCAGGCTTCTGCTTTCCTCTGGAACTCTCTGCCTCGAGCTGTCAGACTTTCCTCTTCTTTCCAAACTTTCAAGCGACCCTTAAAGACCCACCTGTTTAAAGAAGCTTATTCAATGTACCTTAATTAATCAATCATTGCTGTATCATAAATCAAAAAATTGTTTCTAAAATCCTAATGTCTCAATTGTACCCTAACCTTTAGTTTGTAAACTGTCGCGTGTAGGGCCCTCTAATCCTATTGTACTCTGTAAACCCTTGTTTGTTATTCACCATTTAATCACTGTTTTTCAAAGAACTGCGTAACTTGTCGGTGATATATAAATAAATCATTATGAATTTATCTCTACAGTCGGAACATACACTTTGCATCACGTCTCCAATTTAGCCAGAAAAGGATATTTCCACATCTGGGAGATTTCTTTTCTTAAAACATCAAAACATTTAAGATTTTTTGATATATTCAGCAGCTCTTGGCCTGATTGGACCATTTATATAATGGTCCAAATCTGGATGAGAATTTACCCCATGAACCAACATTCACATCACAAAAAGGCAAAGTGGACCTATAGATTATGGTGGGTTGTGGACATTAGCAGCAGCTAATTAAGGTTCTCAGACAAATGAATTCTTGGCCTGACCTATTGAGCCCAATCAGATACATGTGTTCCATACTAAAGGTGGTCATATCTCCCCAAGATATCCGATCATGGGCACTAGGGTCCGATGATGGTATCACAATGCAGGGAATGCAGGTGGTCTGAACAAGGACCACATCAACAAAATGATATTATCCTCGATCCGTCAGGATATTTAAACCTGCCCGATCAACATCTGGCCAATTCTCACCCACATATCTTTGGGCGAAACCACTTGTAGGGCCCCATACACTGGCCAATATGCTGCCAATTTGGTCTGAGCTTTTATCAGCAACCTTTAGGTCCAGGAGCTTTAAGAAAGGTTTAACTGGGGACAGTATCTACTTAATCTGTTCATGTTTGGTCCAGTTGTTCTATAATTTTATGATCAATGATAGCAATAAATTATCTAAACTTGTCCCAAACTCAATTAGGCCACCAAGGAGAAAGCCACATTGGGTTGACCCAATCTCTAGGCTGGTCAGTTATTGGATTGCATGGAAGGTCAGTGCAGTCAAGTTGGGAGATAATTGTATCCACACGCCATTGGGGTCCTAGCTCAACTTGAATTTCCATCTATAACAATTGATATCCAGTCAAACCCTAATCAGATATACTGGATGGGGACATTGCCATTTGTGTCCAGATGATGGGAACAATAAATCTCAGACCAGGCAGTGTACACCCCCTCATATACTATACACCTGTATTGCCTGGAGATGATTGGTTGGATACCCTTGTATGGCCAACTTTAAGTTAAAGCAACCCTACTTAATGCGATATTTTTCCATTCAGAGAGAGTTGCCACTTAGAAGTTCTTTGAGATGCTGAAGACTGAACTGAATGAAGAGTTAACACAGGGCAAGGCAATACAATCCCAGGGATTTACTCCTCAGAGCCTAAACACCAGGGGATTAGATTTGTAACAAGACATAATGAGAGGTGATTGACTGGTTAATCCCTTTGTTTTGATGAATAGGTGCCAGAGAAAAATCCTGTGGGTTCCCTTCACGACAAGGTCTTATTATTCCTTCAAGTAGAGTCTCATTAAAAGGTGAGCTGAGTTTGGTGTCAAGATTCTACAATGTTCAGCCTGAGTTAAATTAAAATGGAGTCAACTGGTATTCTGTGCAGACTGGAGATTTACAGGTTTTTGTCTACAAAGGCCACAGCTAGTGACATGAAAGGAAAAGGTAAACTATATATAAGTACTGTTTATCTCCTCTTTGTTCTGCAGCTTCTACATGCCGGGAACATCACCTTCTTGTTCTCACATTCCTTCCCTTCTGTGTATAGCGCCCCAGTCATTAGATACTCAAACTCTATGGATTCTTTGAAACTTTCCCAGAGACTATTATCCACTGTTACTATAGGCACCATCTCTCCCTACTATACCTGCTATCCCACAGTCACACTCCCTTCCCAGAGACTATTATCCACTGTTACTATAGGCACCATCTCTCCCTACTATACCTGCTATCCCACAGTCACACTCCCTTCCCAGAGACTATTATCCACTGTTACTATAGACACCATCTCTCCCTACTATACCTGCTATCTCACAGTCACACTCCCTTCCCAGAGACTATTATCCACTGTTACTATAGGCACCATCTCTCCCTACTATACCTGCTATCCCACAGTCACACTCCCTTCCCAGAGACTATTATCCACTGTTACTATAGACACCATCTCTCCCTACTATACCTGCTATCCCACAGTCACACTCCCTTCCCAGAGACTATTATCCACTGTTACTATAGGCACCATCTCTCCCTACTATACCTGCTATCCCACAGTCACACTCCCTTCCCAGAGACTATTATCCACTGTTACTATAGACACCATCTCTCCCTACTATACCTGCTATCTCACAGTCACACTCCCTTCCCAGAGACTATTATCCACTGTTACTATAGGCACCATCTCTCCCTACTATACCTGCTATCCCACAGTCACACTCCCTTCCCAGAGACTATTATCCACTGTTACTATAGACACCATCTCTCCCTACTATACCTGCTATCCCACAGTCACACTCCCTTCCCAGAGACTATTATCCACTGTTACTATAGGCACCATCTCTCCCTACTATACCTGCTATCTCACAGTCACACTCCCTTCCCAGAGACTATTATCCACTGTTACTATAGACACCATCTCTCCCTACTATACCTGCTATCCCACAGTCACACTCCCGTCCCAGAGACTATTATCCCACTGTTACTATAGACACCATCTCTCCCTACTATACCTGCTATCCCACAGTCACACTCCCTTCCCAGAGACTATTATCCACTGTTACTATAGGCACCATCTCTCCCTACTATACCTGCTATCCCACAGTCACACTCCCTTCCCAGAGACTATTAGCCCACTGTTACTATAGACACCATCTCTCCCTACTATACCTGCTATCCCACAGTCACACTCCCTTCCCAGAGACTAGGCAAAAATGAATAAGAATGTAAAGTGGGTTGAACTGAAGAAGCTCTTCATATCAGTGGTGAAATGTTTTCAAGATTGGATGATCAAGCCCCTGAAAGGGACACATGGGAATACATCAAAGATGGTGCTGCCATGCTCTGCAGCAGGGTACCCCGAGCCAGTTTGTTTTTTTAAAGAAGGGGTCCAGTTTAAAAAGTTTGAGGCACTACAGGTGTCAGATTGGCATCCAGTATTTTCTACTTGACTTCTCCTTTAAATCTTAAAGGACACTATGACATTTGTGCTTATTTGAAGGCCTTAATTTGCTGGCACCTATGTGTTCTACTTCTATAAGTCGTTTGGTTCATCTAGAGAAGGAACATCTTACTTGGTTGCTGGATGACCTTTCAACTGGGAACAGAGGTCCAAGTAGCGGTGATCATGTAGCTGTAGCATTTGTAGTCTATTGTTGAGCTTTATATTGTCCTGTTCTAAGCAGGAACAGTCACCAGCCATCTAATTCTCCCTTGTAGAAGAACCATGTGAGAAAGAAGACACTAAAGGCAAGGAAAGTCTTGATGGACCCAAAGTAGGGGTCAACAGTAATTGTCTTCATTCAATTGTATTCTTCATTCTCTAGCTCCAGACTGGTCATCGGCAGAAGGCAAAAACTGTAACCAATTGGCCCCAATATCCTCTCGTTGCTCTTTACTTACTGCTCATACAGTGTTAAATCCCCGACACCCAATCTGAATTTCTTTCATTTACTCGAAACACAGTTGCTGTTGACAGTTGCCAAATGACAATGACATTATAATGACAACCCTGTTTGTGCAATTTAACATAAGTGTTTGTAGGATGGGAAGGTCTCAGAAAACGGTATTTTTAGGCAGTGTTTGTTCCAGTCATTGCTCGGGAAGAATGGGATTAATGGAGGTTACTCGGAGCACTGCAGATTCTGAAATTTGTCCCAGCAGGCTTTGCTGCCTCTCTCCTGCTGGAATAAGTAGGCTGGTCAACTGGAGACCCCATTATCCGCCAGCTCTGTAAATACAACAGTAAATGAGCATAAACCCTTTCAGTACAAGAATAACCTGCTGTTCTTGTCATTGAATTTATCTTTACCTTTCTATGGATGCGGCACACAGTTCATTGCAATTATTTTAGAGAAGCGGGTTAGGGCATATTACTATGTGGATGTTACATAGTTACGCAGTTCATTTGGGTAAAAAAAGACTACAGTCCATTAAGTCATCCCTTCTAAATGACCCCCCAGCCCGATTATACAGTATGCATATATACACCTATATATACACTCACCTATATATACACTCACCTATATATACAGTACATAGATATATAGCTAAAATGCACACATAACTATATTAAACTAACTGTGAATCTTGAGATCCCAAAATTCTTTATTGAAGAAATCCCCTCTTAAAGGCATCAATAGAATCTACCATAACAACATCACCTGGCAGGGCATTTCCCAACCTCACTGCTCTCACCATGAAGAAAAATTAGGATTGCCCTCAAGGGAAAGGTCTGTTCCTCAAGTCTTAAGAGGCAGCCTCTTGTTCTTTGTTATTTCTTATGTCTTTCAATGAAACTCAAGGGAGATGTAAGAGGCCCACTCTACCTCTATTATCTGGTGATACTGTTATTGGCTTATCATTGACATTGGAAACCAAGAGGACAGGGTATACTCTAATTCAGTTGGGATGGAGGAATGAACAGAACACGAAACAGCAAATTGACATGAACAAATAATGCAAATATTTCTGTATGTTCCAATCAAGGTAAACCCTCAATTGTTCTCCAGTGGTTTAATCATAACATGATCATCCAGGGTCTTCATAATTAAAAGCAAGAAGAAAATTGCAGTAAGAGAGGGCATAATGTGTCCTATGTGGAGGTAGGGTCCAATGACTGCCAACTTTTCATTTAAGGTGAGCCTTCATTGTTCTGCAGAGACTTTGTTATAAGGTGAATGGTCAACTGAGGTCTTCAGAAGTCAAGGTAAGAAGAAGATTGCATCTGGACATCACAGATAAATGCAGGGTGACAGATATTGTGTCCACTGTATTGATTAATGTTAGATGCCAGTAACGGCCATCTTTCCGTTCAAGGCAAGATTGCGTTATTTTCCAATGAATGTGCGATGAAGTAGACAGTAGTCTTTGGAAGTAAAGGCAAGTAGAAGACTTCAGCTAGGAAGGCCAGCTAATTGCAAGGTGTCAGATAATGTGTCCAGTGTGGAATTTAATGACAGAGACCAATAACCTTTCCATTCAAGGAGAGCCTTTCATTGTTCCCCAGTGTTTTTATTATAATGTCAGCCAAGGTCTTTGGAAGTAAAGGCAAGAAGAAGATTACAGCTGGGTAGTGCAGATGACTTCAAGGCAACAGATAATATATCCAATTTGGAGTTTATGTATGTTTATAGTATGGTAGAGGCCAATAACTTCAATTAAAGGTGATCCATTCATTGTTCTCCAGTGGTTTTGTCATAAAGTGGCCAGCAAATGTCTTTGGAAGTAAAGGCAAGAAGTTTGCTGATGGGAAACCCAGAATATTGCTGTAAAACAGATAATGTGGAGTCTAGGAAGGTCAGAAATTTGGCAATAAAGTTCACTTCATGAATGTCACCTATGACGATAGAGACACACAGGGTATGTCAGTAACTCTACACATTTAATGGGGGGCTTTGGAAGAAAATGAATAACTTTATCACATCTTTAAACCATATAGTTTTAGGCACCACCTGCACCAGGTTCCTATGCCATGTAGGAGCCTATTAAGTTCACCATGGAGCCTACCTAACCTGTATTAGAAGCAGTGCTTCAAGTTGCAGTAAGAATATGAGCATATCAGTGGTGACAGGTTGGATTAGGGGGATTTATAGAAAAAATGTTGAGAAGGGGTCTTGCTGTTGAATACTGAGCTCTGAAACAGATAGGACTTGGGGGATGAGCTTCTCAACAGCACTCTCTTCAAAGCTATTAACCAATCTTGTGGAGTGTGGCAAAGATTTCTGCACATTGGAATCGGCTCTGAAAGTGTGTTGAGGCGAGAGTGGGTGGATGTTATGACAACAGAATAGATCAGGATATTATATAATTCCAGAGCAGGAGATCATTCATTGGGGGTATGTCGAAGGGCTAGGTAGGTTAGGGAAAATATTTTGAATTCAGCGCACGAAACTGTGGGAAGTAATTGGAGGTCTACGTACACAGCAACATTCTGGTTTCCTGAAATTAAATGCTTTAAACCTAAAGCTGTTTAAGAAAAACATACGTTTTAGTTTGTTTAAAAATGGTGATTTCCTTCTAATCCATTGAATCTTTTTACTTCTTCTGCTTCTCCCCCACCCCCAATCAATATGACAGTAGTGTGGTCATATTTTATAGCAGATATTTCCCCATAGAGAACTATTGTCTCTCCCTATCAGGAGATCTCATGGGTTGTTAATTGAGAGCATTGTTTAAAGGCAAGGTTGGAGAAGAAATCAATGAAGACTACAATGGCCATTAATATGTCATGATCTACAGAGCGACCAGGTTAGAAAGCACCAAGTGGTTCAGTCCTTGTCTGCTTTCCCCAAATGAATCCTTTCTGCAAACTCCATAATGTTCACTTTGTCATTGTTATTTATATTGAGGATGACAGAGGTTGTCTAATAGACTGATGTTCCCCGGCGCTTATCTACAGATACACCCTCCTCCTACAATATATCATCGCTGCTTGTGATGACAAATGTCAAAATATTACTTATTTCATTAGGCTGTTTGAGTGCAGATTCAGTTCAGCTGGGAATAGAATCCTCTGTGAGAGGAAAATGACAATAAAATGTTGGATAGAAGAAGAAGAAGAAGAGGGGAACATGGGTGCCTACGGCTGATCTTATGAAGCTGACACTCCTCTCTTCATTCCAGTTCCGCTATGACACAGATACTTGTGTCTTGTACCATCTGCAGAGAGGACATATATACGCAAACTAATAATTACCCTCTTCTACTGCTAATTATAACTCCCTTTGCTCTACAGAAGGATCACAAATATTTTTTTTATTGTGTTGTTTCTTCATCTTCTTCTGATCACTCCGTGTTCCTGCCCTTTGCGTTTGGCCTTAAAAAGAGTACTTGTAAGTTATATGGTGCGTTCTATCAGGAATATCAAGCCCATAAATTTCTTATAAAGGGAAAAGGGCACATTTATTGTGTAGAACATTGACCCATTAACCAGGGGCATATTGTGATGATGCCTGCACCCCCCCCCCTTCCTTGTGTTATCAATTAACCTGTAGATCCAGGGAAAGTAACCTGCTATCAGTCCTTACTGGGCCCCAGTGTTTATTCCCAGGCCCCTCTGTGTCTGTGGGGTCTGCTCCCCCTATAGTTACGTCACTTTTGTTAACACATATTTGTACAAGACAGTGTGGTTTTATACCAGGGATTACGACCGGCGAAAGACAGGGATAACTAGTGAAACTGAATAACTAATAATTCACAATCCCATGCCTGAAAAGCCAATTCTAGCAAATATAGGACACTAAAGGCCTGAAATTAACACATATGCTTAAACCAAAACAAATGGGTAACAAGGAAGATAGGGTGGCTGAGACTGAGCTAAAATAGATGATGGACCACCCTTGAACAGACTGTGGAAATTATGTTTAATGGTTCCATGGAAAACATAGATTGCACAATGAACTCCCATTGTCAAATGTATGGGGAGATACATCAGTGCAGAGCAGGATGGCAGATGTAGACCAAGATGGAGGCAGTAGGGCATGTCGGTTGCAGTAGGACAAGATGGACACAGTTGAGTGGTATGGTGGCAATGGTAAAAGATAGTACGGCTAGATAGACACAGCAGGAAGAGATGGCGGCAGTAGGGGAAAATGGGGACAGTAGGGAAAACTGGTGGCATTATGGCAAGATGAAGGAAGTAGAATAAGTGGGACAAGATGGATACAGTAGTGAGAAATGATGATTACAGGGTAAGATAAAACCACTAGGAATAGATAGCAGCTATTCTAGCAGGAGGTGAAGATAGAAACAGTAGGGAGAGATGGTGGCAGTAGGGATACATTTGGCAGTAGGGTAAGGTGATGGAAGTGGAACAAGATGGTGAGAGTAGGGAGAGATAGTTGCTATTGTAGCACATGGGGAAGGCAAGGGGTAGATAGAGGCATCAGGGAGAACTGATGGAAGTGGAACAAGATGATAACAGTAGTGAAAGATGGAGGCAATAGGGCAAGATGAAGACAGTAGGGAGAAATGGTGGCAGGAGGGCAAGATGGAGACAGATGGAAGAGATACTGACAGTAGAACCAATAATATGTTGGTAGATGTGCAAGATGGAAGCAGACAGTAAAGTGAGATGTTGCATTAGGCAAAATGGAGTCTGTTGGGTACCAGCATCACAGTAGGGGTCGTACTACTTGAATTGAAATAATCGCTATGTGCAATAGACCATACTATCCTAGTTTAAATGAATAATGGAGCTATATGAAGTCTAATCAACTATAGAGGGCCCCATGATTTGTTGTCAGTATATTCCACTTGTAAGCAAGGAACGTCGTTGCAAAGCAAAACCTTTTTGGTTCAATAGAAGTGTTGGTGTTGAGGTGGGTAAGAAAAGACCTGCTTTTAAGGCTTTCAAGTTAGCTGGTACAGCCGAAACATTTATAAGGTACAGGGAGGCCAATAACTCATACAAAGAAGCTATAAGGCAAGCTAAAATTGCTATAGAAAAGGATATTGCAGCAAGCAGTAAAAAAAATCCAAAATTATTTTTTAAATATGTTAATAGTAAAAAAATGAAGCAGGAAGGGGTGGGACCCTTACTATCAGAGGGGGGTCAGCTGGTTGATGAAAACAAAATAAAAGCGCAGATTCTGAACTCATATTTTTCATCTGTCTACACAAATGAGGAACCAGTAAGTGAAGGTTTCCTTCTTAACAGTCCCAATTCTAGTAAAACAACTAATAATGCATGGTTCACACATGAACAAATTCAAAAGAGACTAGAACATGTTAAGATTAACAAAGGTCCAGGGCCAGATCGTATTCATCCCAGGGTAATTAGCGAGCTTAGCTCTGGGATTGCCAAACCTCTTTACTTAATTTTTCAGGATTCATTGAGATCTGACATAGTGCCGAGAGACTGGCGAATTGGTAATGTGGTGCCTCTATTCAAAAAAGGATCCCGTTCTCAGCCTCAAAACTATAGGCCAGTTAGTCTGACATCGGTGGTAGGAAAGCTTTTCGAAGGGTTAATAAAGGATAAGATATTGGACTTCATAGCAAATCATAATACTATGAGTTTGTGCCAGCATGGTTTTATGCATAATAGATCTTGCCAGACTAACTTAATTTCTTTTTATGGGAAGGTGAGTAGAGACCTCGATTCTGGGATGGCAGTGGATGTGATTTACTTAGACTTTGCTAAAGCATTTGATACAGTGCCACACAAAAGGTTACTGGTTAAATTAAGGAATGTTGGCCTTGAACATAGTAGTTGTACCTGGATAGAGAACTGGCTAAAAGATAGACTACAAAGAGTGGTGGTAAATGGAACATTTTCTAATTGGACCAGTGTTGTTAGTGAGTACCGCAGGGCTCTGTACTAGGTCTCTTGCTTTTCAACTTGTTTATTAATGACCTGGAGGTGGCCATTGAAAGTACTGTTTCTATTTGTGCAGATGAGACTAAATTGTGCAGAACTATAGGTTCCATTCAGGGTGCTGCCACTTTGCACAGTGATTTGTCTAAACTGGAAAACTGGGCAGCAAACTGGAAAATGAGGTTCAATGTTGATAAATGCAGGTTATGCACTTTGGCAAAAATAATATAAATACAAGTTATACACTAAATGGCAGTGTGTTGGGAGTTTCCTTAAATGAGAAGGATCTTGGGGTCTTTGTAGATAACACGTTGTCTAATTCTGGGCAGTGTCATTCTGTGGCTACTAAAGCAAATAAAGTTCTTGTATAAAAAAGGGCATTAACTCAAGGGATGAAACATAATTCTGCCTCTTTATAGGTCCCTGGTGAGGCCTCATCTGGAGTATGGGGGCAGTTTTGGACTCCAGTCCTTAAGAGGGATATAAATGAGCTGGAGAGAGTGCAGAGACTAAGTGCAACTAAACTGGTTAGAGGGAGGGAAGACTGACAAGGTTGGGGTTGTTTTCTCTGGAAAAGAGGCGCTTGTGAGGGGACATGATTAGACTTTACAAGTACATTAGAGGACATTATAGTCAAATAGCAGGGGACCTTTTTACCCATAAAGAGAATCACGTACCAGAGGCCTCCCCTTCAGACTAGAGGAAAAGAAGTTTCATTTAAAGGAACAGAGTAGGGGGTTCATCACAGTGAGGACAGTGAGGTTGGGGAATGCACTGCCGGGTGATGATTCAGTTAATGACTATAAGAGGGACTTGGATGATTTCTTGGACAGACATAATACAAAGGCTATTGTGATACTAAGCTCTATAGTTAGTATAGGTATGGGTATATAGAATTTAATTAAAAGTAGGGAGGGGTGTGTGTATGGATGATGGGTTTTCATTTGGAGGGGGTTGAACTTGATGGACTTTGTCTTTTTCCAACCCAATTTAACTATGTAACTATGTAACTATGTAACTATGTAACTATGTAACTATGTAACTATGTAAGTTACTTATTTGCTTCACAATTATGAGAACCAAAAATAAATAGAGATATTCTCATATCTCTACGAAAAATCTTCTAATCCTGCATTTTGTCATTTTGATGCCACAAATACTTATACTAATCCCTCTGTGGGTGTACAAAAGCCTTCATGTCTCAAAGAAAGCCTCTGCCACATAGGGCTAAGTTGTGGTCCCTAAATAATTCTTTATATATGTAGCAATGCAAGTCCTGTGGAGATTGTGCTCTGGGCTAAATCTTGATATTATCTCTGAAAGCATGGTTATACAAATTAAAACACACAAAAATAAGTTCCATGCATGTTGCACTGTGCTCAAGTGTTTCCCTCTGGTGAGGAAAAGTGGATCATTTTATTCAAATTTCCTTCGGAAATCTCTATCAGCAGGTTCCCATGGAGAGACGATGGTTATTCCGTGCGGCCAACACGCCAAACGCTTATAATAAGTTTATCGCTCTGAGCTTTGTTGATTAGGATTTTTCTGTTCTGAAAGCATTTTTAGAGAACTTATTCCTGTTGTTTCCTAGAAACGCGTTAAGAATGGAGGTTGTTTTCTTCCCAACGCCTTTCATAGACTGGTTGATGGTTGATATTCTCCATCGTTCCTACACCCCCGCAACCACAGCGTGAACCATTTGGATGTGGGAGTTTTGGATAGTACACAGTGTTTTATCATTTTTTTCTTTATTTTTTAGGAGAACCATCTGAACACAGTTGAACAGATTCCTCTATTGTCGAGATATATATCTATATATATATATGGAGGTCTATGATATACCTGGAACCACTCCAGCCACACCCTTTTATGCCATTCAATGTCTTGGTCTTCCCTTTACCTCGGTGGTCACAGCTTGGAGTTGGAAATGTCGCCCAGATTTTTTTGTGGTATGCGTTGTCTCAGCTGGTCCTACCAAAATCTTTTTCATGGCCCTACACACCCATGGATGAGACAATACTTTGGCATTGAAGTATAAAGTGGTGGTAAAATACTTTGCCATGGAGAGAGGACACAATCCGCAGTTAGGAAAGGTTCAGTCAGGAGGAAGGCCCAGAAAGAAGGGAAGGTATGATGTGGGCCTACCCCCATGGTGGTCTATAGTACTTCTGTCCAATGGACACCGGCATGTTTTTGTCCTGCCATTTTTTTAGAATTTTATGCAACATTGATGCAGGGGGACTCTGGAGCTAACCTGAGATTATGGGGAAACATCTCAGAGTGTCATTTGCACATTGTACGTGCAGTTGAAAATGAGCCCTATTGAGTATATTGTCATAGGCCTTATACAAAATAATCATTTAACCAGGGTGTAGATATTTTTTGCTACACAAAGCAGCAAGTTCCTTACTTGATACTGGTTACTCCAAAACCAGACCCCATACCAGACCATTACCTATAACTAGAAGAGTTAGCTGTGGACACAGAAGAGGCAGGGTTGGACTTGCCTCCTGAAGTACCAGAAGATTTCCTAGTGGGCCCTAGACTGAGACAATCCCATAAGCCCTTTCTTAGGATCTTGATAAACTGGCAATTTGGGCAACTAAGTGCCAAATGAGATTCAAAATTGATAAATGTAAAGTCCTGCACCTGGGATGTAAAAATATCCAATTATACCCTTAATGGGACTGCACTAGGCAAATCCATTATGGAGAAGGAGATTGAAGTCCTTGTAGATGATAAACTTGTCTGTAGCAAGCAATGCCAGTCAGCAGCATCAAGGGCAAATAAGGTCTTGAGTTGTATTAAATGGGGCAGAGAGTCACGGGAGGAGGGGGTCCCACTGTATAGAGCACTGGTAAGGCCCCATCTAGAATATGCCATACAGTTTTGGTCTCCATCACTCAAACAGGACAGGACTGACTGAATTAGAGAGGGTACAGAGAAGGGCAACTAAGCTGGTAAAGGGAAAATCTTAGCTATGAGGAAAGACTGGCCAAATTGGGGATGTTCACTCTGGAGAAGAGGCGCTTAAGGGGTGATATGATAACTATGTATAAATATATATGGGATCATATAATAATCTCTCTAATGATTTATTTACCAGTAGGTCTTTCCAGCTGACACAAGGTCACCCATTCCCATTAGAAGAAAGGAGGTTCCGCTTAAATATTGGGAAGGGGTTTGTTACAGTGAGAGCTGTGAAGATGTGGAATTGTCTCCCTGAATCAGTGGTACAGGCTGATACATTAGATGGGTAAAAGGAAGGGTCGGATGCTTTATTCACCAGTAGCTCCTCCCAGCAGACAGGAGGGAGCCAATGAGATTAGAGGAGGGAAAGGGGTGTTATAGGGAGAGCTGGGAAGTGAATCAGTGGTACAGGCTGATACATTAGATAGGTATAAGGAAGGGTCGGATGCTTTATTCACCAGTAGCTCCTCCCAGCAGACAGGAGGGAGCCAATGAGATTACAGGAGGGAAAGGGGTGTTACAGGGAGAGCTGGGAAGTGAATCAGTGGTACAGGCTGATACATTAGATAGGTATAAGGAAGGGTCGGATGCTTTATTCACCAGTAGCTCCTCCCAGGAGACAGGAGGGAGCCAATGAGATTAGAGGAGGGAAAGGGGTATTACAGGGAGAGCTGGGAAGTGAATCAGTGGTACAGGCTGATACATTAGATAGGTATAAGGAAGGGTCGGATGCTTTATTCACCAGTAGCTCCTCCCAGGAGACAGGTGGGAGCCAATGAGATTAGAGGAGGGAAAGGGGTGTTACAGGGAGAGCTGGGAAGTGAATCAGTGGTACAGGCTGATACATTAGATAGGTACAAGGAAGGGTCAGATGCTTTATTCACCAGTAGCTCCTCCCAGCAGACAGGAGGGAGCCAATGAGATTAGAGGAGGGAAAGGGGTGTTACAGGGAGAGCTGGGAAGTGAATCAGTGGTACAGGCTGATACATTAGATAGGTACAAGGAAGGGTTGGATGCTTTATTCACCAGTAGCTCCTCCCAGCAGACAGGAGGGAGCCAATGAGATTAGAGGAGGGAAAGGGGTGTTACAGGGAGAGCTGGGAAGATACATTAGATAGGTATAAGAAGGGGTTGGATGGTGTTTAGCAAGTGAGGGAATAAGGGATATGGAAGGTAGCTCATAGTACAAGTTGATCCAGGGACTGGTCCCATTGCATCTTGGAGTCAGGAAGGAATGTTCCCCCTCTGAGGCCAATTCAGATGGGGGTTTTTTTTTGTCTTCCTCTGGATCAACTGGCAGTAAGGCAGGTTGTATATAGAAGTTGAACTTGATGGAAATGCATCTTTTTTCAGCCTAACGTACTATGTATTTCTACCATGAACCCATATAAGCTGTGTATCTTTTGGCACAGTCTCCATCATTATTATACCAGTGGCAACTGGACATCAGATTCTCTGGGTCGTAGGAACCTTGGTCTGACATAGAGACCAGGTGGCAGTATAAAAGCAAGGAGACAAGGAACTGATCTACTGTGCAGCTGTGCGTATCATAATAAACTTCTTTTCTAGAATTGGGCAAGCCCTACCTTTTTAAAAAAGAGTTGCACCCAGGCATATGTTTTATCTGTCTACACCTACTGTAGTTCCAGCATCTTATCACATAGATCACAGTCAACTACAGTCTTCATGTAATACGACCAGATCAGTTTGAACTTATTCAATACACATATACTGGGGCAACATTTGCCCAGTTACAAACATAAATGATAGTACAGTCAATGAGGTCTGACTACTGACTTGTGTGTGAGATTTAATGTGATTCCTAAAGTGAGGAAGGCATGGAATTACATACGGGAATGTTGTGCATGAGGTCATCATCAGAGCTGCTTCATCTCATTGTTACTATACATAACTTGGGAGCCGGCCAATCCATTGGTTGGAATGACTAATTATTTGGACTACGTTGGGCTGTCACTGCCAACCATCTCTCTAACATCTCTATTTTATTTTAGACTTTCCATGAACACTACTCTAATGGCAGGTGTCTCAGCACTATAAACATACAAAGAAGGATAAAGAAGCACAACATAGAGCCACTTTGTCTTCGGTTGGAGCCAAACATCTAACCTGTTGTGTTTAATGTGGCCTTTTTACTCCCTATGTGCTTAGTATAGGGCAATACTGAGTTTTATATCTCTCAGTTCAGACTATGAGCAAAGTGAGAGGGCTGTTCCTGCCAAATTGTTCTTAGTACAGGGGAACAGGCTGGCATAGTCTTATACTGTCTCTCTTTATAAACTATGAGCAAAGGGGATTGTTAATGCATTTCATAGCAAAGCGTTCTTTTGTGCCGATCAAAAATTTGCTGGTGATATTGCGCTTAGGTCAATTTGCATACGGAGGGTAATTTAAAGTTGTATGGACGTCTGTATTATAAATGTTTTACAAATGCTTGAAGTTACCACTTTTTATTACAAATGTCTTAATAAAGACAAGAGAGTTAATATAATGCCCTACACATGAGCCCACTGTAAAATGAATGTTCCATATATTAAGCAATCCCGCTTAAAAAAAAGGAAAAGTCGCAGCGTTTTTTTGAACTATAATGTAACAGAAGATTGAGGAAGATCTAGCTTCTTTTAAAGTGGACCCGTCACCCAGACATAAAAATCTGTATAATAATTCTTAAATTAAATATGAAATCCAATTTCTTTTTTTATTAAAGCATTCATAGCTGTTGTAAACTCATTTAAAAATATCAGCTGTCAATCAAGTATTGCCTACCCCGCCTCTATGCCTAGGCATAGAGGCGGGGCAGACAATTGCTTTCACTTTCCTTTCAGCACTTCCTAGATGTCACTGCTCTCCCCACATTCCCCCGTTCTCTTAACGATTTAATTGTGTAACCAGGACATGGGGATGGACATTGGGTCCCTGTCCCCTGGTTCACAAACAAGATTCTGAGATGATACAAGACTTGCCTTAATAACAGTGTCCACAAAATGGCTCCTTCCTGGTTGCTATAATTATTAATTCCCAGACTGATGGAAACAAGATTCAAATAATTTATACAGTGTAATTAAAGTTCATTTTGCTTGACTAACATGCTAAAATAGGATTTGGATCATTTTGTTTGGGTGACGGGTCCCCTTTAAGTACTTTGAAGTCAAATCTGGCGAAAGAGGTAACGTTCAGTAAAATCCACACTTTAGTGAATTTGCAGAGTAACAATCTTTTGCCAGAGTGAACAGTCATGTGGCGATCGAGTGTGAACGAATGCTAACGACGGTCTCTTTAGCTAGTGAATTGACACCTACACCTGTTAGTGAATAGGTCGATGTCACTGTGGTAACTCTGGCATATTGTCCATAGCGTTAGCCGCTTCTTCCTTTAATGAATCTGCCCCTTGGTGTTAAGCTTGAAGAAAATAAATCACAACCTGATATACATATGTAGGGTATGTAAGGATTGAACCACCTCCCTATCCTTGAGATTAGCTGGATTCTTCAGTGATTTGGACACTAGTGTTTGTTAAACGGCTTTGTTGTCGGATGTTTCTTGATATACAGATGTTACATCCAGATGGTGCACAGTATGTTGTTTCTGAGATATTATAGACATCAGACATAGGAATGGTAGTACTTACAGACATCAGTAGTACTCACTTAACAACTGTCCAGCCACAGAATACCAGTCCCACATAGTGTTGTTTTCACTGAATTTATCCAAGGAAGTCCCTGTGGTGACAGATGATGCCTTGAGTACTAAACCTTTCATCACTAGGGCCCTCTCTACTAACTATACTCAGCCTAAAGCTCAGTCCTGACCTATTACAGAAGCTCACACGGTCAGATTCAGGGAGATTAGTCAACCGGCGACAAATTTCCTCTTCTTTGGGGGGGACTAATCTCCCCGAACTGCTTTTTCCTGCCTTCCCGCTGGCTAGAATGTAAATCGCCGGCGGGATGACACTCGGAGCGCTTAGTTTTCAGAAGTTGCCCGAAGCTGCCTCACAAGGAAGTTAAATGCTCCTCTGGGTAACCAGGCATGGACCATGTATTTGTTTTCTTAAAGGGATACTGTCATGGGAAAAAAAAAAATTCAAAATGAATCAGTTAATAGTGCTGCTCCAGCAGAATTCTGCACTGAAATCCATTTCTCAAAAGAGCAATTTTGAAATCTGACATGGGGCTAGACATATTGTCAATTTCCCAGCTGCCCCAAGTCATGTGACTTGTGCTCTGATAAACTTCAATCACTCTTTACTGCTGTACTGCAAGTTGTAGTGATATCATCCCCTTCCCTTTCCCCCCAGTAGCCTAACAACAGAACAATGGGAAGGTAACCAGATAACAGCTCCCTAACACAAGATAACAGCTGCCTGGTAGATCTAAGAACAACACTCAATAGTAAAAACCCATGTCCCACTGAGACACATTCAGTTACATTGAGATGGAAAAACAGCAGCCTGCCAGAAAGCATTTCTCTCTTAAAGTGCAAGCACAAGTCACATGACTGGAGGCAGCTGGGAAATTGACAATATGTCTAGCCCCATGTCAGATTTCAAAACTGAATATAAAAAAATCTGTTTGCTCTTTTGAGAAATGGATTTCAGTGCAGAATTCTGCTGGAACAGCACTATTAACTGATTCATTTTGAAAAAAATGTTTTTTTCCCATGACAGTATCCCTGTTATAGCACAGTCTAGAAATCTTGATAGACAGTGTGATCTAGTAACATAAGTTACCTTGGAGCTTCAGTTTGGGCTAGTCCTCAAGGCTGAACTCACCAAGCTTTAGAGACATAAGTGAGTATAATTTATTCTCTCCTTCTCTAAGATTTGTCCACGACTTCAATATAGATCTTCCTCTGGGTCATTCTTTACTTCTGTATCCCCTTAAATATTCACTCTGGGCTGTGTTCTCAAATATTCCTTCCCATCTTTTTTTTCTCAAACATGGCTTCCCCTCTGTGCCTTCTCAAATATCAACCCTCCTCTTTACTCATCAGATATTCATGCTCCTCTCTGTCTCCTCAAATATTCATCCTTATCAGTTTCCTCAGACGTTTTCCTCCATGTCTTCTCAGATTTTCATTTCCTTCTGTGGTGTACTGTGGTGAACTCTATATTTGCCCTTTGACCAAGATTCCTCGTCAAATAATCACCCTATTCTATGTTTTCAAATATTCATTCCCCTCAATGTCTCCTAAATGATCCATTATTCTCTGTCCCTCAACAAATCACCCAACTGTGTCTCCTCATATAATTATTCTCCTCTGTATTTACCCTCCTCTGTGTCCTCAGATATTTACCCTCCTTTTTGTCTCTGCAAACATTTACTGGTTTATTTTGCCTAAAAGATGCTTGAAAATGAATTCTCCTCTGTTTCCTTCAAAATTATTCTGCTCCTCCTCCGTCCTCAGATTATTCCTTCGCGTGGAATGATTCACCAAACTATGTGATGTTAAATATTCATCCTGCCCCTAAATATCCTCAAATATTCATTGTCCACTTTGTCTTCCAGAAGATTTGTCCTCCACTGTGTTTATCATCTTTCTGTGGTTGTGTGCCGCGGGGCTTCTACAGACCATAGACTCATAATTTGATACTTTGTGTGGAGCAACTAATTGTCCTAAGGAAGTAACATAGGAACTGGCTTTCTTCTTAAACATATTTAAAATATCTCAAATTGGCCACCAGGCATTGTCTATGTCCTACAGTAGCCCTTGCCTAAAATAGAATGTTGAAAGCCTTGGCTACCAGGCATTTGTCTATGTCCTACACTAGCCCTTGCTGGAATAAGAGTCATATTCATTTCTGCTATAATCATCTTAGAAAAAAATCACTATTTAATCAGGTTTTAACCACCTCATCCAGCAGGCTTATCATCTCAGCAGAAATCCGAGGCATAAAATATAATGAGTTTTGTAACAATTATCTCATGTAAAAAAGGGCATCTTAATTTCTAGGATTGTTCAGTATAATGAGATGTAATACGGATGAAATGTGATTCCAATTGGCAATACTGGTCCTTTTTGCATGTGCAGGGAAATGTTGGATACTTTCTTTTTGGATTTTTTTTAAAGGTGATAGTATCAAGCCATTATCATTGCCCCAGCCACTGCTAATTAGTAGGTTCAGACAACAGATGCTTGAGCTCATGATGGTGTTTCCCATTTCTCACAGTAGATGATGGTGTGCCATGAGTATTAAAACGTTTTAAGTTGTTCAGGTAAGGATGTTGGGATTTCAACTAAATAAAGAGATTTCTCTACAAATACCAGGGCCCAGAGGAAATTAGAATTCATGGGCCGCATTATTTAAATTATATAAGGCTTCTCCACAAATGACCCATCTACTGTTTTGTTTGACTTTTGGCAGTTACTGGGGTATGAACAACCAAAGGCCTACAGCTTGGGCAATGCAGTTAAAAAAAGAATCACCGTTGCCTTTTTTTGACCCACTGTCACTATTTTGCCCAACTGCCACCAACTTGTCCTACTTTCACCATTTGGCCCTAATATCTCCAAACCTTACTGTTGCCAACATGTCGTACTGTGGATATCTTGCCATACTCTTGCTATCATGTCCTAGTATCTTCTTATTGCCCTCCTGTCACCAACTTGTCCTGCTGTCACCATAGTGTTCTGCTGTTTCCATCTTGCCCCACTGTTGTCATCTTATCCTAGTGTTACAATATTGTCAAATTATCACTATCTTTTGTTACTGTTGTCCAACTATCTCCATATTGCTCTACTGTTGCTATTTTGTTGCTACTGTCACTATATTGTTCTACTGTTGCCATCTTGTCCTACTGTCTCCATCTTGCCCTATCATGCCATCATGTTTTACTGTCACCATCTGTCACCCTAAAGTTCGCTATCTACGTTCGCCATTTTTCTCTACTGTCATCATCTTGCCCTACAGTATCCATCTTGTCCTAATATCTCCGTCCTGTCCTACTGTCTCCATCTACTATACCAACATAGTAGAAGTTCAAAGGTTGGCCCTCCTTTTTCTATGGTGACTTGTCCTAAGGTCAATGATAACATTATTCCTAATGCTTTTTTTCTTTTTGTAATACTAAATACAATATTGATATCATCAAACACTAACCTCAAACAGGAGCGCTAGCTAGTCAATATAAAGGGTAACAAAGGACTTTTAGTAGTACCTTGATTTTCTTAAACATTCTACTCTCATTTTTATCATCAAAGATTAGAACTGACAAGGTTAAAATGGGGCAATATGTTAAAGAATATGTTTCCTGGGCAGGTGGAGCATCAGTAGTCCAAATGGATACTGTACTGGAATTCTGGATACTGTATGTCACTGCTTTCATTTACTCTAATACTGTTAATGTCTCCATGAATTCAGCACATAAAAGCTCAGAGTTGCCAATGGAGATTTAGCAGTAAATGAGATAAGTAAATATGTAAAAGCTCCCGGCAAGCGGAACGGAAGGGAGATTGCTCCATGCCTGAACTCTGGTCCCGGCTACGGCGTAGTATATAATAGATGAGATCAGTAGAAACTCATCTGTTATTTCAGGCTTCAAAAAAGGCTTGACATTTTGTTGTATTGTCACAATTTGGTTTCACGGTCCCGGCTGACACAGATCATCTTTAGAAAAAGAGAAAATAAATGTAAAAAGGCATTTACCTGATCTGCCCAGGCCTGGGAACACGAGGGAACAAATCCATTCTAATCTCTTTTTGTCTCATAGTTCTGTATAATGTGGGGGCGGCTGTGGCCTTTCTTTTCATAGGGAAGATAAAGCTAAACTTGACTTAGAAGTCGTTGATTAAGACAAATAGAGCTAGACTATAACAAGGGGAATAGGAAAGGCGAAAACGTTCCAGTGTGGCAAGAAATGGAGGCAGTAAGATAAACTCACCAATAGCATCAGGGGGTCCAGGTGCTCAAGCGCCAGACCTTCAGCTCAGGGAGGCAACGCTAGACATATGGATTTCAGTGGTAGACTTGGCACAAAAACTGGACTTCACTCCAAAAATAGATGCAAATTAAAAAGTTTTATTCATACAAAAACGAACATCTCAGAGGGAGGCCTTACGCGTTTCATGCCTTATGGGCACTTAATCATACAGCCCTAGAGCCCTAGCTATGGTTGTCTTGTGTGATACCTCTACTGTATTGGTTCTTAGTGGTCTGATGTGTGGTTCCTTGCATATCTGCTATACAATGGGCAGTATGTCCTGGAGTCATGGAAAGTGGGTCAAGTGGAAAGACATGACAATGAGCTGGCTTAAGAGGTAGAAGGTTTCAGGAAGAGATAGCATTAGGGACACTACAGAACTGAGATACAGCTGGTATCCAAAGGCAAGATGGCAATGGTATAGGACCACAGGAACAGTAGGGCAAGGCAGTATCTGGAATGTGTGATCAGTGTTGCCGAACCTGTGGCAATTCTATTGTTTTTGAATTAAATCTCAACTCCAAGACACACAAATCAGAACCTACTTTGTCTAGCCCGACTCTAGGCTAAAGACTTTAAAGGGATACTGTCATCGGAAAACATGTTTTTTTCAAAACACATCAGTTAATAGTGCTGCTCCAGCAGAATTCTGCACTGAAATCCATTTCTCAAAAGAGCAAACAGATTTTTTTATATTCAATTTTGAAATCTGACATGGGGCTAGACATATTGTCAGTTTCCCAGCTGCCCCCAGTCATGTGACTTGTGCCTGCACTTTAGGAGAGAAATGCTTTCTGGCAGGCTGCTGTTTTTCCTTCTCAATGTAACTGAATGTGTCTCAGTGGGACATGGGTTTTTACTATTGAGTGCTGTTCTTAGATCTACCAGGCAGCTGTTATCTTGTGTTAGGGAGCTGTTATCTGGTTACTTTCCCATTGTTCTTTTGTTAGGCTGCTGGGGGGAAAAGGGAGGGTGTGATATCACTCCATCTTGCAGCACAGCAGTAAAGAGTGATTGATGTTTATCAGAGCACAAGTCACATGACTTGGGGCAGCTGGGAAATTGACAATATGTCTAGTCCCATGTCAGATTTCAAAATTGAATATAAAAAAATCTGTTTGCTCTTTTGAGAAATGGATTTCAGTGCAGAATTCTGCTGAAGCAGCACTCTTAACCGATGCATTTTGAAAAAATGTTTTTTCCCATGACAGTATCCCTTTAAGTTTGGCTTTATAACTAATCTACAACATGTACATTGGCCTAAGTGACATAAATAGATAGATGGTCTGGCCATCAGAGTCAGACTGTGATGGTACATCACCATCCACCCAAATTAGAGCAAACAAATGAGCGTTCATCAAAAATATCCCATTAACTGGCCTTTTTGTCACTGCTCTGGGCTCTCTAGTTGGTGGGTAGCCTTACAGTTTTGGAACCACTGGTGTTGGGTCCCCCTAATACTAAAACGGATGTAGGAAGCAAGAAGTATATGCCATGTAAACAGAGTTAGATGGTCTAAACCAGTGATCCCCAAACAGTGGCTCAACATGTTACTCACCAACCCTTTGGATGTTGCTCCCAGTGGCCTCAAGCAAGTGTTTTTTTTTAATTATAGACTTGGAGGCAAGTTTTGGTTGTATAAAAGCAGTTTTGCTGACAAACAGACTCTCCTGTAGTCTTCCAGTCCACATATGGGATGCCTAATAGCCAAGTCCTTATTTGGATTCCCCATGGAGTTTTTGGATGCTTGTGATGCTCCCCAACTCTTTATACATTTAAATGTGGCTTATTAGTAAAAAAAAAAAAAAAAAGTTTGGGGACCCCCCCAGTCTAAACGATATTTTTGGTGCAATGTGGCGGCCAGAGCTCACTGAGACCCATGACTGACTCATGACTGGGAGGGTTGAGTGGTCTCCAGCAGGAACAGCCCCGTTCATGTTCTTCAAACAGGGCCACAAAAAAGATGTTACTTGTATAACCCTATTACACGACTGAGTGAGAGTGCGAATAACAAGCGTGTGTCAGTGATTTACTCCCATGATTAAAGGCCTATGTATTATAGTCATGGTGATGTGATATTGATTTGCCAATCTAATCATGTACTGCCTGAGGAAATACGGCCTGAGACTCCACTATACAGTATAATAGGAGATTAATATATACATGTAGTATAATAATAACCCTATACGTAAGACTGTTTACAATGTAAATTCTCTGCACTGGTATCTCCAACTCTTGAAACATTGTATATAGAAACAAAAGCAGAGAACAGTGCAGGGATTGGTGTGGGGTTGGCACATTGTATGTCAAGGTTGTTCAGAAGTGAATTTAGCTACTGAGTCCTCTATAAATACCTGGTCCATAATAACCCAATACAAACCTCCCAACTGTCCTGTTTTTCATGGAACAGTCCCGATTTTGACAGCTCAAGCCTCAGTCCCGGATTGTTCCTGAAATGTCCCGACGTTCTCTTTGATCTCCTGCACTGATAACTCATGTATGTAGGATATTAGAAGTCACTGAGGGGTTCTGTGATCATATAAAGGCAAAGGCTGCAGGCTGAGTTATACAGGGAACTCTGAGTATCACTCGTGTATTATAAGGGATAATGTACCACCTACTGTAAATGATAAGGATATTAGAAGTCACTGAGGGGTTGTTCTGTGACCATATAAAGGCACAAGGCTGCAGGCTGAGTTATACAGGGAACTCTGAGTATCACTCGTGTATTATAAGGGATAATGTACCCCCTACTGTAAATGATAAGGATATTAGAAGTCACTGAGGGGTTGTTCTGTGACCATATAAAGGCACAAGGCTGCAGGCTGAGTTATACAGGGAACTCTGAGTATCACTCAGGTATTATAAGGGATAATGTACCCCCTACTGTAAATGATAAGGATATTAGAAGTCACTGAGGGGTTGTTCTGTGAGCATATAAAGGCACAAGGCTGCAGGCTGAGTTATACAGGGAACTCTGAGTATCACTCATGTATTATAAGGGATAATGTACCCCCTACTGTAAATGATAAGGATATTAGAAATCACTGAGGGGTTGATCTGTGACCATATAAAGGCACAAGGCTGCAGGCTGAGTTATACAGGGAACTCTGAGTATCACCCATGTATTATAAGGGATAATGTACCCCCTACTGTAAATGATAAGGATATTAGAAGTCACTGAGGGGTTGTTCTGTGACCATATAAAGACACAAGGCTGCAGGCTGAGTTATACAGGGAACTCTGAGTATCACCCATGTATTATAAGGGATAATGTACCCCCTACTGTAAATGATAAGGATATTAGAAGTCACTGAGGGGTTGTTCTGTGACCATATAAAGGCACAAGGCTGCAGGCTGAGTTATACAGGGAACTCTGAGTATCACCCATGTATTATAAGGGATAATGTACCCCCTACTGTAAATGATAAGGATATTAGAAGTGACTGAGGGGTTGTTCTGTGATCATATAAAGGCACAAGGCTGCAGGCTGAGTTATACAGGGAACTCTGAGTATCACTCATGTATTATAAGGGATAATGTACCCCCTACTGTAAATGATAAGGATATTAGAAGTGACTGAGGGGTTGTTCTGTGACTATATAAAGGCACAAGGCTACAGGCTGAGTTATACAGGGAACTCTGAGCATCACTCATGTATTATAAGGGATAATGTACCCCCTACTGTAAATGATAAGGATATTAGAAGTCACTGAGGGGTTGTTCTGTGACCATATAAAGGCACAAGGCTGCAGGCTGAGTTATACAGGGAATGCAGGGTCCCATAATCCATAATAAAATTCTTTCCTTAAAATTCCAGCATCTTTATGTTTCTCTGCTGCCGATAGTAAAGTCTTGACTATAAGGATAAACAGAAAAATAACATTAAAACCATACAGATACAAACTTGTTATTCAGCTGCAAATTGTGAATTCATTGCAAATCTACATCACTTCATTGCATGATTATCCAACTGCCTGCTGTGTTTTATGAATATCTAATGGGTGTTTGTGGCCCTGGGTGTGTTTCAGCAGCAGCAGCACAATCAATAGCAAGTGCTGGATCCCCAGGCTACATTCCCAACACCCAGACAGACCCTCAGTGCCCTGTTTAGATGGGGAATTTAATTGTCTCCTTTGTGGCCAACTATTTGATCAGACCTCTTGAGTTCATAACAAGGTTACAGATACAGTATATAGAAACATTGGGGTGTCACCCTGCAATAGTTCCAGGGGTACCCAGGGTACAAATAATCACTCACCCCAAATCTCTGCCTAATTGGCCTTCAGGCTGGGCCCCCTTAGCTCATAACAAGGTTACAGATACATAGAAGCATTGGGGTGTCACCCTGCTATAGTTCCAGGGGTACCCAGGGTACAAATAAACACTCACCCCAAATCTCCCCCTAACTGACCTTCAGACTGGGCCCCCTTAGCTCATAAGAAGGTTACAGATATATAGAAACATTGGGGTATCACCCTGCTATAGTTCCAGGGGTACCCAGGGTACAAATAAATACTCACCCCAAATCTCCCCCTAACTGAACTTCAGACTGGGCCCCTTAGCTCATAACAAGGTTACAGATATATAGAAACATTGGGGTGTCACCCTGCTATAGTTCCAGGGGTACCCAGGGCACAAATAAGCACTCACCCCAAATCTCCCCCTAACTGACCTTCAGACTGGGCCCCTTAGCTCATAACAAGGTTACAGATATATAGAAACATTGGGGTGTCACCCTGCTATAGTTCCAGGGGTACCCAGGGCACAAATAAGCACCCCAAATCTCCCCATAAGGGACTTTCCATCTCCATGTTATATACAGTAAATAATAGAGCAGTTCACATAGTTTCCTTTTATTGCTGTTGTTCCAGCTCTATAATAAATTCCCCCTGGAGGTTTCTTTTTCTAATTCAAATCAGCTTCGGGGTAAAACAGAAAACTAATTTTCTTGGAAAAAGCCGCCATTAGTTAAAGACTTTCTGAGGGTTAATAACATGACTTTTCCCCCCATAGATTCTCCGTAAAATAATCCAGAAATCCTTCGGACAGAGGAGGGTGAGCAGAAGGGGTACATGCCGGTGGCACCGGGGGGATCGGGAGGAATTTGCCGGGAGCTGAAGAGAATTTGCGGCTGATACAGACGTGTGAGTTTTAAGCCCCCTCATGTAGGAGGGCTCAGAGCCCGTACTCCGGCACAGGAGAGAATTAAATTACCCAGAAACCTTTGTGGATAATCTAATTATTAGTTCCACATAATTTGGTTCCCAGGAATTCTAATTAGATTTTTTTTTTATCCTCAGGAACAGAAAAAAAGACAGAAAGAATTAATTTGGGGAGCTAAGCAAGCGGACCATGTGCTCTTCCCCCCCACTCCCAACTCAAGATATTTTAAATTCATTCCGTCTATCTTTCATCAGAGGCTTTGGACACTTGGGTTTCTGATTTTAGCTTATAGCATGAAATGTCTACAAGACAAATGAATCCGTCCACTGAGAGATAGAGACACAGGCTGCTGGGGAAAAGGGCTCTAGCTTTAAAGGGGAAGTTCTTATACTCAATACAGCGTAACTGTAAACATTAGTGAAGACCAAGGGAAAAAAGTAGGTTCCAATGCATTCCATTTCATCTCTGCCATAAAGCAGGGCAAAACTGCTGCTTCCAATGGGGATCAGATAGGATCTGTGCAGCCACTGGGACAGAATGTTCTGTTATACAGATAGCTAGAATCTCAGCTGCCATAAAGCAGGACAGGACTGCTGCTTACAATGGGGATCAGATAGGATCAGTGCAGCCACTGGGACAGAATGTTCTGTTATACAGATAGCTAGAATCTCAGCTGCCATAAAGCAGGACAGGACTGCTGCTTACAATGGGGATCAGATAGGATCTGTGCAGCCACTGGGACAGAATGTTCTGTTATACAGATAGCTAGAATCTCAGCTGCCATAAAGCAGGGCAGGACTGCTGCTTACAATGGGGATCAGATAGGATCTGTGCAGCCACTGGGACAGAATGTTCTGTTATACAGATAGCTAGAATCTCAGCTGCCATAAAGCAGGACAGGACTGCTGCTTACAATGGGGATCAGATAGGATCTGTGCAGCCACTGGGACAGAATGTTCTGTTATACAGATAGCTAGAATCTCAGCTGCCATAAAGCAGGACAGGACTGCTGCTTACAATGGGGATCAGACAGAATCTGTGCCACGTTTTAAAAATGGGGCAGAAAACAAAAGAAAACCTAACTGTCTGACAATGTCTCGTTCCCTTCTCTGCGGCCGCTATAATTCATAGAACTTAGAGTTCTCAATTCCACAGGGATCATCTTGTTATAGGAATCCCTTGGGTACAACCTCAAAGTGTGACTTCATCATCAGAATGTTGCAGGTAAGCTCAGCTGTTGGCGCGTATGAGATGTTGGTCTGATACGGTGATGGTTTTACCGCAAGCTTCTAATTATTTGAGCACTTGGGGTGATTTCAAGTTAATGCGCAGAGTAAAGATGAGATGAGTTAAAACTAGAAAACGATCTCTTTGCTGATATGCAGATCACATTCCCTTTGGGTGTCTGTCAGATTACTACGCTGATATCTTACAATGTAAATGGAATTCTGAAGTACAAGTTCTTAGTATCTTGTAGAGATAAGTCCAACGCACTTGGACCTGCTGAATGAACTTGGAAAGGTCCCACCAATCACACAGGAGGTGTCTGCAGTTCAACTCAGTGGCAGCAAGTTCCAACTGAACTTCAGGGTAAACAGTGACCATAACCTAATCACAATGGTTCCATGGAACTTAAGGAAGACCCCAAGTGGGACATTGTTTGGATGGGGGGTGTCCTTTGATGGCTGAAATCAGTGGAAGGCTCAGAAAGTTTGGCTTCAGAAGCTCTACGGCATTGACCATAAGGTGACAACTTTTTACAAGCGTCTAGTACATACTCATTCTTACGTAGGTCTCTGTAACAATAGTCACCTATCAGGGTGCACCATAATGGCCGCCATAGGGCCAGACTGCAGGACACTCTACAACAATATTCCATGGGGAGTGGAGCGCTCTCTCTCCTGGTCTAGGTCTTTAGGATATCAGATCATTTTGCGTTTTTTTCTCTTTATAAATAATTCAGCATTGTCATTGGGATATTAAAATTTGCAAAGAAGGAGTTTTTCCTCCTCTCATTGAGTTGAAGCAATTACCATTCTTCACAGTTGAGGGCCTTATCAGGACAGTATGTGCTAAGCAGCCCAATGTGTAGGCCACGTTGTGTAACTCATTGCCTTCTGCTTGGTTTCACCTTGACTGGAGAGCTGATTGTGTAGCAGGTCAAATCCAGATGGGAATCCATGTGTCATTGAAAAGCTGAAGTTATGGATCTGCTAAAGGTCACTGTTAGATTTACTCCTGAAACCCTTACTATGACACTACATTGGAAAAATGTATCAGCACCTCTACACAAGGTTCCCACTAGATGTTGGGATATTGTTGGCGGGATTAATATGAAGTTGACTTTTCTGCTATAACAGACCCTACTCTTATGGTAAGTTTCCCACAAGATATTGGGACATTGTTGGTGGGATTAATATGAAGTTGACTTTTATACTGTAACAGCCCCTTCTCTTCTGGGAATGTTCCCACAAAATGTTGGGATATTGTTGTTGAGAATAATATGAAGTTCCCTTTGCTGCTGCAACAGTCCCTGCTTTTCTGGGAAGGTTCCCAATAGATGTTGGGTGATTGTTGGTGGAATTTATAAAAAGTTGCCCCTAACTTTGCTGCTATAACAGCCCCTACTCTTCTGGGAAGATTCCCACTAGAAGGTGGAACATTATTAATGGAGTTTGCTTCCATAGCCACAAGAGCCTTAGTGAGAATGGCCATCAATGCTGGAAGAACAGGCCTATAAGCAGGCATTTTTTTTGTTGGGCTGAGGTCAAGCAAGTCTGCTCACATCTCAGAAAACCCATTCTTTATGGACCTTACTTTCTGCTGAAAACAAAAAGAGTCTACCCCAAACTGCTGCCACCAAGTGAAAACCACAGAATTGTAAAGATTGTCATTGCAACAGTTGCCTTCAGTTGAACCATGAGGCCTAGCCCAAACCATGGAAAACATCCCCAGATTAATATTACTTTCTCACCAGATGGCAGATGGTGAATATCCCAGAGGATGTGGGATACTTCAATGGTGGTGACCTTTTCACCAGTCCAGCCAACACTGGGCATTGCACAAGGTAATGTTAGGGTTTGATTCCCCCTAAACCCCACTCTTCCTACAAATATGTCTTCTGCTAAAATTGCTTCTGACAACAGTTTGGATCTCAGCAGTAAATATTCCCAGTACTGCATTTTAGAAGGGGCATCTGGATACAGTTGGCTAAAAATGTGTCAAGATACATCTGGTAATAGCACAAATGTCTAATGGAAACAGCAAAATGATGGGAAGACTAATTTGTCTTCTCTTCTTCTTTTTTTTGTCTCTAACTTTATACATAGTTGATGCCTTAACCCCCAGCCTCCAGCAGTGAAGATGTATTTAGCACCCAGGTGCCATGGTGGTTATTAAAGTTGGACAGAATTTGTCAACGAGTAATCTTTCTGTCAATAATGATGGTTCCTAACTCCCTAATATAAATTGTGTATACCCCGAGGTCATAGAACTCTCTGAGACCTGCTTGAGCCTCAGAAGAAATCAATAGCGCGGCAATATTGCCCCTTTATCACAGAGGGCCTAATGGTGTTGCCGTCCCCTAAACAAAATACAACCTTGGGTGATTCTCTCAGAAATGATCAAATTATCTCTACCCTTCTGTGTCAAGAGACTCCATCCTTCTTCTTTCTCCACTGCTAATGGAGAGCTGTCGAGCCATAACTAATGGAGGATGGATCTCTGAAGGGCCATAAAAAAGATATTAGCTGCTGCAATTTTAGATTGGGAGGGGTTTCTCTAAGGCATAAGAATGGTGGTGGGAGGGATGGATAATGTTTTCTGTAGGGACCATTGTAAAAGGAGAGGTGAAAATATTCATGCAGTTCTACAAAAATAAACCTTTGAATCCTACACTATTGAATAGAAGTCATTGAATATGGCTATCAATTACATCTGTGGCTGGCCCAACCTGGAGCAGGGACAGGAGGGTTGTTGGGTTGTTAGAAGTAGATTTGGAGATAAGTCCTATTGGTTCTCCTAGTTTCACTTAAAAACCCAACGAGAAGGTCACTCATAGAGACAGTAGGGTTGAACTTTATTTTCACCCCTAGATATGCTTAGAACTAAGGCTGATAACCTTGTTACAGTTATGGGGGGTCCTGACCAAAGGTTGGACCTTGAACTGAAAGTCCTACAACCACAATCTACAGTAGGGAAGTTACTTAGTTGACTGCCCCAACCTGGGGGGGGGGTTTGAAGACGGAGCAGGGGGTTTGTTAGAAGGGTTGTTGGGTTGTTAGAAGTAGATTTGGGGATAAGTCCAATTGGTTCTCCTAGTTCCACCAAAAAATCCAACTTGAAGGTCACTTAGAGACTTAGAGACACAGTGATGTCTCTAAGCTGTTATGGTTATGGGGGGGCCCTGACCAAAGGTTGGACCTTGAACTGAGAATCCGATAAACACAATCTACAGAAGGGATGTTGGCTAGAAAAATACAGCTATTGAATTCTACCAACAAAAAGCACATTATCCGTACACTCACCAAGTAATAGAGATGTAGCGAACGTCGGAAAAAATGTTCGCGAACATATTCGCGAACTTGCGTCAAAAATTCGAACGGTTCGCGAACGTCGCAAACCCCATAGACTTCAATGGGAAGGCGAATTTTAAAAGCTAGAAAAGACATTTCTGGCCAGAAAAATGATTTTAAAGTTGTTTAAAGGGTGCAACGACCTGGACAGTGGCATGCCAGAGGGGGATCAAGGGCAAAAATGTATCTGAAAAATACATTGTTGACACAGCGCTGCGTTTTGTGCTGTAAAGGGCAGAAATCACACTACGTCACTCAGGTGATGTTTCTGGACACGGAATGTGAAAAAGCTAACACAGCTAGGTGGCACTTGGTTAAAGACTGGGCAAACAATGCCTGCAAGGGCAACGTATACAGTAGTGGATACTGCTGCTGTAAAAACATCACTCAGGTGATGTTTACGGACACGGAATTATTATTGTTATTTAGACAGAATGTGAAAAAGCTCACACAGCTAGGTGGCACTTGCATACCTCCCAACTGTCCCTCTTTTGACCACTCAACCCCCTGTCCCTCTTTTGTACTGGAAAGTCCCTCTTTTCTCTGCACTGAACAGCCAGAAAAAAAACAGTTTCTAACTTAATTAGCTTTTGGCAGAGAGCTCAGAACAGCTAACAGGTGCAAATAAGATACTTTGTAACAATTTTGACTCTGGTTGGTGCTGGTAGTGGTGAACTACTAGGAGGAGCAGCACACCAGTCCCACTCCCCAACACAGCTAGACTAATAGCACTGGGCTCTTACAGTAGCAAAGTAAAAAAACAAAAAAGAAAATAAAAGCAGTCCTTACAAGGACTATTGGGTTATTACAGCAGTCAGCAGATGAGATCAGAAGAGATCAGTGCCCACAGCAGCTACATACAGAGCACTGCAGTAGAAGGTAGATTACTAGCCAGCAAAGCTACCCTAAAATGTCCCTCAAATCCCTGCAGAGTTCTGTCCCTACAATACAGAGCAGTATCAAGTAGATTATTAGCCAGCAAAGTTACTATCAACTGTCCCTCAAATCACTAACAGCTCTCTCCCTACACTATCTCTTCCAAGCACACACAGGCAGAATGAAAAAACGCTGCAGGGCTTCAGTTTATATATGGAAGGGGAGTGGTCCAGGGGGTGTGGGGGTGGTCTAGGAGGGAGAGCTTCCTGATTGGCTGCCATGTATCTGCTGGTCTGGGGGAGAAATGGCAAAAAAAAGCGCCAGCTAAGGCGAACCCAAATTGGCGAACGTCGCGCAACGTTCGCGAACATTCGGCGGACGCGAACAGTCGATGTTCGCAGCGAACTAGTTCGCGGGCGAACAGTCCGCGACATCCCTACCAAGTAATTCCATTACCTGACTGCCCACATGGTAAGGAACCCATTTTTATGTCCATGGTGCAATCTCCTTTCCTCCAGTCTTAGTAAAGGTTCTTCTGTTACTCACAGTTTTGGGTTCATAGGACATGATTTAGAGACTTTCTCGTGCTCCTTTTTTACCCCTAACTGACCTGCTATTTTTGACCAGCCAGTCGGTTACCATGGTAACTTCAAACATGCGAAATTGGTTCGATAGTGAGCGTGCTTGATTTGGAGAGTTCACAATAGCAAAGAGGCCACTAATAATGATTCTTCTGGTTCTGGAGTCAGGTCGACATGGTCACACAGATACTAAATGAGCCTGAGTATTTTTGGTGTTGGGTCATTTCCTTCCAAGGATTAAATGGGGGGTGAGTTTTCTTAATGCTGATTAACTCCTCCACCCCCAGAGAGGTCTTAGTGCACATGTTGTATCTCTAAACATGTGCTTTAGGCTAAGGCCACACTAGGCGATAGCGCCGCGATTTGACTCGCGGCGACTTTTCGCCGCGACTTTTAAGCCGCAATCGCTGGGGAAACTTTTGCGCTGGCGTCTATGGGGAATCGCGAAAAATCACCAGCGTAAAAACACACGCGGCGATCTTTTTTCTACTGTCGCTCGAAATCGCCTCGCTAGGCGATTTCGAGCGACAAAAGAAAAAAGATCGCCGCGTGTGTTTTTACGCTGGTGATTTTTCGCGATTCCCCATAGACGCCAGCGCAAAAGTTTCCACACGCGGCGATCTTTTTTCTACTGTCGCTCGAAATCGCCTCGCTAGGCGATTTCGAGCGACAATAGAAAAGAGATCGCCACGTGTGTTTTTATGCTGGTGATTTTTCGCGATTCCCCATAGACGCCAGCGCAAAAGTTTCCCCAGCGATTGCGGCTTAAAAGTCGCGGCAAAAAGTCGCCGCGAGTCAAATCGCGGCGCTATCGCCTAGTGTGGCCTTAGCCTAAAGGGACAGGACCTGGGGGGGGGGGCGTTTGTATCTTATCTGCAGTCCGGTTGATGTTTTCCTGAGTGGCGAGTGCCAGAACCGTTACCAAATGATTCATCCGCACAGAGTGAGGTCAGACTTCTGGAATGTGGCCTGTAAATGAGTTTGCTTGCCAGCTCGGCTATAATACTGTTTGTAACCCAAAAATAATTGGCACTGAGGTGACTCACTTTCCCTTATGGGGAGGGGGGTTTAATCAAAAATCCACCGCCGTATCAAGTAGAAATGAGAATTGCCTATCCGCAAACTTGGCGGCAGCTGGAGAATAAAGTGAATGACTAAGCCTGTGTGTAATGTTTGTAACTGTTATTTTTTTTGCCTCTTTATTCTTTTCTCCCACCATATCCCCAGGCTTTAAGAATGTCGATCTACTGTACATTAGTATTACTGTATCTTATCACTTCCACTGCTCCCAAGTGCTGCAATGTAGCCACAAAGCTTCTCATGTAGCCAGAGATAACTCACATGGCAGGTCTCTCTCAGTAATATATCTGTAACCTTGTTATGAGCTAAGGGGGCCCAGTCTAGGCCAGTTAGGGGGAGATTTGGGGTGAGTGTTTATTTGTACCCTGGGTACCCCTGGAACTATAGCAGGGTGACACCCCAATGTTTCTATATATCTGTAACCTTGTTATGAGCTAAGGGGCCCAGTCTAGGCCAGTTAGGGGGAGATTTGGGGTGAGTGTTTATTTGTACCCTGGGTACCCCTGGAACTATAGCAGGGTGACACCCCAATGTTTCTATATATCTGTAACCTTGTTATGAGCTAAGGGGGCCCAGTCTGAAGGTCAGTTAGGGGGAGATTTGGGGTGAGTGCTTATTTGTACCCTGGGTACCCCTGGAACTATAGCAGGGTGACTGTTACCCCAATGTTTCTATATATCTGTAACCTTGTTATGAGCTAAGGGGGCCCAGTCTAAGGCCAGTTAGGGGGAGATTTGGGGTGAGTGCTTATTTGTACCCTGGGTACCCCTGGAACTATAGCAGGGTGACTGTTACCCCAATGTTTCTATATATCTGTAACCTTGTTATGAGCTAAGGGGGCCCAGTCTAAGGCCAGTTAGGGGGAGATTTGGGGTGAGTGTTTATTTGTACCCTGGGTACCCCTGGAACTATAGCAGGGTGACTGTTACCCCAATGTTTCTATATATCTGTAACCTTGTTATGAGCTAAGGGGGCCCAGTCTGAAGGTCAGTTAGGGGGAGATTTGGGGTGAGTGCTTATTTGTACCCTGGGTACCCCTGGAACTATAGCAGGGTGACACCCCAATGTTTCTATATATCTGTAACCTTGTTATGAGCTAAGGGGGCCCAGTCTGAAGGCCAGTTAGGGGGAGATTTGGGGTAAGTGCTTATTTGTACCCTGGGTACCCCTGGAACTATAGCAGGGTGACACCCCAATGTTTCTATATATCTGTAACCTTGTTATGAGCTAAGGGGGCCCAGTCTGAAGGCCAGTTAGGGGGAGATTTGGGGTAAGTGCTTATTTGTACCCTGGGTACCCCTGGAACTATAGCAGGGTGACTGTTACCCCAATCTTTCTATATATCTGTAACCTTGTTATGAGCTAAGGAGGCCCAGTCTGAAGGTCAGTTAGGGGAGATTTGGGGTGAGTGTTTATTTGTACCCTGGGTACCCCTGGAACTATACCAGGGTGACACCCCAATGTTTCTATATATCTGTAACCTTGTTATGAGGTAAAGGGGCCCCGCCTGACGTAAAAGTTTATTTTCTCTCTAGAATGTTGATATTTGTGCTTCCTATTTCTAGTTCTTAGCCTGCTACATGTCAGCGTCAGCTTTTAAAAATACGAATCTTAGATCCTGTGTCCCCGATGGGAATTGTTTGCTCTATAATGAAGAATGTTTCTCCTACGTCCTTGTGTGAACATCCTGTAGCGGCCATACGTCACCTTTTTATGTGGCGCTGCCTGCGTTTATCATTGGCGTAATGAATCTCCGGCAGCGGAGCTGGCGGCGCGTTTCGCGCATAGATAAAGGGGATCGGGGATGATCTGTCTCCCAGTATCGCAGTTCCAATTATAAAGTGACAGTCGGACACGATGCAGGTAGTAGTGCAGCTCTCGGTCTGTTTACTTGGGGATTATGGGGAACATTTTGTACAGCAACACCATCCTGAGGCCTACAGAGAGGGGATGGTGAGGATGAAGGGCCTGCAAACCAATACCTCCCTGTAACAATGAGCTCAGTGGCAGCTGTCTAGTAGCCGGGTGGCAGTTAAGCCCCCTCCAATAGATTTCTTTGTTGGCAGCTGCCCCAATACCACAGTTGCAGCAACATTTGTTTGCCCGCACATGTCCTGGCATTCTGTTGACAAACTCTGCGCCTCGTTCTTTGTAATTAATTTGCAGCTCTTCCTTCACCTAATCTGCTGCAACTCAGGGAAAATGACAGTTGGACGCTGGCTCCCGTTGTCTCGTTATCGAGCGTGTCATCTAGAATATACGGCTAATTAGGGCCTGTCTGGAGAGAAGGGGGCTACAGTCGGCTAGGCTACAATTTGCTGTCATGGCGAGGGGGAAAGTGACTCTGTACCAGTAAACTATGTGTTAAAACAACCCAATAGGCAACGTTATAATTTGGGATGTTCTGTATCAGTCCAAGGCCCCCACAACCCAGTAGCTCCACGTCTAATGATTTGAGCTGCTGTCACTTACATGATCTCAATGTATAAACAAGATGGAGGAAAAGCAGCTGCTTAATGCAGCACTGGAATATTTGTTAAGTCGGCTCAACTATATAGACATGTTTTTCGAAAGGTAGTTTGTTAATGAGGATGATTAAGCAACAATGAACGGCTCCATTCACCCATCATAGAAGAGCACAGAAATGGTCGATAATGAACGATGAGCGTTTCATATTGTGCGCGTGTGTGTGCGGCAGCCCCGCGGTATTGATGGGATCTCATACAATCAAGATATGAATTGTCTGTATAGATCTGCAGTTACTGGAGGCCCTTTCATGTTATGGCTGGAGAGAAATACAGGAGCCACTGCGGCACTTTGTTGTGTCTTGCAGTTCACTTCTGACCTGTTCTGCCCAAATGTTTCCTGATGAAACTGACTCTAATGTGTGTGACTGAGATAGGAACCGTAGATTGTAAGCTCCATTGGGTCAGCAACTGATGGGAATGTGATAGGGACCGTATAGTGTTAGCTCCACTGGGGCAAGGACTGATCGGAATGTGATAGGGACCTTAGATTGTAAACTCAATTGGGCAGAGACCGCTGTGAATGTGATAAGGCCCTTAGATAGTAAGCTCCAGTGGGCAATGACTGTTGTGAATGTTATAAGGCCCTTATATTGTAAGCTCCACTAGGGCAGGGACTGAAGAGAATGTAATAAGGACCTTAGATTGTAAGTTCCACTGGGGTAGATACTGATGTGAATGTGATAAGGCCCTTTATTATAAGCTCCAGTGGGCTGGGACTGTTGAGAATGTGATAGGGCCCTTAGATTGTAAGCTCCACTGGGGAGTGGGGACTGAATGGAATGTAACAGCGATCTTAGATTGTAAATTTCACTGGTGCAGTGGCTGATGGCAATGTGATAGGGATCTTAGATTGTAAGCTCCACTGGGGCAGGGGCTGATGGAAATGTGATATGGACCTTAGATTGTAAGCTGACTGGGGCAGGGACTGATGGAAATGTGATATGGACCTTAGATTGTAAGCTGACTGGGGCAGGGATTGATTGGAATGTGATAGGGACCTTAGATTGTAAGCTCCACTGGGGCAGGGACTGATGGGAATGTGATAGGGAACTTAGATTGTAAGCTCACTGGGGCAGGGACTTATGAGAATGTGATAGGGACCTTAGATTGTAAGCTCCACTGGGGCAGGGACTGATGTTGGATAGCTATGGAAGATGCTGGCGCTATATAAACATAAAATAATAATAATATAAAAGCCACTAACCATAACAATGGCAGATCTCTCCCCTTAATACACACTGTGACCCAGATAAACAGAGACATGTTTAGTCTTCATGGCCTTGAAGGGAGACAGAAAACATCTTTTGTCTATGGATCTGACGCTGAATCTGTGTATTACCCCCACACATGGCACCCCAATGCCTGGCTGGCCAGAGTTTAAATGTGGAAATGGCAAGGTCAACGGAATCACAGCTGCTGATAACTTGTTCATAAATACAAAAAGCAGGGAGAAGAAACATCTTGACCTTCCTCTTCTCACCCCCCCCAAGCAATACAAGTTGTTTAGAGTCACAGTGTTGTGTGTCAGAGCTGAGGAAATAGTGAGATACTTGAGAGTCAGAGGAGGAGGAGGAGGAGGAGGAGGAGGAAGGATGGTTAATGACCCTTCACTTCTGTCCCTTGGAGCCTTGAACCCAGAGATCTACAAGAAAGTTCCAGGTCCAAGTAGGGTTGCCACATTGTATGATTGAGCATAAAATTTGGGTCTACAAAAAGTAAAGTAGTTACTCACCACATTTAGGAAGTGGCCCAGGTGCACCGCCCTGAGCCCTCAGCATGGGGAGTGGATGAACCGAAAAGTAATATAGAGCAGGCACTCAAATGAAGGCAATCTTCCAGCAAGTTGTAGAAGCAAAGTTAAAAACGTTTATTGTGTCATCAGCCTTACGCATTTCGTGTTACAAACATTAAGTCATAGGCTAGGGTCTTTTACCGGCCTGACTGGTAAAAATGATGCTTAACCCCAATGTCATTAATAGGGAAAAAAATCTAAATATATAGGAAGGCCGGTATTTTTTTTCCCAAAAAAGGTGGCAACCCTAGGTCCAAGAGGATGGTCAGTTATTATACCACAGAACTCCTTAAAGGAAAACTATACCCCCAAAATTAATACTTAAGCAACAGATATTTTATTTCAAATTAAGCATATTAAAGAATCTTACCAAACTGGTATATTTATTTAAGTAAATATTGCCCTTTTACATCTCTTTGATCCCCGTTTCATGATGGTCTGTGTGCTGCTTCAGAGATCAGCTGACCAGAAATACTGCAGCTCTAGCTGTAACAGGAAGAGATCACCTGACCAGAAATACTGCAGCTCTAAATGTAACAGGAAGAGATCACCTGTCCAGAAATACTGCAGCTCTAACTGTAACAGGAAGAGATCACCTGACCAGAAATACTGCAGCTCTAAATGTAACAGGAAGAGATCACCTGACCAGAAATACTGCAGCTCTAACTGTAACAGGAAGAGATCACCTGACCAGAAATACTGCAGCTCTAACTGTAACAGGAAGAGATCACCTGACCAGAAATACTGCAGCTCTAACTGTAACAGGAAGAGATCACCTGACCAGAAATACTGCAGCTCTAAATGTAACAGGAAGAGATCACCTGACCAGAAATACTGCAGCTCTAACTGTAACAGGAAGAGATCACCTGACCAGAAATACTGCAGCTCTAACTGTAACAGGAAGAAGTGTGGGAGCAAAAGACACAACTCTGTCTGTTGATTGGCTCATGTGACCTAACATGTTTGGTTTGTTTGTGTGCACCATGAATCCTATGATCCCAGGTAGGGTTTCCACCTTTATGTCTGGCTGAGACCGGACGGGGAGGGGGTCCTTGACTTCAGTGGGCGTGTCTGTGACGTCAGTGAGCGGACCCGAGATGTCAGTGGGCGGACCCGTGCTGCCAGTGGGTGGGGCTATGACACGCGATCAGCGATTGGCCGATCGTCGTGTCAATCAAGGGAATCCCGCCCGGTTTTCCTTATTTGGAAAACCGGGCAGGAAGTATAGACCCGGGCAGCCCCTCAAAATACCAGGCTGTCCGGGTCAAAACCGGACAGGGTTTTTCCCCAGGGGGGGACAACACTTATTTTTTAAAATGGCAATTCTCTATTTAGGATCACCCAATGGCACATACTACTAAAAAGGTATATTATTATGAAAATGGTTTATTTACATGAATATGCACATTTTATTCAATGTATTTTTATAGAGACCTACATTGTTCAGGGGTATAGTTTTCCTTTAAAGGTGGAAAAGCTATGTGTGGCACATGCTGGGTCCCTGGCCAACAATCATGGGGGCTAGAGAGACCTTTGGCAAGAGCCCCCATCCCATAAAATACAATTCAGACTTATGAATCTTGCACCCATGAACCCTTAGGCAGCACCCACAGAGCCAGTGGCTAATGGTAACCTCCCTGCAGGCTCTTGGACTAGTATAAATCTGGTGGACGGGGATGCTGAGGCCAATATTTTGGGTCGATCTCTCCCTCTTTATGGCTGTACTTACCCTTGCCTGATACTGTAGTGGAATGGCAGTGAGAGGCGCCAGTAAGAGAACAGAGGGGAAGCAGATGGGCCATGGGGGGAAAGTATGGCGCAGACACCAAGGATGCCAAGAGCTGGGAAGAAACAGATGATAAAAATAGAAATATCTACGAATTTAAATGTCATTGTACTAAAAAAAAAAAAAGTGCCACTTGCCAGTCCCAGAGTAGTTTCCAAAGCTATTCCTGTATCTGCCCACGACTCCCATGAGGGCGTTGGGCAATAAGGCGAGTCAATATGGACGACTGGCGCAGACTGATTCCAGCATTCTTCTATTGTGCCTCTTGCTAAAAAGGCATCCGGCCCTTTCTTAAAATTCTTAATATATTTGCCGGTACAACCACTTCAGGGAATAAATGCCACAACGTCCCAGCTCTCACTGTAACAAACCTCCTCTAATTATAGTGATCCTGTCATGGGAAAAAAACATTTTTTCAAAACGCATCAGTTAATAGTGCTGCTCCAGCAGAATTCTGCACTGAAATCCATTTCTCAAAAGAGCAAACAGATTTTTTTATATTCAATTTTGAAATCTGACATGGGGCTAGACATTTTGTCAATTTCCCAGCTGCCCCTGGTCATGTGACTTGTGCCTGCACTTTAGGAGAAAAATGCTTTCTGGCAGGCTGTTGTTTTTCCTTCTCAATGTAACTGAATGTGTCTCAGTGGGACCTGGATTTTACTATTGAGTGTTGTTCTTAGATCTACCAGGCAGCTGTTATCTTGTGTTAGGGAGCTGCTATCTGGTTAACTTCCCATTGTTCTTTTGTTTGGCTGCTGGGGGGGGAAAGGGAGGGGGTGATATCACTCCAACTTGCAGTACAGCAGTAAAGAGTGATTGAAGTTTATCAGAGCACAAGTCACATGACCAGGGGCAGCTGGGAAATTGACAATATGTCTAGCCCCATGTCAGATTTCAAAATTGAATATAAAAAAATCTGTTTGCTCTTTTGAGAAATGGATTTCAGTGCAGAATTCTGCTGGAACAGCCCTATTAACTGATTCATTTTGAAAAAAAATTTTCCCATGACAGTATCCCTTTAAACTATTTGGAAGTTTCTGTGGTCTGCACTGGAATTAGTCCAAAAATCTGAATAAATATACAGGCTTTTTGGGAAAAACTGGAAAAAATCTAGCGATTCATGAAAAAAAATGATACAATTTGTATTTTTGCTCGATTTTTTTCGTGATTGTCCCCAATCCAATCAGTCGTGATTTTTTGTTTTAATAATAAATAAGGTCGAATCGTGGATTCTAGTTTGGTCGGACTTTTTGGATTAAAATAAATAAATACATTTTTTCATAAAAATAAATTCAGACTGTGATAAAGAAGGCCCCGCAAGTTAGGAAACAGGATCATAGGGATAACCAGCCGCAGCCACCACTTTTCTGACTGTTGAGTCTCAGTGTTGCAGGAACAAGTAGATGACACGGGGTCGCCCCTGAGACTGGAGGAAGGGAGAGGTTCCCTCGCGTACGAAGAAAAACACGATGCTCAGCAATGGCTATACAAGTCATAGTCGGTGTCAGCAGGATTACTACAAATTTTCAAAATCAAGTCATGATTTAATGGAGGTGATCTCCACCCAAACACTGTTTTTGGCAAAGATATATATTCTGCACAGCTGGTTCTGCCCCTTAAAACAATGTAGCAGAAGTCACTTCTTTTCCAGGGCTGGATTCTGCTACTACCAGGAAAACATTGCTCTAATCCATGTTTATTAATGAAATGTATTTTAATTATAATAAAGCCCTTGTTGTAGCATCTCTGTGTATTTATTTGATGGAGTCGGACTGCGGGATGGTGGGACCGCTGGCTGAACCCTTGCAATTAGCAGAGGTGTAATAAAGAGCTTTTGCGAGTATATATAATGCATGGCGATGCTTAGAAGCACAGTACAAACAGAATGGGAGATAACAGGAATTAATTAGTACCGGCCTCATAGTTCGTTAGTGCCCCCGGCCTCGTTATCTTCCCATTCATCAAGAATTCTAATAGGAACTGAGATTCCAGTAAGTGACCCCAGCATATTTGGTGTGGCAAAAGAGGTGAAGGTATCCCCTGTTCTAAGCACAATTCAGCAGGAACAGCCCCTAAGTTTGCTCCTAGTCTGTACAGAGAGATCACATAAAACTATGGCAGCATAGGTATTCCCTGTACTAAGCACAATTCAGCAGGAACAGTCCCTAAGTTTGCTCATAGTCTGTACAGAGAGATCCCATAAAACTATGGCAGCATAGGTATTCCCTGTACTAAGCACAATTCAGCAGGAACAGCCCCTAAGTTTGCTCATAGTCTGTACAGAGAGATCCCATAAAACTATGGCAGCATAGGTATTCCCTGTACTAAGCACAATTCAGCAGGAACAGTCCCTAAGTTTGCTCCTAGTCTGTACAGAGAGATCACATAAAACTATGGCAGCATAGGTATTCCCTGTACTAAGCACAATTCAGCAGGAACAGTCCCTAAGTTTATTCATAGTATGTACAGAGAGATCCCATAAAACTATGGCAGCATAGGTATTCCCTGTACTAAGCACAATTCAGCAGGAACAGTCCCCTAAGTTTGCTCATAGTCTGTACAGAGAGATCCCATAAAACTATGGCAGCATAGGTATTCCCCTGTACTAAGCACAATTCAGCAGGAACAGTCCCTAAGTTTATTCATAGTCTGTACAGAGAGATCCCATAAAACTATGGCAGCATAGGTATTCCCTGTACTAAGCACAATTCAGCAGGAACAGTCCCTAAGTTTACTCATAGTCTGTACAGAGAGATCCCATAAAACTATGGCAGCATAGGTATTCCCTGTACTAAGCACAATTCAGCAGGAACAGCCCCTAAGTTTGCTCATAGTCTATACAGGGAGATCCCATAAAACTATGGCAGCATAGGTATTCCCTGTACTAAGCACAATTCAGCAGGAACAGTCCCCTAAGTTTGCTCATAGTCTGTACAGAGAGATCCCATAAAACTATGGCAGCATAGGTATTCCCTGTACTAAGCACAATTCAGCAGGAACAACCAGAAGATGCAGAGGCTGCAGAGCAATCAAACAGCATGGAAGGCAAAGTGCCTAGGGCAAACAAATGGCGAATTGTGCTGCTTTATGCACTTTGTACCCTGCCTTCCACATTTAAAATGATAAATAATACAATATAATGTTCACTCTAGGCTTTGGTTATGCTGGCTCAATTACTGTTACATAACATTATTATTCTGTTAGGGTAAGGCCACACTGGGCGTTTTGAGGAGATTTGGTCGCCTGGCGACTAATCGCCTGGTCTTTGCGGCGACCAATCTCCCCAAACGCCTTCCCTCATTCTGCGCCGACTAAAGTGAAAAAACGCCCAGTGCTGTGTGTTCTGGGGTATTATACATGGAATTGACACTGTATTTATCTGCTGTGTGTTCTGGGGTATTATACATGGAATTGGTCCTGTATTTATCTGCTGTGTGTTCTGGGGTATTATACATGGAATTGGTCCTGTATTTATCTGCTGTGTGTTCTGGGGTATTATACATGGAATTGGCCCTGTATTTATCTGCTGTGTGTTCTGGGGTATTATACATGGAATTGGTCCTGTATTTATCTGCTGTGTGTTCTGGGGTATTATACATGGAATTGGTCCTGTATTTATCTGCTGTGTGCTCTGGGTATTATACATGGAATTGGCACTGTATTTATCCTGCCGTGTGTTCTGGGGTATTATACATGGAATTGACACTGTATTTATCCTGCTGTGTGTTCTGGGGTATTATACATGGAATTGGCACTGTATTTATCTGCTGTGTGTTCTGGGGTATTATACATGGAATTGGCACTGTATTTATCTGCTGTGTGTTCTGGGGTATTATACATGGAATTGACACTGTATTTATCCTGCCGTGTGTTCTGGGGTATTATACATGGAATTGGCACTGTATTTATCTGCTGTGTGTTCTGGGGTATTATACATGGAATTGACACTGTATTTATCTGCTGTGTGTTCTGGGGTATTATACATGGAATTGGCACTGTATTTATCCTGCTGTGTGTTCTGGGGTATTATACATGGAATTGGCCCTGTATTTATCTGCTGTGAGTTCTGGGGTATTTTACATGGAATTGACACAACTCAGGGGTGAACTTATGCTATAGTTATCCACTTTTTTTGTGCAGCTAAACTAGTGTCTAATTGGCTAGAACACTCATATGAGGAGGAAGGAGGGGCCTCACATGTCAATCATCATATGGTTTGATATGAATCTTTCCTGTGCCTTGTTCATGATGGATAATAATAGGAGCATTGTGTTGTATGAAACATGGCCACCAGGAATATCCATTGGCTGAAACATTACGTAACACTAGTAAAGAAGGATACACAGCACATCATTTTGTTGCGGCCTGCGGAATGGCCTGCTGGCGGCACCATGTTGGAACACAATTCAGACAGTTGCCAAAAGGGCAGACCAGTCCTTCTGAGATGTTTGTGCCTTTGTATAATGGAAGAAAGAGCAGATGTGAGGATAATCCCTGTGGCACCCCCCCCCCACCAGAACCAGCTCCATCTTTTTTTTTTTCTCCATGGAAAAGGGACTATCTGTATCATCTGTCTAAACCCCAACAAGCCTATTCCTTCTCTCCCGCCTCTCATCATCTTTTAACTGGAGATAAATCTCTAGGCTCCATCAGACTCGCACTTGGCAGCCTGTATTAAATGAAACAAACACATGGGAAATTGCATCATGATTTGGCCCCCACACCACATCTTTGTGTCATCTTTAGTTAACCCCACCAGGCCCCATCTCTCACTGACGGAGTTTCTGTTCTACGGGGGTGGAGAATGGGGACGTATGTTTCAACAATTAACGGTTTCAAAGGCCAATGGTCCAGCTAATAACATCAGTACCTGAAATCTGTGAAGGAAACAAGTAAAACTGAGCAACTTGTACCAAAATCTAAGAAGGCTTTAAACAAGAACTGGAGTGCCCCTCCACTCTGGAACAGGGAAGGCACGGTACTATTACATCTGGAAAACCAAGGATATGAGAATCCAGGCTAAGGACTCAGAATGAAGCTGTCAAGACAAGACATAACATACTGGGCAAGTTCTATTCCCAGATGTTCCTGACTACAACTCCCAGAATGCCCTATCTAATCTAACACAGCTGGATAGTTATTTTGCATCGTGCAAAATTCTGCTTTGTTTCCAACCAGAAGGGCTCCAGCTGTGGCAAAACTCTCTCATTCAGCATTCATATGGAGTTGAGAGTTGGGCGTGGAAGGTCCCCAATTTGTAGCCTTCCAGCTGATTTGAAACTACAGTGCTAGTGCATTCCATGAGCAGCAGTCTGCAGTATAGATGGAACCCCTTCTACAATAACATAACCCACATGTAAGAGAAGATGCTGGCATTGACTGTATTTTCCATCATGCCATGCAGGGTGTGGCACATGTCACCTGCCATATGCAAATGGTTTTCCTGTATAGAACATGCAGGTGTTGCATTAGCAGGGAAGAAAAATTTGCCATGGCTGGAGTAGATTTAAGAACTTCAGTTGTTAGTGTGCATGGTCACATGCATTTTATTAGTTGTGCCACAGGTTGGACAAGGCTTTTACTGTCTTGTGCCATCTTGGTCTACAGTCTTCATATTCTGTTGCCATCTATTCCTATAGTCTCCATCTTGCTTTACTGTTTCCATCCTGCTCCACTCTGACCATCTTGTCCTACAGTCTCCATCTTGTTCTTTTGTTTCTATCTTGCCCTACTGCGGCCTTATAGTCGTAGTGTCTCCATCTTGCACTCCAGTCTTCATCTTGCGCTACTCTGATCATCTTGTGTTACTGCCTCCATCTTGCTCTACTGTTTTCATTTTGCCCTACTGCATTTACCTTGCTCAACTGTGGCCATCTATCTAAACCTACTGTTTACATCTTGCTGTATCCTGCCCCCTACCATCTTGTCGTGCTCCATCTTGATCCATCTTGTTCTTCTACCTCCATTTTGTCCAACTGTGGACATCTAGTCTTATTGTCTACTGTTTTCATCTTGTCCTACTATTTCCATCATGCTATACTCTTAATCTTGCCCCTGACAACCTTGTCCTGCTCCATCATGTTCTACTCTCTCCATCTTGCTCTACTGTTACCATTTTGCACTACAGCATTTACCTTGTTCTACTGTAGCCATCTTGCCCTACTCTCTCCATCTTGCCCTACTGTCTCCATCTTGCTCTACTGTCTTCATCATGCTCTACTGTCATTATCTTGCTGTACTAAATTGTGTCCTGCTATGATCATATTGTTCTGCTTTCTCCATCATGCATTTCTGTGTATATCTTGCCCTACTGTGGGTATCAAGCCCTACTGTTTCCATCTTGCTCTACTGTCTCTATCATGTTCTACTTCATGTCACCACCTTGCTTTATGCTTCTTATATTTCCCTACTGTCATCATCTTGCCCTGCTCTCAATATCTTTCTCTTATATCTTTATCATAACCTACTCATCTTGTCTTGGAAACCTTGTTTTATTGTGGCTGTGGGCTCTTCTACGCTTTCCCACTCGTATGTGGGGCCTATAGTTGTTGCCTCTTTTTGCAACCCATTAAAAGAGCTCTGCTCGATTACCCAATAAAGTCGCTGTGGTGCTCCACAAAGTGAAGATTTCTCAGGGATTAAAGGACCAAATGTGACCATAGTCACAGAACCCTGTGGTATCCTCTTACTTTGACCCAACTGGAATGTCACTTTAAGGAGAGCTTTCTGTACTTTAGGTAGAAAATAGACAGAGAGACAAATACAATACGTTCCTCTCGCTCAAGTGCCCTAATTTTATCCCCCCGCCTCTGAGGTAGAATATTTTCACAAAATCTAAAATTATCATTGATATTCATTGATCTTTCAAAGAGTTCTGCTCCCTGTGTGAAATCTCTCAGATAAAGTATCACCAGCCATTTCTCTTTGACAGGAAGGGTAGAACATTGGCTCAATGGCAGGCAATGGAAATTCTAAGACTTTTCCTCATGAGCTCACCAAGTGACCAGCAGTGATTTATATTCCAACATATATTTATGGTATTTGTTTCACACAATGTTTTCTCATGATATTTAGTTCCTTTCTGATTTCTCACTTAGCCCCAATAAATATTGCACTTCCCCTAATCACTGATATGTGAAGCAGCGTCTGTGTCCTCCAACCAACTCTATAGACTGGCATATTAAGCTTCTTCCCAGACAATATTTTTCTCCCTGGCAATAAAAGTCTCGGTCGAAGAGAAGCCATCAAACTTTCTTTCTTTTTTTTCTGTAGGTTTTATAAAGAGGGAGAGTTCAAGTCGTTTCCATGGCAACACGGGCCAGTATCAGCCACCCTGAAAATATTTATATATATATTGGATCCTGAAATAAATAGCAATAGAATGCATTTAGGATACTGAATTGGAGGAAAGGGCCCTGGAGGGGATATGGAAGGGAAATGCAAGGGGGAGCGCAGACCCCAATTTATTCCACATTATATGTGTGTCGCTGTCTTTCTGTGAGTTTCTGTGACCCATAAACACATTCAGTAAGTGAATAATGATAGAGTTGGCCAGGAAAGCATCCAATGCAGCAATACCGAGGAACAGGTCAATGCTTATACCTTCCACTCTCCTTCCTTCTTCTTAACCCTTCAGATGGAAATACCCACGTAAATTATATGTCCCTGATTCCCAGGCTGGGTACCTCTGGAACTATATCAGGTTTCTATATATCTGTAATCTTTTTATGAGCCAACGGGGCCCAGTCTGAAGGTCAGTTAGGGGGAGATTTGGGGTGAGTGCTTATTTGTGCCCTGGGTACCCCTGGAACTATAGCAGGGTGACACCCCAATGTTTCTATATATCTGTAACCTTGTTATGAGCTAAGGGGGCCCAGCCTTAAGGTCAGTTAGGGGAAGATTTGGGGTGAGTGTTTATTTGTACCCTGGGTACCCCTGGAACTATAGCAGGGTGACACCCCAATGTTTCTATATATCTGTAACCTTGTTATGAGCTAAGGGGGCCCAGTCTGAAGGTCAGTTAGGGGGAGATTTGGGGTGAGTGTTTATTTGTACCCTGGGTACCCCTGGAACTATAGCAGGGTGACACGCCAATGTTTCTATATATCTGTAACCTTGTTATGAGCTAAGAGGGGGAGATTTGGGGTGAGTGTTTATTTGTACCCTGGGTACCCCTGGAACTATAGCAGGGTGACACCCCAATGTTTCTATATATCTGTAACCTTGTTATGAGCTAAGGGGGCCCAGTCTGAAGGCCAGTTAGGGGGAGATTTGGGGTGAGTGCTTATTTGTACCCTGGGTACCCCTGGAACTATAGCAGGGTGACACCCCAATGTTTCTATATATCTGTAACCTTGTTATGAGCTAAGGGGCCCAGTCTGAAGGTCAGTTAGGGGAAGATTCGGGGTGAGTGCTTATTTGTACCCTGGGTACCCCTGGAACTATAGCAGGGTGACACCCCAATGTTTCTATATATCTGTAACCTTGTTATGAGCTAAGGGGCCCAGTCTGAAGGTCAGTTAGGGGAAGATTCGGGGTGACTGCTTATTTGTACCCTGGGTACCCCTGGAACTATAGCAGGGTGACACCCCAATGTTTCTATATATCTGTAACCTTGTTATGAGCTAAGGGGGCCCAGTCTGAAAGTCAGTTAGGGGGAGATTTGAGTTGAGACTGATAGGGGTAGAGTTATGTAAATGTATGTGCTGGTGACCTCTGGTGAAGGCTACCTCTGCCTCTTATAACTTTGCTTGCAATTACTTGGTGCTCAAAGTGTTAAGAAAACCACTCCAGTTGTGCTGGGCAATTATTTACTAATTGTCAACAGTCTTAGTGGTCACATTAAGATTGCATCATCTAATAAACAAAAGGCAGAGCATCAATGGCTGCTATTCCTTACAGAGCCATAATAAAACCCTAAATCACAGCATTAGACTGTAACTCTGTCAGCTCCAACAGACAGGCACCTAAATTACTGGTGAGGAAAGGGGGGGCTGCTGTCTCCAGAGCTTGGCCTTATTGACCTGTGATGGCATGTGGCACCAAGGAGATATTTACATGCCAGCCCTGGAGTTAAATACAATATCCATCCTTTTTCCTGTGTCTCAATCACTGCTTCTGGCCTTCATATGTTCCTCTTGGGAAGCATCTGGGAGTTCCATTTTGGATCTAGTTAAAGGTGACCAAAAAACTTCAGTATAGTTCATCATGGCTGATATAAGTAAGGCTAGTATTGCTGGTTTAAACAGCACATTAGGTCCTAACCATTGTAGATGCCCTAGTTTAATTTACACTCTCCATACAACCAAGTAATTGAAACACTTGGTCCAGCCTTAGCTTGGACACTCTTAGCTCATTCCAAGTTAACAGTTATGTGAAATAATGAATAACTTATTCAGAAATACTACTAAGAATATCTAGGGGCGCAAATACATTTTCACCTTAAATCTCATCCTAATTGGACTTCCAAGATAGGCTTTCAAGTGTTTCGAGATGCATTATCCCTGAATATCACCTAATTGGCCATCAAATAGAGTTTTAGGAGTATCTAGAGGCATTCTCCCCAAATCAGCCTTCAAAATAGACTTTGAAGAGTATCTAGATGCATTCTCACCAAATCAGCCTTCAAAATAGACTTTGAAGAGTATCTAGAGGCATTCTCCCCAAATCAGCCTTCAAAATAGACTTTGAAGAGTATCTAGATGCATTCTCACCAAATCAGCCTTCAAAATAGACTTTGAGCAGTATCTAGTGGCATCCTTACCAAATCTCCCCCTAATTTGCCTTCAAAATAGACTTTGAGCAGTATCTAGTGGCATCCTTAGCAAATCTCCCCCTAATTTGTCTTCAAAATAGATTTGAGGAATATCTAGAGGCATTCTGCCTGAATTTCACCATAACTGGAATTCATATTGAGCTTCCTCTGGTAATGCTCCAAACACCCTAACGCTACAGTTTGGTAAACACTGGTGTTACAAATTTTGCTCATTGTGCCCCATCTGCCATTGATTACGTGCAGCAGCCCTGCTGTGTGACCAGAGGTCATTAAGAGGTTTTAGTTGCCCTTTAAGGGGTATCTAAAACCAGAACTAAAGATATGGCACAGTTTCCCATACCCAGCAACCCCAAGATGATAAAGGACTAAAGGCTTGATAGGAATATTAATTATGAGTAGAAGATGATGTGCCACAAAACTTCATGTCACTTCGGACCCCACCAGACACTGGCAAAGGATGCTATAAAGAGTTTAGATAGAGCTATTACTGCTTATTGATTGATCTAGATCAGTGATCCCCAACCAGTAGCTCGCAAGCAACATGTTACTCACCAACCCCTTGGATGTTGCTCCCAGTGGCCTCAAAGCAGGTGCTAATTTTTGAATTGCAGACTTGGAGGCAACTTTTGGTTGCATAAAGACAGTAGTACTGCCAAACAGAGGCTCCTGTAGTCTGCCAGTCCTCATAGGGGCCACCAAATAGCCAATCACAGCCCTTATTTTGCATTTTAGTTTTGAATGTGGCTCACGGGTAAAAAAAAGTTGGGGACCCCTGATCTAGATAGACACAAAGGATCTGCTTCCCTCTCCTCTCTATTGATTTCTTTCTGGGAATTGATGGAAAAGGAGTTTATTTTTCCGTGTAATTTCTCATGTTGAACACAAATTGCCCCGAGGGCAGGAAACAGCAGCCTGATAAATCAGTGAAACGGCGAATCGAAGGCTTCTAAGAGTAGATTTAACCTCACATGAAATTTGGTTGTGTGGAACAGCAACATGGAGTTGGGCAGTTAGAAGGGAAGCTTCTAATGATAACAATAATGTATGCCTTTATACTGTATACTACTGAGAAACAATATGGCACCTCCCTATAAATACATACATAGAAATCTCATCTGCCATAAAGCAGGGCAGGACTGCTGCTTCCAATGGGGATCAGATAGAATCTGTGCAGCCACTGGGACAGAATGTTCTGTTATACAGATAGCTAGAATCTCAGCTGCCATAAAGCAGGACAGGACTGCTGCTTACAATGGGGATCAAATAGGATCTGTGCAGCCACTGGGACAGAATGCTCTGTTATACAGATAGCTAGAATCTCAGCTGCCATAAAGCAGGACAGGACTGCTGCTTACAATGGGGATCAGATAGGATCTGTGCAGCCACTGGGACAGAATGTTCTGTTATACAGATAGCTAGAATCTCAGCTGCCATAAAGCAGGGCAGGACTGCTGCTTCCAATGGGGATCATATAGGATCTGTGCCATTTCTGTATTGAAGCAGAATAGCACCTTCTCCCAATCAACGCTGGATTCTAGCCCCCAATTCAATCATTGGCTTTAGGGTATTGTTTGGTGACCTGCGTTCCCTTTCCCCTTGAAATCCCAGGTGCCCATATTCTCCTTCTTCTCCAGTCTTAGCGACTGCACTTTCCCATTCCCTTGGATTTTATGGCCACGAAATGGAGACAAATCATTCATTTAATTACTGTAGAGTTTCACCTCCTTCCGCAGAAAATCTCACGTTAATTCAATTTATATAACACATGGAAAATTGGGGAGAAAAATACATTTACACTTAATCTTTTGGCATAAAGAAGGATTTTGACTGCTTGAGAAAATAATATCTCTCTGGGCTTATCTAGAAATTTCATTTTTGCCAACGGCAGAAAGAAATATGAGAGATCAGGTTCCGTGAAAACGACTCGTGGACCGGCACACATCTGCGGCCACTTGCCCACCACGGTCTGTTTAATGGCCAAGATAAGAACCAGTCATTACAGTCCTTGTGTTCTTGGTTGTGTGAGCTTTTTAGGGAAGCAGCTTTTCATTTCATAGAAAGAGACGACTGCATGAAAGTAAATACAGAGGGTGCACTACAAGGTACAAGTCACTCATTGGACTTTGCTAAAAAAAAACATCTAAAAAAGCCAGCACAATTCTGGAAAAACATTCTTTGGACAGATGAAACCAAGATGAACCTCTACAAGAATGATGGCAAGAAAAAAAAGTCTGGAGAAGGTGTGGAAGAGCTGATGATCTAAAGCATAGCACATGATGTATAAAAGATTTGGGGGGCAGTGTGATGGCTTGGGTGTGCATGGCTGTCAGTGGCACTCGGACACTAGTGTTTATCCATCATGTGACACAGGACAGAAGCACAAGAATGAATTGTGAGCTCTTCAGAGACTCTGTCTGCTCAAATCCAGCTAAATGCACTCACATTGATTGGGAGGCGTTTCATAATGACCCAAAACACAGAGCCAAAGCAACCCAGGAGTAGGGATGTAGCGAACTGTTCGCCGGCGAACTTGTTCGCGCAAACTTCAACCGTTCGCGTCCGCCGAATGTTCGCGAACGTCGCGCGACGTTCGCCAATTTGGGTTCACGTTCGATTCGTTCGACCATTCGAATTCCTTCGACCGCTAAAAATCGAACGATTTCCATTTGTTCGAACGATTGTAAGCATTCGATCGAATGAAAAGCATTCGATCGAATGGTTTCGATCGTTCGATTCAAATGAAAATCCTTCGATCGAACGAAAATCCTTCGATCGAATGATTAAAATCCTTCGATCGTTCGAATCGAACGATTTTAGCGGGTGTTCGAAGTTCGCGAACGTTCGCATTTTTTGCCGGTGTTCGCGAATGGCGTTCGCGAACATCAAATCGGCAGTTCGCTACATCCCTACCCAGGAGTTTATTAAAGCAAAGAAGTGGAATATTGTTCAATGGCCAAGTCAGTCACATGATCTGAATCCAATTGAGCTGCATTTCACTTGTTGAAGACTAAACTTCTGAAACTGAAAGCGGCTGCAGTAAAGGCCTGTGATGTCCATGAGTTCAAGACTTCAGGCTGACATTGCCAGCAAAGGGTTTTCAACCAATTAACATTTTATTTTCAGTTTTTTTTTAATTTGTCCAATTCCTTTTGAGCCCCTGAAATTGTGTTTTAAAAAAAGGCTTTAGTTCCTCACATTTTTATGCAATCTTTTTGTTTTAAAGCTGAAAGTCTGCAGTTCAACTGCATCTGAGTTGTTTCATTTAAAATTCATTGTGATAATGTACAGAACCAAAATTAAAGAAAAGTTGTCTCTGTCCAAAGATGGATGGGCCTAACTGTAAATAATACACAAAAGCCATGAATATCTTGTAAATTATCTCCTTATAAACGGTGAGTAGTGATGTCATCAGTTATAAACGGTGAGTAATGATGTCATTTTTGTCACATGACTCACTAAAACTTGTGTATTATAATAAATAAAGGATCCCTTGTTGTAAAATATGAGGATATTAGAAGTCACCTCTGAGTTCCATGGCCTGTATAAAAGCATATGGTCATGGAACGCCTCTGTGACTTATAATATCCTTATATTTTACAATAGGGGGTTCTTTATTCACTATATAGAGATTCTCTCGGATGAGAAAGGTCCCAACAGGGACCGAAACGCTGGAACGTAACAACGTAACAGAAATAAAAACTGATATTTTTAGATACGGGAGTGCTGGTTCTTCAGAGAATTCAAATATATATATATATATATATATATATATAGTCAAATACAAGAGTCCTCTGCACTCAACCCATTATTAATATATTTAAGACAGCGACATTTTGTGCTACAGCTACTGAAAAATGCCTTACCCTTTAAACAAAACAGGGATTGTTTGTCCATATATTACAATATATTTAAGCTGAACAACTACGTCAAAGTCATCCCATATCTGGCCAGTCCTACGCTCAATTTTATCTGATTCATTAAGAATTCTATTGCTTCATTATACATTTTACAAAGGGACTAGGTTTTACCTGCAACTTACTTGCTGCTTTCAAAGTAAAACTCCCAAACTTGGCTGCCCTTTTATTAGACACCAGTGGGATCACCTGACTATAGCTGGGAAGGGTGGGAGCTACAACATGGAGCTGGTCACTGCTCCTGTATAACTACAACAAACAAGGGAAATATCTTAAATATATTGATAATGGGTTGAGTGCTGAGGACTCTTGTATTTGACTATATGTATTTTGTGGTCACACCCTCATTGCACCCCCGACTAATGGTTTTAAAAATTAGTGGTGAGCACAACTTTCCCTTGTGTTTATATATATATATATATATATATATATATATATATATATATATATATATATATAGGGAGTCACAGGCAGTGGGTATAGGAGGGATAGGCAAGTAGGGATGTAGCGAACCGCCGACAATGTGTTCACGAATGCCGTTCGCGAACACCGGCAAAAAATGCGAACAGTTCGCGAACAGTTCGCGAACTTCGAACATCCGAAAATCGTTCGATTCGAACGATCGAAGGATTTTAATCGTTCGATTGAACGATCGAAGCCATTGGATCGAAAGATTTCATTCAATCCAATGGCTTCGATCGTTCGATTCGAACGAAAATCGTTCGATTTTAGCGATCGAATGGTCGAATGGTCAAACGATTTTGACGCGAACGCCTATTGGCGAACGTCGCGCGACGTTCGCGAACTTGCGGCGGACGCGAACAGTCGAAGTTCGCGCGAACTAGTTCGCCGGCGAACAGTTCGCTACATCCCTATAGGCAAGATCATTTTCCCTATCTACGAATGCAAAGAACAAAGCCCTCTCTATATTTCATGTTTCATTGAATTCAGTATAATGCATCCATTCAGAGCTGTACTGTGAATTATTGTTAACACCCTGCTCCTCCTATGTACGCGGCTATCAGAGAGTATTAGTCCACTGCTTGAATTACAGACTTTCTGTCCATCCTCCTGTTAGCTGCCATTGCAGTGTTATAGTCCCGCCCATTGCTGCAGTTAAAAGACTTTCTGCCCCTCCCCCTGCAAGCTGCACTCAGGCTTTTTAGTCCAACCCACCAATCAAGTCACAGCCTCCCTGTCCCTCCCCCTGTATACCTGTTACCTGTACAGACTCCCTGTCCCCTAGCCTGTGAAAATGAAAGCGCTTTCATTTGTCAACTTACTGATTCTTTAGAGCAATTGTGGGAGGAGACAGTCATTAAATACATTACCTTTAGTAATGTCAGTTAAACTCCGTATGTGAACTTCTCCTTATCTGTAAACTTGGGACACAAGAAGCAGATGGAGAAAGTGGGAGGCTTGACTATACAAAGCTCATTATGTCATCCTAGGGGAGGGAGGGGCGTTGCATTATTGCCCATTGGTAGACCTGAGACCAACTGCATTGTGGGTATTCCATGAGTACCCAACCTGCTGCAGGACTCTACTCTACGGCCTACAATCTGCATTGTTTCTGCAGTTGGAAAAGCAGTGACAAAATTAACCCTGAGATAGCTACTGCTTATAGGAGCAGATATCTGCACTACTGGTTCTGATTCCTGAAGCAATGGCCAGCTGGCTTCTGGTTTCAGTAGTGGGAAGCAGTAGTGCAGAGCAGCTTATTGAGAAGCATGTCACTTGTTGAGGAGAAAGCTAGAATAGCAGTGTGAGTAAGCAGTGAAGTTCAGTTTCTGCATTTAGACTATTTGCCAAGGCTGCAATTTCAGGTTATTTTTCGAGTGCTCCCCGTCAAGAAGGGACGGCACAAGAACATTTCAGCATATTCTTAAACCCCACACAAAATTACAGACCCACAAACACCTCTTAGGTTCCGTTAAAAGGCGCAGGTTTCAGCTAAAGTGGCACTTTCCCTCTGTCTGGCAATTTGAGACGATTAAGCGTCTAAGGCTTGTAGGTACGGCTTTCAGGGCGACACTTAGGAAACAGCAACAGAATCAGCAGCCGCCATTATCGGGGACCCCTCGGCCTGACAAAAATCATTTCATTGCCCTAAAAGTGTGGGGACAGCCCTGTGTTGTCATGAGCTTCTCTGAGGAAAGGAGGCATTGTGTCAGATGGAGACATCAAACTGACAGTTGCACCCTATAATCACCCACATCCTACCAATCTGCTCTAAAGCTAATATATTAGTCACCCTTGCACCCATACAAGCCACTCGAAACTTGCTCTCAGCCGCAATGAGCCATTACCCAGGAATTGTGTGCAATTGATCAGTACAGACCAAACAGACACAAGGGACCCCATTAGCACCGGAGGGTCTTTTACTTGCAGGGTTCCATTTGCACATTTGCACGCCTAACTAACTAGTGATGGGCAATGTATTCACTAGGAATGGATTGTCAGCGAATTTCCGGATTTAACAGCTGCTGAATTTTTTCGCAAAACTGCCGAAAAGATTCGCTGCGGGAAAATTTGCTGCAACAAAAAAAATTGTCGCTCGTCAGAATAACCGATGCAATGCAGGTTGACATGCCAGAGGATAGGGTTGCCATCTAGATCCTATTTTACTGGCCAAACTGGTAACACACCCAGAGACGGATTTACATAGAATGCACCCCTAGGCCCACTACCATTCGTCGCCCATGTCCCCTCCCCTTTTTCATCATTGTGACCAGTAGTGATGGGGGAATTTATTCGACAGGCGCGAATTTGCGCGATTCGCCGCCAGCGAATAAATTTGCGAAACGCCTGAGAAAATTCGCACCAAAAATTTGCTGGCGTCAAAAAAAATTATATTCCGAAAAACGGACACCGGGATCAAAAACGGGCGCTGGCGTCAAAAACTAGACGCCGGCGTCGTTTCGCGAATTTTTTGCAGTTTCGCAAATTTCGCGTGAAATTCACGAATTTTTCGGCTAAGCGAAACGCCGCAAATTCACCCATCACTAGTGACCAGAGCAATGGGGATTGGTGTAAGGGAGATTAAAAAATATGGAAACAAAATACCGGCCTTCCTATGTTTTTATGGTTTTTGCTAGGGATGCACCAAACAGGATTCGGATTCGGCCTAATCCTTCTTCCAGGCCGAACCGAATCCGAATCCACATTTGCACATGCAAATTAGGATTCAGATTTGGTTCGGTATTTGGCCTAAGCTTTCGCGAAGGATTTGGAGGTTCAGCCAAATCCAAAATAGTGGATTCGGCCGAACCTCCCTCGTTTTTGCCTATCCTTAACATTGCAATACCGGCCAGGTGACAAAACTAATCCAGGACAGTATTAAAAATTGACCTGCAATGTACAGCCTTGAGTGTCTGACACTAAGGGGCAAATTCACTAAGCGCCGAAGCGCCGAACGCTAGCGTTACTTCGCTAGCGTTTGGCATTTTCGTTACTGCGCAAATTCACTAACGAACGCTGGCGTAGTTTCGCTAGTGTTACTTCGCACCCTTATGCCTGGCAAAGTTTCGCTAGCGACGTAACTGCGCAAATTCACTAACGCGCGCAGTGTACTGAACGCTACCTTTTACGCTAGACTTCCTTCGCCACCTCAGACCAGGCGAAGCGCAATAGGGTAGATAGGGATTGCTTCAAAAAAAGTCACATTTTTTTCTAAGTCCCAAAAAACGCTGGCGTGTTTTCTACATGATGGGTGATAGGCTGAAAAAGATCGGAAAATTTTTTGGGGCTCCCCTCCTTCCCCCCTACATCTCCTGACTCATGGCAACTTACCTAGACAGTGGGCACATGTGTAGGGCAAAATAAAATTTATATTTGATGTTTTGAAGCTTTTCTAGCCATTTGTAGTGCTGATACGTGTTCCTCCATTGAAATTTGAATTTGGCGCCGTATGCAAATTAGCCTTCGCTAGCGTAACTTCACAACCTTATGCTACCCCTGAGCGCAACTTCGGATTTTAGTGAATTTGTGAAGCGCTGGCGAAACTACGCCTGTCGAAGTGTGGCGAAGTGCGGCGAAGTTACGCCTGGCGCAACTACGAATCTTAGTGAATTTACGCCCATGAGTCATGGGGGTGAGTCCAGTAGATTCAGGTTTGCCCAGCAGCACTGCTGCTCCCAGCACAAAGGGTTAACCTTTCCCTGTAAAGCTGCTGTTAGTATTCAGGTCCTTGCCTTCCCCTATCTGTGTCCCCAGCCTCCCGACAGAAGGAAGAACTAATCCTGCCGTTTATACCTATTGCTTCTAATCACACATGAAGTGCTGGCAACTCTTTATCTTTCAATTCTCTATATTAATTGCTACTAAACAGCCGGCTTACTCGCAACTCTCTCCAAAGCTTCCAGCTGAACCCTAACGGTGCGGGGGGATTCAGGGGGACAGTCCTTTAATCTTCCTGCATTTAATTGCCTGGTCACTCCCACTGGCGGTTTGATCGCTCCCCGAACGCACTCAAATTGGCCAGGTAATAGGGAAAAGCTAATTATCTCCGGCCTGGAGAAGGACAAATAAATCTCTTAGGTAAAAGAGGGGGGTTAATTAACAAAACTTCAATTAAGGAAGCATATTAACAAAATAGGGTACAGGGGGCCACACGGAAAGATCACGTAAAAATTCAGTTTATTGTTCAGAGTTCATCCATTATTCTAACTCTATATGTATATACAGGAATAGGATCTATATTATCCAGAAACCCATTATCCAGAAAGCAGCAAATTACGGAAAGGCCGTCTCCCGTAGACTCCAATTTATCTATATTTTTAAAAATGATTCCCCTTTTCTCTGTGATAATATAGCAACACATTGTACTTGATCCCAACTAAGATATAATTCATCCTTATTGGAAGCAAAACCAGACTATTGGGTTTATTTAATGTTTACATGATTTTCTAGTAGACTTAAGGTATGAAGATCAAAATAATGGAAAAAAAATCTGTTATCTGGAAAAAACCCAGGTCCCGAGCATTCTGGATAACAGGTCCCATACCTGTATATATATATATATACACACATACACTGAAAGAAACCTATGTAGCAAATGGTCCCAGGGCCTAATCATGAGAACATAAAGGAACTGGAGGAAGAAGTAAACAAAAATTGTTCCACTAACTCACCCACTTACACCCCTAAATGTAATGGCACAAGGGGCAATAGATAGTATTTTGGTACCCACGTAAAGCTGCATCCTTTCCTAAAATATTGCTCCCTCCAGTATCTGAAGGGGGACGAGTGGTGACATCACAAAGTAAAAGTTGGGCAGATCCGGCGAGTATCTGAAGGGGGACGAGTGGTGACATCACAAAGTAAAAGTTGGGCAGATCCGGCGAGTATCTGAAGGAGGCAGAGTGGTGACATCACAAGGGAAAAGTTGGGCAGATCCGGCGAGTATCTGAAGGAGGCAGAGTGGTGACATCACAAGGGAAAAGTTGGGCAGATCTAGGGCAAGGTGTATAGGGTCAAGGGAAACTGGTTGTCATGGGAACAGGGACTGGGGTACATTGAGGGGGAAATGGGGTGGGTCAGGGCCTGTGGAGATGGACAGGGAGGCAACTACTCCTACTCCTGTGCATTTCCAGCCTTCATAACTCTGGGAGTTGCCCCTAAACTCAGGGACATATCTCACAGGCAACCCACACCCATGAGTTCTGTGACCTTGCAGGGACGATTCCTAGCATTTTGCTTCTTGATAACATCTTCCAGCCTACAAAATGCTGGAAAAGCCCTGAGTGCCATTGCCCTTACTGATACTTTTTCTCTTCTTTCCTTCAATGTTGTCCAAGTCTCTTGCAAGCAAAGCCAACACACTGAACCTGTCTATCCATCTTAACCCTTCAATACTCTTCTTTTGGTCCCATAATCCCATAATCAACATGTGGGTAACCACAAGAGAATTACTCTTTCCTTTCCATTAATCATCTGCCCTTTAAATTAATCCTCCCAACAGATGTCTGGCAGCAAACTCCATAATCAGGATTAGGTTGTACAAATAACACTAAGGCTGGTGCCACCGCACAGGCACTAATTGGCAAAAGATGCCCATTGTCAAATTTACTGGTGCTAGAAGTGGTTACAGTGGGCAGAAAGCAGAGGCAGTGGCTGATTGGTGCAGCTATCAGAGAGGCTCAACAATAGCCAGGTAGCACCCGGCTCCTTCCCCAGCCAGACAGGCAAGACTATGGCCAAGACAGCAGTGTCACTTCATGGGTGTTATTTCCACAAGGATGGTTTCAATTAGATGAGCTGAATTTTCAGGCTGAGGAAAAAGTCAGGAATACTTTCCAAAGAACAAGGTCGATTTTGTTCCTTGCAGGCAGGAGCTTGATGGGGAGATGCTAATCAGTGAGTGCCTTTGTTAAGATGATGGCTTGTCAGTAGGGCTTCCAACTGTATATGCTGAGCTGTATCCGGATTTCTGTTTCATTATAAATACTAGCAATTAGTGACCATTCACTAGATGGATGTAGTATTCTCCTTTCCCAAAGAGGTACCTGGAGATATACAATGAAAAGTCAAGATAGTGAAGGTGCATAAACTGGGCAAGCAGCAGGGTTGAATAAGAGAGGGCATGAGAGGAATGAGCAGGGGGGCTGGAGAAAGAGCACACACATTGGGTGAGAAGCAGGGAGTAGATGGAGAGGGCCTCAAGATAGAGGAATGAACAGGGTAGTTGCTGAAATAACATACACACATTGGGCAAGCAGCAGGGAGGAGATTGAGAGGGCACCAAGATAAGGTACATAGTAGTTGGTGAAAGAGCACACACATTGGGGAAGAAGCAGGAAGGAGATTGAGAGGTCATCAAGATAGATGAATGAACTGGTTATTTGGTGAAAGAACATCAACAAGGGGTAAGTGGATATCTTAAAAGAAGCAGGCAAAAGGCAAAGAGTTGGGTAAATAAATGAAGTGGCAGAGGGGGCACTGAAATTGGGAAGGGGATGGGAAGAAGGAGGAATGGACACATACAAGATGCAACTTCAAATAGATCCATAGACTGAATGGGTACCTGTGGAGACAAAGGCTGGTCAGCAATTCTACAAACAGGTTCAAGAGCTACAAGTGGAGATATGAATCTGCTGGTGATATAAACAGGGGCCAAACAGTAGTGTAAATATCAGAGGCTGCAGGTGGGGGGGGGGGCAGTTGCAAAAACAGCACTAATGACACCAAAGGTCCATCCTTAGGCCACCAAATACAGAAACGTATACATTTTTGGTGAGGAGGCGGACTGAGGCAATGAATGATATAGGTGTAGGGTAATGGTCAAGTTATTTTGAGTTTCTACTTTTCCAGAAAGATATCAGTTGTCTCTCAGCATCAGTGTTTTATTGTGTGGACACTTCCCAGATGGAGTCAACCTTGCTGAAGCCTCAGTAAACTGGACAAACGTCCTTTACCGAGGGTGAAGCTCCTTCAAACTGATACCAATGACCAATCCTCCTCAAGCTCTTGGAGCTGAAGGCAAGTTTGAGTGAAAAAAGAGTTCTACAGCTCCCCATGGTTATTAAAGGGCTCTTTGTAGAAGTGCCACACAATGTTCCCTCTAAGGTGTAGTCGAGAAAGAATTAGAGGGAATATTGGTGCCACATGAGCTTATTAGCCATCATGCTCACACTTTGGGTAGGTGGTCTAAGTTATAGACATTCATGCATTTGGTTCTTCGAAAGGTTTCTAGAGGCAGGGTTCTGGCATGTGCAGTGTTAATTACATTTTTATTCTTCTATGAGTGCCTTTTTATTATTATACCTTAAAAAGTGTATTTTTCTAAAATGCTTACAAGGCTATTCATAGAACATCTTATGGTCGTACTTTGTCAGAGAATACTAGCCTGTGAAATAACAGGTTGGCTACAAGATGCATTAACTCAGCATCCTCTGCCTCTCACCCACTGCTTGTCCTTGCTTGTCCTGGCTTACAGGGTCGGCATGCCCGGCGGTAGGAGGGAGCACTTGATGCAAAGGTGTTATTTCTCTCTGTGGGGGAAATAAAGTGGCCAGAGTTTTGAACTTTTGGGTACAGAAACGTTGGCGCTCATTTTACAATCCAGGTCACTGTGGGACACTTCCCAAGGATGACATTGTACAGCGACTTTCATTGTCATGAGCACACAATTCTCCTCATCACATTAGATATCTGCTCAGGTACAATTTTATAAAATACGTGATTTAAACACTATCATTTATTACCCTATTTCATAATTACATTACATTAATTTTAATAACGGCTCATCAACAAATTTCCTACAAAGAACAAGATGGGGATATTCTGGGTCATCATACATGCAATTGGCCCTGTATTTATACTGCTGTGTATTCTGGGGTATTATACATGGAATTGGCACTGAATTTATACTGCTGTGTGTTCTGGGGTATTATACATGGAATTGGCCCTGTATTTATCTACTGTGTGTTCTGGGTATTATACATGGAATTGGCACTGTATTTATCTGCTGTGTGTTCTGGGGTATTATACATGGAATTGGCACTGTATTTATCTGCTGTGTGTTCTGGGGTATTATACATGGAATTGGCACTGTATTTATCGGCTGTGTGTTCTGGGTATTATACATGGAATTGGCACTGTATTTATCTGCTGTGTGTTCTGGGGTATTATACATGGAATTGGCACTGTATTTATCTGCTGTGTGTTCTGGGGTATTATACATGGAATTGGTCCTGTATTTAATTGCTGTGTGTTCTGAGGTATTATACATGGAATTGGTCCTGTATTTATCTGCTGTGTGTTCTGGGTATTATACATGGAATGGGCACTGTATTTATCTGCTGTGTGTTCTGGGGTATTATACATGTAATTGGCACTGTATTTATCCTGATGTGTGTTCTGAGGTATTATACATGGAATTGGCCCTGTATTTATCTGCTGTGTGTTCTGGGTATTATACATGTAATGGGCACTGTATTTATCTGCTGTGTGTTCTGGGTATTATACATGGAATTGGCACTGTATTTATCCTGCTGTGTGTTCTGGGGTATTATACATGGAATTGGCACTGTATTTATCTGCTGTGGGTTCTGGGGTATTATACATGGAATTGGCCCTGTATTTATCTGCTGTGTGTTCTGGGGTATTATACATGGAATTGGCACTGTATTTATCTGCTGAGTTCTGGGGTATTATACATGGAATTGGCCCTGTATTTATCTGCTGTGGGTTCTGGGGTATTATACATGGAATTGGCACTGTATTTATCCTGCTGTGTGTTCTGGGGTATTATACATGGAATTGGCACTGTATTTATCTGCTGTGTGTTCTGAGGTATTATACATGGAATTGGCACTGTATTTATCTGCTGAGTTCTGGGGTATTATACTGTGGAATTGGCCCTGTATTTATCTGCTGTGGGTTCTGGGGTATTATACATGGAATTGGCACTGTATTTATCCTACTGTGTGTTCTGGGGTATTATACATGGAATTGGGACTGTATTTATACTGCTGTATGTTCTGGGGTATTATACATGGAATTAGCACTGTATTTATCCTGCTGTGTGTTCTGGGGTATTATACATGGAATTGGCACTGTATTTATCTGCTGTGGGTTCTGGGGTATTATACATGGAATTGGCACTGTATTTATCTGCTGTGGGTTCTGGGTATTATACATGGAATTGGCACTGTATTTATCCTGATGTGTGTTCTGGGGTATTATACATGGAATTGGCACTGTATTTATCTGCTGTGTGTTCTGAGGTATTATACATGGAATTGGCACTGTATTTATCCTACTGTGTGTTCTGGGTATTATACATGGAATTGGCACTGTATTTATCTGCTGAGTTCTGGGGTATTATACATGGAATTGGCCCTGTATTTATCTGCTGTGGGTTCTGGGGTATTATACATGGAATTGGCACTGTATTTATCCTGCTGTGTGTTCTGGGGTATTATACATGGAATTGGCACTGTATTTATCTGCTGTGTGTTCTGAGGTATTATACATGGAATTGGCACTGTATTTATCTGCTGAGTTCTGGGGTATTATACTGTGGAATTGGCCCTGTATTTATCTGCTGTGGGTTCTGGGGTATTATACATGGAATTGGCACTGTATTTATCCTACTGTGTGTTCTGGGGTATTATACATGGAATTGGGACTGTATTTATACTGCTGTATGTTCTGGGGTATTATACATGGAATTAGCACTGTATTTATCCTGCTGTGTGTTCTGGGGTATTATACATGGAATTGGCACTGTATTTATCTGCTGTGGGTTCTGGGGTATTATACATGGAATTGGCACTGTATTTATCTGCTGTGTGTTCTGGGGTAGTATACATGGAATTGGCCCTGTATTTATCTGCTGTGGGTTCTGGGGTATTATACATGGAATTGGCACTGTATTTATCCTACTGTGTGTTCTGGGGTATTATACATGGAATTGGCACTGTATTTATCCTGCTGTGTGTTCTGGGGTATTATACATGGAATTGGCACTGTATTTATCTGCTGTGGGTTCTGGGGTATTATACATGGAATTGGCACTGTATTTATCTGCTGTGTGTTCTGGGGTATTATACATGGAATTGGCACTGTATTTATCTGCTGTGTGTTCTGAGGTATTATACATGGAATTGGCACTGTATTTATCCTACTGTGTGTTCTGGGGTATTATACATGGAATTGGGACTGTATTTATACTGCTGTATGTTCTGGGGTATTATACATGGAATTAGCACTGTATTTATCCTGCTGTGTGTTCTGGGGTATTATACATGGAATTGGCACTGTATTTATCTGCTGTGGGTTCTGGGGTATTATACATGGAATTGGCCCTGTATTTATCTGCTGTGTGTTCTGGGGTATTATACATGGAATTGGCACTGTATTTATCTGCTGTGTGTTCTGGGGTATTATACATGGAATTGGCCCTGTATTTATCTGCTGTGTGTTCTGGGGTATTATACATGGAATTAGCACTGTATTTATCCTGCTGTGTGTTCTGGGGTATTATACATGGAATTGGCACTGTATTTATCTGCTGTGGGTTCTGGGGTATTATACATGGAATTGGCCCTGTATTTATCTGCTGTGTGTTCTGGGGTATTATACATGGAATTGGCACTGTATTTTATAAACGCAGGTTTCTGCTTTGCTGCTCTCTTGACTGCAAACAAAGTCAGCTGATGGATACACCCGTTGGGGTTCCGGGGAAGGCGAGAGGTACTTTTGTTCCTTCCTCTTTAACCACAGCCTCTCTCTCAGGCTTTCTGCGACTCAGGAACCCTGTGCAGTAAATTTATATATTGTTCTGCAGAGCAAACACTGTGGGGAATTGCTGAGGAGGAACTGCAATAATTGAACAGCTGTGTCACTGAGGGGCGAACGTAGTCCCCCTCCAAACCTGAGAGTGAAAGGGGAAGGCGGGTGGAGGGGGATCTGTTTGAGTAGAACCAAGTTTTCTTGGAAGGTGAGCAGGCTGGGAAATGAGGGGGTTAGTTCAAACAGGCAATGGATTTAGCAGAAAGGAGCAGTAACTGGTGTGTCCTATGGCTGCCAGGTTCTGTCTTTCCTATGGACTATTAACCCTTTTTAGCAGAGACCGTGTGTCTACTCTATGGCGAAATAACAGGGGCTATTGTGGGAAAAGAAGCAGAAAGGTTAGTTTGTGAATGAAGTTCAGTTAATTTCCCCCTTGACTGTTCATTCAGTTCATGAACTCCTTTATGGGTGTGGGACCTGTTATCCAGAACGCTCAGGACCTGGGTTAATCTGTAATTTGGATTCTCCATACTTGAAGTCTACTAAACAATCCTTTAAATATCAATGAACCCCAATAGCATTGGATTGCCTCGGGATCATGTACAAGGTACTATTTTATTATTAAAGAGAAAAAGGAATAATTTTTTAAAGGAATTGTTCAGTGTAAAAATAAAAACTGGGTAAATAGATAGACTATGCAAAATAAAAAATGTTAGAACACTACTTCCTGCTTTTCAGCTCTCTTTGTTTACACTGACTGGTTACCCTGGTTACCAGGCAGTAACCAATCAGAGACTTGAAGGGGGGCCACATGGTTCACTCACTGAACAGATATGTCCCATGTGGCCCCCCTTATAGTCACTGACTAACTCAGAGTTAGAGAGCTGAAAAGCAGGAAGTAGTGTTCTGGCTATTATGTTACACATCCACTCACTCCAGCCTTTATACATTACATTTTTGGATAACTAACTATATTAGATATAGTTTTTTTTGCACAGCCTATCAGTGTTTTCCTTTTCCCACCCCTAATTTGCATATGCAAATGAGGATCCTGATTCCGTTCTGTATTCGGCCAAATCTTTTGCGAAGGATTCGGGCAAATCTAAAATAGTGGTTGATGCCAGGGCCCCCCATAAAAAAAACATTGGCACCAGGGCCCCCCATAGAAGTATTTTTTAAAAAAACATTGGCGCCAGGGCCCCCTTACGAATTAAAAAATAACATTGGGGCCCCAGAGAATATTTTAAAAAAAAACAATGGTGGCAGGGGCCTACAGAGTATTAAAATAATACATTGGTGGCCAGGGATTTAATAAAATAAAAATTGGTGTTCAGTAGAACTAAACTCGTAGCTTCAGGACTTCAACTTCAGCTCCTTTCGTAACTTCAGGTCTTTTTGCGGCTTAAGTACTTCAACTTTGGCGCTTTTTGTGGCTTCAGGTCTTTTTGTGGCTTCAGGACTTCGTCTCTTTGGGACTTTGGCTCTTTGGTACTTCGTCTCTTCGGGACTTCGGCTCTTCGGGACTTAGGCTCTTCGGGACTTTGGCTCTACGGCAGGGATGGGCGAATTTGACCCGTTTCGCTTCGCCAAAAATCCGCCGCCGGCTAAATGTCGCAGACGCCCACTAAAGTCTATGGGCGTCAAAAAAATTTGTCGCGCGGCAAAATTATTTTGTCGCACGTCTTTTTTTTTTCGACGCACATCTCCATACAAGTCTATGGGCGTAATTTTTTCGGCGAAACGAGGCGAAAAAATTCGCCCATCCCTGCTCTACGGGACTTTGGCTCTTTGAGACTTCGGCTCTTCGGAACTTCGGCTCTTCAGGACTTTGGCTCTTCGAGACTTTGGCTCTTCAGACTTTGGCTCTTTGGCTGTTCGGGACTTCGACTCCCTGGGACTTAGGATCTTCAGGACTTCAGCTCTTTATGACTTCAGCTCTTTCGAGGTTCGGGACTTTGGTAGGTGCGGCACGGTTTCAACGGCGGGCCCGGCTATTTCAAAAAGTGCAGCACAGCCGGGTCCCCCATTAGGCCCGAGCCAGGTACAACAGTACCGGCTGTGCCCCCCTGATGGCGGACTTTTCCTGCACCTCCCTAATCCTTTAAAACTTTATTCTGATTGGTGTGCCCTCCATTCATTTGTTTCCCCCCTGATGGCGGCCCTGGTAGTGGGTATTAGGGCTCATTTGTAATCAGACACATTGCACTCATGGAAGAATAATAGTGCTTAATGTGACTGCTCAGCCTGCATTGGGCACATGGACGCATGGCAATCCTGGAAATTATGTTCTAGGGTTGCCTTCCATCCATGTTCTCAGAGTAAGCACATTGGTGTGTCCGTTATATTTACATTATCATTCCCAGGAGTGTGTTATAGAAAGCCCTGCTGCACAGTGACCTGACCTACCTTCCTTGAGCCACAGCTGAAGGTCCAAAGCCACCATGGTGCTCTCAGGTACAATAGTGGTGGTGAGACCACCCTTCTCCATCGGTAGTTAAACTAATGACAAACACTGGCAATGTCAGTTGGGGGGTGGCTCAGAAACACCAGCAAGAAAAGAAAGAGCACATTCCATATGCTTAAAAGGGAATTTTGATCACCATGCTTCTACCCAAGAGCACCATATCCATTGCCATAACTAGACACTTACAATTTCTTCTGTAACCGGACCATCCGTGCCCTCCTCCCCATGCATGGAGAGTCCAACCTCGGTTCCTCCGGCCTCCCAGATGATGAAACTCCCAATATTTAAACCACTGACCCCTTGCATGCCATAAACCCAAACATCTGTCAGACGACCAAAGTAAATCTTTTTCAAGAAGTTGATGGTTCTCGGTCTGCAGCAGGCTGTACAACTCACAACAAGATTGGATACAAGCTTTCCTGCAAATTGTATTTTACATATTATTGATAGATGCTAAGTGAAAACCATGTGGATTGGGAAGGCGCCGCGCTCTGCCAGATGAATCTGTAGCCAGCGGCTCCGTTTGAGGCTCAGCACCGACTGTATGTGAGAATGTTTATTGCAATCTATTTATAGGCAGACACATACTGTTTCCAGATTCATAGAGCAACGTGCAAAGTGAATCTTTAGTGCCGCAGGAAAACCTGTTTGGGATGCAGAGAGAGGAGCCTGCTAACTAAGAGACATCATTCAGGGGAAACAGTATCAGAGATCTCTGGAGAAAATGCAGGGGGGCCTGGAAAAGCAGGATGATAGAGCATTGCCCTCGCAGGGGTTAGAGGACTGTGTGGCCTGGGCTATAACTTTCCTTTTGTGTCTGTCTAATGTTTATATAAACAGCTCAATAAATAATTAGTATTCTTTTGCCCATGAAGGTTTTACTAACTGAGCTTGCAGATTCAGTCTTGCGTGGTGTCTCCATTATTCCCTAGATGAGTGGTAACACTGTAAAGACTCTAACTAAAGACTCTAAACTATACTAGTGATGGGCGAATTTCTCTCGTTTTGCTTCCCTGAAAAATTCATGCAAATTTTGCCGACGGCGGCAGCATTTTTTTAACGCCAGCGACAATTGAGACGCTGGTGACAATTCCGACGAGCATTAAAGTAAATGGGCGCCTATTAATTATCGCCGGCGACATTGCAACCATGTCTGAGGCATTTTAAAGACTGCTAAAGTATCCCTGGATACATTTCAAGTATAATACCCAGAATACAAAGTAGATAAATACAGTGGCAATTCCATGTATAATACCCCAGAACACACAGCAGTATAAATAAATGCCAATTCCATGTATAATACCCCAGAACACACAGCAGGATAAATACAGTGCCAATTCCATGTATAATACCCCAGAACACACAGCAGATAAATACAGTGTCAATTCCATGTATAATACCCCAGAACACACAGTAGATAAATACAGGACCAATTCCATGTATAATACCCCAGAACACACAGTAGATAAATACAGGACCAATTCCATGTATAATACCCCAGAACACACAGCAGATAAATACAGTGCCAATTCCATGTATAATACCCCAGAACACACAGCAGATAAATACAGTGTCAATTCCATGTATAATACCCCAGAACACACAGTAGATAAATACAGGACCAATTCCATGTATAATACCCCAGAACTCACAGCAGATAAATACAGAGCCAATTCCATGTATAATACCCCAGAACTCACAGCAGATAAATACAGTGCCAATTCCATGTATAATACCCCAGAACACACAGCAGATAAATACAGAGCCAATTCCATGTATAATACCCCAGAACACACAGCAGGATAAATACAGTACAAATTCCATGTATAATACCCCAGAACACACAGCAGATAAATACAGTGCCAATTCCATGTATAATACCCCAGAACACACAGCAGATAAATACAGAGCCAATTCCATGTATAATACCCCAGAACACACAGCAGGATAAATACAGTACAAATTCCATGTATAATACCCCAGAACACACAGCAGATAAATACAGTGCCAATTCCATGTATAATACCCCAGAACACACAGCAGATAAATACAGGACCAATTCCATGTATAATACCCCAGAACCCACAGCAGATAAATACAGTGCCAATTCCATGCATAATACCCCAGAACACACAGCAGATAAATACAGTGCCAATTCCATGTATAATACCCCAGAACACACAGCAGGATAAATACAGTGCCAATTCCATGTATAATACCCCAGAACTCACAGCAGGATAAATACAGAGCCAATTCCATGTATAATACCCCAGAACACACAGCAGGATAAATACAGTACAAATTCCATGTATAATACCCCAGAACACACAGCAGATAAATACAGTGCCAATTCCATGTATAATACCCCAGAACACACAGCAGATAAATACAGGACCAATTCCATGTATAATACCAAGAACACACAGCAGATAAATACAGTGCCAATTCCATGTATAATACCCCAGAACACACAGCAGGATAAATACAGCACCAGTTCCACATATACTGTATAGTACAGTAATACCAAAAACAGATGGCAGGATCATTACAGTGCCAATTCCATGTATAAATCCTGTATGTAGTTTAATATATTATACCAATCTTAATTGTTGTCTTAGAATCATGGAGGTGGGACAGGGGCTGTGTTTGAGCAATAGAAGAACTAGAGTTAAATGTGCATGACAAAAGTTTGAGGCTTTAAATCTTCTTAAAAAAGCACATATAGTTCCATTTACTAAAGTGCAGCCAAACTTTGCACAAAAATGTTAATTTGCTGTGAATGCCCACAGATACCAGTTTCGTTTGCAAAGTCGTCAGGGCAACTCTTGTTCAAGGCATTATGGGCAATCAATAAGAACATATATACAGGCCCGGACTGGCAATCTGTGGGTTCTGGCAAATGCCAGAGGGGCTGCTATAAGGTGCCATAGAAAGTCAGTATTTAGTGGGCTGGTGGGAGATGTTTGGGCCTATCTGTGGACTGATTGGGCCTCTGTGTACCTGAAATGCCAGGGCCTATCTTTAGGCTAAGGCCACAGTAGGCGATAGCGCCGCGATTTGACTCGCGGCGACTTTTCGCCGCGACTTTTAATCCGCAATCGCTGGGGAAACTTTTGCGCTGGCGTCTATGGGGAATCGCCAGCGTCAAAACACACGCGGCGATCTTTTTTCTATTGTCGCTCGAAATCGCCTAGCGAGGCAATTTCGAGCGACAGTAGAAAAAAGATCGCCGCGTGTGTTTTGACGCTGGCGATTTTTCGCGATTCCCCATAGACGCCAGCGCAAAAGTTTCCCCAGCAATTGCGGATTAAAAGTCGCGGCGAAAAGTCGCCGCGAGTCAAATCGCGGCGCTATCGCCTAGTGTGGCCTTAGCCTTAATTTACTTTGTAGCTTTCAACTGCAATAGCTCAAAGCAATGTTATCAAGGTAATTAACATTAAAAAAGTATTGCCTTTCCAGTGTGACTTTGCTGTAGACAAGTGTCTGATGTTAAAATCAACTTTCAATGCTTTGCAGATTTACAAAATGGATGAGAAGTTAATAACCACCTCATTATATTCTTGAAATGATGTTATTTTAGATAATTATGTGGTGATAATGGGCTCCTGCCAAGAGTATAAAAGAAACAAATAAGAAACATAACAGTGCGTTGGAAAATCACAACAATGTTGCACAGCCTTGGCCATATAAAGTTCAATTCATCATTAATTAAATGGAATATACATCACTTCCTTATACAAATGTGTTACTGTATGTAAAATGGCTCCCTCAATGTGCTGTGTCTTTATATGGTCACAGAACAACCCCTCAGTGACTTCTAATATCCTTATCATTTACAGTAGGGGGTACATTATCCCTTATAATACATGAGTGATACTCAGAGTTCCCTGTATAACTCAGCCTGCAGCCTTGTGCCTTTATATGGTCACAGAACAACCCCTCAGTGACTTCTAATATCCTTATCATTTACAGTAGGGGGTACATTGTCCCTTATAATACATGAGTGATACTCAGAGTTCCCTGTATAACTCAGCCTGTAGCCTTGTGCCTTTATATGGTCACAAAACCCCTCAGTGACTTCTAATATCCTTATCATTTACAGTAGGGGGTACATTATCCCTTATAATACATGAGTGATACTCAGAGTTCCCTGTATAACTCAGCCTGCAGCCTTGTGCCTTTATATGGTCACAGAACAACCCCTCAGTGACTTCTAATATCCTTATCATTTACAGTAGGGGGTACATTATCCCTTATAATACATGAGTGATACTCAGAGTTCCCTGTATAACTCAGCCTGCAGCCTTGTGTCTTTATATGGTCACAGAACAACCCCTCAGTGACTTCTAATATCCTTATCATTTACAGTAGGGGGTACATTATCCCTTATAATACATGAGTGATACTCAGAGTTCCCTGTATAACTCAGTCTGCAGCCTTGTGTCTTTATATGGTCACAGAACAACCCCTCAGTGACTTCTAATATCCTTATCATTTACAGTAGGGGGTACATTATCCCTTATAATACATGAGTGATACTCAGAGTTCCCTGTATAACTCAGCCTGCAGCCTTGTGCCTTTATATGGTCACAGAACAACCCCTCAGTGACTTCTAATATCCTTATCATTTACAGTAGGGGGTACATTATCCCTTATAATACACGAGTGATACTCAGAGTTCCCTGTATAACTCAGAACCTCTAAGTTATGTGTAATATCCTTATAATTTACAGTAGGCGGTACAAAGAAGTTCATGGATACAGATATGCCTTACAGAGCATTTGTTTTTAGATAGGGTCAGTGACCCCCATTTGAAAGCTGAAAAGAATCAGAAGAAGAAGGCAAATAATTAAAAAAACTATACAAAATAAATAATGAAGACCAATTGAAAAGTTGCTTAGAATTGGTCATTCAATAATGTACTAAAAGTGAACATAAAGGTGAGTCTCTCTGGGGGGCCCAAGATTATTTTCCAATTTTTTCAAGCATAAGTCTATAGACTAGGAACTATTGCATTGCCACCAGTACCTATTTTTTTTTTTTTTATTTGTACCTAATGGTGGTGCTGCCATAATGAAGCATCGTGTTTCATGCATTCAGTTTTATTTATCAATAAACCCAGGAAAACCCAGGAATGAAGTGCCATACTCCAAAATCATTACCGCGCCAAGTCTCTGGGCCTTTTAGAATAAAACTCAGCGGCGCATTTGTGTTTCTGGATGTTATTCTAGAGTTATTCCCAGCTCTCTTAAATCCTCTGCTGTGTTTCACTGTATTTTTCCAGTAATCTCGTTTCTTGCTGCCGAGTTCTGGAAACTCACATTCCCCACGCTGTGCCAGGTCACGCAAAGGTCTGCAAATAAGAACCAGAAACCGTTTCATCGGCCGCTGAAAGTATTGGAGAGCTGACTACTGCTGCATTGTTTTCATGCTCCACGCAGTCAGAACCAGCAGTGGAGAGAAAGACAACGCAGACATGGCTTTCATAGCAATTACACACAACGTTAAACCCCGTTGAACATTTGTAATGTATAAAGTTGGTGCTTTCTTTAGGCGAAACCTCTTTCTCATTATTGGAGCGGACGCTGACTTTTATTCGATAAAATCGCTGTGAAATTGGAGCGTAGTAAACGTGATTATATAGATTAGGTGAGAGGGATGTGGGAAATCGAGCTGTTATTGTTTGTAGGTGTGCAGAATAATAAGCAAGAATAAAGGTGGCCATACACAGGGAGATACGCTCGTTTTGCGATGTCGCCAAATGAGCGGATCTCTCCACGATATGCCCACATTGAAATGGGCGATATCAGGCTGATCCGATCGTGGGCCCTAGGGCCCAATGATCGGATCAGAATGGAGGTCAAACAGGCGGTCCACATCAACAAAAAGCTCCGGCTGGATTTTTTAACCTGCCCGACTTTCAGCCAGATATCTATCGGGCACACCCTTCGGATGGCCCAACACACGGGCCAATAAACTGCCGACTCGGTCTATCAGCAGCTTTTATCGGCCCATGTATGGGGGCCTTTAGCATCTATATCATCTGTACGGTTAATATGGCATTTTCATAGAACCTTGAGAAAGCAAAAGGGCTGTTTCACCTAACAATGAGTTTTTAGTTTCATAGTTTCATAAGACAATTTCCATTAAAGGGGTTCTTCACCTTTAAAGTGGACCTGTCACCCAGACACAAAAAGCGGTATAATAAAAGTCCTTTTCAAATTAAATAGGAAATCCAATTTCTATTTTTTATTAAAGCATTCATGGCTGTTTTAAGCTCATTTAAAAAGCTCAGCTGTCAATCAAATAATGGCTGCCCCTCCTCTATACCTTAGACATAGAGGCGGGGCAGGTAATTAGTTTCACTTTCCATTCAGCACTTTCTAGAGGTCACTGCTCTCCCCACATTTCCCCAGTTCTCTTCACCGTTTAATTGTGTATCCAGGGCATGGGGATGGACATCAGGTCCCCCATTCTGGTGCACAGACAAGATTCTGAGATGATACAAGACTTGTCTTAATAACAGTGTCCACAAAATGGCTCCTGCCTGCTTGTTATAATTATGAGTTCCCAGACTGAAGGAAACAAGATTCAAATCATTTATACAGTGTAATTAAAGTTCATTTTGCTTGACCAATATAATAAAATAGGAATTTGAATAATTTTTTGGGTGATGGGTCCCCCTTTAAATTATCTTTTAGTATGATGTAGAGAGTGATCGTCAGAGACAATTTGTAATTTACTTGAATTTTTTAGTATTTGTGTTTTTTGAGTTATTTAGATTTATATTCAGCAGCTCTCCAGTTTGCAATTCCAGCCATCTGGCTGCTAGGGTCCAATTGCCCTAGCAACCATGCACCGATTTGAATAAGAGACTAGAATATGAATAGGAGAGGCCTGAATAGAAAGAGAAGCAATGAAAAGTAGCAATAACAATACATTTGTAGTCTTACAGAGCATTTGTTTTTAGATGGGGTCAGTGACCCCCATTTGAAAACTGTAAAGAGTCAAAAGAAGAAGGCAAATAATTCAAAAACTATAAAAAAAGAAAACACAAAGGCCCATTGAAAAGTTGCTTAGAATTAGCCATTCTATAACATACTAAAAGTTAACTTACTCTTCTTATTTAGTTTTTGAGTAGGTTATATAAAGGTGAATATCCAGTCTCAGGAATAGGGAAGTTTCTTGACCGGAGACAATTAAAAAAAAGAAAATGAGTGATTTTGGTGGTGGGATGAGGTCAAGAACAGCAGTTTGTAGACAGGCTACGGGGAATAACCAAGGGAGGATATATTTAGAAGATAGGGAAGTATCGGGGGAAACAGGGAACAGTAAGACTTTTACTTGTTACTGTAAAGATACGAGGAAGCCACTAAAGGGGAACTAATGGAGGGTGTTTATGGAGGAATTCACATTTCATGATGGCAGCAAAGTAGCAATGATAATGAACGATAGGTCTTTTCAATGAGAGCCTGAGATACAACATTGCAGTTCATCTATATCTGCCACTAGATACAATAGGATGGAAGTGATCCAGCCTACCAACTTGTGCATTGGATATTCTATTCAATAAACAGGCAGCACTGCCTTCAGCGTTAGTCTTCTTATCAGCTCAGAGAGCTCAGGACTTGTCAGTGATCTGAAATGTGAGATACAAAGCACAGGGCAGGGTGCGGTGCCACCCTCCGACACCCATCAGAAAGGTGGCAAGGCGTCGACGATCTTCTGCAAGTCAGATAGCATTTTATTATTGCTAAATTATATTATCAGCGCAGCATTGTGTTTAACTGCTGTCAGGAGAACACCCATATCTCTGGCATGATAATGCGCACAATGTAAGGCAGCAATGCTAAACATTAAGCTCCTGCAGTATGGCACAGTGCTGCTCTTCTACTTCCCTACGGCCCGTCCTGATCATGGCTGACAGTTGCTACTGAGCACTGGGTTATATAATTCTTGCTGAATTGTGTTTAGTGCACTGAAATTCCTATGTTGTCATAGTTTTATGGTATCTCTCTGTACCGGTTATAAATAAATGTAGGTGGCTGTTCCTGCTGAATTGTGCTTAGTACAGGGTGCTGCCATAGTGTTATGGGATCTCTCTGTACAGACTATGAGCAAACTTAGTAGCTGTTCCTGCTGAATTGTGCTTAGTACAGGGGAATACCTATGCTGCCATTGTTTTATGGGATCTCTCTGTACAGACTATGAGCAAACTTAGGGGCTGTTCCTGCTGAATTGTGCTTAGTACAGAGGAATACCTATGCTGCCATAGTTTTATTTGATCTCTCTATACAGACTATGAGCAAACTTAGGGGACTGTTCCAGCTGAATTGTGCATAGAACAGGGGAATATCTATGCTGCCATAGTTTAATGGTACAGACTATGAGCAAACTTAGGGGACTGTTCCTGCTGAATTGTGCTTAGTACAAGTGAATACCTTTGCTGTCATAGATTCAGTCTTTCTCAAAACAAATTATAAATCCCATTCAAGGAAGGGTTGATTCCGCATCCGCTCCACTCGCATGTCGTAACTGCACTGCTTCCAGGTTTGACGCGAGTGCTGTGTTTGACGCCATCGTGCATTGGTAATAAATTAATTTATTTAAAGGGGCCGCGACCAAATGCACACTGCCCAATGTAGGTCTATTTCCATAATTCCTGGGTATGTATAGATCTTGTTTCTTGACCTTCGCCTGTCCCTGGCTACTTCTCTGCCTTTTCCAACCTCTGCCCATTTACTGACTATTCTTCGGATTCTGATTCTGTACTGTGCTGCGGTATGTTCTGACCCTGTGACCCCTACTACGTTTCTGTATCCTGATTCTGTATTGCTCTGCCTGATTGGTACCGAACCAGCCTGACCATTGACTACGCTTCTGGTTCCCCGTCCTTCTTGTACATGTTTGGTTCCCTTGTCTGCTCAGAACTTTCCCTTTGGTCCGACCTGGCGGCATCTGAGTAGTGGAGGGATCCTCCCGAAGCGAAAGTTGGCTGTTATAGGTGGAAGCATGAGCCGTGACCAGGACCTTGGTGTTAGTTCTGGGTTTTGGGATACCCTATGTTAAGTTCTGTACTGATTTCTTCCACTGTACAATGTTTGTGTGTACTGCCAAAAAGTCAATTAGGTGAAGTTTCCATGACTGGAGCCTTAAATCTAGACAAAAATTTTGTTATATACTGTTATTGTTATATTTTGTTATATATTGTTTACTCCTCTGCCTTTAGCTAATCTGCTTCTGATTATTAGGAATGGTGTGTACTCGTTATAATGCCATCCTGACTTTGGAGTATCTCAGAAAAGTACGGATAAGAGCCATTCCTAATTCCACCCCAAAATATTGTACCCATGCTTGTTACAAAGGAAGAATTCAGCTGCCTACACTCTCAAGTATTTGCCGTCCTGCACATTTCCAAATCTCCAGCTCAAATGAGTATCCTTGCTGTTAATACCAGTGCAATTAAAGCTTGAGTATACAGTATAGTATTTCATTTATGTTATCCCAGGTGGTCTATAAAATGATGCCACCAAGTAAGCAGAGATCTGGAATCGGCTTCAGGTTCTTATCACCTTCCCTCTCGTAGATAAGAATTTCTGCACAGCCTACGGACTGAAGTATTTGTCTAACTCTGATTTCTGCAGAATTCCACTTAACAAAAGGGTCTTCTCGTTTCAATACCCAGCCAGTGCCAACTCATACACTGCGCCCATTCAGAGAAATCTGCATTCATTGTGGCTGTGCAACACGCACTCTCACATCGGAGAATATGTTCCTGTGTGAAGGATGTGACAAGGTTCTATATAAGCTTAAAGGGAATGTAAAACCAAAACTAAAATGTGGCTCAATGCAAGAAAATGTAACTCTGAGCAACTTCCCAATATACATTCATGATACATTTTCACTGGTTTTTAAGTTAATTGGAATTGGAATTGCTATTGAAAGCTGTATGTGTCTGTTCATTTCTGCACAGCCGAAACAATTTCTTGAAACAATGTAACAAGTATCAGACTTGCATACTCCTGTTACTCAGCTGGATTCTGTTACAATGTTTCACAACTCAAAACCACCAGGGCAAAGAATAAAAATGGACACATACATACAACCTTCAATAGCAATTTTAGGTATAAATATTTTTTAAACCAAGGACGATGTGTAATGAATATATATTGGAAAGTAACTTAGAATTATATTTTCTTTCATTTGGCTAAATGTTATTTCTGGGTTTACACCCTTTTTAAATCATCCCTTTACAAACACATTTATGCTCCACAGCATCAAACATTTAATGGTCAGCCATTAACTTAACCCTTGGGTGTTGTGAATGAGCGATGGGGTTTTAATTGGATGTCGGAGGTTTAATTTTAACAGTTAGATAAGGAATAAAAAGGTCCCTGTTTGCAGGGAGGGTTGGTAATTACAGAGCTACACGACAGCATTAAAATCCCATAAACCAAAGGCATCCAGGCCTGAAGGTCTTAAATGGTATAGAGAGGGGGAAATAAGATATTTGCAACATCCGAGAATCTCAGGCATGGATCAAAGTGAGAGGCTGTGAGATTCGGATGAGATTGCTAAGCGTCCGAGGCACTGGCCAGGAATATAATTATAACTGATTGTGATCTAGAAACTACCAGGGCTGCACATATTGCTAGAAAGTCAGAGATACCTAGACATTGTATATATATATATATTGTATGTGCAGAACATTCTTTGTATATTTGTATTTATACATATGAGTAGGGTCTGCCATATTGTTTCCCTTCGACCAGAGGTCTGCAAACTTTTTTTTTTCATGAGCTACATTCAAATATTGGAGAGTAACACAAGAATGAAAAAGTTCTTAGGGGTGCCAATTAAGTCCTTTGACTTGCTATTTGATAGCCCCTATGTGAATTGCTAGCCTATAGGAAGCTGTTAAGAAGTATACCTGGTTTTTATGCAACCAAAACTTGCCTCCAAGTCAAGAATTCAGAAATAAGAACCTACTTTGAGAACTCTGGGAGCAACATCCAAGGGGTCAGTGAGCAACAGTACTGTATAAGGGTAAAGCTTTTTATCCAATATATTGTCTATATATATATATATATATATATATTTATATATATATATCTAGTTCCAGATAGGCAGCTGCACTCTGATCCGGATCTGTTAATTCGATGGTGTGTGCTGGATCAAAATTTATCATATAATTCCACAAAGAACCGCACTCCAACTTGTTTTGTTGAATAAATTCACATTTTATTGTGCTCAATTTGCGTGTCCAACCTTTCCGCCCACATTCGGATCCTTGACAAAGGCCCTAATGTGGGCCGAAACGTTGGACACGCAAATTGAGCACAATAAAATGTGAATTTATTCAACAGAACAAGTTGGAGTGCGGTTCTTTGTGGAATTATATATATATATATATATAGAGGGGAATTTTAGAATGAAAAAAAATTTCAAGCTATTTTTTGTGTACTTTGCCTAGGGAATAGTCCAAATTTGGTTCAATTTTGAAATAAATTCAAAAATTTGAAATTTATTATGTACTGTCTCTTTAAAAATTGACCTCGACCATTCGCCTTCTAAAACCTGTCCAATTGCTGTTTTAGCCTATGGAGAACCTCCTAGAACCTATTTGGAGTCAACTGGCGGACTTTGAAAAATCAAAGTTTTCTTTGGGAGAAACTTCGAATCGAATTTGATCGAATGCGATATTCCTTCGATTCGAATTTGACCAAATACAGACCTATTAGATTGAAAAACAGACCTATTCAACCAAAAAAACCTTCGACCTAATTTCGGTTGGTTTTTTTAATTCGAATTTTGAAGTTTTTTCAATTCGAAATTCGACCCTTGATAAATATGCCCCTTAAAGTCCAGTGTATGCACCCGTACCGGATTATAAGTATTCCTGGGTGCAAGGAGAATGGTCCTAACGGGTGCCGAAATGTCGGATATGGATTAAATAAAGCACAATTTATTCACAAGTAAATGGAGTGCTCTGTTGCACACAATAAAAATATGTTTTTTAAATACTCAGATCAGCACTAGTATTGGACAGAATTATGATTGATTCCACTGGGTGGCTATCTATGTAAGGAAAAATAAATGACAATAACCCAGCTGAAAACCAAAAGGGGCACATTTCCCCTATAAATAAAAAATATCTAATTTAAAAGAGCGTAGAGTTCGTTCGATTTCTATATCCTACAGTCCTAAGCCTAGATAATCCATAGCAGCTATCTATGCAGCTGAATAGGTAATAAGGGTAGCATTAAATATTATTGCTTTGCACTGGCAGGAAGACGTTGCCATCAGAAGAATACTAAACTTAGGTCTCTTCATTCCCAGAAAACCTCAAACCAACAAGGTCATTCAAATGGCAAGGACAGAAGGACAGAGAAGCTTTTGGTCCCTGTGGCCATTAATCCAAACTTGGTTCTGTTGCATGAGTCAATAAACACACACTGGATGCCGACAAAGGAATCGAGGTTGCCACTTGGAGGGCTCTGAAACCCCAGCGATTGGGGCGGCTGTGCTGCTCTTGTCCTCTCTCTGGGGAGGTAATTGTCAGTGCACTCTTATCTCTTTCCTATTGAAGAGAATCCTCTTTTTGCACAATGTTCTTTGTGTCTTTGGACTGTGCTCCAATAAAATATTGACACCAGGCTTAGGGATGTCAACTAAATGAGTTTCAGCTTCTGTGTAATGTTTTAAAAATAGAACTGAAGAAAGAATTAGTCTAGAAATGATGTACCTCATGTTTTGGGCTTCTTACCAGCCCAAGGCCACCAGACTTTAGCAGAGAAGATCTGTGCCTCTGAATATACCCCTAATAGTTTCCCATCTTCTTTCTGCTGATTAATGCTATGGGATCCTATTATTTCCCGAGCTAAGGGGCCAACCAAATTACATCAATTACAGTATCAAAATTAATTCATAATTAGTGATGGGTGAATTTGTCCTGCTTCGGTTCGTGAAAAAATGAACGAATTTCCTGCAAAATTTGCGAATCTGCAAAAGTTTTGATGCCCACTTCAATTTGGCGGTTGTCAAAATCGACGCGTGCCTATTTTATCCAATCGTATTAAAGGGGACCCGTCACCCAAACAAAATGATCCAAATACTATTTTAGCATGTTAGTCAAGCAAAATGAACTTTAATTACACTGTATAAATTATTTGAATATTGTTTCCATCAGTCTGGGAATTCATAATTATAACAAACAGGCAGGAGCCATTTTGTGGACATTGTTATTAAGACAAGTCTTGTATCATCTCAGAATCTTGTTTGTGCACCAGAATGGGGGACCCAATGTCCATCCCCATGTCCTGGCTACACAATTAAATCGTTAAGAGAGCTGGAGGAATGTAGCGAGAGCGGTGACATCTAGGAAGTGCTGAAAGGAAAGTGAAAATAATTGCTTGCCCCGCCTCTATGCCCAGGCATAGAGGTGGGGTAGGCAATACTTGATTGACAGCTGATATTTTTAAATAAGTTTACAACAGCTATGAATGCATTAATAAAAAAAAGAAATTGGATTTCATATTTAATTTAAGAAGGACTTTTATTATACAGATTTTTATGTCTGGGTGACGGGTCCACTTTAAAGTGAATTGGTGCGTGTTAAATTTTCGCTGGCGTCACAATTCTCGCCGACGTCAGAATTATTGTGAATTTTCAAGGCAATTTCACAAATTTATTCGGCGTCAAAATGTGGAAATTCTCCACGAATTCGCTCCTGGCGAATAAATTAGCCCATCACTATTATAATCAGTCCCGTAGCATGTATGGCAGATGTAGCCTCACTTTTGAACTTGGCTTCTCAGCAGCTGCAGTACCAATGGTATACAAAAGAGGACCTAACAAGATCCAAGATTGGGAGTTCCTGTGGACAGATTTGAAGGCCTGGATTATAACTGAGATAGGGCTGTTGAACCTCAGTAATAAAGTAAAGTTAGTTTGGTATATTAAATATAACATTTGCAGTCGTACTCTTCTGGTTCTCCATTAACATTAGGGGGCAGATTTACTATGGGTCGAATATCGAGGGTTAATTAACCCTCTATATTCGACTAGGAATTTAAATCCTTCGACTTCGAATATCGAAGTCGAAGGATTTAGCGCAGAAAATTTGATCGATCGATCGAAGGATTATTCATTCGATCGAACGATTCGAAGGATTTTAATCCAACGATCGAATGAATATCCTTCGATCAAAAAAACTTGGGCAAGCCTATGAGGACCTTCCCCATAGGCTAACATTGTGTTCGGTAGCTTTTATCTGCCGAACTAGGGGGTCGAAGTTTTTTTTAAAGAGACAGTACTTCGACTATCGAATGGTCGAAGAGTCGAACGATTTTTAGTTCGAATCGTTCGATAGTCGTAGTCGAAGGTCGAAGTAGCCCATTCGATGGTCGAAGTAGCCCAAAAACACTTCGAAATTCGAAGTTTTTTTAATTCGAACCCTTCACTCGAATTTAGTAAATCTGCCCCTAGGTAATACAGGAAAGAGATTATGAAACATAAAATGCCATGGTGGACTTTCTTTATTGTAATTATCTTCTGGAAGTTGTGACATCTCAACAGTGAACCTTCTGTAGTCTTCTGAGTCATTTAGGGAAGGGAAAAGAATTCTGGGTGGTTAAGGCTTTTTCATATATTGGAGACTAATACTACAAAATTTTTTAAGATTTAGGTGAGCCCTCAAATCAATCCTAAATCCACTCCTCTATAAGTATTTATCTGCTTGCACTACATAATCTATAATGTGTGACAATGCTAAATCTAAGATCTGACATGGATTATAAGAATGGATTATGTTGACCATAGGCCCATTGTAAGGCTAGTGGCCCTCAGCACAGGTCAATAGCCATCAGTTCTTTTTTTTAATGAGATCTTTCTGGAGCATGTTACTCATAGACAACCCTCCTCCACCTGTGCTAGTAGTCTGTTTGGTGTATTTGTTTCCTGTAGCCTTATTAGGGTGAATTTAAATTCACCTGATTCATGTGCTAATGCCTAATGTCCTCTGTTGTTGCATGATAACTTCACGGTGGTGAGGATACAGCACATACATTACAAATTACATTTAGAAGCCAAGCCTTGTCAACTGGTTCAGTCCCTAGTTGTTGGTTTCATATTTCTGGAGTTTTGGTCTTGATCTTTTTGACAATCTGGTATATTGACTTGATTCCTGGTTATGCTTATTTGCTGCATCCCTTGACTTGTGCCTGACACCTTTATACCTCTTTATACTGGACTTCTGCAATCCTTGATACTTAGTTTTTCTCCTTTCTTCCTGGTTCCTTAATGCCTAGTGGCCTTAACAATGTGTAATTTTAACCCAATCTTAGATTTCTCATTATTGCACATAAATTACCTCCCCAAGTTAGTGACTCCATCAGGACATCAACAACCTTGCCGGTGGCATCATTAGTGAAGGCATTAATATCAAGAGATCGCTGCTGAGGTCAAAGTCCAATTTCAAGGTGTGCTATATCAATACTAAAACATTCAAATTTTTGAATTCTATTGTAGAAGAGCCCGAGTTATTAGATAGTTAGCGAGTGTCTTATATTAATATCAGCCTGAGTAGAATGATACCAACTATGAACCCTCAATAGAACATACGTCCTATTGACCATAGTTAAAGAGCATATTTAGGAGTTGTTCCAGGACGGGACATTATGCAAACTGTATTGGGCAGTGGAATGCAGTCGTGTAAATTTCCAACCTCCTTGATAAAGTTACTTGCATTTTTTTCTTTTTCTTTTCGCATTCTTTCTTCTCATTTCTCTGTGACACTGTGTGAAATGGCCGCAATATAAAAGGCTGAAACCGACTGGGAATCGGCATTCCTCTTGGTGTGGGAAAGCAACGATATATATTGCTATTCTGGATTTTATACCTGGGATGGCTGTGTTAACTTTTCAATCCTCCAACAAACAACGGGCCGAGGGCTCACCAGAAGTGCCGTCGTTTTATAGCTTCAGAGGTCAGCCTTGGGATAAGAATGGCTCCCCGTGTGCCCATGTGTAGAGGGAGAGCAGCTGAAGTGCGTGCTTTTGAAATGAAACAGCGATTCCTGTCATTGGCAAGGCCTCGGCTGAAGAGTTCATGCCTAGAGAACACAGTGGTTGTGTGCTAACGCAGCACAAAAAAATGGCTCGGTCAGCCATTTTGTTCCACTCCAAGCAGCTTTGTCTTTGCTTAGCATGTACACTGTGCCGGCAAGGGGGAGTTGTGGGGAAAATGTGCAAGTCATTAACAAAAAAAGAAAAGTAGCCAGCTTTATATATATATCTATATATATATATATATATATATATATATATATATATATATATATATATATATTTGCCTTTTTTTGTGCTCAAATTAAAGGTGCAAACAAGGGAGCAATGGTGGCAGTCAAAATTTAGAGCTAGTTATTTTAAATTAACATCACTTGCCCTCATTAGGATTCCGAAACCTTCCTGTAAACTGCTGCAGAATCCAATTTTATGGAGAAAATAAGATAACTACCGAAATAAAAGGCTGACTATAATTGGGCAAGCAATAGACAATCCCCTTGGGTCAAGTTCTCGACAGACTGCACTTGATATTTACAGTCACATAAAGGCAGAGGATGCTTTTTGTGTTTGGGGGCTAATTGAAGGCATTTTCTACACAAATTCCTTCTTAGTATGCCAGATTCAATTCCATGTATAATACCCCAGAACACACAGCAGGATAAATACAGTGTCAATTCAATGTATAATACCTCTGAACACACAGCAGGATAAATACAGTACCAATTCCATGTATAATACCCCAGAACCCACAGCAGATAAATACAGTGTCAATTCCATGTATAATACCTCTGAACACACAGCAGGATAAATACAGGGCCAATTCCATGTATAATACCCAGAACACACAGCAGATAAATACAGGGCCAATTCCATGTATAATACCCCAGAACTCACAGCAGATAAGTACAGGGCCAATTCCATGTATAATACCCCAGAACACACAGCAGATAAATACAGGGCCAATTCCATGTATAATACCACAGAACACACAGCAGATAAATACAGGGCCAATTCCATGTATAATACCCCAGAACCCACAGCAGATAAATACAGGGCCAATTCCATGTATAATACCCCAGAACTCACAGCAGATAAGTACAGGGCCAATTCCATGTATAATACCCCAGAACTCACAGCAGATAAATACAGTGCCAATTCCATGTATAATACCCCAGAACACACAGCAGGATAAATACAGTGCCAATTCCATGTATAATACCACAGAACACACAGCAGGATAAATACAGTGCCAATTCCATGTATAATATCCCAGAACACACAGCAGGATAAATACAGTGCCAATTCCATGTATAATACCCCAGAACACACAGCAGATAAATACAGGGCCAATTCCATGTATAATACCCCAGAACACACAGCAGGATAAATACAGTGTCAATTCCATGTATAATACCCCAGAACACACAGCAGATAAATACAGGGCCAATTCCATGTATAATACCCCAGAACACACAGCAGATAAATACAGGGCCAATTCCATGTATAATACCCCAGAACACACAGCAGATAAATACAGTGTCAATTCCATGTATAATACCCCAGAACACACAGCAGATAAATACAGTGCCAATTCCATGTATAATACCCCAGAACACACAGCAGATAAATACAGGGCCAATTCCATGTATAATACCCCAGAACACACAGCAGATAAATACAGGGCCAATTCCATGTATAATACCCCAGAACACACAGCAGATAAATACAGGGCCAATTCCATGTATAATACCCCAGAACACACAGCAGATAAATACAGGGCCAATTCCATGTATAATACCCCAGAACACACAGCAGATAAATACAGTGTCAATTCCATGTATAATACCCCAGAATACACAGCAGGATAAATGCAGGGCCAATTCCATGTATAATACCCCAGAACACACAGCAGATAAATACAGTGTCAATTCCATGTATAATACCCCAGACCATATGGCGGGATAAAGACAGTGGCAATTCCATGTAAAATGCCCCAGAACACACGCTTATTGCACATGCTGATTGATTTCCATTGGAGCAGAGGCAGTGAGCACACCTACTAGGCATCTCTTTGAGGTCTACATAGTCAGAAAGACAATAAATCTTCTCAGAAAGTAAAAGGGGTTGGAACTTCACCTTCAAGGAGGAAGTAACTAAAAGAGCTGTAGTGTAACTGCCTGTAACAGAGAAAAAAAAATGTAAATGCAGGGAGAAAAGGTATGTTATTCTGGGGGCTTTTTAGGGGATTTTAAAGTAAAAAGTTTACTTATCCTTTAATACTTATAGGGAAAGTTAACTTCTAAAGTAACCCACATCCATTTGTCCTAGTAACCAGAGAGCCTTTTTAATTTTACACTTAAAGGAACAGTAACACCAAGTGTTTTAAAGTAATGAAAATATAATATAGTGTTGCACTGCACTTGTAAAACTGGTGTGTTTGCTTCAAAAGATAAGTACTACTATAGTTTATATAAACAAGCTGCTGTGTAGCCATGGGGGCAGCCATTCAAGCACAGGATACACAGTAGATAACAGATAAGTACTACTATAGTTTATATAAACAAGCTGCTGTGTAGCCATGGGGGCAGTCATTCAAGCACAGGATACACAGTAGATAACAGATAAGTACTACTATAGTTTATATAAACAAGCTACTGTGTAGCCGTGGGGGCAGCCATTCAAGCACAGGATAAACAGTAGATAACAGATAAGTACTACTATAGTTTATATAAACAAGCTGCTGTGTAACCGTGGGGGCAGCCATTCAAGCACAGGATAAACAGTAGATAAGAGATAAGTACTACTATAGTTTATATAAACAAGCTGCTGTGTAGCTGTGGGGGCAGCCATTCAAGCACAGGATAAACAGTATATAAGAGAAAAGTACTACTATAGTTTATATAAACAAGCTGCTGTGTAGCCATGGGGGCAGCCATTCAAGCACAGGATACACAGTAGATAACAGATAAGTACTACTATAGTTTATATAAACAAGCTTCTATGTAGCCATGGGGGCAGCCATTCAAGCACAGGATACACAGTAGATAATAGATAAGTACTACTATAGTTTATATAAACAAGCTGCTGTGTAGCCATGGGGGCAGCCATTCAAGCACAGGATACACAGTAGATAACAGATAAGTTCTACTTCACAGCAGTTTGTTTATATAAACTATAGTTGTGTTTTCAAAGCAAACACACCAGTTTTACCACTGCAAGGCAACACTATATTATAGAATCATTTATTTAAGATACTTAATTTTTTGGTGTTACTGTCCCTTTAAGGGCTAAAGAAAATGTAAATAACCACAAACAAAGCCCAGTTTCATATCCTTTTACAATACAAGGTTCTGTATCACACTAAGGGGCACAATTACTTAGCTTGAGCGAAGGAATAGAATAAAAAAATACTTCGAATTTCGAAAGTTTTTTTTGGCTACTTCGACCATCGAATTGGCTACTTCAACTTTTGACTACGACTTCGACTTCGAATCGAACGATTCTAACTAAAAATCATTCGACTATTCAACCATTCGATAGTCGAAGTACTGTCTCTTTAAAAAAAAATTCGACCACCTACTTCGCCACCTAAAACCTACCGAGTATCAATGTTAGCCTATGGGGAAGGTCTCCGTAGGCTTTCTAGCCAATTTCTGATTGAAGGAAAATCGTTCGATCGATGGATTAAAATCCTTCGAATCAAAGGATTTAACCGTTCGATCAAATGAATAGCGCTAAATCCTTCGACTTCGATAAGGATTTAACGTCGATTAATTAACCCTCGATATTCGACCCTAAGTAAAGTGCCCCTAAGAGATAACCCTGAAGCCAAAGGCTTGAGCTGTTGCCCTGTTCTATACATAGACCTGCGGTGTGCGGTAACTGTAGCCTATAATTAACTGTGACGTCATCTCTCACCAAAAAGTGCCTCTTTTCATTTGCCTTCCTTCATTCTGTCTATACTTGGTGACTGCTGATTTTTTTTTTTTAAACAAAAATAGGCTCCCAAATATAGCATGCTTGTTTCTGTGTTAATCTTAGCAATTTAACAGCTGCATTTAACAGCACAGCAATTATACAGAGCAAGGGTATAGCCAGGACTGTTGGAATTAACTAAATCAGGGAAACTGTAGACTAGAGGGCAATGTTTTTATAGGCAACTAGCCTGGCGGGGTTCAAACCATGGAAGGACTCATGTCAACACTGGGCAAATGTGCACATGGGCAGTAACCCATGGAAACCAATCAAATTGTTCCATTAATTATTCTACCTGCAGCTGCCTAAAGAAAAGCCAATCCCTGATTGGTTGCTTTGGATTACTGCCCATGTGCAAATTTGCTCAGTGTTGATAAACTATCCCCAAAATGGATTTAGCACCCTCCCGGTGCCAGTGTCCTAGTGGGGGGCAATTTTTTCTTTAAAAAAATTACTGTTACCCACAACTATGGATGCACCAAATCCAGGAATCAATTTGGGATTCGACCAGGATTCTGCCTTTTTCAGCAAGATTCAGATTTGGCCGTATCCTTCTGCCCGGCCGAACCGAATCTGAATCTTAATTTTTATAGGAATATTAGGGGCGGGGATAGGGTTTCCACCTGGCCGGTAAAAATGATGGTTGATCCCAATGTTATTAATAGGGAATAAAGATAAATATATAGGAAGGTCAGTGATCCCAATGTTATTAATAGGGAATAAAGATAAATATACAGTATAGGAAGGTCAGTGATCCCAATGTTATTAATAGGGAATAAAGATAAATATATAGGAAGGTCAGTGATCCCAATGTTATTAATAGGGAATAAAGATAAATATATAGGAAGGTCAGTGATCCCAATGTTATTAATAGGGAATAAAGATAAATATATAGGAAGGTCAGTGATCCCAATGTTATTAATAGGGAATAAAGAGAAATATATAGGAAGGTCACTGATCCCAATGTTATTAATAGGGAATAAAGATAAATATATAGGAAGGTCATTGATCCCAATGTTATTAATAGGGAATAAAGGTAAATATATAGGAAGGCCAGTATTTTTTTCCAGAAAAGGTGGCAACCCTAGGCGGGGAGGAAAATTGTGTGACTTTTTGTCACAAAACAAGGAAGTAAAAATCTTTTACCCTTCCCACCCCTAATTTGCATATTCAAATTAGGATTTGGATTCAGTTCGGTATTCCGAATAAAATCTTTTGCAAAGGATTCGGGGGTCCGGCCGATTTGGTGCATCTCTACCCCCAACCGGAGTGTGGGCTCTATTAGACCGCACCTTTGGTTGGGTATAATATATTTAGCCAACAGGTGCTCTTTAAGCGATGCCACAAGATAGAGATGTGAAACCAGAACCTTTTGATGGTTCAGAAGGCAAGTTGGGGCACGCTATTAGCATCATGGTTTAGTACCCCACTGAAGTTAGAATCCCCTCGTTTGAGCAGTATGGATGTTCTGGCGTTAGGATTTCCCCACCTGCTAATTAACAGTGGATCTCCAAGAGGACACTGAGACATTTCCCTTAATTCACTAGGCTAAATTCTAGCTCCAATTCTAGCTGTTCTGTGCCAGCTCACCTCTGTCATCGTCCTAAATGAAAGCGAAAAAAGTTTTCTACATTTATGACTCGATGGGGCAAAGGACGAATTTTCGCCTACAAAGGCTTCGACACACTTCGCACCACTTCGCCAGGTGCAAATTCATTACCATGACGCTAATTCACTAAAATGCGACGTTGTGTCTCACCAGCATGAATTCGTCAATGCGAGCATTTCATAGAGACCTTTCGCTAATGTTTCTTTAACGTTTCTGCCTGGCAAAACGTTGTTAGTACACTTGCGCTAAGATCAGTTTGTATAGGGCGGGTACATATAGGTCATATATACGTCTTTATTAGAGTTGTTGGTGCAAATGCTTGAAGTGGCCACTTATTATTGCACATGTCCAAGGAAGCAAAATAAAGACAAAAGAGATCCTCTAATGTGGCACGCCCCTCAAATGGTAAAAAAAAATGTTAAAATATACATTTTTAATAGTCACATATTTGAAGGCAATCCCGCATTAAAATATGAAAAACACCAGCGTTTTTTAAAAAATGTTATGACTTTTCGGCATACAGGATATGATGTTACTGACATATGATTGAGGAGGATGTAGCTTCATCTTATCAGTTCGCCAGGTCTAAGCGAAAATCGAAAATGATCACTTTAGTGAATTTGCGGAGTAACGATTGTTCACCTGAGCGAATATGCGTCTGGTGAAAGGGCGTGCAACTGCGCTAGCAATGGTCTCTTTTGTGTCATGGCCGGCACCCAATACCAGAACAAATGCCAAGGATTCTGGTCTCGGCTCGGCTTCACCAGTAGTGTGACCACCTTTGGGCTTTGGGAGGAGCCCTCAGCTTAATTGGGTGCCACCTGGACTTAACGAGGGATACAAGGCGAGGAGTTCTGGCTGGCAAAGGGGCACGAATGGAAAGCAAGAGTCTTTGGGCAGAAGGTCAAGGACAAGGCGTCTGGAGGAAACGGAACAGACCGGATCAGGACAGGCAGATAACAGAATCGTCAGGCAGGCAAGGGGTCAAAACCAGGTAAACAGACAGACTGGATAAGGCAGAAGGATGGTCGGACAGGCTGGGTCGAGGCAGGCGGATATCAGAATCGTCAGGCAGGCAAGGGTCAAACCGGGTTGTCAATCAAGGGGTTAAGCGGGAAGAGTTGTTGTAGGCAGGCAAGGGTCAGGATACAGAATGCAGAATAGTCAGGAACAGGCTGGGTCAAACACGGATAATCAGTCAGGATAGCAAATTCAGGAACAGGTAGCACAAAGCTCAGGAAACCACAGGAAATGATCCTATAACGGGCACTGGCTACAGGTCTGAATGGGCCTTAAATAGAGATCCAATTTGCGGCAAAACGTGCGAAATTTCGCCAGCTCGCCTGCGCCTTTAAGAGGCGCGCCGCGCGCGCCCTAGGAAACCAAGATGGCGCCGGCAAAGGAAGGATAGGAGCGGCGCAGCGGGCGTCCACGCCAAGGAAGCGGCGTGGACCCCACTGCCCACTAGACCACCAGGGTAGGTTCCTTACATTTTGTTAGCGAATTGTCATCTATGCCTGTTAGTAAATTGCTGATGTCCCTGGCAAATTTTACGCTAGTGACAGCCACTTCGCCCTTTAGTAAATCTGCCCCCATAGAACCCCTAAATAGTTGGGAGCCCAGTGCACCTGTCTTTTGTGGTAGTTTCATAAATGATCCTCAGACTTAACTTAGGGGCCTAATGCTGTGCTTCTGTGGGACATAGCACAACCATCCTCTATCCCACATTTTTTTTTAAATGAACTCCTGTTTGTGGACTCCCAAAGAAGAACCAGTGTAACGACCAAAAAAAAATGTCCTTCATTCAGGAATTTTTCATTATAACTGTAACAAGCCACAGTTTTCTTGGGGAAAGAAGGAATTATTTTGGACTTCAGATCTTCAATATTTTAAAGGGAAGAGAAAATGTAAAACAAACGAGAGAGAGAAGCTTTTAAAATGAGTGTTCAGGATGTATCCAAAAGCCACAAATGAGTTGGCATATGTTTTCATTTGCACAAAGGATAATGATTCCTTTATTTTCCAAGTAAATAAGGTTTGAAGTCGCTTCCCTCAGTCACGGGGCTTTGCTTTATAAGGTTTGATGGTCAGGGCTTGGGCATTTATAAGAGAAGCATGTTAAATTGCAAACTCAAAATACGGAAAGAAGATAAAAACAGGCAACAACATAAAAAAAAACAAAGGAAAAGAGTCGAGCATGCATGGCTTTGATGAGAAATGAATGTGTGCATGTGTGTGAATCCCTTATAAAGACTAGAAGTATTAAGGCTAAAGTCACACAGAGAGTTTTCATAGCCTACTTTACCCTTAATTGCCAACATAGCTTCCCTCATCTTCAATAGTAAAAGAGGGCAGGCTGAATGTGCCTCAGATACCATTAAACCTCTTACACAAGGGTTTTTCACATGGCTATTGTCCATTTGCTGTACTTGTTTGATCCAGCTTCACATCAAGTTCCCTAGGCTAATTAAGTGCACATAGAGTTAATAATATATCGCTATACTAGTCTAACCATTATATCCAACATCTGTTCTATAGCTAAAGCTTAACCTGACGGAACCTTGGGGACCTGTGCATTTGATTTCATCTCCCTGGACTTCCACAAAAAAATATTTTCCTGAACGTTTCAGAGACAACGTGGGAATTTCAAGCACACTTGACTAAAACTATTATTCAGTAGTTTGTGAATGTTATCACCTTGTGGCCTCCTAGCCGCTAGAATATGTTATCTTGTGAAAGTTAGATAGGTAGTTTAAAAGGAACCTTATCATTCTTCTCTTCTCCCACTGATCTATTAAAGTTTGTAAAATAGAACAGTTAAAGTTTTCATTGGCCTTTTCCCACCTTGTATGTAGAGCTTATGGAGGGGTGACAGCTGGACCTCCATGCAAAGATACTCAAGTGAACATTTTTGAGCAGTGGGACCATGTTTTTGGAGCCATGACCTATAGGTTAAGACATTTCATGGAACAGTTAGCAAAGCATCTTTCTGTTTAAATACATTCCCATCATTGGCTGCCATTCATACTGCTTTTCAGTTTGGCTCTTTTGAAAAAAAAAAGAGCCTAAAAATATTTTATCTTTAGGCTGAGGTCAATGATGTATAGTACATACAGTACCACAGAGTGGGAATGGTCAAGAATGCAAATCCCTCAAAAGGCAATTTTATATACAGGTTGAGGCCAAGTGATGTGAACTACATTTATTAATTTAATCAGGAATATTCAAGAATGGAGATCCTGCAAGAGCTAATTTCAGATATAGAGTCAGGTCAAGGGATGTAACCACAGTGATTTAGGTAAGCAGAAACGGTCAGGAATGGAGATGTCTCAAGAGGTTACTGTATCTCAGATGCAGACTTAGGTCAAACAATTTAACCACAGTGATTCAGGTAAGCAGGAATGGTCAAGAATGGATATATCTCAAGAGGTTATTTCAAATACAGACTTAGGTCAACAGATGTAACCACAGTGATACACGTAAGCAGGAATGGTCAAGAATGGAGATGTCTCAAGAGGTTATTTCAGATACAGACTTAAGTCAAACGATGTAACCACAGTGATTCAGGTAAGCAGGAATGGTCAAGAATGGAGATGTCTCAATAGATTATTTCAGATACAGACTTAGGTCAAGATATGAAACCACAGTAATTCAGGTAAGCTGGAATGTTCAAGAATGGAGATGTCTCAAGAGGTTATTTCAGATACAGACTTACATAGTTACATAGTTACATAGTTAAATTGGGTTGAAAAAAGACAAAGTCCATCAAGTTCAACCCCTCCAAATGAAAACCCAGCATCCATACACACACCCCTCCCTACTTTTAATTAAAATTCTATATACCCATACCTATACTAACTATAGAGCTTAGTATCACAATAGCCTTTGATATTATGTCTGTCCAAAAAATCATCCAAGCCATTCTTAAAGGCATTAACTGAATCAGCATCACAACATCACCAGGCAGTGCATTCCCCAACCTCACTGTCCTGACTGTGAAGAACCCCCTACGTTGCTTCAAATGAAAGTTCTTTTCTTCTAGTCTAAAGGGGTGGCCTCTGGTACGGTGATCCACTTTATGGGTAAAAAAGTCAAACGATGTAACCACAGTGATTCAGGTAAGCAGGAATGGTCAAGAATGGAGATGTCTCAAGAGGTTATTTCAGATACAGACTTAAGTCAAACAATGTAACCACAGTGATTCAGGTAAGCAGGAATGGTCAAGAAAGAGACTTGCAAAGGGGTATTAAGTAAAATCTGTGAGTGGCCATTTATTTTGGAGTGTCATGATTATTATTATTATTTATGAAATAGAGTCCTCCCAGGTCTGCCAGTTTCTAACTCTTGCCGACATTGAGCAACTTTACTTGCTCTTTGGTTCTTTCATGCTGAATTTTAGATCACAAGCTCTTGGGACAAATTTATTTTTCCAGGTTGTCATTTATTGATCCGTCTTGACAGTTTCATCAGTCATTTTTCTCCCTGCTCTTTCACTACAGCCGACCGCTTCCTTTCTCTGATGTTTATTACTTGCCAGATGATGTTTAGGATTAATGAAAATCCTCGTCCGTCCCACGTCTTCCTTCTCTCAGCTTCAAAGTTAATTACCCTTGAAAGCAGGTGGAGCGAGGCTCACCTTGAAACCATCATGCCGCCTACTAATGTCTGCTAGCCGTCAATTCTAATCACTCAGGGCCGCCAATAAAGCGCCAGGCTCTGCAGGGAAGATGCCCACGTAAAGGGGGAAGAGGCTTTCCTTGACTGTATATTAAAGGTAATGCCATTATCTCTCTATGCCCACGGAGCAGTCACTCCCTTGTCAAGAATTCCTCAAATACGATTGCTTTAAAGGGGAACTATCATGGTAATAGAAATCCAGCAGATTCAATTGGATGTTTTTCAAATCTGTTTCACCAAAGGACAAGTGTTAACAAATTGGCTTTGTGATATACAATATAAGGGATTATCTTGTGAGGTGCAAATGTTGGCAGTAACGTTGGTAATTTTCCCAATGGCGGATTTCTGTTTGGCGTGCCCCTAGGCTGGCTGCACACCATTGCATGCCCCCTCATCTGCTGGTGACGTAGAGGGTGGGGGCGGCCAGAGAGGGGCTGGGTTGTGACTTTTCTGGGACGGCGTTGTAAAGTTTCTGGGGCAGAATCACAAAGTTTCGATGTGGATTAGGTGAGTAGGGAAGCTGAGAGGGGCGGATCTGAGGCAGGCGGGGGCAGAACAGTAAGGATTACAAATTTACCGGCTAATACATTGACAGTAAATTTGTCATACCGGCCCCAGCCTTGGCTGGTATTTTACTGGCCAGGTGGCGACCCTAATTATGGGTAAAGAAACACAGCAGTTTATGTCCAGGCATTGCACCTTTCCGCTATAAAGGGAATATTTTCCCAAAAACTGATATTTGCATGATAGAAAGAAGCAACTTTCCAATATACATTAACATTTTTGCTGCTTGTAAATACAATTGAACTCAGCGTCTACCCGGCTGTTTATAGTTAGTCATGGGCAAATCTGTCCCGTTTCACTTAGAGAAAAATTTGCGAAACGGTGAAAAAATTTGTGAAACGAAAAATTCGGGAAACGCTTTGAAGTCAATGGGCATCAATATACTCTATGTGACAATTTTGAAGCGAGAGACAATTTTTATACACACAACTATTTTGTCCGAATGCAAAGCCAATGGACATCTGAATACTTTTGACGCGTGACCATTTTTATGCACGCAGCAAGTTTGACGCGCAACAAATTTTTCTTTTCGTGGCAGTTTTGTGAAAACATTAGTCGGTGGCAGAACGCGGAAATGTGACACAAATCCATGCCTGGTGAATAAATTCTGCCATCACTATTGAGGGTAGGACTACACGAGTGTTTTCTGTGCAATCCGACGCGCTGCGCAATAAACGCATGCATCAAATCGCATGCAATGAAAATAAGGTAAGTGAATGCATTGTCTGATGGTGTCTCAGCATTGATCCAACAAGGCTGTTTGATGCAGACGTTGTGTCGCGACGGATCAACGTTGCGACTTCATCCGACTTTTCTATCCTTATTTCCGTTGCATCCAATTTGACGCTGAAAACGTTTGTGTGGTTCTACCCTTATAGTCTCTGTTCACTGCTGGTTCTGCCTCTTGAAACAATGTAGTAGAAGTAAGTTATTTAACAGGCCTCCCCTTAACCTTACACGTTAATAATATTTTTACATTTTCTTCCCACCGTTTTGAGATAAATGATAATTGAAAAATGTTGATGTAAGATAGGATTATGCAGAGGCCAGGAATGGAAACAAAAACAATCTACCCCCCCGTTCTTGTTTTACCCAGATTGACTGTAATTTCAGGATGGTTATCCCAACTTGAAAGCTCAGATCAAACCCTGAATGCAGAATACATTTAGGTCCATCATTTCTCTGGGATTTGTGTCACCTGCAGTGGATCTGCATAGACAAGAATGTCAGTCTACTTAGCAAGTCAGAAGAGAAGAAAGGCGACTGATACTGATATGGGCTTTAATATGGAATTCTCTCTGACCCGACTGCTGAAATGCCTCCCAGGCTGCTTCTGCCATGGAAAAAATGGTTTTAGTAAAAACCTGTCTGATCTCATCAGCCGTTATGCTCGTTTATCGTTCCTCACTGACAATTAAATAGAGAATACCTGATGCCTGTCACTAAGGGGATATGTGTCTGCTTCCTTTTACTATAGTTGGTTCAATAAGAGTTACAAGAACACCAACGGGATGCTGCAATTGGCGCTTAGAATAATTAGGCAAATGTAAATTATCTGACCCCTAGATTAGAGGCAAACTTAACCCAACATTCTATATCTAAATCTGAGATACTGCATTGGCACTTGCCATGGTATTAATTGAATAACAACCCTGCTACCTCAGTGCCAATCAGATTGACCAAACCTTGCGTTTTATTGGCTGGAGAATGTGCTGTAACAAGTAAAGTGACACAATTAGGGCATCTCAGGGCCCTGTGTCATGGAGACAGAATATTGTATTGTAAAAATAGCTGGAATATCAGCCATAAAGCAGGGCAGGACTGCTGCTTACAATGGGGATCAGATAGGATCTGTGCAGCCACTGGGACAGAATGTTCTGTTATACAGATAGCTAGAATCTCAGCTGCCATAAAGCAGGGCAGGACTGCTGCTTACAATGGGGATCAGATAGGATCTGTGCAGCCACTGGGACAGAATGCTCTGTTATACAGATAGCTAGAATCTCAGCTGCCATAAAGCAGGTCAGGACTGCTGCTCAAGAGTAAGCAGATCTTCAAAATGTAAGTTTTTTTCTAAATCTACCCTGGATATTTTATGACAAATGAACAATAATATTTGTATCCCTCTGTATTTTATTCCTGCCATTTTTTATGCCTCCCTCTAAATGTTATTTGCTTCGCTCCCGAAAAACACTTCAATGGCAGACTAGGGTTAACAGGCCGACCCGTCTGAGCCTGCACCTGAGACCAGTCAGCAAATTTTTGGTTTCCTGAACGCAGACAGATAGGATGTGGAATGAGAAGCCAAGAGAAGAGCCACATTCATGGCAGAGGAAAACCAACAAATGAGCGCACTCAGTGTCAAACAGGAAACCAGTTGCACTAGGGGCACAGGGTTACCCATAAACATGACGACAATCAGTCTACAGGTGCAATGATGAAGTGCTGTATAAGCAAACGCTTGTCAATGGCTTTCCTGTTCCTGTCTGATGGGTTTGGGATCTGCACTTTGTGATCGTTCTCTGACTCCTTGTTAATCAGTAGGCAGGAAAATCATTTGTTTCAGCCTCAAGACTATCAATGGCCATAAAATCATGGCACTTAGACATGGTACCTTCAGGGCCACCATTAGGGGGGCACAGGGTGTTCAAGTGTACCGGGTTGGGCCTGAAGGGGGGCCCGGCAGTGCTGAACTTTTCAAAAGAGCCAGGCCACCCCTTGACAGCGCAGAAGCCGTGCCGCTTCTTTCAGAAGTCCCGAACAGCTGAAATGCAGAGGTGCAGAAGCAGCTGAAATTAAAGTCACCCGAGAGGAGACGAAGTTGAAGTCCTGAAGCCTTGAGTTCAATTCTACTGAACACCAATGTGTGTTTTTTTTATTTTTTTAATCCCCTGGCCACCAATGTATTATTTTAATACTCTATAGGCCCCTGCCACCAATGTTTTTTTCAAAAATATTCTTTGGGTCCCCAATTTTTTTTAACTTGTAAGGGGGGCCCTGGCACCAATATTTTTTTTAACTTATAGGGGGCCCTGGTCCCCAAAAGGTTTTTTTAACTTGTGTGTGGGGGGGTTACCTTTTTTAGTGCTGATGTCTGTTTGGTCTATTAACTGTGATGTGGAGTGGGCGGGATCTGGGGCGGGGCTTGGGCCGGAGTGGGCTGGGCCCTGTGATTTTTAACGGTGGCCATGGGTACCTGGTTCTATCACAGCGCATTTGGTTGAATGACTGATGAATTGGACCCCAGTCTGGCATAAGGCAGAAGCAAATGTACAGGCTAGCTTAACTCGGGGAGGCACATTAATCAACGGTCAAATTTCGAACTCATTTGAGTTTTTTTCAACTCCCTTAAATTCAATGGAATTAGAAATTCGATTGGGGGAAATTTATTTAAAAAAAACGAAATGTTAAAACTCAGACCAATTTTACCGATCCAAAAACTCAAATCGAATTTTTCTCCGACAAAAACTCGAATCAAGTTTTGTGCAATTTGAATCGAATTTTTGCCCGAAAAAAACTCGAATGTCAGAAAGGCTACAAACATCACCATATTGATCCCTGGACCTCTTCCATTGACTTATACAGTAAGTTGGCAGTTTTTAGGTGGCGAATAGTCAAATTCAATTTCTTAAAGGGATAAATGTCGAAAATCTAATTCAAATTTTTTTTAAAAAAAACTCCAATCAAGTCTGGATAATTTCCTAGTTGATTTTGACAGTTTTGACCATAAAAAAAATTTGACAATTCAACTTCAATTCGACTTTTTATTCTTCAAAAAAACTACAATCGAGTTTGGATAATTCCCTAGTTGAATTTGACAGTTTTGACCAGAAATAAAATTATGAAGATTATGAATTTTAATTTGACCCTTTATAAATCTGCCCCCAGCTGGTGGCATCTGATGCTTCTGGCTTGCACACTCTGAATGTCATGTGAGTTGGTGGCATCCTGGGAAATGCCACATATATTTGGTAGTGCCACATTCTGGAGTTCTCAAGTGGCAGTGGGGAGAGGTACAAAAGGCAAGAGCCTATTCAACTTTTTCAGAAGTTGTTCAATTCCCAAATCCACTCTCCCCGCCCACCCCGATAACACAATTTTACTTGAATTGAAATTCTTATTTTGCCATTTTGACCACTGAATATATTTCAGGGCTCCATGTTTTCAAGAAATGTCACCTCCGAGCAGAAGCAATAGGGAGAAGCAGAAGAAAGGGAGAAGAAAGGCTTGTAAGAAATCCCCCCGGTAGCAGAAGTGGGATATCTGAGAACTTGTTTCCACTAGGGTATATTTTTATAATTACACTGAAAGGTCAGCTACATAGAGATGTGTGTGTTACTACAACTTTCCCATTACAGGGGAACTGAGCTTAAAGCTCTAGTGGGTGTTCAGCAAATTAGCTTTCCTATTTTTATCGCGGGAGAACTTTTAATAAGATACAGACAGAGACAATTTGCAGTTGGTCTTGATTTTTTTTTAATTTTTACCTTTTTTTTTCTACTATCTAGTTTGGAATTCCAGCTGCAGTCTGGTTGCTAGTGTCCAGTATACCCTAGCAAACAGGCAGTCGCTAGAATAAAAGACTGGCAGATGAATAGAGAGGTTTGGATCTAAAAATAAGGAATTAAAAGTAAAAATAACAATAAGGGTTGTGACACACGGGCAGATTCGGGGAAATTTAGTCGCCTGGCGACTAATCGCCTCCTCGTCTGGGCGACAGTCTTCCCTAACTGCCTTCGTGTCTGCTATAATGAAAACTCGCCTGCACTAAAGCACACGCAGTGATTAGTTTTCTGAAGTCGCCCGAAGTCGCCTCACGAGGAAAACGAAGCGCCGCGTGTGCTTGAAGTTGCCTCATGAGGAAAACAAAGCTGTTCGGGGAGATTGTCACCCAGACGAAGAGCCGATTAAACTAAATCTCCCCAAATCTCCCCGAATCTGTCACAACCCTAAAATTGTAGCCTCACAGAGCAATAGTTTTTGGCTGCAGGGGTCAGTGACCCCCATTTTGAAGCTGGGAAAAGGCAGATGAAGAAAGCCAATAAACACTATAAAAATATAGAGCAATTGAAAAGTTGCTAAGAATAGAAGATTCTCTAACTCTAAAAACAAAAGTTATCTTAAAGGAGAACTAACGCTTACACTACATTATGTTTTGGGCTTTTATTCCAGCCCAATTCAGTTGCTGTTACTGTTCTTTGAATTCTTGTACAGAGAGTCATCTCTGCCGCTAGGGATCCTGGGTAATGTGACACTTTTCATTAGTGTGAGAAGTTAGTATCCTCGGCCCTTCTCTTTTGTACGTACAAGTCCCCACTGACCGCTATTCTGGTAGTTATAATTCATTAGCCAAATTGTTCATTATACCTGTGTTCCCCCTGGTCAGTGAGCAGAGTATTGGAATAACAAGCTTCTGGATTCTGGATACAGTTCGTTTTTGTACTAATTTAGCACAGCAGAGATGCTGAAGGGCAGAGACAGCTGCAGCCCCTCTCTGTTTAAGCGGACGCTTCTCTTTCATGCAATGCCAAGTGTATTGCTCACACCCTATCCCATATACAGTTCCTCATCCAAATACCTGAAGGGACAAGCTCCTCTCACAACACCCCGCTGTACCGACGACAGCTGCTCTTCTCCTCTCTGTCAATAATCCATTAGTGTGACACGTCCACCGAGCCCACAGGCCCTGCCTGCACAGAGAATAAAAAAACATAGTTATTCTGTGTCATTTTTATTCAAATATTCCACTAATACAAACAGTGTTTCCATGCCTGGAATATTAATTATTATAAGAGGGTTCTACCTGTGTGGTGCCCCCTAATATGCAAAGTAAACAAGGAACCTGGTGAAAAATGGCGGGAATCCCTACTATCCCATGTGACCGACATGATCACACGACCCTCATCCCACACCAGGGTGACTATAAGATAAGGGAGGAGTCTAGATCTTTCCCTCATGAGGAGTGGCTGTAAATTCAGAGTCTGTTGTACTATGTAGGCCTCAGGGGCAGTGCAGCCATCGGGGGGGAGAGTTGTAGGGGGCCCCGAGGGTAAGGGGTGCCCAGTCACGCCACAGTTACTTGATTAGCCAGGCCCCCCATCTTTCTGAGAGCTGCTGACTTTGGGAAGGCATGGACGTTTAAGGGGCCCTGGCCACCAATTTTCTTATAATGTGGGGGGCCCTGGCCAACAATTTTGGCCACCAATTTTTTTTCTCATGTGGGGTCCTAGCCACCAATATTTTTTAATGGGGGGGCCCTGACCACAAAGGTTTTTTTATGGAGGACCCTGACCACCAATATCTTTTTATTTTTTAGTAACATGTGGGAACCCTAGCCACCAATATTTTTTTTGTTTTTTTACTGTGTGGTGGGGGGCGGACCTGTGGGGTGGGGAGGGCGGACCTGTAGGTGGGGCTTGCAGTGGGCGCAGCTAGGGTTGCTACCTTTTTTGGAAAAAAATACCGGCCTTCCTATATATATTTATCTTTTTTCCTATTTATAACATTGGGATCAACCATCATTTTTACTGGCCAGGCCGGTAAAATACCAGTCAGGTGTCAACCCTAGGCGCAGCCCAGGAGGCCCAGGATATTATGTCATATGGGGCCCTGTGATTTCTGATGGCGGTCCTGCTCAGGGGTATGGGGAGTTCATAAGTGAGGGCTGTATTCCAACGCACCAGTGCTTTATGTACAGTTCTACATAACTGAGACTGGGATTCAAGGCCACAGTTATTTTGTAATACTAAAAAGCATTTTTCAATCTCCCACAAAGAAACAGGGAAAAGTATAACAAATATTCGTCAGCAATTGTTATAAAACAGCTCCAGATTTTGTAACAAAAAAAAAAAATGATTTCCACTTATTTTTTGTTTCCCTTTCAGGCACAAATTCCCTTTATGGTTTCTGTGAGGTGAATTTGTTTCCCCCTTGGCTCTGAAACGCTGTCGTGTTTAATTGTACCGCTGACTTGACCTCGTTCTACGCTCACCGCACCGTATCCATTTATATAATACCCATGGCCCTGTCGGTAATTCTGGTGGTTACGTGAGGGTTGGAATGTTTGCTAACACCTCTTGGATCACTTGTTCGAGTTTATACAAGGCGCCGTGTAAGCATTCTGTAAGCCTTGTGTACTTCCCGGTGTTACGCGATTTCGCTGCTCGCGCCAGAAATTCAAGCTTCAATTTCCTTCATCATCTCTGTCATTAATTAGAAGAAAATGTGGAGCCAAATATTTCTGTTCTACTCCTGGCCTAAGAATAGAGGAAGACTCTAAGATCCTTCCAGGCCACAGTTCTCTACCTTGAACAGTGTAAGAGTAATACTACTAGGGATGCACCGAATCCTGGATTCGGCCAAACACCTGAATCCTTTCCAAAAGAATCGGCCAAATACCGAACCAAAGCCAAATCCTAATTTGCATATGCGAATTAGGGGTGGGAAGGGGAAAACATTTTTTACTTGTTTTGTTTTGTGACAAAAAGTCCTCCCGATTTCCCTCCCCGCCACTTATTTGCATATGCCAATTAGGATTCGGATTCGGTTAGGCTGGGCAGAAGGATTAGACTGAATCCGAATCCTGCTGAAAAAGGCCAAATCATGGCCAAATTCCGAACCAAATCCTGGATTTGATGCATCCCTAAATGCTACACAGGGCAATTGCAAGTGTTTTGCCTCCCTACATGGTTTCCTGCTTGGTGGATAATGCCCACCATTGGAGCCAGATCATTTTGATCAAGAGGGAACAGGATCTGTTCAGTTGCGTATGAGAAACATATGAAACCACCCTCTGATTCATCTCATTGACTATGACTGGAAACCACCTCACGTGGCCAGTACTGTCACAGGCTAAGGGCCACTTGCAGATGGTTCCTATGTGTAAGGCAGAAGGGGTGGTTTTTGACTTGGCTAAAATACACTTCTCCCAATTGTCCCAGTTGTCAAGGAACAGTCCCTCATCACAAAACTGAAAATGGATGGGGCTTTGCAGGAAAGTAGGTGGGGTTGGGTGGATCAAGGAAGTGTTCAGCCATGACTGAAGGTGGCCAGGGCAGAATAGTGGTGTGGTCTAAATTCTCCCTCATTTGGCAGTTCAAAATGAAAAAAGGGGCAGAGCAACATCATGGCGATGCGAAGAAGACTACAAAAAAGGTAAGTTCTGCGCAAATGGGGGCAGGCTGAGGGCTTTTTTTTAAAGGATATTACAAATTACCGGCAACTGCTTTGCCGGTAAATTTGTAATACCGGCCCCCGGCAGGTGTTTTTTTAACGGCTAGGCCGGTAAAATACCGGCCGGGTGGCAACCCTACCCTCATATAAACTACTTGTTACAGGCCCCTCCTACTTACCCATCATTCTATGTGTGTGTGTCACATGGTATCAGTGAATCAGTGAGGGCAAAACACACGTAGATATGAGGAACCCCTCACATAAACTACTTGTTACAGGCCCCTCCTACTTACCCATCATTCTATGTGTGTGTGTCACATGGTATCAGTGAATCAGTGAGGGCAAAACACACGTAGATATGAGGAACCCCTCATATAAACTACTTGTTACAGGCCCCTCCTACTTACCCATCATTCTATGTGTGTGTGTCACATGGTATCAGTGAATCAGTGAGGGCAAAACACACGTAGATATGAGGAACCCCTCACATAAACTACTTGTTACAGGCTCCTCCCACTTACCCATCATTCTATGTGTGTGTGTCACATGGTATCAGTGAATCAGTGAGGGCAAAACACACGTAGATATGAGGAACCCCTCACATAAACAACTTGTTACAGGCCCCTCCCACTTACCCATCATTCTATGTGTGTGTGTCACATGGTATCACTGAATCAGTGAGGGCCAGGGTTGCTAGGTTGGCAGTTTTCCAGCCAAAGTGGGCTACTAATTTAAAGCCCAGGTGGGTTTTAAAAGTACAAACTAGCCAAGGTATGGATTTGGGCTACTTTTTGGGCCTTTGGCTGGTTTGTACTTTGGAAACCAGCCAAAATGTTTTTCTTGATATAATGTGAAAAGCCAACTGCCAAGTTCAATATAATACTACAATACCCAGCATGCAATGGGAGTTACCAGATTTTTGGGCCCTGTACCCCAGTCTCCCGTCAATCTTAAGCATTCTAGCATTTTCTGGTGACTTTGCTCAATTTTGAGGCAAAAATCTGCTGGCTACCAAAAAAGGTTGAACTGTTTTATCAATGTTTATTGTAATTGTATACTGTATGCATTAAAGCCTTATGGGACCCCTATACCTCCTGGGTCCCTATCTGTCCCATTTTGCTTCATGGAAAATGTTGAAAAAAGCATATCTTCATATATATATTCGTGTATTCTTTCTTTCATTTTTGGGCTACTTTTGAAGTGCCTCTTGGCTAGTTTTGGGCTGGTTGTGCAGCTGACTTTGGATGGATTTGACAATTACACCTGGAAACCCTGGTGAGGGCAAAACACACCTAGATATGAGAAACCCCTCAGTAGTCTGTGATATTTGCAGAACTGTAAATGAGGCGAGCATGAGACTAGGGGTTTTTCTCCCTTCTCAGCATTATTTTAAGTGAATTTTTGCAGGATAAATTCTCCCACCTCTCCTGCTGCCTCAGAGCCTCACACAGAGGAGGGAAAGAGCGAGCCGGAGAGAACACAAGAAAAAAAATGAGTCAATTAATTAAAGTCAAGATGCTGAGACAGAAGTTCACCTCACTTCCTGCGCAATTCCCTACCGCCTGTCTGCAAGGAAATATCTTTCTGATTCCGCTTGCAGTTAGGGGGTTGATTGCTTTGGTCGTTCTCCTCAGGGGGGCACTGATAATTCACTACCCGTATAGGTTCTGGGACTACTAATATAAGCTGGGGGTTATAAGCTTATTACAATTTAACATTTCATGAGCCAAAGAGCCGCCCTTAGCAGCCCTACGCACTACTACGCTTGCAATCATCCGCCCCGCTATCAAAATATTCATTGAATTGTGTAAGTACTGAAGTCTTCACTGCCTCCCACGTTGTAGCTGCCATATAAATTTAAATGTATATATAAATACATACTGCCGGGGGCTGAGAGTTACTTGTGGGAGGGGCTGTTATATAATCAGTTAGCAGATTTCCTCTCTAATTACTAAGACTTAATATCTCGTTATTCTCCTGCAGGTCAGCAACAGCTACAGAGTTACAGAAGAACTGCCCTGGAGACTAACAGTTGTGAGTAGTGATCGGCGAATTTTAGGGATGCACCGAATCCAGGATTCGGTTCGGGATTCGGCCAGGATTCGGCCTTTTTCTGCAGGATTCGGATTCGGCCGAATCCTTCTGCCCGGCCGAACCGAATCCGAATCCTAATTTGCATATGCAAATTAGGGGCGGGGAGGGAAATTGCGTGACTTTTTGTCAGAAAACAAGGAAGTAAAAAACGTTTTCCCCTTCCCACCCCTAATTTGCATATGCAAATTAGGGTTCGGATTCGGTTCGGTATTCGGCCGAATCCTTCGTGAAGGATTCGGGGGTTCGCCGAATCCAAAAAAGTGGATTCGGTGCATCCCTAGCGAATTTGTCCCGTTTCCAAATTTGCCATGAATTTTGTGAATTTTCCTGTGAAATTCGTGAAACTGGCAAAAAATCGGCATCAAAATGGGCGCCCATTAAAGTCAAGTTAAACGTGCAAATTCAATGTGAAGTCACGCCAGGGGAATAAATTCGCCCACCACTAGTTGTGAGTTTTGTATCTACGTTACAGCTGGGGAGGGGGTTCCAGATAAGTGATCTTTTTTTAACGTGTCCCAGAACTTTTTTTCTGGAACCCACACTTGGCCTCTAGTATTTTTCAGACGGTGGCGTAACTATAGGATTGACAACTTTTTTATTTCGGGAAACCGAGCAGGGGGTGGGACGGTGATTTGATGGATGAGTCGTGGGGCGCGACAAATGACGTCAGGGGGTGGACCAGATGACATGGGGGGCTGGGTGGGTGATGTAGGGGGCGGGATGGATAACATCAGGGGCAGGATTGATGATGTGGTGATCAGCGATTGGCTGGTCGTCATGTCATTCATTTCAATGACCTGTCCGTATTTCCTAATTTGGAAATCTGGACAGGCACTATTCACCCGGGCAGGCCTTCCAAAAACCGGGCTGTCCAGGTGAAATTCGTACAGGTGGCAACCCTACGTAACTATAAATGAAGCAGATCCTGCAGACAGTCACGGGGGTTGCAGGGGCCTGGGGTCAGCTTCTTCTATAGCAGGGATCCCCAACCTTTTAAACCCTTGAGCAATATTCAGAAGTAAAAGGAGTCGGTGAGCAACACCAGCATGAAAAATGTTCCTGGGGTGCCAAATAAGGGCTGTGATTGGCCATTTAGTAGCCCCTATGTGGATTGTCAGCCTATATTGAGGCTCTGTTTGGCAATATACCTGGTTTTTATGCCTACATATCCAGTGGGCAAAACAATTTCCCAGTAATTAGCTTCTTTAAGACTATTAACACTACAGGTGGGTCAAAGGGAAGAAAATTTCATACATCTATCTATGAAATTACCAACACTAATTAGTATAAAATTGAATTTATTAAAAGCTGCTAATTAACTGCCCTTTAGCTCCTATGCTCGTGTAAATAACACCAGCTTTAAAGATAAAATAGGCACATTGCACAAAATATGGTATTTTGTGTCTATATTATGCGAGTGAAATATTTATAGCCAGTCTTTGTGTTGGTGGGGGTCTCTTAAAAGTTTATATAGGCCCTAGGCATGTATAGGATAAAAGGTCTATAATTTCTTCTTGTGTTAGGAACCTCCTTAAATGACAGAGTCTGATCACTTTCATTTGCTGTATATGGGAAGTAGCTCTGCAGGCTTTGGTGAACCTTTAATTTGAGCGCAGAGATGTGTCAGATTAAGGCATGAGATATGATCTAGTATTTCCAGGCAAAGCCGCCCAGGAATCGGTGAAGAGATTTCACAGAGTGTCTTTTATCTGCAGTCACTTTTAATGAGCTCCCTTTCTATCTCTGCTGTCCGCAGGAGGCCTACCCTCCACTTAAGTCTCTCTCACCTTCTGTTGGTTCAGAAGAATTAACTCCTCCGTAGCTTGTAGGCCCTTAACTTCCTCCTCCAGTCTAATCAAAGCCGAGGCATGACGCTTAAAAATTATTTTCTGGGGTTGTCAGTTTACTCATTGTATGTGGAACGAACAAGGGCTTTTGACAGGCCTACTTTTCATAACTATGCTATGGGCTTCTAGAAAGTCCTACCTGTTACTCATACTGGTTTTATGAGCTTCTAACTGTTCTTGACACTGGGGAATGGTCTTTTCATACAGGTGAACCTGTTCATCATACCAGTGTTATAGGTATCCAGATAGACCTACCTGTTACTCATGCTTGGGCATGGGCTTTTAGACAGGTGTAGCTGTTCCTTACACTTGTGGCATTGGCTTCTAGACATGCCTACCTATTCATCAGAGCTACATCAGGAGATTTTACACAGGTCTACCTGCTCATTATACTGGTGCCACAGATTTCTAGTTTAGCCTATTTGTTCCTTAGACCAATGTTATAGACTACTTGATTTACCTGTTCCTACCTTTTCATCATACTAGTTGCATTGGTTTCTAGACAGGCCAACATGTTCATTTTACCAGTGACATAGGTTTCTAGACAGGCCTACCTATTCTTCACATCCATAGCATGGACTTATAGACAGTCCGACCTATTCCTCATTCTGGTGCCACAGGCTTCTAGTCAGGCCTATCTGTTCCTTATACTAGTGGCATAAACTTCTAGGTGGACTTACCTTTTCCTTACTCTGGTGGCATTGGCTTCTAGACAGGCCTACCTTTTACTCAAACTGGTGACATTGGCTTCTAAACAGGCCTACATGTCCATCGAACCAGTGGCATTTGCTTCGTGACAGGCCTACCTATTATTCATAGCTGTGGCAAGCACTTTTAGATGGTTCATCGTGCCAGTTTCATGGGTTTTCCCTTTTACTAGTAGTATAGACTTTTAGACGGACTTATACTGGGGACATGGGCTTATAGACAGGCCTACCTTTTCCTCATACTATTGGCATTGGCTTGTAGACAGGCATACTTTTCTTCATAGGTGTGATGTGGACATTTTGGCATCCATAACAAGACAGAAGTTCATTGCCAGCTAGACAGGCCTATCCATTCCTCATACTGGAGCCACAGGCTTTTAGATATGCTTATTTGCTTTTCATACAAGTGCCATATGTTTCTAGATGGACCTACCTGTTACTTTTACTGGTGGCATGGGCTTCTAGACAGGCCTACCTGTATATCATAGCAGTGATGTGGGCTTCTTGACAGCCCTAGATAAACTTACCTGTTCTTCCTGTTGGAGCATGGACTTTTAGACAGCTGTACCTGTTCTTCAAGCCAGCAGCATGGACATATTACAAAGAACTCAAAATTGACAAACACAATACAATATATTGTATCGGCGTAACCCACTGAAGTCAGTCCTATATTTTTAGCTCTTCCCTGTTTTCTGGTTCTGATTCTTGAAACAAGAATTATAGGTAGGCAGTTCTTTCCAGTTCTATTCATTTTTAATTACTGTACATTGGAAAGTTGCAAAAACAGTTCTTAGGTAGAGTCTCCTTTGAATTGAAATTTTGGCTGATAATGTAGAATAAACTGCACAAGTTCTACGGGCAAGGCCACTGTCTCCTCTGTACAAAAGGCCCAGATGCCAAAGCCATTGTGTTACAAATAAAAGCCCTGAGGAAATATGACATGGGGAATGTATATACAGCATCCCGAGTTGGATTACAGAGTCCTTGGGACAGCTGCTTCGGAACAAGAATGATCCAGCCTAAACCAGAACAGGTGGGTGCAGTGCAGGAGTCATTTCGGTCAGCAAAGCTAGCCCGTGTGTTCCACTACTTAACGGCTAATCTAGTCTATGGCCCTAGTCATTTGCTCTTTCCCTGGGGACTAGAGGGGTCTGAATGAGGAAAACAACACTGTGAAAAGTACTGAAGACAGTGTTCAGCATGGAATATACAATGATATCCAATCTGTGGCTGCACCTTTGATATCCTACAGAATCCATATATATGCACTAGATAGATGGCCCACCTTAGACTCATCTTTCACTCATTCTGCTCCTCAAACTTCCCTCTCCACTTTGAACAGTGGTACTTTGCACTATGGATTTGCCAAAAGAGATTTAGATCTGTTTGTTTATTCCCTGTTTTAATTTAACTCCATAAGTACATTACCCATTAAGCACAGATGTTCTCTGTATTGACCCCGATCTACCCACATAGAGCTTGAGAGGAGAGCCCTTGATGTGGCACCCTTTGGTCAGTCACACACAAGTGGCACAGAAGAGGATCGGTGTATGCCTTAAACACAGGGATCTGAGAGCGATAGAGAGGCAATCACAGCACATTGTCATTATCTGCTGCTGAAGGAGAGTCATCATTAGCGGCCTATTGTAGAGATGGCTTCATTATTCTATCAGCCCTGCTTCTGCAATCACAGGCAAACATCACAGAAATCGCATCATCTCACCTCATTATCAAGCTCAGAGGTACAAGAAGCCACCATGAATGTGCTGCAATTAGGAATGGCAACTGATATTCCATTAGTGACGTCCCTCTGAAAGTGGTACAAATGGCCAGTGATGGGCAGGGTTAGTAGAGCTTCACCAGGAGAGCCGAGGCCACTCTAACCTCAATTTTTAACCTTCTCTCCTTCACTATGTTAGAATTTCCCCTATTCCTTCCCACTTTATCCATTTGTATTCCTCTTCTTCTCCCCCATCGCTTGGCTCCAACTGTCTTGTCTTAGTTTGAGCCGTCCTCCTTCTTTTCACTTCTATACATGGCCTCCTTTTTATTTGTCAACCTTCATCCATCTGCCATCTCATTTCTTTTTACTATTTTCCCTTCATTTCCTTCTCTTGATGGTCCAATTCTCTTCTTTCTTTCTTCCTTAAAGTATCTACATAGGTTACTCAAGGGTGGCCATAAGGTGTTAAGGGGGTTCTGCCCCATAGGGTCCCATCAATCTTGAAGGCCTAAAATACTATTTTTAGAGCTAATAATTCATGTGGATTTATGGGAGCCCTGTCCATCAATAATGGTCAAGGCTAGGGTGAGGTAGAACTATGGGTCATTTACAAAGACCCCAAATTGAATTGCATGAGCACCAAGAGGGTCAAAAAGCATTTCTGTCTGGGGAATGGTTGCACTCAGGGGTGTATTTTTATTGTAAAGTTTTTTTTTAACCCCATATAGGCACTTGAGGTCCTGTGCCTAGGTTAGCAACTTTAAAGAGGTGACCTCAGATACCTATATGGTTAAAAAAAACTTTTTTTAAAAAAAAATGGCCCCACTTCCCCTGCTGCCAGATTCTATCTTATCAAATCCAGTAGGGTAGGGGGTCCCTCTAGCGGTGCACAGCGAAAGTGACGCCACATGCATGTGCGTTGTGATGTGACATCACTTCCACTGGCATCGCAAAGAGGGGCACTCACAGGTCAGGTGACCCTGATTTACACACAAGTTAGGGGCTGGGGAGGGGATACCTACATGCTTTCCACCTCTCATGAATACAGTGCTGCTGAATGTAGACCGGAATGTATTCACCGGTTGCAAGCAGAGGTCTAAAACATTAGCGTCAGTATTATCAGGACCCAATTAACCTGACTGAATGTTTTTGTGGTGGCGAAGAAAACGGAAGTACTGGGAGGAACCCCATGCCGACAAAGGGTCAACAAACTTGTTCCAGTGGAGGACCCTTGTCAGAATGAAGGACCTCAGTCACCATTAGAACTGACTCTTAAATGCACCACGTTCTTTCCCATATAAGTTGCAGGCACATAGGTGTGCGGACATTGGAATGAGGCAGAGCAGGAGTAGGAGGCCACCAGCAGCTCTGGAAATTAATTGTAGGATTTATTTGTTCTCTCTCTCTCATTCCCAGCATATTGATTTAATCCCCGGTGGATTCACAGATTCATTAATGCATTGCTAATCTCAGGCAGCGCTACGTGTTGGAACCAGGAGACTGCCGCACACCGCTCACTAAGATTTACCAGTGGACTTTCCCTGGCTGTGCACTTAATGATGAACTAAATTTGGTTAGTTGTCTGCGTGATTTGTCTTTTTTATTTCCTTCCCCAGTGGTCGGCAGCCGAGGAGATGCAATTCCAGAAATGTGAAGCTAATTAAATGCCAGCCGACTGGCGAATCCGAGCAGTGATGTGTCTTCATGTTACTTTTCCTAAACAACCTTGATCGCTCTCTCTCTCTCCCCTCTGCGCAGAGTATTATCTTGCCTTCTCTGACTATCTCGCCTAGGGTTGCCACCATTTCTGGAAAAAAATATCGGCCTTCCTATATTTTTATGGTTTTTCCCTATAAATAACATTGGCATCAAGCAACATCTTTACCGGCCAGGACTGGTAAAATACCGGCCAGATGGCAGCCCTATCTGCACCGCCATTAAAGGGCAAGGGACGCTCTCAGGAAAGACAAGTTAAACTCATTTGTTAAAGGCAGTCTCTGACTGGTCCACAGGGATCCCAGGAAAACTCCCCATGGGCCCAGGAGTCAATGTACCTCTTGCTTCTGACCATTTGGCCTATTTCATGGTAATTCCCTATTTCTTTATGGGAACAAATAATGGAAGTATAGTATGTAGAGAAAAGAGACTAGGAGAATAAAGAGGTTGAGTGAGGAGAGGAGGAATAATAGTTTGGAAACTGGTCCCTCAACCTAAGGTTTTCTGGTGGGCCCCTGGCATCCCAGTCGGATTAACCTTATATCGCCCAGCCGTTGATGGACATATTGGGGAAAGATCCACTCGTTTGGTGGATCTTAACGTGTATAGCCACCTTTACTCTCTTTACATGCATTTTAACCAGGATTCGGTTCGGGATTCGGCCAGGATTCGCCTTTTTCAGCAGGGTTCGGATTCGGCTGAATCCTTCTGTCTGGACAAATCCTAATTTGCAGATGCAAATTAGGGGTGGGGAGACAACTCGCGTGACTTTTTTTCACAAAACAAGGAAGTAAAACCAGTTTACCCCTTCCCACCCCTAATTTGCATATGCAAATTAGGATTCAGATTTGGTTCGGTATTCAGCCGAATCTTTTGCAAAGGATTTGGGGGTTCGGCCGCATCCCTAATTTTAACCCCTTGCTTATCAAGTTCCTTTTGGTAGATTTTTACAGCAGTCAAGTAATTTAACCTTGGTGGGTTAAAACAAACAGGGTAATACATGCTAATAACATTCCTTTAAAGGAGAAGGAAACCCCTGTAGAAAAAAACCCTGTACCCCCACCCCAGGTAGACCCCCCTCCCTCCCCCCTCCAGGCTAACTGCCCCCGGGGAAATGCCCCATACTTTATACTTAGCCCTCGTCACTGATTCTGGCAGCGGACTTCACGGCATCCGTGTTCCAGGTCCTCGGCAAACTGACTGAGAGATCGGTATGTCGGGGCAAGCACAGTTTGGCGGTTTTCGACAACTGTGCATGCGTCAAAATTGACGTAGATTGCCGGTCTCCCAGTCATCTTACGGAGGACCCAGAAGACGGATGCAGAGAAGTCCGCTGAAGAGAAGAATCTGCGACGAGGGGTAAGTATAAAGTATGGGGCATTTCCCTGATGGGGTGGGCAGTTAGGGGAGGAGGGAGGGGGGTCTACGTGGGGTGGGGGATACAGGGTTTTTACTACAGGGTATTTCTTCTCCTGTAAAAGGGATGTTATTATCATTTATTACTCTGTTTCTTTCAACCCATCAAGGTTAAATTACTTGACTGATGTCAATTGTAAAAATCTACCGAAAGGAACTTGGTAAGCAAGGGGTTAAAATGCACGTAAAGAGAGCAAAGGTGGCCATAAACTATAAGATCCACCAAACTAGTGGATCTTTCCCCAATATACCCACCAACGGCTGGGCGATATAAAGTTAATCCGAACGTTCAGTCCTAGGGATTACAATGGATAACAACGAAGAGAATGGGCCGTTGGACTGCATCAACTATCTTATGTGCTACTCCAGGGGCTCCTGCACCCCTTCTAGGGCCCCAGCATCCCCCTTCTTCCCCCTGAGCACTCCTTATACTTCATTTTGCTGCAGTAAGGGCAGGGCCAGGGAAGGTGAAGGGCAGGTGCGGATCGGGTCTGGGTTGGTGGAGCCCACTGGGTTTTCTTTTTGGTATTCTGTCAGCTCAGTCCGACCCTGTGCAGAACCCTAAAGCAGCATTGGTGGGAGTTAGTGACATGCAAGTTAGTGGACAGTTAGTGGGCTAGAGGGGGTCACCTAAGTGCCACCCATCCCCCCCATCAATACAGAATATTGCACCTTTATTTTACACTTTGCTTTCTGGGTCTTAAATAACCCCACTGGACTCATTTCTAAATGAGCCAGATATGCATTGTGTAAAGGGATAAAAGACATACTTAATAGAAATGGGTAATAAATAATGTAATGGACCTCAGCTATACACACAGAGTGGGTCCATATGCAGAGAGACAGTAAGCAGAACAGTCACTGTTTGTTTCATTCAGAATAAATGGCGCCTTTCTTTTCCCTCTGTAGTTGGTCAGATTGGCACCTCCCATTAATCTCCATAAAATGCGATGCACAAATAAGTAAGTAGCGTGGTGGGAATACTTTATGTCTGTATGTTTTATACAATATTGCCGGAAAAATAAACGTGAAACTAAATATCACTTCTAAATTTAAATAAAAAGCCATTTAATTACATATTGATTGATGGTCCAAAACTTTCATCCGCATTGGAGCAATATGTACCTAATCTATGGTTTTCCATTAGAGTTTGGAGACATCCTATATTATCTGACTTCAGCTACGTGCGCATTCTGTATGTAAATGAATGCCATGCATTTTCTTGGCTTATGATTTAAGCTGCTTCTAGCTGCATTCCCAATGTTACCAGTAATAACAGTCACAGCTGAATCAGCTTCACTCATAGGGGCAAATTCACTAACTTTCGTAGTTTCGCCAGGCGCAACTTCGCCGCACTTCGCCGCACTTCGCCAGGCGTAGTTTCGCCAGCGCTCCGCAAATTCACTAAAATCCGAAGTTGCGCACAGGGGTAGTGTAAGATTGCGAAGTTGCGCTAGCATTGATTCGCTAAGTGAAGCGAAGTTACACTAACGAAGGCTAATTTGCATACGGCTCCAAATTCAAATTTCAATGGAGGAATACGTATCAGCACTACAAATGGCTAGAAAACCTTCAAAACATCAAATAAAAATTTTATTTTGCCCCTACACATGTGCCCACTGTCTAGGTAAGTTGCCATGAGTCAGGAAATGTAGGGGGGAAGGAGGGGAGCCCCAAAAATATTTTCGATCTTTTTCAGCCTATCACCCATCATGTAGAAAACACGCCAGTGTTTTTTGGGACTTTTTTTGAAGCAATCCCTATCTACTCTATTGCGCTTCGCCTGGTCTGAGGTGGCGAAGGAAGTCTAGCGTAAAAGGTAGCGTTCAGTACACTGCGTGCGTTAGTGAATTTGCGTAGTTACGTCGCTAGCGAAACTTCGCCAGGCGTAAGGGTGCGAAGTAACACTAGCGAAACTACGCCAGCGTTCGTTAGTGAATTTGCGCAGTAACGATAAATGCCAAACGCTAGCGAATTAACGCTAGCGTTCGGCGCTTTGGTGCTTAGTGAATTTGCCCCATAGTGCCATAAAGCAGGACAGGACTGCTGCTTACAATGGGGATCAGATAGGATCTGTGCAGCCACTGGGACAGAATGTTCTGTTATACAGATAGCTAGAATCTCAGCTGCCATAAAGCAGGACAGGACGGCTGCTTACAATGGGGATCAGATAGGATCTGTGCAGCCACTGGGACAGAATGTTCTGTTATACAGATAGCTAGAATCTCAGCTGCCATAAAGCAGGACAGGACTGCTGCTTACAATGGGGATCAGATAGGATCTGTGCAGCCACTGGGACAGAATGTTCTGTTATACAGATAGCTAGAATCTCAGCTGCCATAAAGCAGGACAGGACTGCTGCTTACAATGGGGATCAGATAGGATCTGTGCAGCCACTGGGACAGAATGTTCTGTTATACAGATTAGAGATGGCGCGAACTGTTCGCCGGCGAACTTGTTCGCGCGAACATCGGGTGTTCGCGCTCGCCGGAAGTTCGCGAACGTCGCGCGACGTTCGCCATTTTGGGTTCGCCATTGTTGGCGCTTTTTTTTGCCCTCTCACCCCAGACCAGCAGGTACATGGCAGCCAATCAGGAAGCTCTCCCCTGGACCACTCCCCTTCCCTATAAAAACCGAAGCCCTGCAGCGTTTTTTCACTCTGCCTGTGTGTGCTGAAGAGATAGTGTAGGGAGAGAGCTGCTGCCTGTTAGTGATTTCAGGGACAGTTGAAAGTTTGCTGGCTAGTAATCGTTTTGATACTGCTCTGTTATTGGAGGGACAGAAGTCTGCAGGGGTTTGAGGGACATTTAAGCTTAGGTAGCTTTGCTGGCTAGTAATCTACCTTCTACTGCAGTGCTCTGTATGTAGCTGCAGTGGGCAGCTGTCCTGCTTCTGATCTCATCTGCTGACTGCTGCAATAACAGTAGTCCTTGTAAGGACTGCTTTTATTTATTTTTTTGTTCCAATACAGAGCAGTATCAAGCAGATTACTAGCCAGCAAACTTACTATCATCTGTCCCTGAAATCACTAACAGCTCTCCCCCTACACTATCTCTTCCAAGCACACACAGGCAGATTTTTCAGATACATTTTTGCCCTTGATCCCCCTCTGGCATGCCACTGTCCAGGTCGTTGCACCCTTTAAACAACTTTAAAATCATTTTTCTGGCCAGAAATGTCTTTTTTAGATGTTAAAGTTCGCCTTCCCATTGAAGTCTATGGGGTTCGCGAACCGTTCGCGAACCGCTCGCATTTTTGCGCAAGTTCGCGAATATGTTCGCGAACTTTTTTTCCGACGTTCGCTACATCCCTAATACAGATAGCTAGAATCTCAGCTGCCATAAAGCAGGACAGGACTGTTGCTTACAATGGGGATCAGATAGGATCTGTGCAGCCACTGGGACAGAATGTTCTGTTATACAGATAGCTAGAATCTCAGCTGCCATAAAGCAGGACAGGACTGCTGCTTACAATGGGGATCAGATAGGATCTGTGCAGCCACTGGGACAGAATGTTCTGTTATACAGATAGCTAGAATCTCAGCTGCCATAAAGCAGGACAGGACTGCTGCTTACAATGGGGATCAGATAGGATCTGTGCAGCCACTGGGACAGAATGTTCTGTTATACAGATAGCTAGAATCTCAGCTGCCATAAAGCAGGGCAGGACTGCTGCTTAACAGTGGGTCTACATTTAGGGAAAAATTCAAATGTTTCATAATAACAGTGGTATCCATTTAAAATCAGTTTGAAAACACATTTGCTATAGTGGCCTTGCTGTATATTACTTTGGGGGGAGGAGCACCTGATTCTGGGGGTTCATGAATACTGTACCCAAATAAAGTGCTTCCCAGCCAGTAAGAATGGTCGAGAGATATTGATAAATTGGTCTCTCTGGTAATATTGCAAAGCGCCGGCTCGCTGTGTCCTATCACTTTCCCGCCTGCCCGGGATCTCATTCCAGCAACATAATCACATCTCATAAATCTATTAGGCCATAAGGAATACGAATGGGGCGGCTGTGTGATATTTTCTTTTTTTTTCTGTTCTTTTCTGGGGATTAGATTCCGAGCACTTTCTCTATTTAATGCAGCGCGACTCGCTAGCAGACCCTGGAATGCTAATTTGTCTCTTGAAGAAAGGAGTACAAGCTCGCTGAAAAATAAAACAATTTGCTATATATAAACCCGACAAATTTATCAAGGCACCATTCAGAAACCTTCACTCATAATGAATCGTTCTAATGTGTTTAACTGCTGCTTTAGTGATTGAAACCCGTGGCGAGGAGGCGTTTTTAACTCTGTGCTTTCAGAGCTTTTAAACCAGACTTGCCAATAGAGATTAACTCTAGGACAGTCTTTTTGTGGTGTTTGAGTTTGGGGCACAGCACATGTTGTTTGACCCTTATTCATTTGCCTGGTGGTCGTTGTGATTAGGGTCACCACCCTTTGAGGCTTGGGAGTCCATACATGGGGCGGGGTTGATGATGCTGGGGCAGGCTGATGATGTCAGGAGCAGGACGGGTAACTTTTGGGGGTGGGTCTGTGATGAGGAGTTATGATGGAGCAACTGGCTGGTCGTCATGTGATTCACTTTAAAGTCCTGTCCGGAGTTTCTAATTTGGAAATCTAGTTTTCATTCATGTAACTCTTCTGAAAACATGACAAGGTGGCAAACCTAGCTGTGACATCAGCTGAAGGCCTCTAGTTTGGGTGGTATTTATGTAAATTATCACTGTCAATCTTGCCCTACTGTTCCTATCTTGTCTTACTGTCTCCATCTTACCCTAATGTCGCCAACTGTTATTTAGCATCATCTTATATTAAAGTTGTCATCTTGTTCAACTTTGTCCGCCTTCCACTATTGTCTCCATCTTGTCTTTCTGTCATCATCTTATTTCCACCTTGCCCATTATTGCCACCTTGTACTACTGTAACCATCTCAGCCATTTTGGCCTATTGTCTTCATCTTCTCCTACTGTCACTATCTCAGCCTTGTGTCTTCATCTTATACTATTGTCTTCATCTTGGCCTACTGTTGCCACCTGGCTTCTACAGTCTTCATCTTGACCCATTATTTCCATCTTGGCCTATTGTCCCCATTATGTCTTCATGGCTTCAGTATTCAATGATGAAGCCATTAAGCTCTCCTGCTCCTACTGTCTCCATCTTGAGCTAATTTCACTCTCTTGTCATATAGTCTCCATTTCGTCCCACTGTCATCATATTGGCCTACTATTGCTATCTTGACGTACAAATGCCCAATACCCCAACACAGTTGCATTTCAGAACATCCAAAGAACTACAAATCTTCTCAAGTAGAACAGTACAGATGCAATTCAGTTCACAGCAAGAACAGAAAAGAGGTTGTAGTCAACTGTCCTGCTTGTGCTGGGGATCTTGAACCATTTTTTTGTTAACATCAAGCTTAATGCTAGCTTCTCTCCTCAGGGTTGCTGATCGTGGTCACATTGGCCTACTAAAGTACCAATTACAATAGGCCCAGTTCCTAATGGTCTCAAATCCTTTGGTAACTTCTCCCAGGAGATCACCGAACTGTGTAATTTTCCTAGTCCGGCACTTACCAGGCAATTGGATCGTTCCTCAGCCAGCGCTGCTTCTTGTGTTTTTGTTTTGAATAGTAGAAGACTGAGGACTTACAATAGCAGAAGCGTGGGAGAGTAAAGGAAGTTGAAGAGGAAGAAAACCACAGTCCTCTTTAAATAAGAATTGCATCAACTGAATTCCCTAATCTTAGTCTGTGTGAAAAAAATGAGAATTAGAAGGGTGACAAAGAATAATTGTAGCTCTGTGTCAGCTGGGGAACAAGCAGTTCTCACTCACAGCTATAAATGTCCAACCCAATCCTCAGAGTCTCTAATAACCTTTATGAATTGATGTTTCGTATGCAGTAGATTGACCAACAGAGACTCCATACAAAGTGATGGAGATTAATTAAAGTGCAAGCTCTTGAGTTTATTACCAGCATATCTGGACTTGTCTTCGACAACTAAAATCAATGTCAGAAAATTGCTTTTTCTTAGCTTCTAAGTTTGCACATCGATTCTCTGACCTCATTCGGAGTTGCCGACCCATCAATGTTTTCTTTCTTCTTGTTCCCCGGCAGATACTTATTCATCAGGTTTATAGAGCTTTTTATATTATTTAGGGTCTACTGAGCATGTAGCTATAGTGTGTGTAGTGAAAGGGAAAATACCATGTCTGCACCTTGGGGTCCTCCTGTTGTGTTCTACATGTGTAGTTATGGTGACCCTTACATGGGCCACATTTTTTTAAGGGTTCCACAGAGCTTCATACATATGCAGGTGGGATCCCATCAAGCATCATGTAGTAGTCACACGTTTTAGGCTCTCTGAAAAAGTAGAATATGACGCAAGCCCCAAGTTTCTTTGAGGGTAATTCAACAAAAGTCTAGTAACCAACACCCACAACTCAGCAGGAACTAATTTACAATAGGGCTTAAATGGCCAATTTCATGAAATAAGCAACTCTCTCAAACAGACCAACCAGAAAAGAACTGGTGGTCCAGGGCTATCCATGAAGCTTGGCAACAGGGCCGGCCTTAGGCCAATTGGACCAATTGGGCCCAATTGGGCAGCGCACCTCTGGGGGCCCCGCACTGCCCCTTTCCTTGCTATTTTGTGCCTGTATGCCCTTATTTTCCTAAATACTTGCTGTGTCAGTAGCCAGCAACACTTTGTCTAGGGGCCCCGCCAACATGGTCCCAATTGGGCCCCACATTTGATAGGACCAGCCCTGCTTGGCAATATACTGCAAAACAAATTCTCCCCTTCCTAACTCCATAATCTTCCCAATTAATAACACTGGCATCAAGAATCCCTATTATTGTTGGTCAAGTGGCGTCCACACTTGCAGTAGACTTTCTGGACACCCACAAAAAGGAAGAAGATGATTTGTTTTACAAACATATATATGAAACATACATTGAAACATACATATATTGAAACTTACACCTTAGCAACTGTATGGCTGAAACTGCAAACTAGAGAGGTGCTGAATAAAAATCACTTATAATAAAAAATGGAAAACCAATTGCAAATTGTCTCAGAATACCACTCTCTACGTCATACTAACAGTTTAATGGTGAACAACCCCATTCAGATTGGACTCCACTGGCCTTTCTGCTGGGTCTTATTCCATTATTATGGATGCCATATAGTTTTAGGAAATGTGATAGACTCCAGGGCCCATAACTGCACTCATGTTCTGGCAGTAAGGCTGATACTTCCTTAGCTTGTATGTCAGTGTATGGTCACCTTTAGTTTCAGAATGTGAGTGAGGATCTGTGCTTGGTGTATCATAAGAGAGATAGGGATATGGTGACATTCCCATTGATATCAGCAAGAAGCAGCTCATTGTGAATATTAGGCATTTTTATCCGGACCCAGATGTACGTTGCGGGCACCCATAGGCCATTGCTCCTCGCCCCCCCATTCATGTGCTGCATATGTAGGTTTCCACCACTGGAGATTAAGCACACATTCCCAATGCTTTCTAAAATCTTGCCTTTTTGGCCTTCCCGGTAGACATGATCAAAATGCCCATGTGCCATTACACTTTATTGGCTTTATTGGGTATTAGACTTTATTATGGGTTAGGGGTACAGCTTGTGTTTGGCCTAATCACAGGGTGAGATTGAATATTACGTTGGCAATTAACATGCCATTTGGCCACTACTTACCAAGCTGGTAGCCTACAGTATATGCCAGTGTGTTGGGACAAAACAATGGCCTTGGTTGTAGTTAGTATTGTGTTTAATATACCGCTCTCCCGCTGTTTCTCCTTCACTGCATTGGTGGTGCTGGTTCTCCGTTGACCGGGCCAGGTCCCTTAGCAACAGTAGTATACATACACATATCTATGTATATCTACTACTCTTGGTTGTAGTTAGATCAGATACCAATATGGCCCATTAATCAGTCCCATCAACTCTAGACTTCACTTGGCCATGGATGAGGCCCATGGTTGATAGGTCAGCATAGATTTGCTTTAGCAATCTAATCATTACACATTATATTCTGGTGCAAATAACTACACCTTACCCAGTACTCAGAGCAAATGAGTAATGTGAAGGGAACAGATTTACTCTTGAATTTTCTATATACATGTGTTCATTCAACATCCCCGCAACCCCCGCCCTGTCGTATTTACTTGGCTCTGAGCTTGGCTGCAGCATAGGGAAAGCCTTGCTCTCTTATCAGTTCTTCCCCACCTGGCAGCCACTGAAGGTAATCCAATATCCGCCTTACACTGGGGAGTCTGAAAATAACGGTCAGTCTTCTATAAACCTCCCCTTGTTGGCCAAAAAGAAAAATCGTACGTGTCATAAGTTTACAAAGGATCACAATGATGATTTTTTTTTGGCTGCAGAAATACGATAAAACGTTGAATTACCCGAAATCAAGAAACGAGAGTCATTTTGGACGTTATCCATTTAATTATTCATTATATGCTTGGTATTACACAATAACACAGTATGTAGCAGGTATTACATGCAATCACACAAATAACTGGCGGTCTTATACTGGGAATGCATTAGCTTCCTCCAGGAAAGACTGCGAATAAAAGAGGCATAACAAGACATTCTTGTAAAATAATGATGTTTTGCGTATTCAAAGGGACGGAGCTTTGATCACAGTTTATCCTCTTCTTATTTTAAAAGAGAAGGCCATCTTCACTTTAAATAAGATTCAGTTTACTATTTTATATTTTATATTTTGGTTTTGGTTTATGAATTATTTAACATTCTGATCTGCAGCACCCTTCCCAGTTTGCAGTTGAAAAACTGTCAATTCATAACATTGAGTTAAATTGAAGCTTTGTTTACTACCAAAGAACTACCTACAACTGAAATGGAATACTCCTGAAAACACTTACCAACAGGAGTGTTGCAGAGCCTCACCATCTTTTATGATCAGCATCTTGATCCAAGTAGTTGTTGTTAAAGCACCATCATCTAAGGTCCCTATCACCTAACACACTCTGGTCAATTTGATCATATGACTATTAACCTCAACCCTGCAGATTGGGTGGAGAACATATCTGGTTGGCCCAAGTATGGCCGTCTTAAGAAACGTTATAATATATTGTGACCTATTAAATAGGGTACTTGGCATATTCAGAAGTTGAGATTGGGTGTTTAGGTGGTTCATACATGAGTACATTTTGCTTCTGGTTGGCCTAGGGATCAGTGAGCCTCCTGTTCAACCAAAAATGGGGCTTTTATGCCAGTAAGTAGGCCATCCCTTTTCCTGTATATATTTAAACAAGAGAATTAGAGATAAATAATCTAGAAAACCAAGTGTATGGAAGGGGGCAGAGAAGAGAGAAGAAATAGAAAAGGTAAATAAAACAGTAAGGAGAGGAGAGGAGATAGAAGGGGAAGGATCTGAGGACACACGAGAAGAGCATAGTGTTAAAAGATTAGGGGAAAAAGAAGTTATTTGGAACAGTCCAACACTAAATCCCTACATTCCCTGAGCTTGTGCAGTGGAAGCTGTAGCCCTATAACATCTGCAAAGCCAAAGGTTGTCCATCTGGAAGCAGTTGAGAACTCCTGAGATATAAGGTATTAGCAGAGCAGTGAAGGTGACAGTCATAACAGAAAAAATTAGGCCAGTAAATATATATAGTGAAAGCAATAAAGCTCTTTGATGTAGTGGGTGCTCAGGGAGCACTAAAGGATTCCAAGGGTCAAAGTAATGACATCCATGGATGGACTGGAGAACAAGAATCAGATGAAGACAATAAAAGGTTGGTTTCTAGAGTGCAGAAGACTGAATAAACTAGTCGGAGAAAGAATTTGATTCTGGAGGTTATGGGAACAAATGTAAACCCTGACAAAGATACTGCCATTGGATCAGAAGAAGCTAACAAAACCTTTTTAGTTGTGAGACATATGAATAGGAAGTCGCAGTCATGTGACGAGGCATTAATAGAGACACCACCACTTATACCTAGAGCTGCGGCCATGGGAAGAAAATAGTTGGTTAAAGAAACAATCAAATAGTTTAGCGAAGAGCATCCATGTGGCTCATTAAATTGCTTTATGGACTTCTTTGTTACTATTATAAGCCAAGTTTATAAAATAGAATATTGAAGATTTTTACAGAATTTAGAGGGGTTTGATCCCCAATTCATCTTAGTTTCCATCAGATTTCACTCTGCAAACAATATTTTCACAAGGAGCAAGAAAAGGTAGGTCATTGTATGTGTGTTATTTCCAGGGGGTCATTGATGGGGTAATCTCTTGCATGGGCTTGACCAAATTAGATCGACCCCTATCATCAACGCAATGAGGTATATTCCTTGAACATTAGAAACCACAATGTATGCCACTCATTGTTTTGAATGAGACTAGGACTTTTCTAGGTCTGATAGATGTTTCTTTCAAACTTTATTGCTTGTTAAAGCCAAAGCAGCCGTCTGCATGGGGGTCGGTGCTGTTTCATTAGAGGCCATGCTCAATAAAGCCAAATGCGTTCAACATGTCTAACACCTGGGTTCTCCACTGACGTGTAGTAAAGTAGATCTCAGCTGTTGATTTCCAGGGGGAAAATGGATGGGACTGTTGTTGTTGCTTCGATGGCAGGTCTACCTGGGGAAATAACCACAAATCAGTTATCACTATAGACTTTCATTAAAGATTTAGAGCAAAAGAGTATTGGATGTGAACAAATAAAACATCTTCTCCCAGCTTACCAAAGATGTCCTCCCAAAGGGAGCTGGATACCATTCCACTCGCAATGCACTTCTCTGATGCTTTCATGTTGGTTTCCCAGTAGCCAGAGGCTTATATTTAAACACATAGCAATGCACAAACCCACCTTATGGGAAGAGCAACCCACAAACTATCCAAAATCGTCCCCGAGAGACATGTATTTTAGAATATTTTTCATATCACAATGAGGAACGTCTTATATGTGCCACCGCAGTCATCAGTTTCAGCAATCAACTATGGCTGCAAAGAGGTTGCTAGGAGGTTGCTAGGGGAAGATGTTTAATAAAGTTGAAGATAAGGTCTAGCTGGGAGCACTTGACAAAGAAGACGAGAAGAACATAAATACCCACTCTGACACTGCTTTTCTTTATCCACATGATTTGCAGCTTTTTCAACCTTTCGTTGACTTACCATCATATAAATGTTTTGCTTCTCATTACAGTGTCTCATTGTGTAAATTCCACCGCAAGATCCACAAAGTCATATCTTTCTTACGTTTTATCCTTCAATAAAAATCTTTGACCAGTAACAAAGTGTTCATTTTACTAAAATCATCTGCAGACCACGAGTTTGCTGCATCTGTAGAAATCATAACTATTCTTGCTCAGTGCTCAGGAGCTCACCCTACTCTCCTAATACAGTGAAGTTGTCAGAAACTTATATCTGGCTCCAGAGTTATCCCACTGATACTATAGACACCATCTCTCCCTACTATACCTGCTATCCCACAGTCAGACTCCCTTCCCAGAGACTATTATCCCACTGATACTATAGACACCATCTCTCCCTACTATACCTGCTATCCCACAGTCACACTCCCTTCCCAGAGACTGTTATCCACTGTTACTATAAGCACCATCTCTCCCTACTATACCTGCTATCCCACAGTCACACTCCCTTCCCAGAGACTATTATCCCACTGTTACTATAGACACCATCTCTCCCTACTATACCAGCTATCCCACAGTCACACTCCCTTCCCAGAGACTATTATCCACTGTTACTATAGACACCATCTCTCCCTACTATACCTGCTATCCCACAGTCACACTCCCTTCCCAGAGACTATTATCCACTGTTACTATAGACACCATCTCTCCCTACTATACCTGCTATCCCACAGTCACACTCCCTTCCCAGAGACTATTATCCACTGTTACTATAGGCACCATCTCTCCCTACTATACCTGCTATCCCTGACCCCCATTAATAACCCCCCCCCCCATACCTGCTGTGTGGAGCTGCTTTACTGCCTCTGTCCTCAAAAGGTACATTTAAGGGAAAATATTGAACCTTCCCAAAATACTTCCTACCTATAAATTGGCCTAGTACCCATCCCTGCTGGGCTCAGCGTGGTATTTAAATGAACAATCTTCACTTTTAAATTAATTTATTCTTCTTTGCCAGTAGCACAAATTTGAGACTCAGTTGAGGTTTGTAAACTAATTATGTGAATGTTTTTTTTTCCTTCCGACCTAGAATAAAAAGGGAAAGTTTTGTGTAAATACAAAACGGACGTGAGATTTACTGGCTGCACAGCCATGAAAGAGAAATCAATATCTCGCAGTTCTCTCGCTCACTGAGCTGAATTGGGAAGCTGATTCCTGCCCCGTTCCCTTGGTTTTCAGAGCCTTGTCATGTACATTTGGCTGCTCATTCGGCTTTACCATTTCGTTGCCACCCCTGAATAAACAAGAGTTGATGGACTGGAGCAGAGAAGCCCAATATTTAGTTTTGGCTTATAAGGTAGAGATTACTGGAACCAGGAGGGGTGTGTGGCCCTCATTTAAGGTTAAAGTCCACAACTTAATCTCAAAAAGACAATGGGCATCCTTACATGGTCCAGAGTAACCAATCAAGGGTTAGCTTTCTTCACCTTATCTGCTTCAGATCTATTAAAGCTAACCGTTAATTTGTCCCTATGGATTACTGCATAGATGACAGCTGTTTTCTGTATAAGCAAATGTATTTTAAAGCAAAAATAGTGACATGTGGGTCTGAAACTCAACTCAGGCCTGACCCAAGGCTGAGAAGGAGCTTGAAGACTCAACTCAATCCCAACTGCCCCAATCATGGGAACAAGCTGCACAAATGAAAACTTCTGTGTGCTAGGGCTGGGCAGTAATGATATGAAGTAACCCATTTTTTGGCCAGAACCCATCTGACTCCCCCCCTCCAAGATAAACCCATGGGTTTTGGGCCAGTCCAAAGATTATTAGTTGGAAGGAGTAGCGATAAATATGGCTGCCATACAGCTCATTGGCCAGCAAACAGTTGATCCATCACCTGTGACCTAAATAGAATATTGATCCCATCCTGTCCCACTCTGTACCCTATACTCCTGCCTCTCACTGTGTTAATCAAGCTCCCATTGGTCCTGTATGTTGTGTTTACTGCTTCACAGCCCACGACCTGTCGTTTCTGCCTGCTCTGACAATCCAACTGCCATCTCCTAGCAGATCAGGCCGCGTATCGATCCCCGTGTTTATTTATGAATGCAGTAGAGCCATGCTGCAGTAATTAGCACAAGTCTCTTTCCTTCCCCTCTCGCTCCCTCTCTTCTTGTCTCTCTCTCCGTCGCTCTCTCTCACACTCACTGCCCACCAGTTTAATGACATCGACAAACAGGGAAAATTGAGTTTATTTTCCGTAAACAGCCGTGCCGGCTCATTTTATGGGTGAGGGGAAATGGCACGGGCTACAGCTGTTCCAGTGGGGAAGGATATTCGTCAGCGCAATTTGGGAAACAGATCCAGTCCAGGCTGAATAAATCCACCTGAAATTTGGCATTATTATTATTATACAGATGTTGCATAGGGAAAGGAGAAAAATGAATACAGCTCTTGTTCAAAGAGCTTGCACTCTAATATTGGTCATAATAGAAGATGATAAATTAGTAAATGTTTCTGAACTTGTAAGTGAGGTTCAATTGTTTTGTATAGGTATGGGATCCATTATCCGGAAACATATTATCCAGAAAGCTTCAAATTGCTGGAAGGCAGTCTCCCATAGACTTCATTTTAATAATTACGATTTTTAAAAACAATTTCCTTTTTCTCTGTTAACCGGAAACCTGTCATCCAGAAAGCTTCTCGAATTACAGAAAGGTTGTCTCCCATAGTCAACATTATCATCAAATGATTCTAATTTTTAAAAATGATTTCTTATTTCTCTGTACAGGTATAGGATCTGTTATTCACGTACCTGTTATCCAGAAAGCTCCAAATTACAGGAAGGCTTTCTTCCATAGAATCTATTTTAATCAAATAATTAAAAATTTTAAAAACAACTTCCTTTTTCTCTGTACAGGTATAGGATCTGTTAACCGAAAACCCGTCATCCAGAAAGCTCCGAATTACAGGAAGGCCAGGTCCCATTTTATTCAAATCATCCAGATTTTTAAAAAGGATTTCATTTTTCTCTGTAATAATAAAACAGTAGATTGTACGTGATCTCAACTAAGATATAATCAATCCTTATTGGAAGCAAAACCAGCCTATTTAATGTTTACATGATTTTCTAGTAGACTTAAGGTATGAAGATCCAAATTACAGAAAATCCGTTATCCGGAAATGCCAGTTCCTGAGCATTCTAGATAACAGGTCTCATACCTATAATTGATTTTTATTATTTGAACAATCAAGGGAAAGAAAAATTGCAGAAAAAGCCCACAACCACACAAATCAGTTTTTTTTATTCACAATTGTATTTTTTTCAATTCATTATTTTGGCAAAATAAAAAAAAGTGTCCCCAAATAAAAACCCACAAACAAGGTTTTGCACGTTTTTCCCCATAATTACATTTTTTTCCAATCAAATTGTCTTAAACATTAAATATACTGTATTGTTTGAAAAACACAATTGCAGAGAAAAAATCCCAATACCACAAATAAAAAAAATCGACATATTGTGGCAAATCTCAGTCATGGGCTTTTATTGGAAATCATAGGTTTATTTATGGCTAAAAAAAAACGTGTCCATGAATAACGAGCCATTTTTGCTGCAATTTCCCGCTATCGAGTTTTTGCTAAAACAAAGTAAACGAATACCTGCAGGTTTTAAGTCGCAAGGTTTAATCATAGGCTGAGCTTGAACACATTTCAGGGCAAAGTGACCAATCAGTGCCCTGAAATGTGACTTATTCCTTGTGTATCTTTGTGTTTAAGTTCAGCCTATGATAAGTGCCTCTATAAGCACAAAATGTGTAAGGCTTCTGTTATTATTTGTGTATGGACAAAATAAACTAAGAACGCTTTTATTCTAAGCTGCTCTCATGTCAATTTTGGGTGGCCCAGGTTGTGCCAGTCTGTACCCCGTGTAGTTGTCCTGGTTTTGCTCCCTAAGCTGAAGGTCTGGGACCACCGTGTAAAAGGATAAGCCGGCAACTGTTATTATTACATAACTGGGTTTTTTTTTTCAATTTGCCACCCTCACAGTCAGCCCTGGTGGGAGCAAGTGGAAGAACAATAAGGAGCACAAGAGAACACCCTTTAGGGGCATGTTTACTAACATTGGAGATAAATATCTGGAGAGATACCTGGAGATGTTGCCCAACTTAAAGATGGCTGTTTAAATCTAATTGCTGATTGGTTGGCCGTGGGCAACATCTCTGGAAATCTCTCCAGTGCTAATTAAAGGGGAATGCCATCCAACGAAATGGGGAGTTATTTTTTAAAAACTGGACAGTTGGAATTTTTCTTAAAGGAGAACCAAACCCTTAATTATAAAAACCCCTACCCCCTACCCTACATAGACCCTCCTCCCCCCCAGCCTAGGTGTTACCCCCTGGTACTTTGCCCTCGGTGCAGATTCTGTGCAGCGGAATTCAAGGGCGCCATCTTTTTTTCATCGGTAATCTTCTTCCGGCAATTTCCGTTACTACAGCGCATGCCAGGTTGTCACGAACCAAAAGACTGCACCTACTGCGCATGTGCCGATACACCGATCTTTTCCTAAAGACTACAGAAGAGAAGAAGACGCCGCCCGTGACCTCCACTGCACAGAATCTGCACCGAGGGGTAAGTAAAGAGGTAGGGGGTAACACCTGGGCTGGGGGGGGGAGCAGGGAGGGAGATCTATGTAGGGTAGGGGGAAGGGGTTTTTATAATTAAAGGGTTTGGTTCTCCTGTAAAGGACACATTTCAAAAACATACCTTCCAACTGTCCCGTTTTCAGCCATTTCCATTTTTCAGCAGTCCCTCTTTCGCAGTCACGGGTTTGCAATGGAAAGTCCTGATTTTCTCTGCGCTGAACAGGCAGAAAAAGAAACAATGTTACTAACTTAATTGGCTTTTGGCAGAGAGACCAGAACAGCCACAGCAGCAGATCCGATACTTTGTAACAATTTTGAGATAAGCAAATAACTAGTTGTAACAATATAAGATAACAGGTCCCTTGGGAGAAGATGGACTCACAGCTTACAGGGCAAACTCACCTTCATTAGCAAAACTGTAATAACTGGGGGAAAAAAACACCGAAATATGTTCAAACTTTCATAATCTGCCAAATTTTGTAAAAGGAACATGGTAATTAGGGGGTGTGGCCACAAAACGGGCGTGGTCAAAAACATTTTCGGCGGTGACAAATCTTTTGTCCCTCTTTTTATGTCCAAAGTGTTGGGAAGTATGCAAAAATATAGTTTTCCTCCCCAAAACAATTTCTGTCATAGGTGCCCTTTAAACACCATAAAACAGAATGTGCTGCCCACTCGTCTCAGTGTGTTTATTTTTCATTTCATGCCGCCATTCTAGAGTAGTAAGTATCATACGTCTCTCCCCTGTGCCCATCCTTGCTTTCATCCTCCCTCCATTTGTGCAGTGAAAACCAAGCCACGGGTGGGGGATATATATATATATATATATATATATATATATATATATATATATATATGCATTGTGTAATTAGAGAGAGAGAGAGTTAATTAGAGAGTAATATTTGTTCCATGAGACACTCAATTATCCCTTCTGCATAATGCCCTGTGTAATCCATGTACCCAATATAACTGCCCTATATGGAAGCCCACATATCCCGCCTCTTCCTTGATTAATATGAATTAGGAAGAACTGACATCCCGTTCTCATTACGGATTTATGTTCGGGAAGAAAATAATGATATATTCAACTTTGTGCAGAAACCCCTTACTGCTGCTTTTTAACATGGCCGCTATGCTTTTTAGATATTGATTGGAGATTTGAAAGTGCTCTCCAGCCAATCACAAACAGTTTATAGTTTTGGTCTATTCTCCTGCAAGTGTAATTACAGGGAGGCACATTTATCAAGGGTCGAGTTAAGCATCGAATGGGCAACTTCAACCTTCGACTACGACTTCGACTTCGAATCGAAGGATTTGAACTAAAGATCGTTCGACTATTCGACTATTCAATAGTCGAAGTACTGTCTCTTTAAGAAAAAACTTTGAACGATTATTCCTTTGATCGTTCGATCGAAGTTTTTGCGCAAAATCCTTCGACTTCGATATTCGAAGTCAAAGGATTTTCATTCCCCAGTCCAATATCGAGGGTTAATTAACCCTCGATATTCGACCCATGATGAATTTGCCCCTAAATGAATTGAGATGTGTGGCTGCTCTGTATTCATGAGGGGTAGGAGGTGGTACACGTAGACTCCAACTCTGTCTCCATAACTGTCCCCTAACTAATGCTTCATTCTCAGCAAAGAACCCAAGAAACCTACAGTCCTGTGATTTAAATTTCCTATAGACACCTCACACAGTCAAACAGGTCCCCTAAAAAAAGCTAAGAGGAACTTTATCAAAGTTTATTGGAAAATGGCATTAAGGGAGAATTGAGATGAAAAGTACCGAGATGTTATGAAGAAATCCCACGTATTATTGAAATGTCTGTAACCTTTATATTAAGAAGTGGTCAATCTGGTAATTTCCGAACCTACAACACGTCAGGACCTTGAGAGCTTTCTGTTGTCTATTTTGAGGAACCCACAACACAGGGACCACAATTGTGTCCAGGATAATGAGTAACAGATGTGTAAAAAGAATATATTATGAGTCAGTAAATAGTCAGCTCCCAAGCCGTCGCTAGGTTGTCTGTCTGCTCCTTGTACCGACGATGTCCATTCTGATCATCTACAGTAGGTGCTTGAAGAAAAGCTGGGAGGTTTCATTACACTGAGTGCAAGAAGAGAAGATGTGTTGTCTATTAAAAATTATGCTTGGGGCCAAATCTAAAAAAAAGTACTTTTTTTCCCTAAAATTTTGGTTGGGCTTCTCAGCTGTCTCATATGAACCACTTAACTTAATGTTTGCCTGTATCTTCCACCATAGAGGACTCAGTTGATTTCATAGGCATTCCTCATTGTAATCGTGGCTGTATACAGGGCTGCCATTAGAAATGGTGTATGACAAAAATCTCTGGCCTCCCTGGGCCCCATCCAGCCCCCCCATAGACCCTGCCCTAGACACCCACACCATAGTAAAATTCACACAAACATGGGAGCTAAAAACCCATTAGTGGGCAAAAAAAGAAAATGGTGGTCAGGGGTGCCTCATTGGCACTGTATTTATCTGCTGTGGGTTCTGGGTATTATACATGGAATTGGCACTGTATTTATCCTGCTGTGTGTTCTGGGGTATTATACATGGAATTGGCACTGTATTTATCTGCTGTGTGTTCTGGGGTATTATACATGGAATTTACACTGTATTTATCCTGCTGTGTGTTCTGGGGTATTATACATGGAATTGACACTGTATTTATCCTGCTGTGTGTTCTGGGGTATTATAAATGGAACTGGCACTGTATTTATCCTGTTGTTGTTTCTGGGGTATTATACATGGAATTGGCACTGTATTTATCCTGTTGTTGTTTCTGGGGTATTATACATGGAATTGGCACTGTATTTATCCTGCTGTGTGTTCTGGGGTATTATACATGGAATTGGCACTGTATTTATCCTGCTGTGTGTTCTGGGGTATTATACATGGAATTGGCCCTGTATTTATCTGCTGTGTGTTCTGGGGTATTATACATGGAATTGGCCCTGTATTTATCTGCTGTGTGTTCTGGGTATTATACATGGAATTTGCCCTGTATTTATCTGCTGTGGGTTCTGGGGTATTATACATGGAATTGGCCCTGTATTTATCCTGTTGTGTGTTCTGGGGTATTATACATGGAATTGGCCCTGTATTTATCTGCTGTGGGTTCTGGGGTATTATACATGGAATTGGCCCTGTATTTATCCTGTTGTGTCTTTTGGGGTATTATACATGGAATTGGCCCTGTATTTATCTGCTGTGGGTTCTGGGGTATTATACATGGAATTGGCCCTGTATTTATCTGCTGTGGGTTCTGGGGTATTATACATGGAATTGGCCCTGTATTTATCCTGTTGTGTCTTTTGGGGTATTATACATGGAATTGGCCCTGTATTTATCCTGTTGAGTGTTCTGGGGTATTATACATGGAATTGGCCCTGTATTTATCTGCTGTGGGTTCTGGGGTATTATACATGGAATTGGCACTGTATTTATCCTGCTGTGTGTTCTGGGGTATTATACATGGAATTGGCCCTGTATTTATCCTGTTGTGTGTTCTGGGGTATTATACATGGAATTGGCACTGTATTTATCCTGCTGTGTGTTCTGGGGTATTATACATGGAATTGGCCCTGTATTTATCCTGATGTGTGTTCTGGGGTATTATACATGGAATTGGCACTGTATTTATCTGCTGTGTGTTCTGGGGTATTATACATGGAATTGGCTCTGTATTTATCTGCTGTGTGTTCTGGGGTATTATACATGGAATTGGCCCTGTATTTATCCTGATGTGTGTTCTGGGGTATTATACATGGAATTGGCCCTGTATTATCCTGCTGTGTGTTCTGGGGTATTATACATGGAATTGGCCCTGTATTATCCTGCTGTGTGTTCTGGGGTATTATACATGGAATTGGCACTGTATTTATTCTGCTGTGTGTTCTGGGGTATTATACATGGAATTGGCCCTGTATTTATCTTGCTGTGTGTTCTGGGGTATTATACATGGAATTGGCACTGTATTTATTCTGCTGTGTGTTCTGGGGTATTATACATGGAATTGGCACTGTATTTATCCTGCTGTGTGTTCTGGGGTATTATACATGGAATTGGCCCTGTATTATCCTGCTGTGTGTTCTGGGGTATTATACATGGAATTGGCACTGTATTTATTCTGCTGTGTGTTCTGGGGTATTATACATGGAATTGGCCCTGTATTTATCCTGTTGTGTGTTCTGGGGTATTATACATGGAATTGGCCCTGTATTTATCCTGTTGTGTGTTCTGGGGTATTATACATGGAATTGGCCCTGTATTATCCTGCTGTGTGTTCTGGGGTATTATACATGGAATTGGCACTGTATTTATTCTGCTGTGTGTTCTGGGGTATTATACATGGAATTGGCCCTGTATTTATCCTGCTGTGTGTTCTGGGGTATTATACATGGAATTGGCCCTGTATTTATCCTGCTGTGTGTTCTGGGGTATTATACATGGAATTGTCACTGTATTTATCCTGCTGTGTGTTCTGGGGTATTATACATGGAATTGGCACTGTATTTATTCTGCTGTGTGTTCTGGGGTATTATACATGGAATTGGCCCTGTATTTATCCTGCTGTGTGTTCTGGGGTATTATACATGGAATTGGCCCTGTATTTATCCTGCTGTGTGTTCTGGGGTATTATACATGGAATTGTCACTGTATTTATCCTGCTGTGAGTTCTGGGATATTATACATGGAATTGGCCCTGTATTATCCTGCTGTGTGTTCTGGGGTATTATACATGGAATTGGCACTGTATTTATCCTGCTGTGTGTTCTGGGGTATTATACATGGAATTGGCCCTGTATTTATCCTGCTGTGTGTTCTGGGGTATTATACATGGAATTGGCCCTGTATTTATCCTGCTGTGTGTTCTGGGGTATTATACATGGAATTGGCCCTGTATTTATCCTGTTGTGTGTTCTGGGGTATTATACATGGAATTGGCCCTGTATTTATCCTGCTGTGTGTTCTGGGGTATTATACATGGAATTGGCCCTGTATTTATCCTGCTGTGTGTTCTGGGGTATTATACATGGAATTGGCACTGTATTTATCTGCTGTGTGTTCTGGGGTATTATACATGGAATTGGCCCTGTATTTATCCTGCTGTGTGTTCTGGGGTATTATACATGGAATTGGCCCTGTATTTATCTGCTGTGTGTTCTGGGGTATTATACATGGAATTGGCCCTGTATTTATCTGCTGTGTGTTCTGGGGTATTATACATGGAATTGGCCCTGTATTTATCTGCTGTGTGTTCTGGGGTATTATACATGGAATTGGCACTGTATTTATCTGCTGTGTGTTCTGGGGTATTATACATGGAATTGGCCCTGTATTTATCCTGCTGTGTGTTCTGGGGTATTATACATGGAATTGGCCCTGTATTTATCTGCTGTGTGTTCTGGGGTATTATACATGGAATTGGCCCTGTATTTATCTGCTGTGGGTTCTGGGGTATTATACATGGAATTGGCACTGTATTTATCTGCTGTGTGTTCTGGGGTATTATACATGGAATTGGCACTGTATTTATCTGCTGTGGGTTCTGGGTATTATACATGGAATTGGCACTGTATTTATCCTGCTGTGTGTTCTGGGGTATTATACATGGAATTGGCACTGTATTTATCTGCTGTGTGTTCTGGGGTATTATACATGGAATTTACACTGTATTTATCCTGCTGTGTGTTCTGGGGTATTATACATGGAATTGACACTGTATTTATCCTGCTGTGTGTTCTGGGGTATTATAAATGGAACTGGCACTGTATTTATCCTGTTGTTGTTTCTGGGGTATTATACATGGAATTGGCACTGTATTTATCCTGTTGTTGTTTCTGGGGTATTATACATGGAATTGGCACTGTATTTATCCTGCTGTGTGTTCTGGGGTATTATACATGGAATTGGCACTGTATTTATCCTGCTGTGTGTTCTGGGGTATTATACATGGAATTGGCCCTGTATTTATCTGCTGTGTGTTCTGGGGTATTATACATGGAATTGGCCCTGTATTTATCTGCTGTGTGTTCTGGGTATTATACATGGAATTTGCCCTGTATTTATCTGCTGTGGGTTCTGGGGTATTATACATGGAATTGGCCCTGTATTTATCCTGTTGTGTGTTCTGGGGTATTATACATGGAATTGGCACTGTATTTATCCTGCTGTGTGTTCTGGGGTATTATACATGGAATTGGCACTGTATTTATCCTGCTGTGGGTTCTGGGGTATTATACATGGAATTGGCCCTGTATTTATCTGCTGTGAGTTCTGGGGTATTATACATGGAATTGGCCCTGTATTTATCTGCTGTGGGTTCTGGGGTATTATACATGGAATTGGCCCTGTATTTATCCTGTTGTGTCTTTTGGGGTATTATACATGGAATTGGCCCTGTATTTATCTGCTGTGGGTTCTGGGGTATTATACATGGAATTGGCCCTGTATTTATCTGCTGTGGGTTCTGGGGTATTATACATGGAATTGGCCCTGTATTTATCCTGTTGTGTCTTTTGGGGTATTATACATGGAATTGGCCCTGTATTTATCCTGTTGAGTGTTCTGGGGTATTATACATGGAATTGGCCCTGTATTTATCTGCTGTGGGTTCTGGGGTATTATACATGGAATTGGCACTGTATTTATCCTGCTGTGTGTTCTGGGGTATTATACATGGAATTGGCCCTGTATTTATCCTGTTGTGTGTTCTGGGGTATTATACATGGAATTGGCACTGTATTTATCCTGCTGTGTGTTCTGGGGTATTATACATGGAATTGGCCCTGTATTTATCCTGATGTGTGTTCTGGGGTATTATACATGGAATTGGCACTGTATTTATCTGCTGTGTGTTCTGGGGTATTATACATGGAATTGGCTCTGTATTTATCTGCTGTGTGTTCTGGGGTATTATACATGGAATTGGCCCTGTATTTATCCTGATGTGTGTTCTGGGGTATTATACATGGAATTGGCCCTGTATTATCCTGCTGTGTGTTCTGGGGTATTATACATGGAATTGGCCCTGTATTATCCTGCTGTGTGTTCTGGGGTATTATACATGGAATTGGCACTGTATTTATTCTGCTGTGTGTTCTGGGGTATTATACATGGAATTGGCCCTGTATTTATCTTGCTGTGTGTTCTGGGGTATTATACATGGAATTGGCACTGTATTTATTCTGCTGTGTGTTCTGGGGTATTATACATGGAATTGGCACTGTATTTATCCTGCTGTGTGTTCTGGGGTATTATACATGGAATTGGCCCTGTATTATCCTGCTGTGTGTTCTGGGGTATTATACATGGAATTGGCACTGTATTTATTCTGCTGTGTGTTCTGGGGTATTATACATGGAATTGGCCCTGTATTTATCCTGTTGTGTGTTCTGGGGTATTATACATGGAATTGGCCCTGTATTTATCCTGTTGTGTGTTCTGGGGTATTATACATGGAATTGGCCCTGTATTATCCTGCTGTGTGTTCTGGGGTATTATACATGGAATTGGCACTGTATTTATTCTGCTGTGTGTTCTGGGGTATTATACATGGAATTGGCCCTGTATTTATCCTGCTGTGTGTTCTGGGGTATTATACATGGAATTGGCCCTGTATTTATCCTGCTGTGTGTTCTGGGGTATTATACATGGAATTGTCACTGTATTTATCCTGCTGTGTGTTCTGGGGTATTATACATGGAATTGGCCCTGTATTTATCCTGCTGTGTGTTCTGGGGTATTATACATGGAATTGGCCCTGTATTTATCCTGCTGTGTGTTCTGGGGTATTATACATGGAATTGGCCCTGTATTTATCCTGTTGTGTGTTCTGGGGTATTATACATGGAATTGGCCCTGTATTTATCCTGCTGTGTGTTCTGGGGTATTATACATGGAATTGGCCCTGTATTTATCCTGCTGTGTGTTCTGGGGTATTATACATGGAATTGGCACTGTATTTATCTGCTGTGTGTTCTGGGGTATTATACATGGAATTGGCCCTGTATTTATCCTGCTGTGTGTTCTGGGGTATTATACATGGAATTGGCCCTGTATTTATCTGCTGTGTGTTCTGGGGTATTATACATGGAATTGGCCCTGTATTTATCTGCTGTGTGTTCTGGGGTATTATACATGGAATTGGCCCTGTATTTATCTGCTGTGTGTTCTGGGGTATTATACATGGAATTGGCACTGTATTTATCTGCTGTGTGTTCTGGGGTATTATACATGGAATTGGCCCTGTATTTATCCTGCTGTGTGTTCTGGGGTATTATACATGGAATTGGCCCTGTATTTATCTGCTGTGTGTTCTGGGGTATTATACATGGAATTGGCCCTGTATTTATCTGCTGTGTGTTCTGGGGTATTATACATGGAATTGGCACTGTATTTATCTGCTGTGGGTTCTGGGGTATTATACATGGAATTGGCACTGTATTTATCCTGCTATGTGTTTTGGGGTATTATACATGGAATTGGCACTGTATTTATCTGCTGTGTGTTCTGGGGTATTAAACATGGAATTGGAATGCTATGAAGGAATTTGTGTAGCTTACTAAGAAAACATAATACTTAGACTATGTTATATATTGTAACACAATGGCAGTACACTTTTAAAAGTGCTTGATAAAGGGGGCAACCCTGAAACGTTGCATGCTGCAATAAACACTTAGCAAGGTATAACCTGCTTGCATTACCTGTGTGCCGGTGAATTCTTGTTGCCAGTACACTTTTAAAAGACATACTTGTAGGACAGTTGCCTGATGTGTATTTAATATCAAACGCATGAGTGACGTGCCAGTGGGCTCCTGTGCTGTATCACTTTTCCGTGAATAAACTGTCAGTACCAATGGCGGCTGGGCTTCCCGCGCTGCAGTTGTACAGAGGCCCCAGCATGAAATTGGGTTTGATTCATGACACAAGGGGCGCAAATAAAATTGTGTACATGAGGATGATTATTGCTGACTGTGATGTGATATGAGAAGTCGCTTGTGAGATCTGGAGTCTGTGCAGCCTAATTTAACCGCGTAAGAACATTAGATTTATGGTTCAGATCAAGTTAATTAGGGCCCACCGAGTCTCCAATTGGATGAAAACATCCACGGATTTGTTTGCATTTGCTGTGGCCATTTATCAATAGCATTTGGAAAATCTGATTATGGGCAGGCTCACCTTGAATCTCCCCTTCCTTGCCAGGGATAGAAAATCCTTTGCACAAACCTAATCTGATTTATCAGCCGGGAATTACAATCTTTTTTTTTCCTTTGGAATAATTTCATGGCTTCCTGTTTGCAGCAGAAAAAATATTAATTATCTTTAATCTGTATGCTCCTAAGCAAGTTGCCCTTTAAAATATACAAAGGTTAATCTAACCATTTATTTTGTGAAGACGTTTTTAACACTTACATTTTAACACATTCCATCCCAGTGGCTGCACAGATCTTATCTGATCTCCATTGTAAGCAGCAGTCCTGCCCTGCTTTATGGCAGCTGAGATTCTAGCTATCTGTATAACAGAACATTCTGTCCCAGTGGCTGCACAGATCCTATCTGATCCCCATTGTAAGCAGCAGTCCTGTCCTGCTTTATGGCAGCTGAGATTCTAGCTATCTGTATAACAGAACATTCTGTCCCAGTGGCTGCACAGATCCTATCTGATCCCCATTGTAAGCAGCAGTCCTGTCCTGCTTTATGGCAGCTGAGATTCTAGCTATCTGTATAACAGAACATTCTGTCCCAGTGGCTGCACAGATCCTATCTGATCCCCATTGTAAGCAGCAGTCCTGTCCTGCTTTATGGCAGCTGAGATTCTAGTGTACAAACAGGGTAATTGCAGGTTACCATTAAAGGAAAACTATACCCCCCCGAACAATGTAGGTCTCTATTAAAAGATACTGAGTAAAACAGCTCATGTGTAAAACCCTGCTTCATGTAAATGAACCATTATCATAATAATATACTTTTTTAGTAGTATGTGCCATTGGATAATCATAAATAGAAAATTGCCATTTTAAAAAATAAGGGCCGCCCCCTGAGATCGTACAATTCACTGGGCACACATACAAACCACATGTAAGGTCACATGAGCCAATTAACAGACAGAGTTCTGCCTTTTGCTTCCTCACTTCTTCCTGTTACAGTGGGGGGCCGATTCACTATGGGTCGAATATCGATGGTTAATTAACCCTCGATATTCGACTAGGAACTAAAATCGTTCGACTTCGAATATCGAAGTCGAACGATTTTGCGCAAATCCTGCGATCAATCGATCGAAGGATTTTTCATTCGATCGAACGATTAAATCCTTCGAATCGAACGATTCGAAGGATTTTAATCCAACGATCGAAGGAAAATCCTTCGATCAAAAAATCCCAGGCAAGCCTATGGGGACCTTCCCCATAGGCTAACATTGAGTTCGGTAGCTTTTAGCTGCCGAAGTAGGGGGTCGAAGTTTTTCTTAAAGAGACAGTACTTCGACTATCGAATGGTCGAATAGTCTAACGATTTTTAGTTCGAATCGTTCGATTTTCGTAGTCGAAGGTCGAAGTAGCCCATTCGATGGTCGAAGTAGCCCAAAAAAACTTCGAAATTTGAAGTTTTTTTAATTCGAACCCTACACTCGAATTTAGTGAATCGGCCCCCTAGTGTTGTAGTATTTCTGGTCAGGTGATCTCTGAGGCAGCACAGATAGAGTCACGAAATGGTGGCTCAAGGCAAGAGATGTAAAAGGGCAATATTTATGTAAATATATATTCCAGTTTGGCAAGATTCTTTAATATGTCATTCAATTTGATATAAACTATCTGTTGCTTAAGTGTTCATTTTGGGGGTATAGTTTTCCTTTAATCCAAAATAATGGATTTGGTGCATCCCCAGTTTAAAGGTGTAGTGCCCCAGTAGGTTGACTATTAATAAATTATATGAATCCAGCCCCGATCTAACGTTGGCACCAGGAGATGAGATGCCTATGGGAGAAGTCTGATATTTGCAGCAGTGCTGAATGTGAAACCCAGACTCTCCGAGACCCTCCATCAAATGTAATATGCCATCTGCAGCAGCCTTCTGCTTGGGGATGAGCCGTGCGCCATTGCTGTTTATTCTGTGCCCGTCGTTATCTAAACACAGTAATGGATTAATTCTGCAGGCACAGTGCCCTGCTGGATCCCAAGCCTCTATTTTCTCTTAGGTCTCACATTGAGAATGACAGAGCAGTCTGTTATACCATAAGACTTACTGTTCCCGCAGCGTTCAGCAGCTGCTGGCTATGTACTGAATGCTCCTCCGCAATGTGAATGAGGAGCTTTACTTTGGAGGAGAGTTGGCAGAGTCTTTTATCAGCTGTTGTGCAGCTCGGCCTCAATTCATTCACAATTAGCAGGTGAAGAAACTCTAAACTCCGCTCTCGCCTTTACAAGCAGCACTTTGTGTCTCATTCGCCGAGACAGAAGTCCTCTTGTTGGCCGAGCAGAAGAACAACAGGGGAACGAGGAGGAACGGTGTATCAATCAGAGTGACTCTGGCTGCCGGCAGGTGCCATGGTTCCAGGTGTAGCCCAAACAATGCAATGGGCTCTATAGCTGCTTCCTTTCATTAACAAAGTCATGAGAGATGTAGAGAAAAGATCTCAGAGGATCAGAAAATAAAACAAACACGCACACTGGACTTTTGGACCTGATTCTAACCATGCCCACGGCTGCCATCACTTAGTTGGCAGGACTTTACTTGGCAGGTGGCTCAGGTTATTATCCCATTCACTAGCAGCCATGTCCTCTGGGATGGGCCCTGCAACAAAATTATTCTTTTAAAGAGGTTATCCCCCCAATCCCCCTGTTATGTTCAAATAGTCATATATCCATCCATTTCTTTCCTGGGTTTGGTGCCCCCTGCCAACAAACCACTAAGGGCTCAGAAAGTGGGTGGTGTGGAATAACAACAAAACCCATCCCCAGGCCCGGATTTGTGGCAAGGCCGCAAAGTCTATGGAGGGTGGCTGCGCATGTGCTCCTGAAGGAGGGGCACGCTCATGAGGGGGCACACCCATGGGGATCCTGTGGCCTAGGGGCAGCCCAAGTAGAAATCTGGGTATGCCCATCCCAACCAATGCATGGATGCGCTAAACTAAGCTCTGCATAACCCTACCTACTTGAGATTGTAGGCTAGAGTACAGCACAGGGTTGGATCAGGTAACAGGTCCAAGTGGGTAACACTGCAGGCTGAAATTTATAGTAGGGTCTGGATTTCAGAAACTAGACCCCTGCAGCACCCCTGCCAGACTCTACTATAGGCCATTGATGGGATGCTGGAAACTGTAGCTTAACGGTAGTGCACCTTTTCCCCTAGTATTCTCTTAAGGATGCCAAACTTGAGCAGCCAACTTGGCTGCTCAAGAATTGGCCATTTATTGATGTGTGACCAAAATTGCATTTTCCAGATATCATATCAGCAGGTTTATAAATCAAATAAAAGAATGCAGTGACCCAAACCCAAGAGAATACATATCAGAGGTGCAGAGGGTGCAACTGTGCAGGGATCTGCCCTGATATGGCCCACCAGAAGGTCCACCCAGCGTTGTGCCTTGTCAGAAACTTTAGCAGAGCTACATATTGACTTATTGGATAGAATCATCAGTGATAAGGTCTTTGAGATCCTACTGAGACCCAATTGTTGAATGAAGACCTGACAAATTTGGATGATAGCCTGGGTAGCCATTCAAGCAAAGATAATCCTTTGCTGTAATGTCAGCTTTGTTCCAGCTCTGTGACACACCATACATAGGTGGGATGTTCAGTTTTTCAGATGTTTCAGTTGAGGCCAATTTCTATGGTCAAAACCCACTTAGGTTAAAGGGATATCAATATGTTATAGTTATCAGTCATCCTGCTACAGTTCCAACAATGCCAAGGCTTTACCTCAAATTGCGGCTAAGCTGAACTTTAGGAACCCCTAGGGGCAGCAAATAACACTGGCCCCAAAGTCATCCAACTGTCTCTCTGTCTGGGTTCCTCATAGGGATGTTTGGGAACCTGTGAGTTAAAATAAACCTTCCTCCAACCTAAAAAAAAGGAAAACTCTGTTTTATCAAGGCTGGAACATTCCCAAAAGGCTTTGCAGCAGGAACATGGGCATTTGCCAGAAAATTCTAAAAAAAAATGTGAGAAAAAGGGACAGATAAATGGTGTCGATAAAAAAAAGAGCAGAAAACAATGAGGGGGTCTGGGGTGAAAAGGATAAGAAAATGACACGGCGGGTTGCTGGGAAATTAAATGCGCTCACTTGTTGAATTCACTTTAAAGGTGTTTGATGTGCCAACGCTCAGATCTCTGTCATGAAATTGGTTTAACGCACACCGCTCCAACGGTGACAGCAGAGTGGCCTTCTGTCTGTTTAACTGTTTCCAAACAAGAAACTGGATTGTTGTTTTTTATATATATAATGTATATTCTGATCAGTCCATGAGCCTTGTGGCCTTTAAAATGTATCAAGGCCTGTTTTATGTTTGCCCCCTGAATCCAAGGCAATAATGCAGGGCCAATATAAAGTCGTACTGACACCACTATGTCAGTTTAGCCAAAAACCTAACTCAGGGCACTAATTATAAAAAAAACTAGCGTAAAAACTGACAGCTCAGGTGATTCTAATCTTGAAGAATGAAGGACATGGAGCGTAAAGCACAAGCAGATAGTAATGGGCGGGCCTGAAAAATGGAAAAGGGGCAGATTTTTTTGGGGGGGGAGGAGAGATCAGCGTATTAAGAAACTGCAATATTTTTGTACTCTACCACAAATCCACAAGTCCAAGCTAGGACCTCCCTTGAGACAAGCAACATGGCTATTTCTGGTACTGTAACTGAACTCTACTAGGGTAAGGACTGCAGACAGATTGGACAACCTAGGGCCCACCAGACAACCGGCGTTAGAGGGCCTACTCTTACCACATATGGATGTAGACCGTGTTAAATACAATTGGTGTCATATAAACCTACGTATGGTGGAAATAAGAAAGGGCTGATGCGAATTGTCCTTGACTGGAATCCATTGGGAGATCCTCGGAATATGGATGATACAGTAATGCAATGTTTTTGTATTTTGTGCATTTCAGGTGGTGACCCTCCTCTCTGGTTGCTGGGTTGCTGCCCTTGTTGTTTAAGCCTATTGTTTGTCATCTGTTGGACAAGGTGGTGATGGTGGGTCCAGATAATACTTAGAGTACCATCCCCTGTGCTACAATCTGACTAGAGAGTTGCTGAAGATGCTCACACTACTTTCTTTTCAACTTTGTGTCTGCTGGAATATAAAGGCAATGCTTAAAGTTCTATATAAGTTGGTTTTCTCTATATTTTTCTATGTTCTTCTATACCATATGCTGGTGGGGGATTCTGGAGCATATACTGGTTGCTAGAGCTGGACAAACTCTGCTTTTAACATTACTCCAAAATACTGATAAAAGCTAACTGTCCTTGTCCCTTCCAATATGGCTGCTTCTGGCCTCGTGCATTTCATGCTGCCTTTTATCTAATTGAGATGATGCTGTTGGGTCTTTTTTGGGTCTTGTCAAACCGACTTTGTGGAAAGATCCATGGCTCAGATCAATCACAATATCACACTTGATTGATCTTCAGGAGTATTTGCAGGCAGTGATATTGACCGGAGCTGCGTGACCAACTTGGCATTTAAAGGACATTTTGGCAGGAAGAAAAGATCTTAATTCAAAAGAGAATATTTGATGGATTTGTTTTGTAGCCGGTGGGAGTATCTCGCTCTCATTTGTATGGAGGCACTCTGCAATTTACATTTTTTTTGCTCCCTTAAATATCCTTTAAAAAAAATGCAGAAATGATTTCAATATCAGAAGTTAATATTTATGGAGATGTATATGGAGAACCATCAATAACCAGTGGAGTAACTGGCCATGGACAGGACCCCCTTCAGACTTGTGTGCGCTGCCCTTTGGATATGGTTGGAGGGTGGAACAATGATGTTAGGGGCAGGCTGGTGACAACAGGGGCTGCGCTGAGAATGTCAAGGCAGCCAGTCAGGGGATGGGTTTAAGAAGCAGCGGCCCATGATTGGGTAAATTTCATATCGATCAAGTTGTTGTCCTGCCCAACTTAAGACTTCTGATATCCAAATTGGCTGGTTTGAATTAGACAGCCAATGTAATAAAACAGACAGGTGGAAACTGTGCTTTATGGGAGAACTCCATCAGCCTATTTCAGACCCCAGTGGTGACAGGCGGGATGTCCGGACTGAGAATTAAAATAGGTCCTGGCATTTCAGGTACACAAAGGCCCAATCAGCCCACACAGAGGCCCAAATAGCCCCTACCAGCTCACTAAATACTGACTTTCTATGGCACCTTATAGCAGCCCCTCTGGCATTTGCCAGAACCCACAGATTGCCAGTCCGGCCTGGGCGGGAACCACTTTGAAGCTTTTACTTTTAAATACCTGTAGATGCATGACTGGTCTCCAAACTGTCCATCCTGGTGTTTTTGACACCTGAGTCAGCAGCCCCGATACCTCCCCCCCTCTCCAGCTCCAGCTAATGCAATAATGCTCTCTGCACTAGCCGCGCCAAATTTCCAAATTTTAACTTAAAATTACAAGAGGCGGCTTTTTGCCTCCCCCTGTTACTGGCTGCTCGCTGCCGCCTTAGACAAGGTTTCTCAACTTTTCTCATGGCAGGAGTATTAAGCCAGACAAGTGACTGAGGTGCAAGATGCAGCACAAACAGTGTCAGACAGGGTATGTGGGCCCACTGGGGCTGCCACCTTATGGTCCCCCCCACCCATTGAGTGCCTCCCCCACCCGTCTCAAGCCCCCATCTCAGACACAAACTCCCAGAAAATAAACCTGCCATGGTTTACCTTGCCACAATTGGGAGTGGGAGCCCACCCAGACCCAGCAGGGAGCAGATCTGGGTCAGTCGGCACTCCCTAAAGCCGGGGCCCACTAGGTTTTTAACCGGTGTCCCACAAGCTCAGTCTAACCCTGAGCACAAGGCAGTGATCCCCAACCAGTAGCTCATGAGCAACATGTTACTCTCCAACCCCTTGGATGTTGCTCCCAGTGGCCTCAAAGCAGGTGATTATTTTTGAATTCCAGGCTTGGAGGCAAGTTTTGGTTGTATAAAAACCAGGTGTACAGCCAAACAGAACCTCAATGTAGGTTGACAATCCACATAAGGGCAACTAAATGGCCAATCACAGCCCTTATTTGGCACGCCGAGAACATTTTTCATGCTTGTGTTGCTCCCCAACTCCTTTTACTTCTGAATGTGGTTAACAGGGTTCAAAAGGTTGGAGATCCCTGGCACAAGGAATTCGTATAATCTGCCTGCAAGAGCTAAATGTCAGGGCTCAGGGGAATTGAGGGGCGCGTATATATTGTATATCATTCAGTACTTGCTGCCATATTGTAGCGGTAACATAATGGGGGGCACGTTGCATTGTGGGACTAAAAATGTAATCATTTCTGTCTTTAAAAATGTTAATTGTGCGCAGATTTCCCCATTAAAGCGACTAATGGCTTTTCCTGGCCTCCGAGCGACTGTTTTCCCCCTGCCCGTGTGTTTTTCTCTGGTAGTAATGACAGCACTTTCCCCCGGGGACCTGTCACAGTGATGTATAGTTATATTATCTCTCTGCTGCTTTCACACCGCCTGTCTTTCCATAACGGGCCCATTGCCATGGCAGCACGCGAGCATCATGGGAAGCGGGGCCCCGGCTGTTGGGCCTAGAACCTGGCAAACCTTATCAGTTGTATTTCCTGACGGCGAGCGATTATTAATAATAATAAGAATAATAATGACCAACGTTCAGGCCTGTCCATCTGCTTCCTGTTTTTATTCGGTCGGGTCAGAGGGGTCGGCACCGTAGCAGGGAGAATATCAGCCGTGTTGTCAACTCAGTGACAAATATTAGCACGGCTGAGCTCAGTCTAGCAGGGTAACATCCAACAGATGGCAAGCTCACGTGGGCACTGTGAATTCCTTTTGCTCATATAATCCATATCTTTATACATTCTGTAGGTGCTTGTTGAATCTTAACCAATGTTCAGGAGTCAACCTAATTTACACTCCCTCATCCAGTCGAGCAGCTCCCTGTTTCTTACACCCAAATTCATCTTAAAAGTAATAAAAAACTCATCCAAATATCCTCAGAAACAGGCAGCATTGGGCAGAGCAGAGAGCGCAATCAGGGTAGGGTTGCCACCTGCCCAGCGTTGACCCAGACAAACCAGTATTTGCAATAGCTGTCTGGGTCGAAACTGTCTGCCAAATTAGGAAGCCCATACAGGTCTCTCCAGAAATAATGCAGAGACATAATCCTATCACTTGATGTCACAAGCCCAGGGTGACTGGGCCAGTGGGGCACCTGGTAAAAACCCAGTTGGCCTTGACCCATAGGCCCTTGCTGACCCAGGCCCCCTCACCCTCTCGGACTGCCCTCTCCCCCAATCACAGCTCCAGTTCATGGAAAAAAGCAGTAAGTGGTTAGCAGTTCAGTGCTCAGTGGCCAAGTGAACGAGGATGAGGAGGGCCCTTGAGCTTGCAAGGAGGGCCGTTGAAGTAGCAGGCCCTATTTGACCCTGAGCAAGTCCATCTCCCAATGTCACCTGCATTGGACCCTGCCTGGACTTAAAGAAAAGCAAATGTGGCAACTTTAAATAAGAGTGTGTGTGTGACCAAGGGGCATAATGTGGCATGTAGAAGATTTAAGAGAATAGCACAACACCATGTATATTGCAGGTGGGGAGCTTACCCCTTTTATTTAAAGTGACCACCAGTGCATCAACGTTTTGGGGGGGGGATTAACTCCCTTCGTCAGGATACAAACATTTGCGCTACAAACATTTTCAAAGCATAGGGATATACTGTATACAGTCCTGCCCAATTTCCCATAGTCCACCAGGGTGTTCCAAAGTGAGGCTTGACACTCAAAGTTCATGTCCTGGTATTATTGTCCAAAGTCCAGTTTCACATCCAAAAACATGCATAAATGCATATTTGAACCGTTCTATCCCAATTTGGTTACTATATATTAACACACTTGGCTACCAAATATTAGGTTTAACTACTTACGACCTGCGGGAGTTTTACCATTACCTCTATCATTCATTTTTCCCACTGGCAAAGATTATCTGTGAAAAAGCAGGAAAAGGTGAGAGGTGCGGTTCATCAGCAGACATAATATGGCATGGCCTTAATGCATCTGACTGATCTGATAAAACTGGCAACACTTATATCCAGGGCACAAAGCTGTTGTGCCCCCACCCAGGCCCGGACTGGCAATCTGTGGGTTCTGGCAAATGCCAGAGGGGCTGCTATAAGGTCCCATAGAAAGTCACTATTTAGTGGGCTGGTTGGGGCTGTTTGGGCCTCTGTGTACCTGAAATGCCAGGGCCTATTTTAATTCTCAGTCTGGACCTGCCCCACCCACACATATCTCCCTTTGCCACCCTTGGCCTTTGAGGCCTGCTCACAGATCCAGGCCTGGGCTTGTCTGGAAGGTGATGCCAAATACTGGCATGTGAACAGGGGTGCTCCTTAAATATGGATGAGCATGCAGAGTATAGTGGAAAAAAAATAGCAAAATTCCTGCAGAGCAAAACAGAGCACTGTGTCCCCAAATGAATACAGCACTTACTACATTCAGAAGCTCAGTATTCATGATGGGTGGGCAGGGGGAACCACTTGGCATCCACCCCGCCCCCTAATTTGTGCACAATTCAGACATACAAGTTAGGGAGCCAAGGTGCCCAGCGTTTCTCTTCCATATAAAGTACATACCCATTCTTATTCACAGGCTCCATCCTACCAATGTACAGTTCTATATAATTGATCATAACAAGGTGTCGTTCTTTGGGGCATGGCAGTTGGTGCTGTTTGCCCTTTGTGCAGTCACTTGAGCCCAGGCTGGTGCCAGAGGTGGATCAGCAGGTTGGGGGCATCACGCAGAGCTTTTATAACATACAATTTGCTGCCTCCCCTCCCTTTCCAGCCCGTGTCTTCATACAAGGGTCACGTTCCTCTCGTCCAATTTCTCTTTCCGGCATGAAAATTGAAATTGATCTGAAGACAGCGGGAGGCAGTTTGTAGTTGAGGCACATCGACTCTTTCTGCGCTTTAGGTTCTGTTTTATCTTCCAAGGGAAACTAATCAGAAAAGAAAGAGATTTGATTTGGTGCAGAAAGTGAACCTTACTCTATCTTGCTTCCAACTTGCAATGTGTTTTCATTATGAACTGGTAAAGGCTTCCTTCCCCTCCCTTTCTGCCTGGAAGCTGTCATCTGGGTGCTTTTATTTTAACTCTAAACTGCCATCAAATTCTCCCCATCTGGCCCATTGTGTGATTTTTAAAAGGAATTTCCCTTGCCTAGTAAATTGTCATCCGAGTGACTGTTCTACTGCTGGACATAAATATGCCTTTCTCCTGTAGGCTGCCATAACAAAGTTCTGATCCAGCCCACTATTTCAGTATCCCAGCCCACTGCTTGATTTAAAGACTCCCTGCCCCTCCCACTATGAGTTGCCATGAGAGTGTTATAGTGAGTTCTAGGGGCAAATTCACTAAGATTCGTAGTTGCGCCCGGCGTAACTTCACCAGGCGTAGTTTCGCCAGCGCTCCGCAAATTCACTAAAATCCGAAGTTGCGCTCAGGGGTAGCGTAAGGTTGCGAAGTTGCGCTAGCGATGGTTAATTTGCAAACGGCGCCAAATTCAAATTTCAATGAAGGAATATGTAGCAGCACTGCAAATGCCTGGGAAACCTTCAAAACATCAAATAAAATTTTTATTTTGCCCTACACATGTGCCCACTGTATAGTTAAGTTGCCATGAGTTAGGAAATGTAGGGGGGAAGAAGGGGAGCCCCAAAAAAAATTTCGATCTTTTTCAGCCTATCACTCATAACGCTAGCGTTTTTTGGGACTTAGAAAAAATGTGAACGTTTTTTGAAGCAATCCCTATCTACTCTATTGCGATTCGCCTGGTCTGAGGTGGCGAAGGAAGTCTAGTGTAAAAGTTGGCGTTCAGTACAATGCGCACGTTAGTGAATTTGCGTAGTTACGTCCGTTGCGCAAATTCGCCAGGCGTAAGGGTGCGAAGTAACACTAGCGAATGTACGCCAGCGTTCGTTAGTGAAGTAACGAAAATGACCAATGCTAGTGAATTGACGCTAGCTTTAGACGCTTCGGCGCTTAGTGAATTTGCCCCCTAGACTCTCTGAAGTCACTTGATATGCACGAGATGGAACTAGTCTTCAGTCCTCTCCTCCGAACACAAGGCCACACATGTCTCTTCTAAACACAGGGCCAGACATGTGTCTTCTAAACACAGGGCCAGGCATGTCTCCTCTAAACATAGGACCACAGATCTTCAGGTGGGCATCCGATTCCACACCTCTTTCACATGCACAAGAGACTCTACATTGTTTGCTACCAGCCATGCCAGCCACCCAGCCCAAGTGGACTAAACAGGCAATTGAAGACAGGCAACCAAATCTGTTCATCCTGTAACCCAAACTTCATAAAATTCACATAGACAAATACAAGAGGTCCTCTACAATCAACCCATTATCTATATATTTAAGACATTGAGACATTTTGTGCTACTGCTACTAAAAAATGCCTTACCCTTTAAACAAAACAGGGATTGTTTGTCCATATATTGCTGGCTGGCGATGAGATATGGGATGACTTTGACGTGGTTGGCCAGTTTAAAGGAAAACTATAGCCCCAAAATGAACACTTAAGCAACAGATAGTTCATATCATATTAAGTGGCATATTAAAGAATCTCACCAAACTGGAATATATATTTAAGTAAATATTGCCCTTTTACATCTCTTGCCTTGAGACACCATTTGGTGATGGTCTGTGTGCTGCCTCAGAGATCACCTGACCAGAAATACTGCAGCTCTAACTGTAACAGGAAGAGATCACCTGACCAGAAATACTGCAGCTCTAACTGTAACAGGAAGAGATCACCTGACCAGAAATACTGCAGCTCTAACTGTAACAGGAAGAGATCACCTGACCAGAAATACTGCAGCTCTTACTGTACCAGGAAGAGATCACCTGACCAGAAATACTGCAGCTCTAACTGTAACAGGAAGAAGTGAGGAAGCACAAGACACAATTCTGTCTGTTAATTGGCTCATGTGACCTAACATGTATGGTTTGTTGGTATGTTTGTGAGTACAGTGAATCCTACGATCCCAGGGGGCGGCCCTTATTTTTTAAAATGGCAATTTTTGTATTTATGATTACCCAATGGCACATACTACTAGAAAAGTATATTATTATGAAAATGGTTTATTTACATGAAGCAGGGTTTTACATATGAGCTGTTTTATGCAATATCTTTTTATAGAGACCTACATTGTTTGGGGGGTATAGTTTTCCTTTAAATATATTGCAATATATGGACAAACAATCCCTGTTTTGTTTAAAGGGTAAGGCATTTGTTAATAGCTGTATGCACAAAATGTCTCAATGTCTTAAATATATTGATAATGGGTTGATTATAGAGGACCTCTTGTATTTGTCTATGTGAATTTAATGGTCACAGCCTCATTGCACCCCTGCTTAATGGTTTAAAAATTAGTGGTGAGCACAACTTTCCCTTGTTTTTTATAGATATATATATATGAAGTGTCTGGAAATGACTAAGCTGTTGCACGGCTGGATGCTCACTGGAGCATTAAATGGCACAACACCTCTCACCCCTTTGGAACATGACTTGGCTGGCAGCTCCAGCGGTGTTACAGCCAAAGTGAAGTTCTGCTCAGTCACCCAGCCGTATAATTGGTCAGAGAGCAGAGGGGCTCTCCAAAATCAATCGGAGAGAATGTTTTCCTTCTGATGCTCAGCACAGGGGGTCACCTTGCAGCTGGTTCCAAATAAACAGATGGAAATGGATTTGACGACCAGTTCCTGCTCTCCCACAAGAGTACTGGGGTTTCTAAATGCAGCAACGTTTTGATATCTGTTTGCAGCAAAGATGGTCCCTAAACCAGTTCTCTGCAGGCCCCGGCTGCTTCTAGCTCTGCCTCTGGCACTGGAGATGGTGATATTAGTGGAAGCAGATTGCCGAGGTGTGGAAGAGAGAGATAAGAGCTGTTGGCTGAATCACACGCAGCCAGGAGAGTTACTGCCTATAATCTGTAGAAAGTAGCCTTGTAATAAATGGCCATAATAACATTGTTCTCTCGCCGTACTCCCTTCGGAGTCTGCCGTGCTGACCAGCGAATATACCATACGCTTGCTATAATTATACGCGCCATTAGCTATTCTGTTCTTTGTTGGGGGAAAAAAAAAAGAAAGGGGAGATGAGTTCTTCCCGGTGACATAAAATGACCTTCGTAAACAAACCAATCTGCTCTAAATGTGTGCCTCAGGTTTTGGTCGCTCTTGGATTGAGGTTTTAGGATTTTTTGGGATTGAGTCCCCTTTGTGGTCCAACTATATTCAACCCCCTACTGGGTAGGTATGCAATAAATCCCTATTTTCAGGATTCAGCCGAACCACAAATCTTTTAGGATGGATTTTGGCAAATCCTGAACTGAATCTGAACCCTAATATGCAAGTGCAATAACGGGTGTGAAAAATTGTTGGATCCCCTTGATCAAGAGACTTAAAGTCGTGTGACTTTAAGGGTTTAGATTCAGTTCAGACAGGCTCTTGGATTCTGCCAAATATGAATTGTGCAGACAAATTCTCGTATTTAGCTGAATTCCAAACCAAAACCAGGAATCCGTGCATTCTTTGACCTATGGCACCCAAATAGCTGGTAACTTTCCCTTTCTAGGGCAGTTTATTTGAATGCAATGGGCTACAATTGCATCTACTTTAAGAACAGGGGCATAACTACAGAGGAAGCAGACCGTATGACTGCAGGGGGACCCAGGACATATAGGGGCCCCATGAGGCCCAAATGATGAGCAATGTCAACAACTATTAAGTATGGATGCACCGAATCCACTTTTTTGGATTCGGCCGAACCCCCGAATCCTTCACGAAGGATTCGGCCGTATACCGAACCGAATCCGAACACTAATTTGCATATGCAAATTAGGGGTGGGAAGGGGAAAACATTTTTTACTTCCTTGTTTTCTGACAAAAAGTCACGCAATTTCCCTCCCTGCCCCTAATTTGCATATGCAAATTAGGATTCGGTTCGGCCGGGCAGAAGGATTCGGCCGAATCCGAATCCTGCTGAAAAAGGCCGAATCCTGGCCGAATCCCGAACCGAATCCTGGATTCGGTGCATCCCTACAATTAAGCAAAAATATCTGCGTATGTTGGGGGCCCTAAAATTAATTTGCTGTGTGGCCTATTAATATCCAATTATGCCACATTTTAAAAAAACCTTTGCATGGCCAAACACCTTGTAAGTTTTGGCAGGGCCAACATCAGGGGGGCACAGGGGCTACATTTGTACCAGGCCCAGGCCTAAAGGGGGGCCTAGTTGTGCTGCATTTTTCAAATTAGCCGTCCCCCTTGACAGAGCCGAACCGCCAAAGTCCCTTAGAGCCAAAGAGCCGAAGTCCTGAAGATATGAAGACCCAAAGCTGTGAAAAGACCCGAAGACCAGAAGCGCTGAAAAGACCCGAGTTGCTGAAAACCCGAAGCACCAAACATAGCCAAAGTCACAAAAAGACTTGAAGCTACAAAAAGACCCAAAGCCACAAAAGGAGCCAAAGCTGAAGCCACAAAAAGACCCAAAGTCAAGAAAGGAGCCTAAGGTAAGTTCCACTGAACACCAATGTTTTTTTTAATCGTATGAAATCCCTGGCCACCAGGCCCCAGCTACCAATGTTTTTTTTAAGTATTCTATAGGGCCCCTGGCCACCAATGTTTCATTTAACTTGTAACCGGGGGCCATGGCCACCAATGTTTTTTTAAGAACTTTTATGGGGGGCCCTGGTGCCAATGTTTTGTTTTTTTAATTTATAGGGGGGCCTGACCACCAATATTTTTTTTTAACTTATGAGTTCCTGACCACCAATGGCTTTTTATAACTTGTGTGGGGGGAGGTTTACCGTTTTTTTAGCACAGCCTGTGTGGCTTTTTTACTGTGGTGTGGGTGGGCGGGATCTGGGGTGGGGCTTGGGGACTGGGTGGGGGTGACCAGGGGCCCAGAAATTTTTGTTGTATGGGGCCCCTGTGATTTCTGATGGCAGCCCTGGGTTTTGGTGACCGTAACGTACTAAAGAGAGGTCCCCCATGCTTAATTCTCATCCCCAAATTAGCCAAACAATCAATGTAAAAACCTTGACACTTGAAGACCACCAAGTGACATAGTCAACTCCACATGGACAATCTATCCTAGAGATTCCCAAGCTATTTTGGCTAGCAGTGGCAGGAGAGACCCAGCCTGTAGGTCGGTTATAGTGGAATTTAGACAGAATGCTGCTTGCTTACCTAGTAACCCCTGAAAGCCCATCTTGAAGGTCAGCTATGGTGGGAGTTATGATGAAAACTGACTGTCCGAACTATCTTTGAAACAATGGCTGCATTGGCCTCGGCCAAAGGTTAGATGTCCAAGGAGAGGCTTATAAAACCGATACAACAACTGCTCCAGCCAGAGCCAAAGTTCTTTGCATGTGGGAGCCTACGGCCATCCAGCAGCATCATAAAATCAGAGTTCTATCCCCTCGTATTTCATGGCAATTAGTTTGTTCCTGGCCTCAGGCGTTTCTATGTCTTTTGATAGACCGAGTATCCTCCCTGCAGAAAGCCCAAGGGCCTGAGGAGCTGACAGGACAATCGGGCAAGTGTCAGCTGGTTGTTAAATGTGTTTTCTCCTACTTATGGGGAACGGGAGGTGAAAAAGACAAATTGAACCCTGGAGAAGCTGCCACTACAACAATATAAACTGCTCCTTCCATCAGTCTCGTGTCTTTGCACAAAAGTACTGACCCTCCACTTGCCGGAGACTACTGAATACTGAGCCTCTAACTAGCAAACAATGTCTTGCCTCCAACAGATCTACCTTTAGGGCTCATCCCTATATCACCTGTGTACCCATCATTTTCACCTCTGCGTTTACTCAACCAATTAAAACGTTCCTTTTCTCCACAGATTGGGAAACTATTATGGTTTTTCAGATCTGATGAGCACATCAATATCCGGGGACATCGAGTTAACAAGGACGTGATACGGAAAAAATAAGGCTAATTTTAATCCTAATTATCTCGCAAGAGGCTTTTATTTGCTGAGATGATTCAGATACGGCCTGATCTGCTGGGTTTGCTTCCCAAATCGTTACCTTGGTCCTTGGATTAATTAATAAGGGAAGATTAAGCCTCTTTTCACTGTCTTTCAACATCGTTAGAATAATGAGTTGGCTTCTTAAAGTCATCACAGCCTTGAAACACAGTGACATGGAACACCCTATATTATACAGTGTGTGGGTGTTAAACATTTAATTAAACCTTTAATTGCCATGGTTTCTTTGATCTTACTGTGACGTATCTTCCAGTATAAGAGCTGTGTGGCACAGATCCAAGGGGAACCCAGAACCATAAAGTCTATGGTATCAGCATGATGGTGTTTAAGGCAGAACCTAGAATAAGTATAATGGCCTTCTAATATCATGAATAGGTCAGTGGTTGGGGCTCACCCTATGGGAAGAAAGCAGAGCACAGGATCCCAGTTCAATATCCATTATTTTTTAAGGAACATCTAAGTTTTTATATGAAAAATGCAGCAATTATTTAGCTTGACCATACACAGGCCTATACTATATAGCAGTGATCCCCAACCAGTGGCTCGTGAGCAACATGTTGCTCCCCAACCCCTTCAATGGTGCTCAAAGTGGCCTCAAAGCAGGTGCTTATATTTGAATTCCTGACTTAGAGGCAAGTTTTGGTTGCATAAAAAACAGGTGTACTGCCAAATAGAGCCTCATGTAGGTTGCAAGTTCAGGAGGGGCTACCAATAGCCAATGATAGCCCTTATCTGGCACCTCACAGGAACATTTTTCCTGCTTGTGTTGCACAATTGAATGTGGCTCACGGGGGGAATAAGGTTGGGGACCCCTGCTATATAGTATCCAGTCCTTCAGCTATTGGCCCAAACATACAGATACAAAGTATATTTCAACTGGTCAGTTCATTGGGGTCCGAACTACTGGAACAGGAGGAAATGAAAAAGAGCTTTGACTCTTACTTCCTCATCTGCCAAACCAGTCAATACTGATGGTAAATAGATATTGGTAGGAGTTGTCCCTCCAGGATACACATATCAAAAAGTAGCATTAGGCCAGATCAAGACTTTTCAATGGCCTTTACTCATCACTCATGGGAATATGTCTCTCAAGTAATCTGGGTTTGAGCTGCCTCCTTTATGGATCAAAGGGTTTCCCAAGATTGTATGTTGTACATGTTGTACCATGGACATATAGTTCTTCGTGTCATGCCAAGTGATTCATTGCTTAGACAGTGATCCCTAACCATTGGCTCATGAGCAACATGTCGCTCTCCAACCCCTTGGATATTACTCCCAGTGGTCTCAAATCAGGTGCTTATTTTTCAGTTCCAGGTTTGAAGGCAAGTTTTGGTTGCATAAGAACTAGGTGAAATGCCAAACAGAACCTCATGTAGGCTGCCAGTCCATACAGGGGTTACTAAATGGCACTTATTTTGTACCACCCAGGAATACTTTTTATGCTTGCATTGCTCCCCAACTCTTTTGTGAATGTGAATCTGAATCTGGCTAAAAAAAGGTTGGGGGCCCCTGGCTTAAAGAGAAGCAGTTACATTGGGTCTTCCCAGAAGTTACTGCAGATGTCCACAAGATGTGCCTCCTGACATTCAACACTTCCACCACCAAAACTGCTCTATATACCCCTGCCACCTGCTCGCTGTAAACAACTGCCCACTTGCTTATCTTGATCAGACTGCCAGTCCATGTAGAAGTCCAAGATGACCTCTTTCCTGATGGATATATTATCCAATAAGCAACTGAGGAGAACCAGGTGGAACCATGAACATGTTCCCTATGTGATTCTGGTGAGAAAATAAGATCTTCCCTTACATGCCCAAGCTCAAGTAAAGAATGAAATTATTAAGGATCTGCTGAGTTCTCCAGTTTCAGGCCCTGTGACTTGTTGCACCCAGTCAAGTACCCCTTTCTCATATGGTGAAGCCACAGCTACATAGGGGTGGTGGGGGGAGTAGGTAACATCTGTAAAATCACTTCCACTTTGAGGAGAGATGGTGACCTGATTTTACAGAAGACTGACTCTGGCTCTGCAGGGAATAAATGGAGAGGATGTCGGAATGGGATATTAATGTTGTGGATAAAGAGCAAGGGATGGAATTAACCTCTGCTCAGCATCACCTTAGATCAATATCACAGAACACACAACCGGGGAGACAGATAAAATCTGCTTTACCCGCCAGGCTTGCCCTTTCCGTGCCCGCTATAACATTTCCTTCCTTATTGGATTTGTCTTCAGGATTGCCAGCACAAAAGGTCACGACTGGAAGGGGGTAGGAAACTGTAGGGATGGGCTACTGCGCCGAAGGAGTGGTGGATTTGCAGAACCGACACCGAGAAAGATTGGTCGGATCACAAAGGCCAAACGGATTTTCACTTATAAATCAAAGCATTTACTCTTAATCCTGAATTTAAAGGGATGAAATGAAATAAGATCAGGCACTTACAGTGGAATGGCTGAAGAAAACGACTAACCTCGTTGGAAATAGAGGATTAAATAATTCAGCACAGGTGGTACTGGCATAACTACATCTTTTAGTTGCCCTATTATGGCTAAACTGACACCATCCTGCAAATTAAATGCCATTCGGGTACTGCAAAAACCATAGTAACCAATATACCTTTTTATTGAGCTGTGTATAAGCGCCAACATAATGTCAACAATGAATAATACCCGGGCCCCTACAGGCTCCAGGAAAGGGAACCATAGGACCTGTGCCTGGTGGGTCACAAGTTTATTCCAGGATAAGAGATAAGTCATATCAGGTGCCCAGGGCCTAAAGCAATGGTAGGCAGCATACGGCCCAGATGTGAGCAAATTAGGATACTGACTGACCGACCGGGGGGTAGGGAGTTTTGGTAAAGACTAGTACTAGTAAAAAATGTAATGCCCATGACCCCTTGAACAAAGGAGAGCAGCATACACCTAGAGAGGGACCTCCGTTTCACAGGGGCTGGTAAGTCTTACCAAAGACTATCTTTTGTGCAAAAGGGTCACTGACCCTAAATAATAAAGTTGAGGTGCCAGTTCTGCCCACTGCTTGCGGATACCCATTACTATGCTGCCCTAGATTCAACTAACCCGCGACTGAATAGCGGGATAAATTAAAGGGATAGCGTCATTGCAGGGGTGGAGCTACCAAGTCTAAAGGTGGCCATACACGGGCATACTATTATCGTATAAATGATCGTATCGTTAAAAGATCATGTGGCTATTGTTTTACCATACAATATACCATCCACGGAGAACGATTATATGAACAGATATAATCGTACCATTGTCTAATTCGCAACCGCTGCCCGATTTTATCCCTGAACAACCGACATTTTTAAACTCATCCGATCAATTTTGCAAACGATAATGTCGAGCCGTTCGTTCGTCCGACGATCGTTCATCAATCATCCGATAAATTACCGATATTATAGGAACGTTCTGGAATTGGTCGTTTGGAAGTAAAAAATCTGCCTGTGTGTGGCCACCTTAACTCCCTCTTTGGTCTGTTGTTATGATTGGTTATTCTATTGGATTTTACTTATTGTTGCTTTGCCATATACTGCTTGTGTGTGGCAAGCAGGCCCGGACTGGCAATCTGTGGGTTCTGGAAAATGCCGGAGGAGCTGCTATAAGGTGCCATAGAAAGTCAGGATTTAGTGAGCTTTTTTTTGGCCACTGTGTGGGTTGATTGGGCCTCTGTGTAACTGAAATGCCAGGGTCTATTTTCACTCTTAGTCCAGACCTGGTGGCAAGTTCCTAAATGGTTGCCATGGCATATTGGGAGTTGTAGTTTGAAAATAACAGCCCTGTTAGATACCGACCAGTTGCTGTCTATACCCATCCCAGTTTGACCTCAAGCAGTTACTCCTAGATATCATGTGTATTGCCCTTTAATGGGAGGGAGCTGTCCTCTTTCCAGGTTCTGAAAGGCACCAGGTCTTCTCTCTTGGCAGGAAAATGGTATTTTAAAGAGCACCAGCTGCTGCGGCAGTCTGCTTAATGCAGCCCATGATTCCAGAGACACTTTGTATCCCTGTGTTTAAGTGGAAGGAGGACTGAGAAAGACAGACACCCTAATGCAGACAAATAACCAGCCATATGCCCCTCTTTCCAATCACTTTCAATTTGGCTGCAGGCCAATGGGGGGGGCTGGGATTTATGTATAAAATCTCTGAAATTCCAGTATTTCTCTTGGCTTTTCTTTATTGTGCATTGAAATCCAGATATTCCCGGGCTGCAGACTTCCTTGCAATGTGTTAATCTTGTCATATTTCCAGGATGATTGGAGTGATCCTATGTACGTGGCGCACCAGGGAGAGATTAGGCTGTTGTGCGGGGTTGGGGGAGTAAGAAGGACATGTCTATAATGGGAATGACAGGGATTGTATATGACTTTCCAGGCACGTTATGACAAACAGCCTCAGAACCCTGATCTGTCTTCTGCTATTGGACTACAGTTCCCAGTATCCTTCACCTGGCAGGGCATGCTGGGAACTGTAGTGCAACCAGAACTGCAATCAGGGTTGTCATTGGCCTCCAACCCTCCAGAGATTTTAATCCACAGGTCACCTAGGCCTTACCCCCCTGAACAACCCACAATCGCATCTTCACGTGTCTTGGGGGTCCCCTCTGTCACAAGGGAGTACCCCCTACACACACAGATTTCAGCCCTGGCTGCATCCAAACAACTTGGAGATGCCTGTGGGTCTATAGCTGGTGGGAAATTAACTCCAGGTCTAGTAACTCATAGCAACCAAGTAAATTTGGCTGCAAATACTGGACAGTGGACTGCACTTATTATTATATTACCCAGTTTTTATTTGTACCAGATCTGCAACAGCCAAGCCCTGGCCTATTGAGTGCCGCTCTTTGTACATTCTTGCTGCTCTTTCAGCTTCAAGATCTTTAATGTAAGATAATTAATTCTCCCAAACTTTACTAAACATGATATAATGCTTTCAGGCATAAACACAAAGTTTATTCTTCGTACCATTGCCCCATTAAGCGTTGAATTACTCTCTCAGTCCATTCGCTTCGGGTACAGACGCCACTTACTCTAGAGCTACATTGTGTCTCCCCCCGTGTCGGACTTGCTTGTGGATGCGCCTCTGAATGTCAAGTACTTTGAATAAAAGGCAGCACCCATTTCACTGAGCTCAGTAAGATCACTAGACTGTATGGGTGCTTTAACAAGAGCTGCTCCGAGTGTCAGCCCGGAACCCTCTGTTCAGACTGTGCACATTGAGACAGACCTCCTATCTCTAAATGGCAAATTGTACGTCACAACATGTTCTAAAAGACATTCCTGAGCCAAACAGATTTATTCAGTCTTGCCATAAAGGCTTTGGTGCTTGATGCAGAATATTCAGCTTTTCTGTTTTTTTTGTTTTTTTTTAGTATGTTTGCTATTAGATCTGCACTGTGTCTGCTATATTCAAGTTTATATGAAGAGATAAATGATGGAAGCTCAGTAGCAATATCGAGAACCACTAACTGGCCCTCAGGCTGGGCCCCCTTAGCTCATAACAAGGTTACAGATATATAGAAACATTGGGGTAACAGTCACCCTGCTATAGTTCCAGGGGTACCCAGGGTACAAATAAGCACTCACCCCAAATCTCCCCCTAACTGACCTTCAGACTGGGCCCCCTTAGCTCATAACAAGGTTACAGATATATAGAAACATTGGGGTAACAGTCACCCTGTTATAGTTCCAGGGGTACCCAGGGCACAAATAAGCACTCACCCCAAATCTCCCCCTAACTGACCTTCAGACTGGGCCCCTTAGCTCATAACAAGGTTACAGATATATAGAAACATTGGGGTGTCACCCTGCTATAGTTCCAGGGGTACCCAGGGTACAAATAAACACTCACCCCAAATCTCCCCCTAACTGGCCTTCAGACTGGGCCCCCTTAGCTCATAACAAGGTTACAGATATATAGAAACATTGGGGTAACAGTCACCCTGCTATAGTTCCAGGGGTACCCAGGGTACAAATAAGCACTCACCCCAAATCTCCCCCTAACTGACCTTCAGGCTGGGAGGGTTATGGGGGGCCAGTCCCACAGTTTAGGAGCCCAGCTATGAAACAAATAAAAAGAGAGAAAGCCCGATCAAATGGGGATATGAACTCAAATATAAGATTTAGCCTAATGAAAGAAAAATGTAAATTGTAAGCAATATTCCAATATCCATTAATGAAAAATAAAAAGGAAGTTGGGTTTACAGAAGCTGCCGAGCAACAGTCATCCATTGACTATAACTATGGGCACCAGAGCAGCATTTGATTTGGGGCCCTTTGTTTCCCACAATGCCTCCAGTTACTTAATCCTGTCCCCGTCTTGGTGACATCTATACCCATGAACTTCTGTATGTCAGATTGTGTGTTAGTCCCTCTGAGATTTGGAGCCCGAATACAATTGTGACCCCCATGCCCTGTACACGGTTTCCCATTAACATCTCTACCCAATAGTAAAAAGTAATGATGAGCTTTCCCTTCCTCCCTGTATGGCGGCATCCAAGCCCAGCCACGGAATCAGCTATTATAGTAGATATATATTATAGTATATTATAGTATATGTGTGAGAGTGAAGCATTTTTGCTCATAAGGAGAGAAATATGAAATTGTATATAAACAGTGGGGCTACTCGGCATGCGTTCGTCAGAATAGGCCGTCTGTGTGTTGCCTAAATTTATTGCACCATCACTTCCCTCTCTCTACCTCTGTATTGCTCATGTGTTAAGAAGCCCATACAGAACTGAAATGTCCTTAGATAGGGGCCACGTCCCACCACACTTGAACCTATAGAATGACGGCAGAAGTAAACATAGAATGCTTATACAATAGACTGGATTAGAACCACTGGATTAGGATTTTCTAGAATATTTTTTCCTTTATCTTTTCCCCGTACAACGCACTTTATTCTTCCTGTTATGACACAGGCCTGACGAATGGCAGTGCTGACATTTTAAGTATCACACGGAGTTGAGTTTGAATATTCCAGGGAGAGAGAGAGGCTGAGCACCAAAGGTGAGATGTTTCTTGCTGGGACCAACATGGGGGAAGAACAATAAAGTGGTGAAGGGATGGAAGAGAAAAGACAGCGAGGGTTGTTACTCAGGGGAGTATCATTAATGCACACACGCCTGGTATTGTTTGTAATATCACTGACCTTCTCGTCTTTTATTCATAGAGGTTGGAGATCTTCAAGCTGTGACTCTTCGTCTCTTACTCAACTACCATTTCCACAGAGATGAGTCTATGTACAATTGGTGAGCTTTTTTCTTGGATCATTCATTGAAGATGGAGATCTTCAAACTATGACCCTTCATCTCTTACTCAACTACCATTTCCACGGAGATGATTTGATGTACAATTGTTGGCCTTTTTCCTTGGATCTAACCAAAGGCTCTGCACACAGCAACACTGTGGGATCATCGGCATAAGATCTGAGAACTGATCTGAACAAACTGCTTTGATTCCCATTCATGAGGCGAACACATTGGGCCTTTGAGTGGGTCTTATCTCATTGTGGAATTCTGTAGGTCATTGTTTTTACTGGCCTATTCATCACATCCCTTTATAAGACAAATGATATGGACTATAAATTTATGGACTATAAATTGTTTCTAGATGTGCACTTACAAAGAAGCCTCAGTGCCTGAGGCACACCAAGATTCCCTTTTCCAAATTTCACAATAAGTCGATATGGGGATCGAACTCAGAACTCCAACAGAAAAGCCCTGAGTTCAAGTCCCACTGCCTGTGTGCAAGCAAATCATAAATAAATAATTTTTTTCATACTTGCCATCATTGCTGAATGGTGTTAGGTGATTCATATCAAGTAGAATAAAATGAGCAACCATTTGGACAATGTTTCAGGTAAAACATAGCCTTTATTAAAGTGCAAAATGGAAATGTTTTTATTGAATAAGTGTATATTGGTCTTGCCCAACCACAGATGAGTTTGTTGTACAGTAGTTGGCCATATTTATATGCACTTGCACATTCCCCTGAGCCCTACGGCTAAGCATTGTCTGAGTTACTGTTCTGCTGAGTATAAATGGCTTCTAGCATATGCATGCCAATGCCTGTATTATAGAGATGTTACAGTGGGCTCATTGGTAGGAACGGACAGCTGTAAAAATGGCATTAGCCATAGCGTTTAGGGAGGTCGTACATGGTCATAGATGTCTTTCTCTTACTCCAAGGCAAATTAAGGGTGTAATGTTCCGTGAACAACAGAAAAAGCCTATTTAAGCCTTAGTCTGCAATTTCCGCTGAAGTTCCAGGATAATTTAGACACACAGTACCGGATATCCCACAGGAAAACATTTATAAGAAATTAATGTTAGATTTATTTCCCCTTTAAAGCTGGGATGTCCAACATGCACCACTTTACTACAGCTCCCAGCATCCCCTAACCTTGCCAAAACAAATAAAAAGTTAAGGAGTTGCCGAATAAGAAGAATGACCTTTTTTGTCAGGGAGTTGAGTTAGGTTACCAGCTTTTCTCAATGAGAAGGTCAATATGGCAGAATGGGGCTTGCATTTTGTTTATCCAGTTAGTGTTACCCTCAGGAGAACGATCCGTTATAAGAAGTTGGCCGTTCCGCAGGTTACATTGTTCTGCTGGAAAGTTCAGCACGTTTCTGGTTGGGAGGAGGTGAATGTCTCCTCTGGGTGCATTTGTACTCGGCATTCAATGCTCAGAGCCTCAACTTAATTCATGCTAAAATAGGGCTACCAGGCAAGAGAGATGGTACCAGGGGGAAGAGAGGTGGATACCAGGGGAGAGAATTGCCTAATAGGCGGCAGAGATACCTGGGCCTGGTTCTCTTGAATATGAAATCACTTCTGCAAGAAAACTCAACACTTTAAAAAGAGATTTATTACATTTGTCAACACATTTTGATCTTTTGAACAGGTGTGGCCAATGTTAAAATGAGTTCATATTTGTGATGCATGGGAAGGGTTTCCAACTTTTATCCAGGACAATACTGGCTTGCAGGGAAAAGGAGCTGGACAAAGATGTAAGGAGATGGGGCAGATCCAGGAGGGACAGAACCATGATGTAAAAAGGGGACGGAGTTGCGAAATAGAGGGGGCAGATTGTGTGGAGATTGGGTAAGTAGGGAGGGTTGCAAAGGTGGAGCAACTGGGAATTACACATTTACTGGCAAAAACATAGACCCTATGCATGGGTCAGCCCCAAAACCCATGTGAAGCAAAGAGGCCTTGGGGGAGGGTGACAGACCAAGATTTTGGTATAGTAATGTATAATTAGACCACACTGGGGGCTTAATCAGACATGTTGAGAGAGGAACACATCAATGCTCTGATAGGATTTTCCATTCAACCTGATATCTGCTCAACTTTTGTCCAGATGTCAGCACCTTATATGTTCCAATAAGTGGGGTTATAAAGGGCACTTTTGATTCAGTCTGATGCCGAACCTCATTGATGCTCTTGTGGCTAAATGGAAGCAATTCCCACCAAAAATGTCCCACCATCTAGTGGGAACCTTCCCAGAAGAGTAGGGTCTTTAGCAGCAAAGGGAACTTCATATTAATCCCACCTACAATGTCCCAACATCTAGTAGGAACCTTCCCAGAAGAGTAGGGTCTTTAGCAGCAAAGGGAACTTCATATTAATCCCACCTACAATGTCCCAACATCTAGTAGGAACCTTCCCAGAAGAGTAGGGTCTGTTATAGCAGCAAAGGGAACTTCATTTTAATCCCACCAACAATGTTCCAGTATCCATTGGGGACCTTCACAGAAGAGTAGGGGCTGTTATAACAAGGGAGGAACAATATCATATTATATTCCTTTGGTTTGGGAATGGGATTTTGAACAGGCAGATGTCCAGAAGCTTATGTCCCAAGAAGCCATATTTTCTTAAACAGCTATCCATGTGATTGTTCTACTATTCTGATTGACTGCCACCGGTAGTGATGGGCGAATTTATTCGCCAGGCGCGAATTCACGGCAAATTTGCGCGATTCGCCGCCAGCGAATAAATTCATGAAACGCCCGCGAAAATTCGCGGCAAAAATTCGCCGGCGTCAAAAAATAAAATTTCCGAAAAAACAGACGCCGGCGTCAAAAACGAGACGCCGGCGCCGTTTCGCGAATTGTTTGACATTTCGCAAATTCGCCTATCACTAGCCACCGGATCTTCTTCTCCCATGTAGAGTAAAATATCGATTACAGATGCTACACTAAGGGGCAGAGTTGCTAACTTTTGAATGGTAAATTAGATCATATTAAGTCAAAACTAGTGATGGGCGAATTTGTGCAGTTTCGCTTCGCCGAAAAATTCGCGAATTTCGCGCGAAATTCGCAAAACGGCGTCCGTTTTTTAGAAAAAAATTTTTGACGCTGGCGAATTTTTTCCGCGAATTTTCGCGGCCGTTTCGCGTATTTATTCGCCGACGGCGAATCACGCAAATTCGCCGCAAATTCGCCCATCACTAGTCAAAACTCCCAAATTCGAATTTAAAACCATCAATTTGAATTTGAATGTGAGATGTATCACACCTCGACCCTGGAAACAGTTCTAATTCAACTATTCGCCACCTAACACCTGCCGAGGTCATGTAGAAGTCAATAGCAGAGCTCCCTTGAACTATTTGAAGATGTTAATAGTAGTGATGAGCCAAACGTTTGCCAAGTTTTTTTTGCGAAAATGACGCCCCATAGACTCCAATAGGAGAAACAAAATGTTGCGTGTCAAAAAAAATTCAAAATTGTTTCGATTCTCAGGTCACTCCTATTCGGTTGAATATTACTCACGTTTTTTCATAAATAACCTCCTATTCGAGTTGTGAGTACATTCGAATTTGAGTTTAAAAAAAATTCGCATAACTTCGAAATTTGACCTTTGATAAATCTGCCCCTAAATGCAGCTGAGAAAAGTTTAGAGAATGTGTTTAACTATTACCTTATTACAGACCTGTCATCCGTTTTTTCGGGAGTCGCCTAAATTCATAACCACGGCTTGGGTGGAGAAAGGGTGGAGATGAGACATTTCTTTCATTTTAATGAGGCTTCAATTTCCCTTTAAATGTTACAAACTGCCCTTTCATATGATAAAAACAAAATCCCTTGTTCCTGTGTAAGAAGAGAATTCTCCCAGCGGCGGGGAGAAAGGTGAGCAGAGTCAGAGAGAAGGATGAATATTCAGAGGCAGGTCAGGGTTTATGGCGGCCAATAAAAGGGCAGGAGTGGCGGAAAGTGAAATGATATATTCTTACAGAAGCAGGATTTAGGGACGTGTCCCTGGCTGAATCTTTCCACCTCATTTATTTTTCTATTATCAGGATAGGTAAGGGGGAAAAAAGAAGCTGTAACAATAGCCAGAATGATTAACGAGCAGCCCGGGTAACGAGCTTTTCCAGCCTCACATCTCCATTTGTAGAATCGGGAGGTTTCTTTGGATTATGATTCAGTTTATAACTTAGCACAATTATTCCCAACCAGTAGCTCATGAGGAACATGTTACTCCCCAACCCCTTGGATGTTGCTCCCAGTGGCCTCAAAGCAGGGGCTTATTTTTGAATTCCAGGCTTGGAGGCAAGTTTGTGTTGTATAAAAACCAGGTGTACAGCCAATCAGAGTCTCCTGTAGGCAGCCAGTCCACATAGGGGCCACCAAATGGCCAATCACAGCCCTTATTTGGCACCCCCAGGAATTTTTTTCATGCTTGTGTTGATCCTTGATTTTTATACATCTGAATGTTGCTCACAGGTGAAAAAAGGTTGAGGACATCTGTAGAGTGTAAAACCAGCCCATTCCTACTCTAGGAGCAATTTAATGGCCTATAGGGATGCTAAATACTGCACAGTTTCAATTAATTGTGCCCAAATAGATCACTTTCCCCAAGGTACATTGTGATGGAATATATGACTTTTTAAGGCCTTATGTAAGACTAAAGATGGCCATAGACTCAAAGATCCGCTCGTTTGGCGACATCGCCAAACGAGCGAATCTTTCCCTAATATGCCACTAATGGCATGGCTATATCGGGGGTAATTCGAACGTTCGGCCGTATGCCCGAACGATCGAATTACGATGCGCCAAGGGGCTCCGACGGGTCAGTCGGTTAAAAATCCAACCTTCCCGATCAATATCGTGGCCAGATATCGATCGGGAAGACCCGTCGGAAGCCCCCATACACAGGGAGATAAGCTGTCAAATCAGTCCAAACGACCAATACCGGCAGCTTTATCTGCCCGTGTATGGCCACCTTAAGGGGGTTAATTATCAAAGTCTGATTTTATCTCAACATTTTCTGCTACAAACTCCGATCAAATCCGCACAGGGTTTTTACGCATATTTATTATTACATATTCCCGAAAATTTGGTTTGCGGGAAAAAAATCTAAATTTTATGATTTTTTCAGATTTTTTACCTAAAACTTGGAATTTTTACCCAAAAACTCGAATTTCTTATGCTTTTTTGCCCGAAAATTCCGAAAACTTTTTTTTTTTTTGCACGAAACCCATATATATATATATATATATATATATATATATATATATATATATATATATATACTGCCTGTCTTTTTGGTTTTTAGCGAATTTGCATTGAGAATACATTTTCGCAAATAAGACGGGTGTTTGCGTGAGTGCACCCACTGTGCTAACTTAAATTCGCAATTTGCAAAACTGTTTTGCAAATATTTTCTAAAAAAATCATTGGGACTTCTCCCAATGACTTATATGCAACCTCAACAGGTCTGAGATGCCGGATATTCTGATTTGGACTTTTCCATCCTCGGGGCTTAATAAATTCCGAAAAAAATCCAGATTTTTTAAAAGTACGGTTTTATTTTTAAAAAAATATTTTTTTTGGGATTTCTGCATTTGGGGCTTAGTAAATAAACCCCTTAGGGTGCCACCGCTCTGTCCAATGACGGTGTAATTCCCTACGACCAAGGAAATTCGATCTACATCAAAAGATGAACATTACGGAGGCAGAAGGCCTCACGATTAAAGGCAGTGCTTTATAACAGCCTCCTTTTCTTTTCTCCAACTGCCAACAGTGATGGGCTTCTTACACCAGTCCTTTGTGTAGTCATAATGTGAGTCTTTGAAAGAATGAAGATTGGCTGGAAACAATGGGGCAGATCTAGAACAATATGGAGTAGGCATTGGGCATACACATAAAGATCTCTTCTCTTCTTCTCTTCTCTTCTTAGTTGAGGTCATCAATCAATCGTATTTTTGCTCAATTGGCCACCCACATGCTACGTGATATTGAGCTGATCTTATTGTTTGACCCTTCGCCAAGGATCAGATCATAGTGTGAGTTTATGAAGAGGTTATGAGTTTTCGGTAGAGGACAGCATCAACGGGCAAACGTGTTCCTCTCTAAATCGAATTGAACTTGGACAATATCAGACCAGAAAGGTGCCAAATCCATCTGGAGGGTCAGTGTTAACCACTTCTATCGACAAGTGTGTGGTGGCCTCCAAGGTAAAGTGCCCCTGTCAACCCTCAAACAGAATGAAGACCATCTCCTATTCATCTCCATTTATTATGACAGTAAATCGACGAATAATCAATACATCAAAAACATTCAAAAAATTCAAAAGTAATGATAGTTTTTTTCTCTATTTTGAACATTATTGGCAATGATTTTAAAAAAATATATTTTTAAACCAATAAGACTTCGCATTGATACCCATTATAAGAACTTAAATTTGGGCAAAAGAATATATATATTTTATATATATAAAATCTTGGGAAACATGCAACTATTTTGGCCTTAGGTTAGAATGGTTTCCACTTTCACCAAGCTCGGAAAACAAAGTGAATAAACTTAAAGAGATGAGCTGGAAACAGTTGCATTATTGATATCGTGCTAAAGGTTTACCGCAAATTTAACTTCCCCTTTAAATGTGGTATAGCTAAAGCTGGCTATTAAATGGTATAAAACTTTAATTGTACTCTGCATTGAGTAATGTGATTTATACATTGCTGTTAATGGATTTAGCTCCCTACACACAATACTTATAGATGGATTCTATTACAGAAGTAGATGTGAAATGCGTCGGCCCCTCATTGTTGATTAATATAGATAATTAGATATAAGTTGCTGTTATTGAGAGATATTCACAGCCTTTAGATGCTTGTAAAGTGCGCGTTTAGTGTTTAAGGGGGCGGTTTACACGCTCTGAAAGGATTTGTGACATGGGTGTTTTAATAAATGATGCGAAACGCGTTGGTAGTTAATCGATAATTGTTAATGCATTGCAAAGCAATGTCTCTCTGCTCGTCAGAGTTTTAATTAAAGCTGGGGTTTTGACAAATGGAAGGTGTTGGCGCTATATTGCTAATTAGTAACAAATTGCACAGCGATGTGTTCTGATTCCCAGGGGGTTAATGGGGACACGTGTTGTAGGGAATGATGCAAAAAGGCCTTGGCACTTTATAGATACAGTATAGATATATATATATATGTGTGTGTGTGTTTTTATACCCATGTTACTGGCTGCAGTCAGATGTATTCTTAATTCTGTCTAAGAAATTTTGTCTGTTTCTAGAATAAAGATTTAGGGGCAGATTTATCAAGGGTCGAAGTGAATTTGAGAGAATTTTCAAAGTAAAAAAATTAGAAATTCAAAGTAATTTTTTGGATACTTCAACCATCGAATAGGATACTACGACTTTGACTTCAATTCGAAGTGTAATAGTTCGAATATTCGACCATTCGATAATCGAAATACTGTCTTTTTAAAAAAACTTCGACTTCAATACTACGCCAAATTAAACCTGCCGAAGTGCTATGTTAGCCTATGGGGACCTTCAAGAGCATTTTTCTAAGTTTTTTGAAGTTGAAGAAAAACCGTTAGATCGATGGATGATTGAACGATTTTACTTCGACCGCAAATGGCCAAATTCAATGTAAAAAAAACTTCGACTTCGATATTCAAAGTCGAAGTATTGCAATTTGATGGTCGAATTTCGAAGCTTTTTCTACTTCGAAATTCGACCCTTGATAAATCTGCCCCTAAGTGTGAAATCCAGGACAAATTCATACATCATGTAAAAATAGAGAAAATAGAAATAATGAATACAAAATGTAAAAAAAGAAAAAAAAAAAATCCATAAATCTAAAACCATTAAATAATGTATTAATAATAATAATATTAATAGATATATAATTGTTTTTTATATACAAACGAAAACAAATAAAAAATAAATATAAATATTAAGCATAACATTAAAAAACATAAAAATAATAATGGCGTCATGTTATTAATCATAATAAAATAATGATAATAAATGTGACATTCATTAAAATATAATTAAAAATAAATACAAAATAAAAACTAAGTGAATGCAAATAAATTAAACAAACATAATCAATATAATAATAATGTATTTTAAAATAGAAATTAAAAAAAAGATTAAATAAGTATACAAATAAATGAAATAATCAGAATCAATATAACAATAATAATATACTTTAAAAATAAATTAATATAAGTACATAGAAATAAATTGAAAAATTAAATATGAATATCGTATTAAGGTTTTTTTTTACTAAAATCTGAATGTATCTCATATTTTATTAAAAAAAAAACTCCCATGCCCAATTTTAGCTTATTTATTAATAAATAAACTCAATGTAATCGGATAGTGAAAAAACTCAATAAAATCAAGCAAAAACACGAATCTCAAAAAATTTTCTGGTTTTCTCCCGAATTGCTCAAATTTCTGAGTTTTTGCCTAAAAACCCCTAAAAAGTCAGATTCAGCCTAGACCACTAAAACTTCAAATTGAGTCAGGTGCTGCTCCCATTGACTTATACAGGACCTCTACAGGTCTGAGATGGCAGATTTTTGGATTCAGGCTTTTTTTTTTTGGGGTACAATAAGGGGGTTATTTAATAAGATCAGAATGTTAAAATCTTGAAAAAATTCAAGTTTTTTTCACTAACTCGAGGTAAAAAAACTAATTTTTTTCGAGATTTACTATATACCAATGCTGCAAAAAGCCAGAATCTAAAAATCAGCCTTCTTAGGGTCCTATATAAGTCAATAGGAGAGGCACTTATTTTAATTTCAAGTTTTTGTGGTCTGTACTGGGTTTAGCCTGAAAATTTTACTTTTTCTGGATTATCAGGCAAAAAACTTGAAAAATTTCAGTGATTTGGAGCTTCACTTGATTTTATCAAGTTTTTCCGCAATCCAGTTAAATTGAGTTTTTTCTGTTAATAAATAGGCTAAATTCGCGGCATGAGAGTTTGGTCGTTTTTTTTTTTTTTTAATAAAATATGAGATACAGTAAATTCGGATTTTAGTAAATATTCCCCTAAAATATAAATATAAAAATAAAAACATAGATATTTTAAAATACACATTCAAAATACATTAATAATAAAATAAATATAAAATGCAAACATAATATAATAATAAATAAATTGTCACATGCAATGAATGTTACAAATAATATAATTTTTTTTTAAACACAAGAAATAAATACAAAAATAAAATACATCACAAATATAATTCTAAGCAACTCTCCACTGCTCATAACATTGAAACAATGTAGTACTTAGAACTCTTCCAATAAAGAGCCAGTTCCCACAATGCCTTGCACCTTTTGTTATTAGCAGATCTGGGAGTGGAATAAGAAAAAAAAAAAGAAAGCTTGCAATGCACTGTGGGAAATGTTGATTTCTGCTATATCATTTACTCTGAAGTGAAGCAAGAGAACATTTTCATTTATGTCTGCCGGAAAACACGTAGAAATATATTTTCTCTCATTATGTAACAAATCAAATCTCCTATAGGTTGACTTGGTCCCTAGGAACCTACCTCTGAAGTCATTAAATATCCACAAGTATTTACTCAGGTTCTTTTTTTATGCTTTTTTATGGACAGTTCTCTTCCCCATGGTCTGGCAAGGGGGTGGGACTTGGCATAACAGGGATGTCTCCACTGAATGAATCACTGATGGACAGGAGAAAGCTGCTCCCTCCCTAGTGGTCAAAAGACTTTAAACTTCCTAACAAGAGCAATGCAATGGGAAACCCTCCCAACTATCTCTGTTGGGTCCCACCCCTCTGACAGAAGGAAAGAGAACAGCCCTAGAGCAGGAAGTACAGAGAATGCTGCCCAAAAGGACTCCATATTGAGGTCTACATGGAAACGTTCATTAGTTACTCCTGGGGACGCACCGATTCCACTATTTTGGATTCGGCCGAACCCCCGAATCTTTTATGAAAGATTCGGCCGAATACCGAACCAAATCCGAGCCCTAATTTGCATATGCATATGCAAATTAGGGGTGGGAAGGGGAAACATTTTTTACTTCCTTGTTTACTGACAAAAAGTCACGGGTTTTCCCTCTCCGCCCCTAATTTGCATATGCAAATTAGGGTTCGGTTCGGCCTGGCAGAAGGATTCAGTCGAATCTGAATCCTGCTGAAAAAGGCCGAATCCCAAACCGAATCCTGGATTCGGTGCATCCCTAGTTACTCCAAAGATATTTGCGACTCCTTTCTCTACCCAAACTGCCCAGTCTTCATGTAGAGGAATTATGGGTAATGAGCCTGGGTTTCTAGCTGTTACAATAAGGTTGTACTTTCCTGGTTATTGGTAGTGATCACATGACGGCTCTACCTGCTCTTGATTTCCTCTGTATTTGCCCCGCACTCTGTGTCTATCTATTAAGACTTTTGCTAATATGGCAGCTCCTGAGACTTTCTATTAACACTCAGAATACCCACCGAGCTCAGTAAACTCACTGCTTGTCAACTAATTGGCACTTCATTTGTGGCCCGCTGCTTTTTGTCTCTCTCCGCCAATTGCACTTAAAGCTTTGCTACTCTTGTATTGAAAGTGTTTCTCCCTGTGTATTTGCCTTTCAGTTGTGTAATCTCTCTCTCTGCAAGGCTGCAGGCTGAGTTATACAGGGAACTCTGAGTATCACTCATGTATTATAAGGGATAATGTACCCCCTACTGTAAATGATAAGGATATTAGAAGTCACTGAGGGGTTGTTCTGTGACCATATAAAGGCACAAGGCTGCAGGCTGAGTTATACAGGGAACTCTGAGTATCACTCATGTATTATAAGGGATAATGTACCCCCTACTGTAAATGATAAGGATATTAGAAGTCACTGAGGGTTTCTGTGACTATATAAAGGCACAAGGCTGCAGGCTGAGTTATACAGGGAACTCTGAGTATCACTCATGTATTATAAGGGATAATGTACCCCCTACTGTAAATGATAAGGATATTAGAAGTCACTGAGGGTTTCTGTGACTATATAAAGGCACAAGGCTATAGCTATTCCCCTGTACTAAGTACAATATATTATTTTGTGTCCTTTATACTTTATCCAATTCAGTAACGTCTTCTCCCTAACACTGCAGTATTTTGGAGGGAGGCAGTGAAGGGACTATTAGAGTGGAACCAGGCCCTGTATACAGTAGGAATATGTTATAAAGCCGGCAGGCTGGCAGAAATGGTATGTTCTAATGCTTTATCCTGAGAGAGCTGATCCTATTAGCTTGTCTGTATCCATGGCTGAGCCGACTGCTGTTGGAAGTCAAGTCTTGCAAGATGAGCTGGGCTTCTTGTGGAAGGGGCTAATTAGCTTGCCCGGTGCATCCACAGCCACATTATTATTAGCCGTAATGTTCCAGCGTCCTGGCAGGAAGAACCTTTGGCTTTTTTTTATCACCCCTGGGGATCAAGTGCTGAGCGTCAGAGTTCCCAGCCCACAGACTAATAGATCCCCTCAGCTCCGGCTAATGGGGAGAAAAATATTCAACTTTAGTGCAATAAATGCCGCTAAGTGGTAATTACCCTGCGGCTTGTGCCTGTATATAGTCCGCAGCCACAGTGGTGCACAATGTAAAGACAAAAGTGTCAGCAGGGAGATTGGTGATAATTCACTTATTATTGGGCATTTCTTCTGCTTAGGCTTTCTCTCTGCTACCCACAATCCCTTGCCAAAGTGGGGGACTTATGATTTTCTATGGCAGATGCAATGCCCAAAAAAGACCCCTTGTTCCTACTGCCCGCTCAAGTTAAAGGAGAACAATTTAGTAACAGCTGGGGCCCACTCTTAGGATCACCTAAACATGGCACTTCTTCTACTATGAGCCTATAATTAAGGGAACCTCTTCCCGAAATTCGTAAGGCTATATGAATTCATCTCTTGTTGGAATAAATTCCTTATTTATTTTATCCGGAGTGCCGTCTATTTGTTTCTCTATCTTACTTCCTCTACTTTGTTGTGTAAATCGTAGTAGTGCAGTGGGATTGGTTGGAGCCATGAGATTGGTGGATCCATCACTCATCAAAGTGTTTATGGATGATTCAGTGATTCAAGTGGGGCACCTATAGGTGCAGCACACAAATGGACCCCATCATCATTTAGCACAATAGATCAGAATGGTCACTAAGTCACCTTATACGTCCTCCAGACCCTGTTCCACTGTCGCTATTTCTGGAGGCCTTTGGTTCATTGTTAAAATTTCATTATTGGCCTTCAGCTTAATGTATTCTTCTGAAGACCTTCGATATCCATTTCTATTACACTTCTGTCTACTGCCTGCCTTGACCATAACCACCGATCCACTAACCTTTCTACTTATTGACATCTGGGTTTCCTAACCAGTCTTCCTCTGAAGCTAAACTTTGCCTTGTGAATGGACATCTCGAGCTCCAAGTTCTAGTGTGCTCATTCCTACTGGAATTCCTTCTGTTGCAGGTCAACTGTAGACAAAACAGGTTTTGGTCCTCAACATAAGGGCTGTCTCTGGCATAGAGACTTTAGACCTGTATCCCAGACTGGATCAGACCCTCTCTCTCAAAATGCACCTTTTGCAATAAGTCTCAGCGGTTCTTTGTTTTTTTCTGCCCGATCCTTTCCATGTTTGGACAGATCTCCAGGGTCAAATCCATGGCACTCATATCTATGGAGACCTGTTTTGAATGGAATACAATATTGTCCTCAGATTCCTCTGTTCCATTAGTTGGGACCACATCATGAAATCAATGGAAGGAGTCCTTCAGTGTTAGCCAGAACTTTATGGTAGTAATAAACCCAAAAGAAGATGAATATAGTGGTGACTCAAGCTTTGCTGGTAATATAGGCAGAGCCAAAGATGCCTCTGTAACAATGTGGGGCTGGTTCTCCTAGGGGGCATATGACCGTGTCTGGGGGAACCCAGCATGAAGGCCTATTAGGGACATATTTGGGACAATGTCTATTTCTATGCTATGCTCTCCTAAACACTCCTAGAAGTCAATCTTGGAGGACAATTAAAGCATGATTTTTGAGAAAACTTCTTTGATGTCCTTAAAAGTCTTTGAAATCCTGGATTTGGTTCACGATTCAGCCAAATCTGAGCCTTTTTTAAGCAGGATTTTGCCAAATCCAAGAACCCTATAAACATTTGCAGCACATTTTAGAATTTTTCAGCCGCAACTTGCAACATATAATTTGGAGTCTTGGTTTCCTTCCCTGCATATGACACAGCTGGTTAGTGAACGGCTTTACTAATCTGCTGGCCAGTATCCCCCCCCAAGCTCCTGATTAATGGTAATGTCCAACATGGACTGTGGCTTTGTGATTATAACATCAGGGATAAGGCAGCTCTGCCTGTCTGTTATATCCAAGGCAATAAGCTTGCGGAGAACCTATCCCTGTCTTAGTAACCAAATCACGGTCACAGCACTGTATCTTTATTTCCTTCCCTGTTCCATATGACATGTTGTCACTAGATACAGGCCGAGCAAATATTGTATATACTGGAGCTGGCTGCTGTCAAGTGAAAATCTATTATTGACTATAACAGTTATAATAATAAAATGAGCACTTTCACTGCCCCGCAGGACTTCCATAGTTATGTGAACTCACTGAGGGGCTCTGTGACCATATAAAGGCACAAGGCTGCAGGCTGAGTTATACAGGGAACTCTGAGTATCACTCATGTATTATAAGGGATAATGTACCCCCTACTGTAAATGATAAGGATATTAGAAGTCACTGAGGGGTTGTTCTGTGACCATATAAAGGCACAAGGCTGCAGGCTGAGTTATACAGGGAACTCTGAGTATCACTCATGTATTATAAGGGATAATTTACCCCCTACTGTAAATGATAAGGATATTAGAAGTCACTGAGGGGTTGTTCTGTGACCATATAAAGGCACAAGGCTTCATGGAATGGAATATAAAGGTGCCTTTTGCTATTAAGAAATGTAGGGGACACTGACAACCCCCATAATACTGTACTAGATGTTTACATGTCCCCACTCACTCCTTGGCTTGCCAGATAATCAGTCTCTTTCCCTATGTCTCTATCCTCACAGCAGAGTATTTTTTCCCCAATTATTTTGTTCGCCGCCTCTGACACTGCAGTCCAATCGCCCTCCCCACCATCTATGAATAGTGACGCTCTTGAAATCTAACCGTGCCCCCAGGGTCAGCGGCGTGTTTAATTCTGCATGGCGGAACGAGAAAACAAATGCCCAGAGAAATGAAAATATATTTATTCATCTCTACAGTTGAGTGTTTTCCATTTGTCACACGACAGCTGAACTCGCCCTTTTCCTTAACCCCCTAATAACCCCCAACTAATGACAAAGGCTCTTGGTAACGGCGACTTTCGAACACGGGCGCGGAAGGCACAGTTCCAGCCTTTAGAGTCTTGGGGACAAAGGGAGGAATTATTCTCTCTTACATTGGTACTAGGTTTGTTTGTGTTTAATGGTTTATTTTATAATTAGGATTTATTGTTTATTTAGGGGAGTGTCCATCCCATTCTGTTTTGCATTAGTTCAGCATTTCTATTCCGCTGCTTCTGACTTCTGAAACAATGTAGCAAAAACCAACTGTCCTCCAGCCAAGATGTGCTATATTGCCATGCATGCTTTTGTTCTTTCAAGAGCCAGAACCAACAGTGCCGAGAACACAGGGGTTTTTCTAACCTGCCGTTTTCACCCAGTTATTAGCTGAGCAGGCCAGAACCTCAGCTGGTGTTTTGTCTGGATTCCCTTCGGCAACAGCAAAGGATGGAGGGTCCAATGAAAACCATGTTGTAAATGGTGCCAGTCGATTGACACTACTGCCTCTGCAGATGGGAGACCCGTCAAGGCACCAACAGATGTGACAGTTTCATGTAAAACCACAGTGTCAAATCTGTCAGCCCAAGCTGACCATTAACCCTGCTAAAGACCAATCAACCAAGCTGCTTAACAATAACTTACTGTATATACCCATCAAACTCCTACATCACTGGAGGTGGCAAGGTCTTACCTTACCCAAGACTAGAGCAGCCACCACTCAAGGATGACTTACTGTATATACCCAACAATCTTTGATATCACTGAAGGTGCAGAGGACCACTCTACAATACTTAACTCAAAACCAACCCACTCCACCACTCCACTATGACTTTTGTACCCACCCATTTCTGACATCACTGGAGAGACAGGACAGCACCCTACCGAACCCAAGAACAACCCACTCCTCCAATCCATGATGACTTATTTACCCACCAACATCTCTGGAGGGGGCAAGATGCACCATACCTTACCCAAGACAAACTCTGACAGCACCCTACCCTACTCAACCCAAGACCAACCCACCCCACTGCTCCACAATGACTTTTATACTCACTCATTTCTGACATCACTGAAGGGGCAAGGGTGGCACCCTAGCCAACCCAAGACCAACCAACTTGACTGCTCCACAATAATAACTGGTTGGCCCAAACCTGAATGATCCAAGAGTCAATTCATATATAATGGGTTTTGGGCTGACCTGCGTATCACTGTTTCACAGTTCCTACTACCCTTCCTTGCTAGGGAGTGGGCATGTCTGGTTGAATAGGGCAATTGTTTGGGTCAACAGAGCATAGCTGGGGCAGATCAGAGACCGTTTTTTTTTTCATTCAACTCACTTTGGTCCACCTCCCAGGAAGCAGCAGGTTACTAATCCAGGTGGGGTAGATGGGTCATGCCAGATGGGTCAGCAATAGTAAGAGCACCATGATTATCCAGTGGCAGCCCTGCATGTAACTGCAACCAGATGCCGTATGACATGATGATCAATCAGATACCTGATAGTAAATAGGATCATGGGCAGAGACAAAAGCAGCTCTAGTTCATAAAGAAGACAAGAGAAATGCTGGCAGTTCAACTGGGGGCTTTAAGTGACAGTTAAGCCAATTTACATAATGATTTATGAGCAAAACGCAGGTGGGGGGAGTCAGAATCCGAGAGGCAGGGAGGCTGTTTAGCTCCATGTTACAGTAATCTGCTTGGGAGAGATTGATGGCAATCATAAAAGTTTCAGCAGTGTTGTGACATGGGAATGGATGGGATGGGGGAACATTAATGTGAGAGGTGATTGATCAAGTGCCGGGCGGCTTACACTTTCAGTTTTAGGCCATTTATTTCTCTAAAAATCACTTCCCTCCTGCAGATAACAGAATCCCTTAATACACTGAAACTGAGCACTTTCCCTTTATTCTCCAGGCCAGAGAGATATTGCTCTAAGTGGATCTGAAAGGCCTACATATAGTGCAGTGGTCTCGCTAAAGAGATTGAAGAGAGACTGCAGTGGGTTCCATTATCTCAGGCCTGTCTGAATATTACTGAAACCTCTTGTCCTTTCCAACTTTCCTGCTTAAAGGGGAACTTGACCATTTATTACGATGTTGGCATTGGTATTCTGCAGCTCTTCAGTTTGCCTTGTCTCTCTCTTAAGCAAGTGATGCATTGCATTGCACAGGATAAAAACAGCGCCAATTCTATTTATAATACCCCAGAATAAACTACAGGATAAATATAGTGTAAATTCCATTATACCCCAGAAACCATACATCCCAACATTTTGGAGATATGAAAGATTTGTCACGCAGAGAGTGACGAAAAACGTTTCTCCACGTCCATTTTGTGGCCACACCCCCTACTTACCATGTTGATTTTACAAAACTTGGCAGGTTATGAGCGTTTGAACACATTTCTGTGGTTTTATGTGTTATTACAGTTTTGCTAATTAAGGTGAATTGGCCTTTAAGCAGCAAGTCCGTTTCCCCAAGAGACCTGCTTATCTTAAATTGCTACAAATGTTTCCTTGTTTATCTTAAATTGTGACAAATGTATCGGAGTGCACCTGCCACATATTCTGGGCTCTCTGCCAAAAACGAATTGAGTTTTAGAAACATTGTGTATTCTTCTGGCAGTTCAGTGCAGAGACATTTCAGTAATAATCTGGGACTGCAGGTTGAGCTGTCAAAATCAGGACTGTCCCACAAAAAACAGGACAGTTGGGAGGTATACAAAAACCACGGCATGATAAATACAGTGCCAATTCCATGTATAATACCCCAGAACACACAGCAGGATAAATACAGTGCCAATTCCATGTATAATACCCCAGAACACACAGCAGGATAAATACAGTGCCAATTCCATGTATAATACCCCAGAACACACAGCAGATAAATACAGTGCCAATTCCATGTATAATACCCCAGAACCCACAGCAGATAAATACAGTGCCAATTCCATGTATAATACCCCAGAACACACAGCAGATAAATACAGTGCCAATTCCATGTATAATACCCCAGAACCCACAGCAGATAAATACAGTGCCAATTCCATGTATAATACCCCAGAACACACAGCAGATAAATACAGTGCCGATTCCATGTATAATACCCCAGAACACACAGCAGGATAAATACAGGGCCAATTCCATGTATAATACCCCAGAACCCACAGCAGATAAATACAGTGCCAATTCCATGTATAATACCCCAGAACACACAGCAGATAAATACAGAGCCAATTCCATGTATAATACCCAGAACACACAGCAGATAAATACAGGGCCAATTCCATGTATAATACCCCAGAACACACAGCAGATAAATACAGAGCCAATTCCATGTATAATACCCCAGAACACACAGCAGGATAAATACAGTGCCAATTCCATGTATAATACCCCAGAACACACAGCAGATAAATACAGGGCCAATTCCATGTATAATACCCCAGAACACACAGCAGATAAATACAGAGCCAATTCCATGTATAATACCCCAGAACACACAGCAGGATAAATACAGTGCCAATTCCATGTATAATACCCCAGAACACACAGCAGGATAAATACAGTGCCAATTCCATGTATAATACCCCAGAACACACAGCAGGATAAATACAGGGCCAATTCCATGTATAATACCCCAGAACACACAGCAGGATAAATACAGTGCCAATTCCATGTATAATACCCCAGAACACACAGCAGGATAAATACAGTGCCAATTCCATGTATAATACCCCAGAACCCACAGCAGATAAATACAGTGCCAATTCCATGTATAATACCCCAGAACACACAGCAGATAAATACAGTGCCAATTCCATGTATAATACCCCAGAACACACAGCAGGATAAATACAGTGCCAATTCCATGTATAATACCCCAGAACACACAGCAGGATAAATACAGTGCCAATTCCATGTATAATACCCCAGAACCCACAGCAGGATAAATACAGTGAATGAAGTTACGTCACTTTTGGCCAACCTATATGACCCATCTTTTAAAGGGTCCAAACAATAGTCCCAATGCCATAGATCAGGTATAAACACTTTATGCACAATATGAGTCACCAAGTCATCTATACAGACCATTGTTTACAAAGTCCAAATGGAATCCATATTGCATGTGCCATGGACAAAGGATAAAATCCTTGATAACTGGTACAAATTGCAAAACAGTGGGAACCTTTTTGATCATAATGCACCAGTTTCGGCAGGTCTCAAGTGACATCACTTACCATTTATCTATCAATCATAACATGACATCACCAGGCACCATTTACAGGTTATTTATGGCTCTAAAGTTATCATTCACATTTTATAGATTTGGGGTGGTCTGACTGGGGGTCCTGATCTTGTATATTTTTTATTTATACCTTATGAGATGAGTTTTGGGGCCGTATCGTCTTTTTTCTTTATTATTGAGGAGTCACTGTTACCGTTGGTAAGTACAGCAAGTCTTCCTTATCCAAATTCTGAAGAATTTAGCCCATTAAAATAAATTGCCTTTCCCAGGGGCTGATAAGAGATTAAAAATAGTCATCTGACCTGCCGGTCAAGTGCCACAGGAGGCGCCGATTTACCGCAAGTAGATTAATAGTAATTAGCGAGTAGACATTGGTACAGTCAAGTAATAGTTTTCCCACAGTCGGAGTGATGGCAAATCCAACGAGACATTTTCGTATGAAAAAATCATTTCAGCGAATGTTAAATGTCTGCCTATAAAAGAAAGGCAAAGATCAAACAGGTTCTGGGGTTTAATAGATCGTTGGAAAGGAGCGGGCGGGTCTGGAGGAAAGTAGTTATTATTTGCAATCATATTGTCTGTAACTGTAATTTGTAATTATTTTAATGACCCAATTGAAGAGCGTTTGCAGCTCCCATAATGGCTTCAAAAATAGTAATAATACTCATGACACGATTTTCACATGAAATTAACACATGTCAAGGTCCAGGGATGTTTGGGTGGGTTTCATTAACTGCAATTATAAGGCATTAAGGGCAAGGTTTATTATGGATTGAATTGGGGGCATCTTGAAGAGTTTCTTGAATGTAGTTGGAGTAGATTGTTGACATAGTCTTCTTAAAGTGTGAATGTGACCTGCAGGCGTCTATGGGAGGAGAATGTAGATTAGAGAGGCCTTGTTGCTGTGTTGATACACAGGCTGTGCTTGAATGTTGTGGTGTGATCACATACACTTGTTGTTTGTGTGAATATAAACATGTGCCGCTTTCCCCAACACTATTCTTTCTCAGTGAATCTCAGTCTCTGCTGCCTACTTGATTGTAGCTTTCTCATTGCATCTAAACCTCTGCTGCCTGCCCTGATCTTAGCATTTCAATGTGCATGAAAATATCTTCTTTCTGTCCTGTTCTCATTCTATCATAGTGCACCTGAACCTTTGTTGTCTGCCCTAATTTTATAAAGCAACTAATATTCTGCTGCCTTCCTTTACCTCACCCTGTAGTTCCACTGAAGAGCCACTGTCTGCCCCAAACTTACCCTGTTATAGTACAGCTGAATATCTGCTATATGACTTGATTGTTTCATGCCTTAGTGTATCTAAACCTTTACTACCTGTCAGGTATGTTGAAGCAACTTTATATACTGTATATGCCAGGGCTGTCCAACTGGCGGCCCCCTACCTGCTGTGTTATTTTATAATGTGTAAATTTAAATGGTATCACTACAGAGATTAACTGGTCCCTGCATTGTTTAAACCTCAAATTCAGACTAATCTCCTGTATTGTTCACACTTGTGACAGCTCTATTGTTTATATCCTAAATCCCTGTACTGTTCACACCTGAGACCCAGACTGAAACTGCCACATTGTTCACCTGTTCACACTTTATACAAAATGCTAATGGGGCACCAGCACCGTGTCACTGTATGTAGTACATATTAGACTGGTCCTGGTGGATTTCCCTGTCTCTTGCTCAGCTCTGCCTTCCCTATGCTCCCTGTGTGTGCTCTGCTCCGCCTGTGTGTGCCCTGCTCTGCCTGTGTGTGACATACTCAGCCTGTGTGTGACATACTGTGCCTGTGTGTGACATACTCAGTCTGTGTGTGACATGCTCTGCCTGTGTGTATCCTGCTCTGCCTGTGTGTGACATACTCAGCCTGTGTGTGCCCTGATCTGCCTGTGTGTGACATACTCTGCCTGTGTGTGACATACTCAGCCTGTGTGTGCCCTGCTCTGCCTGTGTGTGACATACTCTACCTGTGTGTGACATACTCTGCCTGTGTGTGCCCTGCTCTGCCTGTGTGTGACATACTCTGCCTGTGTGTGACATACTCTGCCTGTGTGTGCCCTGCTCTGCCTGTGTGTGACATACTCTGCCTTTGTGTGAGACTTACTCTGCCTGTGTGTGACATACTTTGCCTGTGTGTGACATACTCTGCCTGTGTGTGACTTACTCTGCATGCGAGTGAGACTTACTCTGCCTGTGTGTGACATACTTTGCCTGTGTGTGACATACTCTGCCTGTGTGTGACATACTCTGCCTGTGTGTGACATACTCAGCCTGTGTGTGACATTAATCCCAGTCTTTGGTGGGGATTTTGATGTGCCCAGGCCATGGACTCTGGGACTGCTCAGAGCAAATCAAATGACCACACACATATGCTCCCACCAGTCCCCTTTGAATGATTGCAAAACATGCATAAATGGAAGTCACCTCAAGACCCCAGACATCAGCACCATGGACTCTTTTGTCATGTAAAGGCGCAATGATGATTTGCAGTCTGTCTCTGTAGTTGGTCTAGGACACTAAGTATGGTAAAAAATTATTCCTTCTGTTGTCAGCAGTTCTAGAAAATGTTTAAATTCACACATTTGTTGGCTAGAAAGATTTTTAATAGCAGTCTGCTGGGCAGCAAGGAGTTAGACTTGTCAAGTTATGGGGCCCTGCTTTATTCCTTTCTTCCTTTATTCCATACAACAGTAACAATCTAATATCTAAAACAAAAGCGAGTTCATTTTTGGAAGGAGCCCTCCGAGAAAGCTTTAGAAGACGACAATGAATTAGTAATGTGTTGTGGAGCAGGGACCCCAGCGTTTGATGGAACATTAAGGAACGAACCTTACAAAGGTCCCCAAACCAGGAACCAGCTGTCACTCAAAATCCACTAGAAGATGGAACAAAACTCCTCTCGGAGTCTGGCGGCATCCAATGTGTTATTTATTACAAACTGCTCGGAATGAAAATGAGGCCAAAGCCAGGGAAATAGAATCCTGTAGTCAAGCGGCTTGTTCAGTCTTCTAGCCCGAGGTCATCTCCTCCAGATACATCTGAACCAAGATTAAAGTCACACAGACACACAGGCTATTAGATATATGTCAGGGGGTAATGCCAACATCCGTCAGAAATCATTGCGACATAAGAGAGCAATTATATGTACAAGGTCATCTGGAAACCACCCCAAATATACTTCATACTGCCTGGTATGAAGTTATGTCTACCTGACCCACGCTAGCTCAATGTAGCCATGGAAATTCATTCTTGTGTTTGATATCAACCTGATGCTGCTTTGTGTCTCTGTGGCTTGCATGGCATTTCAGATTAACACAGAGCAGGTAGGATATACAGTAGCAGGAGTTAATCTGTATTTGTGCACCCGGCACCCTTATGCCAGCCCCTTATTTGACCAATGTAATGCTCTCCAGAGGACCAGCAGGTGTCCTTACTTCTTGGTGATCTGGTTCTTCTCTGTGTATGCTCTGGCACATGTCCTGGCTAACATCACAGTGCTTTGCGCATGTGCAATGACCTCATTGGCCAGAAATTTTAATGTTTAAAGGGATCCTGTCATGGGAAAACATGTTTTTTTGAAAATGCATCAGTTAATAGTGCTGCTCCAGCAGAATTCTGCACTGAAATCCATTTCTCAAAAGAGTAAACAGATTTTTTTTATATTCAATTTTGAAATCCGACATGGGGCTAATCAATTTCCCAGCTGCCCCTGGTGGAGCAGCACTATTAACTGATTCATTTTGAATTTTTTTTTCCCATGACAGTATCCATTTAAAGGCCCCTTTTGCTAGTAATCATTGCCTAAATTGGCTCTGTTTTTACAGTTCAAGCCTTGTTACTGTACTGAATCACTGGTTTTGATGCTCTGGTCTAGTGGCCGGAGAAGAAAGCCCGCCGCGTGCATCTTTTCCCTTCCAGCGCCGGCTCTCCTATGTTGCGCATGGAGCGCACTTCCTGGTTTTGCGCGCCGGTGTGATGGCGTGAAATTCAAAGTATTTAAAGGGGCTTGGTATGTAAACTCATTGGCTGTTGTTAGGTTCTATTAGGTTGGGTGCTTATTCTTAGTGAATCCTGATTAATCATACTGTTATTGACCCGTGTCTGCCTGCTGGCTGTTTTGAAATCCCCAATCTGACCCTTGCCGGCCTGCTGACTATTTACGTGCTCCAATCCTGATCCTAGCCTGTCTGACCATTCCTTACACTCTGCCTGCCCCAACCCGGTCTGTCTGACTATTCTCCAACGCTGCTTTCACTGGCCCGGCCTGCCTGATATCGCTTGTCTGTTTGGCCTGTCTTCCATCCAGCATCCTTGGTAAACGATCGTGCCCCTTAGCTCGTCCAAAACCTTTGCTTGGCTCCTCTCTTATTAATTAATCCAATTAGCGGAGGGCTCCTCCCGAATTTAAAGGCGGCTGTTTTAGGCAGAAGCAAGCGCCGAGAACAGGGAGCCTAGTACTGGTTCTGGATTTAGGGTCCCGATTGTGACATCTGGGTTGTTTCTTGACCTTGGAAGTACTCAACCTGCCCCAACTTCTTGCCTGACTACGTCTCCATTTAACCCAGTACCAATACCTCATTATTGATTATACTCTGCAGTATCCAGGTTCTCCCTGTCAGTCCTCATCAGAAAGTTCTAGAGCCACAGAAGGGCATAGGTGAAAACCGGTTCTGGCAGGGTTTCCATATTCACTAAAAGGGTAGAAGATTCTTAACAGTCTCAGTTTTCTGCATCACAGTTTAACCACCTTCTTTACCTTTCAGTCCCTGCCTGCTTGGTCAATGTCCTCCAAAGCTAATCTTAAACCCAATGAACAAATTGGGGGTCATGCTTTTGAGTCTCAAGGAATAAGCACAACATGGTGGGTCATAACTTGAATGACTGAACATCCTCTGCTCATGATTAGTGTTACAGCAACAGTATACTGAAGCTGTGAAGTTTACCTAGGAGGGAGGGGGTTGTTTGTGCAGAGGGACAAAAATGTGTCCTTCTCATGCACACAGGGACCCAGATAGATCTGCACAAGGCTGAGAAGATTGAGATGGTCAAATACAGCTCATGAGGTGGAATATAGACAATAAATATAGAATGGTACAGCATGCGATACACTAGATCCTTCCTGCTCCCTATTGTGACATTATTCTGGAAATGGGCAACATGGCCCCAGTGAGAAACCTGTGGAAGGCTACCTGAAACTCATCTTCTTGTAGTATGCTGTTCCCTAGCCTGGCTTTAACTAAAGAATCACTTACCTCTCCTTTTCTTTGCTACATTTATGGTCATTAGGCCTGACCTCAGTCTAAGTAGTGCACTTTAGAAAATATGAGGATGAGGTCAGTGTTGCCTCTTATTATGTGTAAGCCGTGTGCACAACAATGAACTTTCTTTAGAACTGGGGTGAAGATAAATGGGTTGGCACAGTGTTTGGTTACAGATAATTTTCTGTGAGCTTGATAGTTTGATGTGCACACCGGTGGTATTGATTTGTGTGCTCTTGAATAGCTTGAAGAACCTCAACCAGCCAACAAGTAGGCCAATTGAACCTTCTGGATCCTGGGGGGTCCTGCACTAGGGTGGCCAACTCCAGATCTGAAAAACAAAGAACACCCTAAGTGATTTGGTATTGAAAAGATTAGCTTACAAGTCCAGGTATTATTCCGTAAGCAAAATTAGAAGTCAAATACTCTATATTGGGAGTTCAAAGGGTTCAGGTCCAGTCAATTGCAGGTGAACTCATGAAAATGGTCCAATAGTTAAGATCAGCCCTGTTTATAACATATGAGATCTTTCTTTTCCATCCATCCTTGCAAGTAGGTAAGAGAAAGCCCCAGGGCATGAAGGGGTAACAATATTTCTGAGGGGCAGAAACCCAATAACGTTTTTAAATGTACTATCTCTTGTCATGGCAGTAGGAAATCTTCACCTTCAGTCTCTGAACTTGCTCTCACCCCCAATTCTCTTAAATAAACCTGTCTCTGTGCTGTTAGCTGAACAAGGTCACAGAGAATGGAGAACATGGCGCTCTTATATAAAGAGCCGAGTGCCTTTTGGCAGGTTCAGGAAGAGTGAGAGGTACAAGGTCGCTAGGTCCCATGTTTTTATGATTCCACCAATACATGGGAAACATTTCCAGCCAACATCATCTTCATCCACAGTGCTTTAAGTCCCCAGCCTCTGCCATCAGTCTTTCATGGGCAAAATTCCATCTGTCAGGCGCCGGTGCTTAAGTGACACTTGTGACAATTGTTCAGCTTCGTTGGTCGCTGTTCCGATGTCATTGTGTAGGATGAACTGAGAGCGCACAATGTACACCGCGGGGGCTGCTAGCAACGAGTTGTTAAGTAGCCCCGCTGAGAGGCATCGACCATGTCCTAGAGGCATCCTCACACCTCCGCCAGTGTTTCCTAAGTCGGCTATTTCCATGCCTATTATGTCCATGCTCATTTAAGCGGGTGGATTTGTACGTCCCTGGTGTGACGGGAAACACAAACAGATTTACTTTAAAGAGACATAAATACTTCCGCCCATTTATTTTTATAGAGGAGAATGAACTTGTGGCACACACACACACATATATGTATACGGGTTCATTCTTTTACATATTTTACCTGTTTTGCTAAAAATATATTATATACAAATTGTTCACCTGCTCAATTTTAAAAAAATGTATTTATTTTTTTCTCCTGTGAAAATATTCACCTGCTCCAGGGTAATGTAAATCATTCTGATCTATGTTCAAATAAATATTTTTAAAATTACATCTTTTTTCCTTTTTTATGATTTTTTTAAAAATTTCTTGCTCACCTCTTTTATTTCAAACCTCTTTTGTTTTTTTTCCTCTGAAAATTGTTCACCGGCTCCACAGTGCCATAATCCATTATAAGCGGCATAAACCATTATAATCTATTGAAGAATTCTAGTATTCCATAGAGCTATTTCCAGGGTCCGACTGGGCTGGTGGGAGACCGGGAAAAACCCTGGTTGGTCAGCTGACCCCGACCGGATCTCAGGTTCCCCTCCAGCGTCACTCCCCACTGCCCTCTCTCCCCAAATCGCAGTAAAAGGAAGTATAATGTGCATGTGGGGGAGCAGCGGCCCCAGAAGGGGTGTGGGGGTCCCTGAAGTAGCAGTACTAGTGGGCTATGAAAACATCTCTCTCAGGAAAAAATATATATGATTTCTTTAACTTTTGCCTCGTAACTAATACATTGCAATTGGACAAAAAATAGCCAGATTTTTAATGATAGCTTGAAGAGGCGAATTGATAAAGCGTAAGCCACCTCCTTCAAAAGGTAGTCGTAATCTGTTTGGTTTGCAGAGCAATGGTACTTTTCCTTGTAGGAATTGTAGCCACTGCAATGCTATTACACCTGGCAGCTTTGTTACGCACCCTCATTTGGGCACTAAGCATGACATTAAGGGATTCTTTACTTGTGACACGAAGGATGTGGTTTATTGTTTAAAGTGTCCGTGCGGACTGACCTATATTGGTCAGACAAGTCGACCTATTAAGTTGCGACTTAATGAGCACAAGTCAAATATTCGTAATTATCGGCCGGCTCCGCTTCTCCCACAAACCTCTTTAAAAAGTCTTAAAAATTCTGATGTCAGGACTGAAAGAATGAAACCTGAGACCTTACTGGCAAAACATTTCTTTATGCAGGGTCATCAAGTATCCCAGCTGAGATGGCAAATTTTAGAAAAAGTAATTTTTAAACCAGGTTTGGATAAAAAGAAATGTTTGTTACAGAGGGAATGCTATTGGATTTGGTTTCTTGAATCCCGGCACCCTAAAGGTCTTAATGAAGAATATAGTATGGCATGCTTTTTGTAATTATTTGTGCCTTTTCCCTCCATTCTAGATGAACAGCTTTGCCTGGAATGAACTCAGGGATAGATTTCTCTCTGCACATAAGGTTAGATAGTCTGTTCTTACGTTTGCTGAAAAGTTATAATATTATTCCCTTATCTCTGCCTGTGGTGATTTAGTAGTATTACTTCTTATCTTTACTTGTATCGATACAATGTTTTTATCTTTTTCCAATGTATGTTTTACATGTTTGTATTTTGATATTATAATTAGTGGTTAAAATGCCTTTTTATAATTCCATTTTTCATGTTTTAGACACTTTGTTAGGACAGAAGATTTAACCATGGGACATTTTATTCACTTATGAACATTTTATTCACCTAAGAAGATGTATACACTTTTTTGCCAAGGATGTGGCTTTTTTATCAGCTTTTGCACTTTATTGACCCTTGAATTTAGTAATTTATTCACTACTTGGGTTCACACCCACTTGGAATCACGTGACCCATTTCACCTATAAATTTCTAGTGCAATATGTGTTTGTTATGCTTGATAAAGGGGGTAACCCCGAAACGTTGCATGCTGCAATAAATACTTAGCAAGGTTTTTCCTGCTTGAAATATCCTGTGTGCCAGTGAAGTTTCTGTTCTTGAAGAGGATAAACCATAAATCCAAACCAACATCAATCAGTTTCCTAAAACGTACAAGATGAAGGCACTGTACATGGAACTGGATTACTGGAATTCTATTTACACTGCTAGACCCATACATAGAGTTGCCAATGCATTCATCCTTTTGTAGAGGCATTATACATCAAATCTATGTGTTTTGGGTATTTTCCATTGAATTTGCCCTGTATTTATCCTGTTGTGTGTTCTGGGGTATTATACATGGAATTGGTCCTGTATTTATCTGCTGTGTGTTCTGGGGTATTATACATGGAATTGGCCCTGTATTTATCTGCTGTGTGTTCTGGGGTATTATACATGGAATTGGCCCTGTATTTATCTGCTGTGTGTTCTGGGGTATTATACATGGAATTGGCACTGTATTTATCTGCTGTGTGTTCTGGGGTATTATACATGGAATTGGCACTGTATTTATCTGCTGTGTGTTCTGGGTATTATACATGGAATTGGCACTGTATTTATCCTGCTGTGTGTTCTGGGGTATTATACATGGAATTGGCACTGTATTTATCTGCTGTGTGTTCTGGGGTATTATACATGGAATTGGCACTGTATTTATCTGCTGTGTGTTCTGGGGTATTATACATGGAATTGGCCCTGTATTTATCTGCTGTGTGTTCTGGGTATTATACATGGAATTGGCACTGTATTTATCCTGCTGTGTGTTCTGGGGTATTATACATGGAATTGGCACTGTATTTATCTGCTGTGTGTTCTGGGGTATTATACATGGAATTGGCACTGTATTTATCTGCTGTGTGTTCTGGGGTATTATACATGGAATTGGCCCTGTATTTATCCTGCTGTGGGTTCTGGGGTATTATACATGGAATTGGCCCTGTATTTATCCTGCTGTGGGTTCTGGGGTATTATACATGGAATTGGTCCTGTATTTATCTGCTGTGTGTTCTGGGGTATTATACATGGAATTGGTCCTGTATTTATCTGCTGTGTGTTCTGGGGTATTATACATGGAATTGACACTGTATTTATCTGCTGTGTGTTCTGGGGTATTATACATGGAATTGGCCCTGTATTTATCTGCTGTGAGTTCTGGGTATTATACATGGAATTGGCCCTTTATTTATCCTGCTGTGGGTTCTGGTGTATTATACATGGAATTGGCCCTGTATTTATCTGCTGTGTGTTCTGGGGTATTATACATGGAATTGGCCCTTTATTTATCCTGCTGTGGGTTCTGGTGTATTATACATGGAATTGGCACTGTATTTATCTGCTGTGGGTTCTGGTGTATTATACATGGAATTGGCACTGTATTTATCCTATGATGTGTTCAGGGGTATTATTCATGGAACTGACACTTTAATAATCCTATGATGTGTTCTGGGTATTATACATGGAATTGGCATTGTATTTATCTCGGCATGTGTTCTGAGTCTATAATATATTAGCACTGTATCTATCTTGCCATCTGCTCTAGGAGGCATTATAAAATAAGTATGTACTGTATCTATCTTGTTATGTGTTCTGGGGTATTATGTTTAAAATTGCTCCTGCATTTATACTGCTATATTTTCTTGGATATCATACATGAAACTGTCCCTGAATTCTCTAAGGGAAATTGTAGTGAAGAAAATGATTAATTATCCACACCAAACATAAAAAAATCTCCCTCCACCCTATGAGCGTTGATCAAAGCTCATGACACTAAACCGAGTGACAAGGGTGATGAAGTAAAGTGGCATTCATTTGCAGCAATACACAAACAGGCCAGTCGGAAATGTCTTTATTAAACATCCCCAATGACTTTGAAGACATTAAAACCCTGATAGGTTTGATGGCTCCCATTATACCTGCCCTCCTCCTACCAAGCTGTGCATTTTGAGGTGCCTGATAGGTTTTATTTCTTGGATGGAGCATGCCGGTCTCAAGCATGGAGCTAATTGATACGTCTCTGTAGCAGCTGTTGCGTTTGGCAGAGGAAGGCCCTTAATATATTCTGTGCTCCACTTAAAAAAGAAGAATAACGCTCGTTCCACAGGAGGAAATACAGAGCATTAACTGGTTGCACAACACTACACCAAAGACTTTCATTCTAATGAAACCAATATTAATGCTACTGGAATCCATACCCCTAGTAACGCTGATGGGGGACTGCTCCAATTGCCCATTTGGACTCAGGATGGGTTTCTCCAAATGATACTTCTTTTTCGTGTGGATCGTCAGGAGCTAGAAATTCATTAAGCAAAAGGTTGGACATGGTGGGTTTGTGGCTCTCTTCTCTCAACTGCTACTTCTAGTCTATGGATTGAATGCTCTACTTTAGTGCTTTGTACCCTTTGCTCCCAGGGGTCCAAATTTAGTTCCTAAATCAATGATTTTCAGACTTCTGGTGTTTAAACCCCTATGTGATGCAACATTTGGTTACCTTGTAACTGTGGTATGGTATTTGAGAACATTGACTCAATTGGTGTTCATTCTGCCACTATCCTTTGAGCCCCTCTAGGAGGCAACACAACAGATTAGCCGCATTCAACTAACCACTCCTCTAGTGTCTAGTGACCCTTTTCTATACTGGCCACACTCCCTGTTATTTCCTAGTATAACAGGTATAATAATAAAAGGAAGAGGATTTTGGGAACAAACAAGGAGCATTATGGTAACAGACGAAAAAGCCAACTGCAGAGATTAAAACCAGCAACAGCTATAAAATAGTAAAAAAAAAACCCAGTAGGAATATATAGTTTTTCTTTTCTACCCATTTCAGATGTGAAATGAATGGTGTACGTAATTGCCTTTCTGCCCTACCCTAGTTCAAGCTTTCTTCTGAAAAAGATGTGGAGGGTATAATGGTCACCTTTGCCATGTGCAACCACTTCACGCAGGGGTCCTCAACCTTTTTTACCCATAAGCTGCATTCAAATCTAAAAAGAGCTGGGTAACAACACAAGCATGAAAAATGTTCCGGGGGGGGGCAAATAAGGGCTTTGGTAGCCACTATATGGACTGGCAGCCTATAAGAGGCTTTGTTTGGCAGTACACCTGTTTATGCAACCAAAACTTTCATCCAAACCTGGAATTGAAAAATAAGCACCTGTTTTGAGGCCACTGGGAGCAACATCCAAGGGGTGAGCCAATAGTTGGGGATCATTAGAGGGTTCATTTGCTTATATCTGGGCCCTAAGGGGCTCACAATTATACATTTAAGGGCATAGATGTAGTGGTTGCACCTGTGGCACTGGTAGGTAAAAGCTGAGCCTGCTACCAAATGTCAGAATTTAAACAGAGATTAAGTATAGGGCTCCAAATTTTCTGCTCAAGCTTGGGGTGTTCCATGGGGATTGTCCTCTGTTGCCCACCTACCACTCCCTCCCATTCCTCCCATTCTTGTACCCTGCAGCCATTGTCCCGCCTCCTTTCCATAACCATAATTTAGATCCACGGATCTAAATAATACAATAATTCCGATACTTGTGAAGCAACTCTGTTCCACGTCTTTGTAACCTTGGGGAAATGATAGGGGGTTCCTAAGGCAAAGTGTCAGCAGCTGTGGGGATCCCAGTGCTGGGATCTATCTGCTTTATTTATTGCGTGTATCACTGCTCCTGCATACATTATATCAGGGGGGAGTGTGCGCCAAATGCGGGCCCCGTGCAGTCGAATCAGCACACAGACGCAACCCTCATCTCGCATACATCTTGTAAGGTCCCTGCTGTGTCGGCGTTGCGCCCTGGTCGGTGTGGTCGCAGGCGCAGTAATCAGGCAACTGATGTGCGCCTGCGCGCCGCATCGAATGCGGGCGACGGACGCCGGCGCGGAGGCGCGGGCGACGGTCGCTGGCGCCGGGGCGTGCGCGACGCAACGGACGCGCGCGACGTAACGGACGCGCGCGACGGACGCACGTAACGGACGCGGTCTGATGACGTCAGTTGGCGCCAAACTAGCGCTATTTAAACCTGCTCCAGTCTCTGCTCTGTGCCTGGTTATTAGGTTTATAACTGAAACCCTAGCGTTGATACCTTCCTGCCGATATTGTGATTGACCCCTGCCTGTACCTGGACTCTGATTCTTGCTTGTTGCCTAGACCTTCTGCCTGTTTACCGTTGACGATTCTCGCTGCCTGCCTTGACCCGGATATCCTGACTACGCCTTTGCCTGATCCTTCTGTACCTCGTTTAGTCTCACTGGCTACTCTCCACACCCCTGCTTCCTGTTTCCAACCTCGGGTGAGTTAGCGGGTGTGTGAGGCGCTTGTGGTTCATTACCTTCTGTTCCTACTCCTTCTACGTCTGGATCATACTGGTAAGCTTGACAGTATAACCAGGCCATGGATCCAGCTGAAGGGGCTTCACCGCTTACCGTACTCATCCAACAGATGTCGGAATTGACACAAGCAGTGAGGGAGCTTCAGAGCGGATATACCCAGATGCAATCCCAGCTGAGGGCCCAACCATCCACCGCAAGCCAATCCACTGTAGCTGCTACCGCTTCTGTTGGTCCCACTGAGGTACAAGTCCTCACCTCCGAAATCTCGGAACCTAAAGTTGCTTTTCCCGAAAAGTTCTCTGGGGATCGGAAAGCCTTCCGTAATTTCAGGAGCAGCTGCAAACTCCTTTTTTCTCTGAAACCTCACACATACCCCGATGAGAACACACGAGTAGGGGTTATTATTACCTTTCTGTCCGGAGAACCCCAGACCTGGGCCTTTCGTTTAATGGATCGACGGAGCCCTGTATTAGCCTCTGTGGACACTTTTTTCGATGCCATGGCGATTCTCTATGACGACCCTCATAGAGTTTCCACCGCTGAAGCCGCCCTTCATGCTCTCAAACAGGGAACTCGTCCTGCGGAGGACTATACGCTTGAGTTCCGGCAATGGTCCGAAGATACGGATTGGAATCCTGCGGCCCTTAAGCACCAATATCGTTTGGGTCTTTCCCCTGAACTGAAAAACGAGCTCGCTCGTACAGGAATTCCAGACACGCTGGAGGGTCTCATCACTCTTGCCATCCAGCTCGACCAGAGACTCAGAGAGCGCAGAGAAGAGGAGAAAGCCGAAAAGGCTGGCCTGATACCTCATACCTGGGTTGTACCTACCGCCCCTCCTCCAGTCCAAGTACCTTTTCCCTTGCCTTCTTCTTCTTCAGATTCGTCCTCGGAACCGATGCAAATTGGAGCCATCAGGTCTGCCCTCACTGCGGAAGAACGCCTTCGTCGCCGCAGATTAAACCTTTGCCTCTACTGTGGCCAGGCCGGTCACTTACTAAGGAGCTGCCCAACCCGTCCTACGGGTAAAGACTTTTTTAGTAAAGACTTAAAATGTTGTAACAAACCAGTACCTTTACTGACAGTCTCTCTCTTTCTGCAGTGGGGAAGTCAAACAGCAAAACTCCAAGCCATCCTTGATTCCGGAGCAAGTGGCTGTTTCATGGACAGTACGATTGTTTCCCAACTCCAGATTCCTCTCCAACCTAAGAAGAATCCCATTTCCCTTCGGGTGGCTGATGGTTCCTTAATTACTTCGGGCCCAGTGGTGCAAGAAACCATTCCTCTTTTTGTTTCCCTCAATAAAAAGCATTCGGAAATGATGAATTTAGATGTGGTCACGTCTCCTCTTTTTCCTGTCATTTTGGGGTTGCCATGGTTACAAAAACATAATCCATCCATCAATTGGGCCACAGGGGAAATAACCTTTCTTTCGCAATTTTGTCAATCTAAATGCAGATTCGAAAGTTATCCTTCTTCTAGTCAAGTTTGTTCGTTATCCTCCTCATCCGAAGTTCTTCAAATTCTTCCTCAAAGCTATCGGGAGTTCGCAGATGTGTTCAACAAGAAAGGTGCCGATTCTCTACCCCCTCATCGCATCTATGATTGCCCAATTAATCTTTTGCCCGGTTCCCAAGTACCCTTTGGTCGTATTTACCCGTTGTCCGAACCAGAACTAGCTGAACTTCGCTCATATCTTGATGAAAATTTGGCCAAAGGTTTTATTCGTCAATCTTCTTCTCCAGCCGGGGCAGGGATATTCTTTGTCGAAAAGAAAGATCACTCATTAAGACCCTGTATTGATTATAGAGACTTGAACAAAATAACGATCAAAAACCGATATCCTCTTCCTTTAATTCCAGAGTTATTCCAACGCTTAACGGAGGCCAAGATTTTTTCTAAGTTGGATCTGAGGGGAGCATATAACCTGGTCAGGATACGTGAGGGAGACGAGTGGAAGACGGCGTTTCGTACTCGCTACGGCCACTTCGAATATCTGGTGATGCCGTTCGGCCTTTGCAACGCTCCCGCAACATTCCAGCATTTTGTCAATGACATTTTTCGGGACTTTCTTGACATTTTTGTTATAATTTATCTGGATGACATTTTAATTTTTTCTAGTTCCTTAGATGAACACAGGATCCATATGAGGAGGGTTCTTGCTCGCCTTCGCACTCACCAACTCTATGCCAAAATTGAAAAGTGCATTTTTGAGCAGTCCTCTGTTGAATTTCTAGGATTCTTTATTTCTCCTCTAGGCATCCAGATGGATTCAAAGAAGATCTCGGCAATCCTCGACTGGCCAGCTCCCACATCCAGGAAGGCAGTTCAACGCTTTATTGGGTTCGCAAACTTCTACAGGAAGTTTATTAGAGGTTTCTCTCAGACTATTCTACCAATAACAGAGCTGACTCGCATGAATAAAAATTTTTTTTGGTCCTCTCAAGCCCAAGTATCTTTCGAAAACTTAAAGAAACTTTTCACATCAGCTCCTATCCTTTGTCATCCTGATTTATCCTTACCATTTGTTCTAGAAGTCGATGCCTCTGAAGTTGCGGTGGGCGCTGTTTTGTCCCAAAGATCTGGGATCCAAGAGGAGCTCCATCCAGTAGCTTTTTTTTCCCGTAAAATGGCAAAATGTGAATGCAATTACGATGTGGCCGATCGGGAACTACTCGCTATTAAACTGGCACTGGAGGAGTGGCGTTATCTTCTGGAAGGTTCCAAGCACCCTATTCTTATCTTCACCGACCACAGAAACTTGGAGTACCTTCGTTCCGCCAAGAGACTGAGACCAAGACAAGCGAGGTGGGCTCTTTTCTTCATGAGGTTTAATTTCCATCTTACCTATCGGCCTGGATCTAAGAATACTAAAGCCGACGCCTTATCCCGTATGTTTACCCTCGATGACGAAATACCTTCTTCTCCTGAAACCATCCTAAAATCCAACAATTTCCTTTTACTACAGCCGACCCTTCTTAAACAGATCCAGAACGCTTCCAAGTCCATCATGGAACCAGCCCTCGTTCCTAAGGGAGGATTTCTTCTTCTAAAAGACAAGATTTTTGTTCCTGAGGAGATGCGGTTGGAGGTTCTTAAAAGTATACACGACTCCAAATTGGCCGGACATCCAGGAGTCAAGAAGACTATTATCGCAGCTAAAAGATCGTTCTCTTGGCCAGGATTAGCCAAAGATTGCTTCCAATTCGTTTCTTCATGTGAAATTTGTGCCAGATCTAAAGACTCTCATTCTAAACCCTTTGGCCTTCTTCAACCCCTTCCTGTCCCTTCCCGTCCCTGGAGCTCTGTTTCGTTGGACTTTATCTCGGAATTACCACAGTCTGATGGATGTTCTACCATAGTGGTATTTATTGACCGTTTGACCAAGATGGCTCATTTCAAGTCCTTGCCCAAGCTCCCTTCCGCTTCCGAAACTGCAGACGTTTTCATCAAGGAAGTTGTTAGGCTCCATGGTCTTCCGCAGGAGGTGGTATCGGATCGAGGCCCACAATTCACATCTCAGTTCTGGAAAACCTTGTGTGGCGCCCTTCAAATTTCTGTTTCCCTTTCTTCAGCCTTTCATCCTCAATCCAACGGCCAGACGGAACGAACCAACCAGACTTTAGAACAATATCTGAGGTGCTACTCTTCTCATCTTCAAGACAACTGGGCAAACCTTCTACCTCTTGCTGAATTCGCTTACAATAATGCTCACCATTCATCCATTAACCAGTCTCCTTTCTTTGCTAATTATGGTCTCCACCCTTTAACCTTTCCTTCTTCTATAGTGGCTGATATTCTGGTTCCCGCAGTTCAAGACCGCCTCAACTTCCTAACAGACAATTTTCGGAAACTGCAAGAGAACATGTCCAAGGCCCAGAAGAATTTCAAGATATACGCTGATCGGAGACGGAATAAAGACCCAGAGTTCAAGGTGGGTGATCGAGTCTGGTTGTCTACTATTAATCTTAAGTTATCTTCTCCCAGCAGGAAGCTCGGCCAACGTTTCCTGGGTCCTTTTTCTATTGTTCGTCAAATTAATCCTGTGGCCTTTCAGTTAAAGCTTCCTGCTTCTTGGCGTATTCATCCGGTGTTCCATTCGGCTCTCCTGAAATCTGCTTCCACCTTCCAGTTTCCAGGTCGTACGACTCCTCCTCCTCTCCCAGTTCTAGTGGATAATCAAGAGGAATTCGAGGTCGAAAAAATTCTGGACTCTCGTATTAGAGGCAGGCAAGTACAATACTTGGTGGGATGGAAGGGCTATGGCCCTGAAGAGAATTCCTGGGAGCCAGTCAAGAACATTCACGCTCCAGATCTGTTGAAAAAATTTCACGAAGAGCATCCCAACAAGACCGCTGGTTGTCGTGTCCTGAGGCCACTCCTTGATGGGGGGCAATGTAAGGTCCCTGCTGTGTCGGCGTTGCGCCCTGGTCGGTGTGGTCGCAGGCGCAGTAATCAGGCAACTGATGTGCGCCTGCGCGCCGCATCGAATGCGGGCGACGGACGCCGGCGCGGAGGCGCGGGCGACGGTCGCTGGCGCCGGGGCGTGCGCGACGCAACGGACGCGCGCGACGTAACGGACGCGCGCGACGGACGCACGTAACGGACGCGGTCTGATGACGTCAGTTGGCGCCAAACTAGCGCTATTTAAACCTGCTCCAGTCTCTGCTCTGTGCCTGGTTATTAGGTTTATAACTGAAACCCTAGCGTTGATACCTTCCTGCCGATATTGTGATTGACCCCTGCCTGTACCTGGACTCTGATTCTTGCTTGTTGCCTAGACCTTCTGCCTGTTTACCGTTGACGATTCTCGCTGCCTGCCTTGACCCGGATATCCTGACTACGCCTTTGCCTGATCCTTCTGTACCTCGTTTAGTCTCACTGGCTACTCTCCACACCCCTGCTTCCTGTTTCCAACCTCGGGTGAGTTAGCGGGTGTGTGAGGCGCTTGTGGTTCATTACCTTCTGTTCCTACTCCTTCTACGTCTGGATCATACTGGTAAGCTTGACACATCTTGTGGATTGCTGTGCCAGTGTGAGACATACGGATATCCAACTGGTGCCTCTGTATTAACCCATTCCCCCTAATTGGGCACAGCCTTATGTAAACAGACACAATGCCATTTCCTTGTAAAACCCAAATGATTTTGCATTTTTTTTTCGTTCCAACACAACATTCCTTTTATATATGTTTTTATGCATAGGGTGGAAACTGCCATATTGCTTCCCTGTATAGTATTAACTGATAACTTACGGGTAATTTATGACCGTAAGTGCAGTATGGGCATATGAGTTGTGGGCTGTGCAGTTTTATGAAGTGTCTAATAGGGATGCACCGAATCCACTATTTTGGATTCGGCCGAACCCCGAATCCTTCGCAAAAGATTCGGCAGAATACAGAATCCGAATCCTACTTTGCATATGCCAATTAGGGGTGGAAAGGGGAAACATTTTTTACTTCCTTGTTATCGGGTTCGGTTCAGCCGAATCCTGCTGAAAAATGCCGAATCCTGGCCGAATACTCAACCAAATTCTGGATTTGGTGCATCCCTAGTGTCTAACTGGGTACCTGAGGCCCACCAGGACTGCTGGCTGACCGATCAAATACTTAGCCTACCTTACCCTCTCCCAACTCAGACCCATCCCACATTGGCATGCTGCAATAGTCTATACAGTATATATAGAAGTGCCCCACCTGCTTATTTCTGACATTGCTTGAGGCCAGGTGGGCACAGGTATTTCATCTCTTGCAGTTGCAGCTAACAGGTTTAGTTGGGGCAGTTTTAGCCCTAGGTGCCTATGTGAACCAGAGCCACCAGGTTTTTTCCCGGTATGCCAGTGGGCCAATCTGATGCTGGATTGCTATGATTTAACCTTCAACAGGGATGGGAAAATAACAAAGTTCCATATGTTTAGGACGAATGCCCATTTAAACAAATCCTCCTACATTTTGCATCAAGGGCTAAACCTCAGAAATGCTTTGGTCTTCTGGCAGGTAAGTCCAGGCCTAGATTTGAGGAAAGGCCACCAAGACCCGGGCCTAAGGCGGCAGGATTTGAGGGGGCGGCATGTTGCCCAACCACACGCACATTGGTTCAGAAACACTGGGGATGCGCAGGAGATTTTTTTACATTGCCTGTGCGCCAATCCCCATTGCTCCGGTCCCGTTCATTGAAATTTGAGGGAATAAAAAGGAGGGGACGGAGGTGATGAACAGCAGTGGGCAGAGGGGCACCTGCTATTTAAATCCGGCCCTGGGTAAGTCTGAGCCCCATATCAACTATCCATGTGCCAAGAAGGGGCAGTGACAGATGACATTTTCAGTTTGGCAAAAGTGCTATCCAATGGCATTGCATGAAATTTGTCAAAGGTACCCCAGCCGATTGGTCAGGATATTTGGCCAATATCTGCTAGTGCAAGTCTTCTCTTTCCTCTGTTTAAACAACCCCTTCCCTGCTGTATGTTTAAACCTTGTGTGCTCTCCCTACCAGGATCTGCTTCTGGAAATGAGGAGGGGGCTGCTTTGCGTAACCTTTGCAGACCCCCGTCCAGTTCTCCCTCCTCGCAGAACGACTTGTCAGTTGCACCGAGATGATCTCAGCTCTCTGAATGTGGCTCGTTCCCCTTAAAGTCGCAGGCATTAGCACATTGCAGACTGGGGGCGCAGGTGCAGTCACGGCTCAGCGACTGACAATAGTCACATCCGTCATGTCTTTTCTTGTTCGGCATCCAGCAGAGCTGACGAGGCGAGGCCTGAAAAATGGGACCGATCCAGAGCCGACAGGCCGAGGAAATCTATAGAAACACTGCAGCAAAGCTTCCAACTGTTTCACAGATTACTACATAGAAGGATATGTCCCAACTAACAGAGATATGTGGATACAATCAAGGGTTGAAGCATGCTGGGAGTTGTAGTCCAACAACATCCGGGGAGTCATGGTTTAGAAACAGGGCCTTAAAGGAGAACTAAACCCTAAAAATGAATGTGGCTAAACACGGCATATTTTATATAGTGAACTTATTGCACGAGGCTAAAGTTTCAGCTTGTCAATAGCAGCAATGATCCAGGGCTTCAAACTTGTCACAGGGGGTCACCATCTTGGAAAGTGTCTGTGACACTCACATGCTCAGTGGGCTCTGATTGGCTGTTGAGAAGCTAAGCTTAGGGCTCGTCATTAATTATCCATCAGAAAATGAGCTTCCCTGGCTGTAATATAAGCTGATGCTACAGGTTTGCTGATTATTCAATTCTGATGCTAATTGCACTGGTTTCTGTGCTGCCATGTAGTAATTATGTGTATTAATTACTAATCAGCCTTATATTGTGACATTTCTATTCTATGTGTACTGTATATTGTGAGTGGCTCCCTAAGCTCAGTAAGTGACAGCAGCACAGAGCATGTGCAGTGAATCAGCAGAAAAGAAGATGGGGAGCTACTGGGGCATCTTTGGAGACACAGATCTTTACTGCTAAAGGGCTGTGGTTGCCTTGGGCTGGTAAAGAAGCACAAAACATCATGTACAACATTTCTAGCTACTTCTTTAGATAGGCTTTAGTTCTCCTTTAAAACAATTACATGATACTGTAATACAACGTAAATGGTTTGCCCAGGGCTAGTAACCCATAGGTACAAACTGTGTTTTTATTAAACTTGGAAGCCGACTGACAACCACAGGCCCCTCCAAAGGCCTCCTGCAACTGGGGGGTCTCGAAGTTGCACCTTTCTCTGATAGGGTTGCACAGTGGTGTTGGCAGGCTCTGTATTGTGCCACTTCAGGTCCTCAGAGTTGCCAACCTGGATCCAAAGTGATCTGAGGGCATCTTGGCTGTCCCTTCACATCCATGACCTGGACATGTCCTGCCTCCCACCTGCCCTGTTCCCCTGAAAACCTCACTGCATTTTTAGAAGGGTGCAAAGTTAGGTGCACTTGTAAGACTCCACGGCATTGCAGTTCAAGAGGTGGGTCTTCAAAGGAGGCCTGGAGTTGGCAGTAAGGTCCTCCTTTAAGAGTAAATGATCCCTGCTGAGTTGGTTGCTATGGGTAACAAGACCACTCTTTGAAAGTTTTATTACAGCACCCCGTTATTTTAGAATAAGGAATGTTGGGGGTTCACCGCTTGAAGCCTTTATATCCTTGGGGAGCTTCTCAGCTGGTGACTCGCAGCTCGTTTGCTTCATCTCGTTGCCCATATGGCAGGGCCAACGCATGTTAAATTGACCCAATAAATGTTAAAACCTGCCCATTAAGCTGATGGCGATGATAATTGTAATGACTTGTTTTAGTGGGAACGTTACTGTATTATTCTCAGCTATTTAATCTGAGGACAAAGCTAATAAAGGGAGAATTCCTGCTGTTCGGCGGATTAAAGGTCATGTTTAAGGAAAAAAGTAAACTTTTGGTTAAAAATGAGGCTCTGGCTTGAAAAGAGGATTGGGTTTCGCAATAGGCCCACGGTCACTTGCTGTATGTTTGTTACTCATCCCCATCCAGCCTTAAATCAGGGAATCCAGACCCTTTATTTAAATGAAGCAGAAAAGGAAAGTTTAACCCATTGTTGGGTCCTGTGCATGTGCTGAATCAGATGCAAACAGTATTCAGCAGACAGATCCCTGTACTTTAAATCAGGCCCTGGTGGATTTATGTGTAATAAAGGCTGGCGGCAGGATGATGATGTCATGCACAACATGGATAGACACGTTTATAAAGGTGACATCAGCTGCTCCCATATGATGAGATTAAAGAGCGTTTCTGTTGCAGGATGTACTGTATAACACCATTTTTATTTTTTAGAATGTTTTTCCATAGCTGAGTAAACAGCTCTAGACACTGTCTCTGTTTGTTAAGGATAGCAGCTGACATATTAGCTTGGTGTGACATCACTTCCTGCCTGAGTCTCTCCCTGCTCACTCTGAGCTCAAATTACAGCAGGGAGGGGAGGAGGGAGAGAGGAGCAAACTGAGCATGCTCAAGCCCTAGTCGTGGAGGTTAAAAACAGGAAGTCTGATACAGAAGCCCATGAGTACACAATAGAAGGAAAGAAATGTGCTGTTTCTTTTGACAGAGGACTCAGAGCAGCATTACTTTGAGGGTTTACTGGTGTATTTATATAGACCTTGCTGATAAAGCTTACTTACTTTTAACCTTTCCTTCTTCTTTAATATCGCTTATTTACATTGATCACTGTACCTGAGATGACTTAAAGGCAAAGCTAAGCTGTGAACCTAATTGTAGTTGGTAAAGTTGCTACCTGTGGCTGTTAGACACCAGTTACAGACATAAACAGATACACAGCCTTTGTTGCAAGAGATAGACATGGTACAAAGCTGTGCAATGAATTTTACTGAAATCAGCTTCAGGCTGGGGCAGATTACAGACCAGGGCGCTGGTTGCTGATTTAATGATGGTAATTACACAACAAAGACTTCTCCAAAGGGCCTCTACAATTCTCTCACATAAGGGGGGGCCTCCAGGAACCATGTGGAGGTGCACTGGCTGTTTAGGGGGGGGCTCCTCTCATAATCCACCTTTTCCCGCTATTTCTCTGCGGTGTCCAGCATACAGTGCCCAAGCTTCTTCCCTGTTGGTTTTAATACTACACCGGAGTGCGCTCAATTCCCTAAACTGGCGCACACTCGCCCAGAGCTCTATCTCTTGCTTCTTGTCGGGATAACAGGCTGTCCTTTCTAGCAATAGCCTCTCTACCTCTCACTCATAGGGACACAATTACTAAAGGGTGAATTGTGGGGGTTTTTTTGGACAAAAATTCACCAAAATGACTATTCATAGCAACATCTCAAATATACTAAAAGGCAAGTAAGACACTTCTGTAGCAAAAACTTCAGCAGTGATCATTCATTAACATTCAAAATGTAAAAGTTTCTCTTTGTTACCCTTTTTGTCAAAGTCTATTTCACCAGGTTGCGACTGGCGAATAAATAAGCTGAAGCTTCATCTTTAACGTTATTATATCAGTGACATCATATCCTTTATTCCAAAAAAAATCATAAAAAAAGACAAAAAGTTGTTACTGTTTAAAATATCTTATTTACACTTTCTTTAACACTTGAAGCTCATGCCACATTGGTTATAGTGTGGACTCATGGTCTATTTCTTTATTTTCTTCTTATTTTCTTCTTTTCTTTATTTTCTCTTGATTTTGCTTCCTCTGAACAAAGTGGCCTCTTCAAGCAATTTCACCATCACTAATAAACACATACATAGGACCTTTATAAACCCACCTGAATTTAAATTGACATAAGCGTATGTAAGTTAACGAAGTTTCGCTAGGAATAAAGTACTGCTAGAGAAAAATCAAAAAAAAGAAATCATCACGTCAATGAATTTTCTATGGTGAAAGTCCACCAGCTGAGACAAACTTACGTATTTTGATGAATAAGCTCAATTGTTGCAAAATAATGTCTGATGTAGTTGGACAAAATATGGCGAAGATTTGCAAATCAAAAATTTGCATATAAGTAACTCTGCCCCTTAGAGTGAGCTCAAACCCCTTGTACCTCTAAGACCTCAAACTTGTAGGTCAAACAAATATTTTTCAAAGTAGTTCTTCTTTGTAGTTTAGAGTTTCCTACATGGTGAAATGGAATGTTCCATAAGAGCCACCTGTTTTAGAAGATCTAAATAGAAGGACCACAAAAGAGGAAAGTTTGGGGGGGGTTCATTAAATTCCCCCCAAAAACTCATCCTCTTGGTCCTACTATTAGAAGGAAAAGAATGAACAAGTTGACGTGAGTCTAGATGTTAGAGTTCCTCAACCTTGAGAACTGGAGAAGTATCCAAATTAAGAAGACGTTATCCTTTCTTGTTAAAGTCTTTAACCCGTCAACATCATGAGCGCCACGCTAGAGATGTAAATATTTCTACTTGTCACCAGCCGGCAGGATTTAGGCGAGAAACATCTTGTCAGATTTGTATGTCCTCGTAGCCGCCACCAGGCATGTTTTCCTTATTTCCATGACATATCTTCTCACGAGCTCCCTGGAGCTGATCAACATTATTAAAATGCAAATTAACCTAAAATCAAAGTTTAATACTCGCACCAGAGAGACTGGGAAGAATGTGGGCAGATGGGCCACTGACCTACCAGGTGCTGCTGGGACTGAAGCTGCACAAGGCACATAGGACCAATATACACACTCCATCGTATATTCATTTGATGTTCAGTGGGAGAGCAGCATAGGCCAAAGGGGCGAGGAGAATAAGGTGGGGTGTTGTTCAGAGGTTAAACATGAGAAGGATGTGAGGAGGGAGGCAGAAGAATAGGCTTAAATATTTAGTCTTTAGGTCGGCCAAGGGGAACTATGCCTTTGATATGCACATATATGTTTTATAAAGTTTATGTTTCTCCAGTTCTATGTTTTTATGCTAATTCTGTCAGCCTGCAGAGTGCCTCGTACTCAAATAAATTGCTTTGCTTAAGGTCATTGCTGTTTTTTAATAGGGAAATACTTTACAGATAGCCACATTCCACCTTTCAATGACATTTAGGTCCTTCTTTATGAAAAGAAAATAGGTTCTATAAGAACAAAGAGGCTAAATAGATGGAATTATAGTATGTAAAGAAAAGAGACTGGAAGAATAGAGGTTGAGTGAGGAGAGGAAGAAGAATAGTACTGAGAGTGGGACCCTGGTCTAAGGTTTTTTGGTGGGGTCCTTGTCTAAGGTTTTTTGGTGGGGCCCTGGTCTAAGATTTTTTGGTGGGGCCCTGGTCTAAGGTTTTTTGGTGGGCCCCTGGTCTAAGTTTTTTTGGTGGGGCCCTGGTCTAAGGTTTTTTGGTGGGGCCCTGGTCTAAGATTTTTTGGTGGGTCCCAGATCTAAGGTTTTTTGGTGGGCCCCTGGTCTAAGGTTTTTTGGTGGGGCCCTGGTCTAAGGTTTTTTGGTGGGGCCCTGGTCTAAGGTTTTTTGGTGGGACCCTGGTCTAAGGTTTTTTGGTGGGGCCCTGGTCTAAGGTTTTTTGGTGGGCCCCTGGTCTAAGGTTTATTGGTGGGGCCCTGGTCTAAGGTTTTTTGGTGGACCCTGGTCTAAGGTTTTTTGGTGGGCCCCTGGTCTAAGGTTCATTGGTGGGGCCCTGGTCTAAGGTTTTTGGGTGGGACCCTGGTCTAAGGTTTTTTGGTGGGGCCCTAGTCTAAGGTTTTTTGGTGGGCCCCTGGTCTAAGGTTTATTGGTGGGGCCCTGGTCTAAGGTTTATTGGTGGGGCCCTGGTCTAAGGTTTTTTGGTGGGGCCCTAGTCTAAGGTTTTTTGGTGGGCCCCTGGTCTAAGGTTTATTGGTGGGGCCCTGGTCTAAGGCTTTTGGGTGGGAACCTGGTGTCCCAGTCCGCCACTGGGCGTGACAAGGCACAATCCGATACCTACCAAAAAATCATCTGTGGATCTAAAGCCTGGTCACTGGCAGCCATAAAGTATGAGGGCTCCCTTTGTGGGACAGCAAATGTAAATGGTGTCTGGGAGGTTGACTTTGCCAAGGGTGCTGCTAGGCACAAATATACCTCGCTCATGTAGCCTTAAATAATGGTAGCCAGCAAAAGAGTGCAGTACATTAAAGGACAGCGTCAGGATGTGCCCATAGTGGGCAGAGGCAACAACAATGCATCCACACTCCCCCACTGTGACCATTCTGGCCAGGCCAGGTTATGATAAGGACTAAAGGTGGCCATACGCTTGTTTGTTGATGTCGCCAAATGAGCCGATCCCTGATATGCCCACATTCAGGTGGGCAATTTCAGGCTGATCCGATCGTGGACCCTAGGGCCCAGCGATCGGATCAGAATGGAGGCCATATGGGCAGTTGGATCGCGGGACCACGATCCAATGGGACTTTTGCCAGTTATCAATCGGGAACGCAGGTTGGATGGCTCCACACACGGCCCAATAAGCTGCCAACTAGATCTGTAGGCAGCTTTTATCGGCCCATGTATGGGGGCCTTGAGCATTGTTCTACCCTACAGAACTGACACTTACATATATTTCTGTTTTTTGGAGCATATCTTAGTGAGTATCTGAAGAAAACAAATACATGTCTGTTACAGCTGCTCCTTCTATAACCAAGCGGGTTACAGATATCTCTTTGATAAAGGCTGCCCCCACATGGCCATTCTGGTGCCACTGCACAGAGGGTGCCATTTAATCCACTACAAAGCACTGCACTTATTCTCACACAGAGCAGCTGAATATTATTAGCCGGGTCCCCAGCACAGAGGGGGGATATTATACATGGAGCTTTAAAGACAATTATACAATACACAGGGCTGCAGTGACGCCGATGTCCGGCAGGAATATATCCAAATTGTGCATAAAGACTCCCATTAATACAGGGGGACCTTGCAAGTTTATGATCAAGTCTATGGGGCAAATTCACTATGCGCCGAAGCGCCTAACGCCAGCGTCAATTCGCTAGTGTTGGTCATTTTCGTTACTTCGCAAATTCACTAAGGAACGCTGGCGTAACTTCGCTAGTGTTACTTCGCACCCTTACGCCTGGCGAATTTGCGCAATGGACGTAACTATGCAAATTCACTAACGCGCGTATTGTACTGAACGCTACCTTTTACGCTAGACTTCCTTCGCCACCTCAGACCAGGCGAAGTGCAATAGAGTAGATAGGGATTGTTTAAAAAAAAAGTTCACATTTTTTCCCCAAAAAACGCTGGCGTTTTTTCTATATTAAGGGTGATAGGCTGAAAGAGATCGAAAATGTTTTTGGGGCTCCCCTCCTTCCCCCCTACATTTCCTGACTCATGGCAACTTAACTATACAGTGGGCACATGTGTAGGGCAAAAAAAAAATTTTTATTTGATGTTTTGAAGGTTTCCCAGGCTTGTGTAGTGATTGTACGTATTCCTCCATTGAAATTTGAATTTGGCGCCGTATGCAAATTAACCATCGCTAGCGTAACATTGCTTCGCTTAGCGAATCAACGTTAGCGCAACTTCGCAACCTTACGCTACCCCTGAGCGCAACTTCGGATTTTAGTGAATTTGCGGAGCGCTGGCGAAACTACGCCTGGTGAAGTATGGCGAAGTTACGCCTGGTGCAACTACGAATCTTAGTGAATTTGCCCCTATGTGTCTTATAGGGGCATGAAAGGCATTAGGCTCGAAATGATTGTTTAAATAAAGATTTTTTTCTAATTTTACCCAACCTGCTTTTGGTCTGATCTATATGAGGCTTCTTAGAGTGCCCTGAACCTTTTTTGTCTTTGTATATGGATTGTCTGCTCCCCTGAGCTGAAGGCCTGGGGCAGGATATATATATATATATATATATATATATATATATATATATATATATATATATATATATATATATATATATATATATATATATATATATATATATATATTTGGGACCCTGCAAGTTTCCCACACCTGGTTGCTTCAATAGACACTGAAGACTTGCTGATAACGAATTACCTGACAATAGGTATGAGCACAACCAATTGTTTGTATGCTACATTTCCGCAGGTTTGTATCATATATAAATACTCAATCAAGCATCCCATCTGCATCCCATCACCATCGCCCGCTCCCTCCCTTCCACCAGTGCCCCTCAAGCTAGACCTGCCTATCTATGTAGGCACCAAATGGGAGCTAGACACCCCACTGACCACCTATACCAGCCTTACGCGTTTAATCAACTAACTTGGCTTCCTCTGTGGCATAAATGCCCCCATAATATGCCCCTGAGGAAGTATTAGTTGATTAAACACATAGGGCTGGCATAGGTGGACAGTGGGGTGTCTAGCTCCCATTTGGTGCCTACGTAGATAGGCAGGTCTAGCTTGAGGGGCACTGGTGGAAGGGAGGGAGCGGGCGATGGTGATGGGGGGCACTGGTGGAAGGGAGGGAGCGGGCGATGGTGATGGGGGGCACTGGTGGAAGGGAGGGAGCGGGTGACGGTGTACTTTAATCTATTGAAGCGTTTAATGTCTATATATGAGGAATGCCTCTTTGGAAACTCTACGTGTCAACCGTTTGCAGTTTTTAACTATGTGATATTTTATGGACAGACTCCAGCACTGGCAACAGTTTGGTTGGGCAGTGGGTGTGTTTAAAAATGAGCGTTTATTTTTATCAGCAAATAATATTAAAAGTTACTTATTTATCACCTTATTTAAGTATTTAACAAATTACCTGCACAATATTTTCAGTGCAATATTGTTCAATATGTCCCATTTTGGCACACTGGCACCAAATGCAACTGCCCCCATGGCCATAATGATGCTAGTATTATGGGAAAAATACATTATGGCTGGGGGGGGGGGGACAATGTGAATTGTATCTGAAATTGCAATTTGAACACAGCATTGCAAGATCTGTTGCTTGGTTTTAGTTCCCCTTTAGTTAAATCATTTTCCAAAAGCAACAGAGTGAGAAATAAAATGAACCTATAATAGTTGGGCAAAGCTTCGTAGGGCACATGTGTGAGACCTTCCCATTCACATTTAAAGGAGAAGGAAAGCTACGGGGGCATTTTATTGCAAATAGATTAGCTGCAATAGTGCAAGCTAGAATGCCATATTTATTCTGTAGAATATTTTACCATACCTGAGTAAAAAGCTCTAGAAACTCTCTGTTTGTTTAGGATAGGAGCTGCAGTATTAACATGGTGTGACATCACTTCCTGCCTGAGTCCCTCCCTGCTCTGGGCTCAGATTACAGCAGGGAGGAGAGGAGGAGCAAACTGAGCATGCTCTTGCCCAGGGCAATGAGGTTTAAGCTAAAGGCAGGAAGTCTGATACAGAAGCCCATGAGTACACAATAGAAGGAAAGAAATGCAGTGTTTCTTTTGACAGGGGTCTTGAGCAGCGCTACTTTGGGGGTTTACTGGTATATTTAGATGGACCTTTCTGATAAGGCTTACTTAGTTTTAACCTTTCCTTCTCCTTTAAGGTTCTTCAGGGGCAAAGCAGCGCAACTCTCAATATACAATTGACAGGGGATTCTGGGAGTTGCTTTTTATAACGCAGGGCATTCTTCATTCTTATCAGTGTTTCACCCCCCCATGTACCACCAGTTGGGGGCCACTGCTTTGCTGCATTGCCAGAAACCCTACTCCTTTGAAGATGATGCTCAGCACAGCAGATTTCAGGGACCCTACTTGGGCCGCTAATGGTTTATGGACAAGTATTAAATTGAGCCGTAGAGTTTATGGGATGCAGCTGTTCCATTGGAAATAAAATGTTCTGCATTGAAATGTTAAATCTCAGGTCTGATTAGAATGTTCCTCTCTCACCAATTAAATACGAGGCTCAGGAGAATGTTATTAACCTTAAAGGAGGCGCTCGGATTTGAGATCAGAAACAGTTCTGGAACATTCACAGATTTATATCAACCGTGAGATTGATTGTTTTGTTTTCAGCTGCCGGGAAGGAAGATATAGTCAAGGCAAACTATCCATGTTCATGAACTCAAGTGTAACTGTTTACATAAGCTCTGAAATGTATAGGGAAAATTATTTAAATTAAAGTCACATTTGTGCTTAATTTATGGCAGCTGAGATTCTAGCTATCTGTATAACAGAACATTCTGTCCCAGTGGCTGCACAGATCCTATCTGATCCCCATTGTAAGCAGCAGTCCTGTCCTGCTTTATGGCAGCTGAGATTCTAGCTATCTGTATAACAGAACATTCTGTCCCAGTGGCTGCACAGATCCTATCTGATCCCCATTGTAAGCAGCAGTCCTGTCCTGCTTTATGGCAGCTGAGATTCTAGATATCTGTATAACAGAACATTCTGTCCCAGTGGCTGCACAGATCCTATCTGATCCCCATTGTAAGCAGCAGTCCTGTCCTGCTTTATGGCAGCTGAGATTCTAGCTATCTGTATAACAGAACATTCTGTCCCAGTGGCTGCACAGATCCTATCTGATCCCCATTGTAAGCAGCAGTCCTGCCCTGCTTTATGGCAGCTGAGATTCTAGCTATCTGTATAACAGAACATTCTGTCCCAGTGGCTGCACAGATCCTATCTGATCCCCATTGTAAGCAGCAGTCCTGTCCTGCTTTGCTACATGATTGAATACATGAAGTGTGACATTTACAAATAGATTAGGATCAAAATGGAGATGTCAATAAATCTGACTGATAGAAATATAGCTCAAAAGCTGGACTACAGGGCTTCCTTGCATGATTTGGCCTTTTTTCGGTCTATTTAAAGACCACAGGGGTGTTGTGGGGGCCTGGACAGAGCCTTTTAGCTCTCCCCAGAAAACCTGTCACTGAGGGGTGAAGAAGAACCCCCTTGGCCTTAAGTACCTTTATACCAGTCTGATCTCACAATGTAACACCTACCTGGTCCAACTTCAAACCAGGCTCCTTACAATTATTCTCCCACCTCTTCCAAAGAGAACAGTGTCCAGTTGTAGCTTCTGCAGGGCAACCAACTGCCTGTAGAGGGCTTTCTAAGCCCCTCCAGAGAACCTGACATTGAGGGGTGAAGAAGGACACACAAGGTGCCGCTTGAGTACCTATTTACCAATCTGACCTCACAATGATTATTAGCGAAGCCAACACCTATCTGGTCCAACTCCAGTCCAGGCTCCAATTATGCACCCACCTCGTCCAAACAGTGACCATATTTAGCTTCAGCCCTTTTGTACACTGCATTTTATACACTGGAATTAATCTGCTGCCCAGGTTTCCAGCTCCAACTACAACAGGGCTGATCCTATGTACTGTATCTGGTTGGGGTACACTTGACAATCCCCGCTGACCCCTCCTAGCACTGAAGTCTATATGGCAGGATTATAGCGCGACACAAACCTCAAGGGTCAATAAGGGAACTTTCTCAGTAGAGTTGCCCCTATTACCCTGCATACAAGAGGAACTCTTACTTCTATGTCTTAATAATTATGCCCCTAAACATCCTATACAAGTGAATGGCTCTCTGCTGAACTATGGAATTCCTCGGGCTGGCCTCTGTTATGGCATTTTCCTTCATTATGAAATGGGAATCACAGTTCGTTCCTGACTCATTTCGCATATGTTGGTTGATATACATTTCCCTTCCATGTCAGTTGATTGTCCTCAGGGGCGTAACTACAGAGGAAGCAGAGGGGGGCCCAGGAGGTATAGGGGTCCCACTAGGCCCTAATTCATGTACAATTTCAATAAATAATGGTAAAACAAGTTAACCTCTAGGCATTTTGGGGGCCCAGTAACATCTTGTTACACCACTGATTGTCCTGGAGCCTCTCTGCGCGGCTGCTGGAAGGACTGTATAAGCAATTGGCCCTGTGAGTATAGAGTAATTAGAGCCACACACACACAAGGCCTCTCTGTACTTGTCTTTGTTGGCATTCTACTGGCGTACACACTCTCCCGCCCACACGAGTGGGTTCCGCAGCTCTAGAATATTATTAAACAAACACAATTATCTTCACAAGCGTCTGTTTATCCATCAATGGACAGTCCTTCTATTCGCCTGACCTCCCCACCTTATCTGCCTCGCATGGCACATTGCTGAAGGTCACCCTTTATTCTAGCCCAAGATAAATCCCCTCCATCCCACCAGTAAAATGGCAGATAGAAGGGAGATTTAGTCATTCTGAGCCATGTTTGAGATTCTTGGCATCTCTCTGACAGCAGCTCATTGATCCAACGTTCCTTCTTGATAATCTGCCTGTGACAAGCTCAGAGGAACTGCTGAGAATAAAGACTTGTGTCCATCCGAGCCCAAATTTGCTGGGAGAAACCACTGTTGTTTATCCCTAACTGGTCACTGACCCCCATTGATTAGATAGACGCACACAGGTTCAGAAGTCCATGTAGGATGCCTGGGTTTAATCTGGTGGCAGTAGTACTTTCTATAGGAGTGGGCCAACGTACAGTTGTGTTACAATTTCCAGCAATTGCATGCTCCATATGACAAAAGCCTGAGTACAAAATAAATCTCACGGTCACGAACAGCTTTGTGATCATATATCAAAAATAATGATATCCTGGACCAGCACTCCCTTAAATCACACACTGTACCAGCAGCCAACGTTTCGGTCCCTTGAGAAAGGTCCTAGTAAGGACCAAAATCATAGGCGGATTTTAATTAAGGCTTGGGAAGGCTAAGCCTTCCCAAACCTTTGTTCATTGTAAATGTACCCTACCTTGTCTGAAATATTGTGCTGGAGAAGGTTCTAATTAAAAGCGATTAATGTAGCACGGGCACTGTCAAAGTTCTGTGGGAAGGGTGTGATAGAGAAATGATGAGTAAGACAGTAACAATCAAGCCTGATATCCACTTTGCTGTCTCAGGAGTTGTTCCTTGGTTCCTAGGCTCAGAATCTATTGCTCTTCCCTGCCCTGCTTCCAAGAACAATTGCCCTGCCAGCAGGGGGAGGGGCTACACGGAGCTAAATCTACAGTGCAGGGAAACAAGCTCAGAGCAGCAGAACTTAGGTGTGGAATATAACCTATGAATAATAATCATCCTGCTATTCATGCATTAAATGTGGCTGCATTTCTTCATATGAGTTTGTTGTATATAGGAGGTAAAGGATTTGTTTGCGGATTTCTAGAATACCAAATACTAATACAGACACAAGTCTAAGGTTTAGACAATGAGTCTTTTGTGGCTGTAGGAGTTAATCTTGCTGGGAACGGAGTGTGGGGAGGCAGGAATATAAATTCTACTGGGATTTATGGGGGAATGTTTTAGTTGGAGGGGTTATTTTGGGGGCTTAAAAAGTTTTGGAAATGCAGCAAATGAAGTGTGCTAAAGTGATGCGAGGGCTGGGCCTGCTGGTCCATGTGGGACAGAAAAAAACATACTGGGAGTTGAGTGTAAGGTAGCTGTGAGTATTGAATTAATCTAATATTAAAGGGCACCTGTTGGGAAATACTAATATTGGGAAATAATATTATAGCCCAAGGTACGGGCTAAGAGAGCCCACACTCCGGTTTAGGGTAACTTTCGTTTTTTTTAATTCACCCCCCCACCAGCGCAAGGCCACCAGCACCGGGAGGCTGCCATTAGAAATCACGGAGCCCCATACAACATAAATTTTCGGGGCCCCCTGGGCCCTGCCCAGACTGGCGCCCAAGCCAGATCCTGCCCAAAGATCACACAGACATCAGCGCTAAAAAAGTAACCCTCCCCACACACAATAAAAAGCTATTGATGGTCAGGTCCCCCTTATAAGTAAAAAAAAAAAAAATTGGTGTCAGGGCCCCCCTTACAAGTTAAAAAAAATTGGGGCCCCAACAAATATTTTTTTTAAAAAAATTGGCCCCAGGGCCCCCCTTACAAGTTAAAAAAATGATGGCCCCAAAGAATATCTTTTAAAAAAAACATTGGTGCTAGGGCCCCCCTTACAAGTTAAAAAAATTGGAGCCCCAAAATTTTTTTTAAAAAAAAAACATCGGTGGCAGGGGCCTATAGAATATTAAAATAATACATTGGTGGCAAGGGGATTTAAAAAAAAAAAACACAAATTGTTCAGTAGAATTGAACTCGTGGCTTCAAGACTTCAACTTTGCCTGCTTTCGTGACTTCGGGTCTTTTCACTGCTTCAGGACTTCAATTTCGGCTGTTTTCACGACTTCGGGTCTTTTCGCCGCTTCAGGAGTTCGGCTTCAGCTGTTTTCCTTCGACTGGCATTTCGGCATTTCCGCATTTCGGCTGTTCGGGAAAATGGCCGCATGGCTTTGGCACTCTCAAGGGGGGCCAAGTGTCCCGGACATGAAGGGGGGTCCGGCAGTGCTGCAGTTTTGAAAGAGCCGACCCCCCTTCATGCCCGGGACACTTGTCCCCCTTGTCCCCCCCTGATGGCGGTCCTGGCGATCGGGCCATGTTGGGGCACACGCATGTGCATAATGAGTGAACTTACTCATTATGCATGTGACTCTTTATGTGCACACTCTATGTACAACATGGTCGCTTACACTGTGAGCTCCCTCCCTTGCGAGTGTCCAATCGCTGGCAGGGGGCAATTTTTTTTTAAGAAAAAAAATAGTACCCCCAACCGGAGTGCAGGCTCTATTAGACCGCACCTTTGGGGATAATATTTTTGCCCAACAGGTGCCCTTTAAGTGCTCAAACAGAGGGAAAGCTATGAGACTGAATGAAGATGAAAAAGTATATTTTGTATTATAAAAATGTATTTTATATCACCTTGCCGTGCTACAAAGTGCATCTTTCTTTTAAAAGGGTTTAAAAAATGTTGTTGTACTTTTAAAGTTAACACCATTTATGCGTGACACAAAATTATAAAATAATTAAGTCTATTGTTGATTTATTGCATATAGATACTTCATTATTTTCTAGCCTCCCCAAACAAAAAAATCACCATCCGCCTATGACCAAAATGTTCGATACTAGTACAGGTACAACGTGTTAAATAAAGAAATGTGATTTTAGGAAGTGCTGGTCCAGAGATCATCATTTTGATATATATATATATTCCCTACTCACATAATGAAGTTTGTGATTTCAAAATGAATTCCGTAAACACAAAATTCATCTTCTGATGAATCAATTCAGCATCGAACTGGCAGGTCGTAGGCCCACCCTGAATCAATTATAAATTTGAAAGCAGAAACCACATTTCAGGAGAAAATAGAGCTTATTTTGTATCACAATTGACTCAATTGTTGTGCGTATCGAAGCCATTCATTAAAAGTACTTTCACCTAAACATACTTCATGCAGTTTTGTGTATTTGCTCAATTTTGCACCATCACACGGAGGTGCATCACCCTCAATGTAGTGACAATTCCAGTGTTTTCGCTGCAAGCCGTGCCAATGGGTGCCAACAAAGTGTGCCCTAAATTATCCTGACTCCAACAATTCTTAGCACAGTTGCATCTGATTCATAAAAAAAAAGGGAAAACTGTATTTGTACCTAAACATGATCCATAAAATACATGATATTGGCACCAAGCGTTCTACGGGTATTTTTTGGGGAAAAACGTCTCATTATGGGTAAAATACACAGCAAATGGTGTCTGAAATTGCACTGCAACTTCGTTTATCTATGACACCTAATGAATTTTCTGACCACAAAATGAGTATACAGAATTCATTGTACCCTGACAACATTAATGTTCTGGCTGCAGTGGAATTAAATGGGTGGCTGTAAAATTAATTTTGCAGTGGCAACGTGGGCTTTGAATTTAATGTATGAGATGCATAAAATAAGAATTAGAAATAATTGCAGCACTATTAAGCCTAAAAAAAAAAGCAATATTTTTGTTTAACTGCAGCAATTTCCTAAAATTCTGCAACACGTCCAAAGGTGATCCCTAGATCCGCATATGCCCGACCCCTTCTCCATCCCCTTTGCCTCCATAGCAAAAGCAAGGCAGTAAGTCTTGTAGGTGAGAGAAATCATTTTAATTAAAGACTCACAATGATAAAGCACCGTCTGGGATCCGACCATCTGCCTGGTAACAGCTGATAATTAATTTTATTTGATATATTAAAAAAAAGAAAAAAAAAAAGGCAAATGCATATTTGGTGCGGATTGCAGTAAACAAGTTGTTTGTGGCATTTGTTAGTAAGTGCACGTTGTGATTTAAGGCAGAAACCTGGCGAATGTGCGAAATCGCTGATTTATTCCTTGGCGCTTTTCTACACCCGGGAAATAGGACTTTTTTTTTTGTAGTCAACAAAAACAGCAAGTAAAGCTTTTCCTGGGCTAAATGTGTCGTTGTTTATATGCTCCTCGTTCATTACTTATTCATTCCAGACGGTCGCTGTATTGGTTTGTATTCAGGATTAAAGGGAAAATACAGAACATTGCTTCCCTGTATATTTGTTCGCATGGGTGAGGTTTGCCGTAATATTTCCCTTACACAATACAGTATAAGGACATCTGTTTGTGAACATCAGAGATATCCATACAGCATATCGTAAAGCCTATTCTTTCCCTTTAAATTTAACATGACACAGAGGCATTAGTAGCTGCCACTTGTAGCTGTTTATAATTTTTTGTATGGGGGGATATAACTCATAAGCTACTCCCTAAGCTTCCCATTATATATATTTACAATAATATAGAAAGTCATGAATATTTTGCAACTGATATCCTTATAAATGGTGCTTAGTGACATCATCAGTTATAATTGGTGCTTAATGATGTAATTGGTGTCTAATGATAATAAATAAAATACCCCCTGGTGACAAATATGAGGATATTCAAATTCACCTTGTGTTTTTATATGGTCATGGAACCCCTTGGTGACTTATAATATCCTTTAGTCCCTATATATACTATACTAGGCTGCAGGGTGTGTGATCAGGGTGTAACTGGGCACTATATGGGCACTAACCTCAGGGGCACCCACATACCCTCAGGGGCCCATCGTCCCAGTCGTGAGCTTCAGCAGAACCCTCCACCCTGCAAAGTATATCTTCTAAGTATATCTTCTACCTCCTTCCTTTTATTCAGCGAATGAGTTCATGGAAAGCGCCCAGAGTTTCCATATTTTTTTCTGCTGTTGTGCCGGCCAAGTCAGACTCTGTATAGGCATGGGGTTAGAGAACAAAACCCCCACCCCTCCAATTTCAACTGATCCAGTCCTCCCTCCCATAGAGGCCCCCTTGCCTCTACCCAAATGTCATAGTTGCCTTAGATCCCTGTACTGGCTCTGAATCCACAGAGTTGCGCTGCCATCTTTAGCCTCAACAGATGCAATTTCTTGCTCCTGGAGCTCAATCCCTGCCAGCAGCATGCACATTGATCCTGGAAACCATTGCGCATGCATCAGATGTGCCCAATAATACCCTCATCATGTCCCCTCGCAAGAGCCTCGCAGAGAAAACAATCCCAACCTTGTCAGTCTCCCCTTATAATTTTTCTTCCCTCCCTCTAACCAGTTTAGTTGCACTTAGTCTCTGCACTCTCTCCAGCTCATTTATATCCCTCTTAAGGACTGGAGTCCAAAACTGCCCCCATACTCCAGATGAGGCCTCACCAGGGACCTATAAAGAGGCATAATTATGTTTCATCCCTTGAGTTAATGCCCTTTTTTATACAAGAACTTTATTTGCTTTAGTAGCCACAGAATGACACTGCCTAGAGTTGCACAGCTTGTTATCCACTGTCTCAATTACAAATAGCACCAACACACTGCCATTGCCTCATTTTCCAGTTTGCTGGCCAGTTTTCCAATCAAGTCACTCTACAAAGTGGCAGCATTCTGCATGGAACCTATAGTTCAGCTCAATTTTGTAACATCAACAAAATAGTTCTTTCAATGGCCACCTCCAGGTCATTAATAAACAAGTTGAAAAGCAAAGGACCAAGTACAGAGCCCTGCGGTACTCCACTAACAACACTGGTCCAATAGTTCCATTTACCAGCACTTTTTGTAATCTATCCTTCAGCCAGTTCTCTAGTCAAGAACAAATATTATGTTCAGACCAATATTCGTTAATTTAACTAGTAACCTTCTGTGTGGCACTGTATCAAATGCTTTAGCAAAGTCTAAGTAGATCACATCCGCTGACATCCCAGAGTCATGGTTTCTGCTCACCTATTTATGAAAAGGCATTTAAATTAGTTTGGTAAGATCTGTAAAAATGTGGGCAAAGCTGGTCCCACTCCAGCAAAGTATAACAACCAATCAGTGGCTTGTTTTTATATTTCTGTCTGCACTAGGCCAGTAAGAGCTAACTACTAATTGGCTGCTATGGGTCACACATTTTCTAGAAAAAAATGACCAGCCTTTCGATTTTTGTAGCTTTCTTCCATATTAATAACATTGGATTTAAATATAATTTTTACAAAGACAGTAGCAACCCTAGTCTGGGGTTATTCGCTCCGTTAATCCTATGCCATTGCTGCTCCAAACAAACAGAGAAAGAAATCACAGATATGTGACAGTGCAGAGAAAAATGGCTTCCCCACACGCTGATAAACAGCCAACATCTGAGGATGTATTCAAATATTATTCCTATTATTATTGCTTATTTATAAATCCCCGGCTGTTTCTGCAGTGCCATACATTATATCAGAGGAACAGAATGAATAAACAATGCAGCAAGCAGGCGCGCTCTGTGCCCAGACTGGGGGGAGCTCACAAGGCAATAAAGCCTTTAGGTTTATGTATTGAACGTTATAAAGGGATTATATGTAAATGGGGTAACCCCCAGAGATGAAACAAAAGAAAATCTGTACATCTGCATCTCCCAGGTCAGAATTATTGTTAGGGACCTCAAACACAGGCATTTGTTACTGTGCCCCCCTCTGGGTAAACCTTTGTGCGTTTTACCGCTGGTGACCAAAGGAACAAATGCCGCCCATGATTCCTTAACAGGCTGTAGTTATTGAGGTGCATATGCAGTGAAAGCAGGCGGAACACATTGTAATCTTAGCCTGCAGCCTTGTGCCTTTATATGGTCACATAATTCCTTAGTGACTTCTAATATCCTTATCATTTACATAAGGGGGTGCATTATCCCGTATAATACATGAATGATACTAAGAGTTCCCTGTATAACTCAGCCTGCAGCCTTGTGCCTTTATATGGTCACAGAACAACCCCTCAGTGACTTCTAATATCCTTATCATTTACAGTAGGGGGTACATTATCCCTTATAATACATGAGTGATACTCAGAGTTCCCTGTATAACTCAGCCTGCACCCTTGTGCCTTTATATGGTCACAGAACAACCCCTCAGTGACTTCTAATATCCTTATCATTTACAGTAGGGGGTACATTATCCCTTATAATACATGAGTGATACTCAGATTTCCCTGTATAACTCAGCCTGCAGCCTTGTGCCTTTATATGGTCACAGACCCCCTCAGTGACTTCTCATATCCTTATCATTTACAGTAGGGGTACATTATCCCTTATAATACATGAGTGATACTCAGAGTTCCCTGTATAACTCAGCCTTGTGCCTTGTGCCTTTATATGGTCACAGAACAACCCCTCAGTGACTTCTAATATCCTTATCATTTACAGTAGGGGGTACATTATCCCTTATAATACATGAGTGATACTCAGAGTTCCCTGTATAACTCAGCCTGCAGCCTTGTGCCTTTATATGGTCACAGAACAACCCCTCAGTGACTTCTAATATCCTTATCATTTACAGTAGGGGGTACATTATCCCTTATAATACATGAGTGATACTCAGATTTCCCTGTATAACTCAGCCTGCAGCCTTGTGCCTTTATATGGTCACAGAACAACCCCTGAGTGACTTCTCATATCCTTATCATTTACATTAGGGGGTGCATTATCCCTTATAATACATGAGTGATACTCAGAGTTCCCTGTATAACTCAGCCTGCAGCCTTGTGCCTTTATATGGTCACAGACCCCCTCAATGACTTCTCATATCCTTATCATTTACAGTAGGGGTACATTATCCCTTATAATACATGAGTGATACTCAGATTTCCCTGTATAACTCAGCCTGCAGCCTTGTGCCTTTTTATGGTCACAGAACAACCCCTGAGTGACTTCTAATATCCTTATCATTTACAGTAGGGGGTACATTATCCCTTATAATACATGAGTGATACTCAGAGTTCCCTGTATAACTCAGCCTGCAGCCTTGTGCCTTTATATGGTCACAGAACAACCCCTCAGTGACTTCTCATATCCTTATCATTTACATTAGGGGGTACATTATCCCTTATGATACTCAGAGTTCCCTGTATATCTCAGTCTATGTGAATATAAGGGCCCCTACCAGGACTTGGTCCCTGACAGTTTCTGTCCCCCCTCAGTGGCCACCCTGACTCCCATTCAGCATTGCTGGAAAAGCACAGTCGTGCAATTTGTCTAAACTCCTTTGCCCTCTGTGTCTGTCCTGATTGTGTTTGTGTTTAGTATTGAGCGGGACTCATCTGTCAGAGCAGCTTATTAGGCAGATAAGAATCACATGTCTCTGAAAGGCATCCAGCCCGAGCCTGAGCCAATACCAGTAGCTACAAGGTTATAGCACAGAACTGACTCCTGGGCCTGGGATGATCCATCTCATATTAAGAGAACTATACAAAAAATAAACTGGCAGAAGGGTGTGAAAAAAGAAGTATATTTCTAGCATTATTGCAACCCCGCCCACTTCCCCACAAAGACCTTTAGGCTGACAGATCTCCTAGTAGGTCCCAGCCCTAGTTGTCCCAGTAAAGATTAATTCCCATCAGAGTACCAGAGGATCTCCTGGTAGACCCCAGTCCAAGTTGTCCCCAGTAAATATCAATTCCCTTCAGTCTACCAGAGGATCTTCTGGTAGGCCCCAGCCCTAGTTGTCCCCAGTTAAGATAAATTCCTATCAGAGTACCAGATGATCTCCTGGTAGGTCCCAGCCCTAGTTGTCCCCAGTAAATATTAATTTCCATCAGAGTACCAGAGGATCTCCTGGTAGGCCCCAGCCCGAGTTGTCCCCAGTGAAGATGGATTCCCATCAGAGTACCAGAGATCTCCTGGTAGGCCCCAGCCCTAGTTGCCCCCAGTGAAGATCAATTCCCATCAGAGTACCAGAAGATCTCCCAGTGGGCCCCAGTCCTAGTTGTCCCCAGTAAAGAACAATTCCCATTAGGCCTTTATTCTTTCCACTATCTATATAACACCTTTGCTATTTAGCACCATCTACATCTAACTGTTGTGGTCCCTGGATGTCAGTTTGTTTGGGGGGGGGGCTGAGATTGCCCAGTCCAACACTGTCACTAGCTAGGAAAATAAATATTTCTTTAAAGAAATCTTTGCTGGTTTATGTTTTGCTACTCCCAACTCTTACCTGACAGAGGAGAAGACTTAATAAGTGTCAGCTATTATTTACTTCCTGCGCTTGATATTCCCACCATGCCGTGCAACTCCAACCGCCTGCTGGAAGGATAGGGGGCTAAGCCAGCCAATATTTGTGGAAGGTCCCCGCAGAGAACAGACTTCCTGCAACAGATGTTTCTCGGCTCTGCTCTGATACCTGCTCTGCTTTTAATGAGGAGGAAGGAGAGGGAGAAATATGGGCCGTCAGGATTAAGCTGGGAGATAATTTTACTTCTTGTTCGACAAGGTTTGTTCCATTGGAAGAGGAACATCCCAAACTGCAGCGTGAGCGTGACGATGATTAAATCTGAAAATTATCTGAGAGCCTTTCCATCTCTAAAAACTTCCAGGGTCTGGGGCCTGGAGAAATCATTACAAGCTATTTCCGTTTCCGACTTATGGAAATGAAATTGACCCATTCTGATAAATCAATGGATTGGGGTTCCCTGTTGTCTTGCCTTTCTGGCTGTTCTATTTACTGCATGCTACAATGGCCATCTTGGGGGGGGGAGAGAGTTGCGCCCTAGGAACAGTGTCGGGCTGGGACACTGGGACACCCAAAAACCTTAGACCAGGGCCCACTCTCAGTAATATTCTTCCTCTCCTCACTCAACCTCTATTCCCCTAGTCTCTTTTCTTTACATACTATAATCTATTATTCCATCTATTTAGCCTCTTTGTTCTCATAGAAATAGGGAATGGCCATGAAAAAGGCCAAATTTTTAGCAGCAGGAGGGCAACTGACACCTGGGCCCATCGGGAGTTTTCCTGGTATCCTGGTGGACCAGTCCAACACTGCCTAGGAATGGTTCTGTTCTGCCTACCCCTTGTTGTGGCCCTGAGGAAAGGACATTGGCTCTTCTTTGCAGTTGTCCCTCAACAGGTTTCCATTATGATCCATAATATATGGAGATGCTGATATATTTTTAACTTTTCGACAAATAAAATTATTTTTTAACTGAATTCCTTTGGTCCTGTGGAACTGTTTTGAGTGCCGGTCAGCTCTGCTTCCATATTCGTTGCTGTACCGCTCCCTAAAGCTGGGGGTCTGGGGCTGGTGCACCCCAACCACTTTCACTGTTTGGTGAGTCACTTTATATCTTTATATCTCATTCTGGAGCACCTTGTTCTCTTTCCATTATGATCCAATCATTAGACCAGGGGCCAAGCAATTAAATTAACCCCAATTTGGCCAACCCCTCAACCACACCAAATGAGCTGATTTTTATATGTACAGAATGATCAGCATTAGGTTTGGGGTGGCTACTGCACGTTCTAGGACATTTTGGCTTGAAAGGGCAGTTCACCTTTTCGTATGACATATCTCAGGGATCCCCAGCCTTTTGAACCTGTGAGCAACATTTAAGAGTAGAAGGAGTTGGGGAGCAACACCAGCATGAAAAATGTTCTTGGGGTGCCAAATAAGGGCTGTGATTGCACATTTGGTAGCACCTATGTGGATTGTCAACCTACATTAAGGCTCTGTTTGGCAGTGCACCTGGTTTTTATGAAACCAAAACTTGCCAAAAATTCAAAAATAAGCACCTGCTTTGAGGCCACTGGGAGCAACATCCAAGGGGTTGGAGAGCAACATGTTGCTCATGATCTACTGGTTGGGGATCACTGACCTAGATAGTTGTCTTCTGGTATGCAAACTGGACAACTGTTCTAAATTTGCCAGTTCAGTCACAGCAAGTGGACATTAAAGGGGATGAGTTTACTTGATACTTGATAAGAAGGAGTTGGATGGTGTTTAGCAAGTGAAGGAATACAGGGTTATGGAAGAAGATAGCTCATAGTACCAATTGATCCAGGGACTAGTCCCATTGCCATTTTGGAGTCAGGAAGGAATTTTTCCCCTCTGAGGCAAATTGGAGAGGCTTCATATGGGTTTTTTTTGCCTTCCTCTGGATCAACTGGCAGTTTGGCAGGTTATATATATAGATTTAAAATGTTGAACTTGATGGACATGTGTCTTTTTTTCAACCTAACTTACTATGTAAAGTACACGGCTTTATAGTGGAGAGAAGATATTGGTGGGCATCGAAAGGACAGGTGAGCGTAGCCTAAAAGGTCTCAAATGTCTCAGTGTTCATATCAATTTTACGAACTTTAAATCTTTTAAACCAATTTAGGTTACAAAAGACCATACATGGCAACAAGGAGTCTTCCCGGTCCTCATTAGACCTGCAAGCCAAACTTACCGGTAAGGCTGACCTCATAGTTTGAGAAACTCTGATCTATAGGAGAATACCAAAAATACAGCCAGGGCTGGTTTCTATGATGTCTGGGGACTTTGCAGCACTGCCATTTTCCAAGGACTTTACTGCAAACTCCCCCTACTGGCAAAATGAAGAACTTATTCAGAAATGTTCAAATATTATGTGTTTATATACACATATAGGCTCATTTGCTTTTTCCCCTTGTTGCCCTTAGGAAACTTGGCCGGAAAATACACAGTGAGGAATTTTCCCACCGATAGCAAATAGTCCCTTTAAGCCTAGAAAAGGTGAGCAGGGAAACAATAGTGTATTCTGTTTGCATAGCCTTCCCCTCCCTTTATAGCCTGTAGCTTCCCTGTGCCTGCCAGAGATCTGACAGCTCTGAATATGAGAAATATGATATATTATTAGCATTTATTTAGAGCGTATACATTTATTCCCACGCAGAGATACGGCCCCCGGGAGAGAGAGTGACATATGGGCAAGAACAAAACACTCACAAATCAATACTCAAGGTTTAACAGACACTTAAACCTGGAAATACTGAAGTTGGTGCCTGGCTAATGGGGCATAACTGGCGCCAGGTACATTGCAGGTATAAAGGTATTAGCTGATTAATCTAATGCTTTTTTGCTTGTTTATTAAGGGGTTAATTTAAAGAGGCACGCTAACAATAACCTGCATTTGTAAGACCCAACAGTAGAAGGAATGTCCTACTGGACTACAAGAGATGTTGTTAAACTACAACTTTGACGTTTAAGATTTTTTGTAATGACTTCTTATTAGTGCTGGGCCTTCCTCAATATAATTATTTCCTTGTTTTCCCTAATAACTCTCCTTACCTATATGTATATGCGACCCTTGGGCTCAGAAGAATTAAAACCAAATCTCTGCACCGTATTACTTTCCATCGGTTATTTTAATATAAAGATCTATATAAAGAAATAAACGTTTAACAACACAATCAAAGGGGAATCTATAGTCCAAGTGCCCTGTTTTCTACCTTCTCTCTTTTCCTATGGAGAATTTTGCTAAATAAAGTCCAGTTCTTCTCTCTGTTTTTCACTCCTATGCCTGCCCGCACCCCCTCACCCCGGCATCCACTTGGTGTTATTAAAAAGATTCATCCCATTAGTCCCCCACTCTCAATTCCCTGTGTAATGAAAACACAGGACCTTCAATAACTTTCTCTCCAAAATGATAAAACATTCATGGGGACAGCCCGGAGGGCAAAACAAGAGCCTGGATCGCATTTTTTTGGATGATGGGTGCCATTTTTATTTACCCACAATGCAGCTTTGAGAATTCCAGCACCATCGTAGACATTTACAATATACTATAACGTTAATTTTGTCAGATTGGGGGCAAGTGATGGCATTTGTCTAGGACAGGCCCTGTTTGTTTGGCAAGAAAAGGCTGAGTTTATGGGTGCCACCACAACTGGTTCCCTAACATCCATGGAATCTTTATAAATACAATGGCCTGGGCAAAGCTGGGCCAAGTAGTACTTGTGCCCAAGGCACCCAAACCCGTGCCTCACAACCCGCCAGGCCCCCAACAGTTCTCCCAGAAAGCCAAATGCCATCAAACCATACCAAAGTCCCACCCATGTCATCCATAAATCAGCGTCCTGCAGCAGGTAAGGTACCTGCAAACAAGTGGGTAACCTGCAGGTAGGACTTTCAGATGTGGGTATAGATGTGGGTTGATGGGTCTGTGGCTTGGCGGGTAGGGCTGCAGGTCTTATCTAAAACTTTTTTTGAGCCTGGCCACTTCTGGGGTGGCCAACTGGGTTGCCTAGGGTACCCGGCCAGCTTGACCTGGCTCTGGGTGTAATGGTGGTCAGAGAGTCATGGTTCAGGTTGCGGATAAGGCAGATGTGGGTCGGGTAGTAGGTCCAAGCAAGTAAAAATGCAGGTTTCACATCCAGGTGTGGTTTCCAGAAATTGGTTGTGCACAGGACTCAGAGTTCCTTACCGCTGTTAACTACCATCCTGCCATGAGTGGGGCACAATAGTGGCGTGAAATGGAGCACCAGCCAGGGAAAAGATAGCAATTTCATTCTCTGTAGAGTCGCTTAATAAATTGCCATTTTTAGGCTTTCCTTCCTCGTTATTAAAACAATTCTGTATCCCTGGAGGCAGCTCAATAGAAGCTCAGTGCCATATTTATCTTGGCAGGACAATGGCTCTCCCCATTCTGTGTAACTCTTCTACCTGGGACACAGAATCAGTGGGTGCAGCCAACTGCCGATCTCCTGTTTCTCTCCTCTACCAACATGGATGTCGGACGGCAGAGCCAAACATGGACGCCAGCAGTATGGTAATGAGCAACTGTTCCAAATATTGCGGCCAGGCCCCGAGCGTGAGATGTCTGTGGCAACGTGCCCAAGAACAACGTGCCCAGGAACAGTGAGGCCTCACAGAGACATTTCTTATTTTATGAGACTTTCTGGGGGGTTCAATTTGTTATTGTTTTTGATGCAGTCCTGTCTAGTGATGGTGCGCAGCGTGTTTGCCTCGTGTCTGATTTAAGGGCAAAAAATGAAAGAAACAATAAGAGGACCAGAGTGTATTACATGGGTGGCAGTTTGTAGGGGAAGGGGCATGGAGTTTGTAACAAGGAGTGGCTTGGCTAAACAACTCAACTGGCAGCTCATGGGAAGGGAGCAGAGAGTCTATTACTCAAACTGTCAAGTTTAATGTAAGACTACAATATTCAGCATGCAATGGGACTGACTTGTGTAGAAGTCAGGAGTTATCAGATTTGGGCTCTGTACCCCAGTCTCCTGCCCCTCTTAAGAATTCTCACATTTTCTCGTGACTTTCCTCAATTTCAGACAATTTTGGGGCAAAAATCTGCTGCCCACCAAAATGTCTTGAGGTTGACATTTTTTTACCAATATTTATTGAAATGATATATGTATTAGGGCCTTATGGGGCCCCTATACCTCCTGGGCCCCCCTCTATAGTTAAGCCCCTGGTGACGGGCAAATCTTTCCCATTTTGCTTCATATAAAAATATAAAAACAGTGAAAATTTAAAAAAGGTGTATTTTCACATATATTCATTTTTTAGACTTTTTTTCACCGCACATATTCTATTTTTGGGCTGCTTTTGAAGTGACTGGGCTGGTTTTGTAGCTGACTTTGACTGTTTTTTAAAATTAGACCTGTCAAACCCTGTACATCATACTAAAAGTTAATTTAAAGGCGAACAAACCCTTTAATATTCTGAATTGTCACTTGTTCCTGTAAATATTAATATCATTTTAAAGGCCTCAAATTTGGGGAGGGGTCCAGGCTCTTCAGAGACTTCAAGATTTCAGGAACAAGATCATTATTTTGGACACGCCCATAGTACAACCGAGCAACGCCCAAATCCCGCCCTGGCCACACCCTGAGCGCGCCCTGGCGGTGTAGAAATCAAAAAGGTTTTCCCATTCCTGTGATTAGAGGTAGAAATGTGTGTGTTGATGCGCCGGCTCGTTGTGCAGCGGCAGATAGAGATCTCTGAGAGAACAGTGAATAATGGAGGGGGGTTCAGACCAAGTCCTGGTTATTGTTCAGGTGCCGAGTAAGGCAATTAATTGGTTCCAGGCCATTTCCACATTCTGTCTCCCCCCGCGCCCGCTGGCAAGGTGACGGTGCCCTGTGTTTCCCTTAAGCTTTTTAAAGAAGTCCCTCCGCGGCCGCTGTCGGTGAAGCGGTTGTTAAATACAATTAGCGGCGATTTGCCGCCCCCATTGTCACAAATAAGAGGAGAGAGAGAAAGTGATCCCCGGAATGAAAGGGAAGCGAGTGTCAGGCGTTTAATGGCGCCATTTATCAGGGGTGAGGCGCTTGGCGCTTTGATGCCTCACAAGTAATGATTCCTTTATGAAATGGCTCTTGTTGTCTCGGGGTATGAAATCTCCTGGAGACATTTTTATCCCTGGCTACAAATCTGCCCCACTTACCTGTCTGACACTATCATGGGCCACTTGTCTCCTCAGTCATTGAGTCTGACAGCTCTGAGGTAATTCATTCTCACTGACCCTACTTACTCCTTACTTTCTACTTTAACCCCTTCACCTGCTCTTTCTGCTCAACTCTCCATAATCCTTGTCTCTAGAACTCCTCCCATAATAACACCTGTCCTCGTAACCCCTCCCATAATAACACCTGTCCTCAGTAACTCCTCCCATAATAACACCTGTCCTCGTAACTCCTCCCATAATAACACCTGTCCTCGTAACTCCTCCCATAATAACACCTGTCCTCAGTAACTCACCTGATAATAACACCAGTCCTCGTAACGCCTCCCATAATAACACCTGTCCTCGTAACTCCTCCCATAATAACACCTGTCCTCAGTAACTCCTCCCATAATAACACCTGTCCTCGTAACTCCTCCCATAATAACACCTGTCCTCGTAACTCCTCCCATAATAAGACCTGTCCTCAGTAACTCACCTGATAATAACACCAGTCCTCGTAACGCCTCCCATAATAACACCTGTCCTCGTAACTCCTCCCATAATAACACCTGTTCTCGTAACTCCTCCCATAATAACACCTGCCCTGGCTCCTCCCATAATAACACCTGTCCTCATAACTCCTCCCATATTAACACCTGTCCTCGTAACTCCTCCCATGATAACACCTGTCTTCGTAACTCTTCCTATAATATCACCTGTCCTTGTAACCCCTCCATAATAACACCTGTCCTTGTAACTCCTTCCATAATAACACCTGTCCTCAGTAACTCCTACCATAATAACACCTGCTCTCGTAACTCCTCCCATAATAACACCTGTCCTGGCTCCTCCCATAATAATACCTGTCCTCATAACTCCTCAGATAATAACACCTGTTCTCGTAACTCCTCCCACAATAACACCTGTCCTCGTAACTCTTCCTATAATATCACCTGTCCTCGTAACTCCTCCCATAATAACACATGTCCTTGTAACTCCTCCAATTATAACACCTTTCCGCATAACTCCTCCCCTAACAGCACCTGCTCCCTCCCAGTGCCCAATTATCTGCCCCAATAACTCCTCCCCTAGCAACACCTACTCCCTCCCAGTGCCCAATTATCTGCCCCAATAACTCCTCCCCTAGCAACACCTGCTCCCTCCCAGTGCCCAATTACCTGTCCCAGTAATTCCTCCCATAACGACACTTGCCCTCCCAGTGTCCAATTACCTGGCACAACAATTCCTCCCCTAACAGCACCTGCTCCCTCCCAGTGCCATTTATTGTCCTAAATGTATATATTTCCCAGTTTTAATTAATGGAATTATTTTTCAACTGTATTTTTTAAAAATATGTTTACTTTTATTTTCACTTTTAGATGAACGTGTCTAATAACTGTTATTATTCTGAATGTGAGCCCCTTGCTTTTATCACTGGAGAAATCCTTATCTAATGGCACAGGGGCAGCAGCGCAGCTACACCAAGGTTTATTCAATGAGCCGGTGTATTACTGGCCGCACCGAATGATAAAGGAAGGAGAATATTTAACAGCGGAATCACCTTGCCACTGACACATTGTTAAAAGTTAATTAAATGCTCGTTAAAAAAACTTTATGGTAAGTGTTTGGGGGGGGAGAGAAAGTATTGCGTTTCCCAGGAGCCACACTTAGCTGGCCGCTTCCTCAGCTTTAATGGTCATTGTTAATGAGGCAGAGAGCGGAGACAAGTTCCAAATGGGCTTTTCTTAAAGATGTATATATAAGTATTTGCAATGTTAGAAATTTGCTTCCCTTAGTGGAAGATTTTTCTATTAAACGTTATTCTCTTTTTAGATTGTAAGCTCCATTGAGCAAGGCAATGTAATCACCCTTCTGCTGCAGGGTATGTGGAATGTGAGGTGGAACTGCAAGTGACAAAGGTATCAATGCTTCCCTTCAAGTGTCCAAATGCTCCTGAGCTGAATTATCCTGGGCACAGTTTTGTTCTGCGTCTGACTCAGGGGAAAAAGAAAAACATTTTTTGGGATTTCCTCCCTTTCTTTTGTAATAAAGAAACGGATAATGGGTTAATTAAGCAGATACAAGCAGATAATGACCTGGCCACATGCTAAGTTTATGTAGATTTAGCTTGTCAAATTCTCCTACATCTTCACCTTGATTGTCCTTCGTGTTCAATCAGCGGAATGTGTTGACGGGGATCTTTGTCGGATATGATAAAGTTCTCATAGACGGACGGAATTACTTAAGGAAGACATTTACAGCTGCTGATATTTAATGAACATGAAATATACATAAGATCCATGCTCTGGTGGATATTGGGGTACAAAGCACTTATTAATGAACTACATATTTACAGGGGCAACTTTGCTCGTCACAAAGGGCAGCACATTCCAAGTGCTCATTATAATACAGATAATAGAAGAACTGCTGCTTTTTTCAGTGTATCTTTTGGAACTCTAAAGGTGGCCTTAGACGTCACAATTATCAACTTTCCTGGAAAAGACGTTTCCAAGAAAGATCTTTTGTTTCAATACACACAGAGCTGAATCCCCAGATATACAGAGAGAAACAATAGAATTCAACCTGACGATTCAGCACTAACAATGGGTGAAGTTCTGGTGCCTTCAAAGGTGCCCGATTAAAATTTCTGGCCAGCTCGATCGACGAACTGACCAATATCCAAGCCTTCTACCGATATCGGTCAGCTAGTTTCTCATCATACAGGCACTGAATATCAAAGAAAATCTGTTTTGTATAATACTATCTGTGCGTCTATGGCCACCTTTACAATGGCCGATGTTCGGGTGTAGTCAAAGGTGCCCGACCAGCCTGATCGATGTGCCGACCGATATCCAAGTCTTCTGCTGAATGTTGTATGAAAATGCGTTTTGTACAATGTTATTGGTGCGTCTATGGCCACCTTAGGTTTTGCTGCCTTTAAGGGAGCCATTTTTGCTATCCCCAAGCAGCCTTCGGGAATAGATATTAACTGGCAACAAGAAGCTAACATTGGAATTGAACCGGAGTCTCTAGTTTGGAGTCTGGTGCAAGAGGCACCAGGGCAGACATTCTCCTTTCCTCTCTGAGACTCAACTCCAACTCCAATCAACTGGAGACCATATCAGGCCATGACCCATAGATGATATTGCTGATGAAATTTGCTGCCTCTGAGCACGCTGGGACAAGGCATTGACATTGGAAATTGAAGTCGGGGGACTTTTTAAAGGGGCACATACTCTCCTTCTCTGAGAATGAACAGGAGCAAGCCTCGTGTCCCAAGAAGCCCACAGAAATGCATATACTGAGCATTCCTCTGCAAACTGTTGACCTATTTGGGGGCCCAAGATGGTCCCCTCTAAAAAAAAATATTAATTGTCTCAAATTCATATATTAGTTATGTTCAGTAGCAATGAATGCATTGGGTGAAGATTGCAGAGGACCCCAGTAAGACCTTACTGATGGAATTTGCTGTCCCAGATTGTGTTGGGACGCCAGTATAATAATTATTTGTCCACAATGAATTAAATTTGAACATGCAATCTTGGTAAGAGACACCTATTAAGGGGACACATATTCTCCTTTCTCCTCTAAGAGAGACAACTCGCATTAACATGAGCAAGGCTGGTTCCCAAAGAACCCTATTGAGTACTCACCATTCCTTTGCAAACAATTGTTTAGTCTGCAGGCCCAAAGTGGTCCCCTCTTCCAAACATATTCATGTATTATTTGGACTCAGCACAACGCCCTATCAACAGAAGACACATAGAGTCAAGGCAGTAGTTGATATTTCTGCACAGGACCACTATATGTTCCTACATAAGGACCTTTTTTGACTCATCACATTTGTGACCAATCTGATAGAACCTGGTCTTTATCAGTAGTATGAATTAAGATGGGATGACCCATAGTTAAGGAACCTTCAAATCATCTTGGCCCATAAACTGGCGTGTGTTGATTCAGTCTGCATGCTCTCCTGCATATTATTCTATTACTCTATTACTGTCTTAAGAGTGAAACGGGTCACCTGCTTGTTAATGAGGTGGCCCTCTGGATGTAAACGGGCACCTTCAATGGCCCAGCTTTTGCCACATACTTTGTGTGAAATCAACAGATTGGGCGTTTACATAATTTAACTGTTCTGGAGATGCTTTTTCCTTGCCTCCGGACAAGATGGTCTCGGTGCCAGCTTAATGTTGTGCACATCTATGCTTTTCTCTGGCAGCTGCAAGCCAATCAATACATCCGAGGGCTGAGATGGAAGATGCATTACTGAGATTTGGCTGATGTGAGACACCTTCAGACTGTAGAATGCCTTGGCAGCTGTCTTAAAACTGAGCTTGCCCTGACGCTCTTCGGGAATATCGAATGTGATGGCAGATTAAGACTCTCGTCCCACCCTGTCCTGGTTTTCTGTCTGAACGCCGATGCCAGAGCCAATTTGATCTTTGGCCGTGGTTCATCATTAGAATCCGTCTTCCTGGCAGTTCCCATCTAATCACCCGATCTGCCACTTTATAGATATAAGTTTAAATGCGGCACATCTGTAATATGAGCTCTCTAGCCTCTTAATGACCTTTAAATATTGTTTCTATTAGGTTGTCTCCCAAGACATGTTATTAAGTTGGTTACAAGTTATTGTCTTCTTCTGAGTGGTTAAATTAGATGGAGATGCCTCCTGACAAGAACCCAAAATCACTGTGCCTTCCTCCTACATTATCTGCTGCCCCAAGAGAAGTCTCTGACTTTATTATGCACTATAAATAATTTACAGTGGTAACCTGTGCCTTTATAACCAATCTTCCTCTCAGGGTTCCATGGGAATACTGGTAGATCTATAGGAACCCTAGAGAATCACAATTCAAATCACTTTGTATATTGACTTATAAAATAAAGATTCAGATTTTTATAAAGGAGACTGTGAGATAGTATGTATAGTAGGGAGAGATGGTGCCTATAGTAACAGTGGATAATAGTCTCTGGGAAGGGAGTGTGACTGTGGGATAGCAGGTATAGTAGGGAGAGATGGTGCCTATAGTAACAGTGGATAATAGTCTCTGGGAAGGGAGTGTGACTGTGGGATAGCAGGTATAGTAGGGAGAGATGGTGCCTATAGTAACAGTGGATAATAGTCTCTGGGAAGGGAGTGTGACTGTGGGATAGCAGGTATAGTAGGGAGAGATGGTGCCTATAGTAACAGTGGATAATAGTCTCTGGGAAGGGAGTGTGACTGTGGGATAGCAGGTATAGTAGGGAGAGATGGTGCCTATAGTAACAGTGGATAATAGTCTCTGGGAAGGGAGTGTGACTATGGGATAGCAGGTATAGTAGGGAGAGATGGTGTCTATGGTAACAGTGGATAATAGTCTCTGGGAAGGGAGTGTGACTGTGGGATAGCAGGTATAGTAGGGAGAGATGTGCCTATAGTAACAGTGGATAATAGTCTCTGGGAAGGGAGTGTGACTGTGGGATAGCAGGTATAGTAGGGAGAGATGGTGCCTATAGTAACAGTGGATAATAGTCTCTGGGAAGGGAGTGTGACTGTGGGATAGCAGGTATAGTAGGGAGAGATGGTGCCTATAGTAACAGTGGATAATAGTCTCTGGGAAGGGAGTGTGACTGTGGGATAGCAGGTATAGTAGGGAGAGATGGTGCCTATGGTAACAGTGGATAATAGTCTCTGGGAAGGGAGTGTGACTGTGGGATAGCAGGTATAGTAGGGAGAGATGGTGTCTATGGTAACAGTGGATAATAGTCTCTGGGAAGGGAGTGTGACTGTGGGATAGCAGGTATAGTAGGGAGAGATGGTGCCTATAGTAACAGTGGATAATAGTCTCTGGGAAGGGAGTGTGACTGTGGGATAGCAGGTATAGTAGGGAGAGATGGTGTCTATAGTAACAGTGGATAATAGTCTCTGGGAAGGGAGTGTGACTGCAGGATAGCAGGTATAGTAGGGAGAGATGGTGCCTATAGTAACAGTGGATAATAGTCTCTGGGAAGGGAGTGTGACTGTGGGATAGCAGGTATAGTAGGGAGAGATGGTGCCTATAGTAACAGTGGATAATAGTCTCTGGGAAGGGAGTGTGACTGTGGGATAGCAGGTATAGTAGGGAGAGATGGTGTCTATAATAACAGTGGATAGTAGTCTCTGGGAAGGGAGTGTGACTGTGGGATAGCAGGTATAGTAGGGAGAGATGGTGTCTATAGTAACAGTGGATAATAGTCTCTGGGAAGGGAGTGTGATTGTGGGATAGCAGGTATAGTAGGGAGAGATGGTGCCTATAGTAACAGTGGATAATAGTCTCTGGGAAGGGAGTGTGACTGTGGGATAGCAGGTATAGTAGGGAGAGATGGTGTCTATAGTAACAGTGGATAATAGTCTCTGGGAAGGGAGTGTGACTGTGGGATAGCAGGTATAGTAGGGAGAGATGGTGTCTATAGTAACAGTGGATAATAGTCTCTGGGAAGGGAGTGTGACTGTGGGATAGCAGGTATAGTAGGGAGAGATGGTGCCTATAGTAACAGTTGGGTAGCAGTCTCTGGGAATGGAGTGGGGCTGCTGTGAGAAGGTCCCTATAGTAGTTGTTAGTAAATACATAATAATTTGCACCATGTTAATGACTGAGGGTCAGTCCCACTCGTGTCTCTTATACTAAGTAAATTATGATAGTGCTGTTGACTCACCAAAAAGTATCTCTATTGAAATGTAAGTTCTCAAACCAGTATCAGTACCCGGCTATGGATATCCCAAGGGTGATTTGAACTGTGACTCTTTAGGGTGCCAACACATTTTTCTTTGTAATCTACCAGTATTCCCTTGTAAAATGAGAATGACTGAAGTCTGGATGCAGGTGTTTGTTGCCAGTGTGAATAGTAACATTACACAGTCACTTTTATCAGTGTATATTTTGATTATTAGATCCCCTGCTAGTCCCAGTCTGGATTGCAGGAATCAGGAGAATGTCTCGTCAGAAGACATACTTCAGGGGTGGAGGGGGAGATTTTTGTTTGGGGGAGTAACAATAGAAGGTATTCCACTGGAGAACTTCAAATTATATATGAATGTTTAGAAGTTGGCCTCCTGACCAGCAGGTGGCGCTGTTGTAACAAAATTCATTCATATTAACAGTACATGTATCCCTTAATATCTTGGGATTAAAAATAAATAAATAATGAATGTACATTGCAAAATTGCTTAGAACAGCCCCCTCATCAATTTTACATTCACTTATTTTTACGGTTTACTTATCCTTTAATTCCAAGAGTATCTAGGAGCTTCCTTGTCAAATATGTCCCCCTAATGGCCTTCAGCCTGGACCCTCCTAGAGGGGCGACCCCAACAATTTGGAAACCACTACAAAATGAGGAGCTTCATTCACAATCCAAAATGGACCTCTTGACCCAACTGACTGATCATTTCCACCATCATCCCTCACCCTTTCCTTTACCTGTATGACAGCCTGTATGCCTCTCTTACATGCATCTGTATCAGTTCAGGGTATCATTTCAACTCCAGCGTTGTGCCTTTTGCCCAAGAGCTTACAATCTAAGTTTGAGTCCACTGTCTTCTGTAGAACCCCATACAATTGCCCCTTCTTCATTCCTTCATACACTGATTCCTAGCAGGTAGACTATTCAAATAAAAGAGAGACTCCTTGCCCCAAGAGCTTATAATCTAACAGTCACTATTTTGCTAATTTATCCTGGTCTAATTTTTCTCTCTCTCATTTTTCAGGATTCTTTCTTGATCTGCTTAACACCTCCAGCTCCATATTATCATGGTTACATTCTCCTGCCTCCCTCCCTTTCTTTCCTCCTTCTTTCTTTACTCCAATCACCCCCTCTGTTTTTGGCACTTACTCCCTTCTCCGCTACTTCCCGTCCTGTTCCTTCCTTCTAACAAGAGGTGAGCCCATCTGCTGAGGGGGCTCTGACAGACTGCGAGAGACAGATGGGCTGCCATACTAATGTTTCTTCCTCTCTCGCCCCTCCAATTTCATATTTAAAGAAGAACTTAATCAGATGATTCTCTCTCTGAGAGATTTATGCACCTATCCCTGTCCCTGTTCCAAGCGATGCCACTCAAGCTAACAGCACAGATGCCTGCCAGGGATGGAGCCATAGACAAATTGTTCTTCTTCTCCCCTCCTGTTACTTCTAATTCACAAAAAAGCGTAGCGGAGAAATAGAAAAATATGCAGAGCGCAAGCTCTCTGGCTCGTGGCATATTGGACTGATCTGATTGGAAACAGACAGCATCCACAGCCCAGTGAGCTCCTCACCTGATGGGATTTTCAAGCCAATGGGATCAGTCTGACCATAGCCTCACACACGAGTCAGTAAGCGGCAGAGCTTGCAATTAATTCTGTGACTCCAATAAACCTGTCAGCTTCTCTCCTTCTGCCCTTTGCTCCCCCATAGAGACTTTTACTGTTGGGATTAACAAGAGCAGACTTTTCCCTATAGCAGCTAATTAGCACTTTGACTTTTAAAACAATGTAGCGGAAGCCAGCTGATTAATATAGCAGAAGCTGATTATACACCATAAATCTATAGATATAGATAACCCTGCCACTCCAAGCTGAGCTCCTCCCCTTTATTAGTGGTGGTGGGTGAGGATGGTGGGAGTTATAGTGCAGCAGCAGCAGGCTGGGTTAGTTCCCTTGCAGATGAATTGTGTTTTTCACTCTGTCCTCGCCAGATATCAGTACAAACCATTATATCTAACGACCCATAGAACATAATTATCCTACGTTTGCTCTTCTGCACTGCGCTGGGTTATACTGCCACCTTCTGTGTGGACCTGGCACTGCAGCGTAACATATTCTTGCACCTTAGGCATTTGGTCACGATTTTTATGATGTTGTTTTTATTTCTAAATGATTACACTGCAAATAATTCACTGTACAATATAAAATGTCATTCCTGAACCAGCAAGTGTATTTAGGTGTAATATTGGTGTGTAGGTGCATCTCAGCTCATTTTGCCTGGTCATGTGATTTCAGAAAGAGCCAGCACTTTAGGATGGAACTGCTTTCTGGCAGGCTGTTGTTTCTCCTACTCAATGTAACTGAATGTGTCTCAGTGGGACCTGGATTTTACTATTGAGTGCTGTTCTTAGATCTACCAGGCAGCTGTTGTGTTAGGGAGCAGCTATCTGGTTACTATACTTTCCCATTGTTCTGTCGGGGAGGAAAGGGAGAGGGTGTTATCACTACAACTTGCAGTACAGCAGTAAACAGTGAAGTACAAGTCACATGCCTGGGGGCAGCTGGGAAACTGACAATATGTTTAGCCCCATGTCAAAAATATCTGTATGCTCTTTTGAGAAATGGGCTTCAGTGCAGAATTCTACAGGAGTAGCACTATTAACTGATGTGTTTTTTTTAAAAAACATTTCGTCCTATGACAGTATCCCTTTAAAATATTTTTGTTGGAATTCAAGAGTGGTCATTCTTACCCGCCGGGGCACAAGTGAGCTTCATTTGCAGATAGCCAAATGTAGGGAGCAAAGTGCCAAAAAATTGGCCAGGAGAAGTAAAGCCTAACTAAAGAAGTAGGTAGAAATGTTGTACATGATGTTTTGTGCTTCTGTACCAGCCCAAGGCAACCACAGCCCTTTAGCAGTAAAGATCTGTGTCTCCAAAGATGCCCCAGTAGCTCCCCATCTTCTTTTCTGCTGATTCACTGCACATGCTCTGTGCTGCTGTCACTTACTGAGCTTTCTTTTCTTTTATTAGGACAGACTGTGCCTGGGGCTATAGAAGATGCAGTGTGGGTTAATCTCCTCCACAAGGTGGCGCTGTTGCACGCAATTCATTCCTATGACTCTGATTTGAACCACCTGCCTGTGGCCTCTCCTGACCTTATTTGGCCAGTGCAGATATGTCACTCATTTCCATGCTCTCCTGTGACTCTGTTTTCCTAGCACAACGCACATCAGATGAAGGAAATGCGGGAATGGGACAAACTGACCTGCTCACGGCCCAATGTAAGGGGAGCACAGAACCAGAACATCACTTACAGAGCTCAGCTGTTTGTTTGCAGGCACTACCAAAGGAACATTCTGATTGGTCGGTGCCAGGGAGCGTTGTAGTCATTCTTTTTTTAATGGATTGAGGCCAAAATCAGCTGGGGGTCCGACATGTGGAGTCACCGTCCCTGGATGAGGAACTTTAGACAAGTCACCTTGCACCCGGAACCAGTAAGTAATCTGTATTCTATTCTATATACTCAGGGGCAAAACATGAGGGATAGTAGCCCAGTGGGAATCTTGACTGATACACTGTGTGTACTACTCCCACCAAGAGATTCCCCTCTAACATTATACAGTATATACAGGATATTGTCACTGAGGGGTTGTTCTGTGACCAAGACACAAGGCTGCAGGCTGAGTTATACAGGGAACTCTGAGTATCACTCATGTATTATAAGGGATAATGTACCCCCTACTGTAAATGATAAGGATATTAGAAGTCACTGAGGGGTTGTTCTGTGACCGTATAAAGGCACAAGGCTGCAGGCTGAGTTATACAGGGAACTCTGAGTATCACTCATGTATTATAAGGGATAATGTACCCCCTACTCTAAATGATAAGGATATTAGAAGTTACTGAGGGGTTGTTCTGTGACCATATAAAGTCACAAGGCTGCAGGCTGAGTTATACAGGGAACTCTGAGTATCACTCATGTATTATAAGGGATAATGTACCCCCTACTGTAAATGATAAGGATATTAGAAGTCACTGAGGGGTTGTTCTGTGACCATATAAAGGCACAAGGCTGCAGGCTGAGTTATACAGGGAACTCTGAGTATCACTCATGTATAGGGATGTAGTGAACTGTTCACCGGCGAACTAGTTCGCGCGAACTTCGACTGTTCGCGTCCGCCGCAAGTTCGCGAACGTCGCGCGACGTTCGCCAATAGGCGTTCGCGTCAAAAATCGTTCGACCATTCGACCATTCGATTCCTTCGACCGCTAAAATCGAAGGATTTTCGTTCGAATCGAACGATCGAAGACATTGGATTGAATTAAATCATTCGATCGAATGGCTTCGATCGTTCGATTCGAACGAAAATCCTTCGATCGAACGATTAAAATCCTTCGATCGTTCGAATCGAACGATTTTCGGATGTTCGAAGTTCGCGAACTGTTCGCGAACTGTTCGCATTTTTTGCCGGTGTTCGCGAACGGCGTTCGCGAACACATACTCGGCGGTTCGCTACATCCCTACTCATGTATTATAAGGGATAATGTACCCCCTACTGTAAATGATAAGGATATTAGAAGTCACTGAGGGGTTGTTCTGTGACCATATAAAGGCACAAGGCTGCAGGCTGAGTTATACAGGGAACTCTGAGTATCACTCATGTATTATAAGGGATAATGTACCCCCTACTCTAAATGATAAGGATATTAGAAGTTACTGAGGGGTTGTTCTGTGACCATATAAAGGCACAAGGCTGCAGGCTGAGTTATACAGGGAACTCTGAGTATCACTCATGTATTATAAGGGATAATGTACCCCCTACTCTAAATGATAAGGATATTAGAAGTCACTGAGGGGCTGTTCTGTGACCATATAAAGTCACAAGGCTGCAGGCTGAGTTATACAGGGAACTCTGAGTATCACTCATGTATAGGGATGTAGTGAACTGTTCGCCGGCGAACTAGTTCTCGCGAACTTCGACTGTTCGCGTCCGCCGCAAGTTCGCGAACGTCGCGCGACGTTCGCCAATAGGCGTTCGCGTCAAAAATCGTTCGACCATTCGACCATTCGATTCCTTCGACCGCTAAAATCGAAGGATTTTCGTTCGAATCGAACGATCGAAGCCATTGGATTGAATTAAATCATTCGATCGAATGGCTTCGATCGTTCGATTCGAACGAAAATCCTTCGATCGAACGATTAAAATCCTTCGATCGTTCGAATCGAACGATTTTCGGATGTTCGAAGTTCGCGAACTGTTCGCGAACTGTTCGCATTTTTTGCCGGTGTTCGCGAACAGCGTTCGCGAACACATACTCGGCGGTTCGCTACATCCCTACTCATGTATTATAAGGGATAATGTACCCCCTACTGTAAATGATAAGGATATTAGAAGTCACTGAGGGGTTGTTCTGTGACCATATAAAGGCACAAGGCTGCAGGCTGAGTTATACAGGGAACTCTGAGTATCACTCATGTATTATAAGGGATAATGTACCCCCTACTGTAAATGATAAGGATATTAGAAGTCACTGAGGGGCTGTTCTGTGACCATATAAAGGCAAAAGGCTGCAGGCTGAGTTATACAGGGAACTCTGAGTATCACTCATGTATTATAAGGGATAATGTACCCCCTACTGTAAATAATAAGGATATTAGAAGTCACTGAGGGGTTGTTCTGTGACCATATAAAGGCACAAGGCTGCAGGCTGAGTTATACAGGGAACTCTGAGTATCACTCATGTATTATAAGGGATAATATACCCCCTACTGTAAATGATAAGGATATTAGAAGTCACTGAGGGGCTGTTCTGTGACCATATAAAGGCAAAAGGCTGCAGGCTGAGTTATACAGGGAACTCTGAGTATCACTCATGTATTATAAGGGATAATGTACCCCCTACTGTAAATGATAAGGATATTAGAAGTCACTGAGGGGTTGTTCTGTGACCATATAAAGGCACAAGGCTGCAGGCTGAGTTATACAGGGAACTCTGAGTATCACTCATGTATTATAAGGGATAATGTTCCCCCTACTGTAAATGATAAGGATATTAGAAGTCACTGAGGGGTTGTTCTGTGACCGTATAAAGACACAAGGCTGCAGGCTGAGTTATACAGGGAACTCTGAGTATCACTCATGTATTATAAGGGATAATGTACCCCCTACTGTAAATGATAAGGATATTAGAAGTCACTGAGGGGTTGTTCTGTGACCATATAAAGGCACAAGGCTGCAGGCTGAGTTATACAGGGAACTCTGAGTATCACTCATGTATTATAAGGGATAATGTACCCCCTACTGTAAATGATAAGGATATTAGAAGTCACTGAGGGGTTGTTCTGTGACCATATAAAGGCACAAGGCTGCAGGCTGAGTTATACAGGGAACTCGGAGTATCACTCATGTATTATAAGGGATAATGTACCCCCTACTGTAAATAATAAGGATATTAGAAGTCACTGAGGGGTTGTTCTGTGACCATATAAAGGCACAAGGCTGCAGGCTGAGTTATACAGGGAACTCGGAGTATCACTCATGTATTATAAGGGATAATGTACCCCCTACTGTAAATGATAAGGATATTAGAAGTCACTGAGGGGTTGTTCTGTGACCATATAAAGGCACAAGGCTGTAGCCTGAGTTATAACTGTTATATTGTGCCATCTCTATGAATTTTATATCCTGGGAAGGCAATGAAGTTACTGGGACTGGGGCCCATTCTGAGACTGCTTGGTGTTTGTGGCACAAGGATATATGTACAACTGATAATATTTGTAATAAAATGTTCTTAAAAGCACTGTCTACTCTCTGCACTGCTGGTTCTGACTACATTGTTTCGAGAGACAGAACCAGCAGTGCAGAATGGCACAGACAGAGACTGACAACCAATTTTTACTCTCTCGGCCCTACTTCACAACCCAACACACAGTGGCTTTGTCCCTAACTCTGCAAGCTGCTGCCATCTTCATGACATCATCATACATGGAAGTGACATCATCCAAGGGAAAGCAGACTATAATCTGTATATACACACCTTCCTTCAGTTTAACAAGGAGGGGTCCCTTATTGAATCCATGCTTGGCCAAATTATCCATTATCCTGCCTTTATTGAACTCCAAAGAGCAACCAATATGGCGTCTTTCGCACCCATGCATAATGGCAGATATGGCCCGTAGGGTCTCAGTATGTATCATAACTGTATCATAACCTCACATAACAACAATTCCCATGATCCTCAGCAGGTCAAAGGCAGTTGTGCTAAAAGCCCTATGAGTTTGTGTTGAAGAATAAACCAGTTCAACTTCCCCAGACTGTGTTTTGCCCATGTCTGAGCTGCCCGGCATCACATTGGCATTCGCAGCCCAGCCAGAGAATAAAGGGGCTGTTGCCAAGTGTTAATTGGTGTTATTATACATTATTTATAAGACTGTGACAGATGCACGGAGCTGTATATTTGGGGAGCAGTAATTACAAACAGAATGATTTATGCCTACAAACAGGTACAGATGTTAATGCCGGGCCGTGATCTGAAGCTGGTACGGTGTCATTCGAGTTTGATGGGAGCCTGGCAGTGCCAGTGCATGGGAATCTGGACACGGATATGTAGAACAATCTCATGGCTCATTAGAGATAAACATGGAGCCACACTGGCAACCCTTCCCTACTACTAACAGAGACTCCTAAGGGGCAAACAAATATTCTTGCCCCCTCCTATGCCTAAACAAAAAAAACTGATCCCCCCAGACCAACCCACCAGCAGAGTCTTGCACCCCTGGCCCTAAAGTACACTGCTCCCCATCCCCAGTGCACCCTAAGCACCACCTGACTAATGCCCCTAAGAAGACAGCATGCTCAGTAAGGGCCGGTATCACGGCAGGCCAGTCAAACTCTGGTGCTGATGTATTATGGTAAAACAAGGCCACCAGCAGCACCAGGCAACCCAGTCTTTGACTCTCTTGCCTTGAATAAAAGTGATATATGTTACCTGGAGTCATATATTCCACATGTCTGTGTTTTCCATGGTTTAAACTTGTTTTTCTAATGTTTCTGAGTTTCTCAGTGTGCAGAACTTGGCAGAACCCAGTCTAGATAAACAATTCATACCTCGATATTTCTTGTTTTATTCCAAAACAGTGTTTTATCTTTATCTGTTACATGCTGTGACTCCTAACTATTTACATCTCAATAACCCATCTAATTCATGTAATAGTGCCACCTTCACTGAGAGAGCAAACAATTTTACATCTTCACCCCTAGACCTCCTACCTGACCTCAAGAGGGTTTCCCAATCATCTGGCCCACCACTTCTTGCACCATATTACCCGTAAGGCACTTTTGCCATTTACATTTATTTATTTTTCTCCTTTTCAGAGCTACACTATTTAATATTTTGTTAACTGTCAGTATAAGGAATTTTGTAACAATAGCACCACCTGCTGGTGAGTTGCTGTAACTGTGCAGTCAAAGATCTATACCATCAGTAGGAAAACAGAGAAGTGTTCTGATGTTGCTCTGCTCAGGATAGAGATTGTTAGAGACCTATACCATCAGAAGGAAAACAGACAAGTGTTCTGATGTTGCTCTTCTCAGGAAGGAGATGGGAAAGGACATCTGAGGCTTCTGATCTTTTCCCTGAGCAGAGCAATAGCAGAACACTTCTCTGTTTTTCTCTGAACTGACCAGCAGGTGGAGCTGTTGTTACAAAGTTCCTTATATTGGCAGGTAATAAAAGCTTAAAGGAACAGTAACACCAACAAATGGAAAGTATATTAAATTAATTAAAATATAATGCACTGTTGGCCTGCACTGGTAAAACTGGTTTGCTTCAGCATCTCTACTATAGCATATATGAACAAGCTGCTGGGTAGCTGTGGGGGCAGCCATTCACAGCAGAAAAAGGAGAAAAGGCACTGGTTACACAGCTGGTAACAGATAAGCCCTGTAGTTTACAATGCAATTCTACATCGCTTATCTATTAAGTACTATTTGTCTTGTGCTTGAATGGCTGCCCCCATGGCTACACAGCAGCTTGTTTATATAAACTATAGTAGTACTTATCTGTTATCTACTGTGTATCCTGTGCTTGAATGGCTGCCCCCATGGCTACACAGCAGCTTGTTTATATAAACTATAGTAGTACTTATCTGTTATCTACTATGTATCCTGTGCTTGAATGGCTGCCCCCATGGCTACACAGCAGCTTGTTTATATAAACTATAGTAGTACTTATCTGTTATCTACTGTGTATCCTGTGCTTGAATGGCTGCCCCCATGGCTACACAGCAGCTTGTTTATATAAACTATAGTAGTACTTATACGTTATCTACTGTGTATCCTGTGCTTGAATGGCTGCCCCCATGGCTACACAGCAGCTTGTTTATATAAACTATAGTAGTACTTATCTGTTATCTACTGTGTATCCTGTGCTTGAATGGCTGCCCCCATGGCTATACAGCAGCTTATTTATATAAACTATAGTAGTACTTATCTGTTATCTACTGTGTATCCTGTGCTTGAATGGCTGCCCCCATGGCTATACAGCAGCTTATTTATATAAACTATAGTAGTACTTATCTGTTATCTACTGTGTATCCTGTGCTTGAATGGCTGCCCCCATGGCTATACAGCAGCTTATTTATATAAACTATAATAATCTTTCTGAAGCAAATACCCGTTTTATCAGTGCAGGGCAACATTACATTATTTTTTCCATTACTTAAAAACACTTTAATTTTTTCATGTTACTGTTCCTTTAAATAGCTCTGCAAGTAAAAAAAAAATTATGTAAAAGTGCTTAAAAAAGTCCCCTGAACAATTTTACATTCAGGTTTTTGTAAAGCTTTACTTATCCTGACTAGACTAGAGTAGAACAGTAAATTATCAGTTTTTTCAGGCAGAAACCTGCACCCAACCCAATTCCCCAATCAAGTTACCACCTGACCACCCACAGTTGGACTACACAATGCACTCTCCTGCAGCAGAAGAGCCTTCCGTGCTGCCCTAAAGCTGTCAACAATATATGTGGGGATACAGACATTCCTGTTAACCTCCTTCGCCCTTGACAAGCCCCCACCAGAATTTTCCCAGAATCCCCCAACAGCCAAAGCCGTAGTTCCAAGCTGCTTCTCTACAGAGTGACCTTCACGCTTGACAAGCCCCCACTCTAGAATTATCCCAGAACCCCCCCCAGCCAAAGCCATAGTTCCTAGCTGCGTCTCTACAGAGTGACCTTCACTCTTGACAAGCCCCCATTCTAGAATTTTCCCAGAATCCCCCACCAGCCAAAGCCGTAGTTCCCAGCTACTTCTCTATAGAATGACCCTCACCCTTGACAAGCCCCCACTCTAGAATTTTCCCAGAATCCCCCAAGATCGAAAGCCATAGTTCCAAACTGCTTCTCTACAGAGTGACCTTCACCCTTGACAAGTCCTGACTCTAGAACATTGATCCCCTTCCCCAACCAGTAGCTTGTGAGTAACATGTTGCTCTCCAACCCCTTGGATGTTGCACTCGGTGTCCTCAAAACAGGTGCTTCTTTTTGAATTCCAGGCTTTTAATTGCATAAAAACCAAGTATAATGCCAAGTAGAGTCTCCTGTAGGCTGCCAGTCCATATTGGGGCTACCAAATGGCCAATCACAGCCCTTATTTGGCACCGCAAGGGACTTCCACTCTAGAACCTTCCCAGAAACCCCCACCAGCCGTAGTTCCAAGCTGCTTCTCTACAGAGTGACCTTCACCCTTGACAAGCCCCCACTCTACAATTTTCCCAGAATCCCCCACCAGCCAAAGCTGTAGTTTCCAGTTGCTTCTCAACAAAGTGACCTGGGAGTTGCCTGTCAGTATAGAGAGGTCCGACAGCCTCAGCACAAGACGTGTTTATGTTGAGCAAACGCTCAGGGAGCAAAGGTTTATGTTAGAGATGAAACTATTTATAGTGACATTCAAGTCCACTTAACCGCCAGCGCCAAAGTCATGTTTCCTACTTATTTACAGCTAAACCACTCTCTCTCCTTAAAGGGAGCAGTATAGCAGCTCCCACTCATGTCCATGCAAAATTATACAGAGAAGGAATGGTCTGTGCCCTACCTCCTCGCACTATACTGCTTATAAGAAATTCCACTTGTAACAGTTTATTTGGCCTTTTAAATAGTTTCTAAAATCTAAAGGTCACATTTAGGTGTTTAAAGATATTCGATGATGTATAAAGAGATCAAAGGTCAAAAATAAACTCTCATAAGTGGAATTCTTCTTTTTTGTAGGGATGCACCGAATCCACTATTTTGGATTCGGCCGAATACCGAACCGAATCCGAACCCTAATTTGCATATGCAAATTAGGGGTGGGAAGGGGAATTTTTTTTTTACTTCCTTGTTTTTTGACAAAAAGTCACGCGATTTCCCTCGCCACCCCTAATTTGCATATGCAAATTAGGATTTGGATTCGGTTCGGCCAGGCAAAAGGATTCGGCCGAATCCTGCTGAAAAAGGCCGAATCCTGGCGAATCCCGAACCGAATCCTGGATTCGGTGCATCCCTACTTTTTTGTGTCCCATCTGTCACCATCAGTGGCTCCTAAATATAAATACTCACACTGAAACCCCCCTCCTCGTTGTCACCTACAAGTACCGTCCGCCGGGTGGTTTTCTGTTACTGGAATCTGTCAGGGATATCAATTATTGACGCTACACCTCGAGACAAAAGAGTTCCTGACCCAAGTCACTTGAATATATTACATTTGCCTAGAAAGTGACAAGTGTATAGGGGAGATGTACGTAGGCAACACGCACCTCTTTCTACTGTTGCTTCTTCCATTCAAATGTAAAGCCATCAGGCCTTTAAAGAAATAAAGGATGATGAATTTTTGTCCTGTGTATATAACAATTTGTCACTGGTTTTTAAAGTTATGTATTACTATAATTGCTATTGAAAGCAGCACCCGCCCCTTTCTACTCCCTGCACTGCTGGTTCTGACTATTGAAACAAGGCAGCTGAAGCCGGCTGGTTAACACACCTGTGAAGAAGCATGCAAGGGTTTCTGAGAATTAAGGGCTCATTTAAGAACACAGACGTCAGAGCCAAAATGATTGCTTATAGAGGTGTGGGATGCGTTATCTGGAAACCCATTATCCAGAAAGCTTCGAATTACGGAAAGGCCGTCTCCCATAGACTCCATTTTAATCAAATAATCCAAATTTGTAAAAATGATTTCCTTTTTTCTGTGTAATAATAAAACAGTGGCTTGTACTTGATTCCAACTGAGATATAATTAATCCTTATTGGAGGCAAAACCAGACTATTGGGTTTATGTAATGGTTACAGTGTCGGACTGGCCCGGCGGGATACCGGGAAAATACCCGGTGGGCCCCGACCCTAGTGGGCCCCCGCCGGGCCAGACCCCCTCTCCCAACCAGTTTTTTTTAAAAAAAAAAATAATAATTTCGGCGCATCGCCGTTTGCGCATGAGCGCAGAGCGCCGTTTACGCATGCGCACCAGCGCCATTTGCACATGCGCGATGCGCCGCCTGGGCAATTATGCCGAGCGGCGATTCGCCTAGGTAGCGGGGGCCAGAGGGGGGCCCTGGACACCAGTCCCGGTGGGCCCCGGGCCCCCCAGTCCCACCCTGAATGGTTACATGATTTTGAAGATCCAATTTATCCAGAAAACCAAAAATTCTGCATAACAGGTCCCATACCTGTACCAATATATCAATTGGGGGTCATTTAGAACAGAAAGCGCAGAGTGCAATGTGCCCATGTTTTTTTTACAAACCTCAATGGAGAGTTGCATTTGATGCCAGAGTCAGACTGGGGTACCTGGGTACCGAACTCAGGTGCCCAAATCCAGCTCCTCCCCCAGCCACCGCCGTTCCCGCTGCTCTATTTACTAACTTTGCCTAAATAGGCCGTAATTCCAGGGTAAAAGCACGCCATCTTTATTTTTGCTGAATCGTTTCCAATGTTGAACGTTGGTGTCTGGCAGGTGCCAGGACCCTACAAGGTCAGGGTCTACCATGTTTCCCGGTGGCCCAACCCTATTTTGATGGTGTCCGAAGCATCAAAAACATAGGTAATTGCCTAGGTAATGGGGGGGTTGTCACTTCCAGCAAGACTTTAGGTGTAAGTCTGCTGTTGCATATTGACGACAGTGGGAACTTTTTAGTAACCATCACCTTCTCCAAGAAAATGACCCCTTGGATCTAACACCAGGCCCAGACCCAATCCTCACCAGCTCTTCCCCAGGTAGGGTTTTAGTCCTACCGCCTGCTGATGTAGAGGATGGGGGCGGGACAGAGAGGGGTGGGATTGTGCCATTTTGGGGGAGTGGTTGCGACTTTCCGGGGCGGGGTCACGAAGTTTCAAAGCCGGTTTGGCCAGGAAGGAACTGCAGTGCTTGGATTAGGTGAATACGGTAGCTGAGAGGGGTGGATCTGAGATGAGCCAATAGATTACAAATTTACTGGCTAATGCATTGCTGGTAAATTTGTTATAGAAGTCTTGGCTAGTATTTTACCGGCTAGGCCGCTGAAATACCAGCCAGGTGGCAACCCTACCACCAGGTCATAGATCTCCCTCCGCTGATGCGCTGATGGTACTTTAAATGTATGTCTGCTCAGGGGAGAGGGTAGGGCAGGTGGCGACGGCCATATAAGGGCGTGAGGGTGGTATAGTGGGGCCCCATGGGCGGGACACCGGGGGGCCCTGCACCCACCAGTCTAACCCTGAATGTGGCAATGATAATTAAATACCATACAATCACCACTCTTGTGAGTACACACACAGTTGCATTCATTTTCATGACGCAATGGGCAGAATGCAGCAACTCCCTGCATTGCTGGGGGGGAAACAGGGCGTGTACCAAAATTCCATACTGCATTCTATTCACCAATGACTTTTGAAGTCACAGATAGCTAATAGTCAGAACCAGCAGAGCAGGTTCACTTTATAATACACTGAAAACTTGGTAAATTGGTTAGAATTACGTTTTCTTCTGTTATTCTATTTTTTATAAACAGGCAATCACAGGCCTCGCCTTATTTAGGCCCACAAGGCTGCTTGATAGGAGAGCTGTGATATAATGGTCACTGCTTAGAATCCAGTGTAGTCTGCGTTTCTTATCCATAAGGTTGCCACCTTTTTCAATAACAAACTCTGGCCAGTTCAAAGAGGGATGAGCGGTGGGGTGATGACATAAAGGGGGGGGGGGCATTACAGATTGTATCAGAGCAAAAATTTGGGGAGGAGGCAAGAGAGGCCGTCTGGAAATGGGGGTTGTATGGGGCCAGATTAGTACACATTTATTTGGACGGCAGGGCAGGAAGCAATAGGAATTTAAAGGAGTTAACTGTTAGTATGATGTAGAGAGGGATATTCTGAGACAATTTGCAATTGGTTTTCATTTTTTATTATTTGTGGTTTTTGACTTATTTAGCTTTTTATTCAGCAGCTCTCCAGTTTTACAATGTCAACCATCTGGTTGCTAGGGTCCAAATTCCCCATGCAACCATGCACTGATATGAATAAGAGACTGGAATATGAATAGGAGAGGCCTGAATAGAAAGACGAGTAATAAAAAGTAGCAATGACAAAACATGTGTAGCCTTACAGAGCATTTGTTTTTTAGATGGGGTCGGTGACCCCCATTTGAAAGCTGGAAAGAGTCAGAAGAAGAAGAAGGCAAATAATGAAAAAAAGTATAAAAAAACACATAATGAAGACCAATTGAAAAGTTGCTTTGGATTGATCATTCTATAACATATTAAAAGTTAACTTAAAGGTGAACCGCCCCTTTAATAAATAAATGGACAGCCTCCCATGGGCTCCTCCTCCTCCTGCACCAGGTGGTGTGTTGTTGATAAATCGCTCCCCTAGTCATGTGAAACAATGGCACACACCTCTCCCCCATTCATTCTGACCTGCAGTGGAACAGATTTGTCTGAGAGGAAACGCTGCCTTCCTGTCCTCTTCCTGTTTCTTCTCGTGTCTCGCTATCTTCAGAGAGGAAGTGTCTGTAAAGGGAAAGCAGCCGCGCGGGCCTTGCATGAAGGGAGAGACCTTGATTCTTCTTTTTGCTTACAAACAATAACCCAGGTGTGTATGGGGCTGTCAGGCAACCCACAAAATGGCTGCCACTAGGCCGGAGCCTGACTACAGTTTGCCCTCAGAGCACTTTTTCATTCATCGTGTCTGTTTTTTCACTTCCAGGAGAATCAGCTCCCACGTGGGACACCCTTAAAATGATAAGAAGTGTGATATTGCTGCGGGTTCCCTCTGCAAACAGGAAAGGGTTAAGGGTGATATTGCTGCATAGTTCCTGAGAAGCCAGTGAAGGGTTACATGTGCCACTGCTATGGGATTTCCCTGCACAGCCAATAAAGGGTTAAGTGAGAGCCGTAGCCCATAGCCAGTCATGCATGCAGCTTGGGAAGGGTTAAGCGCAGGCTCTGTACACATGCAGCCTTCAGGGTCACTACAGCTCATTAGCCTGGGGGCAGGGTTGTGTGTGAGGAGCTGCCTGTAACTGTACAACACATACATTCCTGCTTTACTGCTACGGTACGTGTCTGCATTCATATTTATAGTATCTTTTTATGTACAGAGAGGCAACTATATATATATATATATATATATATATATATATATATAGCGGCTTGGCAATTCAAAGTGGAGAATATGAAGGAAAAGTATGGCAGTACAGCGGTAGTAGGACAATATGGTTAACAGTAGAGCAAGAAACGAACAGTAGGAAAATATATAGACTGTAAGACAAGATATAGACTGTAAGACAATATATAGACTGTAGGGCAAGATATAGACTGTAAGACAAAATGGTGACACTTTGGAAAGATTGAGACACAAAGGCACAATGTAGTCTGTAGTAAAAGATGGCAACCATAGGGACACATGGAGACAATAGGAGAAGATAGCGAGAGTATAACATGAAAAAGACAGTATGGTAATATGGTTAAATAGTAATTGTAGTAATAGCAAATGTAGGACAAGATAGTGGCCCTAGGTAAACTATAACTATATCGATACAGTAGATGGAGACAGTAGAGAAAGATAGAGACAGTAAAGAAAAATGGAGGCAGTAGCAAAAGATGGAGATAGTAGGACAAGATGGAGGCAATGGGCACAAATGGATACAGTAGATGGAGACAGTAGAGAAACATAGAGGCAGTAGGAGTAGATGGAAACAGAAGGGGAAGACTGAAACAACAGGGTTAGATGGAAACAGAAGGGGAAGACTGAGACAGTAGGCTTAGATAGAAACAGTAGATGGAGACAGTAAGGAAAGATGGAGGCAGTAGAGAAAAATGGAGACAGTCCAGGTAGATGGAGACAGTAGGGGAAGATAGCAATAGCATTTTATACCAGTGTTGCCATATTTACAGCTGTTGTTGTTGTTGAAGTGCAACTCCCAGCAACCACCTAAAGTCAAAGACTTCCTAGTGAAATGTAATCCTTTATATTAGGCTTCTATGGTGTATAGTGTCTGAGCTAAAGACAGTCCTGCTCTGTTGTGGGTATTACCAAGGCCACAAATGGAGGCAGTAGCAAAAGATGAAGACAATAGGACAAGATGGAGGCAATGGGCAAACATGGATACAGTAGATGGAGACAGTAGAGAAAGAAAAGACAGTAAAGAAAACTGGAGGCAGTAGCAAAAGATGGAGACAGTAGAGCAAGATGGAGGCAATAGGCAAAAATGGATACAGTAGATGGAGACAGTAGAGAAAGAAAAATGGAGACAGTAATGAAAGATGGAGACAGTAGGGCGAGATGGAGGCAAAAATGGACACAGCAGATGGAGACAGTAGAGAAAAATAGAGACAGTAAAGAACTGGAGGCATTTGCGTAAGATGGAGACAGTAAGGCAAGTTGGAGGCAAAAATGGATACATTAGATTAGATGGAGACAGTAGAGAAAGAAAAAGACATTAAAGAAAAATGGGGACAGTAGCGAAAGATGGAGACAGTAGGGCAAGATGGAGGCAAAAATGGATACATTAGATGGAGACAGTAGAGAAAGAAAAATACATTAAAGAAAAATGGGGACAGTAGCTAAAGATGGAGACAGTAGGGCAAGATAGAGGCAAAAATGGATACAGTCGATGGAGACAGTAAAGAAAGATAGAGGCAGTAGGAGTAGATGGAAACAGAAGGGAAAGACTGAGACAGTAGGGTTAGATAGAAACAGTAGATGGAGACAGTAAGGAAAGATGAGCCAGTAGCAGTGGCTTAACTAGATGTTACTGGGCCCCACAGCAAATTAATTTTAGGGCCCCAAGCATATCCACAGGTTGTACTGTTCTACCAATAGATAATGAAATTACTCATTATTTGGGCCTTGTGGGGCCCCCTATACCCCTGGGCCCCCCTGCAATTGCAGGGTCTGCTTCCTCTGTAGTTACGCCCCTGGCCAGTAGAGAAAAATAGAGACAGTACAGGTAGATGGAGACAGTAGGGGAAGATAGCAATAGCATTTTATACCAGTGTTGCCACATTTACGGCCTTTGGGTTGTTGTTGAAGTGCAACTCCCAGCAACCACCTAGAGTGAAAGACTTCCTAGTGAAATGTAATCTTTTATATAAGGCTCCTAGAGTGTCTGAGCTAAAGACAGTCCTGCTCTGTTGTGGGTATAACCAAGGCCAGAATTTTTGCATAGACATCTGAGGGACTGTGGCTAGGTGCCCACCTCATCCCATTTTTGTAACCCCCCAACCCTCCACTGGATGCTTATGGCAAATATCTAAAGGGGGAGGGGTGATATTATTGCCCTTGCGCCAATTGGGTATAAAATGGGGTGGCAAGATTCTATGGGCAGAGTCAGAAATGGATCTGGGGCTCTGCTTGTGCATGTAATCTCCCCAGATATCAATTAGATGTCTAATTCTTTATCACATGCAGGTGTCTCTTACAGATGTCTAATCAATCTCTCTCTCTTTGCTGTGACTATAGAATATAAAACTCTTATTTTTATTCAGTCCCCATATTTGCATAAATGAAAGGGCTACTTACATTCCCCATATTGGATATATTGCTTCATTTTATGCACTTCTAATTAGTCTAAACACACAGTTTTATTTAATTAATTATAATTACTCTAGAGTTGTTCTCTTCGCCTCTCAAAGCCTTCTCATCTCAATTACTCTTCCAATTAATCCTGTAACAAGCTCTCAATTTGGCTGTGACATAAATGAGGAGGATCAGATAGGAATTTTTTTATTAGTAAAAACTTAACAAAATATAAAATCTTTCAAATTAAACAAAACAATACATAACAATATTTAACATATTAGCCAATATGAGTCCGTTTTCTTGACGGTAAATGAGATAAAGCATACATGCCCTCCGTTCTCCACACATACCAAAATAGCAAAGAACTTGTTTGTAGTAATAACTGAGGTGCTTGGACCAACCTACAATATTCAAGGCAAAGGGAAGGACAAGGGCATTTAAAGATTAATATTCCTCCATTTTGAGGCATTTGAGGTGCAGTGTTTGATCTCACGCTCCTTCAGGAAACACAAATCAGACAACACTGACTTTACTATCTGGTCAAGAGCAACATCTTCTTGGCTGAAGGATTTCCTACAGCGGCATTGCCACAGATGGTACCTCATCACTGATATTATCAGGTACATCGTTCCTCTGTCAAGTGGGTGCTGGGTAGACAAAATGCCATAGGCCGCGTCAGCAAAAGAAAGTTGTCTAATGTGGGGCACCTTCAAAACCTCTGCCAACTGAAACCGCACAGTTTTTGTCACAGGGCAATCAATTAGAAAATGTTCCAGGGTCTCGTCAGTGGAACAGCCCCACGGGCACTGCCTTTCAGCGATGTTTAAATAACTCACATTGCCCCGAACAAAAAGCTTTCCCTGAAGAGCCAGACAGTTAAGATCAAAGTATTTGGGGGGCAGCCTTCTGTCATTGAGCCACTGGAGGCTCTGAGAAAGAATATCCCCCGCACAGTCTCTCAAGGCCAAGGGGACAGCGAAATAGGTTCCCAGGATTCTGCAATAGATCTGCTTTCTCGGGGCAGAACCCAGTTCCCCAATTCCGACATCCCACTTCCTCAAAAGTTTCAGTCCCAATTCAAGATGTTGAGGGAGATGACAACCGCGCACCCGGACTTTCTTCACACTACCGTCGAGCAGCCAATCTCCCACCAGAGGCAATACCCAATTCCTGATGCAACTCTCCCACAGGGAATCAGTTCTTTGGCCCAGGATCCCAAAGTTGAACTTCAGGAAGATGGATCCAAAGAAAGCCACTGGACACAACATGCCCAACCCTCCCTCTTTCCTCTGCGGGTAAGTAATGCCCCTTTTTACTGGATTCAGCCTGTTCCCCCAGATTAACTGGAAGAACAGACTGTGGATCCGAGCATAGAGAGCTTCAGGCAGCGGATACACGTAGGAAACAAACAAAAAAATAGGGACCAGGTAAGTCTTCACGAGCTTCACCCTTTCTCTGTAGGACAGCTTCCATCCCTTCCATCGCTGTACTTTTGCATTTCCGGCATCCAACTTTTCCTCCCAGTTTTGCCTACCATCATCTCCCTTCCCAAATTTGATCCCTAAGATTCTAATCTGAGTTGGGGCTGTTGAAAATTCTTGGAGCGGAAAAGCCGTCTCCTCGTCTAATGACCAAAAAGCTTGAGACTTATCCATGTTGAACAGAGACCCAGAGGCCTCTGAGTAACTTCTGACTGTCTCCGACAACACTCTCGCATCTTCAGGACAAGAGACTGCTATCGTGACATCATCCGCATAGGCTACCGACCTGAGGGGCTGGCAACAGGGAACAGAGAGACCCTCAATTCCACTCGCCAGCAAACGCCTTAAAAAATGATCGATCGCAAAAACATACAGCAGAGGACTTAAGGGACACCCCTGTCTCACTCCTGCCCCGACCTCAAAGTTTTCACCGCGCCACCCATTGACAAGTGGAAAGCTTACTGCCCCTTTGTACAAAGCTGAGAGCCATCTAATGAATGTTCCCGGGATGCCATACTTTGCCAAAACGGCCCACAGATATTCATGATCCACTCGATCAAAGGCCTTAGCCTGGTCCAGAGACAGAAAGTAACACCCAGTGTTTTGGACTTTGCATAACTCCAAGGCTTCCCTAATAGTAAGGATCTCCCCAAAGATGCTCCGCCCTTTCACCGTGCAGAACTGGACAGGAGATAATAAAGTGCCTGAAAATGAACTGTCTAGTAAAAAATATCCGTGCGAGAAGCTTCCTATCAGTGTTGAGAAGGGCAATTGGCCTCCAATTCTCAACATGCTTTGGATCCTTGCCTTTTGACAGCAAGATCAAGGAAGATTCTCTCATAAAGGGGGGCAAGATACCAGGCAGTCTCTAAAGACCTCTACAAGAACCGGAGCCAGCTGATCTTTAAATTTCTTATAAAATTCGGCTGTAAGGCCGTCCGGTCCTGGAGCCTTCTTTTTAGCAAGGCAGTTGATGGCAGCTTTGACCTCGTCCTCTGTGATCTCAGCTGTCAAAGGCTCAAAGTCCAAATTTGTTACATCAGGCCCTGGGGTTGCCTCCAGGAAGGATGAAGTCCTCCCCTTATCCAAAGCCTTAGCCCGGAACAGAGAAGTGTAAAAGTCTCTCACTATCCCAAGGATGCCCTCCCTTGATGTTTGTAACTCACCCTTGGGATCGATCAGACCGGTGACTAGTTTTCGCCCAACATTCTCTTTGCAGTTTAGAAAGGGGTCCGGCGAGTGAAAACTCCCATAATCCCTTTCCTGCACAAGAGATTTGTACCGGCTGTACTGACATTCTCTGATCTGGGCCTTCAGCTGGGCAATTTTTGACCCTTCCACCCCATCCGAAATAGAGGACTCCAACTTCTTTATAAGAGTCAGATACTTCTTATACTTATTGCCCTCCCTTCGTACAGATAGCTTATGGAAGAAAGCCCGAAATGAGTGCTTAACACTCTCCCACCACAAATGACACAGAGTCATAAAAATCAACTCTCCCAAACTGGTGCTGAAGAAGAGCCTCAAAAGACTGTTGTACTGCCTCACCCTCCAGGGAGTCTGTACTGAGCCGCCACAGACCCTTGCCCTTCTCTGGAGTAGACAAAGTGCCCAATGTAAAGGAAAAGGTCATATGGTCTGAGTACTCAACCCCGATTTCCTTAACATCAGCAAGCTACTCACCCATCTGGACAAAAGCCATATCCAGACGGCTACTCCTAGCCCCACACCTGTAAGTATGAATCGCTCTCCGGCCTCCCCACGTGGCAACATCAACCAATCTGGCTTGTTGGATTAGTTGTTTAAAGAAAAAGCTTTCTGATCTACCTGATCTTCCTGACCGATCTTCTGGTCTAAGGACTTGGTTGAAATCACCAGCCAGGATGACAGACAGTGATGTATGTAAATAGGGCCTGATTTCCGCCAGCAAAGCCCTCCTACCTGACATAGACTGTGGCCCATAAACATTTATAAGACGAAAACGTCTGCTATTTACAGTCACGTCCAACATCAAACAGCGCCCCACTTGAATCTCGAGGAGATGATGTACTCTTATATTGAGGCCACCTCTAAATAATATTGCTACACCTCCACATGGCTCCTCCGCTATGGACCAGAATGAAGGCCCATGCCGCCAGTCAGCCTTTGCCTTTCTCAGTTCTGCCTGAGTAGTAAGATGGGTTTCCTGAAGGAAAAACACCTCAGAGTTACCTAGGCTTTCAAAAGCCAAAAATCTGGCTCGCTGAGTTCTGACACTACACACATTAGATGTTAAAAACCTAATTGGAGACGACGCCATCATGAATATTTGTCATAGATTTGCCTTTCTTTCCCTTTGCTGAAAAACCAACTGCATACCCATATCGCTTAACTTGGGGCCCTGACTGCAGCTGCTGTTCTTCATTTTCACTCACTGGGTTGCTGGCCAGAGTCTGGGGGCTGTTTGCAGTTTCTCTTACACCTTTCTTACTGACCGGGTGCTCACCCCCTTCCCTAGTTCTTTTCTTTGAACCTCCATAACCTCCTCCTCCAACTCCCTTGGGTTCCTCTCTCCGGCTTCTTCCATCTCTATCCTCTCCAGCTCCTCTTGCTCTTCTCTTTCTGCCCTGTCACCCCAGGTCTCAGAATGATTATCCAGCACTGAGAATTTATTCCCAGTACTAAGAGAGAAAGTATTTGTTCCTGAGAGACCTTCTCCTGGATCTAACTGATGGGCATATTTTTAGACTTTTTGTTTTTAACTTTTTCCCAGCCATCTTTTTCATTGCCATCATTTGGTACCTCAACTTCACTCCCTCTAGCTGCCTTCTCTGGTTGCTTTCCTTTTTTCTGATCATTTGTTGGCTGCCTAAACCTCTGCTGCTTAGGAATGACTTTTTCCTGTGTTGCTGGTACCTCCTCCTCTTGCTCCTGCTCTCCTTCCCCTTCCGCTGGCTCCATTACCTTTCTCATCTCCCGGTCTACCTCAGGGAAAAGTCTGACCATGTTATGGTATGCTTCCGGACACCTCCTGTGGGAATGGCCCATTCTATTGCACAGGTTGCACCTGACCTGGTCACAGCTATGTGCCTCATGCCCCACAGCATTGCAAAGTACACACTTCAATATAGCGCAGGCTTTTGCCAGATGATCTCTAGCCCCACACTTAAAGCACTTCCGTGGCTGGCCTACATAGAAACAAGAACCTTTTTCCTTCCCTATGAAAAAAGCATTGGGCAGATGGTTGGGTACATTGCCTGTCACTTCAAGCCTAACTTTTGTGCGCCAAACACCTCCCCAGACATTATCCTCATCATAGACCTTTACAAATGGAGACAAAACCGTACACTGGCGCTGCAACCAAACCAAGATATCCTCCTGGGGAACCGCATCATTTTTCATTACTATAGTAATGAGTTTAGTCTCAGGCTTGGTCATTGGAATGACAACTAAGTTCTCCCAGTTTTGGTGTCCTGCTCTTTTCTGCAAATTATAAATCCGCCAGAAATGGTCTAAAGCCTCAGGCAACTTAAAGGTCGTAATCTATTGCTGTTTGTCCAATTACAGCTGATAAATCATCAGGTGAGAAACCCATCCCATCTAACAGCATGGTACGTACAAAGTACCGCCTTGAAGGGGCATCTTCTTTATTGCAAATCCCACTTTAGCTTAACCCAGTTCTTTCTCTTAAAGGGGTCATTATCAGATAAATCAGGGACTGGGAAAAGGCGTCTTCTCTCCCAGAAACTTGCTGGATTGACCTGTTCTCCTTGGCCACATACCTGAACTGACACTACCTCTACAGCTTCTGGAAGCCCTTGATCTACCTGTCCCTGGATAACTTCTGTCAATACATTAGCAGCAGAAAAAGCCACATTCCCAGCCATCCCTCCAGCTTGCACTCCCCCACATTCACCCTCCATTCCCCCAACACCTGTCACAGCCTCACTCACACTGTCATTCCCAACAGCCACAGAGGTTTCCACTTCATTCTCCTCAATCACCCCACTCTCCACCCTCTCACTCTCTTTCACACTGGAAGAAGCAGATTTTGTTGGTGTAATGTCCATCTCTTCTGCATGCAGTTCTTCCTCTTCTACTGACACAGTTCCAGCTGGATCCTGGGCACTTCCTTGATCTTCTTTTCCACTGCCACTGGTATTTTGGGGTACCGGATTTGCTGTAACTTTGCCTTTAACTTTTGGCAGGTCTGGAAAATCTTGATCTGATGACAGTTCAAAAGCCTGGTCCTTCTTCCCAACAGTAGCTTTAAAGGCCTTTTCTTCCTTCTGATTCTTTTCCTGGGCATCCGCGTCCTGCTGATCAAACGCCATGTTCTGCCAGTTTATCTTGTCCCGTCTCCTCTGCAGCCTGGGGGGTAAAGGCTTTATGAATTCCGCCTCACTCTCAGATGACGCAGGGCTGTTAGATGTGCTTGTCCGAAATGACTTTCCCAAAGCTGGTTTTGCTGCTGGAGTGCGGACACTGGATGCCATTGCTGCAAATCTCTGTTTATTTTGATAAACTTCCTTCCAGGGACCGACATCTTTATACAGCTCAGAAATGCGAAGCTCTATACCAGCATCCACCTCTGTGGCCTTCCACCTCCTGAGCACGAGCTGCTGCTGCATTTTTCTGCTTCTGCCTCCTGGTCTCAGCCACAAACTTTTCCACCTCCATCTCACTCTCACTGCTGGTTTTCCCCGTGGTTTTCTTGGGGTCCCAGCAGATGAGGATCTCAGTCTTGGCCTTGAAAGTTCAGCCACATGGCTAGGCCCCAAAGCCTGGGCCTCAGTTTTCCGGGTAGCCCGACCAGCCCTAGCAGGGCCTGGGCTTGCTCCAGACATGAGAGAGCTCTCTGACACACAACTGCTTCCAATGTGGATAAGATAGGATCTTTATCGCTGTGACAGAATACTCTGTTATACAGATAGCTAGAATCTCAGCTGCCATAAAGCAGGACAGGACTGCTGCTTACAATGGGGATCAGATAGGATCTGTGCAGCCACTGGGACAGAATGCTCTGTTATTCAGATAGAATCTCAGATGCCATAAAGCAGGACAGGACTGCTGCTTCCAGTGGGGATTAGATAGCATATGTGCAATAAAGATTGAAAGAATAGACTTTATGCAGAGTTCCCGTTTAAGAGTTGGAAGACAAGGCATCTGTGTTATAATACCAGCCATTTCCCCTGATGAGACATAGAACATATGAGCCAAAATGAATGAGGAACACATGTTTCTTAATCCCAAACACAAACCACATGTATTGGGGATGTCAAGCTAACGACCTCCCAGCTATCCTGGACTCTTCGTCCCACTGAGGATGCTGGGAATTCTGCTTCAAAACATCTTAAAGGCTGCTAGCTGGCCATTACAGACAAAGAGTGGGCAAATATCCAGTCTATTGTTTGTCTTCAATAGACATTATGAGGACTGTGAAATCCTGTGTGCAGAATTATTTTTGTATAGGTATATATGTGGGCAGGAGATGCCATAGTGCTTTTATTATTCTCTCTCTCTCTCTCTATATATATATATATAAAGTACCCTTTTTGTAAAACATAAGGAGTTCCATGACCACATAAAAGCACAAGGCCGAAGCTATAAAGGAACTCTGAGGTTACTTCTAATATCCTCCTATTTTTCAACAAGGGGCACTTTATTATAATACACAAAATCCATGAATATCTTATGTTATTATATAAATTATATCCTTATAAACAATGACTAGTGATGTCATCAGTTATAAATGGTGTGTAATGATGTCATTTTTTGTCATACCTCCCAACATTTTGGAAATAAAAAGAGGGACAATAAATTAGCCGCAAGTAGCGTGGCAAATTTTTTTGACCTCGCCCATTTCTGTGGTCACACCCCCTAATTACCATGTTCATTTTACAAAATTTGGCAGGTTATGAAAGTTTGAACATATTTCTCTGTTTTTTTTTTCCATTTATTACAGTTTTACTAATGAAGGTGCATTGCCCTTTAAGCCGTGAGTCTAACTTTTCCCAAGGGACCTGTTATCTTACACTGTTACAGTTATGTATTTGCTTATCTCAAAATTGTTACAAAAGTATCTTATCTGCACCTGTGGCTGTTCTGGGCTCTCTGCCAAAAGCCAATTAAGTCAGAAACTTTGTTTCTTTTTCTGGCTGTTCAGTGCAGAGAAAAACGGGACTTTCCAGTACAAACGAGGCACTGCAGGTTGTGCTGTCAAAAGAGGGACTGTCCCTCTTTTGGAAGTTATTTGGAAGATAATTGGAAGATATTTTTCTCACTATAACTTGTTTATTATAATAAATAAAGTACCCCCAGTTGTAAAATATGAGGATATTAGAAGTAACACTCGGACTTCAGCCTTGTGCTTTTACATGGACATGGAACTCTTCCGTGACTTAAAATATCCTTATATTTACAATAGGGGGTATTTTAGTCACTATATAATACACAAGTTTTAGTGAGTCATGTGACAAAAATGACCTCACTAAGCTCCGTTTATAACTGATGACATCACTAAGAGCTGTTTATAAGGATATCATTTACAGGATATTCATAGCTTTTGTGTATTATATATACATACACATCAGGTTGAGACTACAGCCTTCTTTCCCCCCCCCCCCAAACCTCTACTTGTCACTTTTTAGATCTATGCCAATGGCAGAGGAAATAACAGCAGTGGGTAACACCCAACAGATTGGGTTACTCACACTCTGGGCCCATGACAGCTACAGGGCTACCAAATCACCTGCACTCAGATGGGACAGACTATTCACTATACTTTATTTTCCCTTTAAAAAGAACCACACCTTCTCTCCCGCCGCTCTCTTCCCTCTTGTCCAAATGTATCCCGTGTGCTTGTGTCGCACTCACGGTAACATGAGCCCAGGGTAATGACTTATTTACGCGGTGTCAGTATAATGTGCCGCATCCTGGGCTGGCAGTTGGAGAAAGGGCTCTCCGATCACAATGGCTGACTGGCGGCTTATACAAAAGAAGGAAATTTCCATTCGCCCAGGACAAGAGAAAAATGCTGTGAATGTGTACAGATGTTAAAAGGCAACAGTGATATTTATACCCCGTTGATATCCTCCAGGTCTCAGGCTGTATGAAGTAACAATAGGTTGTAGTTTCACAAGAGGAAATCTCCTTTCTTGTAATATTCTATTCAACCATATATGAATGAGGCATCTGCTGCAACACTGCTTTCTAAATTCATTCTCTCTAAATGAGGAGCAACAAGTTATTTTATTTGATATGACCTTCGGTTTATAAATCTGTGTCAACCACTGTAGAGCCGTTAGACTCTACCACTACATTGTAAGTTCTCAGGCACTGGTTGCTCTATTGTGTTTAATCATTGACACCATTTGTTTTTTTTTTTGTTTACTTTTGTGTTTTTTTTTAATTTCTATGTGAACAATACTTATTTGGAAATAATGATTGGACTGGATAATCATGGACATCTAAAGTAGTATATGGTGGGTTTCATATTGAGGTTGGTATATACTAAGTGAGTGGTTGTTATTCTGACCAGACCAGGGTCTGACTAGTTTCCCACTAGGGACACCAAACAAAATGCTTATTGCCCATCAACTATGAATGCAACACTTATATTTTGATCATCTTAGATTACAATGGCTACAACCAGAGTGTCATTGGTCTTCAGTCTAAGACCTAAGTACCCGATTGGACCTCTATACTATAGATTAGAAAGGCTATGACCACAAGGGTGGCCTTGGTCTTCAGCCTTAGACCTACATACCCAAATGAACCTCTATTCTATAGTTAGAATGGCTATGACCACCATGGTGGCCTTGGACTTTAGGCTAATACCTACATACCCAATTGAATCTCTATTCTATAGTTAGAATGACTACGACCACCAGGATGTCCTTGGTCTTCAGGCTAAGACCTAAGTACCCGATTGGACCTCTATACTATAGATTAGAATGGCTATGTAAGGAACTTACCCTGGTGGTCTAGCGGCAGCGGGGTCCACGCCGCGTCCTCGGCGTGGACGCCCGTTGTGCTGCTTCCTTCTCCTGTGCCGGCTTCCTGTAGGGCACGCGCCGCACGCACGCTCGTTATTTAAAGGCGCAGGCGCGCTGGCGTCATCACGCCAGCGCGCAATTGGCGCGAAATTCAAAGGCATTTAAAGCCCATTTAGATAAAAGGACCTTGCCCGTTGTTAGGTTCAATTAGCTTGTTCCTGGGAGTTTATTGTGATTCCTGAATTGATATACTGTGTATGACGCTTGCCTGCCTGCTACTATTCTGACCTCTCCAATCCTGGCCTGCCTGAAACTACGTTGTTCTCTCCAATCCTGAAACCTTGCCTGTTCTTCGACTATTCTACGATCTCTAATCCTGACTCTGGCCTGTCTGACTATTCTAACTGCTTGTGCTGGCCCGACCTGCCTGTTCCTGGTGGCTTCCTATCTTCCAGCATTCTTGTAAAACAGTCGTGCTCCATTGCCTGCCAGAACTTATGCCTTGCACCTGTCGTTGAGTCCAGGTGGCATCTGAGTACGCCGAGGGCTCCTCCCGAGGCCAAAGGCGGTCACTTAACTGGTGAAGTCGAGCCGAGACCAGGGTGCTTGGTATCTGTTCTGGTGTAGGGTGCCGACCGTGACAGGCTAAGACCGCTAGGGTGGCCTTGGTCTTAAGGCTAAAACCTAACTGCATAATTGGACTTCTATACTATAGAGTAATATGCCTATGACCACCAGGGTGGCCTTGGTCTTCAGGCTAAGACCTAAGTACCCGATTGGACCTCTATACTGTATTCTGAGCTAGTTCACGGTCTAATGTTGGGTCGTGTATGGGATACCAGGCTGTTGATATTTTACTGTTCTGGACCTTAAGGACAGAGCTACTTTATGGTTTAGATCTCCCTTAGATCCTCAGATCTCACCCTCATTGCCAGTTTGTGAATCATTTCTCCATGGTACTGGAGCTGCACTCCACAATGGGGCAGTTTGCTAGTGGTGGAAATATGGATGACAAAGTAAAAACATTGCAAAACTTAGATGTGGTTATGGGCTAGGAATTTGCTGTCCTGCAGAACCTGTATTTCTTGGTTTGGCCTTGTTTAAGTTGCCCGAGGACATGATGCTAAAGTTATTCCCAACAATAAAGATGGAATGGACATCTTGTTTCAACCTGTAGATTCTCTGTATATATCAATAGTGAAGATCCTTCACCAGTGACGGGGTACCAGAAAATCAGACTCTGATGGGCCAACTAACCTGAACACCACTGCTAATCCCCACCACCATGACTGGGGCTAACCAGGATTTCTCCCGTTACTCCAGTAAACCAGTCTGACCGTGTCCTCCATGGACGCTGTGTTGTCTTGTTATTGGGATAGTATGCGAGGCTGTAAAGCAATTAGTTGTGTGTTAAAGCAACAAAGAACTGTCTACGGAGCCATTTATTTCTGTATTTAGGGTTGTATGAAACAAGAACACAAGATTTCACTGCAGACCTTAAGCAGAAGTGATTGCTTCTCAGCCACATAGCAGAACTTGTAACCCTTGTTTCTCACAACCTTATTATTTATTACAGGGAGTCTGTAAGGATGGGTCTCACACTTATCTTCATGGGGGGTTCCAGTTGCCCCTCACGTAGAGGGTTGGAAGCAATTGGCCCATTTATACAAGTACAGAAGTCTATTAGACTCATGGCACATGGTCATATTATCATTTGGCAGTTCTGAGCCAGACCTGGGGTCTGAGGTTAGCGATTATATTCACGGAGGGGTCGCCGAACATTGAATGATACTATGACTTGTCCTTCGAAACTCTCATTAGTTGTACAAGGTTAGATGGGGAAAAAACAGACAAAAACACGTGGAAAACAGTTTTCAGCTTATACATAGGATTTACTTTCCCTTTCATCAGCACTCACACCTTGAAAGAAAAAGGTGTTTTGGCCAGCTGTGGGGACCACCGTGGCACTTGTCCCAGCCTCGTCTCAGCCTCGTCTCAGGCAGAGACTTGTGTTTGGTCAGGGCCGACAGCTGGGTTATCCGAGCATCACTCCCGGCGGTGAGGCCAGGCGGGCTCAGGTAACAGCAGATCCTGATGACAAGGGACTCAGGTTTGTGCTGAATTACGTCTGCTCTCTCACCCCCACCTTCTCCCTCCTCCCCACCAGATGGGCGGGCTGGGGCTCAAGTTCCTCAAGGAAGTATCTGAGGACTCAGCTGAGAAGTTTGTAGGTCTGAGTGAGGCGGGAGACTCTAACAGCCAAGGTACAACAAGCAGCAGGGAAGCACGGTACGGTAAGTCCAGGGGAAAGGGCGGGTGGACTTACAACGGGGGCACTGCAACCCCATAGCAGATCCAATATCTACTTTCGTCTTGCCTTGCTGCTGACTGCCAGCCCGAGTTCATGAGTCACATCGTCTCTTAACTGCACAATTAAGATGAAGAAAGACGAGAAAAAGGGGAAGTCTGAAGCTTTCGCTGATGCTGCTGCCACTTCTCTTGGGCAATTGTGCCAAATACAGTCTAGCAGCGCCCAGACACCAGGGAGCAGCGAATCAGCCAGGTGTTGGCTACCACGAGGGTCTGGTGCCAGCTTGGTGCATTGTTCAGACAATTAAAGAAAACCAAAGTAAAGGACCATTTTGGTCTCTTCACCACTAAAAAGGAGCAAAAAAATACATATATTGTTAAACTGCAACTGACAGGGGGTGCTGGGAGTTGCAGATGTAAGCAGAGAACTGTAGGTGTGGAAACTGCGGTTAAGCAGAAAAACAACCCCCTTCCATCAGGCAACGCATCCGTCTGCCTCCAACAATGGACCACTGTGCTGAGTTCTTGCTATAGGTTGCCAATTTATATATATATATATATATATATATATATATATATCTATATATATATATATATATATATATATATATATACAGTATATGGGTCGATATATATCCTTGCTCTTCAGGTGGCTAGCAGGGGATGCTGGGAGTCGCAGTTAAAATAAAAGCTGGTTATCTACGGTTGTTGTGTTTCCTATTAGCAACTTGATGATTGTATGTAAATGTTACTGCCTTATGGGCATATATTTTGGGTGATCATCCGTAGCCCGTGTAGATGCATTGTTGAGTGGCGCTAAGAGATGGCAGCAACATTAGCCCAGTTTAAGCACACAAACTGCTTTCTGTTTCCTTTTTCTTGTAGCTCTTAGGCCGGGATTTCTTGTAGGGACATGCCAAACGGAATGTAAGGATCTTTAGGAATTGGCACTGTCTCGGAGCTGGAGGGCAGATCTTTTTGGGGTATAATAATGAGAATAACCTTGTTATGGGCTGATTTTATGTTTTTTGGGGCCCAGATTATTATAGATTAATTAAAAAGTCTGTGGAGGTTCAGGGGCATGCTATGGGGCCCGCATATTTCCCCCGTGCCTCTAATATAAGACAAAGCCTTCTTATTAAAGTGTTAGACTTTTTGAATGTGTCTTTATTCAGCTGAAGTAACAGCGTTACTATCTTTGCTACAACAACAACCACAATCTTCTCCAATCTAATCTTTTTCCTGTTTGTTGTAAAGCACGGGGCTGAAAGTGACATCTAAATCGTATATGAATCAACAGGGGGGCCCCTAACTCCTTTCTGAGCCTCAGCCTTTCTGCTCCATATCATTTCTGCCGGGAGGCTAGCCTCTGTAGGCACCACTACTTAAATAAAAGCAGCTCTTCCTTGCAATCCCATGTACGTATATGTTTTTGGAAAATTCACTTTTTTTGAGGTGGTGGGGGCCAGGACTCAGATAAAGTGCAAGAGCAAAAACAACAGGTCAGAGGAAAAAGTAGAGGAAGCAAAGTGAAAAGGGGTCAAAATGTGCACAGGCTGTCAAAATAACTGAACGTAGCCATGGCTTGTTAGCGGGGGCGGCAATTGGCATGGGACAGGTTGTGTTGTTGGAGATTTTAGGTTAACCCTTAGTACAATATCAGATTCAATTTAAATTGACATGAGCAATAAGCTGTAATTAAAGAGAGTTCTTAAGACTTGTGGCACATAAAGTATAAACATTTGGCAAATAATCAGTGTGGCTCCATTAAGAGCTTCTCTGCCATCTTAAAAACACCAATGGCTCCTATTTTTGCATGCTGTTACCTGGGGGTGAGTTACAGCAACCCCCCCCATCAATTACTTATCTTGATCTGGTGATTGATGCCGGTTGGCAGGGGCGTGGGATAGTGCTCATGCTGAATTTGATAGTAGATAAGGACCAAAATACTTATCAGACTCTCCTCCTCCACTTCAGATAAAGTCTGAACATTGGTGCTAAGAACAGTGGTTTAACTGCACATGGAGGTTTAAGGCCCTCAAACACGAGCCGATAAAAGCTCTAGACAGACTGAGTCGGCAGCTTGTTGGCTCCTATGTGGGGCCATCCGACGGTTGTCCCTGTTAGATATCTGGCCGAAAGTCAGCCAGATGCCAATCGGGCAGGTTAAAAAAATCCTGTCGGATCGCGGGCACATCTGTTCGTTGATGGCAGTCCCGCGATCCGACCGCCCGTATTGCCTTCATTCTGAGCTGATCGTTGGGCCCTAGGGCCCACGATCGGATCAGCCCAATATCGCCCACCTCAATGTGGGCATATCGGGGAGAGATCCGCTCCTTTGGCGACATTGCGGATGGCTCTCCCTGTGTATGGCCTTTAGGCAGAGGGTGAATTTTGTGATTGGGGAGGCTTTTTCTATACAGCTTCCTTCACAGTATCCAAGAGCCAATTCCATGTATAATACCCCAGAACCCACAGCAGGATAAATACAGTGCCAATTCCATGTATAATACCCCAGAACTCACAGCAGATAAATACAGTGCCAATTCCATGTATAATACCCCAGAACCCACAGCAGGATAAATACAGTGCCAATTCCATGTATAATACCCCAGAACCCACAGCAGATAAATACAGTGCCAATTCCATGTATAATACCCCAGAACACACAGCAGATAAATACAGTGCCAATTCCATGTATAATATCCCAGAACACACAGCAGATAAATACAGTGCCAATTCCATGTATAATACCCCAGAACACACAGCAGATAAATACAGTGCCAATTCCATGTATAATACCCCAGAACACACAGCAGAATAAATACAGTGCCAATTCCATGTATAATACCCCAGAACACACAGCAGATAAATACAGGGCCAATTCCATGTATAATACCCCAGAACTCACAGCAAGATAAATACAGGGCCAATTCCATGTATAATACCCAGAACACACAGCAGGATAAATACAGGGCCAATTCCATGTATAATATCCCAGAACACACAGCAGATAAATACAGTGCCAATTCCATGTATAATACCCCAGAACTCACAGCAAGATAAATACAGTGCCAATTCCATGTATAATACCCAGAACACACAGCAGGATAAATACAGGGCCAATTCCATGTATAATACCCCAGAACACACAGCAGGATAAATACAGGGCCAATTCCATGTATAATACCCCAGAACACACAGCAGGATAAATACAGGGCCAATTCCATGTATAATACCCCAGAACTCACAGCAGGATAAATACAGGGCCAATTCCATGTATAATACCCCAGAACACACAGCAGGATAAATACAGGGCCAATTCCATGTATAATACCCCAGAACACACAGCAGATAAATACAGTGCCAATTCCATGTATAATACCCCAGAACTCACAGCAGATAAATACAGGGCCAATTCCATGTATAATACCCCAGAACACACAGCAGATAAATACAGTGCCAATTCCATGTATAATACCCCAGAACACACAGCAGATAAATACAGTGCCAATTCCATGTATAATATCCCAGAACACACAGCAGATAAATACAGTGCCAATTCCATGTATAATACCCCAGAACACACAGCAGATAAATACAGTGCCAATTCCATGTATAATACCCCAGAACACACAGCAGAATAAATACTGTGCCAATTCCATGTATAATACCCCAGAACACACAGCAGATAAATACAGGGCCAATTCCATGTATAATACCCCAGAACTCACAGCAAGATAAATACAGGGCCAATTCCATGTATAATACCCAGAACACACAGCAGGATAAATACAGGGCCAATTCCATGTATAATACCCCAGAACACACAGCAGGATAAATACAGGGCCAATTCCATGTATAATACCCCAGAACTCACAGCAGGATAAATACAGGGCCAATTCCATGTATAATACCCCAGAACACACAGCAGGATAAATACAGGGCCAATTCCATGTATAATACCCCAGAACACACAGCAGATAAATACAGTGCCAATTCCATGTATAATACCCCAGAACTCACAGCAGATAAATACAGGGCCAATTCCATGTATAATACCCCAGAACCCACAGCAGGATAAATACAGGGCCAATTCCATGTATAATACCCCAGAACACACAGCAGGATAAATACAGTGCCAATTCCATGTATAATACCCAGAACACACAGCAGGATAAATACAGGGCCAATTCCATGTATAATACCCAGAACACACAGCAGGATAAATACAGTGCCAATTCCATGTATAATATCCCAGAACACACAGCAGATAAATACAGTGCCAATTCCATGTATAATACCCCAGAACTCACAGCAAGATAAATACAGGGCCAATTCCATGTATAATACCCAGAACACACAGCAGGATAAATACAGGGCCAATTCCATGTATAATACCCCAGAACACACAGCAGGATAAATACAGGGCCAATTCCATGTATAATACCCCAGAACTCACAGCAGGATAAATACAGGGCCAATTCCATGTATAATACCCCAGAACACACAGCAGGATAAATACAGGGCCAATTCCATGTATAATACCCCAGAACACACAGCAGATAAATACAGTGCCAATTCCATGTATAATACCCCAGAACTCACAGCAGATAAATACAGGGCCAATTCCATGTATAATACCCCAGAACACACAGCAGATAAATACAGTGCCAATTCCATGTATAATACCCCAGAACACACAGCAGATAAATACAGTGCCAATTCCATGTATAATATCCCAGAACACACAGCAGATAAATACAGTGCCAATTCCATGTATAATACCCCAGAACACACAGCAGATAAATACAGTGCCAATTCCATGTATAATACCCCAGAACACACAGCTGAATAAATACAGTGCCAATTCCATGTATAATACCCCAGAACACACAGCAGATAAATACAGGGCCAATTCCATGTATAATACCCCAGAACTCACAGCAAGATAAATACAGGGCCAATTCCATGTATAATACCCAGAACACACAGCAGGATAAATACAGGGCCAATTCCATGTATAATACCCCAGAACACACAGCAGGATAAATACAGGGCCAATTCCATGTATAATACCCCAGAACTCACAGCAGGATAAATACAGGGCCAATTCCATGTATAATACCCCAGAACACACAGCAGGATAAATACAGGGCCAATTCCATGTATAATACCCCAGAACACACAGCAGATAAATACAGTGCCAATTCCATGTATAATACCCCAGAACTCACAGCAGATAAATACAGGGCCAATTCCATGTATAATACCCCAGAACCCACAGCAGGATAAATACAGTGCCAATTCCATGTATAATACCCCAGAACACACAGCAGGATAAATACAGTGCCAATTCCATGTATAATACCCAGAACACACAGCAGGATAAATACAGGGCCAATTCCATGTATAATACCCAGAACCCACAGCAGATAAATACAGTGCCAATTCCATGTATAATACCCCAGAACCCACAGCAGGATAAATACAGTGCCAATTCCATGTATAATATCCCAGAACACACAGCAGGATAAATACAGTTCCATGTATAATATCCCAGAACACACAGCAGGATAAATACAGGGCCAATTCCATGTATAATACCCCAGAACTCACAGCAGATAAATACAGTGCCAATTCCATGTATAATACCCCAGAACCCACAGCAGGATAAATACAGTGCCAATTCCATGTATAATACCCCAGAACACACAGCAGATAAATACAGTGCCAATTCCATGTATAATACCCCAGAACACACAGCAGATAAATACAGTGCCAATTCCATGTATAATATCCCAGAACACACAGCAGATAAATACAGTGCCAATTCCATGTATAATACCCAGAACACACAGCAGGATAAATACAGTGGCAATTCCATGTATAATACCCCAGAACACACAGCAGGATAAATACAGTGCCAATTCCATGTATAATACCCCAGAACACACAGCAGATAAATACAGGGCCAATTCCATGTATAATACCCCAGAACTCACAGCAAGATAAATACAGGGCCAATTCCATGTATAATACCCAGAACACACAGCAGGATAAATACAGGGCCAATTCCATGTATAATACCCCAGAACACACAGCAGGATAAATACAGGGCCAATTCCATGTATAATACCCCAGAACTCACAGCAGGATAAATACAGGGCCAATTCCATGTATAATACCCCAGAACACACAGCAGGATAAATACAGGGCCAATTCCATGTATAATACCCCAGAACACACAGCAGATAAATACAGTGCCAATTCCATGTATAATACCCCAGAACTCACAGCAGATAAATACAGGGCCAATTCCATGTATAATACCCCAGAACCCACAGCAGGATAAATACAGTGCCAATTCCATGTATAATACCCCAGAACACACAGCAGGATAAATACAGTGCCAATTCCATGTATAATACCCAGAACACACAGCAGGATAAATACAGGGCCAATTCCATGTATAATACCCAGAACCCACAGCAGATAAATACAGTGCCAATTCCATGTATAATACCCCAGAACCCACAGCAGGATAAATACAGTGCCAATTCCATGTATAATATCCCAGAACACACAGCAGGATAAATACAGTTCCATGTATAATATCCCAGAACACACAGCAGGATAAATACAGGGCCAATTCCATGTATAATACCCCAGAACTCACAGCAGATAAATACAGTGCCAATTCCATGTATAATACCCCAGAACCCACAGCAGGATAAATACAGTGCCAATTCCATGTATAATACCCCAGAACACACAGCAGATAAATACAGTGCCAATTCCATGTATAATACCCCAGAACACACAGCAGATAAATACAGTGCCAATTCCATGTATAATATCCCAGAACACACAGCAGATAAATACAGTGCCAATTCCATGTATAATACCCAGAACACACAGCAGGATAAATACAGTGGCAATTCCACCAAAACACATAGCAGTATAAATACAGTGCCAAACCCATCTATAATACCCCTAAAATAGGATAAATACATATACAGTATATATATATATATATATATATATATATATATATATATATATATATATATATATATATATAATGCATGGAGCGCCCCAGATTGCTAACTCTAACCTATAGAGCCCTGACTATGGCAGGTCAGCCAATCACTTACAAGGTTCCAAAGTCTGAAGTTCTTTAGGAGATAATTTTCACTCCTTTAAGTTAAATTAAACGCCAGTATGGGAAGCTGCTGTTATACAATAAGTGCCAAAATGTTTCTATATATCTGGGTACCCCTGGAACTATAGCAGGGTGACTGTTACCCAATGTTTCTATATATCTGTAACCTTGTTATGAGCTAAGGGGGCCCAGTCTGAAGGTCAGTTAGGGGGAGATTTGGGGTGAGTGCTTATTTGTACCCTGGGTACCCCTGGAACTATAGCAGGGTGACTGTTACCCAATGTTTCTATATATCTGTAACCTTGTTATGAGCTAAGGGGGCCTAGTCTGAAGGTCAGTTAGGGGGAGATTTGGGGTGAGTGCTTATTTGTTCCCTGGGTACCCCTGGAACTATAGCAGGGTGACACCCCAATGTTTCTATATATCTGTAACCTTGTTATGAGCTAAGGGGGCCCAGTCTGAAGGCCAGTTAGGGGGAGATTTGGGGTGAGTGTTTATTTGTGCCCTGGGTACCCCTGGAACTATAGCAGGGTGACACCCCAATGTTTCTATATATCTGTAACCTTGTTATGAGCTAAGGGGGACCAGTCTGAAGGTCAGTTAGGGGGAGATTTGGGGTGAGTGCTTATTTGTGCCCTGGGTACCCCTGGAACTATAGCAGGGTGACACCCCAATGTTTCTATATATCTGTAACCTTGTTATGAGCTAAAGGGGCCCAGTCTGAAGGTCAGTTAGGGGGAGATTTGTTGTGAGTGTTTATATGTACCCTGGGTACCCCTGGAACTATTACATTGTATAGTAAAATGTTACTACTGTACTAGGGATATCCCCCAAGTATTTGTTGGACTACTTGCCTCACTTGCTGGATGTTTGCTGTACCCAATAGAAAGATATCAGTCCAGTCTTCAATGCCAGACCCCCACCTGTTTGACACTTTATCCTGCCCTATGGGTACCACATCTGTCAACTTCTACTGCCTGAAAAATCGAGGGATGTTCTTTTGTAACAACATCCTCTTCCCTATTGTCCTGCAGGCGCATGAAACAGAGGCCTCACTTAAGGTTGCCACCTGGCCGGTATTTTACTGGTCTGGCCGGGAAAAATGTTGCTTGATGCCAATGTTATTTATAAGTAAAAACCTTAAAAATATAGGAAGGCCGTTAAGTGGGAGGAGCCTGTAACAAGTAGTTTATGTGAGGGGTTCCTCATATCTACGTGTGTTTTGCCCTCACTGATTCACTGATACCATGTGACACACACACATAGAATGATGGGTAAGTGGGAGGGGCCTGTAACAAGTAGTTTATGTGAGGGGTTCCTCATATCTACGTGTGTTTTGCCCTCACTGATTCACTGATACCATGTGACACACACACACATAGAATGATGGGTAAGTGGGAGGGGCCTGTAACAAGTAGTTTATGTGAGGGGTTCCTCATATCTACGTGTGTTTTGCCCTCACTGATTCACTGATACCATGTGACACACACACATAGAATGATGGGTAAGTGGGAGGGGCCTGTAACAAGTAGTTTATGTGAGGGGTTCCTCATATCTACGTGTGTTTTGCCCTCACTGATTCACTGATACCATGTGACACACACACACATAGAATGATGGGTAAGTGGGAGGGGCCTGTAACAAGTAGTTTATGTGAGGGGTTCCTCATATCTACGTGTGTTTTGCCCTCACTGATTCACTGATACCATGTGACACACACACATAGAATGATGGGTAAGTGGGAGGAGCCTGTAACAAGTAGTTTATGTGAGGGGTTCCTCATATCTACGTGTGTTTTGCCCTCACTGATTCACTGATACCATGTGACACACACACATAGAATGATGGGTAAGTGGGAGGGGCCTGTAACAAGTAGTTTATGTGAGGGGTTCCTCATATCTAGGTGAGTTTTGCCCTCACTGATTCACTGATACCATGTGACACACACATAGAATGATGGGTAAGTGGGAGGGGCCTGTAACAAGTAGTTTATGTGAGGGGTTCCTCATATCTAGGTGAGTTTTGCCCTCACTGATTCACTGATACCATGTGACACACACATAGAATGATGGGTAAGTGGGAGGGGCCTGTAACAAGTAGTTTATGTGAGGGGTTCCTCATATCTATGTGTGTTTTGCCCTCAGTGATTCACTGATACCATGTGACACACACACATAGAATGATGGGTAAGTGGGAGGAGCCTGTAACAAGTAGTTTATGTGAGGGGTTCCTCATATCTAGGTGAGTTTTGCCCTCACTGATTCACTGATACCATGTGACACACACAGATATGTAAGAGGTGCAGTGGTTGTTGCTAGAAGACAACAGTTGGTGTCAGCGTATGTAGAGTTGTGGCTTAACGGCTGTAAGGGAGGGGCAGCCCCACACAACCAGCTTTGTTTTCCTGTTGCACTTCAGAAGCAACTGTAGTTTAAACTTTAACCCCACTGTTTGGTGGTGACTCCTGACAGGCCTTAGGGCAGCTGCTAAAATACTGACATAACCTAGTAGTTTAGGCCTGAGAAAGACACATGTTCCTCAAGTTCAACTGTTGAAAATGGGAATGTAAAGTTGAATCCTTAGGTTTATTCAGTCAGGGTGCCGGCACTCCAGTTTCTAAGCACACGACATTGATTTTCTAGGCCCCCTTAGCTGCTTGTTGACCTACAACTCCCTGCGTCCTGTCAGCTGACTTCATTTGAGAAGAAACTAAATCAGGAATTACAGGGGATTCCCTTTAATTCTTGATTTTGTTTCTTCTCAGATCAAGACCCTGCCTTGCTATAATTCTCACAGCTACCCCCATACTAAGTGCATACCTCCCAACTGTCCCTTTTTCGGAGGGACAGTCCCTCTTTTGACAGCTCAACCCGCAGTCCCTCATTTGTACTGGAAAGTCCCTCTTTTCTCTGCACTGAACAGCCAGAAAAAGAAACAAAGTTTCTCACTTAATTGGCTTTTAGCAGAGAGCCCAAAACAGCTAACAGGTGCAAATAAGATACTTTGTAACAATTTTGAGACACAAAAACACAGTTTAGATAAGGAGAAATATTTTCAAACTTTCATAACCTGCCAAATTTTGTAAAACGAACATGGTAATTAGTGGGTGTGGCCACAGAAAGGGGTGTGGTCAAAAAATTGCTGCGCTACGTGTGGAAAAAACATTTTTGTCCCTCCTTTTACTTCCAAAATGTTGGGAGGTATGCTAAGTGCACCTCTTATTCCCATACCCAGTCTGCTTTAGAGAATGTAAGCTCTTCAGGAACTAAATTTGCTCATAGTCTGTACAGAGAGATCCCATAAAACTATGGCAGCATAGGTATTCCTCTGTACTAAGCACAATTCAGCAGGAACAGCCCCTAAGTTTGCTCATAGTCTGTACAGAGAGATCCCATAAAACTATGGTACATAGGTATTCCCTGTACTAAGCACAATTCAGCAGGAACAGCCCCTAAGTTTGCTCATAGTCTGTACAGAGAGATCCCATAAAACTGTGGCAGTATAGGTATTCCTCTGTACAGGTATGGGACCTGTTATCCAGAATGCTTGAATGCCTCAGCGTTTTTCCCCATAGGTTACAATGAAAAGTCGCCTGCGCTAATGCACACGCGGCAATGTGTTTTCCATAGTCGCCCGAAGTTGCCTCACTGAGGCAACTTTGGGCGACTATTGAAAACGCATCGTGTGGACTAGCCCTTAAGTTGCAGCGGGGCCATGATCGCCTCGGAGTAATGAAGGACACTAGACTACAACTCCCAGCATCTCCTAAACACTTTTGGTGCTGTTTCTGTTGTTACATCTCTAGCTGATGCACAACACAGTATAAATGAATCTACTCAGTATCTAGAGCCCTATAGTACTGACTTTATTTAGCACGGGGGCGGAAGCAGAAAAAAATCCCTTTTATTCAGCCACTATGGATAAACCAGTTTGGAAATGTGAGACGCAATTCACCGACAATGGCCCGTGCGCACCTGATAGGACAATACAGCAGATTTGCTATTTTTTTCCCTCCCCTGTGAACCACACAGGCTAATTGCAGAGGGACAGACATAATAACGTGTCAAGGGCCCTTCTCAATTGAACAGGAAATATTTCCTGTATCCTGCACAAAGTCTGCGCTGAAAGAGCCAAGAGAGAATGCAGAGGAGGGACACCAAACTCCAAACCAACCATCGTAATCCTTAAAATAATATTATATTGGCTGATTAGTCCACGGACTATGTGGCAGTTACAACATATATTATCTAAACATTTCCAATCGTTTTCAAGTTATTTGTATTTTGGACTCACATTCAAAGCAGTTTGTCCCTTTCTGCACTGCTGGTTCTGACTCTTGAAAAGCAGGAGTGCAGCAAATAGAAAGGGATGGACAGATGCTGATTTCAATAGCAATTACATTTACCCTGAATCAATGAAGACAAAACATATCTAGATATGATGAATACTTCTTTTATACTGTTACAGACTCCACCCATTTACCCATCATTCTTTTTGTATTAATCACATGGCTAATTAAAGACACTAGGGATGCACCTAATCCATTAATCACGAAAGATTTGGCCGAATAGCGAACCAAATCCTGATTTGCATATGCAAATTAGGGGTGGGAAGGGGGGAACATTTTTTACTTCCTTGTTTTGTGACAAAAACTCACTTGATTTGCCCCCTCCCCTAATTTGGATATGCAAATCAGGATTCGGTTCGGCCAGGCAGAAGGATTCGGCCGAATCCGAATCCTGCTGAAAAAGGCAGAATCCCGAACCAAATCCTGGATTTGGTGCATCCCTACTATCTACACAGTTTCCTGGGGTCATCTCAACCCAGGGTCAACTCTATGTATAATACCCCAAAACACATAAAAGCAGTGGCAATATAACAAATAAATGATAATTTATGCTTTTTTATGATCAGCAGACCATGGAGACTTTTAGTTCCAAGGACCTGGCTCTCCAGGCTCAGAAGAAGATATTAAGTCGCATGGCCTCCAAGTCTATGGTCAACATGTTCATCGATGAGACCAGCAGTGAGATCCTAGATGAACTGTATAGAGTGTCCAAAGAGTACACAAAGAATAAGACGGAGTCCCAAAAAGTCATCAAGAATCTCATTAAGATTGCCGTGAAGATCGGGGTGCTCTTCCGTCACAACCGATTCAGTCCAGAAGAGCTGGTCTTGGCAGAGGACTTCAAGAACAAGCTGCACAATGGGGCCATGACGGCCATCAGCTTTTACGAGGTGGAGTTCACCTTTGAGAAAGATGTTTTGCCTGACATTCTCATGGAATGTAAAAACCTGCTTCTCCGGCTCGTTGAGAAACATCTCACACCCAAGTCTCATGGGCGCATTCAACATGTTTTCAACCACTTTGCGGACCCTGAGATGCTCAGCCAACTCTACGACCCAAAGGGAAGTCTTCGACCTCACCTACAGAAAATGTGTCATGGACTCAACAAACTGATTGATGAAGGAAAATTGTGAGGGGGGGAGGGGAATGAGGACTGAACTCATAAGGAACTTTCGGAAAAGGATATGATCGTCCTGGTTTCTGTCCCTCTGCGGCAACTGCTTGGGTTTTTGTGGGACTGTCACCTCCCATTGATACTCATCAAAACTTATGATCAATATGTTTTTGCCAAAGAGATGTCCAAGGCTTGCTGCTGCAAATCCATGGTTGGTCTACCAACTATAATGGGATATCATTGTGTACCGGTTGCGACTGCAAACTGATCAAAAGAGAACGCTCACAAAAATGTTGACCTTGCCAACATTGTGTTTTTACAGGCAACACCAGTGGAACTTTGCACCAACTTGAAGAGCTGTCGTGCACTATAAACTGAGTTACATTATATTTAAAGGCACAACCCCACTGTGGCCTTTATCTTTCTGTACAATAAGTTTGTTGCACTTCGGTTTTGATTGCAGAACAAAGGTTTTGTGAGGCTGATAATGTGTACAAACAAGCAGCCCTGTGAACTGAGTGGAGAGTGGTGGTTCCTCTTACTCCTGGAGGCCAATTCCTCTTCCACAGGATGACCATTAAACTGGTTGTTTGCTCATGGCTAGTTATTCTCAAACCCTTCTATCATTCTCTGCTCCCTTGTTCGTTCACAGTAGAAAAAGTCAAGAGTACGGAATTGTAACAGAGAAAGTCTAAACTTTCTTTCCCACATAACCAAAGGTTTTTTATTCTTCATACACCTGTAGCCAAACTGCAGCCTTTAAGTCTTGTTGGCTGACCAACCCCACAGTGGGTTGAAGATCCTCTTGTTGTAAAAACAGGTAAGCTTCCCTTGCAATGGAATATGTTTTGTAACTAGGGGTGGGGGGGGGTAACATTATGCTGCAAAGTTTACACCAGGTCCAGTAACCCTTACAACCAATCAGGATGGAATTAATTGTGATTATAAGCACAAGGCCCTGACAGTTCCAGGCCATCAGCATAGAAGTCTTCTCAGCTGGCCAACCCAACAGTGAGGTTGAAGATTCTCTAGTAGTAGAAACAAAGCTGCTTCCCCTTCTATAAGATGTGTTTCATATCTAGGGGTAATGTTCACTGAAAGGTTTAGACCAGGTGCAGTAACCCATAGCAACCAAATCAGATAGAAATAACTTCGATTATAAGCACAAGGCCCTGACCACCCTGAAGTCTCCTTGGCTGGCCAACCCAACAGCGTGGTTGAAGATCATCTAATTGTTGAAACAAATCTGCTTTTCCTTCTATAGAATGTGTTTCATATGTAGGGGTAATGTTCACTGCAAGGTTTAGACCAGGTGCAGTAACCCATAGCAACCAAATCAGGTAGAAATAACTTTGATTATAAGCACAAGGCCCTGACCACCCTGAAGTCTCCTCGGCTGGCCAACCCAACAGTGCGGTTGAAGATCCTCTAGTTGTCGGAACAGGATAGCCTCCTTTGATATGGGATGTGTTTTACATCTGGGGGTATTGTTATTCTGCAAAGTTTACACCGGGTCCAGTAACCCATAGCAACCAATAATAATGATGGAAATTGCCATAATTCTAAGAACACAACCCCAGCTCAGCCATCCAGCTGTGTCAGCGTCTCTGCAACTTCTCTTTTTCTCCCTTTCACAGTTTACTTCCCCTTCACAACCTGCTTATTCGTCAATTCCGCCAGCTGCAACTGACCGTTGTGGACATTGTGTTTACACTGTGATGCATATAAAGCAAATGCGTGTCTGCTTCGTATATGTGCGTGTGTGTGTGTGTGTGTGTGTCCGAGCCTGACTCGCTGGCTAATCCTCCTGATGCCACGACTAATACAGGAATCTGGCCTCGTGTGTATAAAATAAACGGCAGTCCAACTGTTGTTTTATATACAGATTACAGCTGTTGTGCTCTCGAAACATGGAAAAATGGAAAGATCTGGGCAGAAATTGAAAAGTCTGTTTCTGCAGTGGGTGAAAAACCTCTTACTAAGGGCAGATAGGACCTTCTCCTTATAAGGGAAGAGACGGCTTCCAATTGTAAGAAATGTATAGTCTGCCCCGTCACCTGTATATTTCATAAGCACTGTGCAGACGGGTGAGATCCATAAGGAAAATGCACCAAAACAAGGGATTGAGTCATTCTTACACCGTCCCTGCCTTTCAGTTGCTATTAGAGGGCATTATCAGAACCACATCACAGGCAGCCATATAAGGATCTAGGCCAGACCCACTTTCATTCTCTCTCGTCATCAAGAGCGGAACACAAGATAAACGGACTGGCCCATGAATATGTCCAACCATTCATGTAATTTTCCCACACAAAGTAAGGTGAGTGGTACACACAGAAGGAGTAACCACAGATGCAGCCTGCCCAGACCAAGAGTAAGGTGAGTGGTTCATACAATAAGAGTAACCACAGATGCAGCCTGCTCAGACCAAGAGTAAGGTGAGTGGTACATACAGGAGTAACCACAGATGTAGCCTGGCCGGCCCAAGAGTAAGGTGAGTGGTACATACAGGAGTAACCACAGATGTAGCCTGGCCAGCCCAAGAGTAAGGTGAGTGGTACATATGGAAGGAGTAACCACAGATGTAGCCTGATCGGCCCAAGAGTAAGGTGAGTGGTACATATGGAAGGAGTAACCACAGATGTAGCCTGGTCGGCCCAAGAGTAAGGTGAGTGGTACATACAGAAGGAGTAACCACAGATGTAACCTGGTCAGACCAAGAGTAAGGTGAGTGAGTGGTACTTACAGAAAGAGTAACCACAGATTTACCCTGCTTAGACCAAGAATAAGGTAAGTGGTACATACAGAAGGAGTAACCTACAGAAAGATGTAGCCTGGCCGGCCCAAGAGTAAGGTGAGCGGAAATTTGACCGATCTGGTTGCCAGGGCTCAAATTACCATAGCAACCATGGATTTATTTGAATAAATGTCTGGAATATGAATAGGAGAGGCCTGAATAGAACGATTAGTAAGAATAAAAAGTAGCAATAACAATACATTTGTAGCCTTACAGAAGAACATTTGTTTTTTAGATGGGGTCAGTGACCCCAATTTGAAAGCTAGAAAGAGGCAAATAATTAAAAAGCTATAAAAAATGATGGCCAATTGAAAAGATGCTTAGTATTGGCCACTCTATAATACAGAATGGAACCTGTTATCCAGAATGAATTGATCTTTCTGTAATTAGGATCTTCATACCTTAAGTCTACTAGAAGATCAAACTCCTGCACTGAGATTATCAACGTCTGCAGTTTATATGTATCTTTCCTTTAGACAGCTTTGGAGGTAATGCTGTAAACATACATTTAAGCGGCACATACTGATATAAAGCTTTGGTGCTGAAGATTCTTTGGTGCAAAGTGAGAAAAATTCTTACCTATTTAGTTTTTAGGGGGGATCTAAGCATTAAAATACTTACATGTTACTACTGGTCCTTTAAATTGCAATGTTACTAGACCTATAAGAGTATGTTGGAGTAAGTACTCCCTCTAGTGGCTACAGCTCCACCACTTCACCGTCTCATAGATGTTGCTATAACAAGAATCCTCACTAACTTTTAGTATGTTATAGAATGGCCAATTCTAAGCAACTTTTCAATTGGTCTTCTTTATTTTTTTTTATACTTTTCGAATTATTTGCTTTCTTCTTCTGACTCTTTCCAGCTTTCAAACGGGGGTCATCGTCCCCATCTAGAAAACAAATGCTCTGTAAGGCTACGCATTTATTGTTATTGCTACTTTTTATTCCTCATCTTTCTATTCAGCCCCTATCCTATTTAATATTCCCTGGTTTCTAGGGTAATTTGGACCCTAGCAACTAAACTGCTGACATTGCAATCTGCACAGCTGCTGAATAAAAAGCAAAATAACTCAAAAACCACAAATAATAAAACATGAAAACCAATCACAAATTGTTGTAGAATCTCACTCTCTACATCATACTAAAAATGAACTCAAAGGTGAGCAACCCCTTTAATTATTTGCAATCTTCTGACTCTTTCCAGCTTTCAAATCGGGGTCACCGACCACCATTTAAAAACAAATGCTCTGTAAGGCTATAAATTTGTTGTTATGTGTTACTTTTTATTCCTCATCTTTCTATTCAGTCCCTCTCCTATTCATATTCCAGTCTCTTATTCAAATCAGTGTTTTGTTGCTAGGGTCATTTTGATCCTAGCAACCAGATGGCTGAAATTACAAACTGGAGAGCTGCTGAATAAAAAGCTAAATAAGTCAAAAACCACAAATAATAAAAAATGAAAACCAATTGCAAATTGTCTCAGAATATCCCTCTCTACTTTATACTAAAAGTAAATTTTAGGGCAGAGACACACGTTCAGATTCGGGGAGATTTAGTTGCGACTAATCTCCCCGAACTGCCTCCCGTGGGCTAGAATGTAAATCGCCAGCGAGATGGCACTCGGAGCGATTCGTTATCTGAAATCGACCGAAATTTCCTCGTGAGGCAACTTGGGAAAACGAAGCAGACAGGCGATTTACATTCTAGCCGGCGGGAGGCAGTTCGGGGAGATTAGTTGCTCCAAAGAGATTTGTTGCTGGGTGACTAATCTTCCTGAATCTGAGCATGTGTCTCTGCCCGTAAGGTGAACAACCTCTTTAATTATTCTAGCAACTGGGTAGCAGTTTAATAGTCAGAGCAGAACATGAATAGTAGGACTGAACAGTAATGTAAGTAATAAATCCCAATCAAATCGAAGACTTACTGTTATTTTGTTTTATGGTTGCCGCGGTCAAGGACCCACCAACAACAAAATGGGGAATTTAAATACCACAAACATGTCCATCTATATCGTACTACAATGTGTATTATACAGTTACATGGGGACTGCAAAGATTCATGCCCGCAACTGTCATTCCTGAATCTCCAATAGGTGCAAAGCTTTCTAGTAACCCACTGAGCCTAGTAACTCTTAGCAACCAATCAGCAGGCAGAATTACTAGTCTCCTGCCTAAATACAAACAGCTGGTTGCTATGGATTATTAAACCTGGGAAACTGTTTCACACACTTTGCTCTTCCCTCTGTATTTTTTTCAGTTTCAGTGAAACCCCCATCTTTGTTACAGATTAACCCCCTACTCCCCCAGTGCTATTTGCATGCCTGTAAATCTTTAACAGTGGGGTTTATTTTCAGGATACGGCCAAAGGTCAAACTCCAGCCCAGGCTTCCCTACAGGACGGACGCTGCTTCCAGACAGAAACACAGACACGTTTTATCTCACGGATAGCGTCCCTTTAATAGCTCCGATAAAGGAAGTGCCGTCTCCATTATGATATTTGTACCAGTCGACTCATCCGATTGGTCGGCAGGAGGAGGCGGTACAAACCCAGCAACTAATTCTATAGAAATAGGAATAAATCCGGCATCTTGGAATTTCATAATAAATTAAACAAAGCTTTCTCTTCCATCCTCGTCCTTTTCACGCACACGTATAAAAATGTTCCGCTCCCTGAACTTTACCGACCCGATCGGGCGCATGTTCGGAGGCTCTCAGTAGTACCAGTGCATTTTACAGCATTTTCACTTAAAAAGAAAAAATTCCTTGTAAACTTTTTGCCTCCTTAAAAAAAATAAATAAATAAATTAAAATATATGAAGAGTAGAAAGCAACGCTGAGGGCGGGGTCAGAGTTTAAATATCTCATCCTCGTGATCTCTGATGGTGGAGGCGCGGGTGGTGATGGTTAGCGGCACAGGTCCCAGGAGAGAGCGCTGTTGGGTTTGCGGGGAGTTTTGCCTCGAGGGGGTGCGGTTACCCTGATACCCGGGTGCTCCCCCTGGCGTCGATTCTTCTGTGGCGCTGGAAAGTATAGAAATAATGGTGGGCAAATATTACCGTTTTTTTTTTTGATTTTGCTCAACTTATTCAGGCTCAACTACTATTTGCGACTATGTGTTAAGAGTCCAGCAGACCTGCTCTCTAACCCACACACCTGTAGTTTCCCTCCAGCATCTGCCAACCTGAACCTGTCTCACCAATGGGTCTCCCACAGCCAACCTGCCCATGTCAGAAAACAGGAAGTGACATCAGTGTTGGGTAGCGGGAGAAACACAGGGAAACTGGAAGTGACATCATCAAAAGGCCGCATCACCAGGCAATTCAAACTTGACCATGTTAATTTGGCTTCATTTTTAGGGAGCTACCCTAATTTGCCTCACTCTCACCCAGAACCCCAATTAACAGCCTAGTTACCCTTTCAAAGGTAAGTAAAGTGGTTTATACACTATAAGGACCCTGCAAAGAGCCCTCTTCTAGCTTAACAACACGCATGAAAGTACAAGGTCATTAAAGGAATTGTTCAGTGTTAAAAAAAACTGGGTAAATAGATAGGCTGTGCAAAATAAAAAATGTTTCTAATATAGTTAGTTAGGCAAAAATGTAATGTATAAAGGCTGGAGTGAGTGGATGTGTAACATAATAGCCAGAACACTACTTCCTGCTTTCCAGCTCTCTAACTCTGAGTTAGTCAGTGACTATAAGGGGGGCCACATGGGACATAACTGTTCAGTGAGTTTGTAATTGATCCTCAGCATTCAGCTCAGATTCAAAAGCAACAGTTATGCCCCATGTGCCCCCCCCAAGTCTCTGATTGGTTACTGCCTTGTAACCAATCAGGGGAAAGCAAGAGAGCTGAAAAGCAGGAAGTAGTGTTCTGACTATTATGTTACATGTCCACTCACTCCAACCTTTATACATTACATTTTTGCCTAACTAACTATATTAGATAAATTTTTTTATTATCTCTTTACCCAGTTTTTATTTTTATACTGAACTGTTCCTTTAAGCCCAATAGCTGCGAATTTAAGTAGCAGAGTGGGTTGGTGGCTGCCATGTCTTAGTTAAATAAAACCAATCATGTATTGTAACATAACTCCGGCTTTGTTAAAGGCCAACTATCCCTAATGCATGGTTTCCAGCAGGTCATACCCACAAGCAGCCTATGAGTAGGTGCCCATCCTAGGCACAAAACGCATTAGGCTTATGTATGTTCTAATAAACTCTGCTTTAGTAGTATGAGGTCTCTTCCTATTTTTGAATTCTCCTCATACTCACAAGGACTCTCCTTCCCGGAGTTTCTTCACTGCCGCCCTCTTGGAGACACGGATGTTGGTGTCCAACCTGCTCATGAAGTCAACGGGCGACATCTCATCCTTCTGGACAACATGGTGCCGGCTCTTCTGCTTCTCTCCCTTCTCCGGCTGCTTCACGGGAGACCCTTCAGTCTCTGAACCTTCTTGAGAATTCTGGTCATCGGAGAGATCTGATTGGCCGGCCGTCGCTGGGATGTAAAGGGATTTCTTAAGGAATATGGAGTCGTTAGTATAAAGCCTGTTGGCTCGCTTGATCTGCTCCATCTGTGGACAGACACCATTTATTTGTAACTGGTCAGATTAATAAACTCTGGTTAAAAGAAAAATTCAAATGGGCCAACTGAGGCCAGAAATCGCCAATGTATTTACAAAAAGTCTCAATCTAACCATTTGCCTTGTCATCAATCCTCTGTGCGTTTAAGGGGATTTTTCTACAGCGCAGTTGTGTAAAGGGGAAGCAGTGACTAGAAAAGAGGGATTTTGCAATTTCTGGCCTTATTCTGGCTGACTGTCAGCTCCCCAGCTAAAAGAGTGCAATACTGTTGCTTCTAGGCTCAGCTATACCCAGTATCCTGCCAGTCTTTCCTACTCCTCCCTCTATGTACCATTTCTGTATCCACGGCCTGTTTATCAGACAGCAGCTTTATTTGAAGCCAGTCGCTGTGTGATAACATGCTGAGGGGTTGGTTGTAGGGTGGGACAGGGAAGGCAATCACTCAGGGGCAGCGGGGGAAGGTAAATAAATGTCCATAGGACACTGTGTAACATCTGTTAGATATTAGTAATGTGTATGTCCAACATGCAGCCCTACAGCAACTCCCGGCACCCTCCATACAAAGTAAATAAGCCAGTGAGAGCAGGAAGGTGCAATACTCACAGAGACGCCGTATCTCAGTGCCAGACCTTGCAGGGTGTCCCCGGGCTGGACCTGATGTTCCAACTTACGGATCTGGGCTGGAGAATAAGTCGTCTGGACTAAACTGCCGTAGGAACGAGTCCTGGCTCCATGGAGGAGTCTGGTGTCCCTGTGTCCAGAGTTGGAAGCCATGGCTTGTGATTACAGAGCACAAAGGGGAAGTTAATGTTACATTTTCTTACTGGGAAGAACTGGGGGCAGAGCAGGACTCAGTCACAAGCTGGGCTACTAATTCAATCAGACTGAAAGAGACAGACCATTCATTAGTATCACATGACAGCACTGACCCAAAAGGAAAGGTTTGGGCTACAAAATGCCCCAGAAACCCCTCAACACAGACCCACAGCCCTTCCAGCTGATGCTCAACACAGGCAAACACTCAACAGCCACCAATACACGCCCCAGCAGCTGGACAGAGGTGATAACAGCAAGGCATGCCGGGAGCAGTAGTGCGGCACACGCTCTGACTCACGATTCGCCGGCCTCCCGCAACTACATGTCCCAGCATGCCCGGACTCCGCCTCTCCGCTCTGACGCAACAAGGACTTTCCGGAAATGAAACTACATATCCCGTGAGGCCCCAGAAAGGAGTACGGTGGCCGCGCAGGGTTATAGGTGGAATAGAGAGAAATCTACATAACTGGGGGATGACTTTGATGAGAGGAGCCAGTTGAATGTGCTAAAAGTACGGGGGGTGATTGGCTTTGCTTCAGTCAACTGCAGGTGTGCAGTAAAAAAAGAGAAATGTGATTGGTTGCCATGGGTTACAGCAGGGCTTATCAATGAGCCCCAGTGCGTGAGTGGGCGGAGATTACTATATCCTGGACTAGTGAAGTCTCCTGCCAATTATAATCCTCTCAGTCTCATTGGTAGTTATATGTGGCAGTCTCTGTTACCATAGTAACCACCCTGGTCACTGACTCTCCTCTCACCCACTCCTCCTACAGGCCTGCAGCGGTATTACTGCAACAAGGCGGAGCACCAGATTGAGATTCAGAGGTGCCATTTTGATTTTGTAGATGCAGCTGTGTGTAAACTAACTTATGGACTGTTCCTGCTGAATTGTGCTTAGTACAGGGGAATACCTATGCTGCCATAGTTTTATGGGATCTCTCTGTACAGACTATGAGCAAACTTAGGGGACTGTTCCTGCTGAATTGTGCTCAGTACAGGGAATACCTATTTATACCTACCTTTAACTGTGGTGTGGGATCGGATCTGGGGCGGACGAGTCTCAGAAAATTTTATTGTACGGGGCCCTGTGATTTCTAATGGCGGCCTTGGTTCTTACTCTTTAAACTGGCCGTACACAGGTAGTGGAAATTTATTCCAGTCTAAGTCAAAGCATTTTGGCCCACGCTGTGGCTTCACACACCTCCGTTGCAGTGCAAGTGGCAGTTCTACAAGCCAGGGAATGAGTGTACCCCACTACTCACCCTCCTCTCTTCCCCCCACAGCTCTGGGTGGATACGGGACGAAACTGGTAAGTGGGGGAAGGATGAGAATGTTAAATTTGATTGAGATGAAGAGGAACCTTCCTGACTGGCGGCTTCCCAGTATGATCTGACAGTTGCAGCGGATACAGCATTAATGGACTGTAATACTAAAGCAGCTATTGAGGCCGATTGAACTTACCTTCCTAAACAGGGAATCCACAGAACTTATTTATCGTGGAAATGTGGTTTGGTGCTTGTTACGGGCAGTACAGCTCGGTGGGCAGGAATAAACCCCTAATGTTAAGAGACGGGGCAAATTCAAATTTCAATTTCTTCTGCTGTCCTGCATTACCAATACTGTCCATCAGAGGGCACTGCAGCGCCAGCATCCAGTCTCAGATGTGATTCCCAGTCCCTTGGCATCTTTCTGTGCCCTCCATGAAACTGAGACTCCTTGTTACTATAAATGCTTTATGGGGCACATCTCTAGTGCGCTGTCCATTGGATTAGAGCCTGACTCTGAAACCTGAACCATATGCATATACATGGGCATTTATATCCATCTAGGCCCAGCCCCTTCCTAGAATTGAGGCAGCTCTGTCAGTTGCACTTCCCCTTTAACCACAGCTGTATATTATGTATATTCTGGGGTTTACAGAGCAGGGTGAGTCCCTCAGCATTGAGTAGCAGATGAGGGGGGGTGACTGTGCTTGCTGAGCCCCCCCCCCCACTCACACACACTGAAGCCTTGGCCCTCACCATCTGCTGATTCTCCATTATATAAATATACACCCCATGACCTCACGGGCCGAGAGCCGAGGAGCAGTGTCTTTTTATAGACCAAGGAGCCTGCAGACGTGTAAAGGAGCCCAGGGCAATAAATGCACTTGGCTACAGGGAGTCCTCCCCCGCTAGGCTCTATGAAAGCACAGGCCCCTGAGTATTAATCATGTGTCAGACTAACTGGGTTGCCAGCACCTGTTTTGTCAAATGTTTTAAAGGGCAAGTTAAGTTTGAGTAGAGTTAAGTCTTGGGTTATTGTCCACTTTCATGGCAAGGGATCTATGCTCAAGCGAGGATCTAGAATGAATTCTGTATTCATTGAGTTCAAAGTCACTTTATTTACATCTTGTTAAATATAAGGTATTTTCCCAAACCCTCGGTATTTGCGTCGGTTCAGCTCCTTTGCAGCCTTCGGCATGACATTGTGAGGGTTAAAGTGCAGCCTGTGAAGAGAGAAGGTGCCATACATGTAGAAGGGGTTGGGGCTTAAGATAGTGTTGAGCAGGGGTCTGGCTTAAGATGGAGTTGAGCAGGGGTGGGGCTTAAAATGGAGTTGAGCAGGGGTTGGGCTTAAGATGGAGTTGAGCAGGGGTGGGGCTTAAGATGGAGTTGAGCAGGGATGAAGTGTTGAGTCTTGGGTGTATCTGAGGGGGCCACATAGGAGATAAATTACATATTGGGGTAGCAACATATATACAAGGTTAAAGACCTCAGGTGTGCCCTATTTATTCCAGTTTAAAGTCTCCTGCACATGCTCAGGGAAAGAACTGCAATGAGCACATGGGGCCCTCCGTCCAATGAATGGGCTGTACACAAATGTGACATCACAGAACAGACCCTAATAATTAGCTACGGAAGAACATTGATATTTTTTCGACAATCAACAGGGCGATGGATTCCTTAGACCTTCTTCTGTTTGCGACCTGAAAACAAAATAATAGGAGGTTACACACTCCTGCTGCTGAGGTCATAATGAGTCTGAACCAATAAAAATATATGTCTCCAGAATGGCAATTGGTCCAATGCTTACGTTCACTTTATACAATGAAAATCATAAGCCTTGTATTTAGGAACATGCTAAAATAGCAACCGGCCCTTTCTTAAAACTATACATTGTATCTGCCAATACCACTGTTTCAGGGAGGAGTCTCTGTAGTCATGGAGATGCTTTCTACATCCAATCTTTTGTTTTGTTATTGTATGGAGTTTCTTGTTTCCTTATGATGAAGCTTATCTTATATTTTAACTATAGTTCTCCTTTAAATAAGACACACACAGGGAGACTACACTCCACCCTAAGGTCACATGGTGCTAATTAGGAACCCTTGTCATGTGAGGGTCAGTACAAATACTTACGAAGCTCCAGGTTCCTTGTTATGGCCGTGGCAGCTCGGGCTCTTGGTCCTTGTTGTGTGAAGTGATAGCCAAACCGTACGATGGAAGGGCAATTCTCCAGCATTGAGGCCATCTCCATCTCAACTGTATCTCCCAGGTTCTGGCGCTAGAGGACAGGAGAGTGGAAAATGTATCAGGCAGGGTCCAGTCCTACCTACATAGATTAAGATGAGCATCAGCCACAATGAAATAGTATTGGATCCAGATGGAGTTACCTGGTTGTCCACCTTGAGCTCGGAGAGTGTATTGTTGCTTCTCATGGCCTGGAGAACAGCCAGCATGCCGGCATTTGTAATAAAGTTGGATTCAATGTTCAGACTTTGTAGGGTCTTGTTCTCCTTCAGCATTTCTGCCACGGCCTGGGGGCAAAGAGGTGGCAGTTTTATCTTACAATGAGAGTAAGGAGTCGGAAAGAAGAAGAAGAAGAAGGTAGTGCAAACTCACATAGGCTACAGGGTCATTGCTACGCGTGGCCACCATGGTCAGAGTTGTGACGTGGCTGTTGGTTTTCATGGCCTGGCAAATCTCCTTTAGTGTTGGGACAGGAATGTCCTGCAGAGAGAGCCTCCATTATTCACTTCACCGTATTTTGTGTCCACCATATTTGGTGTGAACGGGCCACTCACCTTGATATTATTCAGATTCACCTCCACTAGGTCTGAGGCATTGCTCTGGATTTTTTTCAAAGTCTCTTCCACATTGGTGGGATTTGGGGGTTCATCTGGGACTTGCTTGTATGTGTCTGGCTTAACCACACCTGAAGGAGAAGACACACAACTAGGGTTTCCATCTGCCTGGTTTCTGAATAGAACTTTCTGGTCTTCAGAGAGTTCTCTTAGGTCTTCTGATCTTTTGAAACCACCTTGAACCATTCTCTGTCTACACTTGACCCCACAATGACAAAAACCCCATTTAATCAACGCCAACTAAATTCCAAGTTTTAGGCAAAGACCTTCCATGCCTAATCATCCTCAGCCAATCACAACTTGTCCTCCATTCCATTATTCTGAACCACTGCCCCATTTATTTCACCTAATGCCAATGTACCCGAACCAACTCAAGAGCTTGGTAAATGCAGAAAGCATTTCAACACACTTCTCCAAATAGTTCCTTCCTCCTCCTCAACTCATTTAGACTTTCAAGCTTAAAGCTGCAGACGGGAGAAAACTGTCCAGAAAAATGGCCGGAGATGCTTCCTGCATCAGTCATTTAGCCCTATTTTTTTGCAGTACTTACTGTTGATGCCCTCCTTATTCATTATGATCCCAGAGGTAATAGCGTCGTAGTACTGTTTGTTACTCATGAGGGTGTACATGCCCAGGATAGCTGCAGGGAAAGGCAAAAACACAGTTATAGATCTGCAATGGGGCTCAGGCTGGCGCTGCAAAATTTAGCTAAAACACAAAATTTTAAATAAAATCAAAGTTGCCCAAAATGTCATTGACCTCACTGAGACCTTCAGGCATAAACTGCAGAGCCATAATAAAATGGTGGATTGGGGGGTATTCAAGTGACGGAAAAGCCAAATATCATGATATGGGTAAAACTTTTTGGAATCTGCTACCCCCATACCTAGTTGTTAGGAGAAAAAGTTGCAAGTTGCAGTATCAAGCTGCTTCGCCGAGCTGAGCGCGTAGAATTGGAGACATGTGGGTAAAGCGTTCGAACACAAGAGTGTGCAGCACAGTAAAAATATAAAAGAGACGGTCTTGGGCTTTACTGGGGAACATCCCTATTTATCTCAACCAGGTCAAATAAAACAGTTCCTGCCCAACTAAAGGGGCAGATCTTCAGTCTTTCATCGGCTGCTGAACAGACCATGTAATATGGAGTTATCCTAAAGCCCTGGCTTATTTGGAATTTGAAGGGACCAGAAATTGTCTCAGGAGCCCAAAATATAAGCGACTTATAAGGTCAACTTCATTGTTGGGGCCAACTCCTCAGCTACCTGTATCTTGAAAACAACACCTAAAAGATGGCACTTTTAAGAAACTGGGTGGTGT